>OY288221.1:11362043-12724087 GCA_958449745.1 Ochropleura leucogaster | reverse complement strand
TATTAAACTGACTTTAAGAAAGGAGGAGATTATGTATACGTGTTGTTTTATAAAGTTGTTTTCAGTGTTGCCATGTCACGTCATTTTTTAAACTTTTGTATTACCATATCTATCATTACAAATTTTTGCTGCCTTTTTTTTTGTCTCTACTATGTCTTCCCGGCTACGTCTGTTTTGAAAGTTTAGTTGCAGGTGGCGTCGGGGTGTCTCTCCAAGATCATGGCAACACCCTGACCGCCGGCAGCGCAAGCTGAGATGACTCCGAACTGACCATCTTCACGCACCAGACGGTGAGCAGTGTGCATGGCTAGACGGACCTGAGAATTAAGAATTTTGTCAGCATTTTTTTTTTCTTAATGTTGCCCCACACTAAGAATTTCTCCTGTATCGTGGACATACACAAACATTGGACTTAAAAATGTAGATTGTAGTGCAGAAATTATAATTAAGACTATTAGGTTATTTCCGTAGACCGGAACTACACAACACTGTTTCAATAAAGGTTTTGTGCTGTGAGACGTGTTGCCAAAATTATTTCATTCATTTATCATTGAAGCGCGGTGCCTCGTTAGCTGAACTATTGACTGCTGCGTGTCGCTGGGTCAATCTACGCACGGAAAAAATATTTGTATAGCTTACAAATAGTTGTTCCGGGACAGGTATGAGTTTAAAGGTTTATTAACGCACCCATGATACAGGAAAAAAACCTTCTAACCTAATTTTAATGAAAAAATCATTCTATCTGAACTAGTGTACTAACTAGTGGCTTTTTTAACTGAATAATGAAGCTAAGTAAATGTTTTAAATAAGAAGTAAATGTTTCAAATAGCTTTTATATTCCACTATAATATTTAATTTATTCACACAGGCCCGCTGAACAGTAACATATTTACTAATATTATAAAAGCGAGTTTGTTTGTTACGTCTTCACGCCTAAATGGCCAAGCCGATTTTGATGAATTTTGGCACAGAGATAGTTGGGACCCTGGACACGGACATAGGCTATCTTTTTTTTTAAAGTGAGTAATGAGGGAGAAAGAGGGAAAACTTAGTTTAGCTATTACAATGAATAAGGCACTAGGGCAAAAACTACAAGTAGCAGGTACCTGCAAATCAGGAAAGGGGAACTGTGTTACCCCGAATTAAACGCGAGCGAAGCCGCGGGCAATAGCTAGTTTGTTAATAAAGATTGGTGCATGATACTCACCCCAGTAGCGGCGAAGGGATGTCCGATAGAGAGTGATCCTCCCCACTTGTTCCACTTGTCGAGATCCGGAGATCCAACCTGCAATAGACAAGCATAGATAAAAATGTTATTGGTCCCATATCATACCATATCCTCGGAATTTTTAAGTTTCAGAAATAATTTTGAAAGCAGTCCAACATTGACAGAAAAATACAAAAAAATATACTTTCGAATTGAGAATCTACTCCTTTTTGGAGTCGGTTAAAAATCAGATCTATACTCTATACTATAATATTATAAAGCTGAAGAGTTTGTTTGAACGCGCTAATCTCAAGGACTACTGGTTGGAATTGGAAAATTCTTTTAGTGTTGGATAGTCCATTTCTTGAGGAAGGCTATAGGCTATATAACATCACGCTACGACCAACAGGTGCTGAGCAGCGTGGGTGAAACCGCGTGGAACAGCTAGTATCTAATAATGAGATGAGGTGATAAATCGGCAGAATTCTGCCACCATTTTGCTTTTGATAGGCCGTCGTATACCTCACGGTATCATAAAGCTATAAACAGAATGAGATGTTGGCGCTATTTTGGTATTATTAAAATTCTAAGTAGTACTGTATTCTAAGGTGTATAAGGCCCGTATTTTACGTACAGGGGGTCTAAAATGGCCGTTTAAGCAGAATCATAATATGAATAACGTTACCATTGTGGCCATCACAAAATGATTAATTGACAATCCTACTATAATATTATAAATGCGAATGTTTGTGAGGATGGATGGATGTATGGAAGAGTAATAAACATCCACACGGATGTTTGTTACTTTATCACGTCAAAACGGCTGAACGGATCTTGATGAAATTTGGCACAGAGGTAGATTATGGTCTGGAATAACACATAGGATGCTTTATCACTTTTTGCTTGATATCACGCGGGCGAAGCTGCGGGCGCCAGCTAGTTCACTATATTAACTTTGTATGTGACCATTTTAAGAATTTTAACGTACTTAATTCATATTATTATCCTAAAGCGGCCATTTTAGACCCCCAAGTAAGCTTTTAGTTACATGCTGTTCACTGGTTGTGAAGAATTGAGAATCTTCACATAAATCCACTTAAATCTTGTAAACTACTCAACGGATTTTAATGCCTGTTTCAGCAAAAAATAGTGAAATGGTTAGATTTATAATATCCCAGACTACGTGAGTGAAACCGAGGGATGCAGCTAGTTACAAATAATTATATTTAGTATATCAATGATCTTACCTTAGTCTGGCGACCAAGATAGGTCTGTGCAAACCAGTCTGAATCCATAGCTTTCAAGTTAGCCAGAATTTGACCCTGAAAATAAATAATGTCATGAAAACCTTCACACAAGTTCTCTTACAATATAGATTGAGAGTTTTCCAACTCTCTGAGAAGATTTATCCGTACTTAATATTATAAATGCGAAAGTAACTCTGTCTGTCTCTTCTTCACGCCTTAACCACTGAACCGATTTCAATGAAATTTGGTACAGATATAGTCTGGGACCCGAGAAAGGACATAGGATATTTATCACCCCGGAAGTCCCCCGGGAACGGGAACTATTAATCCACGCGGACGAATGTGCGGGCAAAAGCTAGTTTATTATAAATATAACGGCCGAGGCCAATTACACTATTTAAACATATTTAATTTTTTAATTTCAGTCATTCGTTCTTCTCACAGAAATTCAAACATTCTAACAGTATCACCTTACATTCATTCGCAAACATATCAAAACCTGTGTTCGAGTTCAGGAGAGCGTTGATAGCCCCCAGTGTCCTAGGAGCTGGCGACTTGGAGTACGCAACAGTACAATAAGATGTAAGATTTTTTATACTAATCTTACAAAAAGGAAATATTTGTTTGTTTATTATATTTATTTAGAATGAACTCACTCTTGACCTCGATCTCGCCTGATGGTAAGCGACAGATGAGGTCTACGATGGAGCGAGCGAGCCCAGAAGATGCCTATTAACTCTTGTTTTAAAGGCAGACGGGTCGTTGTTTGTATTGAATAGGCTCCAAAACTACTAGACAGATTGTTACCATCTAAATTATCAGGAAGTAACATAGGTTATACAACATCACGCTACTACCCACGGGAACGGGGTAGCAACTAAAGACCCGGGTGAAACCGCTCAAGACAGAAGTATGAAATAAAAAAATAATAAACTTCTAATACGAAAGTGTGATTAAAACAGAAAATTTTGAATACTTAATTAGTTTACACCTCCAGGCATACAATACTATTTCCAGGAAATAATAATTAGGCTGTGATACTTACAGCGAAAGCCTCGTGAATCTCCCAGGTGTCGATGTCACTCATCTTGAGGCCGGCTTTATCCAAGATCTTGGGGATGCCGTACGTGGGTCCGAGCAACAGCTGGTCAACGGGATCCTATAGACATAGATGATGCAGGTATTGGTAACTTGGATATGTTTCACGATAGCAATCAAATGGCTCTTGAAAGTAGATCACTATTTTGGATGTGTTGTGTCTACAACATTAGTTTTACTTTATGCGAAACCCGAAACACGTGTCTAGTATGTTTATGTGAAGAATCTATGTACAAAATTTCAGAACTTATCATGAAAAATCAGAAAGTTATAAGCTTGTTATTTCGCCTGGCTGTCCGTACAAAAACACGGTCACCGCGCGGCACAAACGGCCTGCCGTGACCTTGTTGCGCGCCGTATGATTTCGTATACCTACTAAGTGTTAAAGTGTCCACTGGGACAAAATATAACATGGTGTAAAAATTATTGGAATAGGGTATTTTACTCTATATGAAAGAAATTCTAAAAATGTACAATTCAGATAGCTTAGGCAACAAGCAATCAGAAAATGTTAAATTTAATTAATAAAACAACTGAATAAATTTTAATTTATTTCAAAGTTTTCACTTTTTTTAGTCTGTTGTTTTAAAGCGAAACAGTGTCCGCCATGATTATTACGTCATATGGTCATGGAAACAAAAAACTGTCAACTGAGCAACTATTACTATTTTTGTATTATAAAACTTTACATTTTATTTTTTATTAAAATAGTAGTAATAATACCATGAAAGAAATAAATACCACCATTATAATAATACCATAAACTATAGTGAAAAATACAACTAAACAGAAAGACTACTAACAGCGCATTTGTTTATAACCAACTGACGTCATGACCACAGAGTAACATGGCGTCAAGCGTTTTTGTGATTTTACGAGCGAAAATAGAAATTGTAAAATTGAAATGCAGTTTTATGGCACTTGTCGATTGAATTTTTTTTTTGTTTTTTTTGGTGGTTTACTAGGACCCTAGGATCAAAATGAGATACTTTTTAAAAATGGGTGTAATACCGTATTGATTCAGTTACTTATTCTGAACAAACTAAGGTTTCGCATATACTAAAAATAATGTTGTATAGTAGTTATATTTAAATGTCACCGGATTTGATCAGCACGTGCTTAGAGAGGAATTCCTATAAACATTAGGATCAATTTCAAATACCACATTTTTTGACATTAATGGTCGTTGTGGAAGAGAGATTACAGTGCTTCCACCTTTACCACTTAAATCCAGACAACCAGAGCACACCAATATCTTTTACCTGAGCAACATACGTGAAGTCACGCAGATATGCCTTGG
The DNA here is from genome assembly GCA_958449745.1 of Ochropleura leucogaster. Lineage (NCBI taxonomy): Eukaryota > Metazoa > Arthropoda > Insecta > Lepidoptera > Noctuidae > Ochropleura > Ochropleura leucogaster. Next base: position 12,719,235 of record OY288221.1, on the reverse strand, counting down.
GCTTCAGGCCGAGCTCCTTAGCCTTGGCCTCCGACATCACCAGGCAGGCAGACGCTCCGTCAGTCTGTTGGATAAGCACAAATCAAATCAAAAGTCATTTATTCAAATTAGGCTGATAATCAGCACTTCTTGAACGTCGCATTACAAGAGACAGTGCCACAAAAACGCCTTGCCCTTCGCCACTTCCTAGTGTTTTAGCTGGGAAGAAGAAATGGCGGAACAACGGTTAGTTAACGGCAAACTCATCTAATAATCACGAGCAACCGAACGACGCAATCTCAACATGAGTGATGTAAATACAATTTTTGTAATCCGTACTAATATTATAAAAGTGAATATGAGTTTGTTAAGTGTTCACGCCTAAATGGATAGACCGATTATGATGAATTTTGGTAGAGATAGTTGAGACTCTAGAGACGGACATAGGCATATTTCTTTTTTTAAGTGAGATGAAAAGGGAAAACTTAGCATTACTATTACAAAAATTAAGGCGCAAGGACAAAAACTACAGGTAGCACCTGCTACCTGCAAATCAGGAAAGGGGAACTGTGTTATCCCGAATTTAACGCGAGCGAAGCCGCGGGCAGAAGCTAGTAATATTATATTTTTAAAAGAGTGTCCATGGAGTTTCTTGCCCATTCTTCTCCATAGAGATCAACGCTTTGGAATGGGCAACTACAGTACTTTCACAAGTTATAATGCCTTGTGACCGGCACTGTAGCTTCATTTTGTTTCTTGACATTCAAAAGTGGCTGTAATGGTCTAATAGCCCTGCCGGCGTTGCGGGTTATTCGAAAGAAATACCACGGCCCCGGAACGTAAATGGCAATAGGAACATGGGTGGGTTTCAGTCAGTAAAATGTCTGACACTCCCCCCGCGCCCAGAGCGGGGGAAGTTATTTGATGATTTCCCACCCGAAAAAAATGGTATAATAGACTAATTGAAATAAATGCTTTAAGTTTGAACGACAATTAGAGTAAAACCCGGCCATACATACCAAGAAAGACGCATTCGCTGCGGTGACGGTGCCGTGTGGCTTGATGAAGGCCGGCCTCAGCTTGGCGAGCTGTTCCGGAGTGGACACACGGATGCCGTTGTCCTTGTCCACCACGCCGTCCTTACCGTCAACTGTAGTAAAGAAGCATTTGTAAGAGAGATACAGGAAACATAGTAGCGGGCGCCGACTCCCGGCCACCGTAGATGCGGGCCTGTGGACGGTGAGCATTAGGTAGCTCACCGTCCGTCCGTCCATTGACGACAGGCCGTAACGACGGCGCGTTCGTGTTTCACGCGCGCCTCAAAGAGAGTCAGCAAAGCAGAGGGGGCTGCCAGGGCCACCGCCTGCCGGGGTTGCGGGTTGTTCGAAAGAGATACCGCGGCCCCGGAACGTAAAGGGCAATAGAAGGAACATGGGTGGGTTTTAGTCAGTAAAACTCTGACATGTCCCCCCGCTCCACCCAGAGCGGGGAAGTCATTTGATGATTTCCCACCCGAGAAAAAAAAAGAAACATGGTAGTTTGGGTAGTCTTAAAATGGAGAACTGGTGTTGAAGTTACTTCCTTACCTAATATTATAAAAGCGAAAGTGAGTTTGTTTGTTGCGTCTTCACGCCTTAATGGCTAAACCGATTTTGATGAATTTTGTTACCTACAGAGATAGTTGGGACCCAGGAGACGGACATAGGCAATTTTTTTATAAAAACAAGTGGGACATGAGGGAGAAAGAGGGAAGTAAAGGGAAAACTTAGCTTTGCTATTACAAATCAATTAGGCGCAAGGGAAAAATGTACAGGTAACAGGTACCTGCAAATCAGGAAAGGGGAACTGTGTTACCCCAAATTTAACGCGAGCGAATTCTTTGGGATTGAACGATGCCCCACTCTATGCATTTCTCCTGTATCGTGGGTGATGGTGAAACAGCCAGACCCAGACAACTATCTGCGTGTCATACAAATATCTGTTCAGTGCGAGAATCGAACCCGCGACACGCAGAACAGCAGTCGATCGCTCAGCCACTGCGCCAACTGTGCCGTCTTTTATGCAGGTAAACTTGCGGGCATATGCTACATAGTATGAGACACACACCTTTAACAGGTATCAGATCAGTGAAGTATCCCTTCTGCTGAGCCTCCGCCGCTAGCTTATGTGACCTGAGCGAGTAGTCGTCCTGTTCCTGACGACTGGCTCCGAAGGCAGCGGCCAGACGGTCGGCGCTGTGGCCCATGGTCTCTCCTGACGAGAACTCGGCGACGGCTGGTAACTGGAGGGGGGAAGATGGGTGTGTTTATTTTATTTATATTTAACATACTTCTGATAAGTAATATATTGACTTTAATTTATCCATCCACAACATATTTATAAAATTGTTTAGCGTTTTTTTTATTGATTACTAATATTCTTTTATTTATTCATTCTACCATTATTGAATAGCAATAAAGTTCAAATTGACGCTACATTTTTAGTAAGAAAACGTTTGTTTGGGAATAAGAAAAGGGCTGTTTTTAGGGTTTTCCCAGAAATTATTCGATTTTTTCTCGCCGTAAAAACCTTAAGACTTCAACGAATATTAAAAAAAAGAATTATTGGTAAAATTGGTCCAGGCGTTGTAAAGTTATGCGCTTACCAAAACATTTTGCGATTCATTTTTATATTATAAGTAGAAGATTATTTTTGCATTTTTTCAATTCACTATTTATTGTTTTATAGCTGTTACAAATTAATTAAAGTAGGGCTAATTCAAACTCAATGCCATTTGTTATATGAATGAATAAATGAAAAATAAAATCTTAGAAGTTGTTTTTTGCATACATATTAGTTCAGTGTTGGCGTGACCGTCCATTATACATATATTTGAGTTGCCTCTGTGTCTCGGAAAGCACGTTAAGCTATTGTCAATTGAAGACCTTTTACAGTGGGTATAGTAGTAGCCCGAAGTCTGACAACCAGTTTTTTTTTTTATAGAAACGAAATAAAATTCTTTATTTTTTAGAAACGGAAAAAAAATCTCCTGTATCGCGGGTGCGTTTACAAACATTCAGAACTCACATACACAAACAGCCAGACCCGAAACAACTATCTGTAGGCCATACAAATATTTCTTCGCAACGGCAGTAGCGGGGATCGCAAAGGCAGTCGATCGCTCAGCCACTGCGTCAACCGTGTCGTCAAAGTGCTACCAAGTCTCAATTTTACCAAGAGGTATCGTGTTACCCAGTACTAAGTCGGTTGTGGATAGGGCTTTCAATACCGGTATTACGGGATCCCGTAATACCGTAATCACGGATATTTTTTGGTCTTTTTCAATACCGGTACTGACGAGCCAATACCGTGATTACGGTATTACAATAATTTTATAATTATTAATTAGATATTAGTTAATCTACTTACACGTTTAAAATATAATAATAACATAACAAGACAGTCTCAAAGAGACAGTGACAATATGGCTGATATGACAATAGAAGAACCTTCTTTTTCTTCTTCAAGTTGTGAAAATAAAGACACGTCCATACAATAGCAATTAGAAAGGGAGATTTCTAAATTGCCTAAAAGTAAGGATGCTGCCTAGACTGTAATCACAAGCAATGATTTTAGATCAATAATAAGAGTAGAAATGTGTGTCTGTGTGCTGGGGGTGGACGTGAGATATTTTTATCGGCGGCATACATATATTTACTGTCTGTTGTACCGGCAAGTGTTGAAACAGAGCGTGCTTTTCCGTCAGCAGGCTAAATAGCTAACTTCTTAGCCTGTTACATAAATATGTAACAGGCTAAGAAGTTAGCTTTCTGATTTGACCTTAAATGTACTTCCTTTTTTGCGATCACACTTTCAAAAAAAAAAAAAATCTTTTGAGTAAAAATGTTACAATATGATATATTTAAGTTTAGATTTTTATTATTGTTTGTCAGCAAAGGAGATTGCACACCAATAGATTCACTTTTTGACGCTTATGGCCATTTGAGTAAATGTATAATTCAAAATATTATTTTTAGTGATTTTTTACTTAAATTCATTGATATCATTTGTGACGTTTTCATTTTAATCAGTATTTAATAATTTAATACAAGAAATACGTCATTCGTTCTATTATAGTGAAGCGACTCCTTTTTCAATTATAATCGATCGATTAAACACTAACATAAATCATAGAACAACAAAATAATTAACATTCGCAACTAAAAAGTATTAAGAGTTGTCCTTATTATCATTCTTTAATTCTGTTACTATATTTTTTTTCATTAAATGCAATTTCTAGACAAAAATAAAACAAGATATAATCGATAATGTTATGATGCCCCGTAGTCTATTGTTTTGTAACAACACTATTCGGTGAAATGTCAAACAAAATCGGTGTTTTCTGTTTAACGTGTTAGCTGCCGGTTAAGCCGAGAATATTGTTTATGATTTCTAGATCAATGTGTTTAAATATCTTAAATAGATCTTAAACATAAGTAATACTCAATTATAAGTACCAAAATAATGCAAAATATGTGCCAATTAATAACGTTTCAAAACGAATTGTTTTGAGATGTAACATAATCTCAATAGGTATTAAACATATTTTTTTTCGAATACCCCACACAGTATGAAACTACCCCTATTTTGTGTCTAATTTTCACTACTATACTGTGTCAAAAGTTGCGCAACCAAGTGCCATAGTAGGCTGCGCAATCTCCTTTGCAAAATATTATTTGATTTATTTTGTTACTTGTTTAATTTTGGATTTTATGATTGTTTTTTTTTATAAATATAATAGCGTTAGTAAAATGAAAACCTAATGATTGCTGTAATAATACCTACATATAAGTATAGATCTCATTATCATTGTAATTTGCATAGGTATTCTAAGTTAATTACTTACTGCGATATTACATTTAGTTTGTTTTGATTACGTTTATAAATCCTAGTCCTATAATCAATCAATATCAAATTGTTATGCTAATAAAAGAGAACAAAGACTGATTTGGAAACAAAAATATGTATTTAAATGGTTTTATTAATGCCCTAATTAAAGTTCTTATGAACCTTAGAAGAATCCCTTAGAGGGGATAAGTCAAGCGCTAGATTTTTTTTTAATGTTTGAAAAACTTGAGTACAATACCGTGATCACGTGATCACGGTATTGAAATTTCTAATACCGGTACTGATACCGGTATTGAAAAAATCCGGTATTTGAAAGCCCTAGTTGTGGAGGTCAGATAGGCAGTCGCTCAATGTTAAATACGGGTATTAAGCTGGCTGCTTAGACTGGAAGCCGACTTCAACATAGATAAGAAAAGACTAGGCAGATGATCACCTATCCATGCGTTTTTGTATCAACTCACCTCGGGCGCAAAGAAGTCAGGTCTGATGGTGGCGATGAGCGATAGACGCTGCGCCGGGGTCTTGGCGCGGTTCAGACGCAGCAGTAGAGAGCGCATCTTGCGCGAGTGACGGATGGGCACGTCGGACATGAACTCGACGCCACCCGCGACGATTACATCGTAGGCGCCTGCAGCTATCATTCCCACGCCTGAGAAAAGAGACAGACAGTTAGGTCTTCTTGTTCTTCTTATTGCTGTGGATAATTCTGTAGCTGAAGCCAGCCTTTTCTTTTGCGGATGGGAAATCATCAAATAACTTCCCCCGCTCTGGGCGAAGCGGGTGTCAGACTTGTACTGACTAAAAACCAACCCATGTTCCTTCTATCGCCCTTTATGTTCCGCGGAAATATGAGTATTACGTACTCATATTTCAGCAAGTACTTTTTTTAGTGAAACTGTACCTGTGGTGATGGCCTGGTTGGACGATATGCACGCCATGGTGACGGTATGCGCGGGCGTCTTGTCGCTGAAGCCGGCCGCTAGGGCTGCCTCGCGACCGATGTTGGATGTCTTCACCTCCTGGATAACCGTGCCGTATACGATGTAGTCGATCACATCCTTTGATACGCCGGTTTTTTGGAGGAGACCCCTAGAGAAAAATAAAAAGTAAGTTTCAATCTACCTGAATTGAAGTTTACTGTCAGTAAAACTAAAATTTAAAATAACTTGCGTTTGGCAGTAAATCGCCTGATGCGAAGCAATAATGCAACTTATGCAATATTGTATATATATATTTATATATATATACCTATCGTAGAATCTCTCATTAGTACATAAGCTATCCTTGTGATATTGCAACAATGTTTTCATAATGTATATGTACAAAAAAGCATAGATAAGAGAAATTGATTTCTGAAAACATGGGTGGTAGCGGTACTAAGCAAACGAGGTTTCCAGAAAATTATCAAGAGCAGTCTGGAATATATAACACTAACTGGCGGTTTCGCCGGCGTGATATCGAAGAAAAAGTATCTGTTACTCCAGACAATAATCTACCTCTATGCCAAATTTCATCAAGATCCGTTCAGCCGTTTTGACGTGAGAGAGTAACAAACATCCATACATACATCCATCTATCCATCCTCACAAACATTCGCATTTATAATATTAGTAGGATTGTTCCTAGGAAACACATTCATGACAATATATATTTAGTGCATGCTGTATATTTATATAGCATAGTAACACTCTGTGCCAAAATACGTTGCTAAAATGTTATACATATTTGGCATCAATGGCCAAATGTTATGACGGTAATGGAAATATTACATGCATTGATACTATGTCTGATGAGACTTCAAAGTTTCACTATAAGTCCAAAACAGTTAAGATATCATCTCATCTGCCTAGCCTTTTCCCAACTATGTTGGGGTCGGCTTCCAGTCAAACCGGATGCATCTGAATATCAGTATTTTACATGGAGCGACTGCCTATCTGACCTCAACAACCCAGTTAATACTGGGTAATACTATAGCCCTTGGTAAGACTGGTTGTCAGACTTTCGGAACACTGACTACCTGTAACGACTGTCAAAGATCTACAAATGACAGCCGGGACCAACGGCTTAACGTGCTTTCCGAGGCACGGAGAAAACTCGGTATATAACGGGTGGTCACCTATCCACAGACCATCCTAGGCAAGCGCGGCTTAACCTAAAGATCGACCTGAGCGGCTACTATTATTTAGCCACAAGCTCCTCAAAACAGTTAAGATATCAAAAATGCTAAATGCTGTAAATATTTTCTTTTACTGTTTGCTAAAGAATTAAGTAACAAAAAACAACAAGAATAATTACATTATAATAAATTTCAATGTCGGTTTGAATGCATTGTTTTTTACTAATCTTGATTTACTTACACTAGCAGGAAAATAATAAATTCAGTTAAAGACATGTTTTAAACTGTACTTAAATTTATATTTCTTTATTATTCATTATTTACATGTTAGTAATTTGGCAAAAAAGTGAGTCTGAGGCATGTATTTTGCGTACGGAATTTTAGTGTAATAAATTTATTATTACTATTGTTTAAAACATTATTTCAGCAATTTTTAATCTTTATTTTGCTTATATAACCAAATAGCTGTTTTACATTTTTGAACAGAAACAAACTAACACATGACTCAATATAATCAGTTCTGCAAGTACAAAGTGTCATAGACAAGTTGGACTTTGGTCATTTCATTAAAACATGTTTGTTTGTGTTATTTCCATTTCTGTTCCTTCGCACGACAAAGTGTGCAGACAGGTGCAAAGTTTCATGCATTGTTACCCTACATTTTTGTAAACAATCGTGCAACGGGTTAATGAATAATTTTTAAGCACATCATCTCTTTTTCAGTCAAGATGGTCTCCTCAAAATTAAAAAAAACCAAGCATTAATAAAAGCTATAATAAGAAAATGTTTCAAATAAAATCAATTAAAAGAATAATCTGCATTCTTGGTCTAGTTGTACAAAGTGTAACTGCTGAGTTCATACTCCTTGACTATAAGGTTCCGTATTTGAATTTGCCGGTTTTACAACATAATTGTTTTTTTCTTTTCAGGAATTATATAGTAGCAGCCGTAGAGTCTGGATTTGTACATGCTTAATGGCATAAGGCTCATCCCCGTTGCATGGCACTAAAATGTGTGGCATGCAAATAGCACGGGGTAATACAATATCCCTTAGTAAGACCAGTTGTCTGACTTTCGAGTCACTGATTCCAGTGACTGTCAAAGATCAACAAATTATAGCCAGGACCAATGGCTTAATATGCTTTCTGAAGCAGAGAGGACACTTAGTGTAGTCACCCAACAATGCACCAACCTAGGCAAGGCCAAGTGCTGGATAGGTTATGTAAATTATGTTAATGTTATTGTACATTAAATGCTAGACTAAAAAAGGAGGTGAGCTCAAGCTCATTTTTATTTATAAACATTGATAGAATGAAATTGTCTAAAATAAAATTAACTTTTCAGGTTAATCTGATATTAATAAAAATGTATTGTTAACTATACATTATTATAGATATAAGTATTTTATTAATCAGGTAATAAAATCTATTGTACGAAAATCTGGGTTATATGTAATGCTTCTGCAGAATTTAACTGATTTTTTATTTTGTTTCTTATTTGTTAGCATTATTTAATGTAAAGAAAATGTCAAATTATGACTAATAGTTCAAATTATTATTTTGATGGAAGTACCATATAAATGATTGTTTACATAATAAAATTTTACAATAGATTTCTTAAACAAATAACCAGAAAAATATTCAGTTATAAGTAATACTTACAACAAGGAATGTCTGGCAAGTTCATGAGGCATCATCTTGGCATAATCAGTGAAGGAAACCAAGAAGGGTGTTCGTACTCCGTCAACAAGGACCACATTTTTGCCAGTGCGGTCCGGCAGCGAATTCTTTTTCTGCTGTAATGCTGCTCCTACACTTAGTGCTCGTCTGGCAGTGTCTAAAATCAAAAGTTTTCCTAAAATTAGGATAATCACATACAAACATGTCCATCAAATCATTTCAAAATAGGTACTTTGTACAGTTATAGCACAAAATACTTTCCGTGTGTATAAAACATAAACCTTGCGCTCATAATTTGGCAAGGAACGGAACATAATAATTTGCCAGCAATGCCAATAAGACATCTCACAAAAGTCCAAAGTTTACATCCATATTAAAATTATGGGAAAACGCTAAATATTTAACTTAAAATTATACTTTTTAGTTTTACAGATACTTTATCAAAGAAAATACTACTTTAGTTATGATTAGAAAAGTCGAAAAGTAGTTTAAAATTAAAGAGGATTGACAAAACCTACCGAATTTAGCCGTGGAGCCGACGTGGGATACTTTTAATAAAGATTTTGATATTTGAGATGCCATGGCTGCCGAAAAACTTATACCGATTAACACTGGACACGACGGAGACTTCTAAAACAATTAATGTAAATTAAAACTACAGAAAATTCTAATTTAAAACTTGTAATAAACTTAGAAGAAAGTTGGACTCTGACCTGTCAACCACAGAGTAAAAATGGGGTTGCTAAGGACAAATTATAAATTACATTGCTCTAATCAAACAGTATTATTTGGAGACGACAATTTAGTTTGTTTTTTTTTTTTCAAATTTCTTTCACGACGAGACTCTCATACAGATAAAAATATCAATGTTTGCCACTGCCCGTTTTATAAGAAGCCCAGCAGATAACATGGTGTAGCTATTGCCGCGGGAATGCAAAGTGGTGTAAATTTACCATTCCTAGTAAAAGAGGAAAGTAATTGGCAACTTTATACGGCTACTGTCAACGTTGCGTTTTGCTACTGCTTTTTCTTCTCAATATTAACTGGACATTAAAAATATTATTTAACTTACTTACTATCACATCTGATAGAAATGGAAATTTAATTGTATGAGTGCTTTGTTTCTTTTTTTTCTCTTGATTCAAGTTTAACTAGCTGAAATATTTTACAATACAGTTTTATTAGCTGCTAATATCCTCTTTACGTTTAGTTATGTTTTTTTTTTAATGAAATGGCGGGTAGATGAAAAATATTTTCAACTGCATGAATCTCATCATCAATTTCCGTCCTGTTTGCCTTCCGCTTAGCTTGCAGCCACGTGAAGTCGTCAAAATTATTTTTCAAAATTTATTTTATATTAACCTAACAGTGACTTATATGAATATTTTAATGAAGAAACTATAGAAAATCAATAAGTAAGTTTACTTTTGCATATTCAATATTTGGTCATTCTTTAGAGACGAAATATATTCACTGCTACAAATGAGATAAGGCAAGGCGTCACCGTTATATTGCTGTTGTTCCAAGGGCCTGAACAAACCACTATCCTTTAACATTTATTGTGTAAACCAGTCTGTGGATCCACTGGTGGCATCTCTGGGTCCTGATAATTATAATCTTGATCTGTTCAAAGTTGGAGTGTTTCTTCTACGCAAGCGTGTTTTACCTAAAGCCACAATATCGCTTTACATCAAACGCAAGCCTACTTGTTAAAACATATTCTAAGCTAAGATTGTCGATCGTTTTGACTGTCAAAGTTCTCGAATACTTAATTTGTTTTTGTCACACGTGTTTCATAAAATCAGTTACGGGCAAAATTATTGAAACCAAATGCTCTCTCAACTTGCATTGACATAGACTTTTATATGACTGTCCCAACTGACTGTAACAATTTCAACTAAAAGATCTTCGTAAAGGAATGAAAATGTAACATTGATTTCACATCCAAAAGTTTGGAATTCACTCGACCCTAACTACACGTTTTTCATCAAGTAATACACATACACAAACTGCTGTTTTTTTCCATGGGGGGCGTAGGCAAAACGTTACTCACTAAGATTTCGATAGAACTACCGTACTTAATATTTTTCTCTCTGTCCCCAGAATGAAATACCAAATAATAATATTTGTAATAAACCTCGCGTGGTGTATGGCGGCGTTCTCTGATGAAATGCAGGAGCTTGAAGCAGAATGTATGGGCGAAGACAAGTTCCCGTGCATGGGAGGAGGGTGCATCTCACAGGAGCAGTACTGCGACGGGATCGTGGACTGCGAAGATGGGACTGATGAGAACTTTTGCAGTAAGTTTTGATCTACCTACTTACTTTATTTTATGAGTGCTAATCTATATCGCACACCTTGACCTAATCTGAGACAACTGTAAGATCGCGCTTTTTTTGTTATCCTGGTTTTCAAATGTTCGTTCATCATTCGCAACTATCTAACACTAGCTGCGCCCCGCGAGTTCACTCGCGTGGTGATAGAATTTATCTTTATGAATTTATTGTAGCCTATGTATTATTGTAAAGTTTCATTAAAATCCATTTAGTAGTTTTTGCGTGAAAGAGTAACAAACATCCATACATCACACCATCCATACAAACTTTCGCGTTTATAATATTTTAGTAGGATAACATTATTTACATACAGTGACATTCTGCAACATACTTATGAAAATGAAATGTTTGTAACAATGTGTTTTTGAGTGTAGATCTAGGTGTGTGTGATAACTCAAAATAACTTCCTTTTATGGGCTATTTAACACTGAAAGAATTTTTCAAATCGGAACAGTAGTTCCTGAGATTAGCGCGTTAGCAAGCAGACAAACAAACAAACACTTCAGCTTTATATATTAGTAGATTTAGTGAAACCGACATAGGAGTCTAAAATAAGAAGTCTTTGCGTGGCATCTTAACATTACAAAAATGACATCTCCCCATTTCTTCTACAGTAGACCACAATCCGTACGTGGAGTTCTGTAACGAGACGCATCAGTTCATCTGTCAGGACTCCAAGAGGTGCATCCCGTTGACGTGGATATGCAACAACGAGACCGACTGCGATGATGGGAGTGATGAGGTCAACTGTACAGCGTTACCGCCCGCTACTAATGTGAGTACTAGTTGCACGAAAGTGTTCCTAAGATCTGCGTTAGATAAAACTAGATAGTTGAAAATTCCATAACATAACATTACTTCTTTGTAGTAAAATACCCCCAAATTTCGCCAATTATACATACCTACATGCACTTGAAAAACATTACCCCCCTTCTGGGTCAGTCGGGTAAAAATTATTGATGTAACATCAGCTACCCTACCATGACGTGTTAAAGCAGAACTTTTTCCACTGAGGGAAAGAGATGGTGCTAGACACACTGTATATGTCGTCTCTTTCCCTCAGTGGAATTAGTTCTGCATTAAGACGTCATGGTAGGGTAGCTGTTGTATAGACTTTGTTTGAACATGACGTAGCATATGTCACTGGTACAATAGACGAAAACCTAAATACATAAATAAACAACTAAAATCTTAATCCTCCCTTTTTGACTGTGTCGTAGTCGAGTAAAAATATTCAATCCTTTCTGAATAGTCAACCTGCAATGGTTTCACGTGCGGCGACGGCAAGTGCATCTCATTCCTGTGGGTGTGTGACGGCGTGTACGACTGCGAGGACAAGAGCGACGAGTACGCACTAGATCTGTGCCGTAAGTACTATAACAGTTTGAGTGTGTGTTTCAATAAAATGCACATTTAATATTCTTAGGATTATAATTTAAATCATATTTATAAGAGGTTTTAGGGGGAACGGGAAAATAATAGTCTTGAGTTAGGTTGAACTATGGAAACAATAGTTAATCCCCTTTTTCACACACTACACATTCACAGAAAGAAACATAAAGTTCGGATTTTATAATTCGCGTGCGAGTAGTAGGTGCGTAAGCAACGGACTGGATGGCGGCGCATGCATGCAAGGCCGTGCGTGAACGCGGGAAAAGAGCGCGCGAATACCTCTTATTGGTATCGTAGCGGAACGCGACCGCGGGACGAGAGTCCCGCGGTCGCGACGGTTATTGGTCACGACGTACCTCTTGGGGTTGCTCTATATTTTTTTTTCCTCACACCTAGGCTTCCGACATTTCTGTGTTCTATTTTTAAAACGACCTGAGTATTTGAACGTTATGGTAAACCAGCCAGCATTGATTAGGTTATAAAACCTCTTACAGTACTCACTCTTACCGTATTTTAAACACAATTTTCTAGTATCTTAGATTTTACAAAAAAAAAAAAAAATATTATTAGTTATGTATTATTAGTCGTAGGTACTTATATAGAATTTGTGGTTTGATAATGTCCGAATAACATTTTGGACTACCTAATTATTTTTTCTGCAGGACACGTCTCATTCCCACACGCGATCATGGACGGCTCCTACTGCCAGGAGCTGCCCAGTTTAGGAGAACGGAACTATAAGTGCCTGGACTCCTCCTATTGCTTGCCGAGCAAAATGATGTGCGATGGCATCCAAGACTGCCGCGATGGCAGTGATGAGGGGTTCTTCTGCAAGAATTGTGAGTTTTTTTTTTCTATCACGAGTTTCGCTAGAAGGGTTACGTGCTGTAGTAGTAGAAACGACCCTATATTCACACCATTTAAACTTACAATCGAACATGGTACCCACAGACAGTTAACTAAACTTGTTCTCTGCTATTTTTAAATTTTGGGATTGAAAATCAAAACAGACCATTACAGGCACTTTTGTATGTCAAAAAAACAAAATTTTAAAGCTAGAGCTACCATGACGTCTTAAAACAGAATTTATTCCAGTGAGGGAAAAAAACAGAGCTATACAGGGTGTCTAGTAAAAATTCTTTCTTTCACAGAAATTAGTTCTGCTATAAGATGTCATGGTAACCCTACAGGTCCGGTCAAAAGACATAATAACTTGTGAAAGTACTGTAGTTGCACATTCCAAAGCGTTGATCTATATGGAGAAGAATGGGCAAGAAAATCCATGTACACTCTTTTAAATTAGAATGTTATTACAAAATCGTATTTACATCATTCGTATTGAGATTATATAAATATGTGAGAACGATGTAGAAAGACGTGAACAGTAAGAGCATCCAGAGTAAAAGCAAAATTCAATTTAAATTAATAAAATGAACCGTGGCAGCTAAAAACAGACTGCTCAGTAGGTAAAGTAAGTCTTTTACATGATCCTTAGAGGTGTCTTAAGCGTAGTGGAAAAATAACTGGAGCAGCATTTCTCACAGCAGCTAATACAAGGTGTTAAGTTCCTCAATATTCCATTGAAAAGGAAGGATCCTGCGGAAGAGGGTTATGCCTGGTAGGCTTATGGTCAACAGTTGATTGCATAAAAGTATCTACATTAAGTAAACCATTCTTAAAATTCAAATAATCATAAAAGCAAAAGACATTAAGTTAATTGGAGTTCATATAGTATTAAGACAAAATCATTAAATTCAAATGCAAAGTGGTCTTTTCCGCCTTATAACAATTTATCGTTGAAGGTTACTGATCATGTCAGAGGGACACCAGCGGGGGAGGAGTGTGGTTTTAGCCGGTTCGACGCCGGCACTACCTCGACTGTCTCACAGTTTGTGGGATAGTCGTGGTGCGTGTCGGGGGGAATTTCCATTCCCGCCAAAAAACAAAATGACCGACAGTTGTTATCAGATCAGAAGGGCTACTATGACATCTTATAGCAATTCTTATTCCACTGAGGGAATGAGATGGTGCTAGACACCCGGTATAGCTCTGTCTCTTTCCCTCAGTGGAATAAGAATTGCTTTAAGAGGTCATAGTAGGGTAGCAGCTACCCTACCATGACGTGTTAAAGCAGAACGGGAACGGGAACAGGGAAAGGGACAGAGCTATACAGGGTGTCTAGCACCATCTCTTTCACTCAGTGGAATAAGTTCTGCTTTAAGATGTCATAGTAGGCCTACAGATCAGGTTCTTCTGTATAGTCTTAGCTTGAGGATAACTTTAGCATCATCATTTATGATTTTAATTTTATAATTTTGGAGTATTGAGTTTGACAGTAAAATGAAAAGTTTAATTATTTAATATTAAAATTACTTAAAGATAAAAAAGTGTGTTTATAGTGAGTGTGTTTGTAAGTGTGCGTACTGTGCGTGCGTGTGAGCGTGTGTGTGTGTGATGTGGTAGAGCGTGTGTTGTCAATTTTACTTATTTTACTTCAAAGGATATATAATTGAATTACAATGTCGCATAAAGTCACGTCTTAGTAGAATGTTTTCTCAGAAGTGAACCCTCCCGAACGAACGCGCTTTATCATTGTATTTTTTATTTTTTTGACGAAACAAACAATATGTGTCAAGTATTTTTTAATAGTCTAACTGACGGACTAAGTAGAAGATAGATAGAATATTCTTTATTATGTACACCATACAAATGACAAGAATAACATTAAACAACTTATAAACAGGGTGACACAATCGCTAAAAGCGATCTTTTCAAGACAACCTTTCGATGGATTTTAAGGAGAGACAGTACTGTAGGTAGTCGTACAATATTCTTTTTACTTCCCTACTTTTGGTTACTAACAGTTCCCTCCATTTCCACAGGGCAAACAATGTGTACGAACTACAACTGCTCAGGCAACGGCACGCAATGCTCCCCAGAACGCTACGGACCCACCTGCCTCTGTCTCCCCGCCCTCTCCATGCGTCAGTACAACTACGTCACCAAACTATGCGATGACGTGAACGAGTGCTTGTTGGAAAGACCACAGTGTTCCCATACGTGTGTAAATGCCGATGGACATTTTACTTGCGAATGTGATGAAGGATATAGAAGGGATGAGTTTGGATATCTCTGTTATGCAGCTGGTAAGTAGCTTTTCATTTGTTTTTAGGTATTTAAAATGGATTTAATCGAACTCTTATAGGATCACTAGCTCACGTCCGCGGCTACGCACGCGTGATATAAAAAAAAGTATCCTATGTGTTATTCCAGACTATAATCTACCTCTGTGCCAAATTAAATTAAGATCCGTTAAGCAGTTTTGACGTGGAAGAGTAATAAACATGGATCCATACTTACATCCTCACAAACATATTAGTAGGATCTTTGTTGTCTGTATGTCTGTAGAGACGCTTTATCTCGCGAACACGTAAAGGTATCGAGTTAAAATTAAAACTATATACTTACGAGTAAATCCGTGGTCCCTTTATTCTGTGAAAAATCAGCCCTCTAAGTCTACGCAGTCAAAAGATATGGCCGTTTGTGTCGCAAGTTTGTACAGAACCCTCGGTGCACAAGTCCGACCATAAGCCCGCTATCCCACTGGCGTTTTACGAGTGTCGGCGTCTCTCAAACGTCTGCGCAACGTCAACGTCGCGTCGGATAGCGGCCGCGGAGTGTTAAAAATGTAAAGTGTGTCCGTCTGTGTCGTCATAGCTACTCAATGAATGAGCCGATATTGTTTAAGTTTTTTTTTTAAAGTATAGTTTTAATACGTTTGATATGATATCGGTGAGAAGTTTTTCATTTGTATGTAGGACTGCGGGCATGGTGCATTTATGGAAACGGTTAACATGTGTTTCGCGCTTTTAGTTTTTTGGATATTTCCACCAGAGAAAAGCATGTTTCTAAAAAGTGACTTCCAAAAAAAACTAAAATGTAGAAAATAACTTGACTTTCGATGATGTCAATGACTTTTGTTGGTTTCATGGAGTTTTGTGCCACAAACTTCTGGAAGTAAAGTTATTTTCCACTTTTTAGTTTTTTTTTAGAAGTCGGTTTTATTTTTTTTGAAAAAGTAATATATCACATACTTAAAGATTAGCAGGTCCTCCATATATACATGGAGAAAAAAATATGTATTATAGACGATAACTCAAACTACCTAGGCAATATAAATAAAATTGATATGAGACAAATATCCATCAAACAAAAAACGAAGTTAGCAAATCGGTCCAGACGTCTTTGACTAATCGGTGAACAAATCTATACTAATATTATAGAGCTGAAGAGTTTGTTTGTTTGTTTGTTTGTTTGAACGCGCTAATCTCAGGGACTACTGGTTGGAATTGGAAAATTCTTTTAGTGTTGGATAGTCCATTTCTTGAGGAAGGCTATAGGCTATATAACATCACGCTACGACCAACAGGTGCTGAGCAGCGTGGGTGAAACCGCGTGGAACAGCTAGTATAAAATAAAGATTCCGTCGAATTGAGAACCTCCTTCCTCCATTGTTTTAAGTCAGTCAAAAATATACATACCTTTTTTTTTAATCTTTTGTTTATTTAAGGACCCGAAGCAATGCTGTTCTTCAGCACTCGTAACGAAATCAGATACTTGAAGATCAAGTCCAAGCAGATGGTTACTGTGGCTACTGGCATCAAACAGGTGAGTAGGATACATTCGTTAAGGCGTCTCCCCGACCAAAACGCCGCGCAAGCCGTTTTATTGATTGTCGTATAAAATAAATGGTTATAAAAATCGGTAGGTAAATAAGAAATTATAATATGAGATTAAGAAGACGCGCTATCGCAGCCGTGCGTGGAGGCGTGCAACAGTTGACTGATGTGTAGTGCAGGGACTCGCGTTGTGACCCGCGGTCTCAACACGTAGGTTCGCATTATTGCCGTCCCGCCAACGGACTTGCGTCGTACTGCTCCCGCACGATCTTGCATCGAGTCCTTTTGTATCATAAATCATAATCGCCCAAACGCAGTACGACCCTGCCGGGGTTGCGGGTTGTTCGAAAGAGATACCGCGGCGAACGTAAAGAGCAACAGAAGGAACATGGCTGGGTTTCAGTCAGCAAAAGTCTGACATGCTCCGCCCAGAGTGCGGGAAGTCATTTGATAATTTCCTACCCGAAAAAATAAAAACGCAGTACGATAACCGGACTGCAGCAGTCCGACATCAACCGTCTAATTTGAAAGCGCCCTTACCGGTTGGGCTGCCCTGCGCGAGCCCTACTCGAAATTTTTTAATGTATGTATTTTTCACAGGCGCACGGCGTTACTTTCGACGGCACTTATATCTACTGGGTCGAGACAGCACAGGGCCACCAGTCCATTTACAAGGCACAACTTGATGACGTCAAAGACACTAAGCAGGTGACTGACTTTCTTCTTTGAGCAGCTTAAGAACTGTTTTTTCGCGTTCTACCGGGAACGCTGTTGAATTAGTTGCCTACTAATAACAGGCTAAGATATATTAAAAACTAGCTTTTGCCCGCGGCGTTAAATTTGGGGCAACACAGTTCCCCTTTCCCGATTTACAGATACCTACTACCTGTAGTTTATACACTTGCGACTTATTTATAGCAATGCTAAGTTTTCCCTTTTCTTCCCTCTTTCTACCTCGTATCTCAAGCTTTTTAAAAAATAAATAGCCCATGTCAGTCTCCAGGGTCCTAACTATCTCTATACCAAAATTCATCAAAATCGGTTGGGCCTTTTAGGCGTGAAGACGTAACAAAAAAAAACTCACTTTCGCTTTTATAATGGTAGCTGTGCCCGACGTTGCGATGCCATTTTTCTACTCTACCTACCCTACATGTACAAACCAACCTTGGATTTCAATGAATATAAAAGAATAATATAAAGAATTGGTAAAATTGGTCCAGGCGTCATTGAGTTATACGCTTAGCAACACGTTTTGCAATTCATTTTCATATTTTATAGAAGAAGATATGAAGGATGGAATGTCAGGTATTCACAGGATTTTAGGAACCAGTAGATGGTGATCTACTGGTTCCTAAAATCCTGTGTGTTCTACCGACAGGTGTGGTGACACCTGTCGGTAACAGTTGTATTTCACGGTATTTGGTAGCAGTCGTGCCTGCAACCACAACACCAATAAGGCACATAAGAACAAGACAGAAATCTGGGTGAAGCGTTATACTATAGTACCTTTTCCCAGGTGCTAGTTGGCCTCGGTCTAGAAGACCCGGGCGACATCGCAGTGGACTACCTGGGCGGGAACATCTACTTCAGTGACGCTGAGAGAGGGATCATCTCTGCGTGCAAGCCGGACGGTTCCATCTGTACCACCATCAATACTGATACTAAACATCCCAGATTTGTCACCCTGGATGTCAGAAATGGGTTAGTTATTCTATTTTCTTTCTTATTGACTCACTTCACTCAAATTCTTACTTGTTTACCACTTCAACTGCAAACGCAAGTTGCCAACTACTACGAAACCTTTCATTTAGTGGTCCTTCGAGCCGGATCTCAAGCTTTCTATCCTAGCTTTTATCATATGCCCTGCCACTAATTGTTTTTATATCGAATGTAGGGGTAGAGGGTTCCTCCGGGTTTGCAAGTTGTTCAAAAAAGATACCGCGTCCCCGGAAGCTCCTTCCCCCCCAAAAGACGGAACACAGATCGATTTTAGTCTGTAAAGTGGGAGATCATATTTGGCGATTCCCTATCCGAAAGAAAAAGAGTTATAGGGGAATGTAAAATTTGCCTTATGATTCTGGAATTTCACCAGGTTATAGCAAAATCACCTGGTTTAAAAGATAACCGCCCATTCATTTTTGATAAGTCTTAATTTTTGGAGCAAACGAATTAATGGATTCGTAACAAGGACAAAGTTTTATAAATTGTGTACTGCCATGGCCGAAATATGACTTAGAAACATTTCAAGAAACTTTTCTTCTTCCACAGTAAAATGTACTGGGCCGACTGGCACAGTCGTGCTGTGATAATGTCGGCGCGCATGGACGGGAGTCGGCCAGACGTGCTGGTGGACCACATGGACGTGTTCGCTACCGGTCTGGCCATCGATGCACCCAACGGACGCCTCTACTTCGTCGATAGGACCGTCAAAGTCGTCATGATTGATGGGAAGCATGTTTATGTGAGTTGAATTTATTTAAGAAAAGTAAACAAAACTGGTTGAACGGTGATCCCCAAACTAGACATCTTGGGGATCAGAATTCTTCTATTTTTTTTCATTCCCTGGTTCAAAAAGGATCCAACTCGGAACAGACCAGACCCGACTCATTCCCATAATCAGCTACCAGTCCAATCTTCCACTTTGTTCTTCTTCTCCCTTTCTCGGCATAGATTTATAGAATTTTATATTCTGTGTTAGGAAATCTTTCATCATCTTCGGGCAGACTTGAATTTACAAAGGCCAAAAATTCTGATAGGTTTTTTAACGACTGTAGTATTTTAGAATTTTAGGTTTTCCTGACTAAGATAGCTTTTTGTATTTTATTAATAATCATGATTTGTTAATTCAAATGTAAACACTAGAGGGTCTCAAGTCACTATTTTGACAAATAAAACCTTCATTTGTCAAAATAGTAATAACTCAGTGTTCCATAAAACTTGTACAATAGACAACATGATGTGTTGCTGGGGAGTTTGTTACGCCACTTCTTCTTCCCAGCTAAAACACTAGAAAGCGGCGAAAGACGAGCGTTTTGTGGGACTGTCTCTTGTAATATTGACGTTCAAAAAGTGCTGATTATCAGCCTAATTTAAATTTAGACTTTTAATTTTGAAACACGGTAACTGTGTAAGAAGTTTGTCAAAAATTGTTACCAATTTCGTTCTCCTCATAGCTTCCATCTCTTGTAATTCCCACAGTCTCTGTTCGAAGAGCCGTTCCACCACCCGTACTCCATCGCGGTGTTCGAGAACACCGTGTTCTGGAGCGACTGGGTGTCCAACAGCATCCAAACCACAGATAAGCTGCACGGCAGCGCGCAGAAGAGGAACGTACTCCTCACACTTGACACTCCAGTGTTTGGTAAGTCAGCTTATAGGGATCGATAAGAAAATCTACAAATATATTTGCTGAGCCGTGACTGGTAAATTGCTCGCAAAACGGATACGCGTATAACTGTCCCACAGCTTGGCAAAGGCCTTATCTCATACAACTGTAACACTTGCTTGGCTTGTCAGAATACCAGCGCTATGTTATTTTAATCCTAAAATATCGCAGCTTATGCTGAAACAGGGACCTATTTGGCCTCGCACAGACAATAACCTTGACTGTCCTATTTTATTTCATTTTGTTTGTTATTGTTTTACTTTTTTAATTGGAGTGCTGCGGTTTTATTACACTTCCGTATGTACTGTTCTACCACAGGCATGCACATGTACCACCCGGTGCTGATGAACTCAAGCTCCAACCCGTGCAGCAACAACAACTGCTCTCACCTGTGCCTCGTCCGCTCCAACGTGACGCACGTGTGCGCCTGCCCCGATGGAATGGACATCGTCAACAACACGTGTCATCGTATGTATCATTATTATTTCATCATCATCATCTGCCTAGCTTTTTCCCAAATTATGTTGGGGTCGGCTTCCAGTCTAACCGGATGCCAGTATTTTACATGGAGCGAGTGAATATCTGACCTCCATAACCCAGTTAGTACTGGGTAATACGATACCCCTTGGTAAGACTGGTTGTCAGATTTTCGGAACACTGACTACCTGTAACGACTGTCAAAGATCTACAAATGATCTACAAATCTACAATCTACTAATGTACTTTTTTGGTATTGTTCGTCGTGTCGTTGAGCTCCTTGGGTGATGAGTTGAGCTACACGATAACTGACAAATGCTTGCACTGACTGGACAGGTCCACTCAATCTGTGTGGTGCTTTCTTAAAAAGACCACTTCAGACACTTGTCTGCATAGTCCTCATGTAAGTTGACCAATATTTTTTGTCTGGACTTTAAAAGACTATGACCTCTGAGTTTGTTTCGGCTGTTTCTTTTCAGAGAAGCACCGGCCTCATCTAGTTAAAAAAAAAGACGTGTAAAAGTGTTTGTGAAAACCTACTTGCAAAATATACATAATTTATCATTTACAAATGACAGCCGGGACCAACGGCTTAACGTGCTTTCTGAGGGAGGAATGTATCATTATAATTTGTTCTCAGTACTGAATTCTTTGTGTTTTAACATAAAAGCTTAATAGTTTGTTTTTGATTCATTTCCGCTTCTTTAAAACTAATTCCAGAAAGTGATGGTCCTAGACAAGACATTCTATATAGTTCTGTCTCTTTCTCTCACTGGAATGGCATTTAAATTACATTTAAATAATCCTGCTTTAAGACGTTTTGGATGCCTATCTGATTCCTGCAGGAAGCTTTTCCGCAACTTTTCATTTGAGAGTCAATTTCTCAATCTGTCTCTTAGATTGCAAATGCTAATAAGTTATTATTAGCATTTGCAAACTTTCACTCAATTTCTTAACCTGTCTCTCAGATGAAAAGCCACGGAAAAACTTTTAAAAGCAGTATCATAATAATTCGTAAAACTACACAAACCGCTTACCGATGAAGTAAACTCATCATCTCCTGCTATGAAAAAGAGATGTAGCTATAGGACAATCCCTTTCCCCATGATTCTAGTTTTGCTTATAACCACCAGATGTCGGAGACTACCGCGCCAAATACCTCGTCGTAGCTGGGGGTCAACTGTTCACGAAGATCCAGTACGACGCTCTCGGTAACCCGGAGTGCCACGCGACGCAGTTCGACATAGGACGCGTGCAGGCTATGGCTTATGATCAGTTTAGAGGTAAGGCTGGATGAAAGAAACGATGGATGGACTGAGTGAAAGATGATTTGGCAAGAATGGAGATCACTGATCTGATCACGGAGGGAATGTCAAACTTGTACTGACTAAAACCCACCCATGTTCTTTCTATTACCCTTTAAGTTCCGGGTCCGCGGTATCTCTTTCGAACAACCCTTCACCTCGACAGGCGGAGGCTCTGGCAGGCCCCTCTGCTTTGCTGACATCTCTTTGAGGCGCGCGTGAAACTCTAACGCGCCGTCGACACGGCCTGTCGTCAATAGACAGACGGACGGTGAGCTACCCATTGCTCACCGTCCACAGGCCCGCATCTACGGTGGCCGGGAGTCATCTCGCGGCGCCCGGCTGGGTTGGCCAGATGTTCATTCCCTCAAACGCCCGGCCTCCTCCTTCACTAGCATGACTGCTTTGCAGAAGGAGGTGACCGCTTCCCACTCCTTCTCGCTACGGACCCTGGACTGAATTTCCATGATGAGCAAGTCAATGATTTTATCTTTTATATTATAGATAACTTTTCCACTTGATCATACTTGTGTAATTTCAGATGCCTTATTTATGTTCGACGGCCAGCGAAGAACTATAAACTACATCAACATGACCGACTTCTCTCTGGGGATCACTCATGTGCTGGTCTACAGCGGGTTGGATACCGTCGTTGACATGGATTATGGTAAGAACCTTTACGTTCCGGGGCCGAACAACCCGCAATCCCATTTAATCCTTACTGATATTATAAAATTTAGAGGTGTCAAGGGACACCCGGATGGAACGAAGTTCCTTTTTATTATTATTTTTTATTAACACCACACTGTTCAATGCGAAATAGAAATGAAAATATCTGGCTTGCTTTCTATAAGAGAGAGAGACAGACAGACAGACGGAGAAACATGCGACGCCGCACAGCTTACAATAGCTTACTATAGCAAAAAGTGTCGTGACAACTTTTCGTAAGAATTTTTTCCGTCTAGCCCCCTTTCAGAACGCGCGATAAGGAACTTCGTTCCAAAAGCGAAAATGAGTTTGTTTGTTTGTTACTTCTTCACGCTTTGTTTTCACAGATTATGCAACAGATAACCTGTACGTGCTAGACGCAGGCCGTCGGCTCGTAGAAGCAGTGTCCCTGAGGAGTCAGAAGCGCGCCGTGGTGCACAGGTTCCAGGACCAGGAGGTGCCTATCAGCTTGTGTGTGCTGCCGGACTATGGGTATGTCCATATTGTTCATAGAATATGTCACAAATAACTTCATGTAGGTAAGAGACATGTCTAATGCCATGTGGCAAATGGAGTTCTAGGTAAGTAGGAACCAGATACGGTTGGTGCAGTGCAGGTTCGATCCCCGCACGGAACAAATATTTTTATGACCTACAGATAGTTGTTCCGGGTCTGGCTGTTTGTGTATGTGAGTTTTTATATTTGTAAACGCACCCATGACATAAGAGAAATTATGCTAGTGTGGGGCAACGTTTTTTTTTTTAATAAAAAGATAGTGACGTAAATACAATAAAAAAAAAACTAAAAATGGAAAATAACTTTACTTCCGGAAGTCGGTGACTTTTGTTGGTTTCGTTGACTTTTCGTTGACTACAGGATGTCTAGCACCATCTCTTACCCCCACTGGAATAAGATTAAAA
This sequence comes from Ochropleura leucogaster, assembly GCA_958449745.1. Taxonomy (NCBI): domain Eukaryota; kingdom Metazoa; phylum Arthropoda; class Insecta; order Lepidoptera; family Noctuidae; genus Ochropleura; species Ochropleura leucogaster. Next base: position 12,695,373 of record OY288221.1, on the reverse strand, counting down.
AAATGATTTGATGAAGCATGAGAAATGCCTATGTTTAACAGTAGATTTTTTTTTGGTAAATTGATGATCCTAGATGATGATGTCTTGCCTTATACTTCCCTTAACTACAGTGCTTTCACAAGTTATTATGCCTTGTGACCGGGACTGTAGATTCATTTTGTTTCTTGACATTCAAAAGTGCCTTAATGGTCTAATTACCGGCCGGGGTTGCGGGTTGTTCGAAAGAGATACCGCGGCCCCGGAACGTAAAGGGCAATAGAAGGAATATGGTGGGTTTAAGTCAGTAAAAGTCTGACATGTCCCCCCGCTCCGCCCAGAGCGGGGGAAGTCATTAGATGATTTACAACCAGAAAAAAAATGGTCTAAATAAAATAAATGATTTGATTTGATTTATTTGATTCAGACGGATGATGGTAGCTGTGGTGGAGAGTGAGATGCATAACAGGATACATGTCGACAGCATCGGTCTGGACGGCACGGGCCGCAGACACGTCATCATGAACAACTTGAAAGGTAAACGTCTTTTTGTTAAATATGTGTTTTGCAACGAAAGCGCGTCGTCCACACGATTAACAGTCGAGGTGCAGTTGAGGCGCGGGCGCATGAGAGGCACGCCGCAACAAGATTTCTTTACAATTTTTTTAAAATTTTATTTTATTTTATTGGTTCACCAACAATTCTCCATACTGGTTTTATGCTTAAAGTAACGTACGAAAAGTAATATATATATTAGTGCAACAATCACTCAAAGGTACCACACATGCATATTTAAGTTGTAAAAGAAAAATAATTTAATTTAACTAATCTAGATAATAAGCTACTTATATCTAAAAATATAACATTTTAAACAACGAATTTCCAATACCCAAAATAAAATAACAAAATTCACTCTAAAAAGATAATGAAAGGTTTTCTAAGGGAGATATTTATAAAAACAGGCTTTCAATTTACCCAAACTGTCAGAGTGTGTATCCATTTTTATCACTGTAGCTATTAACCGCTTGTATGCCGGAATTACAGACACAATTAATTACGCATTGTGTCTCGCGTGGATCCACGTCATAGACACACGAAAGGTTAATAACCTTGCAGAATCTTGCAAAGGGAGAATTGGCGCCTAGAACCGTTCTTCTCTGCGGCGGGCAGAGAGGTGTAATCGGACTGCGGGGAATTTTTGAAGGGGCACGGAAATTAAAAGAGTGTAATATTTGTGGACAATCAATTTTATGGGTCAACACTTTGCACACAAACATTGCGTCAGTAATGCTTCGACGATCGTCCTCGTTACAAATGAATAGCAGTGCACTCATATACAAGAGTTGCGGCGCGGCGAGGTGAAGGCGCAGGAGAGGCGCTCAAGTGTGCCCAAGCCACAACTCCACCGCCATTTTGTCATTTGGTTCCCTAAAAACTCAAATCCCAACCCAAAATCTTCTTCTATTTAAATTAATCAGTGCGAGTACGTCGTCTTCTGACGACGACATGGTGAATGGTATGAATAATGTGACGAAAGCATAGCCGCCGGCGCCTCGACTCCTACGCAAAGAGCTATCCTCGCCCGGCTGCGACGTCGCACCGCCGCTGACGCGATGTCGCCTCGACTTACCAGTGCGCGACGCGCCTTATATTAGGCCCTAGACTGACGGACCGCATTTTAACTGCAAATTGCAGTTCAAGTGCAGTTTGAATGCAGTTGAACCGACTGCAATCGCGTTAAATTCGGGGTAACACAGTTCCCCCGAATTTAACGTGAGCGAAGCCGCGGGCAAAATCTTGTTTCCTATAAAAAAATGTTTACCCCGCTATCTCATGGTTAATGTGCGTGTGTTCTAAAATACTTCCGTGTAATATCTCTAGGCCCTCACGTGCGTCTCCGGTACGTCCAGCATATGGACCAGGTATACATATCAGACGAGAGCAATGGCGTCATTGACTACATACATCCTGGAGGTATGTGGATCCCTATTATCTATATCTCTAAACAAACTCTTCAGATTTATAATATTATATAGTATACTATATAATATTATAAATCTGAAGAGTTTGTTTGTTTGTTTGAACGCGCTAATCTCAGGGACTACTGGTTTGAATTGGAAAATTCTTTTAGTGTTGGATAGTCCATTTTATGAGGAAGGCTATAGGCTATATAACATCACGCTACGACCAACAGGTGCTGAGCAGCGTGGGTGAAACCGCGAAGAACAGCTAGTATATAATAAACTTCACAAAATCACCTCAAAAAAGATTGAGAAATAAAAAAATAAAATAAATAAATAGCCTTTTCTCAATCTTTTTTGGGGTCGGCTTCCAGTCTAACCGGATGCAACTGAATACCAGTATATTAAATGGAGCGACTGCCTAACTGACCTTCACAACTCAGTTAGTACTGGGTTATAAGATACCCCTTTTTTTGGGGTATCTTCATCTAGGGAAATCACCAAATAACTTCCCCCGTTCTGGGCGGAGCGGCGGGGAGTGTCAGACTTGTACTGATTAAAACCCACCCATGTTCCTTCTATTGCCCTTTACGTTCCGGGGCCGCGGTATCTCTTTCGAACAACCCGCAACCCCGGCAGAATAAGATACCCCTTAATAAGACTGGTTATCGGATGATCAATGAAAAAACCGTGTGCAGTTTGCAGTGCAATGCCGCTCGCACTCATGGTGCGATATGTCCAGTTGATATTTTTATTATAAATTGTATTTGGGCTCACCTATTAAAATTGTGTACAAGATATAATTAAAAAAAACACATTAGTTTGAGAAAATTTGCTATTACAATTATCAACAGATAAAATTTATTTGTGTCGTAAACTCAAAAATATTTGTTTTTTTTTAATTTGAACTGTTTTGCGGAGGTTCTTCTTGAACCTGCGTGTGAGGGAGAAAGAGTGAAGGAAATGCAAAACTTAGCGTTGCTATTACAAATCAATAAGGCGCAAGGAGAACTGTGTTACCCCAAATTTAACGCGAGCGAAGCCGCGGGCGAAAGCTAGTAATAATAATAAAAGTGAAAGTGAGTTTGTTTGTTACCTCTTCACGCCTTAATGGCTAAACCGATTATGATGAATTTTGGTATAGAGATAATTGGGAACCAGGAGACAGATATAGGCTAATTAAAAAAAAAAGTGGGATGTGAAGGAGAAAGAGGGAAGAAAACTACAGGTAGCAGGTATCTGAAAATCAGGGAAGGGGAACCGTGTTACCTCGAAACCGCGGGCAAAAGCTAGTAACTACATATTTCCAGGCACCGGTCGAGAGAACTACCGCGAGCTATCAACAACGGTAACGAGCCTGGCCATCGCAGATAACTACGTGTTCTGGACTGACAGACGTACCTCCCGCCTCTTCTGGTCTGACGTACACCAGACTTCGCACAAAATACGCAGGGTTGATCTCGGTATGTTCTGGAATGTGGTTGGTTTCAATAACTTAATACGCAGCGATTTATGCCCCGATTATTTATTTATTTTAAGTTCTATGAGACTTATGTCAAAATACAACTATCCGTAAGCAAAACGAGTCGTTTTTGTTTATTGGAACGGGGCATTAATCGATTGCAATAATATTTTAATCCAGAGAGTTTTGTCAATTCAAAGTAGGTATTTGTGTATTCAAAAAGTGGTACATCACTATTCAGAAAAAGGGACGTAGATATTTACATGCTTTTTATGCTTTATACAGGTGAAACAAAACGAAGTGAATTGTCGTTTCGAATCTTGCTTTTTAAACTGATGTAGATGGCTTGTTTGTAGCTTTTATTTATGACTAATATGATTTGTAGAAGTACCTCAGTGCCACCAAACTTAATAAGAGTGGGGGCAATTCTACAGAAGGTTAATATTTTGATGTGAAATTAGAAATGGTGCACTACTGGTTCCTGGAGTAGCACTGGTGCACCCACCTTATTTGTATATTCAAAAAGTGGGATGTCACTATTCTGAAAAAGGACGTAAACGTATTTACATGTATAGTTATGCTTTATACAGGGTGTAACAAAATTAACAAGGCCTTTAGTGAGGTGTCTTAAGATTATTAAATTCATTAATTCATGAAATTCTTCGTTCTATGACTTTTGGGAAAGTATTACCCATTCATATTGTTCAGCTGGTCGGCTTACAACAAAATCTCTTTTTTTTGCAAATTTCATGATCCACGTATAACAAAATTTCTCTAGCTTCGCGGCCCCCAAATACAAACTAGAGGTTTTGCGTTTATTGCCTTATTCTTTATTCCGCACATAAATAAAAAAATACACACAAATTGAAATTTACTTACTTACAGGTTGCGTGCAACTTTGAGTTTAACCCTTAATTACGAGATTTGCAAAAGAGGTGACGCCAGATGGCTAAACTATGTGCAAAAAACTTGAAACTAATAATTAATGTATTTTGTAGGTTTTAATCAGTGATAACCACATTAACAGAAATCTCGGCAATTCATATGACATTTATTTGTTCCAGCTCTCCTACCAAACAACACGCAACTCCTTATCCAAGCGACCTCCTCCCTTCCCGATCCCAAAGACCCCCTCATGAACCACCCCTGTCTGAAAAACCCATGTTCCGACGTCTGCGTTCAAGAACCCCGTGAGACCCCACACGAGAACCCCCTTCACTTCCAAATGGGCTACAAATGTTTGTGCCCCCCTGGTTTGTTGGTAAAGGACGGCCAATGCACCAAGTTGGCGATCTGCGGTGTCCATGAGATCCTTTGTCATAAGAGCAATATTTGTGTGGCAAAATCTGGCAGATGTGACGGTAAGGTGGACTGTCCGAAGGCTGAAGATGAGGAAGGCTGTTTGGGTAAATTGACACTTATTTTTATTAAACAGAGTTTTGCTTCTGCTTAGTTTGTTCTATGCTACGTCGTAGTAGCGCAGTGGGCGCTACGGCGTAGCCTGTTTGTGCTACAGCGTAGCTTGCTCATGCTACAGGCGTAGCATGACCTGTTCTACGACGTACTATGTATGTGCTACAGCGTAGCTTGCTAAAGCTACAGGCGTAGCATGACATGTGCTACGGCGTAGCTTGTTCACGCTACAGCAGCGTATCTTGTTCAAGATACAGGTGTAGCATGCATGACATGTGCTACGGCGTAGCTAGTACTAGGCTCCAGGTGATATAAAGCTTATTGCTACGGTGTTGTTACATGATAATTTTGTTTTCAAGTTTGCCCATTCCGCTGCCTTAACCATGAAAAATCTTCAAATCCTTTAATATATTTCATATTTCTAGTGGACCCTACAAATATATGTTCGTCCGAAGAGGTATTCTGTCGCGGTGTTTGTTTAAACAAACACATGGCTTCATTGTGTTCTTCCAATGAAAAACCAATGCATTTAGGTAAGCGCAATAACTGTATTCTAGTTTTAATAGATAATGACTAACTTTTTATCTTTATTATTTATGAAAATTTGTCATGATCTGGTTTTATAAGAGAGCAAACATGGCCAGATATCACACAGAGGTTTGGAAGGAGAAAGAGGAGGGTTTCGCCCAAAGGAACAAAAAAATGAGATTTAGACTCAGTCTAACCCAGCCACCTTATCCACAAGAAAGACAGCAAATAAACTTCCAAATTATATTTCTAAAATCTTCTTCCCTGCACTAGCCCCTGTTCCAAGCATCTGCAGCGACACAGAGTTCGAGTGCGTGAACTCGTCGGTGTGCGTGTCGCGCTCGCAGCTGTGCGACGGTCGCCGCGACTGTCCCGACGGAGCCGACGAGCAGGCCGGGCTCTGCGACGCGCCTTCCTGCTATGACACCGAGTTTATGTGAGTGGGGAGGGGACAGGAGATCTTTAAGGTTAATTACCAAGATTGACCCGTGGATGGGTCATTATACAGGAAGACTTTTTTAAGACGTGCCAAATTTTTTATATGTACCAAGTATCATTAACAGAATAATTATACGGAAAAAAAAGTGTAGGTAAAATTTTCAAAATAAAATTACCAAAAATCCGCTAATTCAATTTAGCGAGGTCACCGAGTCAATCATTCATAACAATACGCGGCTGGTGTGGAAAGGGTAGTTTTAATGCAGCGCTGCGCACGCGTCTCGTACTGAGCAAACTCCCCGCCCCCTTCCTTCAGTTGGCGTCCCGCGCCCTTACGGCAAGGTCGTGCTGTTTTCCCGTGAGTCGCTACGCCCGCCACCCGCGCCGGCACCCCGATTACAATGTATACGTCTCGTGAATATTAAGAAATGGTGCGGAGTTACATCCTGAGTAGTGAAAGTTTGCGGGGTGCTCAAAGACATTATGGAGCAGAGAGTTTGTACCTCGTCTATGTCGACAGGGATTCTATGTGTTAAATAAACTCAATGACAATGTGCAAAAACGAGCCAGACTCTGTTTGCAAAACAATGGAGGACATTTTGAACAATTTTTAAAATACTGTTGATTGTTATGGTGTGTGAATTAGTGTTAGTGGACTAATAACTCTGAGTAAGTTGATTTTAGTTTAATTATTGTAAATAAGTTGTTTCAAATTGTTTAAATACGGCGTAATGTTAAAGGTATAATCTATTTTAAGTTCTTATTTACCTTTATTATTAAATTTTATTCGATTAATAATATTTAATAATAATAGAATAATAATCGTTTTACATTTGACGGTCCTAACCCCGTGAAAGTATGAAGAGATTTGCAACTTATGTTTTCGTTGTTATCAATGATTGGGGGCGGCGCGCGGCGACGGCCGGCGGCCGCGGCGCGCGGTGCGTTATGTCCATAAACAGTTTCTATTATTGGACAACTTTGCGATGCCATATCTCAATATTTTAGTACTGGGTGCTACTAAAAGAAAAAATACGTATTTTATTATTATTAACAAAGATCATAATGTATAAATTTGGCACGTGTTTAAAAAGTCTTCCTGTATACCTAGTTTCAATCGAGTCTCAGAAAGCATGGTGAGCCGTTGGTCCCGGCTGAAATATGTAGATCTTTGACAGTTATTGCGAAAAATCAGACACCGAAAATTTGATAGTTTACCAAGGGGTTTACAGTAGCTCGGTTGTGGAGATCAGATGGGCAGTCGTTCTAGATACAATGCGTGTAATCTGCTCTATCCGGTTAGACTGAAACTCAAAGCCAATATTGATTGGTAGAAATTAAGAACTTGTCATAAAACAAACTGGTAGAAAATGCCTTACGGCATTAAGTCCGCCTATGTACCACTATTGTACATGAAGTTTCAACTAATAAACAAAAGAGTCAGTGATATAATTTTTTTGTTTCTGGGATCCGTACTTCAAAAGGCAAAAAACGGAGCCCTATATGTAGGATCACTGTGTTGTCCGCCTGTCTGTCGGTCTGTCTGTCAAGACCCTTCATCTGGGGATGCGTGGAGATATTGAGTTGAAATTAAAACCATATATAGCATACCAAGTTTGTTGAGGCTGTGAAAAAATCAACCCTCTCGCTTTTTTGAAGTCAGTTTCATTTTAGATGTAGTCCTGAACAAATTATTGCAATGTTTTTTTGACGTAAACGATTGTTAATTTTATCCAGGTGCGCGTCAGGGTCCTGTATACTGAAGACATGGATCTGTGACGGTGATGAGGACTGTAACGACGGATCTGATGAAGTCAACTGTGGTAAGTAGTCACAAGTTTAGCCAGAACAGCATAGCATCGTCATTGGTTGAAAAGCTGACAATGTCATTTTAAATTTCAAAATAGCTTGATCCCATTGGTCTAATCTGGAATTATGGACATATGCCATCTAACGTAAACGATTCCATTCGGCCATGTTGGACATGGTTGTGGGCCAGAGTTCGCACAACACTGATCCGATTTGTCTATAGAAGATGCGCGGGAACTCCAACATTACAACCAGTAGCGATGAATCCGTTAAATTAATGTAATGCGTACAGGGTTCACGATGTACTTTTAGCACAGAAGAAATGTATTAGAGCAATATGCAAAATAAAATGTACAGAATCTTGCAAGCAACATTTTAAAACCTTAAAAATGTTGACAGTTCCATCCCTTTACATTTATGAATCCTGCATTTTTGTAAAAAACAATATGTCCTTCTACAAGTCTATTGAAAGTTTGTGTCGTTCTGACAAATTGCACACATTGCCTACTAAAACAGAATTTATGTATAAAAGTGTATATGCAATGGCACCCAGATTGTACAATAAGTTGCCCAAACAAATTAAGGAGTGCAAAAGCCATGAATTTAAAAATCGACTATCACTATTATTGATTGACAAAGTGTATTATTCAGTTAGCGAATTTCTCAATGACAAACTTTAAGAATGTTGACATAATTTTTTATTTATTCTTGCTTTAATTACTTACTTGTTTTGATATGACTAACGTTTTGTGCATGTATTTTTAATATTGACATCTAGCTGACATTTTATAATAATCTAATGTAATCATTGTTATTGTGGTAATTACTTTATATAATTTAATTTAATATTTTTGTAAAAGTTTGTATGCCTAACGGCGGCACATAGATAGATTCTGACTTCCTTTTACCATCAATTTTTACTTATGTTCACAAAATAAATGAATTTGAAATTTGAAATTAAAACAGTCCTGTATAATGGTCTGCTGTGTGAATTTACATCGAAATATCGGATTGTGTACCGGGGCCGCGGTATATCTGTCAAACAACCCTTCACCCCGGCCGGCAGTGTCCCTGGCAGGCCCCTCTGATTTGCTGACATCACTTTGAGTAGGACGGTGAGCTACCCATTGCTCACCGTCCACACCCGCGTCGTCTCGGTCGCGGTCAGTCGCTTTGTCAGGAGTCCTCTTGCGTTTCTCGAACCCCAAGGTTAAGTTTCACCACCGTTATCATAATCTAAACCTTCGCAGTAGACATGACGTGCAGTCCAGGGTTCTACCAATGCAGGAACAGGGATTGCGTGGAGCTGAAGAAAAGATGTGACGGCCATCAGGACTGCTCAGATTTCTCCGACGAGGAAGATTGTGAAGAGTATCCCGTTTTGACGACCACGGTTAGTGTTCAGTGGAGGATGGAGACCTTATTTATTAACTCTTGAAATGGCTGTGTTCAGCCACCCTACCATGACGTCTTAAAGCAGAACTTATTCCACTGAGGGAAAGAGAAAGAACTATATAGGGTGTCTAGCATCATCTCTTTCTCACACAGGAATAAGAACTGCTCTAAGATGTCATGGTAAATGGTAACCCTTTAGAGCTCATAACCAAGGGTTTTAGATGAGTTCAGAAATAATCGAGTACATGGACAGGGTTATTTTCAAAATGATTCAGAACTAGTTGCGCCCCGTGGTTTCACTCGCGTAGCGATACAATATATCTTAATGAATTGTAGCCTATGTATTATTCTGATATGTAAGCTATATTATTGTAATGTTTCAATTAAATCCATTCAGTAGTTTTTGCGTTAAAGAAAGTTGTAACTTTCCCATTTTTTGGGTTTCGTACCGTCCGTAAAAAACGAAAACCTAATTGGATCACTTTGTTGTCTGTCTGTTAAGACCATTTATTTCGGGAGTGCGTGAAATTGCGTTTAAATTTAAACCATATACTCAAAACCGTCCCTTAGATTTGCGCAAACATCATATATCTAAGGCGTGTCTCCCACACGATTAACAGTTGAGGTGCAGCCGAGGCGCGGGCGCATAAGAGGCACGCCGCGACAAGGTTTTCTTTACAAATGAATGGCAGTGCGTACTATTACATATACAAGAGTTGCGGCGCGGCGAGGTGAAAGCGCAGGAGAGGCGCTCAAATGTGCCCAAGCCACAACTCCACCGCCATTTTGTCATTTGGTTCCCTAAAAACCCAAATCCCAACCCAAAATCTTCTTCTATTTAAATTAAGAACTTGTATCAATGCAAGTACGTCTTCGTCTTCCGACGAGGACATGGTGAATGAATTAATAATGTGACAAAAGCATAGCCGCCTGCGCCTCGACTCCTACGCAGAGAGCTATTCTCGCCCGTGCTGCGACGCCGCACTGCCGCTGACGCGACGCCGCCGTCTCGACTTACCAGTGAGCGACGCGCCTAAGTCTACGCAGTCAAAAGATATGGCCGTTTATGTTACAAGTTTGTACAAAACCCGCGGTGGGCGAGTCCAACGAAATTTTTTTTATTCTATAGTTTTCTACCTTGTTTCCTATAACTTTCACAGGAAGAGACACCAAGATGCGCAGCCTGGGAGTACACTTGCGAGCATAACACTAGCATTTGTTTGCCGCGTACCGCTCGGTTAGAACTGCAAACCTATTGGATAGTGGTGAAATGTTTGGGGAACTAACTGTACTTCCTTACTAATATTATAAAAGCGAAAGTGAGTTTGTTTGTTTGTTACCTCTTCATGCATTCTTTTTTTTTTTGAAGAATTTTGGTACAGAGATAGTTGGCAACCAGGAGACGGACATAGGCTAACCTTTTTTTTTTTTTCAAAAAAAGTGGGATGTGGGGAAAAAAAGGGAAAACTTAGCGTTGCTATTGCAAATCAATAAGGCGCAAGGGGAACTGTGTTACCCCGAATTTAACGCGTGCGAAGCCGCGTTCAAAAGCTAGTATTATATAAAGAACAATGTCCAAAATGGTCCTGTGCAATAGAGAGTATCGGAATACATGATAATTAGGGGTCGGAATTAGGTAGAGTTATTTGTGTACCACTGATTTCATACAGCAAATAAGAATGTGGATATGCCTCAAATCCCGGGATTAATTTTAGAGAGCAGAAAAAATCCCATATTGGCTTCCACACGAAATTTTATTTCACTTCGGTAAAGTAAAATATCGCAAGTAAAAAATATATTTTATAATTATCATTATAAAATATTTATTTTTATCTATCTATCTTTCCATTTATTTATTTAACGATTTATGTACATACACAGTGAATACAGAAAAATAAAAGACAGGAATAGAAAATAGATACAAAAGTAATGGTTATTTCTACAGAAATCTATCATCTATCTATGAATCAGAAAATTCGAACTCCAGATCTATGACTTAGAAATACGACAGCTACACACTCCGCCATTACCTTCGAGCCATTACTGTCATATTGTATATCGGTATGCTGGATGCGGCAAGCTGAAGACAGGGCGCTATGGCGCTCATTAGGGGAGGGCTATGTCCAGCGGTGGACTAATATAGCCTGATGATGATGTATATCGGTGTCGTATGAGAAGCGCTTAAGAATTGTCTGACGTGGTTTTTTTAATGGTGATGGGGTAAGGGGTTCATGGTCTTAATGTCGTGTTGTTTGTAGATTAAATAGTAAACCCATAGATAGATTTATGCCCCGTTTCAATATGTTAAAATACAACTATCCGTAAGCAAATCGAGTCGTTTTTGTTTATTGGAACGGGGCATTAGTTGCTTACGGATAGTTGTATTTTGACAGGTCTATAGAACTTATGTCAAAATACAACTAATCGTAAGCAAAACGAGTCGTTTTTGTTTATTGGAACGGGGCATTAGTTGCTTACGGATAGTTGTATTTTGACAGGTCTATAGAACTTATGTCATAATACAACTATCCGTAAGCAAAACGAGTCGTTTTTGTTTATTGGAACGGGGCATTAGTTGCTTACGGATAGTTGTATTTTGACAGGTCTATAGAACTTATGTCAAAATATAACTATCCGTAAGCAAAACGAGTCGTTTTTGTTTATTGGAACGGGGCATTAGTTGCTTACGGATAGTTGTATTTTGACAGGTCTATAGAACTTATGTCATAATACAACTATCCGTAAGCAAAACGAGTCGTTTTTGTTTATTGGAACGGGGCATTAGTTGCTTACGGATAGTTGTATTTTGACAGGTCTATAAACTTATGTCAAAATACAACTATCCGTTAGCAAAACGAGTCGTTTTTGTTTATTGGAACGGGGCATTAGTTGCTTACGGATAGTTGTATTTTGACAGGTCTATAAACTTATGTCAAAATACAACTATCCGTAAGCAAAACGAGTCGTTTTTGTTTATTGGAACGGGGCATTAGTTGGTTTCGGAATAATAACGAAATGGTCTCTTATCACAAGACATAATACTGAGCAAATAAAATTTCTTATTGTCATTCATACATATTTTAGCTAGGTATTAAAATTTTTGTATGTTTAGCTTAATTACGCATTATTTTACTAATGAAAAATTATATTTGCATGCCATAAACAGGCAAAATATGGTTTGTGCCTAAACCTAATACCTAAACAGACCAATATTTAATTCGGCACAGGCCCGCAGGTCAAATTAAACACAATATAATAGCTCTGTTTCGCCAACTAAGGTCAAATGGTTGTACTTAATATAATGTACTGTATTAAATGTCTTGGTGGTGAAGGGTGGGCGTTTTATCATATTTAGTTTGATACTTTCAAAATTCTTTCAAGTTTCTTTTCGGGAGTAAGGTGGCTGTTATTTATACCACGATACTGCTGACGTCGGGCAGTGAAGCGGATCCCACGTCGCATTGGCTTGATACCTAACACGCGCACACCTGGCTCGCCGGCGCACTGGGGGTCTAAAATGTCTGTGACAATTTTAACGTAATTCATATTATTGTCTTATTATGATTCTGCTTAAAGCAGCATATTAAACTCCCAGAGCGACAGTGAGCCGGTAGGTGTACACGTAGTAGGTATAAAGAATAAAATACCTACCCATACATCCGCTACGCCGCATGAATTAGCAGTGTCGAGGCTTTTTAAACACCAAGACTCTCCACAATCGTGAGATATGCAGTCTCAGGGAATATTTCTTGGAAACTGACGTGGGGATGCATCGAGATGTGGTTGCGGTGGACAAGGGCCTCACCCCGCTCTCCTTGGCTAAAGAGAAGGTATGGCAGAGTAAAGAGCTTCACGGACGCTTTTTCCGGGCTGTGCATGTGCCCGATGTAGACCAAACAACGTCTGTAGCTTGGTTGTTGTTGATGATGATGTGTGAGATCACCTTAATGTTTGTCGTTGTAGCTGCAACATGAAGATCGACTGCCCCGGCGGGACCGACGAGCACGACTGTGACGTGCGCTGCGCCCCGCACGGCTTGTTCGCGTGTCGGCAACAACTCAGCTGCATCTCTATGCACAAGGTGTGCAACGGACGACAGGATTGCGTCGATGGCTCTGACGAGACGCCTGACGCTTGCGACAGAGGTAAATATAAACATTTATATTTAAACTAGCTACGCTAGCGACTTGCCTTACATCTTAACAGGTCTATAATGAACCCCCCTCCTTTATTAGGGATGGGAAATCATCAAATAAGTTCCCCCGTTCTAGGCGGAGCGAGAGGGTTGTGTCAGTCTTTTACTGTCTAAAACACCCATCCATATTCCTTCTTTTGCGGGTATCTCTTTCGAACAAACCGCAACCCTGACAGACAGTGGTCCTGGTGGCTCCCTATGCAATGAAGTTCCTTAAGTTGCTGAAATCTGTAAAGCCTTTATCGCCTGCCCCAATTTGAAATCCATCTCCTTGCCAGATTTCATTACGATCCGATCTTGTCCGATTCCATATTCACACTGGATCGATTTTTGTACAAACTTCAAAAAAGGAGGAGGTTTTCAATTCATCGGTATCTTTTATTTTTTATGTATTTTCTCAGATTCCTCAGAGACGTCTGGACCGATTTGCAAAATTCTTTTTTTGTTTCATAGGGTATTCTTCCCAGGTGGTCCCATATCAATTTTATTTATATTGCTTAGGTACTTTATGCGTTATCCTCTATCTATAATATATATTTTTTTCTCAATGTCTATATGGATGACTTGTTATTCTTTTAGTAACAATGGAAAATGAATACTCGATAAAAACTATGTGGTAATATCATAACTAAAAATGCTATTTTATTTTTACAAAAAAGTTTTTCAGTAAGATATTTCGTATTTCAGTAAACAAGACCTCGCACCTCTACCCGGTAGTCCATTCCTACTATTCGGAATGCGAGGACGGCTACCTCTGCAGCAATAGACAGTGCATCGAGTGGAAACAGCTCTGTGACAAGAAGAACGACTGCGCTGACGGCACAGACGAAAATGGACTTTGTGGTATGTGGATATTGGTGTTATCTTTAGTTAACATACATGTTTAGGTTGGATGGTAAAAAATGGTTAAGTAAGTTACGTCATTCTAAACCTAAAATGATGGACTCCGAAAGATGGCGGACAAATTATTTTGGCTTTGTTTTGTTTGCTGAGAATAATGCGGAAAAAAATGACAATTTTCCAAAAAAAGAATTTAAAAATAACTTTACTTCCGAAGTCGATGACTTTTGTTTGTTTCGTTGACTTTTTTGCCATCGACTACCGGAAGTGGTTATTTTCCACTTTTTAGTTTTTTTTTTTTGGAAGTCGGTTTAAAATTACGTCAGCAAAAGTTTTTTCTTATACAAACAATTATTTAATTAGGTATCTATAAGAAAGGTTGTGAGGTCTCTGTTTGGTGAGATGTAGCAAACCAGTATGTAGATACCGCGTTGGTTTTGTGGTTACAAACGCGACTGCTGAACTTACTGACTGCTTAGTGCAGTTTAGCAGTGTTCATGGAATTTTCCACAAAAAAATACACCCAGAGTCTGGCTTTGTGATAGGCTGCTAGCAATAACGATACTCAACCAAAACGGGTCTAATTTGCGTCATAACATACCTAAATTACTATCTTTTGTGCGCATGCGTGTCCCAGATATAATTTCTCGTCTCCTCTTCAGAAACTGCCTGCTCCAATAGTACATGCTCGTTCATGTGCCAGCCCACTCCTCTGGGAGGGCGCTGCCTCTGTCCCTTCGGCTTCCGTCTGTCTGCAGACCAGACCACGTGTGAGGACATCGATGAGTGCCAGCAGGAGGTCTGCTCGCAAGGATGCATCAACGTCCGCGGGTCTTTCTTGTGTTCCTGTCATCATGGATATGCGCTCCGGTAAGGAATTTATTTTGTTTTACAGCAGACAGTACACATAAAATTATCAGACAAATCCAATGCATGGTGTAAACCAAACCTTCACAAAGCCGTCAACCACGCATTCTGTAGGTACACACGACGGCAGGTCAACCTATCCCAAACTATTATAACCAGAAGGGTTACCATGACATCTTATAGCAGTTCTTATTCCTGTGTGAGAAAGAGATAGTGCTAGACACCCTGTATAGCTCTGTCTCTTTCCCTCAGTGGAATAAGTTCTGCTATAAGATGTCATGGTAGGGTAGCTGACGGCACATCAGCCTACACAAAATCATTTAACCTGAATTTCTCTACTACGGTGTGCGATCCGTAGTAGAGAGATCAGGTTAAATGGTTTGGTGTAGGTTGATGTGCTGTCGTGTGAACATCTAACTAAGTAACTCTACTCATAAAATCCTTATCCTTACTTCCTTACTAATATTATAAAAGCGAAAGTGAGTTTGTTTGTTTATTTGTTTGTTACCTCTTCACGCTTTAATGGCTAAACCGATTTTGATTAATTTTGGTACAGAGATAGTTGGGAACCAGGAGACGGACAAAGGCTAATTTTTATTAAAAAAAAGTGGGATGTGCGGGAGAAAGAGGGAAGAAAAGGGAAAACATAGCGTTGCTATTACAAATCAATAAGGCGCAAGGGAAACTGTATTACCCCAAATTTAACGCGGGCGAACCCGCGGGCGAAAGCTGGTATTGCTAATAAAATCGAAAAAGGGGAGACAAAAGGCAAAAGAAAGAACATGTATGGGTTTTAGTTAATGATTGCCTGACGCTGCCTTCCGCTTCGTCTATCCCAAAAACAGGATGTCATATCTGGAAAAAAAACGTTTTTATTTAATTCCTTCCACATCAGGTCCGACCGTCGCTCGTGTAAGGCAACACGCGGCAACATGTCGGTCTTGTACGTGTCCGGCAACACGGTCCGCTCCATCTCAGCTGACGGATACGGCGCTATCGAGTACACGGACACCGACGAGCCGGCTATCACAGACATGGATTATAATGTCAGGTTAGTCAGCAGTGAGGGGATGAAGGATTGTTCGCTTCCTGGTCATGAGCCAAAGATATCAGTTATTTGCGAGCCACTACTAAAATATCAGTTACTAATAAGTTATCAGTTACTACTAAGATAAGAGTTCTTACTAAGATATCAGATACTATTAAGATAACAGTCACTAGTATCTATATCACTCCCTACTAAGATATCAGTCACTACTAAAATATCAGTCACTACCAAGATATCAGTTACTCCTAAGATATCAGTAACAACAAAAAAAAAACTGTGTGTTCGTATTAATCTTGGCTTATTCTCCAGACAAAAGAAGCTGTATGTGACGTCAGCGGAAGCCGGGAAGCTTGTGGAAGTGAACAGCACGCAGAACGTCATCGTAGTCACCAACATTGGAAGACCGACGCAGGTTAGTCTTATTGTGAACTTTACTAATAAGATGACGGCACGGTTAGCAAAGTGGTTAAGCGACTGTCTGCTACGCCGCGTGTCAAGGGTTTGATCCCCGCACGGAACAAATATTTGTGTGACTGAGGTTGTGAGAATGGTTCTGGGTTTGACTGTTTGGCTGTTTGTGCATGTGAGTTTAAATGTTTGTTAATGCACCTACGATACAGGAAAAATTCTAGGGCAACGATTTAAAAGAACAAGTTACAAGGTCGATCAATCGATGATTAGAAGAAGACGGTGGTGTTAGATTGAACGCTGGAGGAAAGCTTATTGCGGTGTGGCAAGAACGTGGGATTTTGTGTTATTTTTATGTTTTTAAGGCTCCGTAACTACATCAAAAGGAAAATAAAAAGAACCCTAATTGGATCACTTTGTTATCCGTCTGTCCAACCCAACTTTCGAAGTCTACGCAGTCAAAAGAAATGCCTGGTTATTTCAGAAGTTTGTACGCAACCCTCGGTGGGAGAGCCAGAATAAGAAGCTGATCGGGTGAAACCACGGGGCACAGCTAGCTATAGCACCGGCACTAAATAAAAAAATATTTTTATTTATTAATAAATAAATATTTTTATTTATTAATAAATATATTTATTTATTTTAAATATATTTTGAATAAATAACTTTTTTTAATTATTTGTGTAGTATTAGCAGTTGGTACACCATTGACTACCCCCCGTTGTATTTTTATATTCGTAAAGTCCATCCAAAGGTTGTCTGGAACTGCCGGGGTTGCGGGTTGTTCGAAAGAGATAAAGGACAAAAGAGGGAACATGGTTGGGTTTTAGTCAGTAAAAGTCTGACACTCCCCCTCGCTCCGCCCAGTGCGGGGGAAGTTACTGGAATTTTTCCACCCCAAAAAAAAAGTTGCCTGGAAGATATCGCTATTAGCGATAAGACCGCCATTGTAACCATAGATCACTTGTGTAAAGCAGTTTTTTTTTCATTTTTGGTGTGCATTAAGTATATTCTATTCTATTCTAAAGCTGTAATGTCCAGGTGGCGGTAGACTGGGTGACGGGTAACGTGTACTTCGTGGACACGAGCCCGGCCAACTGTGTGGTGCGCGTGTGCCACGTCACCACCAAGCGCTGCGCCAGGCTGCAGAAGCTGCCTTCTGATGCTAAGGTACGTGGGAATACCTTGTATTATGATATTATCCATGTGTGTGTGTTATTCTATACTATACTAATATTATAAAGCTGAAAAGTTTGTTTGTTTGTTTGAACGCGCTAATCTCAGGGACTACTGGTTGGAATTGGAAAATTCTTTTAGTGTTGGATAGTCCATTTCTTGAGGAAGGCTATAGGCTATATAACATCACGCTACGACCAACAGGTGCTGAGTAGCGCGGGTGAAACCGTGGGGAACAGCTAGTGTCTTATAATGAATTATTGTGACTGGGACTGTAGCAGCATCTTTTTCTTTGAACGGGTGCTGTCAGTTGGGACTGGCCATATTTTTATAGCTACCACAGTTCATTTTAAATTTAAGATTTTTGATTGAATTTTGGTTTTTATTTACTCTGGACGCTCTTACTGTGCACGACTTTTACATATTTGTATAATCTCAACATGAATGATGTAAGTTCTACGATTTTGTAATAATATTCTAATTTAAAAGAGTGTCCATTGAGTTTCTTGTCCATTCTTCTCCATAGATATAGATCTATAGAGTAGAAGTATACTCAAACCCAAATCATTTATTTTAACTAGACCATTACAGGCACTTTTGAATGTCAAGAAACAAAATGAAGCTACAGTCCCGGTCACAAGACATAATCACTTGTGGAAGTACTGTAGTTGCTCATTCCAAAGCATTGATACGATGGGACGTACTCGAGCACTTCTACAAAACAGTTAAAACTGTGTCATGTTCAAAATCAAAAGTCATTTATTCAAATTAGGCTGATAATCAGCACTTTTTGAACGTCTCATTACAAGAGACAGTCCCACAAAAACGCCCTGCCCTTCGCCATTTCCTAGTGTTTTAGCTGGGAAGAAGAAGTGGCGGAACAAACTCCCCAGCAAAACCTATTAAGTTCACCCATTCTCCAGATTACAGCTCTGATCGTAGACCCAAGTTCAGGCCGCATGTTCTACTGCGTCACCCGAGAGCTTGAGTCAGTAGTCTGGTCAGCAACCCTGGCCGGGAGACACGTGACGGACCTGACGACTGTCCGCAACTGCACCGGACTAGCCGTGGACCCGTTCAAGAAGAAGCTCTATGTGGCGGAGACCGGACCTGCGCATATCATCCGGATGGACTATGAGGGGGAGATGCAGTGAGTTGCTTTTTATTTTTTTAAATATTTTGGAGGTAATAGGTAGGCCATATTTGTCGTAGGACTTATGACCTTTTCTTTTTTTAATCCGGTTCCGTAACTCAATTGGAAAAAACAGAACCCTTTTGATATAGCATCTTTTAAGGTATGAAGAACAGGGTGTAAAGTTCTCCATCCTCTAAGGAAAAGGGAGGATCCTCCGACCAGACGGGTGTCGTGTCTGGCGGGCCACTGCCCGACAGTTGTCTGTCGGGTGCTCCTATTTATGCTAACTTCGCGTGCAACTTTGCTTGCGCGATGTAGGAATCTTGCCGTTAGTTATTCAGTGGTTGGATAGATGGCGCTGTAGTACTTTTTGCCACTTGCAACTTTGTGTCGCTACAGATCACTTCGTTGTCTGTATGTCTGTCTGTGAGACCTTTTATATCGGGAACGCGCGGAGGTATCGACTTGAAATTAAAACAATGTACAAGTCCTGTATGGTCTTAAGTGCAGGCAAAGTGTTGCAGTTTAAAGATATGGCCGTTTATGTCGCAAGGTCATACGGAACCCTCAGTGCGCGAGTCCAATTCGCACTTAGCCGGTTTATCCGCGCACGGAACAAATATTTGTATGACCTACAGGTAGTTGTTCCGGGTCTGGCTGTTTGTGTATGTGAGTTAAAATGTTTGGTAACGCACTCACAATCCAGGAGAAATTCCTAGCGTGGGGTAACGTTTTTTTTTATGTATTGAAAAAAGTCACATTGTACTTACCCTGATTTGCACCCACAACCTCACGCGAGAGGCGAGACCTAACCATCACGACATATAAATATTATTTAATTCAATTTATGTATTATCTTATAATTAACTTCCAGCAAAAAGATCCTAGCAGACCACCCCCAGCTACAAGCCCCCCACGGTCTCGCGATCTTCGAGGACCACATTTACTATTTAGTAGCGAACTCGTTCCGCCTCAGCCGCTGCCTACTCTTCGGTCCCAAGTACTGCGAGACCTACATCTTCAGAGTATTCGACGCCAACACCTTCGTCATCCGCCATGAGAGCGTCCAAAGAGATGACTTGGTGAACGAGTGCGAGGGAGTGATTTGTACCAATGTTTGTGCGTTGGACGAAGATGGACCCAAATGTTTGTGTGATGATGGTGAATTGGCGAAGAATGGGGAGTGTCCGACCGTGGATAAGAAGGATGTAAGTAGATGCTTACATATTTTTCACTAGTTTGTACCCGCGCCTTCATACGCATTAGGTTCGTGATTTGCCGCGCCATAGCTATTATATTCTGATGTGTGTAATAATGACAGTTGTCAGTTGAGAAATATGAACATAAAACAATACTGCTGATAATAGGTGGGGGGGGGGCACCTAACTTATAAGTGAATAATATACCTACAAACAAGTAGGTATTACATATTTTCTATATAACATACTAGCTTCGGCCGGCAACTTCGTCCGCGTGGCATAGTTACTTTGAGCTAACGCTAACTTTAACCCGCGTGATGATCGAAAAAAAATATTTTTCTCTCCCCTTTTCTTCCCTCTTTCCCCCCTTTTCTCACTGTTTTATCCTATGTCCGTCTCCAGGGTCCCAAGTATCTCTGTACCAAAATTCATCAAAATCGGTTTGGCCATTTAGGCGTGAAGACGTACCTAACAAACAAACTAATAAACTCACTTTCGCTTTTATAATATTAGTAAGGATACCACATTACCTATCCTAAGAAACTCTCGTCCATTCCGCAGCTGCCACTGTTCAACGGCTGGTCGTACGAAGAGCTGGTGACGGCCCACAACGTCTCGTTCACCGTGATCATCGCAGTACTGATCCTAGTCGCCATCTACCTGTGCGTGTTCGTGTATTACCACTTCGTTTACGTGCCCAAGAAGAATAGAACTTCTGCTTATACCGAGTGAGTATAATATTGCATTGTTTTTTTTAAACTATTACGACACGACGACACGGTTGACGCAGTAGCTGAGTGATCGACTGCTGCGCTGCGTGTCGCGGGTTTGATTTCCGCACGGAACAAATATTTGTATGGCCTACAGATAGTTGCTCCGGGTCTGGCTGTTTGTGAGTTTATATGTTTGTAAATGCAGTGTATGTAAAGGCACCGTCCGTTTAAAAAACAAAATGTTAGTGGGTTATTTGCAGACAACAAGTAGATCTTCTGTCTGTAATTACCTGAGCCATGTTTTTTTCTTATTATTTTTCACTTACACAAAAGTAAAGTTCGTGGTCTATTTGCAGACAACAAGTAGATCTTCTGTCTGTAATTACCTGCGCCATGTTTTTTTTTATTATTTTTCACTTACTGAAAAGTATAGTTAGTGGTTTATTTGCAAACAACAAGTAGATCTTCTGTCTGTAATTACCTGCGCCATGTTTTTTTTTCAGAGTCCGGTTTCAGAACACGTCGTTAGACAATTCGCCCTTTCCTGCAGATCCTACAATTCAGATGAACACATCAAGGCAAGTATTCTCTTGTTTGATACTGATTCACTAAAATCATCATCATCTATCCAGCCTTTACCCAACTTTCTTGAGGTTGGCTTCCAGTCTAACCAGATGCAACTGAATACCAGTATTTTACATGGAACGACTGCCTAACTGACCTCTACAACCACTAGTACTGGGTAATGCTCCTTGGTAAGACTGGTTGTCAGACTTTCGGGACGCTGAGTACTTGTAATGACCGTCTACGATCTAAATATGACAGCCGGGACTAACAGCTACGTGCTTTCCGAAGCACGCTGCTTTACGTATTCAATCAATCGATCTGTTGGCCATCCCTGTGCTACAGGGATAAGTTGATAACCTCTGTTGACTGCTTCGTTGGTGTGATAGTCGCAAGAGCTACTGCTGAGCATGATGTCGTGGGTTCGAGTCCCGGTTCCGATAGTGTTATTAGGCTCTTCCATCAGTAATTTCTCAGTAGCAGCTACGGTGTTTGGTTTCGTGCCCAATTGATGGCAATAGGCTCGCCTCCTTTTAATAGGAACTTAAAAAAAAAATTGGCGAAATGTGGGTGTACTATTATGTTACTGATCTTTTGAGGATTAGGTACTTACAGGTTTTTTCTTTTCTTTTCAGTACTATGTCACACGAGTTTGTGAACCCGTTGCAGTACGTGAGGAACATGTGGTACAGCTCATTTCGGAAGCAGACCCGACCTAACGTAAGTTAATAAGCCTAGAGCAAAACTGAAATGTTTGTAACAACACTACAATAAATACTACGGCAAAAATATGCAGCGCCATCTATGCCATAATTAAGGAACTAACTAACAATTCCTAAATCGCGCAAGCAATGATATCCGTGTGTTAAAAACATCCTTACTATAAAAGGGAAAGTGAGTTTGTTTGTTTGTTACCTCTTCACGCTTTAATGGCTAAACCGATTTTGATGAATTTTGGTACAGAGATAGTTGGGAACCAGGAGACGGACATAGGCTAATCTTTTTTTGAAAAAAGTGGGATGTGAGGGAGAAAGAGGGAAGAAAAGGGAAAACTTAGTGTTGCTATTACAAATCAATAAGGCGCAAGGGGAACTGTGTTACATCGAATTAAACGCGAGCGAAGCCGCCGGCAAAAGCTAGTATATTTTAAAAGTACCCTATATTTACTGTCAGGACTCCCGTCTGGTCCGGATTAGCGATTAATGATATTGTATTCCATTCTGGAGAGGAATGTTAAAATAACCAAGTTCTTCTTTCAGAATCCTGGCAGGTTACCATTCTCCATGCCAGTGTCACCCGCTCAGCAAGACTTGTCCGACACCGAGTCAGATTTAGATGAAAGAGAAAATAAGAGAATTATTAAGTAGCAGTAAAAACCATTAATAATAATTTAAGTATATCTAGTTGGCCCAGGTTTTTTCCACTATGTGGGGACGGCTAAATAGATGCAACTGAAAAACAGTATTTTATGTGGAGTAATTGGCTCTCTACCCATATTGTTATTACTGGGTAACATTATATAAAATTAAGAATTAATTTGAAATTATATCAACTTGCTAGGATTCTAATTTGAAATTGGAATTAGAAATTTAATTTTGTTTCTTTTTTAGGCTTGAAATAAAAAAGCCTACAGCAATTATTGTTATTAATTGTGATTGTTTTTACTTGAATTTGATAATATTCATGATTTAATTATGATTAAGCATAATTGATATTTAAGATTTTACTGAAGTTATTATTGAAGTGTATAAATCAAATAAAATTAGTGTTAAACATGGAATGGCTTGTATTATTTTCCTTCGGAGAATATTGTATGCATGAAAACCACTTGTTTTATAAAACATTGAATGAACATACAAGGTTTCATGAAAATAAACAATGAAAAACTCTCTCAAGAGGGCTGACTGCAGAATCAATATGTCTGTTATAAGTATGTATTGGCCAACACATTCTACTAAGACAAGTAAAATAAAAGCTTTAAATAGTAACTATTATGACTTTATTGTTCTACAGTCAGTCTGTAACATTCCCACAGGGACTCATCATTGAGAGGGAACAAGCTGAAATCGACAATGCAAGCCCAGTGTATTTTTGGTTTTTAGTTCTTAGTATTCATACAAATAAGGGAAGAAATAAAAGAAACATTTTGATTATAAAAGAGAGTTATTAATTTTCTAAGACATAAAATACAGTTAAAAATATTACAATTACTTCCAGAGCTTCTTGATAGACATATTCTTCTCAGAATCCTTTTGCATAACCTTAGCAACTGCCATTTCAAAGTCTTCCTGAGTGACGTGGACTCTGCGCTCACGGAGAGCGTACATACCAGCCTCAGTACACACACCCTTGACCTCAGCACCTGACGCACCAGGCATTAACTCCGCAATCTTACGTAGATTGATACCTCTGGTCAAGTTCATCTTCCTAGAGTGAATCTTCAAGATGTCAAGACGAGCTTCCTCATTTGGTGGAGGAAACTCAATCTTCCTGTCAATACGACCAGGTCTAAGCAGGGCTGGGTCCAGAATATCAATCCTGTTAGTTGCCATGATGACTTTGATGTTCTTTGTTGCTTCAAATCCATCCAGCTGATTCAGCAACTCCAACATAGTTCGCTGTACCTCAGAGTCACCACCGCTGCCAGACTCAATACGAGATGAACCAATAGAATCAATTTCGTCCATGAATATGATAGAGGGAGCATGTTCACGGGCCATGACGAAAAGTTCTCGGACCATGCGACTACCTTCACCAATGAATTTCTGCACCAACTCAGAACCTGAGACACGAATGAAGGTACACTCTGTGTGGTGAGCGACTGCACGGGCGAGGAGGGTCTTACCAGTACCAGGGGGACCATACAACAACACACCCTTTGGTTGCGCAATACCTAGAGCATCAAATAACTCAGGATGTTTCACTGGAAGCTCAATTACTTCTTTAATCTCCTTGATCTGCTTGTCTAGACCTCCCACCATCTCGTAAGTAGAATCAGGAACTTTTTCCACCATCATGAGTGACACCAAAGGATCGACTTTGTTCGGAAGAATTTTATGGAGTGTGTAGCTCTCGTTGCGGAGCGCGACGCGGCAGTTCGCGGTCACATCGTTGATATCTACATTCTTGTCCAAGTCTACCACGAATTTACCTTCAGGGTGGACCTTTACTAGGACTTTCTTCTTATCCATAGGTTTGACGACCTCGCCCACATACGAGCCCTGTTCTTGCAAGAGCTGGAGCTCCTCACGCAACATACGTACTTTAGCGTTGAGCTCATTACGCTGGGCTTGCAAACGACGAAGATTTTGAGATTTCTCGGCAACAATAAGCTGCAGCTCTTCAATCTTTGTTATGTAGTACGGCCGGAAACCTTCTCCTTTTCCGGAGTCCACCTCCATTTTAGTGAGAGTCATTTTGGTGATTTATTTTTACCACATTCAAGAAAAAACACTTTATTTCAAACTCAATACAACAATTTCGGTCGCACAATGATTTTCCGAGTCACGGTGACGTGTGACATTAAAATTTAAAAAAATCTACTATTTATGTTTATAAAATAGTTTTCAGTAACTTAGCATTTTCTGTTCAGTTACTTTCTGATAAATATAAAGTTTTAATAAATAAATATTATCCGCTTTTAAAAATATATAAATGATTTATTTTGTTTATCAGTACTTCATTAAAAAAGGCATTTAAAAAGTTACCAAACTTTGGTTTTTTTTTTAAATTGCTACACTGAATATAATGCGTTCAAAATCTATGAAATAACTTACGTTCAAAATATTATAATTAATTAACTGTCCCCAGCTGTTTCATCCGCTGCTCAACTCCATTTCATGTGAGCCCTCATCACTTGGGGTATGTAAAATAGATTACGATTGTCAGATCTACCGATTTATTTTGTCGAATGTACATATAAAATTTCATAAAATCGGTCAAGCCGTGTCGAAGGAGTATAGCAACTACAACTGTGAGACGAGAATTTTATTTGTAAGATTATATATTGCGTTTTTTTGTTATTCCAAAGTTACTTCTAACTGGGACAAAAATACAAGAAAACCACATAACCTACTGAACTTATTAATAAATAACTGCATAATTTTCAATTTTTGTAATGGCGGCGATAGCTGAAAGAACTAGTTTTATTGAACCTTGGTGATCCAATGTTTGTAAGATCAATGCATTTTTTCAGAGGGCTAGTTTAGACAGCTCTAGTGCAAACCTCTGTGAATCTGTGTAGCGAGTACCTATAAATAAAAGTCACCTATTCTCTATTTTTAGTCCAATAGTCCGGTTGAGCAAAAAAACAACTCAACAGCGAGTTAATCTGCCAGTGGCCCTACCAAAAAAGAATCTCTCTCTCGGAGTAAAATGACTGACTGGCTGACTAAGGATTCCATTTTTGCCATTTTGCAACGGAACGCTGAGTGATAAATGAACTAAAAAACATGTACTTTATCATCAATTCGTTGCTTATATGTTAGCCTCTGAACTACGTTTGAGATACTAACGTACATATCGCAAATTTTTCTATTGTGACGTCGGTTTTTGGACGGGTTAACCATTTATATAGAGCACTTATTGTGACATAAAACGATCCAATTATGTATTCCATTGAAGTAGTTTAATATTACGTCTATGGTCTTAGGGACAATTTACTTTGGCAGAGGGTTAAGCTGTGTATGGCGTCTCTAACCTATTTACTCTGAGATAAATGGTAACATTATTGTCGGTTGCAAAGTGATTAGTACCAATTTTCACCACGCGCCAAAATATTTTTGTTCCAACAATAAACAAGAGGGTTATGGTTGCGACAACCGGAGCACAAGTAATCAATTTTCTTCCGTCACTGATGCCATCCAATGTTGTCATGATTGTCATTGAAACATTGCGGTAAAAATGAATGTTTTATTTTTGTTTACGTAACATTCAATTAAAATATAATAGCAAAATTACATTATTATCAGAAATGAAGCCAAAAAAAAGCATGTGATTGGGTTAAACAATATTGTACTCATTTTACAGTTCTTTTCACATGTACCTTCTAACATACAATAGATAACTAACAAATAGATTCAGACAGTATTAACATAAAAATGTGTGTCTTAGTTACGCTGTCCCTCGCTTTACTCTTTGTAGTCCTTTTGAAGTTCTTGTGGTTTGTAAGAATGGGCGCATTGGCACATTGGAGTTACATTGTTGGCACTGCAGTGTACCCAATAATGTACCCCGATGGCCAAGCCGACGGCAGAGGTTTACTATTGGGTGGTGGTTTGTTCTGCTTCATAGCAATCGCTACTTTTCTGCCCTCATTTTTTTTTCCTAGATTGAGTAACCTTGCAACTGCGTTGACTATACCACCTCAGGTGCATATGCTGGTAATGCTACACAGAAACGTGACGCGACGCTTTGATAACGAAAATGTTCAGAAAACTGTACTAGCTTACACGGCGATCACTTTAGTTACGACTGCATGGACAATTGTTTCTTTACTGATGTGAGTAACTAATTAACTACAGGCATCAACTACTCTAAAAAAGAATAGATGTCAATTGAACTAGATCTATCCATGAAGCAATGAAGAAATCTGTTTTGAATTTATTACATTGGATTTGATAGACCCTCCTACATGAATTAAAGAACAAATTTAATGAAACGAATATTTAATATTCTAATACTGATTGTATGCGGCATCTAAAATTTCAACTTTGGAAAAAAACAATGTACCTACCTATGAAAATAAACTGATAAGTCTAGTGATTTGTTATTCTTATTTCCATTATCAATTAAAGTCAATGCGTAAATTCAATTTACAGATCAAAGCAAGTAAAAGTCTCGTGATAAAAGTTTATTTACACAAGAGATTCATGCTAATGGATCGTCATGATCATGAATGAATGAAATGGACCAAACTCATTCTGTAAATTAGGTACCTACGTACAGTTAATTATTTTCAGATGTGAATAAAACACATGAACAAGACTAGAAAATAGAATTATTGCTATCAGATAAAGAATGTTTCATTGATCAATAAAGTTCGAGGTGAATTAAATCTTGAATATTTGTATTCTTTGCAGTTTATTTCCAGTATGCAAACCAAAATCGCGATAAGAAAGGCAGTCACTGTGACGCGACGACGAGCGCTAGTCGTTTCGCGCGTGATATTAAAACGCATTTCAAACTACTGTCCCGTACGGCTGAAAAAGACGTAAAAAAATCAATTGACATTGACGTTGACAGGTAACCTGTTTTTGTAATATTGTAGAAAAAAATATTGATTAATTACGTGCAATATTTTCAGCAAAAATATATCACTTTAAGGGACTTGGTTTAATATCACGATTGGTACTTGAGATTATGTGTAATAAAAGTTTTCAATCAATACAAACAGTCGTTCGGTGTGCAGTGTATTCGTAGAGTTTCAGACACTATTGTTTTTATCAGTAAAAAGGTAATGTTTATGTTATGTTTACGACGTGAATCGCCTTTAAAACTTTTAATTTAACCTTAATTTACAACTATTCCTCATCTCGTTCTCATTATTAAACTATAAAATAAATTCGCTTAATGCAAAGCAACCTTTTTAATATTTTTTTTTAATGTAAGGCAATGACTGCAATACAAATTTTGTGTCAGGAAAACGAAAGAGGTTTTATGTATATGTCCTAATTTAGAAATGAATGGATTACTTCTGCTATCATCCTGTTGATTCAAGGTAGTGTAGTAATGGGACAAGGTTTCCTTTATGTTCATGTTAATGATGTGCTAAAACAAACAAAATCACATGATTCTAACGACAGCAAGAACTATTTTTAGACAGATAAATAACATTGAACCTCACTCTTAAAGTTGTTTTTTTTTCTAAACAGAGTTTTATGACATTCATTATTATATTTTTCTTATAAATGAATATCAATGTTTAAGCATGCTAGTAACATTGTCACTAGAGCAATGTTTTTTTTTTCTAATTAAGCTATAACATTAAAAAAAATGTGGTTGGTACCTAAGCTGGTGTGAGTTTTGTACAGTATGATATTATATCATCATTCATCTGTCTCCTGGCCATATCCCAAGTAATTTGGGGTCTGAAAATGCTTAACCAATAGAAAGCCATGTTAATGGTGTGTGTCATAGGCAATATAACATCACACTACTACACTTAAGAGCTGAGCAGCAAGTGAAACCGCTGGTGTACAATCCAAGCTTGAATACTCGGTGATAATATGAGAAATATATATATTTTTTTAATAAAACTTAGTATACATTATACGGGATTACAAATTAATTCAGATTTATTAACCTTTCTTTACCTGCCTGGTCTGTGAGATAAACCCTGTCATGACTTTTTCTTTTAAAATCTGTGATGGTATTTTGCATGTCCTGTTAGCCAAATAATAAGTCACTCCAATCATTACACAATAAAAAGTGTCTTTGTATGAGTAGGCATGTGGCCATATAGTTACAAAATGTGTGTTTTGTGATTTTGTAATTAAACGGTTTTGAATTATTTTCTGCCCAACTTTCGGCATTTTATATTATTTTCCAAATAGACAGCCATTGACAACATAATAAGTCATTGCTTACTTTACAAAACGTAAATTAAAATAATATGTTAACAAAAGTTAACAAGCGTCTAAGAAACTACAAGGCCAACCATGTCCACTCATTCACAACGAATTGGTAGAAAATAATTTGATTAGTAGGTAACATTTCTAAATAAAATAACAAAATTTGTTTTTTTTTTATAAAATAATTGTTCTCATTAAAATTGTTTTTTTATCGTAGTTTTTTAGATTCTTGCCTTTTTCTTTTGACGTCGACTACCCAATTAAGGCTCCGCTACCCCAAAGGGTCACGACCCAAAGTATGAAAAACACTGGTCTAGTCTAATCTGGTGGATCATCAGAATCGGCAACAATGTCTCCTGTAATAATTTAAACATATTATCATTAAGATCCTTACATAGCAACAGCCTCTCCGTGTAATCACGTTAGTCAATGTCAAGGTTGATGACTTATTTTATTTACATTTATTTTTCGTCAAATTCGGACTAGTTTTAAAAAAACACAGTGACTCATCGCGGCTTTAACAGTTAATTTCCATATACAATAAAACTTAATTGTGACATCACGCCTCTAGCCTCAAAGGGTTAGGCAGAAGTGTACCGTACCTAATAGTACACCCACATTTCGCCAGTTATGTTTAAGGCCCACGTAATAGGGGGCGACCCTATTGCCATCAACCGAGCACAAATCCAGACTCCGTGGCTGCTACAAAAAACTCAATAGCATTGCCCGACTCGGGAATGGGGTACCCACAGGGGCGGATCTATATAAGGGCTATTTGGGCTGTACCCCAGGGCCCCTTAGAGGGTAAAGGGGTAATTTTCATTTTCATTTACCAATTTAAGACAATTGTGAATAAAAAAAACAAACACTCATTTGGCAGGTGTTCAACTCTACCATAAGCAACCTTACCAAACACAAAACTACTAAAAAGCTGGGCTATATTAAACTAGAAGTACGCTTGATGTGTCGTTGTATGCACCTAGTATATTATTATCAAAATCAGTATTAAGTATTATTTTTTGACACAAGTGTAATTACTTCCTGCCGGGGTTGCGGGTTGTTCGAAAGAGATACCGTGGCCCCGGAACATAAAGGGTAATAGGGTGGGTTTTAGTCAATACAAGTCTCATACTCCCCCAGCTCCGCAGGCGGAGGAAGTTATTTGATGATTTCTCATCCGCAAAAAAGGGTAATTACTTGGTTAATTAAGCAGGCCCCCAAACAGTATTAGTTCAGGGCCCTACAAACTCACGGTCCGCCTCAGGGTACCCAGCAACTGATGCTCAGCTGTCGTGCTTCTGACCACTCGACCAACGAGGCGGTCAATATAAAACTAAAAGATGAAAAAACAAAATTCATAAACCCGTCGCCGATTACCATAGCAATGCTACTGTTGTCCCAAATATCGTGTTACAAGTAATATGTAATTTTGGATGGCGCCCAAATTTATTGCTTACGGAAGAAACTTGGTTTGATCGTTCCACCAGGCCATCTTTTCAAACGACTGTCGAAAGGAGGGTCATGTTTTTTACGAAACGCTCACACAATTTATATTTTTCAGCATGGGCAACACAAGCAAAAAGTTGGCGGCAAAATGCACGCTCCTTACGAAAGACGAGCAAAAACACGTGGCAGCTACTTTCCGAGCGGCCAGTAAGAATTCTGACAAGATAAGAGAGGAGGACCTCATCGTGAGTGGCAAATTAGACGCAGTGTTGCTAGAAGTGTGTTCATTTTCCTTTATTATTTTTGGTTTAGTCTCCGTTTGGTTGGTGATTGGATTGGCAATGTTGCCATTGCAAAGGCAATGGTTTCTACCCTACAAAAAATACCTAATTGTCCAACTGTACTAAGAAGAGCATTGGGACAAAATAACTTATAAGGGCTAACCCCAAATTAACATCATGAATCTACAGTTATCCTCTAAAAGTTTTTGGAACATATTCTCACTCAAAAACCAAGTTTTGAAATGTTTTGTAGAAAGTTTTATGTTTAGGTACTTTTCAATAGAAACTTATAAACCGTTTTATCTCATCACCAACCAAACCTCTTTTCCTACATACAAGAACGCCGAAGTAAAAGGTTTTCACACAAACATATTTAAGTACGCAGTATTTTGTATTACAATCGTAGTGTATTCAATCAGATCATCAATGTACTCATAAGGTACACACAACGACCAGGTACACAGGTTGCTTTTACACATTTTTTTACATATTTCTTATTGAAAAAACAAACATAGAAATACAAAAAAAATAGTAGCCCACCAGCATCGGGAACAGGGTCCAAGCTACAGGCAGTCAGGGCTTCAGAGAAAAAATCTCTTAACAATACGGGTTCAAGAGTACCACTTTCTGTATCAAGCCCTTGATTCAGCTGCCTAACGAGAGCTTCCTTCGGCATTGGTCGAGGCTCTTGGCAATTGTAGTGAGTCCGCATCCCACATGTCGACGACCTCGCGAGCCAAGTCAATATGCTTGATTTGTTTAATTTTCTCGGCTTCACGAGGTTCTCGTTATGCAGTAACAATCATTGCGCGCCGCTTTGATCGATCTACCACCATTATATCAGGCTTATTGGCCACAATAGTCTTGCCAGGTTTGAGAACTGAGCTTGGCACATATCTGGCACTTCTGATTCGACAAGGCTGTATTTAATAACAAGTTGCTGATGGATAAGCTCGCTAGAAGGTTGTGTCTAAATGTCTCTGCAAGTATTCTCCGTTAGCAAGACGTGAACAAACGGCGATAATATGACCAATTGATTCACCCGGACGGTGATATGTCAATTATTGTTAAAATTCTTTATAGCATTCCTATGAGTACATTGGTCGTAAGTAAATAAATAATTCACGTAAAAGTATCTTGTATGTAGTAAAAAATTAAGTATAAGTTATAGTTTCGTCCCATTTTGTTTTCATTTAATTAAAATGTTTTTAATTTCGTTTATTTGTCCCATTTTAGTAGCTTTTTTATTTTTATGTACGGTGGTGGTTTAATTTTGTTACTAGCAACATTTTACGTTATTTATTTTGGATTTTGTTCTTTTTGAAAGCGGGCCTTGCCTGTTTGCAACGTTTTTTCGAGCACTTTAAGTATATTGTTTTAAACTTATCTACATATTTTAAATATGATACGGCATTTGCTCATAATTTCTGGATTCAGAAGGTAAAGTTATTTTTATTTACGGTTCGTTTTTAAATTTATCTTGTTTATTTTGGCACTTATTTGACACTATTAATTTGTCTGCTTGTTAAGCACATATAGCACTGTGTTTGATTTTGTCTTTTTTATTTGTATGTCGTGAAAACCTACCTCTAATAATTTTTAATTACTCCGGTCGAATAGAACAATAATTTAACAGGGTAGGTACTTTAAAAAGTGTCAACTAGCTTATTGATTTGGATAGATATCCAAAGTAATCTTCGAAACGTTGTTATGAATCTGCAAAAACCAGCTGTAGGAATTTGGTCCTTTTAGAACGACGGCGCATTCGTGTTCCACGCTTGTCTCAAAGAGATGTCAGTAAAACAGAGGGCCAGGCCATGGAAATGGATGGGTTTTATTCAGCAAGTCTGCCACTCTGGGTGAAGCGGAGGGGCCGCTTCACCCAGAGTTAGAGAGAGATACTGCGGCCCTTTGTGGGCAAAAGGGCAAAAGAATGAACATGGGTGAAGGAGGGGAGGGGGGGCTTCACCCAGAGCAGAGGAAGTTAATTGATGATTTCACATCCGAAAACCAGGGATTCAGAACCTAGAAAAAAATTCTTACGTAATAAATGAATGGTTCATAAGTCAATTCAACAGCTATTTAGAGTTTATCCAGAGACATAAGAAACCTGGAAAAACGTGGTTTTAAACGTTCCCCAATATCCTACACAATACGTGACGTAGGTACATACGTACATAAATTATACCTAATTCACATGTTCAATCCTTACTTTAATATTATAAAATCGAAAGTGAGTTTTTGTTTGTTACGTTCACGCCTAAATGGCCAAACCGATTTTGATGATTTTTTAGTACAGAGATAGTTGGGACCCTGGAGACGGTCATAGGCTATTTTATTAAAGTGAGTAATGAGGGAGAAAGAGGGAATAAAAGGGAAAACTTAGCCTTAACCTAAACCTACTTAACTTTTGCTATTACAATAAATAAGGCGCACTTGCAAATCAGGAAAAGGGAACTGTGTTACCCCGAATTTAACGCGAGCGAAGCCGCGGGCAATAGCTAGTAGATAATAAATAAGCCATGATCTTTTTTTTTAATGTAATAATGTTAGAAACAGATAATGGTATCTAAGCAATTTACATGTGCAACATTAGTTTTACTTTATGCAAAAATAATAGGACAAAGGAGAGAAAGAGGAAAGAAACGGGCAGAGAAAGATTATTTTTTTCGATGTTAGCGTTAGCCCAAAGTAACAATGCCACGCGGACGAAGAAGTCTCGGGTGTAAGCTAGTTGTCAATAATCATAAGCGTACGGTCGCGCAGTCTAATTCCGTTGGCAAACCAATATTCCATAGTGCTGGCGAGCTGTCAAAACTGTAATTAATTACTACTGTTTATTGTTGGTGACCGAGTTTAAGCGGTTGTATACACAGCGGCACATCAAGCTATACTTTTCCAGTATGACATGGCCTCGTTTTTAGGGTTCCGAATTCCTTTTATTTATTTACTAGCTTTTTCCCGCGTTAAATTCGGCATAACACAGTACCTACCTGTAGTTTTTGCCCTTGCGCCTTATTGATTTGTAATAGCAACGCTAAGTTTTCTTTTTTCTTTCCTCTTTCTCCCATAACACAATTATTATCATAACACAATTAAAAAAAAATAGCCTATGTCCGTCTCCTGGTTCCCAACTATCTCTGTACCAAAATTCATCAAAATCGGTTTAGCCACTAAAGCGTGAAGAGGTAACAAACAAACAAACTCGCTTTCGCTTTTATAATATTAGTAAGGATTTATTGAAACTTTATGCACATGTATAAAAAACACTACAAAGGCTGACCTTGGGCATTTTCTACCAGTCTATCTTTTAGTGATGTATAGAGAAAACGTAGTCGGTGTAGTTCTTTTTGGGTACAGAAGGAATAAACGGAACCCTTATTGGATCATTTTGTTGTCCGTCTGTCTGTCAAGACCTTTTATCTCGGGAACGCGTGGAGGTATTGAATTGAAAAAAAACACATGCTCAAGTCTATGGTCCCTAAGAGCTGTCACAAAATCAACTTTCTGAGTCTAGGCAGTCAAAAGATATGACCGTTTATGTCGCAACTTTGTACGGAACCCTCGGTGCGCGAGTCTGACTGGTTCTTGGCTGTTATTTATACAAGGAGATTCTAGGTTCGACTGCATTTTTTTTTAAATTCACCTATTACTCCGCCCAGTGTGATATGATTTTCATAATCCTTTTTGTTCGAAAAGGTATGCTTCCGAGGTGGTCCCATTTCAAATTTTATTTAAATTACTTGGGTAGTTAATGAGTTGATCTTATATTGTTTCTTTTATATATTTATGGATGACTAGCTTTTGCCCGCGCTTTCGCTCGCGTTAAATTCGGGGTAACACTGTTCCCCTTGCGCCTTATAGATTTGTAATAGCAACGCTAAGTTTTCCCTTTTAGTCCCTCTTTCTCCCTCACATCCCACTTTTTTCAAAAAGATATTAGCCTATGTCCGTCTCCTGGTTCCCAACTATCTCTGTACCAAAATTCATGGAAATCGGTTTAGCCATTAAAGCGTAAAGAGGTAACAAACAAACAAACAAACTCACTTTCGCTTTTATAATATTACTAGCTTTCGCCCGCGGCTTCGCCCGCGCTAAATTTGTGGTAACACAGTTCCCCTTGCGCCTTATTGATTTGTAATAGCAACGCTAAGTTTTCCCTTTTCTTCCCTCTTTCGCCATCTTGGATGTCCGCCATGTTGGATTTAAGTCACGTGACTATTTTTAATCCATATCCCTAAGATTTAAATGCTGGTCACTTACCCACCTGAGCTAAAACGATTTGTGTAAATCTATGTACCGGATGCACCAACAATATTTACTGCATCATAATTCGTATCAATGCAATGTTCCAGTCCACAGGTGGCTAGTGTTGTCAATTTATCAGCAAGTCTTACAAACAAACCGCCTCGATTTATGGCTGAAATAGTGCGAAACAATAATTTAAATGTTTACACAATTTAGGGATTATTTTGCGTTCAATTGATGTGTAAATATTTGTACTTACATTTCTGATATGTGTCTTTAAGATGTAGTTCCTCAGAGGAGCCTGCCAGGGTCACCGCCTGCGGGGGTTGCGGGTTGTTTGAAAGAGATACCGCGGTCCCGGAACATAAAGGGCAAAAGAAGGAACATGGGTGGGTTTTAGTCAGTACAAGTCTGACACTTTCGCCAGCTTCTCCTAGCAGGGGGAAGTTAATTGATGATTTCCTATAAATATTCCCGATATCCGTTCTATTTTTGTATGAAAATATTCCCGATGTCCTCTCTATTTTTGTATGAAAATATTCTCAATGTCTTCTCTATTTTTGTATGAAAATATTCTCAATGTCTTCTCTATTTTTGTATGTAAATATACCCGATGTCCGCTCTATTTTTGTACGAAAATATTCCCGATGTCCGCTCTATAAGTCTTGGAAATCTCTTTAGCTGCATACAAAGTGTAAGCAAATCTCTTTTTCATAAATAAATACAGCTCAAAAACTTGAACATTCAGTATTTCGTATAATAGTTAGAAACATTAAATATTTTAAAATATTTACACAAACGCCCCTTGATTTATTTCAAGTTTACATTACATTTTATCGATATTTTGAACGTGTAGTCACGAAACTATTGCTTTTTGTTTTGCATTCGGCCATTTTGCCTAGACATTGCATCCAGAGTTGACTGTGTGTTTTATTATCGACGTATCGTATTATAGTTGACGGGCCTGTTGGTCTAGTGGTTAGTGGCCCTGACTGCTGAGTCGGAGGTCGTGGGTTTGATTCCCACCCAGGACAAACTTTGTGTGATGAGCATGATTGTTTGTTCTGTGTCTGGGTGTGATTTATCTATAATATTATGTATGTATTTATAAATTATATAAGTATGTATATCAGTTGTCTGGTTACCATAACACAAGCTCTGCTTAGCTTGGGATCAGATAGCCGTGTGTGAGTTGTCCCAAGATATTTATTTATTATTATTTATTGTGCTGTCAAGAAATAAGAAGAAAAAAATTTAAAAAAAAAACAAGCTAGTGACATTAACACAGTTTCGCATTAAAACTCTCACTTAGTTCTAAGTGTAATTTGTTTGCATCGAGTTTTTACAGAGAATGAACGATTGAAATAAAAACATATTTATTTGGCACTTGCATCAAGTGCACACAAAAAAACTAAATAAAGATGAGTTTTATTTTTAAACTCAGAGAGATTCTCAATTGATGTGGTTTTTTTGTTTGATTTTTTACGTTTGTTACGCGTGATCTTCGTAGATTGTGGGCTGTTTTTTTATAATCGAAAGGGTATATTTCTACATTCTATTATATTACTTGGGTAATTTATGAGTAATCTTCTATAAAACATTTTGTCTTCTAATTTATATGGACGATATGCTAATTATCAGTTCTTATAGGAGAACTTGTGTGAGGCACTCGTACCACTACTAAAATGTCTAAAATAAAAAAAAAAACTGTTTTGCCATAAAAATGACTGCCAGAAAACACTAAAAAAATAGAAAATAAATTTACTTCTGGGAGTCAGTGGCAAACGTCACTGACTTCCGGAAGTAAATCTTAATCATTTTGGTAAAAAAGTCTAGTTAAAACGCCCGCAATAGAAATCCTTAGTAATATTATAAATGCGAAAGTGAGTGTGTTTGTTTGTTACGTATGTACGCCTAAATGGCCAATCCGATTTTGATGAATTTTGATACAGAGATAGTTGAGACCCTGGAGACGGAGACAGGATAAATTTTCTTTAACATAAGTGAGAAATGAGGGAGAAAGAGGGAAGAATAGGGAAAACTTAGATTTGCTATTACAATAAATAAGGCGTAAAGGCAGGTACCTGCAAATCAGGAAAGGGGAAACTGTGTTACCCCGCATTTCAACGCGAGTGAAGCCGCGGGCGAAAGCTAGTTTCACAATAATTGCAAGTCAACACTCGTTCAAAAGCACATAAACTTAGTAGGCAGCAAATAATTCATCGCACCGTATCAATAAGGAAGTGGTAAACTTACACTCGCAGCCAAAACCGTGTTGCATTCGAAATAGTACGTAAACAAAGAAATGTAAATAGCTCATTGGCTAAGTCGGAATGGCGACTGGTCATAATTGAGTTCGGACCGTTGAAATGGCAGAATATTTGGCTGAATTTAGAGAGAAACATTGTTAAATGAATAATAAACCCTTTAAAAATACCCGGGCATGTCTTAAGTTTGTGCTACAAAGAGATGTCAGCAAGGCAGAGTGGCTTGCAGGTAGTTCTAAAGAGACACCGCCACCCCGGAACATTAAGGGCAAAAGAATAAACATGGATGGTTTTTAGACAGTGAAAGCGTGACGTGCCATTCTCCTCCGCCTAGTACAGTCTACTCTGATAAAAAAACAAACTCGCGCACCGTACAAACTTGCGACATAAACGCCGCATGCGGTTCTGTATAAACTTGCGACATTAACATACATATATATCTTTTGACTGTGTAGACTTAGAAGGTTGATGGCTAAATGTTGAATGTTTGGCTCAGCGCGCAAACGGACCTCAGAATTGAGTATATGGTTTTAATTTCAACTCAATACCTTCACGCGTTTACAAAGTAAAGGCTCTTTACAAACAGACGGACAACAAAATCATCCGTTTTTTCCTTAAGAGGTACGAAAACAACAACGTTTAGCATAACTCTGGAACTTCCTATTCTGAAACTTCATGGTCACTCTGTCCAACAAGAAAAGGATGCTCACAAACCAGGCAAAACTGATATTTCAAGTATAAAAATCTTCGATCAAAAAGTACATTAGGTATTGATCGAAGATAAAAAATCATAAAGTGTATGTACACGCGTGTTCTGCTAAGTTTATAGCTCTCGCTGTTAGCTGGTTTCGTTCCGAAATGATTTATACCTCACTAAACTGTTGTTTATGTGTAAACTGTTAGAAATAGAAGATGTAGTGTTCGCGTTGAATGGTTTGTGAAATACTTGCACCTATATGCTGACCGCTTATTGAGACCGTGTCTGAGAAAGTTGCGACGGGTGTTGACACCCGCCAGTCTGCGTTTGAGGGAGAGAACCTCAACCCAACCCAGCCGCCGCGTGAGACGCGCCGCGAGACGACTCCCGGCCACCGTAGACATGGTTCTGTGTCTGTGTGGTGAGCAATGGGTAGCTCACCATCCGTCCGTCTATTGACGACAGGCCGTGTCGATGTCCAAGTCGCGTTCGTGTTCTTCGCGCGCCCCAAAGAAATGTTAGCAAAGCAGAGGGGCTTGCTAAGGCCACTACCTCGGTCGGGGTTGCGGATTGTTCGAAAGAGATACCGCGGTCCCGGAAAGCAAAGGGCAAAAAAAAACATATATGGGTTTTAGTTAGTACAAGTCTGTCATTCCCTTCTACTCCGCCCGGAGCGGGAGAGGTTATAAATGACTAGCTTATGCCCGTGGCTTCGCTCGCGTTAAATTCGGGGTAACACATTTCCCCTTTTCTGATTTGCAGGTACCTGCTACCTGTAGTTTTTGCC
The DNA here is from genome assembly GCA_958449745.1 of Ochropleura leucogaster. Taxonomy (NCBI): domain Eukaryota; kingdom Metazoa; phylum Arthropoda; class Insecta; order Lepidoptera; family Noctuidae; genus Ochropleura; species Ochropleura leucogaster. The sequence continues at coordinate 12,656,949 of OY288221.1, read as the reverse complement.
CTTACTCCTTATTTATTGTAATAGCAAAGCTAACTTTTCCCTTTTCTTCCCTCTTTCTCCTTCATTTCTCACTTCAAATAATAATAGCCTATGTCTGTCTCCAGGGTCCCAACTATCTCAGTACCAAAATCCGTTTAGCCATTTAGGCGTGAAGACGTAACAAACAAACTCACTTTCGTTTTTATAATATTAGTAAGGATTTCCTATCCGAAAGAAAGGCACGAAGTCAGTTAGGGCATCGTAAACAGTTTCAGTTACAGTAAAACCTGTTTTTTTTCAGCTTATAGTAGTGGGTCGATACCGGGATTCGTTGCCCTAGTCTTTGTGAAGTTGTCGACCTATAGTCTGGTTTATTTGTGTGCTGTCTGGAACGCTGAACTCTGTAATGGACAGAAAAACATAATTACAAAATGTCTCTTCTTCAAATATAACTGTCTCACTAAGCTTATTGTCGTAAACAGTAGACCTACCATGACGTCTTAAAGCAGAACTTATTCCACTGAGGGAAAGAGATGGTGCTAGACACCCTGCATAGCTCTGTCTCTTTCCCTCAGTTAAAGCAGAACTTATTCCACTGAGAGAAAGAGATCGGGCTAGACACCCTGTATAGCTCTGTCTCTATCCCTCAGTGGAATAAGTTCTGCTTTAAGACGTCATGGTGGGGTAGCTGATCGTTTAATTAGATCAGGGATCTAAAGTGGTCACATACGTAGTTATATTTTTATTGTCACTTTGTGTACCTTTTTAGGAATAGTAACATATTGTTAACTTATTATGATTCTGATTAATCAGCCATTTTAGACCCCCCGTGACGGTTGGCGCAGTAGCCGAGGTATCGACTGCTGCGCTGCGTGTTGCGGGTTCGATCCCCTGACGAAATATTTTACAATTATAATTTTTCCTGTATCGTGGGTTCGTTAACAAACAATTAAACTCACATACACAAACAGCCTTACCCGAAACGACTATTACAAATAGCTGTTCCGTGCGTGAATCGAACCCGCGACACGCAGCGCAGCAGTCAATCGTTCAGCCACTGCACCAACCGTGCCATCATGTGCTCACTCATGAACACAAAGCGATATAAGTATAAAGATCTCTTAGAACAGAAAAACTTTAAAATGTCTGCCACAAAACAACACATTCAAATTATCTCAACATACATTTATGTCAATCAAATTGACATTGACTATAAAATAAGGTTACCAGCATAATGCCTGATTGAAAATCAGCAACGAACTCAATAAATATTGTTGCATTCGAAATATAGGAATTCTGAGTTTTACTTGTATGCCGTGATCTAATATATAAAATTCTCGTGTCACTGTTTTCGTTCCCATACTCCTCCGAAACGGCTAGACCGATTTAAAGAAATTTTGTGTACCTACATATCGGGTAGGTCTGAGAATCGGCCAACATCTATTTTTCATACCCCTAAGTTAGCAGCGGGTGAAACCGCTGGGCACAGCTAGTATATATATAGGAATCATGTGGCTAAATATTAGCAGCCGCTCAGGTCGATCTTTAGGTTAAGCCGCGCTTGCACAGGTTTTTCTGTGGATGGGTGACCACCCGTTACATACCGGGTTTCCTCCGTGCGTCAGAAAGCACGTTAAGGTGTCGGTTCCGGCTGTGAATTGTAGATCTTTTACAGTCGTTACAGATAATCAGTGTCTCGAAAGTCTGACAACCAGTCTTACCTGGGTAGGCAGTCGCTCCATGTAAAATACTGGTATTCAGCTGCATCTGGTAAAACTGGGAGCCGACCCTGACATAGTTGGGAAAAGGCTAGGCAGATGATGACTTCTATGCCGTGATATACCAAGCAGGACTGCGAACCAGGACAGTAAAAACAAACATACATGAACCCTGAAAACATAACACCCCTTTTTTGGGCACTCAGGTAAAAAGCAATAGCTTTTCTAAGCTGCTTTTTCTACTTGGAACTCGATATACAATGTAACTCACAATTTTAAAATCATATACAACAGAACGCCACTAAAAACACCGGCCAAGTGCGAGTCGGATTCGCGCACCGATGGTTCCGTTATTGGTACCAAATTTCAGCTTTCTAGCGCTAACGGTCACAGAGATTAAGCGAGGACGGACGGACGGACGGACAGACAGACATGGCGAAACTATAAGGGTTCCTAGTTGACTACGGAACCCTAAAAAGAGGTAGAAAGAAAGGTTTCAGGTTGTCTTTGATTGACATCCTTACTAATATTATAAAAGCGAAAGTGAGTTTGTTTGTTTGTTACGTCTTGACCCCTTAACGGCTAACCTAACCTTCTGAACAATATTTAGACGCACATTAATACTAAATCATCATCATCTGCCTAGCCTTTTCCTAAATATGTTGGGTTCGGCTACCAGTCTAACCGGATGAAGCTGAATACCAGTATTTTACATGGAGCGACTGCCTATCTGACCTCCACAACCCAGTTAGTACTGGGTAATACTATACCTCTCGGTAAGACTGGTTGTCAGACTTTCGGAACAGTGACTACCTGTAACGACTGTCAAAGATCTACAAATGACAGCCGGGACCAACGGCTTAACGTTCTTTCCGAGGCACGGAGGCAACTCGGTATGTAACGGGTGGTCACCCATCCACAGACCAACCTAGGCAAGCGCGGCTTAACCTAAAGATCGGCCCGAGCGGCTGCTATTATTTAGCCACGAGCTCCTCGAGCGAGCACATTAATACTGAATGTTGACCTTAATACCCTTATTGTTTGTAGGGCGAGTTCTTTTGACGTCACCAATCTGTTTGTCTGTCGCATGTAATTTATCGGCAACTGTCAGGGGGCGCGGCACGTGTTGCCTTCAATTTGTGATATTGATTGTTTGGTTACGGAGTTTTGTAAGTTTTCCCTCTTGTTTGGTAAAGTGATGGATTGTACTTTAGATTTACTTTGTGAAGATTGGGTAAGGTTAGGCTTTATCGTTCATTTATTGGTTTTTATACATGTTATTACATTTTTAAATATTTAAAAAAAAGCATAAAAAAACATTTAAAAATATAAAAAACTTTTTAGAAAAAAAATAAAACCGACTTCTAAAAAAAAACTAAAAACTGGAAAATAACTTTATTTCCGGAAGTCGGTGGCTTTTGTTGGTTTCGTTGACTTTATTTACCACCGACTTCCGGAAATAAAGTTATTTTCCAGTTTTTAGTTTTTTTTTAGAAGTCGGTTTTATTTTTTTTCTAAAAAGTTTTTATTTCAGCATTTTTAGTTATAGTATTATGATATAATACGCAAACACGGTTAAAAAGTTTTTATTTTTAGCTTTAGTCCCGTCTTAGATACAAGTTTTAGTTCCACATCAAGCTATAGATTAAATACTAAGTATCTATATTATGCTTTAGTATTAAACCAATTATTCAGAAATCATATGCATCATCCCTAACCTGGCGAAACCCATACTTATACATGTGATTGCAGCAATCACGGCAGATTTGCTGTCATTTATTAAAGAGTGCCGTTGTATATCACTGAAGATCTATCACCAAATTAAAATACAATCACCTCAAAAAACTGCGATGACCTTCCAAACCATAGTAGTACATAGCATTTTTTGATCATTTGTCTTTGACAACTTCTAAAATATAATCGACGAATGAGTATATCATCAACGTACACGAAGTCAATCTAATACGCATTATTAAAGATAACTCAAAAACTACTTGTCGGATCTTGATATTTTTTTTATGGGACCAAACGACAACCACCAGCTTTCGAATAAAAAAAGAATCATCAAAATCGGTTCACTCAGACCTGAGTTATGAGGTAACAAACACAAAAAAAAAAAAAAAAAACATACAGTCGAATTGAGAACCTCCTCCTTTTTTTGAAGTCGGTTAAAAATAGTAGCCCACCGGTATCGGGAACAGGGTCCAAGCTACCGGCGGTCAGGGCTCCAGAGAAAGGAAGCTCCTAACAATAAGAGCCGTGTCCAGGAGTACCGCTTTCTGTATCAAGCCCTTGATCCAGCTGCCTAACGAGAGCCTTCTCAGGTGTTGGTCGAGGCTCTTAGCAATTAAGCCATTGGCTGTATCGACTATTATTAGGCGTTTTATTATTTCAGCTTGCTTTATTATACTGTTTTCAATGTAGCATTGTGCGGGCGACATTCGTTAAATGAACCGTTCCTTCAATCAAATCAAAATCTAAATAATTTTATTTCACACTAGCTGGCGCCCGCGGCTTCACCCGCGTGATATCGAAAAAAAGTGTTATTATTATTATTTCAGACTATAATCTACCTCTGTGCCAAATTTCATCAAGATTCGTTTCGACGAGAAAGAGTAACAAACATTCATACATCCTCACAAACATTCGCATTTATAATATTGGTATGAAGTATGATAGGCCTACCATAGGCTCTTAAACGTCGAGAAAAGATGCACGGTTCGGGTTGGTCGTTTCCTATGGAGAAGAACTGGCAAGAATCTCCATGGTTACTGTTTTAAAATCATTTGGTTTTACAATGTTGTCGTAACAGCGTTAGTACTTAAGTATGAGAGGACAGCGTAGGCCGGACAATAAGTCATTGTTTTCTTTACAAAACTTAAAATCCTTACTTAATATTATAAAAGCGAAAGTGAGTTTGTTTGTTTGTTTGTTACCTCTTCACGCTTTAACGGCGAAACCGATTAAGATAAATTTTGGTACAGACATAGTTGGCAACCAGGAGACGGACATAGGCTAATATTTTTTGGAAAAAAGTGGGATGTGAGGGAGAAAGAGGGAACAAAAAGGAAAACTTAGCGTTGCTATTACAAATCAATAAGGCGCAAGGGGAAATGTGTTACCCCGAATTTAACGCGAGCGAAGCCGCGGGCAAAAGCTAGTTTACAATAAACAAATAAAAGACTAAAAAATATTTACAAAACTAGATGGGTGACCATCCCTCACACACCAAGTCTAGTTAGTTTTACGTACATCCTCGCACATGACTAGAACGGAAAACCAAAAAACCTTATATTTTTTAGAGTCGGTTAAAAGTTTTAACCGACTTTAAAAAATATAAGGTTTTTTGTTTTCATCCGTATGTTTTTTTACGTATGTTCACCGATTACTTCGCCAACTGTGGAGCGATTTTCATAATTCTGTTTTTGTTCGAAAAGGTATTTTTCCGAGATTGTCCCATATGATTTTTTTGTATATTTGCTGAATAGTATATGACTTATCGTCTGTAAGACAATTTTTTTTTTCTTCTACGTCTATAGTCTAGCAATCTATAAAAGAATAAGAAATTAACCATATGAGACAAGCCACAGTGATGTTGCCATCAGTACTGTCTATTTATCTGGAACGTTAAATATTATATCATAGCTGTGATTCCCACTGCTGGGCAGGCCTATGGTAGACCCCCATTTTCCAGTAAGGTCCTATTTAATGGGGGAAATACCTGGATTGCCGCAGACTGCTTAAAAAAACCATAAACAATTTACCCAGAAATGTTTTTCGTCGGTACGAATTTTGATTAATTTTTTGGATGACTGGATTCTATTAACAAAGCGGACTTGTGCAATTATCTGGAAAACAAGAGAGTCATTATTATTAATAGCACTAATTTTCTGGCAACAATCGAGAATGTTCTTTTAAAACAGCTTTTCACGATAAAAAAAGTGTTTTTCCAGAATCTAGATGAAATTTTCAACTGTTGATTTATTATGTAGGTTTTGAATATTGCACGAGGTTGATAGATATTCAGGGATAAACATGCTTGCTGAACCTGGTCTTATATATAAATGACTAGCTGTTCCTCGCGGTTTCACCCACGCTGCTCAGCACCTGTTGGTCGTAGCGTGATGTTATATAGCCTGTAGCCTTCCTCAAGAAATGAACCATCCAACACTAAAAGAATTTTCCAATTCCAACCAGTAGTCCCTGAGATTACCGCGTTCAAACAAACAAACTCTTCAGCTTTATAATATTAGTATAGATATTAGTATAGATAAATCATGTTTATTTTGCAAGTAGGTTTTCACAAACACTTTTACATGTCTTTTTAAAAAAAAACTAGACGAGGCCGGTGTTTCGTACCCGACTACTCTGGGAAGAAACAGCCGAAACAAACTCAGAGGTCTGTTTCTGGATAGTCTCTTTTAAGGTCCAGACAAAAAAAATTGGTCAACTTACATGAAGACTATGCAGATTACTGTCTGAAATGGTATTTTTAAGAACTGTCCAGTCAGTGCAAGCATTTGTCAGTTATCGTTTAGCTCGAGTCATAAAATTTGACGGGCCTGTTGGTCTAGTGGTTAGTGGCCCTGACTGCTGAGCTGGAGGTTGTGGGTTCGATTCCCACCCAGGACAAACTTTGTGTGATGAGCATGATTGTTTGTTCTGTGTCTGGGTGTGATTTATCTATAACTAGCTGTGCCCCGGCATGCGTTGCAATGCAATGTGTATCTTTCTACCTACCCTACCTACCCTACTTCTCTTACCGGGATGAAAAGTATCCTATGTCCGTCTCCTGGTTCTAAGCTACCTCCTCACCAATTTTCAGCTAAATCGGTTCAGCCGTTCTTGAGTTATAAGTGGAGTAACTAACACGACTTTCTTTTATATATATATATATATATATATATATATATATATATATATAAGAGATATATATATATAAGATATGTATGTATTTATAAATTATATAAGTATGTTTATCAGTTGCCTGGTTACCATAACACAAGCTCTGCTTAGCTTGGGATCAGATAGCCGTGTGTGAGTTGTCCCAAGATATTTATTTATTTATAACCCAAGGAGCTCAACGACACGACGAAAAATACCAAAAAAAAAGACTTTTGTGTAGGTCCCTTATAGTACTCAAACTGCCAAACAATCGTCAAAAACAAACAAAGTAAATAACAGTTATGATCCACATAGTCTTCACATTTACAATAAACAAATAAAAGACTAGAAAATATTTACAAAACTAGATGGTGACCATCCCTAACATACGAAGTCTAGTTAGTTTTACGGACACCCTCGCACTTAACTAGAACGGAATTTTTAACCGACTTTAAAAATAGAAGGTTTTATGTTCAACCGTATTTTTTATATATATTATGTTCACCGATTACTTCGCCAACTGTGGAGCGATTTTCATAATTCTGTTTTTGTTCGAAAAGGTATTTTTCCGAGATTGTCCCATATGATTTTTTTGTATATTTGTTGAATAGTATATGAGTTATCGCCTGTAAGACATTTTTTTTTCTTCTACGTCTATAGGTATGTATGATCTGCAAATATATTTAAGTAACGATGGGAATCAATACTCGATAAGAAAAATCTCTATACTCTTTCAAAAGTGCTGAAATAAAATACTTCTTTGCAAAAAAACGACTTCCAAAAAAAAAACTAAAAAGTGGAAAATTACTTTTCGTCCTGAAGACGCTGAAGTACCTAATCGATAAAAAATGTTTAATATATTATCATAGAAAGTGCTGAAATAAAACACAAATAAAACCGACTTCCAAAAAAAAAAAATACAACGAAACAAACAAAAGTCACCGACTTCCAGCAGCAAACTTATTTAAGTTTCTTTTGAAGTCGGTTTTTTTTAACAAGATAATTCGCAAAGATCCTGCGTCAGGATCCTGGGGTTTTTCTTATAATCCTGTAGCTGATATTTAAGCGGTCAAAAAGTGTGCTAGCGCCATTTTTCATCATTATTTTACCTGCCCTTCCTCATTCCAAAATTCTCAAATACAGATAATTGTCTGGATTTGAGTAGGTACTAATATAACAAGTATATACATTTCTGTTAGCTATTGATTTGTTGGAACGAAGTTCCTTATCGCGCGTTGTGAAAGGCTAGACGGAAAAAATTCTTACGAAAAGTTGTCACGACACTTTTTGGTATAGTAAGCTATTGTAAGCTGTGCGGCGTCGCATGTTTCTCTGTCTGTCTGTCTGTCTCTCTCTTATAGAAAGCAAGCCAGATATTTTCATTTCTATAGGAACTTCGTTCCATCCGAGTGTCCCTTGACACCTCTAATTTTTACAAATAAGTAGTTTTGTATCCATGTCATCAATTCTCGTTTGTATTCAGTATAAAGAGAGTCTTTATCCCGTTATGAGGCAGTTACAAGTCTCTGTGACTGTGATAGCGACACACTTAAGAATAATGCATAGTAGATGCTGTTCTGTCTCCTTAAGAATAGTGGCGGTACTTACATACTTACAGGCCTAAAAGCTTTTATATAAATAAATATCTTGGGACAACTCACACACGGCTATCTGATCCCAAGCTAAGCAGAGCTTGTGTTATGGTAACCAGACAACTGATATACATTACATACTTATATAATTTATAAATACATACATATTATAGATAAATCACACCCAGACACAGAACAAACAATCATGCTCATCACACAAAGTTTGACCTGGGTGGGAATCGAACCCACGACCTCCGGCTCAGCAGTCAGGGCCACTAACCACTGGACCAACAGGCCCGTCAATATTAATATTTTTTTAAGGAATGGATTTCCCATCGTAATCCTTACTGATATTATAAAAGCGAAAGTGAGTTTGTTTGTTTGTTACCTCTTCACACTTTAATTGCTAAACCGATTTTGATGAATTTTGGTACAGAGATAGTTGGGAACCAGGAGACGGACATAGGCTGCGGAACATGGGCATTTTTATTCGAAAAAACTGGGATAGAACTAGGGAAGAAAAGGGAAAACTTAGCGTTGCTATTACAAATCAATAAGGTGCTAGGGCAAAACTGCAGGTAGCAGGTACTGTGTTATACCGAATTTAACGCGAGCGAAGCCGCGGGCAAAAGCTAGTAATACTATAAATGCGAATGCTTGTGAGGATGGATGCATGTATGGATGTTTGTACTCTTTCACGTCAAAACGGCTGAACGGATCTTGATGCAATTTGGCACAGACGTAGATTATAGTCTGGAATAACACTTTTTTTTATCACGCGGGTGATGCCGCTGGCACCAGCTAGTCATTCATATAGTTTCTCAAAACAATAATCAAGATATGGCTAATACAAAACTTGGTAACAAATCAGGTCGAGACCTTCAACACCTAGACTACATTAGTCGATAGTGTACAGGCAGAAATCTGATACCGCGTTTTAATTTACCACCGACCTTTCTGTGTTAATGTAATTACTTAATAGATACAGTAGAAGACTTGCTGTACTATCTGGACGATTATACTAGTTGTGGTCTGCGGTTGCGCTCACGATATTGTTGACTTCGGCAACTGTTGCTTATTTATTTACTAGCTTTCGCCCGCGGCTTCGCTCGCGTTAAATTCGGTATAACACAGTACCTACTGCCTGAAGTTTTTGCCCTTGCACCTTATTGATTTGTAATAGCAACGCTAAGTTTTCCCTTTTCTTTCTACCTTTCTTGATGAATTTTGGCACAGAGATAGTTGGGAACCAAAAAAAAAAGTGGGATATCAGGGCATATCCCACTTAAAAAAAATATCTTATGTCCGTCTCTTGGTTCCCAACTATCTCTGTGCCAAAATTCATCAAAATCGGTTTAGCCATTAAAGCGTGAAGAGGTAACAAACAAACTTACTTTAGCTTTTATAATATTAGTAAGGAGTAAAGATTTACGGACAGCTAAGAAGACATACAGATACAGGACGTTATCCCAAAAATAAAAAGGCTAAAATGGAAGTCCTCGGGACATAATATGATCAGAGGAAAGGACACATAGAACAAAATTGATGGTACAAAAATGAAGGTTAAAGGAAAAGAGGAAGTCACAAAAAAGATGGGACGATAGAGGATAGACGAACCACATCTGACTAAAAGAAGTGATCTGAATGTTGATGGACGGAGAGGAAGGCCAAAGAAAAGATGGATAGATTTTGTAAGGAATGATATTAGGGAGAACGGAGCAAATGATGCCGTGACATCTGATAGGAGAAAATGGAAGAAGAAAACGTGTTGCGCCGACCACAAATAGAATGGGACCCGGGTAGAAAAATTATGATGATTCGGGTCGGCTTTCTTTTTAACCTCATTTACCAGTATTTTATATGGAGCGACTGCCTATCTGACTTCTACAGCTCAGTTAACACTGGGTAATAAGATACCCTTTGATAAGACTGGTTGTCAGACTTTCGGGGCACTGACTATCTGTAACGATTGTTAAAGATCTACAAATGATAACTGGAACCAACTGGTAATCGTGTTTTCCGAGGCACGGACGCAACTTTGTATATGTACTGAACAGTACTATTTCTCCTCCTTTAAATCCATCCAAAGGTTGTCTTGAAAAGATCACTTTTAGCGATAAGACCGCCCATTGTGTCACTCTATTTATAAGTTGTTTAATGTTATTCCTGTTATTTGTATGGTGTACATAATAAAGAATATTCTATCTATCCTTACTAATAATATAAAAGCGAAAGTAAGTTTGTTTGTTACGTCTTCACCTCTAAATGGCAAAACCGATGAATTTTGGTACAGTAGATAGTTGGAACCCTGGAGACGGACAGGGGCTACTTTTTGTCTCCCCACTTTTAACCCCCCACTTCCCTAAAATAGGGGGTAGATATTTGTATGCAGCATTCCGCAATTTTCAACGTAGGAAGCAAAAAATCGGTACACACACTCTTTGTTACCAACGGTAAATACCTGCAAATCAGGAAAGAAGAACTGTGTTACCCTGAATTTATTGCAAGCGAAGCCGATGAAGAATAACATCGAAATACAGAACAATAAAGAATATTCTATCTATCTATCTATGTGACTGGTGGTCACCCATTTATAGACCAACCTAAGCTTTCGTTGCTTACTACGGACTGACTGTTATTATGTAGCCACGAGCTTCTCTTTCACTTCATATTACCTTCCTAAATTATTCCCTCAGTGTAGCGAACCTCACTAATCGCCTAAACACATCATGATTGGTGCTCCCGTACGAACTTGTTGCGATAAATTCGGATAAGCAGACACTGATCAAATGCCCGCCACCGATGAACGTCATCCTTGTTTATATGTCCGACAATATGGCGAAATCTGGTAGTTGTGTGTGGGGCTGTGAAGTTGGCGGGTTGGGTAGCGGAGCGATTTATATTGGTCTGCAGACTTATCGCAGCGGTAGCGTCGCCTATCTCAATGGCAGACCGCAACAATACGGTTCCTATGTAACGCTTCTATATCTATACAACATTATTTTTAGTTTATGCGGAAGCCGAAACACTATTCAGGTTTCGCATAATTACTAAAAATAATGTTGTATAGATAGCCTTTTCCTATTATTTCATTAATGCCTTTTCCGTTTTCATAGAGTTGTAAAGAAACGTTTTATGTTGCATTGTCTAAATAGAGGTTTATTCGCCTGTAAATATCTTTTGACTGGCCGTTTTTAAATTCTTTTGATAATTTACGGATCCATTCTGGAATTTGTTCTATTATAAATTGCTATAACAGCTCGCAATATTTTGTTTTACATATCAATTTAATCTACCAAACACAATTGAAATATTTCGTTGACGATCGCTGTCACGCTACAAACCGCTTGTTTCGTGGCCCCAAATCTAAACAATGGTCAATAAAACCATAGACTGTGCTTGAAGAAAACCATGCACAGACCATAAATATCGGATGCCGACCTTAAATATTGTGAGAAAAATATAATGAGAATCTATGGACGGCCTGATTGATCGGTTTATTTTCGCTAACAGATTTGGATTTTTTGTATATAACGTACTGATTTCTATTTTTGGTGTCAAAAGGGGAGAGTAAGACCCCATCTATTAATATTAAATTAATGTACCTCATGTTCCTCATGGAGGAGCTCATGGCTAAATAATAGCAGCCGTTCGTGCCGATCTTTAGGTTAAGCCGCGCTTACCTAGGTTAGTCTGTGGATGGGTGACCACCCGTCACATACGGAGTTTCCTCCGTGCGTCGGAAAGCACGTAAAGCTTTTGGTCTTGGCTGTCATTTGTAGATCTTTAACAGTCGTTACAAGTAGTCAGTGTCTCTAAGGTCTGACAACCAGTCTTATCAAGGGACATCGTATTACCCAGTACTAACTGAGTTGTAGAGTTCAGATAGGCAGTCGCTGCATGTAAAATACTGTTATTCAACTGCATCCGGTAAGACTGGCAGCCGACCCTAAAATAGTTAGGAAAAGGCTAGGCAGATGATGATGTTGTAACTCATCTTAGCTTATTTGCAGAACTGTAGAAAAATTGCCTTAAGCGAATTGCTGCTATACTATCATGGAGACTGACTTTCCCCGACCCTCTTGTTAGCTGCGTAGGCTTACGAGCGGTGAGTCAGGATAAGTAAGGATATTATTGTTGAATAATCTTGTAAAGAATGTGAAGTTACCAACTATCTCTGTACCAAAAGTCATCAAATTCGGTTTGGCCATTTAGGCGTGAAGACGTAACAAACAAACTCACTTTCGCTTTTATAATATTACTAGCTTTCGCCCGCGGCTTCGCTCGCGTCAAATTCGGGGTAACACAGTTCTCCTTGCGCCTTATTGATTTGTAATAGCAACGCTAAGTTTTCCCTTTTCTTCCCTCTTTCTCCCCTAACATCCTACTTTTTTAAAATAAAAATAGCCTATGTCCGACTCCTGGTTCCGAACTATCTCTGTACCAAAATTCATCAAAATCGGTGTAGCCATTAAAATGTGAAGAGGTAACAAACAAACAAACTCACTTTCGCTTTTATAATATTAGTAAGGATTAGTAATGATTTTTAACTCGATGTTTAGAACAGACAGACGGACAAGAAAGTGATACTATAAGGGTTCCGTTTTTCGTTTTAGATCGACCCTAAATCGACGCATACATTTTTAACGTATTCATAAAATAATATCGTCACGTCAAGCTTGCTTTCATGTAACATTTGATGTGTTTTTTATTAAGACTTGTAAGACAAATATAATTTAATAGTTTTACTGCTGATTCAGTATAAATATCCGATCAAAGAAAAATAGGCACATGAAAGCTATTTAATATCGTACAATGAATACAAAAAAAAAACTCGAGAGGCGTCAAAGGACACCCGGATGGAACGAAGTTATTATTTATTTGGAACAAAAAACCTGTATACACTCAACAAAAATAATCGTCGCGACACCACACTGTTCAATGCGAAATAGAAAGAAACCAAAATAACTGGCTTTGCTTTCTATGAGAGAGAGAGAGAGAGAGAGAGAGACAGAGAAACACGCGCACGCCGCACGGCTTACAACTCTAGCAAAAAGTGTCGTTACAACTTTTGGTATTAAGCAAAACCGGTCGTACAACTTTTGGTCTTAATTTTTTCCGCCTAGCACCATTTCGGGACGCGCGATAAGGAACTTCGATCCAATATTTTATCTATCTACCATATTATTAGGCAGATCGTTCATGTAAAATACAAGTATTCAACTGCATCAGTTAGCCAACAGCATGGTTGGAAAAAATTAAGCAGATGATGATGAACTTTCGTTTCATATAGTCTTTATTTATGCTACAAAGGTGAATGCTCGACTACATTTCAATCTCGCTCCAGCTGTAAAACGTTATTTTGTTTCTTCACTGAAATAGCTTTCGGTAATTAGAAGTTTTGGTATGCGAGATCACGAGGATAATGTACCTTCTCACTTGAGTAATTCTCGTTTGAGGAATTTTTGTATGTTTATTTTTCTTAACAAGTCTGCTTTAGGTTGATCGATTTGCTCCGATATTTATTGAAAGTATCGTTGTACGAACGCGTTCATCAGTTTGTATTAAGCAGCCAAAATTGAAACGTCTAAACAGAGCAGTGATTAGTCTTCCAATGTCGTCTCTCTTCGAGTTCTCGTCGAGTAATCTTTAGGTTAATAGATAGTTGCCAAGGTTGGTCTGTGGATGGGTGACCACCCGTTACATACCGAGTTTCCTCCGTGCCTCGGAAAGCACGTTAAGCTGTTGGTCCCGGCTGTCATTTGTAGATCTTTGACAGTAGTTACAGTAGTCAGTGTCCCGAAAGTCTGACAACCAATCTTACCGAGGGGTATCGTATTACCCAGTATTAACTGGGTTATGGAGGTCAGATAGGCAGTCGCTCCAAGTAAAATACTGGTATTCAGCTGCATCCGTTAAGACTGGAAGCCGATCCCAACATAGTTGGGAAAAGGCTAGGCAGATGATGATATTGACATGAAAGGAATACCAGTGTCTTACGTAGAGCGACTGCCTATCTGACCCCCACTACCCAGCTAGTACTGGGTAATACGATATCCCTTTGCTGGTTGTCAAATTTTTACCTGCGACTGTCAAAGATTTAGAAATGATAGCCGGAACCAACAACTTAACGTGCTTTCCGAGGCACGTAGAAAACTCGGCAAGCAATGAAACTAGACTAGATTATATTATTATACTTGATACTAGCTGTGCCCAGCGGTTTCACCCGCTGCTCACTTAGGGGTATGAAAAATAGATGTTGGCCGATTCTCAGACCTACCCGATATGTACACAAAATTTCGTTTAAATCGATCCAGCCGTTTCGGAGGAGTATGGCAACGAAAACTGCGACACGAAAATTTTATATGTTAGATTATAATGAGGAAAGATTTGTTTGTGTTTGTATCGAATAGGCTCCAAAACCACTGGACCGATTTTAACAATTTATTCACTAATAGGAAGCTACATTATCAGAAAGATACACACATAAACATACATAACATAGGCTATAGGTATAGTAACAGTAGATAGATAGTACAGTAACATAGATATAGGTGAGTTTGTTTGTTACCTCTTCACACCTAAATGGCTAAACCGATTTTGATGAATTTTGAAACGGACATACTTAGGCTATTTTTTCGAAAAAAAGGGGGATAAATGAGGGAGAAAGAGAGGAAAAAAAAAAGAAAACTTAGCATTGCTATTACAATAAATTAACCGCTAGGGCAAAAACTACAGGTGGCAGGTACTTGCAAATTAGGAAAGGGTAACTGTCTTATCCCGCATCTAACGCGGGCGAAGGCTAGTCGACTATAAAAAACACAATAACTGAGTATGTGAAATGTAGATAAAAGTCTCAAGCATTGACTGCATCAATGGACTATTTGAAACGTGTGTTTATTTTCAATAAAAACTGGTTTTAGGCGAAACGTTGTAAAATCAGTCCCACACGCTTTTGACGGCGAGTTTTGTTTTAAAATATCACGACTGATGTAAACGATTACACTAAACAATTTGAGCATGGAAGAATGGTCTAGAATTCTATGTACGTCACATTGGGTTGTGTAGTAGAACCCGCTCTCTCTCCCCGAAGCTACGCGGTTGTCACACTGATTTTTAAGCCGACTTAAAAAAAATACGAGGTTCTATGTTCGACCGTATTTTTTATTTATATTGAACATATACCGATTACTCCTTTAACCGTAGAGCGATTTTCATAATCCCTTTTTTGTTCGAAAGAGTAGGTATACGTCATCACCATCATTTTCCTGCCCTTGTCCCATTCAATTTTGGGTCGGTGCAACACGTTTTCTTCATCCATTCCCTATCAGACGTCATGGCATCATTTACTCCTTTCTCCTTCATATCATTCCTTACACAATCCATCCATCTTTCCTTTGGCCTTCTTCTCGCTCTGCGTCCATCAACAATCAGATCCATTACTCTTTTAGTCACATGTGCTTCGAAGAGTAGGTATACGTCCGAAGTAGAATATAAATTTTATTTATATTTCTTGTGTTGTTTATGAATGAGTTATCGTCTATAATACATATTTTTCTTCTGTAGTGTGTAAATGGATCATCATTTTCCTGTCCTTGTCCCATTCTATTTGGGGTCGGCGCAACACGTTTTCTTCTTCAATTCTCCCCTATCAGACGTCACGGAATCATTTACTCCTTTCTCCTTCATATCATTCCTTGTGTTACGATCTGCTAATATCTTTTAGAAACAATGGAAAATTAATTCTCGATAAAAAAATGTGTGACCAATTATCATAACACAATAAAAAAATACTGAAACAAAAAACTTTTATGCCGACTTCCAAAAAAAGAAAAATATCTTTACTTCTGGAAGTTGTTGGCAATAAAACTCGACGAGATAAACAAGTCAGCCAAATTTTAATAAAAAAAAATCTTTCATTTACAGACTACATTGGCCCATATTTTGTAAGTATTATTACTAAAACCTATGTTAGTAGTTACTTATAGAAGAAAAAAAGAAATAAAAATAATTGTGGCTAAAATCAACCACAAGATTAAAATCTGGCTGACGTGTTTGTTTTGAATTTTGTCTCGTGTATGAGAGGCGATTGTACAATCCTCCGTTATAAAAGCGAAAGTGAGTTTGTTTTTACGTCTTCACGCTTAAATTGCTAAACCGATCGTGATGAATTTTGGTACAGAGATAGTTGGAGCAAAGGGAAAATTTAACATTGCTATTACAATAAATAAGGCGCTAGGGCAAAAACTACAGGTAGCCGGTACCTGTAAATCAGGAAAGGGTAATTGAGTTACCCCGACTTTAACGCGACCGAAGCCGCGGGCAAAAGCTATTTAATTCATAACAAGAATTCCTATGCGATATTACGACTAGAACTTCGTTTCGCTTCAAGTGCTATAACGTCTCACGGCATGACTTAAGTGTCTCTGCTTTCTTTTCATTAGTCTCTGCCTAGAGCCACAAGATCAATTCTTATCAATTTATCCTACAAATATTATAAATGCCAATGTTTTTGAGGATGGATGCATGTATGGATGTTTGTGACTCTTTCACGTCAAAACGGATGAACGGATCTTGATGAAATTTGGCATAGAGGTAGATCTATACTAATATTATAAAGCTGAAGAGTTTGTTTGTTTGTTTGTTTGAACGCGCTAATCTCAGGGACTACTGGTTGGAATTAGAAAATTCTTTTAATGTTGGATGGTGCATTTCTTGAGGAAGGCTATAGGATACATCACGCTACAACCAACAGGTGCTCAGAAGCGCGGGTGAAACCGTGGGGAATAGCTAGTATAGGATAATTGTTTTTTTTTTTATATCACGCGGGCGAAGACCCAGTGCCGCCTGCTAGTACAATATCATCCTCCAACTAGCCAGTTAGTTACGTACAAATCTCTCTATTGATAAATTGTTATGTCAACCTCGATTATTTTGGTCCTATACATTAGTCTAAAGTGAGCACAGTCTAAACGTTTCATTGCCCTGTTTGTAAACATTTACGATCGCGGCGATGGCTTCGCTAATAGAATAACAAATAGTGCGTAGAATGCAGAATGGATTGTGCTAGTTGTGGAGCGTGGCGTTAACTACGTAACGTAGCTATTTGCTGAAGTGTATGGTTTTTGGTGTGAAGAATAGGGTGAAAAGTTCTTCATCCGCTAAAAGGATCCTCCGACCAGCTACCCTACCATGAAGTATTAAAGCAGAACTTATTCCACTGAGGGAAAGAGACAGAGCTATACAGAGTTTCTAGCACCATCTCTTTCCCTTAGTGGAATAAGTTCTGCTTTAAGACGTCGTAGTAGGCCTACAGTCGGGTGTCGTGTATCTAGTGGGGTAGTTTTGAACCGTTATTGGATCACTTTGTTGTCTATCTGTCTGTCTAATGACCCTTTATCTCGGGAACGCGTGGAGGTTTCGAATTGAAATTAAAACCATATGTTCAAATCTGTGGTCTCTTTGTGCTGTTTTTTCTTTCGAAATACGGAACCCTAAAAATGTCCTCTAAAATCCTCTAGAATTATCAGCATTGCTAATATTGTCCTTCAATGTCTGCATATTTTTATTTAGAACGTAAACATTTAAATGTACAAACGGTTGACTATAAATCGTGAATAAAATCGTAATTTAAATTTCAAGAGCTTGAGAAACCTTTGGAGGTTGGTCGCTAAATAATAACAGTCGCTCGGATCGATCTTTAGAGTAAATCGCGCTTGTTAAAGTTGCACCGTGGATGTGTGACCTCCGATTAGATACCAAGTTTGTTCCGCGCCCCGGAAGGCACATTAACCCGTTGGTTGGTCCCGACTGGCATTATTTAGTAGATCTGACACTGTCGCGAACTGACATCAGTTCGCGACTTGTTAAGCAAGCTACTTTTTACTACAAAGTGCGTTCGCAGCCATTTTTTTTTGTATGAGATCTCATTGTACAACTTCCCCCGCTCTGGTCTGAGCGGATGAGAGTGTCAGACTTTTACCGACTAAAACCCATCCATGTTTCTTCTTGCCCTTTGCGTTTCGGGGCAGCGGTGCCTTTTTTTGAACAACCAGCAACTCCGCCAGGCAGTGGCCCCGACGGGCCCCTCCGCTGATTAAGGTGAACGTGGAACACGAACGCGCCATCGACAAGGCCTGTTGTCAGACGGCCGGACAGTGAGCTAGCCATTATTCACCGTCCACAGACCAGCGTATACGGTGGCCGGGAGTCGTCTTGCGTCTACGACACTTTTGATACCATTTAGTATCTTGACTCTTTGATCAATTCACATCTCTAAATATGCGTTCCTAAACTTAAATCGGAGCCGGATCCTGCCAAAAACCTTTTTTTAAAACCGTTTTTTTTAATTATTTTTGTGTTAATTTCCAGAGCTTATGGGGTCCTCGAATAGACCCCCGGTTAGCGCAATACCTGACCAACTTCCTGTTCGGCTTTGGGCCGACCAAGGCGACTTCCTGCGACTTCAACAAATTCGCAGAGTTGTACGTTTATAATGTAAGAGGTGAGTCTGCTTAGTCTATAAAAACAAAAACATTATTTGGATGCCTGCATATTTAAAAGTTCAATTTTCGTATTTGCTTTCACATCTTGGAATAGTTTATGAAGTTTTCTTATATAACTAGCTGTTCTGTAATTAACTTGAAATAAACAGTAGTATAGAGTTACTTATGTATAGTTGATTTGAATTTCATTAAAAATAAAACAAACTTCCATGTACAGGGTGTATAGTGTATACGACATTGACAAGCAAACAGTTAATTTAAATGTTGCTGTGTGTGGTCCCATATTAATTTTATTTATATTGGTGGGGTAGTTTTTAAGTTATCGTCTTTAATACATATTTTTTCATCAATGTCTATATGGATGATCTGCTAATATCTTCTAGTAACAATAGAAATATACACGATACACACATACCCGGTAAAAAATTGTGCAAGATATCATCATACCATTATAACTAAAAATGTTGTTATAAAAAACAATTTTGCAAAAAAAATAACCGACTTCCATAAAAAATCAACGAAACAAACAAAAGTCACCGACTTGCGGAAGTAAAGTTATTTTCCGCATTTTTAGAAAGTCGGTTATTTTTTTGCAAAAAACTTATTGTTTTGTTTTTTGGAACTGACGCTATCAGAGTATGAAAATGTATGGATTTTGATCAGATCGTATTAGTATACACAATTTTGATTTTTTACATATGCCTAGAATTAACACGGGAGGTAGTGCTTTATTAAGTTACAATCACAAGTTCAAACCTTTTCACAACTTAAAAAAAAACAGGCTTCCTTTGCCGAAAGGCGGAAAAAATTAACTCTAAAAATACTGCCCACGAGTTGTGGTTGATTTTCAGATAGCGAATCACATGTCTTTACAACGCTATCACAAATTCTCTTGCAGGCACGACAGATGAGCGGTTGAAAGTGCTCTACAACAGTCTAGGCATGGCCTACGATTCTTCGGAGGTGCCCTACCAACTGTTGAGAGAGGTATACTAAGATTTACTATCCTTACTAATATTATAAAAGCGAAAGTGAGTTTGTTACCTCTTCACGCTTTAATGGCTAAACCGATTTTGATGAATTTTGGTACAGAGATAGTTGGGACCAGTAGGGAACCATAGGCTAACCTTAAAAAAAAGTTGGATGTGAGGGAGAAAGAGGGAAGAACAGGGAAAACTTAGCGTTGCTATTACAAATCAATAAGGCGCAAGGGAACTGTGTTACCCGGAATTTAACGCGAGCGAAGCCGCGGGCAAAAGCTAGTGACTTTATATTTTGACGACATGGTAGGCGTAGTCGCTGTGCGATCGACTGCTGCGCTGCGTGTTGCGGTTTCGATCCCCGCACGGAACAAATATTTGTATGGCCTACAGATAGTTGTTCCGGGTCTAGCAGTTTGTGTATGTGAATTTAAATGTTTGTAAACGCACCCACGATACAGGAGAAATTCCTAGTGTGGGGAAAAGTTTTTTAATAAAAAAAAAACATTTGTTTGAAAGGGTCAGGATCTAATAATGGGTTCCTGGAATAATAGAGGGAACTCTAGCGCACCTAAAGTAAATTATTTATTTTTTATATCGACTCGTGCAGTTGTTCGTATAAGATATTAAAATTAAAAATACCTATCTTTCCGTGGGATTAATATTTTTTATTTAAACTCTGTGTACAATAGTGGTACATTTTCGGACTTAATGTCTTAAGGCATTCTTTACTAGTCAACCGTTGGGTGAAATACGACAATATTGAACTATACACATACAACATTATTTTTAGTATAATTATGCGAAACCTGAAAATAGTTTGTTCAGAATAAGTAACTGAATCGATTCCAATAATTTTTACACCATGTTATATTTTGTCACAAAAGTATTAATAAAAGGTTACGAGTTGGATACTTAGTAGGTATACGAAATCATACGGCGCGCAACAAGGTCACGGCAGGTCAAAGCGACAGTACACACGTGCGGTGCCGTTTATGCCGCGCGGTGACCGTGTTTTTGTACGGACAGTCAGGTAAAATAACAAGCTTATAACTTTCTGATTTTTCATGATAAAGTTCTGAAATTGTACATAGATTCTTCACATAAAAATACGAGACACGTGTTTCGGGTTTCGTATAAAGTAAAACTAATGTTGTATGTATATGAAATGAATATAAATAATAGTATGTTTATATTTGGAGAAAGTTGTATAGTTTGATAGCACCTAACCCACCATCAATAAAAACCACCACAATTTAATTGTCCCCAGTACTGTGAAAGCATAGCCTCGACGTACGTGAAACTGCTAAAAGCGTCAGCGTCCCCACGGCCACAGACGTGGATCAACAAAGGGTTCGGGGGCCGCGCATCGCACGTACAGGCGCTCGGCGAGGCTATCGCGGCCACCGTTGAGGCCGACGCTGACAACACTGTCAACGCATGCTCTTCACAGCAGATTAGTAAGTGGTAAGTGCCTTTTTTAACTGTCTGCCCAGATTTACCGTGTTCTAGGCGTTGGCAGGAAGCTTTCTGGAGCTGGTGTTTTAGAGGATTTAAGATGGGTAAAGCCTACCTTTGCTGGTGGAATAAATGACCCCTTTTTTGGGGGTGGGAAATCATCAAATAACTTTCCTCGCTCTGGGATAAATAACCCCTAAAATCGTCTTGAAGCTAGTTTTTTATGAGGGTCCAGGATGGCCAAGAAATAACTTCTCGAAAGGTCTTGAAGCTGGTGTCTTTGGATAATCCAGGATAAGTTTGTTCAGGTAAGTACCCAGCAGTCCTCAGTCTTTTCTTAAATTCAGCGCTAAAATTTCCCCGAAATTCAGACAGGTCTTTAAAATTCACACATTATCTTCCAAATCACATCCCTTTTATAGCGTTAGTTCACACATACATCCATCGTTACTTTGGTGTTCCTCTAATCTTGTAGTTGTCAAAATTGCTCAAAACACATTGCTCTTATGGGTTTGGCAAATCGGTTTAGACAAAAACCTCAAAATAAAACAAAGAGCAAAAAACACATTGCTTACTTTTAATAGGGTAGAAGACCACCAATCAATTGACATACTCTTTATGAGCTGTCAAAACGCGCTTCCCCCATAGATTTTATATGAGACTCGCAACGATGACGTCACTAAGTTGTCAAGTCAATGATGCAACTATTTATTGATTTAAAAGCAACTAAAAATCGAATTTTAAAGTTATTTTGAAATGAATGGAGTTCTCAGGTCTAGACTAAGGTGTTCTTTCAGAAAAAATGTGATTTTTAATTATTTGTTAATGGTGTCAACTACCCAATTGTCATAAATTTTTGCATGCCTAATTAAGATCAAACACATCTACAACTGACAGCTGGGACCAACGGCTCCACGTTTCAGATGTGTGGTGGTCAACCTGAGAACTTAGTTCATTATTTTCATTGCAGGGTCCAATTCAACACACTGTTCCAGCAGATGGTGAAGATGGTGTTCGTGAACTTGTACGCGATCACCAAGTCTTTGGATGATAGTCCTGCACCAGCGCGCCTGGAGCTGAGCCTACTGCCCATGCCTTTCGGTAAGTCTTATTTATTTTAATTAGAAAAAATAACAAAGAAAGAAAAACTGTTCATTAGACTTGTACAGGACAAAAAAAAAAATACCAGTCAATAGTGTGTCTAACCTACCCGCGATATGCACACAAAATTTCATGCAAATCGGTCCAGCCGTTTCGGAACTGTTTGGTAACAAACACCGCGAAACGAGAATAGAAAGATAGAAGGATAGAATATTCATTATTATGTACACCATACAAATAACAAGAATAACATTAAAAAACTTATAAATAGGGTGACACAATACAATGGGCGGTCTTATCGCTAAAAGTGATCTTTTCAAGACAACCTTTGGATGGATTAAAAAGAGGAGAAACAGTACTAGGTAGTCTGTGGTGTAACATTTTTTAAAGTTAGTAGCTACATTTAAAAAAACAAATACTTATACGTATATAAATACATATAATATACATTTAAAATCATAATCATCAAGAGCAAAGAAGTATTTAATATAAAAAAATAAAATAGAATTTTATATATTACTAGCTGTGCCCAGCGGTTTCACCCGCTGCTCACTTAGGGGTATGAAAAATAGATGTTGGCCGATTCTCAGACCTACCCGATATGTACACAAAATTTCGTTTAAATCGGTCCAGCCGTTTCGGAGGAGTATGGGAACGAAAACTGTGGCAGGAGAATTTTATAATATTAGATAGAGTTTTTTCTTCCCCAGGTCTAGACGCAATGCCGGACTACCCAGCCTTCATCGACCTATCACACATAGTGTGGCTAAACAACCACATTCCCCAGCAACACCAGAGCAAGTGGAGGTTCCTGTTCTCTTCACACATACATGGGGAATCCTTCTCCACTATGACAGGTATTTCGAGGTCATAACGTTATACTAGAGGAATGGCACGCGTGCTATTGGTGGCCCGAGACTCATTTTTTGGGCACGTTACCTACCTAAACGGTTTGCAATTTAGTTTATTTGATAGACAAAAAAGTACAATAAATAATACAAAAGATTATAATTAACACTTAATTAACTTAATATTTACCATGTTTAAAACATGGTAAATATCCCGTTTCAAGTGTTAATTATAATGTTAGTAACCATGTCAGTTTAAAGACTTATAATACAAAAGATTTCAAGATAGCCTTACTTAAGTTTTTGGTAGAAAATAATGTGATTTGAGTGAATAATATTTACTTGTATTTTTTTTTTATTATTTAATCATTAAGTTGAAATTATTGACGGCACATATAGTTCGTCGTTTATTATTTCTGTGGGGTAAATGCAGCGTACCATTTTCCCCTAAAAGGTTCGCCATCCCTGATAGGGAATCATATTTGTTGATTAATTTATTACTAGGTCATCTAGGTCTTTAGTAAGAATCACTTTCGGCATAGTGTGGTTGTATTCGTTTTCGAAGTAGTTAATAGGGTAGATGACACCACCAATCAATTGATATACTTTTTATGAGCTGTCAAAACGCGCTTCCCCCATAGATTTTGTATGAGACTCGCAACCGATGACGTCACTATTTTGTCAAGTCAATGATGCAACTATTTATTGATTTAAAAGCGACTAAAAATCTAATCTTAAAGTTATTTTGAAATGAATGGAGTTCTCAGGTCTAGAATAAGGTGTTGTCTTTCAGAAAAATTGTGTTTTTTAATTATTGGTTAATGGTGTCAACTACCCAATTGTAATCATTATATGAAGGAGAAAAGAGTAAATGATTCCGTGACGTCTGATAGGGGAGAATGGATGAAGAAAACGTGTTGCGCCGACCCCAAATAGAATGGGACAAGGGCAGAAAAATTATGATAATGACAAATGTTAACCCACAACGCACATGACAATTAAGTAATAGTTTTTGTCTATGCTTATAATTTCAGGCCGCATCATAGAGCAAGGTCCCTCCCTCCTCATCATAGAGGATAACTCAGGCTACATCTTCGGAGGGTACGCGTCCGTGCCGTGGGCGTTCGGGCCCAACTTCGTGGGTACCGCGGACTCGTTCCTGTTCACGTTGGCGCCCAAGATGAGGGTCTATCCTGCGTCCAGCTTTAACCACCATTTCCAGTACATCAACCATCACACTAAGACGCTACCGAATGGCATAGTGAGTAAATCTTAAGGGTGTAATTGACCGGGGTTGGAGGTTGTTCAAATTTAAATTCAAATCCATTTATTGTTTGTCACAAGTGAAATGTTAGTTCTTATTAATATCTATACTAATATTATAAAGCTGAAGAGTTTGTTTGTTGTTGAACGCGCTAATCTCAGGGACTACTGGTTGGAATTGGAAAATTCTTTTAGTGTTGGATAGTCCATTTCTCGAGGAAGGCTATAGGCTATATAACATCACGCTACGACCAACAGGTGCTGAGCAGCGCGTGTGAAACCGTGGGGAACAGCTAGTTCTTGTATAAGTATTCTTGTATTAGTGTTCTTGTATAAGTATTCTTGTATTAGTGTTCTTGTATAAGTATTCTTGTATAGGTATTCTTGTATAAGTATTCTTGTATAAGTATTTTTGTAAAATTATTCTTTTAAAAGTATTCTTGTATAAGTATTCTTGTATAAGTATTCTTGTATAAGTATTCTTGTATAAGTATTTTTGTATAAGTATTATTGTATAAGTATTCTTGTATAAGTGATTTTGTTAAGTAATCTCAACAGTATTCCCCAAACTGTCTAGATAATGGGCGGGCAGTTTAACTTCGGTGGCATCTGGGTAGACGCGGACCCGTTCGGGCAGGGCTCCTCGGCAGAGTCCTGCAGCACCTACCGCGGCTACAAGCGGCTCAGCAAGGAACCCACCTTCCGCATCAAGAGTCTGGAGGTGTGGGGCGTTGGAGAGAAGCCGCTCTTGGAGAAGGATGTAAGTGGCTGTTTTGTTGATTATACAGGTTGGCAACGACAGAACGATAATAAACAAAGCTGCGTATACCTCATGAAAATGACGTTCCTAGTCTCTACAATTTTTTTATCGAATATATCTGGATATATTCTATTAAAATTTTGTTGAAATAAGTAATTAGTTTAAAAAAACTAAAAAACACGTTTTTTTTAAGTCTTTTAGTGAATTTTTTTTTGTATTCCTGACTGCAAACTCTTTCATTTGATACCCATATCATGGGGGTGCATTTCAAATAGCCTGTCCGTCATCTTGGGGAGGCCGCCATATTGGATTTGTAGTGACGTTTCTTAGCTAGACATGTATTGTCATCAAAACTCGAGCGTGTGCAAAATTTCATCCAAATAGAAGACCAAATTAAGATTCCAAGATTTTCTTACATACATATGTAGTTACAAGTGAAGCTAATATAAGCGTATTGAAAATCAACTCTCTAAGTCTACGCAGTCAAAAGATATGACTGTTTATGTCGCAAGTTTTTTATGATGTCAGCAATGTTGTCTGAAGACGCCCTAAAAGGTCCTTACCTACCCTTATTGGTGGTGTTCTTCGAAAAAGTGCGTAGTAACCTTACGTGTTATTTCACCTTAACCCTTATTCCAATTACCACAAGGTTCATTGTCAGAGGTAATATAACTGTAAAATTTCCTAGACTTATCCTTAATCCTTTCCTATCCTTAGGAGAACAGTGAAAGCAAATCGCTACACTCAAGAAGTAGTAGTAGTCGGGGCAGTGTGCTAGACACTCATAAAACCGACCGAACATTCCTAGAATTGTGTGGAAAAAATACATCACAAAGCGCAGGCCTTAGAGAAGTCCTATGACGTCAGAATCTTAAAACGTGACGTCAGAATCTTAAAACGTGACGTCGGTTTCTTAAAATGTCACGTCAGAATCTAAAAATGTGACGTCAGGGGAACTTTAACTGCTGGAAAACAGTTATAATATGACGTCAAAATCAGAGCTGAACGACGAATAGCTAGACTATGACGTCACAGTATAGACCTTAAGTTCAGAGTCTTAAGTATGAAGTCAGAATGACAGATCATGAAGTTTTGTAAATATAAATATGAGTGAAGAAAAGTCAGATGTTGAGAATATGCGCCAATATTGAATATCAAATTGGGCTAAATATGGCTGAATATATATTGAAGTAAGAAGTCAATATACATTTTTGACTTGTAGTAATTTTGTAGGTGTACTTTTATCGTGGGGCAAGAAGAATTTCGTTAATTAAGCGCCAGAGTAAAACGCGAAGTACAAATTTAAGACGTTACCCCACACTAGGAATTTCTCCTGTATCGTGGGTGCATTTACAAACAAAATGTTTTTAACCTGTGACGACAGTAAGCGCAAAGTTGATTGTACGAAATTCTTCATGTTCAGCGACCGGACTTTAGAGTTAAATGTAGAGTATTTAGATGATTACCTAGCTAAGTGTGGTGTATTATACTACTACGTATACCTCTACCCAACTCTTTGTAGATTACAAAGCGTAAAAAATATATTGTATAGTACGGCCAATGAGAAGCGATACGAAAGGTCATTAACCTAAAGAACAACTGTGGCGTTGACAATCTAATATTTAGCTCTTTCCATCTCGTGCCTTTGTCGTAATGTCTCGTTCTCCCGGCAAAAACATGACAACGTTAAGACGTGTTCGCCAACATTCGGGCGGCCATTTTAGATGGGGTTTTAGCATGGGTTTTGTTTACATTTGGTATCTTCTCGTTGGCCGTGCTATAGTTAGTTTTTAGTTGACGAACGCTTCGATTTGGGAAGTCTCTCTCACTCGCTTTCATATTTCCAAAAAGAGATTGATTTCTCGTATCGAAATGGGGGGGCAGTAGTTTCTGTGGTGAAGTTAAGTTGCAGTTTTAGTAGAACGTCACAAAATAATCTATACATATCCAGTATAACCTGTAGGGTTACCATGACATCTTATAGCAGTTCTTATTCCTGTGAGAAAGCGATGGTGCTAAACACCCTGTATAGCTGTCTCTTTCCCTCAGTGGAATAAGTTCTGCTTTAAGACGTCATGGTAGGGCAGCTGAACATGCTTTGTATGAGCTTCTCGTACTATGAGAGATCAGATTAATGGTATTTGCATTGAGGGGGGAGGAAGGGGGGTCAAACCATCAAACTGAACTGAATTTCTCCATGGGGTACTGCGAAATTAACGGAAATCAGCTGCCCCCATACATAAAGGTTGGGTCGACCAGATATTGAAGTTTACCAGGACAAAAATATCTTATGTCTTAATCCAGGTTACAAACTAGCCTTGTTCCAAATTCCAACCAAATCCGTTCTGTAGTTACTCCGTAACAAACATACTGGGGCCTAAGTCTGCTATTACAATAGTGTCAGAATGGTCGATCACTGATCGCATAATGGTTAATTTTAACAAGCTTGGTAATCTACTACATACTAAACTTGTCTTGTCGAAATCAACTCAGACTTAGGCCCCTGGATATTCTTACAAACATTCACATTTCTAATTATATAAGGACATTTACGAATACTTCAAATTATGTTTTCAGGAAGATGAACGGGAATTAAGTGTGCTGGACGTAAACCCAGAGGCCAAAGCTATCCTGGACATGGCAGGTCGCACGCGACACAGTGAGGGAATCCGTGAACCACCACCTTTATAATGTAAATAGTTAAGCTTATATATAACATTCTGTAACTAGCCCAAAATTATTTTGCATAAAGTCTAAACTTTGATATAATTTTGGTTTCGCATAAAGTAAGATATGTTTGCATAAACTAATTACAAAGCAAACAGTCACAAAATGACAGTTTTACTTAAAGTCGGCATAATTTAAAGTTGTTCAAGCGACTTTATATGAAACTGTCATTTTTGTAACTAAGCTTTTCATATAATCGGTTTTGCATAAAGTTAGTTTCACATAAAGTTTGTAGTTGCTTTATGCGAAAAAAGAATTAGTAACGATGTTCTTGTTTTGACATTTTCTTTTACAATGTTAGCATACAAAAGTTTAGATTTTTTTACAAAAAAAGGAATTAAATATTACAATCGGATAAACTTAATACCAAACTAGATTTATGGCAGTCACTAAGTAAGGTAGACTTTTTACGAACAATGCATAATAAGAATTTTGAAATTAATAGCCTATTTATTTATTAATCACTTTACCTTTTGAAACAGTTTTGCACAAGTTCTGTATGTCTGTGTCCTAACCAAAGCAAATCGTCAAAATATGAAATGTAAAAAATGATTTACACCCAAGAACAAAAGTTGTTCAGAATCTGAGAGACGACATATTTTGCATTGTGATTCATGCTGTATATCAAAATAACAATTTGATGACTTTCTGTATATCAAAAATTGATATAGGGTTACATTTAATTGATTTTAAATAAAAACTGTTTCTGATCTGAAATTTGGTCTGCCGTAATTTCGCCATTTCAATTTTATTTTCAAAATAACTGTCACGTATCACGTACGTCTATTGTTAACAAGCTGGCATCAATATAAACAAGTTCTGTATGAGACCAAATTTTCTAAACCGTCACGTGACGATTTGGAAAATTTATAAAATTTATAAAATTAAATGGCGGTAATAAAGCCGAGCTGTCGGTAGTTAAGAGAAGAATACGGGGCTGTAAAACGATTGCATGCAGCTGATATGAGAATGTTGAGTAAGAAATAAGTATATTAGAGGAAAATGACTGGGAGTCGTTTGTCTTAGAATGGAAAGAGGAGGGATGAAGCGTATGTTGATTTTTGAAAAGTGAGAGGAAGGTCAAAGACATGATTGTGTAAGGAATGATATGAAGGAGAAAATGATGCTGTGGCATCTGACAGGGGAGAATAGAAGAAGAAAACGTTTTGCGCCGACCTTAAATAGAATAGGATATCGTCAGGAAAATTAAATAATGGCAGTAGTTAGGCAGACCACGGTTTATACAAAAATCTTCCAAATCCTGTCTTCCACTTTTTTGATCTGCTAGAAAACTAATCCGGAAAAAATTGATATTAAAAAAAAAACGTTTTAAAAACGTCCAGTATAAAATAAATTATAAACGTGTATCGCACAATTTTGTGCTTTATTACCTTAGTGTAAGGTCCACTTTCTTATGATCTTCATATCGATGTTAATTAGTATAGCTTTTGTCTGTGACTTCGCTTATTTATGCTTGTATCTTGTGTAGTATTAATTTGTGAAGGGTCAAGTGCGGTAAGTATTCATAAAATCCAAGAAAGGTTTCCGAATTTTCTGAATCAGTTCAGAAGTTCAGGATAGGAGCTCGTGGCTAAATAATAGCAGCCGCTCGGGTCGATCTTTAGGTTAAACCGCGTTTGCGTAGGTTGATCTGTGGATGGGTGACCGACCACCCGTTACATACCGAGTTTTCTCCGTGCCTCGGAAAGCACGTTAAGCTGTTGGTCCCGGCTGTCAATTGTAGATCTTTAACAGTCGTAACAGGTAGTCAGTGACTCTTAAAGTCTGACGACCTGTCCTATGGATGTGTAACCCTGTTAGTACTGGGTAATACGATTATTACCCAGTACTAACAGGGTTGTGGAGGTCAGATAGGCAGTCACTCCATGTAAAATACTGGTATTCAGCTGCATCCGGTAAGACTGGAAGCCGACCCTGACATAGTTGGGAAAAAGCTAGGCAGATGAGATGATAAGTTCAGAAATTCCGGATATTAACCCCTACATACAAACTTACAATTAAACTTTACATCTTAATAATAATATGAGTACTTATCGGATTCTACCCATGTAATTATGATCTGTTGTTAAATAATATAAATAAAAAGTATATAATTATTATCAGCAATAAGAAGTGCATTTATTAATAGTGAGGTGCCTTTGTATTTGTGTCTGGTTTATTCTAGCTTTTAATATTCGTTGTAAAGTCGGTCACAATTACTCTATGGTTAAGTCTGTAGAACAAATTTACACGATAGTCGCCTTCTTTCGAAAATAAACCTTATAAGTACGAAGTTAGTGTGCATAACCCTACAGCCGACTCTCATGCATTAAGCGTTTTATACAAATAAGTATATTAACCGTATGCGAATAAAGTTCATTCTCGGATGAAGCGTGACTAAGTTAAGGATAAGTTCGTTGTATAGATTTAAGTCTACATTTCCGACGCTGATAGCGGATTTGTACTGATTAAAACTCAACCATGTTCCTTCTATTGCCCTTGATGTTCCGGGGCCGCGGTATCTCTTTCAAACAGCCCTTCACCCTGTCAGGCGGTGGCCCTGGCAGGCCCCTCTGCTTTGCTGACATCTCTTTGAGGCTCGCGTGGAACACTAACGCGTTGTCGACACTGGACAGACGGACGGTGAGCTACCCATTGTTCACCTTCCACATGGCCTTGATATTGACGTTGCGTACCATTTCAACGGCAGCAAAATTTTCTTCTGATTTGTGAAAAAATTCGTAACTAAATATTAACAGCCGTCCATCTTGAAGGTTACGTCGCAGTTGCCTACATCAGTCCGAGGATGATCCATAACGAACCAAGTTTCCTCCGTGCCTCATCCTCGCTAACCCGTTGGACACGGTTGGAACCAGTGTTGCTACGGGATACCGTATTACCCAGCACTAACTGGGTTTTTTTGTTTTGTAGGAGTGGGTAATCCCCGCGGACACCTCGACTATCTCACGGGTAGTGAGACAGTCGAGGCAGCGCCGGACTTGAACCGGCTAAAAACCACTCCTGCCTTTCCAAGTATCCCTCTCACATAATCAGAGACCTTAATAGCTTAATTTTTGGGCTTGATTATGGATTTTTGTGGCCGGAGAACCACATTAGACACGTTTTCTTTCTCATTTTTATTTCTCAGAGTGGGGCAACGTTTTTTTTTTTAAAAAAAACATACTTAACTGCGTCTGTGTCCATATTAAGAATTTTATTGGAATAAATATTATTATCCTATTATAATTCTGCTGGCTATTTTAGATGCTGTTTGTTTTCTATCAATAAAATTAATCATGGATTTTTAAGAAAATTTCAACTTTGTCTGACGTGTCTGGTTACCTTGTTTTTTTGCTGACTCATTCGTTTATGTATAATATACTCTCCCATACCATATATAAATGGGTATAACCCTTTCAAATATGCAGTAATTCAGTATGATTGTGGCCGACAAAAAAAAACATTCTAAATATTTGTAGGCGTTAGTCGTATTTGTATATTTGCTGTCGCGTTGCTTTTTCATATATCAGAATGTGTCAAATATACAGGGTGTTGTTTTTGTGTCACCCAGATTAACATCAAAAATTACTCATCCGGTGGAAATATATTTTAAACGGTGCGTTAAAAACATTTCAAGAATATCAAAATCAAATTACTGAATGAAATTTAACGATCACAGTGTACAGTTTCTGGGTTAAAACAACACCTTTTATTTATATGTAGTTAGTTTCAAATTGTGTCATCGTATCATACTAGTCATTGCTGTGAATCCATGCATTACCAACATAGAATAATATATTTATACAACATACAAAGTGTAAATGATCCATTCACGAAGCTGGCAACCAAACATGGTTTGATATCAACCCAAGTAGGGTTCAGAATAAAAAAAAAGGTCAAATGCAACTCGGAGTCGCGCACCGAGTGTTCCGTACAACCCTGCGACATAAACGGCCATATCTTTTGACTGTGTAGACTTAGAGACTTGATTTTTTCACAGCTCTAAGGGTCCACAGACTTGGGTATATGGTTTTAATTTCAACTCGATACCATCACACGTTCCCGAGATGAAGGGTCATGACAGACAGACAGACATCAAAGTGATCTTATTAGGGATCCGAATTTTCCTTTTGAAGTACGGAACTCTCAAAAATATTGAAATGACGTGAAGAACAACTGCATGTCGGCTACGTGAAGGGTACTTTACAAACATTATTTTATTTATTAATTTACGTGTATTGTGTTGATTTTACAAATAGTTAGGAGTTATATTGTAATCCTCATAAATCATAGAACAAATAAATAACCTAATAGTCATACTTTGAGCATTATTTATCATTATGTTCCTAAAATATAACTAAATGGTTCCTATTTGTTGCTTTTCATTGACTCGATTTGTAAACATATCGTACATCTAGATTTAAATCGAGACAACTCATGAAAGGATTTTTTTCAGGAGACGAAAAAACGTAGTACTGTTTTAGATCATAAATATATCGTTAACAGTCACTATGTAAATGTAAAGCGTGCGAATATAAGGGTAACTAAAAATTATGATTTTTGAGTTATCCCCGTTTAGATCTAGAAGTACAATATGTCGGAGTTGTAATATTCACAGTTATCATTATTCAAGCTCTGGCAAAACTGGGACTATCTCAAGATCAGTCTCATCTCTGTTCTTTAAGCCAGATTGAAGTGAAGAGTCATATTATAGTTAGCCCTCTATTGTTCCACTTATAAGCAAAGGTATCCGTCGGTTCCTTTCAATGGTCACGATTTTGAAAACAATCAGTTCGTCCTGTCATTATCTATTCACTAATTCTTTGTTTTTCCTCTCTGTGTTCATACATCAATATTTCCAACATTTATTTTTAGTATAATTATGCGAAACCTGAATAAAGTTTGTTCAGAATAAGTAAGTGAATCGATTCCAATATGTTTATACCATGTTTTGTTTTGTCACAAAAATATTTACACACTTAGTAGGTATACACAATCATACAGCCTGCAACAAAATCACAGCAGGTCAACTGACTCTATGCGCGCGTTTGTGCCGCGTGGTGACCGTGTGTGTTTTTTTTGGACAACCAGGTAACATAACAAGCTTATAACTTTGTGATTGTTTATCATGCAGTTCTGAAATTATAGATTCTTTATATAAATATCTTATCTTATTTATAAATATCTTTATGTAAAGAATCTAGACACATAAAGTAAAACAAATGTTGCACTTGTGAAATCGGGCAGATATGACCATTATCTATATTAAACATTACTATATTTAAAAAAAAAAGATCATGGCTCATTTATTATCTATTATTAAGTCCTATATGCCGTTGGTGTTCAAAACAGACTATCAATATGATGTTTTAAAGGTAGTTTTGAAAATACAATCGAAATAAGATCGAAGACATACATGATAAAAGTGTCAACTATTAACTATTAGTGCCAAAGCAGTATAGATAATATTTACACCCATATTTTGCGGAATTACCGAAGTAACTGCAAAGAATCATTGCCATAATTTGTTTATTTGTGTAAGACTTTTTGGCTGCTCTGAAGTACATAGTGCTGAAAAGAGATAGCGTTAAAGTACTGTATATCTCTGTCCCTATTTCGTATAACTATTATGACTTTGATATATACCTTTAAAACCCATATTAGCCGTATTTTTTTCGGATGTGAAGGAGCTAGTTACACATAATTATGAAATTAATGAATGTTTAAAAAAATTATGAATTGTTGAGTTGAAACATGGGCCAAAAATGAGTTACTAGGGTTGAGACAAATGACCCTCTTTTTTCGGTCAATTCAATTATGCAAACGATACACCAAAAACCATGCATATGCCTTTGTTCAGGGCAGCCAAGATATTTGTAACCTGTATCTATATTTTATGCAGCGATATGCTTATGTAAAAAATGTTCCAAGCTTAAGTATGTTGTGAACAAAAACCTCCTTTTATTGTGTGCTATGTGATTATTGTGCTTAAAACTATGTATTTAGTCCTCAAGTCTATAATCATAGTTCAGTTCAAACTTAATGACGGCTCTGAAGTTAGCTGCGAGCGGCGGTATGCGCAGTTATAACGGTTCAAACAATATAGCCAAAAAAAATATGTAGCTGTGCCCCAGAATGTACATATATAAAATTTATGTCATTTTATAGTAATGATCTTCTATAACAAAAATACAAAAGTGGCATATTGCTCGGCAGTCGTGAACAAAAATTATGAAGGTCTAAAGAAGTTTTTGTGACTACTGCTGAAGTCTTTATATGTATATTAATGTATGAATGTTTAAATATATATGTAGCAGATGTTTAAATTGGTTAAAAAACACTGGGGGAGCATTATTTTGCAAACTGAGAAAATATAATCGTTTGTAATATTTTTCTACAAATCACATTTTGAATTAAATTCGAAATAAAACAAAGGACATGTTTTAATCATTTAAGTTCGGTATCAACGGGGCGCAGAGAATTGTCTGGATGGTCTAATGCTCAGGTTAAATCTCGCAGCTCACTTCCGAGCCTTGCCAAGTTCGAACTGAACTACAGGCATAACCTAGGCAATCATCTTGCAAAGTAATTGAAACTTTTATGCAAGTATTTTTTAGTATGTCTGACTTTTTGGCTATTTGATAGTTAATTTCCTATGAAAGTTTAAACTGCAAATTGTTGCGGAAAATACTTCCAAGAGCTGAAAAAGTTGCTTCTGGGGATCTAAAAACATAGTTCTAACTCCAAATGAAAGCTTATAATATGTAATAACAATATGAAACTAAGTTGTACAAATTGTATTTATTTATTAGTGTAATAAAACATTATTTCAAAATATTTTTTTCTTTTCTTTTTGCAAGTACTTGTACTGTACAAATACTTATAGTGACTAAGTATACCGGCTAGCAAGCTTTATTCCGTACTAAATTCCGCCCGCGATTTCGTCCGCGTGGCATAGTTACTTAGGGCTAACGTTTAGTTATACCCGCGTGATGATAGAAAAAAAAATATTTTTCTCTCCCCTTTTCTCACTTTTTTTAGCCTATTTCCGTCTCCAGGGTCCCAACTATCTCTGTAACAAAATTTATCAAATTCGGTTTTGCCATAGAGGCGTGAAGACGTAACAAACAAAGTCACTTTTGCTTTTATAAAGGACTAGCTTTGGCCCGCGGCTTCGCTCGCGTTAAATTTGGGGTAACACAGTTCCCCTTGCGCCTTATTGATTTGTAATAGCAACGCTAAGTTTTCCTTTTTCTTCCCTCTTTCTCCCTCACATCCCACTTTTTTTTTTAATAAAAATTAGCCTATGTCCGTCTCCTGGTTCCCAACTATCTCTGTACCAAAATTCATCAAGATCGGATTAGCCATTAAAGCGTGAAGAGGTAACAAACAAACTCACTTTCGCTTTTATAATATTAAGTACGGATTTTTTCTGTTTCATTGTGGACTTACCAAAAGGACATCGTTTTCGTTTTCGTGTTCTTCATCGTTTATGAATTCCAGGATCGAAGGCACTTTGAATAAATACTGGCCCCGTGTGGTAACCCATCCATTTCCAAACCTTGGCAAAGGTTGCTTAACGTGGCTTCCTGTGGCAACCCATCCATTTGCAAACCTTGGCAAAGGTTGCTTAACCTGGCCCCCTGTGATAACCCATCCATTTCCAAACCTTGGTGAGAGTTGCTCAACCTGGCCCGTGTGGTAACCCATCCATTTCCAAACCTTGGCAAAGGTTGCTTAACCTGGCCCGTGTGGTAACCCATCCATTTCAAAACCTTGGCAAAGGCAGCTTAACCTGGCTCCCTGTGATAACCCATCCATTTCCAAAACTTGGCAAAGGTTGTTTAACCTGGCCCCCTGTGATAACCCATCCATTTCCAAACCTTGGTGAGGGTTGCTTAACCTGGCCCCCTGTGGTAACCCATCCATTTTCAAACCTTCGCAAGGGTTGCTTAACCTGGCCCTCGTGTGGTAACCCATCCATTTCTTAATCTTGGCAAGGGTTGCTCAACCTGCCCCTATGCTAACCCATCCATTTCCAAACGTTGGCAAAGGTGGTTTAACCTGGTCCTCGTGTGGTAACCCACACATTTCTTAACCTTGACAAGGGTTGCTTAACCTAGCCCTCGTGTGGTGAATAAAAATCCAATATGCGAGAGAGATGACTTAACGCCGGATCGAGTGGGAATCGCAGTCGATGGCGTGTGTCGCCACGGCATGTGTCGCCACACCAGAAATCGGTTTTACGTGCGGCTATACAGTACGGCGTACGGCCAACGAGAAGCGATACCAAATGTAAACAAAACCCCATCTAAAATGGCCGCCCGAATGTTGGCGAACCTGTCTTAACGTTGTCATGTTTCTGCCGGGAGAACGAGACATTACGACAAAGGCACAAGATGGAAAGAGCTAAATATTAGATTGTCAACGCCACAGTTGTTCTTTAGGTTAATGACCTTTCGTATCGCTTCTCGTTGGCCGTACTGTAGATGTTTCACATCAAAAACCGGCCAGGAGCGAGTCAGGCTCTCGCACCGAGGGTTCCGTACAAACATGCGATAAAAACAGCCATATCTTTTGACTACGTAGACTTGAAAGGGTTGGTTTTTTCACAGCTTCAAGGAACCATAGACAAGTATGGTTTAATTTCAACTCGATACCTCGACGCGTTTAAAAATAATCTTTACAAATTAATGATTCAAAACCTTTTAAAAACTGCTGGGGTAACGGGTTGTTCGAAGGAGATATCACGTCCTCGGAACACAAAGGGCAAAAGAAGAAACATAAATAGATATTATTAACACTGTTATTTGTTTCAAGTTTCCGACATTTCGGCGATATTGCAAGCGCCATGGTAAATGTTACGTGAAAATGTCAGTTTAAAGACTTCTATAGATTTCAGTAAAATTCTGACACTCAGAACGGGGGAATTTATTTGATAGTTTCTCATCCACAAAAAAGACTATATATAGTATAAAGCCGAGGTATGAAAATAAAACCACAAAATCAAATCAGTAATTCGCACTATTTTTTATTCTGAACCATAAACTTAACCTATTACTCCTCCGTCCTCCGTTTCCCTATGGACAGGTCTATGGGACCCTCACACTCAGTGGTTGCGTCTAGAGGTTGCTTGGAGTCAGGATTATGTCTAATAATACCATACATTGGAACTGGCGCGGTTACTTCTGCTTTAGGGGCAGCTTTTAGACTTGTGTTGCATTTTGAAGAGTTCCGAGTATGCATTCTGAGGACAAAATGATCCAGTTATTTTTCTATTTGAGGACCCGGAATGTTATGAGTTAAAGCAGTTCTGGCTGTCACAAAAACATTTCACTATCATCGATGCTCTCTGCAAAATATCTCGACGGCACGGTTGGCGCAGTGACTGAGCGATTGACTGCTGCGCTGCGTGTCGCGGATTCGATTCCCGCACGGAACAGATATTTGTATGGCCTGCAGATAGTTGTTTCGGGTCTGGCTGTTTGTGTATGAGAGTTTAAATGTTTGTAAACGCACCCATGATACAGGAGAAATTCTTAGTGTGGGGCAAAGTCTTTTTTTTTTTTTAAACTATCAGCAAATTTTTGTCCATATTTTACAGCCGCTCAGGTAAATAATTGGTTAACATGTTCATTGCATTACGAGATCTATCTATCAGATCTCTTGCAGGACTTTTGTATTGTGCGTTGAATATAATCGAGTTGTTCCACTCCTTGCGAAAGGATCTAACGTTAAGTATGAGGAACCTGTACCACCAAAGGATAGATTAGTGTTAAGATCTTTTAGGCCTCCAAAGAACCAGATGAAAGTTCTTTGAAAATGGCGCAGGGAACGCGTTAACCCACACTTGCCTACCATGACAGATAAATTAATGACAAATGTCTGACAACTAGTCTTACCAAAAGGGTATAGTATTACCCAATACTAGCTGGGTTGTGGAGGTCAGATAGGCAGTCGCTCCATTTAAAATACTGATATTCACCTGCAGCATCCGTTAAGACTGGAAACCAACCCCAACATAGTTGGGAAAAGGCTAGGCAGATGATGATTTTGAAACTGCTAGATCAGCATCGCGGGCTGGCTCTAGCAAGGGATGTGGGAATGTGCAAACAGAAACTTACTTGTACTTCCGACAGGCGTCGTCCCGGTGGCGCTCCAAGTAGCGTCGCTGACTGAACGCCTTGTCGCACGTGGAGCAGCGCCATTGCCAAGTATGGTGACCGCGAGTGCGCTGGTGGGCGCGAAGATTTGAACTAGAAATGACCAAGCTTTAGGTATCATGTTTTGAATTTTGGAATATCGAACACACTGAGTTCGAACCATAGATATAGATAGACATAGATAACGCAAAGGTAACTATTTCGCGTGCCACTTCACGGGCCCTACTTATGATCAAAAATCGCTAGCTGCTACTTTAGCGGTCAGTCTGCATCGGTGTGCCACAAATTGGACGTCAGATATCAAATTTAAAATGGTTAATTGAGTGTAATAAATATTAAAAACTGTCGTCAATCACTACAAATAGACGTCACATCATATCTAAAATATAGTGCAGGAGACGTCATAGTAGGCAGTCAAAAAATGGGTTTACACGCTTGGTTTACATACAGATCGAAATACCTGCGTTTATGTCAATCTATATCTGTGGTTCGAACCGATTAGGAACTCAGTTGTGTGAATGTATTTAGATGGATTACGGCCCATTTGGTTTTAATGTCCTTTATTCTTATCAATAAACACACTTTTTTAACGTTTCTCCTAAGTAGGAGTATTTCCTGTATCGTGGGTACGTATAAAAACATTTACACAACAGCCAGACCCGGAACAACTACCTGTAGGTCATACAAATGTTTGTTCCGTGCGGGAATCGAACCCGCGACAGTCGATCGCTCAGCCACTGCGCCAACCGTCATAAAATAAAAACGAGATCTTGAGTACATGGTGTAAATTTCAACCCAATCCTTCTACGCGATTCCAAGATAAAGGGTCATAGCAGACAGACAAACCGACAGACAGACGGAAACCAAAATGATCCTAATCCTAAGGGTTCCGTATTCTCCTTTTGAGGTACAGATTCCTTAAAATAAGAAACGTATGTGCTATTCCAGACTATTAGCAATTTGTGTGCCAAATTTCGTCCGGATCCTTTCAGCCGTTCTTGAAGTTATTGAGTAAGAAACATACATCCATCCAACTATCAAAACTCGCTTTTATCTAGGTTTAGGTATAAAGATCTTTATTCTCAATAAAATGTCACTTACTTGAGAACAATAATTATTACTTAAATACTAAACTGGGTTCAATAACATCCGTTAAAAAGTAATTAATACTAACTGAAACTCCACCACTCAACGCATTCATTTATCTACAATAGTATTAAGTGCACTTTTGAGGAGGCCGATGTCGCAAGATAGCCTGACCTGCTACCTAACCATGACATCTTAAAGCAG
This sequence comes from Ochropleura leucogaster, assembly GCA_958449745.1. Lineage (NCBI taxonomy): Eukaryota > Metazoa > Arthropoda > Insecta > Lepidoptera > Noctuidae > Ochropleura > Ochropleura leucogaster. Next base: position 12,617,681 of record OY288221.1, on the reverse strand, counting down.
AACTTATTCCACTGAGGGAATGAGACAGAGCTATACAGAGTGTCTAGCACCATCTCTTTCTCTCAGTGGAATAAGTTCTGCTTTAAGACGTCATAGTAGGCCTACTGGTAGCTGATAAGAAAAACATTTTACATTTATATTTTTCATATTTTTAAGTGTACATACATATTTTATATATTTTTTTTATAGTTAAATACTAGTGATAGTTTAGAATTTAAATATATGTTACCCAAAAACAAAAATTGTAGCTTATAGTGTATTTATTTTAAGGTCAGAGAAAATAAAGGCTGTTTTTGGAGTGTATTTATAGTGTATAGTGTATAGTTGTATAGTGTATTTATTTTAAGGTCAGAGAAAATAAAGGCTGTTTTTGGAGTTTATTGGAGTTTACTCCTTAAGAATCGATTTTCATATATAAAGCGCCCGGTATGAGAAAAGTCCGAGGGGTAAAACCTACTAAAGTAACGAAAATGTGTCACGTTATTGCTATTTTTTTTTCATTAATTTGTCTTTTTTCAGTTGAATAAACTCTTTTTGCATATGGTAAGATACTCGTACTTAAGGAGTAAACTCCAGTCGTGCGTCGGAGCTGACACTCACACTTTTTTATTTATTTTACTTTAATAAGTGCACTTACCGATCTGCAAACGTCCTGCCACAATGTTGATGAGGACAGGGAAACGGTCTCTCCCCAGTATGAAGTCGCAGGTGGCCCTTCAGAACCCAGGGACGGTCAAAACCCTTGCCGCAGTACGAGCAGTTGTGAGTGTCGCGCGCGCTACGCCGGGGCTCCGACCATTCGCGTGGCTCTCGGGGTTCTGTTGGAGTTGGTTTAATTTGAGGACTAAAGAAAATTCTGGCAATCGTCTAAGGATGTATTGACCCCTGCCGGCGTTGCGGGTTGTTCAAAAGAGAAACTGCGGCTCACATAAAAGGTAAAAGAAGGAACATGGGTGGCTTTTAGTCAGTACAAGTCTGATATTCCCCCTGTTATTATAATAATACTAGCTTTTGCCCGCGGCTTCGCTCGCGTTAAATTCGGTAGCGCCTTATTGATTTGTAATAGCAACGCTAAGTTTTCCCCTTTTTTTGCCTCTTTCTTCCTCATATCTCACTTTTTTTAAAAATACCTATGCCTATGTCCGTCTCCTGGTTACCTACTATCTCTGTACCAAAATTCATCCAAATCGGTTCAGCCATTAAAGCGTGAAGAGGTAACAAACTCACTTTCGCTTTTATAATATTAGTAAGGATAGTATATAGTATAGTATATAGTAAGGATGTACAACCAGTCCATCATCGGACCTTATGCCATAACGCATTTTCGACCAGTCAACCAAATCAGTCAAGTCTGATATTCCCCCTGTTATTATAATAATATTAACTATTTGATGATTTCCCATCTGCAAAAAAGGGCGTATTGACACGCAAATTGTAATCTGCACGTACGCGTATAATTGACTTATAGGTGACGCGCGTCTATCACGAACGTGCGTTTGCGCAAAAAACGCTCTGTGAATATGGTCTTAGTCTAAGGTAAGAAGATAAATATATCTACTTATTTGTGTATTAAGACAAGGGAAATTGTTTGGACCTCATCTTATTAACGATTGAATATTAATACTAACAGTATCAAATTACGTCATTGTTGCGTCTAACAAAATGTTTGTCCTTACTAATATTATTAAAGCGAAAGTGAGTTTGTTTGTTACCTCTACACGCCTTAATGGCTAAACCGATTTTGATGAATTTTGGTACAGATATAGTTGGGACCCCGGAGACGGACAAAGGCTATTTTTTTTAAAGTGGGATGTGAGGGAGTAAGAGGGAAGAAAAGGGAAAACTTAGCGTTGCTATTACAAATCAATAAGGCGCAAGGCGAACTGTGTTATCCCGAAATTAACGCGAGCGAAGCCGCGGGCAAAAGCTAGTATCTTTATACTTCCATGTACAACCAGTCCATCATCGGATCTTATGCCATAAGGCATTCTCTACCAGTCAACCAAATCAGTCAAATGTTGCCCTGTATAACGAAACCACAGCAGCGTTTAAAAACCTTTATTTAGTTACTAGCTGGCGCAGTCCACTACTTGGACTGAATGACTGATTAAAACCGAAGGACAACGCAGAAAATCGACAATAAATTGTAGGAAACTTCATGCAACGACGGACGATCCGGAAAAAGGAATAAATAAATTCTTGCTTTCCGTAGGTTACTACGGAACGACGGTCTTCCATTTTACTCTATAGATTTGCGTACATGATTTATGTCAAGAGAAAGGATAAATTCTATTCTAGAATTCCGTTTCTCGTTTATTTATTCAATTTTACTTTTAGCTACCGTCCTGTGGTTCCATAAAGGTTCGAAAATGTTTTCGATATAGATCTCTGGGGAATTTACGAGGACAAAACTTTACTATTTGTATTTTACTGACAAAGGAAATTGGTATTCAAGTTTTCATAGAGTTTAAAACAAGGCAGTTGAAACTAAGAACCTACAGTTTTAAAATTTAAGGCCTGTGTTCAACCAATTGGTGTCACTACCCTTTTGGACCTCGGTATCTTATTCGAACAACACAAAACCCGGGTATGCAGTGGCCTTAGTGGGACCCTCTGCTTTGCTGATTTCTCTTTGAGGCAGTAAGAAGGAGTAATTGTATTAGTAATATCTATTTTAATTAAAGAAAAATTACCCCCTGGATTAAAACCAAGAAAAGTAAAAGTACTAAATCGGTACTTGTAACTACTGTCGAATAATTACAAATGGAAGCCGCAACCAACAGCTTATCCTCACCTTTCCGAGGCACGGACCAACCTTGGGGAGCGTGGCTTTACCTTAATTCGCTAGCTCCTCACCATGTGTCTAACTATTCGCTTTGCCACTCACCATTCTCCTTGCCCTCGCCATCTTTGTCAGCACCATCGACGCAGTCCTTGTCAAAAGACTCGGTGCACGTGAGTAGTTCTTTGTCCAGCTTCTCATTGGCGCTGGCTTTCACCAGGCTCTTCAGCTTCTCCGCTATCTTGTCGATCTCTGAGCCCCCTGACGGCAGGGATGCTGTAAGGCGGATCAGTAAGTGAGTATACAGTGTATGAGACATTGTGATATAAAGTTTTACCATGGGTGCCCAGATCATGGTCCTAAAAACCTTAAGCATTGTTTAACTGCGTCGGTAATGTTCTAAAAACTTCTGTCCTCTGATACATATAAACGCAAGTGTTTCCAGTTACATTCAAGAATCCTACTTACCCTACTAATATTATAAATGCGAATGTTTGTGGGGATGGATGGATGTATGGATGTTTGTTACTCTTTCACGTCAAAACGGTTGAACGGATCTTTATGAAATTTGGCGAAGAGGTAGATTATAGTCTGAAATAACACATCGGATAATTTGTTTTTCGAAATCACGCGAGCGAAGCCACGGGCGCCAGCTAGTAAAAATATATATCAATTGGCAAGTCGTCACCCATCCATGCGCCAACCAAGGCAAGCAAGGGTTAACCTCAAGATCAACCCGAGAGGCTTATTAAGCCACGAGGTCTTCTTTAACCACGATGTAGGGGACAACTACGCGGTGAAATCTATGGAAACGCTTATTGTTTTTAAGCGATCAGAGATGTATGTTCAATTAGAACTTACACATGTACGTTTTGTAATTGTTGTACATTTATATGGACAGCCAAATAAATTTATAGACTAACTAGCTGTGCCCAGCGGTTTTACCCGCTGCTCACTTAGGGGTATGAAAAATAGATGTTTGCCGATTCTCAGACCTACCCGATATGTACACAAAGTTTCGTTTGAATCGGTCCAGCCGTTTCGGAGGAGTATGGGAACGAAAACTGTGACACGAGAATTTTATATATTAGATTTCCTCCTTGTAAAAATTAAATGTCTTTGAATACAATATTTTTTTATCAAAAAATTAGGTATTTAAACGTAAAAGCATCCTTCACTCAATTGCCGCCAGGGCAGACAGCCCGCTTATGCATTTGGTCGATCGAACCAGATCGCTGTTCACTATTAAGTACTAACATAGGCTAAGAATTTTGTTACTAACACACTGGACCCCTGTTGTCTTCATAATAAATAAATATATATATTAACTCCTTGTATGCCGGGAACGTAGATATACGCGAGACACAATGCGTAATTAATTGTGTCTGTAATTCCGGCATACAAGCGGTTAAACACTATGGTTTCTAGAACTACTGAAAAGTATATTGAAAGTTTTTTGCCAGGTTGCTCCTTACCCTGTAAAATATCACGATGGCAAAAGATACCCTTTATGGAACAATGCAAACATGAGAATGAAAGAAAACTAATTTGTCAAAAATGTTTGACAAGTGACATTTTATTCATATTTTTCTGCGTTTTCAGCCAGTTAACTAATCGAGAAAACTTATTTTAAAGTTATTCCTTTTCAAAGCTTGTTGTTCAAATAAATTACTTATCATAATCTATACTAATATTATAAAGCTGAAGAGTTTGTTTGTTTGTTTGGTTGGTTGAACGCGCTAATCTCAGGGACTACTGGTTGGAATTGGATAATTCTTTTAGTGTTGGATAGTCCATTTCTTGGGGAAGGCTATAGGCTATATAACATCACGCTACGACCAACAGGTGCTGAGCAGCATGGGTGAAACCGCGTGGAACAGCTAGTAATCTATACTAATATTATAAAGCTGAAGAGTTTGTTTGTTTGTTTGGTTGAACGCGCTATTCTCAGGGACTACTGGTTGGAATTGGATAATTCTTTTAGTGTTGGATAGTCCATTTCTTGAGGAAGGCTATATATATATAACATCACGCTACGACCAACAGGTGCTGAGCAGCGTGTGTGAAACCGCGGAGAACAGCTAGTATCTTACTAATATTATAAAACTGAATAGTTTATTTGATTGGAAACGTTAATCTCTGGAAATATGGGTTCGAATTATTGAACAATTATTTTAGTTGTGGATTGTAGTTGTAGGTCATATAACATATATGGCACCAACTCCACGGCACCCAGGAGCTGAACAGCGGCTGCAACCGCTAGGTACAGCTATTTATATGCAATGCCAATATCATCATCATCATCTGAAGCGTTACAGCGTCAGACCTTAGGCTGGACGAGTTTATTCGCATAGTGATATTTGTTTGTTAGGTCTTCACGCCTTAATGGCTTAACCAATTTTGATGAATTTTGGTACAGAGACAGGCTAACCTTTTTATATTTAAAAATTAAGAAATGAGGGAGAAAGAGGGAAGAATGGGAAAACTTAACATTGCAATTACAATAAATAAGGCGCAAATCATTAAGGGGGAACTGTGTTACCCCGAACATAACGCGAGCGAAGCCGCGGGCAAAAGCTAGTGCTAGAATAGTATTGTGAATTTAGCTCGGTATTTCATCAACACTAGTACTAACTTCGTACTACCCCCCTTGCCCCCTTCCCACACACCCCGAACTAAGTACATGTAAAAACAAACCTTTATTACTAAATTTCAACGGCTCCCTGCTTTTTATTTCCTCAATAATTGGCGCCAATGGTTCCTTCCTTGGCTTCCGTTTCCTATTGACGTCCTGTATCAGTTCGGAAATGGATTGCGTTTCGTTGTCGCAGCCGTTACGTTTCCTTCTATGCGTCTTGTCATACGTTTTGCGTTCCGTTTTTGCTTCGGAAGACCTTAAGTTGTAAGTTTTTTCATTATCCTTTTTTATCAAAACCTTGTTTTTAGGTACAGTTAATTCAGGAGATTTTACAGGTTTTTCGTTTTCTGAAGCGTATTCGTATGGTTCGGTGTCTTGAAAATGTTTTAAGAATTGACTTTTCTTAAGTAATTGGAGGTAGAATCGCGTAGAAATGGGCACTTTGTCATGGAATATAGTCTCGTTGGTTTTTAAAAGGTGCTTTTGCCGTTTACTGTTTGGTTTCGGCATCCTCGTCGATTTTACTTCATCTGAAAGTGTGGAAGTAGCTATTAAATATACCCACTTAAATAAAGATGTAGCTGGGCACATAAAAATGTCTAAGTAGGTACCGGAATATGTAATTTGGGGTTGGCCAGATCTAGATTTCTTCGAGCTCAAAGTTTTTCTCATAAAAATGCTTTTAAATTCGCATTAGTTGTAACAATAATATTTTGTAGGCCGTCGTAATTTTCATGGGCTGTATTGCCATTAATATGGATCGGAGGGTAAAACCTGAAAATCCTTACTAATATTATAAAAGGGAAAGTGAGTTTGTTTTGCTACCTCTTCACGCCTTAATTGCTAAACTAATTTTGATGAATTTTGGTACAGAGATAGTTGGGACCCAAGACGGACATAGGCTATTTTTATGGTAGAAAAAGGAAAACTGAGCTTTGCTATTACATATCAATGAAGCGCAAAGGCAAAAACTGCAGGTAGCAGGTAGGTAAAATGCAAATCAGGAAAGGGTAACTATGTTACAATAATAAATCGGTGAACCAACAATTCCTCTAGACTACGGACTTAGAGACGAGTATATTAGGTTTTTTTTATCTTTTGAAAGAAATCCAGCTATCCAGTCATCTATAAGGAGATCTGTGGCAAGATGTCTTTAAGCGATATTGTTCTAATCTTATTCGTATTTCGTCATGTTCGTGAACGGGCGCTGTCAGTTGGGACTGCTACCCTACCATGACGTCTTAAAGCAGAACTTATTCCACTGAGGGAAAGAGATGGTGCTAGACACCCTGTACAGCTCTGTCCCTTTCCCTCAGCGGAATAAGTTCTGCTTTAACACGTCATGGTAGGGTAGCTGCTATCTGTACTTTTTGCCCTTGCGCCTTATTAATTGTAATAGCAATGCTATGTTTTCCCTTTTCTTGCCTCTTTCTCCCTCATTTCTCACTTGAAAAAAAAATGTCCGTCTCCAGGGTCAAAACTAACTCTGTCCCAAAATTCATCAAAATCGGTTTAGCCATTAAGGCGTGAAGAAGTAACAAACAAACTCACTTTCGCCTTTATAATATTAGTAAGGACTGGTGCAATGTGGGTGTGGTAGGTACACTTCTACCTAACCATTCGAAGATTACAGGTATGATGTTATGTTCTCTTACTGACTATTTTGTGGCCAGCTGCTGAAAATCAGCGTCAGGTGGCGGCTTTGTGTTGCCATCTGGCATTATACTGAGCTGAGGCCCTTTTGGCTGTATTTATTTTATTTAGTTTAATGCTAAGGGTGTTCCTGTTTATTTCTCTTTTTAATAATGCTGAATAAACGCAATTTTCTTTCTTTTTAACAAGTTATATGCATCTTTTACAGTAGTAGTTAGTAGGGAAAATAAAACAGATTAGTCGCTGCACCTAATAATATCGTGGCTGCGCCAATGTACGATAGAATTCCGGGAATAGTAAAATTCCACCAAACTTCAACTGTAAAAAAATCTCAGCCTAGGCTTAAAGGAAATAATAAAAAACATAATTCATGATTCCATTAAGTTTTCACGCGTGGTATTTTCATATAAATTGGCACTCATCAAAATATTTTAATTGAAAAAAATATCGTGACACTGTCAGTCCGGTTCGAAAGATAAAGTTTAGAAAATAGTGGAAAAGAAGCGGAAAAAATTATCAAAACACAATAAAACGCGGTAAGTATTGTAGAACCACCTGTTCCCTATAATTTTGTCCCGAAAATTGACCCTCGGTAACATAGCATACAAAAATATTTGTAACAATTCTTCGAATACAAAGTGACTTACTTTCAACCGAAAATTCACCAAATTCCTGTATGAAACTCCTCTTGAGACGTCGCACAGAGTTTATGAAACACCTGGGCATTATGCCAACGGTAGAAAAATATATTATTTATATTACACTTTACTTAAAATTATAAATCAAAATATGAGAAGTTCATAATACTTGTGAGCACTTGCTGCAGGGAAAGACAGAAACAAACGACATTTATTTTTTATTTTTAGAATTTTCCAAATTCGAATGTAGCGGCGCGTTCATTGCTTGCCAGTCTGTGAAGGTTTTATACATATCTGGAATTCGTATTAAACCTCTGTAGATATGCTCGCAGTTATTTTTTAAAGAATGTTTTCATTACATTTTACCTACATAATCATAAATAACGCCGTGTTGTGTCGCGTTACTGGCGGCGAGGAAAAGTGTTTGAGTGTTTGTGATGTAGCGTGCCTAATCTTTTGATCTCCCGCCAAGATGTCATTAACTTCAGTGAAGAATCTATGAATTTATTGATGACTAGGCGGTAAAAATTGAAATCGACGTGATCGATTTAAATGTGAAGTGGATTTTATAGCATTAGAAATAATAATATTTAAAAACGCTACGGACAGTGGCGGAATTAAGAGATTGCCAATATAGAAAATGGGGAAACCTCTACGGTCGGAAAAGCTCTCATCGCGGCATGTGTCGTGAAAAGCGTAGATAATGAGCAGGCGCGCGCGGGTGTGGCGGGGGGAGACTGCGCATCGATTATTCGGCGGCGAGCGCGCGTCGCGACTGCACGCGCGCACTCACGCTCGCGTTTACCGCCCGAAACGATCGCGACGCCGGGAAATGTTAAATTATTACAAGAATATAGATATTAGTTGGTTCGGTCGCGTGTGTTCGTGTGTCGACTGTGTGTAGTGCATGAGGTGAGGGTGCGGGTGATGCCAAGCTAAGGGCGGCGCGGCCGAGCCGGCGACGAGATGGGGAACTCTTGCAGCTCGGGGCAAGCACACAAGGACAAGGATAATGTATCACAACATTCTGAGGAGTGAGTACCGACTACCGACGGACTATGGATTGACGCGTGAAGGTCGACACGCTCACAATACTATCGTTAGCTAAATGTGTCGAAAGAAAACAACGTAGTTATTTATGTATAATATTTGTCGTACAGTAGCCACTAAGATAAACGCACTGTTGTGAAATCGTCAAAATAAATCAATACATCGACCGCGCTTGCCTACAGGTTGTCTAGATTTACAAAGAAACCAGAGCATTTCAGAAGATGTGCAAAACAACCTCGGACGTGGTTTAGAAAATGACAAAATTTTGTATGAATACTGAGCTCATTGAATTAGTAATAGTTATTGTACCAACACAGACACGGACAGAAACAGATAAGTAATATGAATGAACACATTAATTATGATTACATTAACAACGGTATAGTATATGTCCAGCTACAATCTGCTAATACATATGATCAATTAAGTATAGTACTAAGCACGTCCTTACAAACTGTCCTTTCTTGGTACACGCAATAGTGATCGTATCGAAAACAGTACCTATGATAAAACACTACTCAATAATGAAAATCTAGTAAACATTATAATTGACGAAGATTACAAATTAAATACTGATATGTATAGTGAAAATGCGCTTCACCATCCAATATCTACTACAGAACGATTAAATAATAAAAATGCTATTTAAAAAGATATTCGTTATATAAATTCACAAAAAGATTTATAAAGGAACCAGAGAAGTCTTTATGACGTCACAAAATGCAGCCTAAGGTTTCGGAAATACTAAGACCATAGTTACCATGTTCATAACTAAAGACGAATTAAGCATAGATAAGAAAGATAGATAGAATATTCTTTATTATGTACACCATGCAAATAAAATTAAACAACTTATAAATAGGGTGACACAATGGGCGGTCTTATCGCCAAAAGCGATCTTTTCAAGACAACCTTTGGATGGATTTAAAGGAGGAGAAACAGTACTGTAGGTAATCTGTGGTGAAACATTTTACAAAATTAATAGCTATATTTAAAAAAAAAAACAAATACTTAAATATAAATACATAATAATATACATTTAAAATAATAATCATTAAGAGCAAAGGAGTATTTAATATTTTCTATAAGCAATACTGTTTTCAGAGTAACATGGCGTGGATGACACTATATGAAAAGCCATAGGTACAAAAGAAATCATTGTTGGGCCAGTTGGTTGCGTTAATGTTCTGTTTTATCATATTTTTATAACTATATTATGATTTGATTTTGTAATTTTTATTTAATAACAATTTTATCTTATTTCCGTTACCAGTTATCCTTTTTAATATTTTTCGTTTCGCGTGGAATCGATTCCTACGTTTTTAATCCCTTGAATATATTGTCAGTGGCAATAAGCACGAATAGTGCAAAGCCAAAAAAAAAAAGAAATCATTTATGAACTCAAATGTAGGGATATGATGATGAGTTTCATGAGAGCTCCAATACATTTTGCCTCACGGCATGCAAAATTATTTAAAGTTTCATTCATTTAGCAGACAAAAACATAGATGTGATAGTGATATTTATTTATCCATTTAAACTTCATGCACAGACGCCTGCAGGTCAAGCTACCCGAAACTGACATTTTTTCCCTATTAACCTTGAACCTAATACTTTAGAAATAAAGTCGAAAATCTATCAAAGAAATCTGATAGATTGTAGTAGCTTGATGTGCAGGCGTCTGTACAATAGTGGTACATAGGCGGACTTAATGCCATAAAGCATTCTCTACCAGTCAACCGTGATATGTATTGCAATGATGGGGAATCTTTTACAGCTATGATATTCAGGGTAAATCCTTTGTTCAGTAAAGATCGTAATTCTAGTGATCCAGATTAAAGAGGAACGGTTAACTCATATCTCCCTGCAAGATCCCTGCAAGTTTACATTATGTGGGATTTACTTAGCTTAACTTTCGACATTTGGAAGCAGTAAAGGTACTTCTCTGCCCGAGCTATCTGGGAACATGGGCGTGTTGTTATGGCTAGAAAGAGAGTGAGATTGTGGACTAAATGGACAAACATATAGGTGTGGAAGAAGAAGACGTGCTACACCAACCCCAAATACATTGGTTTAAGAGCAGAAAATTGATGGCAGACTTGATGTTAAAGTAAAATTGATTTGCGTAGACTGTTAGTACATAAAATAAGGTGTAACAATAACTGGGTGAGCCTTGTACAATCTACCTTGTATAAAGCGTGCAAATATTAATGAAATTGTTATAATTGAAATTAGTATAAAAATAAGTTATTAATTAATTTATTATAATTCCACGATCTTTGATAGATGATGATATACGCCCGGTTCTGCTTCTATCCGTAAGCAAAACGAGTCGTTTTTGTTTATTGGAACCGGGTATTAAACCACGACAAAATCAGTCTAGATGTATTCCCAGTAACTACAGTAAAAGGGAAGCTCTTTTTAGCGACAAATGCCAAGAATAACTTTTTCCGAGCCCACATGTGATTACAGTTTCCCTTTGCATTTTATTTGTAGCTTTTCCGGTACCGAATGAAAATAGCTATTCGAATGTAACCTCCATGCTTTATTTAATCCTTCCCACGATGGTAGATTTGATCATCGACAATCCAAAGAGTACCCGGAATCTGTTTACAACCTCTGTACAGGTTTTTGATAAGTCTATCATTTAATTGCACTCTCGAATTATTGTTTTTGGTATAGGCTAGATTTTTTTCCGGGAAATTCTTGTTAGCTTGTATATTTGTACCATAGTTTTATGCACTCAAACATGAAAATAGAAATCTATGTAACAAAATTTGCTTGCCGAATTTATCATTCTCTGGAATATATCCATATATGTCTGCCACATTAAGCACGCCTAGATTTAATGGAAGCGATACAAAAATCGTGTTTTCTTTTTCTTGTATTCGAATACTCGGTGATCATGCGCAACTATCAAACATAATACAATTTACATACAGGGACATTTTATAACCTATGATCTTAAATAAATTTAATGTTTATAACTTCCCATACAAAATATATTACGTATTTTTCGTCTCCTAAAAATATTCCTTTTTTGAGTTACTTCAGTTGAGATCTTAGTGTGCGATATATCGTACCTAGCTTCAATCTTGGACAATTCATAAGGCTCATTAAAAGTGTCTTAAGTCCCTTCGTCTCATCATTTTTGATCTCCATGCGACAATTCTTGGAGTCTTTTCAGAGCAAATGATGTTATATTGTAATAATTTAATCCGTTCTAAAATTAAATATTCGCACACCACATTTAATAGTAGAATGTAAATGGGCCACATTAATGTTAAGATCATACATACTAAAGTACACCTACATTCTAGCAAATAAATTATATTTTCGTGATGGTAACATGTTAAAAAAACTCTCATAGATGATCACTTACTACATTTTGAAGTGATCTTGAGAAAAGGACAGATTTTTCCATGTGATTATGATTCCATCATGATAAACAACTATTACCTACGTTTATATATATAAAATGTGGCCCATGAGACCAATAGATGAACCACTTAAATCCTCTCTAATGATATGACTGAAGCCATGAATAAAATACGTCTATTTCAAAGTAGAAAGAAAAGATATTGCAGAAAAATATGAAGAAGCGGTTGAAATGCGTGGACTTTCGGAGTTTGGAACTTTGGACGTAGTTATTATCACCGCAAGGCATCATTTAAAAAAAAATTAGACTGTTTAAAAAAGGAAATTCCTTTTTCAAGAAAAAGTATTAATGAAATCCAAACTCCTTTCATTTAAAGTTTGTGTGCAACCAGCCTGAAACATTTGAAGTGTTTAAATAAATAAAGAACTCTTTTTCAATAGCCTCTAATTAACTTTACCGGTGTTATTAACCATGAGCATTGTCTTTGTCGTTCGAATGAGCTGACACACGGGAGGGGTGACAATGGCGCGAGTCCGGACTAAACCCAAAGGGCGGGGTAATAGGTCAACCCAATGTATTAATACGCGCAGGTCCTTACTTGTAACTGATTTAGTTATTTATAAACTAGTGAATTAGTAAAATTATTCTATTTTTGATGGACCTTGAGGAGTTCCTATACTCCATAATAGATGTACAATTCTTTATTGGACACTAAATATGTTTCAGGGTTCAGTACTTCAAAAGAAAAAAATCTGTCTGTCAAGAACCTTTGTCTCGGGAACGCGAAGTTATCGAATTGAAATTATTGATATATATATGTTGATATAATTATTATACACACACAAATCATCAGCCATCTTACTAATATTATGTTACTCATTCACGTCAAAACGGCCGAACAGATCTTGACGAAATTTGTCACAGAGCTGGAATAACACATACGACAATTTTTTTTCGATATTACGCAAGTAAAGCCGCGGGCGCCAGCTAGTTTGAAATAAAGTAATAACAATTTTGGATTAAAAAAAAAAACTTGTGAAAAGGTTGTAGCTGCGACCGCGACGATCGACGCCCAATATGTCCATCGAAACTAGAAGGTTGAAAAAGAATGATCTAGAACAAAAAACTGATCGCATTGACGACGAGAAGTGCTTTTCGGCTTCGTTCTGGGATTTTTACACCTATTATAAGTTGTGCATTGTCTGTTAGTGAATTTGACGACACGGTTGGCGCAGTGGCTGAGCGATTAACTGCTACGCTGCGTGTTGCGGGTTCGATCCCCTCACGAAACAAATAGATATTAAGGCCTACTGATAGTTGTTTCGGGTCTGTCTGGTTGTATATGTGAGTTTAAATATTTGTAAACGCACCCACGATACAGGAGAAATTCCTAATGTGCGCATCGTTTTTTTGTTTAAACTGACAATATAATATGTATTTTCTTTCTCTTTCATTCTGATCTGTAGAAAGTTTCAACTGTAGAATCAACCTTAGTATCCGTGACGTAATTTTTTATTGTAGCTGCATAATGCTGAGTGCAGTGCAGTCGCTTCGTAGATTCGGAGATCAATAGCGTATCCTTTCGTTTTGTTTTACTTTTAATACGAAACTATGGTTCTTATGCAAGTTTTTTTTTTTAATCCAGTATAAACGGCAAATGAGTTTCGATCTGTTTAGTGGTGTCTATGGTCAATCGGTCCGTATAACAGTGGTCTGGGCCAGTTGGTTGTGTTAATTTTCTCTATTATCATATTTTTTTTTAATTCTAAATTCTAGTTTTCTGGAGTTTGTTCCGCCACTTCACAGTGGCGAAGGGCAAGGCGTTTTTGTGGGACTGTCTCTTGTAATGTGACGTTCGAAAAGTGCTGATTATCAGCCTAATTTAATAAATAATAAATATAAATAAATATCTTGGGACAACTCACACACGGCTATCTGATCCCAAGCTAAGCAGAGCTTGTGTTATGGTAACCAGACAACTGATATACATTCTTATATAATTTATAAATACATACATATTATACATAAATCACACCCAGACACAGAACAAACAATCATGCTCATCACACAAAGTTTGTCCCGGGTGGGAATCGAACCCACGACCTCCGGCTTAGCAGTCAGGGCCACTAACCACTAGACCAAGAGGCCCGTCTTTTGAATAAATGACTTTTGATTTTGATTTAAAACTGTAAAATTGTGTATAAATAATAAGCAATTTTATTTAATAACAATTTATCTCATTCCGTTCCCGAATTTTACTTTTCAATATTTTTCCTTTTCGCGTTCGCGTTTTTAATGTCTTAAATATTATTGTCAGTGACAATAAGTATGAATTTTGCTAAGCCAAAAACAAAAAAAATTGTGGCCCTAATGGACCTCCTTCCTAGCAAAGTGTTATCGGGTTTTCCCGATAACACTTTGCTTTGCTTTGGCCCTGTGGGCCCCTCTGATTTGCTGACATTTATTTGAATCCCACTGATACGTATTATAGATGCAAGAGTTTGTGAAAATGTCTGGATGTGTGTTATATTTCCGAACGGATTTCTATGAAATTCCACACACCTAAATTAACACAGGCTACACGAAGTCCGTGATAAGTATAATAAAACAATTCCATCGAGTTTGGGCTCGTTGGATTCGTCTTGACGAGTACTTTGTCTCTAGATAGGTCCAGGGTCTGAAGATGGAGCTGGAAGGTTGCCATAGGAAGTCCGTAATAGAATGACACAATCCCATCGAATTGAGGCTTGTTGGATTCGTCTTGACGAGTACTTTGTTTTTTTTTAACATATCGGCACATCTACGCAGGCAAAACCGCGTGCATGAGCTAGTTCCATTATGAAATCTTCAGTTGACTCAACGAACTCGCGTGAATTGTCAAACGCTCTATGTTTATCTACGACCAACCAAAATAGAATGAATCATATTTTAGTATTTCTACAAAAATACTTTACGCACGATGAATGTGTCTGATTCATCCGCTATTTTAAGATGAAGACGACAAGACATCTTTAAAACGTGAGGAATTTCAATAAAAATAAGTACTTTCGATCTTTTTTTGTTGCTAGACACTTATTTGAGATGCAACTTATAGCAAGTTTTCAATTTTCTCATGAATTTGTTAAGTTGAAATGATAAATAACTAAAAACCTGCGCTGTGCTTTAGACCTTTTATTTAAATAGCTGATCTACATGGAGCTAACTAAAGCATAAATCACGATGTTCTTTCTTGAGATGTTGTCAATGAAGGTCAAATAAAGGTTGTTCACATGTCTTGAAAAAATACGGAGATATTTTTTTTTACCTTTTAGAATAAAAGAAAATAAATGATTCTGGGCCTTTATCCTCGAAAAAGATTTGCAATCAGCAAAATTGTTGAAAAATTGACAATCCCCTTTATCTACTTCATCATAATTTTCCTGCCTTTGTATCTATTTGGTGTCGGTGCAACCCGTTTTTTTTTTCTTCCTTTCTCCCCTGTCAGACGTCACGGCATCATTTACTCCTTCCTCCTTCATATCATTTATAACACAATCTATCCATCTTTTCTTTGGCCTTCCTCTCGCTCTCCGTCCATCAACATTCAGATCCATTACTCTTTTAGTCACATGTGCTTCGTCCCTCCCCATTACATGTCCATACCAACGACTCCCTTCGACTTTTCTGTAACGGGCGCAACTTTCAAACTTCCTCGAATATATTCATTCTTTACTTTATCCATTCTTGTCACTCCACACATCCATCTCAACATTCTCATCTCCGCTACATGCAATCGATTTTCATCCACCTTTTTACAGCCCAGCATTCTGACCCATACAGTACAACAGGTCTAATCATTTCTTTCTTTCTTCTTACTCATTATCAACATAATAAATCCTATTGCAGAAACATCTTGGTCTAAAATAACCTAACTCTCTCTATTCTCTCTGAAATTTTAGCCAGATCTTTTGCAGTCTACTCATAAACAAAGATAAATCTTATAAACAACAGCATTTTGGCGAACAACACAGCCTCCAAGCGAGACTTCATATCTGACCAAAATCTTATTATTCAACAAAACAAATAAGTCAAAAAAGCTTTTAATTTAATTATTCTATTGTCCGAGTTTCGTACGGAACGGCCATTGTTTGTGTGAAATTTTATCTTAATTGTAAGGATGCTTTTTAAATCAACTGCCAGGTAGGGTGAGAAAATTACTTTCTTTTTGTTTTTTTTTTTTCTGTAAATAGAGCGTCTTTATGGTAATTATAGGTTTTCGAGGCTTTGGTAAACTGATATTTTTGGGATCTTACTTTTTGCTGCTTAAGAACTTTTTAACTAGTATTTTGTCCATTTTTTTTTTGGTGGCACGTGTTGTGATGTTGTTACAAACTACTTTTGTCTTCCTCTACTGAGAACATCTATCACTAATAAAGAATAAAGAAAAAGACAGAAAAGTAAGCTTTAAACCTATCTCCAAGTTGCGTTTAGATCGAAGGAGTCCGCCAGGGCCACTGCCTGCCGGGGTTGCGGGTTGTTCGAAAGAGATGCCGTGTTCCCAGAACATAAAGGGCAAAAGAAGGAACAGGTGTGAGGTTTACTCCCACTCCCCTCCGCTCTGCCCAGAGCGGAGCATTTATAAAGAAGCAAAAGCTTAAAATGCTCGCAAGAAAGGTCAGGGTGCATAACTAACAAGTAACCATGGTTAGAAAATAGCATGTTTAATATTTTAATATTGCTGTTTTTTAGCGTTGGCAATGGCGATGACAAGTAGTTCTATGATGTCACGCGAGACAGACAACTAGACATCGATTACAATGACAAGCTGTTTTGGACCTTATGTATATTTACAACAATATAGCATTGGCTGGGGATCACAATTTCGGTTTTGGAAGCTTATTTCTTTTGCACTATGGTCCTAGTTTATCACCTGTGACTTCTTCACTGCACCTGTAAGCGGGCACACCCGTTAGAATGGAGAATTTATTATTTAGGCTTGGGTAATTTTTTATTTTTATATACATAATTGGCGTTTGCTAGCTGACATGTGACAATGAATGAATAGTTTTTTTATGATAAACGGAATTGTATAAAATCTGGTTCTTCTAACTTGATAGACAGATGTGTTGCTGGGGAGTTTGTTCTGGCACTTCTTCTTCCCGTAACTTTTGCCTTTGAGCCTTATTTATTGTAATAACAAAGTTAACTTTTCCCTTGTCTTCCCTCTTTTTGTCCCTCATTTCTCACTTTTTAAAAAAATGCCTATAATGCCGTCTCCAGGGTCTCAACTATGTCGGTACCAAAATTTATCAAAATTTTAGCCAATAAGGCGTGAAGACGTAACAAACAAACTCACTTTCGCTATTATAATATTAGTAAGGATTTAATTAAGCTATCTACAGGCTGCCTGAACATAATATACTCCTCCCGTGTAGTGTCTCAGCCGTTGCCGGGAGCCACGAGGCGTCTCCAGGCAACCATAGGCGTGGGCATGTGGACATTGATTGTACGAAAGAGATACTGTCCTGTTACACAAGGGAAGGGAAACTACTCCGGGCTCTTTGTGTATGTGAGTTTAAATGTTTGTTAACGCAACCATGAAGCAGGAGAAAACCTAGTCAAACTCAGA
Organism: Ochropleura leucogaster; assembly: GCA_958449745.1. Lineage (NCBI taxonomy): Eukaryota > Metazoa > Arthropoda > Insecta > Lepidoptera > Noctuidae > Ochropleura > Ochropleura leucogaster. The sequence continues at coordinate 12,599,933 of OY288221.1, read as the reverse complement.
CTCAAAAGCATTTATTTCAATAAGACCAATTTTTTTGGGTTGGGAAATCATCAAATAACTTCCCCCGCTCTGGGCGGAGCGTGGGCGAGTGTCAGACTTGTACTGACTAAAACCCGCCCATGTTCCTTCTTTTGCCCTTTACGTTCCGGGGCTGCGGTATCTCTTTCGAATAACCCGGATCCCCAGCAGGTCCATTAGACCATTACAGGCACTTTTGAGTGTGAAGAAACAAAATATTGAAGCTACAGTCCCGGTCACAAGACATAATAACTTGTGAAAGTACTGTAGTGTAGGGTAATGTTTTAATTTTCTGTAAATTAAATAGCTAAACAGGGTTTTAGTCGGTATAAGTCTGACATTCCCTCCCGCTCCGTCCACAGATGGTAGAAGTCTTTTTTCATGATTTCCCTACCGACAAAAAAAAGGCTATAAAACGAAAGATATTTGTAAAATCTAGTAATTTGAATTACGAGAATGAGCACTGATGTCGTCGAATAAAAATTATCACAACAAAATATTTTTATTTCACACTAGCTTTTGCCCGCGGCTTCGCTCGCGTTAAATTCGGGGTAACACAGTTCCCCTTGCGCCTTATTGTTTTATTTGTTACTAGCTTTCGCCCGCGGCTTCGCCCGCGTTAAATTGGGGTAACACAGTTCTCCTTGCGCCTTATTGATTTGTAATAGCAACCCTAAGTTTTCCCTTTTCTTCCCTCATTCTCCCTCACATCCCACTTTTATTAAATAAAAATTAGCCTATGTCCGTCTCCTGGTTCCCAACTATCTCTGTACAAAAATTCACCAAAAGCGGTTTAGCCATTAAAGCGTGAAGAGGTAACAGACAAACAAACTCACTTTCGCTTTTATAATATTAGTAAGCATAAGGATAGACCTACATGGGCACTTATAAAACGTCGAGAAAAGATGCACGGTTTGGGTTGGTCGTTTCCTATGGAGAAGAACCGGCAAGAAACTCCATTCATGGTTAGTTTTTTACAAAATCCCACTCCAGATATCCGGCTTGGACATAAATTCGCTAGCACCGCTCAGTTTACCTAAACAGCGGCCACACACAACCAAATGATCATCAACGCTGATACACATAATTGTGACAATTAGGGAGTAGTGTCGAGTGTCTGTGGTAGTGTGGATGACTGGCTGTCAGACGGATCAATCACGTGACGGCTAGCGGTCGTGTTGACTCGAGTGAGTCATTGTAGACATCTTTACTTTAATTCGTGAAGAAACCCCTTTTAGCAATATGCACGCTAAGGACAGACAGACCTACAGTATTGTCTTTCCTCATCCCTTAAATAAAATAAATATCTTGGGACAACTCACACACGGCTGTCTGATCCCAAGCTAAGCAGAGCTTTTGTTATGGTAACCAGACAACTGATATACATACTTATATAATTTATAAATACATACCTACATATTATAAATAAATCACACCCAGACACAGAACAAACAATCATGCTCAGCAGTCAGGGCCACTAACCACTAGACCAAGAGGCTCGTCAAATGTTTCTAAAAGTTGTCTTGAAATATAGCTGTTAGCGATAAAACCGTTTATTGTGTCACCCTATTAATACTGTAATTCCTGGCGTTAAGGAGTATATTATATTCTAAGGATTATGAATTAAAAAAAGTGCAAGTTATAACAGAGAAAAGGTCTGAAAAAATCCCGCCAAGAGTGAGCCAGACTCGCGCACTGAGGGTTCCGTACAAATTTGCGACATTAACAGCCATATCGTTTGTCTGCGACTTAGAAAAAAGATTTTTCCACAGCACAAAGAAACCACAAAGTATAGTATATGGTTATAATTTCAAATCGGTACCTCCACGATAAGTACGAACCATTTAATGGTTCGTACTTATCAAAGAAAAAGCGAGAAGCCTTCTTGGTCTAGAGCAACTTTATGTCAAGCAGTTGACGCCGTTCGATCAGGCCCTCGTAAAACAGTCTTGAGCTTCAGACTTACTATTGCTTGATTTTAACGTGTTCAGTTTTTGAAATACCTTAGCCCAATAAAGACTGGAATATTTTCTACTTTACCATTTAAGTTCTCGCTTGCCATCCACTAGATTACTAAGTATTTACGTCCTATGGCGTCAAAGGAAAAATTGTTACCTATTTTCGTATTATTTAAATAACGCTGTGATTGGGTTGTCAAGAAAAACTAGAATTCGTCGAAAAAACTGTTTTCTTGGGAATAACACTCGATTCAAAGCTACAATGGGGTCCGCATATAACATCTCTTGCAGGACGCCTTAGTCCAGCAGCATATGCTGTTAGAAAAATCCGTCAGTTTACTGATGTAGATACCGCGAGACTAGTCTATTTTAGTTATTTTCATAGTATAATGTCATACGGTATTTTACTTTGGGGACGGGCTGCAGACATCGAGTCTATATTTATTCTGCAGAAAAGAGCCATCAGAGCCATATATAACCTACGTAGGTGAGATTCTTTAAGGGAACAGTTTAAGGATATTAACATCATGACAGTACCTTGTCAATATATTTATGAAAACATCATGTATGTCAGGAAAAACTTGCATCTTTTTAGTAAAAGAGGTGACAGACACAATTATAATACTAGAAATAGGGACCAATTAGTTCAACCAGGTTTCAGGTTAGCTAAAATAGACTCATCTTTCATGGGGTACTGTTTAAAATGCTACAATAAAATACCTCCCCACATTCTTCAACTGAATGAAACGAAATTTAAATCTTGTATTAAACGCACACTATGCAGGCAAGCATATTATAAGTTGGGGGATTATATTGATGATAAAAATGCTTGGCTTAATGCTAGTCCTGCTCCACAAGCATAGGGATAAACTCATTGGTTAGTATCCGAAGCTATAGTGGAAGCTGCAGAAGATTGTAAGACTATCTTTGCAATGTATAGAATCAATTCTCTAGTATTGTATAATTATTAAGCCCATATGTGAGTGCTATGTATTATCATTGACTTGACGAAGCCCTGGTGGTTGATAGTGTCATGCTCACTTAAATGTCTCACTGATGGTGGCGGGTGTGTCGGGTCATTTAGCTCCCTTCAAAATGGTCGAGCTGAATGGGGCTGATCCATACGTCATGTTCGTGAACGGGCGCTGTCAGTTGGGACTGGTCATTTTTTAGCTACCACGGTTCATTTTTAAACTTATTTAGATTTAAAATTAAATTTTACTTTTTATTTACTCTGGACGCTCTTACTGTGCACGCCTTTTTACATCGTTCTCACATATTTGTATAATCTCAACATGAATGATGTAAACACGATTTTGTAAAAATATTATAATTTAAAAGAGTGTCCATGGAGTTTCTTGCCCATTCTTCTCCATAGAGATCAACGCTTTGGAATGGGCAACTACAGTACTTTCACAAGTTATTATGCCTTGTGACCGGGACTGTAGATTCATTTTGTTTCTTGACTTTCAAAAGTGCCTGTAATGGTCTAATTGAAATATTTATTTCAATTAGACCTGATTTGATTTGATTTGATTTGATTTGAATTAAAGAAATCTAGCATTCCAGCCAAACCTGAAAACATTGTTATTTAAATTCAGCAGTTTATACTTTTTACAATAAAAAAAAAACAACATTAAAGTGTTTAGAACCCCTGATTCCTAGTTTATGGCGCACTTGCCCCAAATTTCTTATGGAAGCTGTAGTAGCCTGTAGGATGCGTAAATTAAAAAAAAACCAAGAGTAATGCGCTTATTTGTATAAGTTCTATTATGTAAATTATCTGTTTTTCTTGTAACGTACGATTTTAGCGTATTTTCTTTAATAGGCGCACTTGCCCCGTTTCCAGGGGCAAGTGCGCCTATATCCATGTATCTCAATTTATTAAAAAATATCGCATTAATATTGATAGATTTGATTGAATCGTCGTTTCTTGCAGCCACAACATTCCAAATATTTAAAATTTAATAAATGTGCACTCATAAGTCAGCCCTGAAAAAAAATATTTTGCATCGAAATCATCTATGCAAAAAGTATGGCGCCCTTGCCCCGCCTGACCTTATATTTTTTTATTATTAGTTTGTGTATATTTATAGGTTGTATATATTTAGTAATTAATTTAATTATAATATGATGAACAAAACCTTATGATTAAAAAAAAAATTAAAGATTGAATAAAATTTTTGACAGCTCATATATTGGAAACGCTTAAGAAACTTTTTGTATATTTTATTGATAAATACAGATTTATAACGTAGCTTCGTTGCTGATATTTTGAAAATATAATGAAATGGCGAAAGTCTTGGAAGCATTGGGGATTTTTTTTACTATATCCTATAGATTTTCCACTACATATTTTTTGTTCAATGAGATATCCGCAGACGTGTACATTCAAACTCAAACTTAAAGGATTTATTACAATTAGAAAATGCATAATAACTTGAGAAAGTACTGCAGTTGCCCATTGCGAAGCGTTGATCTCTATGGAAAAGAATGGACAAGAAACTCCATGGACACTCTTTTAAATCACAATAATTATATAAGACTAGCTTTCGCCCGCGGCTTCGCCCGCGTTAAATTTGGGGTAACACAGTTCCCCTTGTGCCTTATTGATTTGTAATAGCAACGCTAAGTTTTCCCTTTTCTTCCCCTTTTTCTCCCTCACATCCCACTTGTTTTTAAATAAAAATTAGCCTATGTCTGTCTCCTGGTTTCCAACTATCTATGTACCAAAATTCATCACAATCGGTTTAGCCATTAAAGCGTGAAGAGGTAACAAACAAACTCACTTTCGCTTTTATAATATTATTAAGGATCATGGTTACATCATTCATATTGAGGTTATACAAATATGTGAGAACAATGCAGTTATAAGTAAAATAACAAAAACAACACTATATTAATTTAAATAAACCGTGGCAGCTAAAAGACAATTAGTCTCAACTGAAAGCTCGCCGTACGCGAACATGACGATTCTTCTTGAATACACTTATTGGTTTAATAATACTTGATATTTAAAAAAACCTAATTAACCCACACTCACACAATATCCTAGCTAGATCAGAAACTGCGAACAATTCCCAACGGTGTTAAATTAACACAACATGCACTTGTGTTCTATTAATTAAGATGTTGAACATGATATCGACTCGCACACACGACTACACATAGATTATATACGTCAGCACTTAAGTTAATAAAATTGTTGATGCTGAAAAAACTAGTAGTTTAATTAGAATGTATGTTTGTAAAATGGAAAGTTTGTTGAATATAAGAATTTATTTTATCCATTTAAGTAAACTTAAAATTGGACTCACCTTCCCCAGTTTACTTAATGTGTGAGAATTATGTAATAAAATATAGATTAATAATAGATTTTTTAACAACTTAATTTAATCATGTCTGTTATATTATATAAGATGAGTGTGTGGTGTGGGATGCGGGTGTTTGTGTATGGTGTAGGGTGTGTGTGATGTGGGTGTGGATCCATCCATTCCACCATCAATAGATGGTGTAATCTACCTCCAATAACAAATATCTAGGTTTCTTTGAAACATACGCTGTCATAAGTGACCATGTTCTTCAGAAAAGTCAGATGCGTAGAGCTCGCAAACGGCGTGCATGTATGATCAAATGTATGCAGTGCTGTATTATCCATAAGGCACTTTAGGCCAGTGCCTAGGGGCCCACTATGACTAGGGGCCCAGCACTCCCAATAAAAAAGAGGGATTGTGTGGTAAAAGTGAAACTTTTTTCTCTTGAAGGAAGGCGTAAACCTTTGCAATGTGATGACTAAAGTCTGTTGGTGATAATGGTACCTTCAATCTATTTCGTAATGTAGACAGTAAAAATTTCCAAATTGCGTTATTTTGGTATGAAAAGGGGGGGGGGCGAAACGAGCTGTACCTAGGGGCCCCGAGATGGTTAATCCGGCCCTGAATGTATGACCATGGACGAAACGCGATGTGAGGATCGTAGCGCATGGCATTCTCCAGTTTCTGTCCTCCTACCTATAGCCTTCCTCAAGAAATGGACTATCCAACACTAAAAGAATTTTCCAATTCCAACCAGTAGTCCCTGAGATTAGCGCGTTCAAACAATCAAACAAACTCTCAGCTTTATAATATTAGTATAAAAGTATAGATTCCTTGAAATCCAAGGATGGTTTTACGGCAAAAAAAAATTGAATAATTGCCGGGAAAACCCTAAAAACAGCCCTTATCTTTTTCCCATGCAAACGCCCTATCATCAAGGTGAACAAAAAACTGCCACATTCCAAATCTTTTTGACAGAACTAAGTCTGTCGGGTCCGCTAGTCAAAATATAAAAAAACAATTTCCACATTTTCAATTCCGATATTATCTATGTTAAATCGCGAGAGAGAAACACAATGGAATATTACAATTAATGTATTATTCAGCCAGTTCTTAGCTTTGTGAAGTTTCTAAAGTTCATAAAACGCTTAAAAGATTTGTTTGTAATTTATGAAAAAACGATTATTAGCTTTTGGACTAGAAGTTCGCAAAAAAAGCGTTTAATTTTTTTCTTTTAATTTTAAAAATAATGCTTTGACCAGCTACCTTTTTTTTAATTAATTTATTAATTAGGATGGTACAGACTACAGTACGGCCAACGAGAAGCGATACGAAAGGTCATTAACCTAAAGAACAACTGTGGCGTTGACAATCTAATATTTAGCTCTTTCCATCTTGTACCTTTGTCGTAATGTCTCGTTCTCCCGGCAAAAACATGACTACGTTAAGACGGGTTCGCCAACATTCGGGCGGCCATTTTAGATGGGGTTTTAGCATGGGTTTTGTTTACATTTGGTATCACTTCTCGTTGGCCGTACTATACACTAAAAATCGCTAAAATTAAGTTTATTCATGTCAGACGACGTTTCTTCTGCTGAAATCGATTAAACTGACACAGCATAACCATATTGTAGTTAGCATTTATGACAGTTTAGTAACTTAATTTAGAGAAAAAGACAATCTCTCTATTCTGGAATTAACGTTTTTCACAAAAAAAAAGTGGTTCCCAAGCTTAATCAAGCCATCTTTAATCGCGGCTAAAATTGTGTGGATTAAATTAGATATGAAATGTTATGTTATTTTAATACTAGCTTTTGCCCGCGGCTTCACTCCCGTTAAATTCGGGGTATGACAACACAGTTCCCCTTTCCTGATTTGCAGGTACCTACTACCTGTTTCTGTCTGGTTTATGCCTTTGCGCTTTATTTGTTGTAATAGCACAGCTAAGATTTCCCTTTTTTTCTCTCTTTCTCCCTCATTTCTCACTTTAAAAAAATATAGATAGCAATATGGTAGCAACTATCTCTGTATCAAAATTCATCAAAATCGATTTAGCCATTTAGGCGTGAAGGCGTAACTACCAAACAAACAAACTCTCTTTCGCTTTTACAATATTAGTAAGGTTAAGTCTAGTTTAATCCGATGGGTCATCAAAATCAGCACCATTATTTAAAAAAACGTAGTCATCAAAAGTCTATTGCCGGAAACCACGAAAATTCGTCGTTTAAATTCCGTAAAGCACTCGCGATTAGGCTCGCCATCGTGCCAAAATCCTCATTAAATGCGTTGGTAAAATAATAAATAGTAATAAATACGCTATTTATTATTCTAAGAATTAACCAATAGCCATCATTGGCGCCTGACGAGTGCTTTACGAGCTGTAGGAAAACCACGTACAGATATAAAAATAAATTATAATGTTGTTAAAATATACTCTATGACGTTACGAGAGTGATCAAGAGCCATGACGCGGGCTGGCGTCCTAAACGAATTAAAAAGTTATATTTCTAGCCATTTTTTTTTTGTTATATAGCCTATTACTTCCTGGTAATTTAACTTTATATTGGTATTAAAAACGGGTAAAATTGGTCCAGTAGTTTTGGAGCCTATTCGGTACAGTAAAAAAAAACTTATTAAAAAGTAAATATAATAGTGTCCTACTAATATTATAAATTCGAATTTTTGTGAGTATGGATGGATGTATGGATGTTTGTAACTCTTTCACGTCAAAACGGCTAAATGGATCTTGATTAAATTTGGCACAGAGGTAGATTATAGTCTGGAATAACACATAGAAAACTTTTTCGACAATCCTCTTCAACTGAATTACTGATTTTCCATAGTTAACCTTTCTGATACAAATAACTACATTTAAGCGATTGGACCAATATTTGTTTTCTAAATGTTATTTTTAAGCTATCTGACGCTCATTTTCCAAAGAGGATATAACTGACTTTGAAGACTGAATCATTTAGTTACTAAATGATTCAGTCTTCAAAGTCAGTTATATCCCCCTACTGGAAATACTAAATTTTAGTATTTCCAGTAGGGTGACGTACCATGACATCTTATAGCAGTTCTTATTCCTGTGTGAGAAAGAGATGGTGCTAGACACCCTGTATAGCTCTCTTTCCCTCAGTGGAATAAGTTCTGCTTTAAGACGTCATAGTAGGGTAGCTGTTTCTAGATTTATTTTACGTAACTGGTAGTTTTCCCAATATTCTTTTTAACACACCTTTGTTAGCTAGCTTCATTTGTGACGATTTTAAGAGTCATTTAACTAAGTAACCAAATCTTGAAGTTTAATTTAACAAACTTCGCAGTTTCCGAAAGAGCTGAAATTTTCCAAAGATAACAATACATGATTGGAAGGTTAGGTTGGTTAGATGACGTCATCCAATATGGACGGCGGAGTCACAAGAATGGCGAGTAAGTTTTTTTATACACATTCCTATGATTTCACGGGCCTGTTGGTCTAGTGGTTAGTGGCCCTAACTGCTGAGCCGGAGGTCGTGAGTTCGATTCCCACCTAGGACAAACTTTGTGTGATGAGCATGATTGTTTGTTCTGTGTCTGGGTGTGATTTATCTATAATATGTATGTATTTATAAATTATATAAGTATGTATATCAGTTGTCTGGTTACCATAACACAAGCTCTGCTTAGCTTGGGATCAGATAGCCGTGTGTGAGTTGTCCCAAGATATTTATATTTATTGATTTATTTCAAATACAAAAGATTTACAGTTTTCTGAAAAGAATATTAAAAAGCGTGTCTTTTTTTTAACTGTAACTATCCAACTACAAATAAGGTTAGTAGTCCAAGATCCATGGCCCTTTTTTGCACTTGATCACTAAGCTATTATTCCGTCAGTAGCGTTAAAAGTTGGGCGTCTCAATGAAACGAAGCTACTCACAGAATATTAGCTTGTTAGTGATCAAGTGCAAGAAATGGCCATGGATCTTGGACTAATAGATATAATTAACCCCACAAAAAAATGCACACACTGCACTCCACACTCTTTTTACGCTGTCATACGTCATATTTATGAACACCGTGATTTGTATGTTATCTTATCAACTTATCACTGTTATCAGCTATCAATGGCCCATTAATCACCGATAAGCCGGACAATTGACAGTCCACAACATGAATTAAGTTGCGTTTATCTATAATTTTTAAAAGCTTCAATTAAGTTTTACTTGTAGTGCGTTGACTTCTTTCTTTTAGGGTTCCGTACGTCAATAGGAAAAACAGAACTCTTATAGGATCACTGTGTTGTCCGTCTGTCTGTCAATACGCGTTTTCTCGGAAACACGTGGAGGTATCAAGTTGAAATTAAAACCATAAATACTCAATTCTGGGGTTCCTTGGAGGTGTGAAAAACAATGCTCTAAGTCTACGCAGTCACAAGATGTGGCCGTTTATGTCGCAGGTTTGTATGAGACCTTCAGAGCGCGTAACCCTGGCTCGCAGAGTTCAATCTCCAGGGAAACTACCGGTGTTATTGGGTTTTCTGCTAAGAATTTCTCAGTAGCAGACACAAAGGATGAATGTATGTCCGGTGGTGGCAATAGAATTGCTCCTATTACCTGGAACTTTAACGTAACTTGTGAAATGTAAGGAGTACTGTACTCTGCCCTACACCTTAGTTAGTGGATCACAAGCGTGGTGTTATGGGCATGTTATGCCATGCAATCAGTAGCTCACCGTCCGTCCGTCTATTGACGACAGGTCGACACGGTCGGCACGTTATTGTTTCACGCGCGCCTCAAAGAGATGTCAGCACAGCAGAGGGGCCTGCCAGGCCCTCTGCCTGCCGAGGTTGCGGGTTGTTCAAAAGAGATACCGCGGGCCCGGAACGTAAAGGCGATAGAAGGAACATGGGTGGGTTTTAGTCAGTACAAGGCTAACACTCCTCCCCGCTCAGACCAGAGCAGGGGAAGTTATTTGATGATTTCCCACCTCAAAAAAATGGTTGTCTGCTGGCTAGGAAAGTGACCAAAAGATATTGATGACGTGTCTCTATAAATAACGAAAATAACACCATTCCAGTTACCTAGCCATTTATGAATGAAAAATATTCCAAAGAGCTTTTATTTCAGCTACCTACGTCAGCATAGAGTTTTCTGACTGATGCACACATTATCTATGACGCCTTTCTTCAAAGTTAATGGCCTGGTTACAATTTTTTCAGTCAAAATTCTGACGCATGACTGATCTGACGCACTTCGACGTAATCGTGACGATACTTATGCATGGGCGTCCTGAAGACTAGCTATTAATAAAGTCTTAGGTATTATTGATTTTAAAAATGTTAGTCTTATTATCAGCCTTTCATCGTAGAACTATTGGTTACCATCTGAGTTTGTTCAACACGTCATAATAAAAAGCGAGACAAATTTAGTCAGGATTCACATGATACAAACACTCAATATAGCCGTGTGCAGTGAGACATAATATAAGCTTTGTTTAAGATTTCTGTTTATTTGCCGTAGCAAGATATCAAAGACATGATTAAGATTAATCTCCTGCTTACACATGCAATAGAACTCCTATGAGAAATATCAGAAAGCATGCCCAATCAATAGTACTTGGAAGTTGCCAGTGTAAAACTTCACAGAGAGTATTAGCATTACTTCCGTTAAAATCTTCTCGCAGAAGTTTTCTTGTATGTGAAAATGCATCTCAGAATCTCAATAAATAAACTTGTTCACTTGTTACCTCCTTTGTTTTAATGAATGTCACATCTTTGAAGTAGTCTTCGGCTCTCTATAGTTTCTGGTCGACATATTTTGAAGTTGGCTTAATATGTGACTGATTGAAACATACATGTTTAAAATTTAAACCAGCCATACCTCATGGCCCATTAAAAGGTATTCCACTGCATCCGACTCGTTAAACTGGACCCGCTTCCAACATAGTTGAAAAAATGCTACGCAAATGATGTTAGCGATGATAATTCTTACGAGGAATGTATCCTATCAATTAAACAATTATTCTGGGAATGTTAAGTCTGCAAATTAGCGCCGTGACACGTTTTTATTAAAAAGTTTTTGACATTTGAGTTGGCGGGAAATTATTGGCAAGAAAAATGGCGGCGGGGAAATTGCCGTTAAGTGCACGTGCGATTATTAATTACTGTTGAATGTTTATGTTGTAAATCTGTACTAATGGGACAAATATAAATGTCAAAATATGATATTTCAATTAATTTCATTATATTATATGTATATAAAATACTTATGTCTAAGAAACACGAACGAAATTAAGATCAAGTGGAATTTGACAGTTTTAAATAATATTTATAGTTTACGAGCTTTAGCCCGGGTTATATTCGGGATAAGACGGTTCCCCTTTCCTGATTTGCAGGTACCTGCCACCTGTAGTTTTTGCCCTATCGCCTTATTTATTGTAATATCAATGCTAAGTTTCCCTTTTTTCCTTTTATCTCCCTCTTTTTTAATTTAAAAAAATAGGCAATGTCCGTCTCCAGGGTCCTAACTATCTCCGTACTAAAATTCATCAAAATCAGTTTAGCCATTGGTCACGGGTTCTCTTTCATTATCCATAATCTCACTTCGTTCGCCCTGTCTTTGTGACAATCTCTAGCTCCCGTGCCAGTCTCAAACAGGATTTATTCATTAATATCGTCTGCCCATCTCGCGGCCGGGCAACGAATACTTCTCTTTCGTCGCGGGGTCAACTACTTAAAAATAATCACACTTCACGCAACCGTTTTTTAAAACAACCAATTGAATAAAATCTGGAGCGCATCAATTAAATCTAATAACTATTTAGATGCTAGGATCATCTGCTATTGCGTGCTTATCGTGTGTAAATAAGACTTAAAAAAATGGCGGCACGTCAAATTTTGGCGCGCTGCCAGAGACAACGTAGAGCGTGGATGATTCAATACTAGATATTCATTCGTTCTGCCTCTTGTGATCGTTATTAAGTTGTGGTTTAGGTTGTAAACGTTTCTTGTTTACTATTTTAAGCTTGCACATTCCTAGAGGACAATAATCATCATCTTATGTAACCGTAGGTACTACTGAAGGATAAATTTAACGAAATTTAGTCAGTTTACCACAAGACCCGTGCTAGTAGAAAACTCATAATAAAGTTTAATTATTTCAACCTACTCTTACCTACTCTTCTTTAATTTTCAAATTTTGATTTGTGACAACAAACAACAAGAACAAGAAACCTTTAATCGTCCTTTGATTAATTATATTTATAATAATCGTAATAAGCGGTAACACAATGAAACAAATAACAGAATTTCCCGGAATTTCCCACACCTTTACTTCACAAAAGGTCAAACCTTTAAAGTCACGTCGCCCCCTTACAGTTACGTACTTACTGAGCAAATACATATATACAGCATGTATCTGAAAACAAAGGTGTGTTCATGAATTTTATTGATAGTTAAACACGAAATTAACAACCATTTGATTGACCTCCTCTATCTAACCATCATCGTGTTAAAATGAAAATAAATAAATACAATTCGTTTGATACAGATGTACCCAGACAATAACAAATACAATAAAAAGAAATCTAGTACCTACAACAGCCAAATATTTTTTACCTCAACATTTTTTTTTAAATTTTAGTTTTATCCAGCCATTAATATATCAATTAAGCTTATATAAAGTGTTTCTCTTGTAAAAAGGTGATCTTGGCTGTCATGTCATTTCTAACAAAAATTATACTATCACTAGAACCAAAGATATATCCAAACTTTCAGCTCATTCAGTAGGCGGAACTGTACGGGTACCATGACATCTTATAGCAGTTCTTATTCCTGTGTGAGAAAGAGATGGTGCTAAACACCCTGTATAGCTCTGTCTCTTTCACTCAGTGGAATAAGTTCTGCTTTGAGACGTCATGTTAGGGTAGCTGATTTGAAATTGGAAATATACGAATGACGTCCCCGCTTTAGACTGAGAGGGGAAGTTATTAGACACACCCATGTTCCTTCTGTTACCCTCTATGTTCTGGGGCCGCGGAATATCTTTCAAACCCACAACCTCCAGGAGTGGCTTTACGTCACTTGACCAACGGACATCGATTACATTTCTTAGGATGACTATGTCGATTAAGCAATTATTTGGAAATTCTTACTAATTTTATAAAAGCGAAAAGGAGTTTGTTTGTTTGTTATGTCTTCACGCCTAAATGACCAAACCGATTTAGATGATTTTGGTACAGAGATAGTTGGGACCCTAGAGACGGACATAGGCTATTTTTTATTTTTAAAGTGAGAAATGAGGGAGAAAGAGGGAAGAAAAGGGAAAACTTAGCTTTGCCATGGGGTCTCATTGCGAAGAAAGAAAAAATAGTTCAAAAAAACCTCAATAGATGGCGTTATGTGTATCGATTTGTTTTTGAAGTTTGTGTAATTGTTTAAATTTGACCTTGGAAGAAGTATGTTCTTGTTTTTAAAAATCCCCATTACACAAAAATCGAGAATAATGGGCTCCTAGTTCCAAATTCCATGATTTTACTAAATAATATTATGGTGTTGCCTCTGGTGAGAAAATTTTGTACTACGTTGTGGTTAAGTAACTCATTTGGTGTTAATTGTGCTAATAGATGGCGTTGTTTTAAGTTTTACTACACGTCCTAAATGATACATACCATACCTATTTAGATAGAATGAAATAGTTATGAAAGGCAAATATATTAAGTAAAACAAAATATATTTCGGACATAGAACAACAAAACCTACTTTTCTTATAATCTATGAATAAAACGCTAATCTGCGCCATAGAATAATAATATAGGTATTTACAATATTGCGGTCTCAAGTGTCAACTTTGGGAATAAAGTCCTTGAAGCCAAAAGTCGCAAAAAATCATTACAATCTTCATCAAAATTAAGGTTACTTCAAAATAAATGTTAAATCATCGTTCTTCATAATTATGTATGATATTATTAATCTTCAGGTGGATGCTGTTTGATAAATCAATTACATAGGTAGGACCTACAGATTCAATTAAATACCCAAAGGTCTTGTTGTATGTCTTTGTCTGCTATTCTGTATCTACTTTTTATGTATTTTACTGAAAGGCAAAGGCAAACTTATTAATTTTTCAGTCAACTTCAAAAATAGCAGAAAAAGTAATATATGAACTTAATAGTTAATACATACATAACATTACGCCTTATTTCCCATAGGGTTAGGTATTGGTATTCTGTCCCACCCGAGAATCGCACCTAGATCCTACTGCTCAATAGTAGCTCTTGCGACCACTGGACCAACGAGGCAGTCCTACTTACTCATTGTAAATGATAAAGTACTTATTTTAAAAAAATATTAATTTGTTGACGGGCCTGTTGGTCTAGTGGTTAGTGGCCCTGACTGCTGATCCGGAGGTCGTGGGTTCGATTCCCACCCAGGACAAACTTTGTGTGATGAGCATGATTGTTTGTTCTGTGTCTCGGTGTGATTTATCTATAATATGTATGTATTTATAAATTTTATAAGTATGTATATCAGTTGTCTGGTTACCATAACACAAGCTCTGCTTAGCTTGGGATCAGATAGCCGTGTGTGAGTTGTCCCAAGATATTTATTTATTTTTATTTATAATTTATTGTGTTTTTTTATAAATTTTTCCTTCAAACAAAGATCATCATCATCATCATCCTCGTATTTGGATAGACCTCTGCGCACCAAAACCTGGCCAGCCTGGCGAACGAACCCGCTGGGTTAAGGCAGGCGATTTAGCCCAGCGGCATAAGTAGGTACATTACAAGCTCTAATTACATTTGAAGGCGGCACGAGAACGTCTACCATGACACGTCCAAAATATCCGATTTCTGTTATATTTATTGTATATTTTATAATAATTACCAAGAACCGACTCTGAAGTGATCAATTTTGTATTAAGGACTGCCATCGGATAATAATTGTTAAAAAGAACTGGTTCCAAGGTCTGGACTGGGCTGGACTAAGTTAGATGTCGTCTTGTAGCATAAAACGCAATTCAAATGAAACTGATAAGTAGGTACATTAAGCGACTCGAATCTAAAGGTACCCCTACCTATACCTACTCATAAATTACGCTTGCATTTTATTAGCTTGTAGGTATTTTACGCTGAATGTGGGGCTGAGACAAACTCAACCCCACATTCAGTTCAATATGCCAGTAAGTGGTTGGATAATATTAGAATGGAAAGTAAATGGCACGGATCTTGAGCGCTTGTTTAACTTCACATGCGCAGAAGATAAATTTTTGGATCTCAAGTGCTCATGCACTGCCCGACTCTCATGACTGTAGTCTTTTTTGAGAATAAATTTCTTTAAATACATCTCGTAAGTGTTTTTTCTATAAGCGTACAGACATCAGCAGTCGGCAGGTCAACCTAGCCAGAACTGACTGCGGCCACAGAGTACATTGTATATACTGCGGCCGAACAAACTAAATTAGATTTGACAAAGTGGGGATTGGGAACTGGCGTCTGTACAGTACAAAGCGCAAGGTTATCCCCACTCTATCATCTAGCGCCTAATATCCGAGCCGGTAAGTATATTTACCTATTTTTATAGGTAGGTACCAACACAACATACAAATATTACTACCTACTTAGTTAAGTAACAACTTGTAATTAAAATTAAAAAAATTACACACACGAAACTGAGTCTGTTAAAAAATAACTCCCTGCCCTGTGTCTCAGTGTCTTCTATCATTGCAAGAGCTATTTCGATATTATAAATAATTTTAATTGATTTAAATACTTGATAATTATCATAATTTGCGTTAACGTTTACGCCGAACCTAACAAATAACTAAGTCTGCCGAAAAACATGGACCTATACCCCACGCCATAGATAGTATAATCCCACGCTCAAGGAATCATGCGCTATCGCAAAGTAGGTGATTGCCGAGTATCGTAAGCTTCAAGGTCAAACGGCTACCATAATTTTGTATGCAGTATGGTTTTATCGCCATCTATTGGTTCTTTGTGTAAACTAAACTATCGCTGCAAGCACCATCTAGCGCCGTTGTGAGTAAAAAAAAAATAGCCCGAATAGCCCGAAGAAATGAGCAAGTTATGGCGGTCACGTTTCTTTGTATGAGATGGAGTATCTGTACGTTAGTATTATATTATCTGTGGCTTTGCTATTACAATAAATAAGGCGCAAGGGCAAAAACTACAGGTAGCAGGTACCTGCAAAACAGAAAAGGGGAACTGTGTTACCCCGAATTTGACACGAGCAAACCGCGGGCAAAAGCTAGTGACTGAAATAAAGGCTTTACTCATTCATTCAACTATGTAACTAGTTAGATTAGAAACTAATTTAATTTAATGCTCTATGCCTTACATTTCTTCTTTCTAACACATGCTGTATATTATATTTACACAACGTAGGTTTGAGTACAACTTGGTGCAAATAATCCTACGCATGTAGCCCCTCCCCACATCGATTTAATGAACACATCAAATGTTAAAACCTTATTTGACGGGCCTGTTGGTCTAGTGGTTAGTGGCCCTGACTGCTGAGCCGGAGGTCGTGGGTTCGATTCCCACCCAGGACAAACTTTGTGTGATGAGCATAATTGTTTGTTCTGTGTCTGGGTGTGATTTATCTATCATATGTATGTATTTATAAATTATATCCATAAGTATGTATATCAGTTGTCTGGTTACCATAACACAAGCTCTGCTTAGCTTGGGATCAGATAGCCGTGTGTGAGCTGTCCCAAGATATTTATTTATTTATTAAGTTGTCTGGAAAACGTATTGTCATTAATGTTTAGATAATTATGTGACCTGACACGTCTGCATATAAATTAACAGCGTACTTAAAAGTATGACAAAGAAAAGTTATAAAATCCTAGCTGCATTTATGTGAAGATAAGTTTTTATTTTTAACCGTGTTCAAAACAAGGACGAGGTTCTCAATTCGACATTTTTTTTTGTATGTTTGTTACGCGATACCTCCATCAATTTGTGGGCTGTTTTTTTTTTTCAATTTTATAATACTCTCGAAGGCGTTCCTTATCAATTTAAGCTAAATTGCATCAGTAGTTGAGGAGTTATTTTCAAATCCTTACTTCCTTACTAATATAATAAAAGCGAAAGTGAGTTTGTTTGTTTGTTTGTTACCTCTTCACGCTTTAATGGGTAAACCGATTGTGATGAATTTTGGTACATAGATAGTTGGGAACCAGGAGACGGACATAGGCTAATTTTTATTTTAAAAAAGTGGGATTTGAGAGAGAAAGAGGGAAGAAAAGGGAAAACTTAGCGTTGCTATTACAAATCAAAAAGGCGCAAGGGGAACTGTGTTTCCCCAAATTTAACGCGGGCGAAGATTAGTAGTGAATATAATTTACATGGCAGAAATGTCTATCTGACCCCATAATAAAGATTGGTTGACAGACTTTCTGGAAAAGCTCAGAATACAACCTCTTCATTAAAAAAAAACTTTTTTACACTAACATTAAATTAAAACACCATAAATTGAACAGATTAAGATCAAGCTAAACTTCTAAGCTATCCACCATCGTTACGCCATATAAAACAAACGCCATACGTCCGCCAATTACACGGCGCACAATGTACAACCATAGACAAAGCGTGACGTCAGAAGTGCGTCATAGAGTAAGTAGGTCACCACGGATCCATAGAGAATGGAAGCGGCTTTGAATCACAATGACCACTTCGTTACGGACGTAACATAGGTTTTTTCTTTGCATTTTTCATGGTTGTTTTAGTCATGTATGAAGATTCTTGAAAATTAACGTTGAATATTTTGAATAAGTTTGTTGTTAAAAATGTTTGGAAAACTGTAAATTATTTTTAAAGGAAACTTTTGAAATTCATATCAAACAAATGCATTAAAAATAAGTCCACCATCTTTGTGACGCTGCCATATTGGATTTAAAATGACGACACAGCATACAATGCATTGGCATCCAAACGAAACGGGTATGCAAAATTTCAGCTCAAATGAAAGAATCGGGAAGTGGGTCAAATTCAATTTTTAAAGTTTTTTTTACATATAGTATTTCCAGTTTAAGTTAATAAAGACACCTTGACGTTGTATCAAGCAAAGGAGGGGCGTGTCCTGGTCTTAAAATAAACTCGTCACCACGCATTTAACAAACATCAACTAGCATACAATAATAGTAACAATATAATCATCCCATAACTCGGCATCATCAATCATCCGTATGATATTAAAGTGGTACTTAAGGCGACGCACGTGAAGTCCTCGACGCCATTTTGAAAAATACATAGACGTTTATCATTCTAAAATAGACGCTGGATATATTGCTCGGACAATTCTTCCGTAATCTAGATTTTAAGACTTGCATTTAGTGAGCAAGAAGATGCTGGAATTGCATATTTATACAGCGTTTTTAAAAAACAATATAAATATTCTAAATACAATACTCAAACACATTTGTATTTCACTTAAAATAGACGTCATGGAAATTCATTTCTTAAAAATTACTTCATTCAGGAGTGCACCATCACGCTGTTAACATTTCTCGAATCTGAACCTCAAATTGGTAAAAAATCGCAGACGCATCGCGCGAGGAACAGCATTTCTTCTCGGATCTTCAACTGCTTATTTGTGGCTGGGTTATTGGAGTAGACACTACTTTTCAGGTATCCCCATATGAAAAAATCCGGTGGCGTTAGATCCAAACTTCTAAGCGATCATGCAATGATACCTCGGCGCAATGTGTCAGCGAGTTTTTATCCTTTATAATTACAACTAGCTGTTCCCCACGGTTTCACCCGCGCTGTTCAGCACCTGTTGGTCGTAGCGTGATGTTATATAGCCTATAGCCTTCCTCAAGAAATGGACTATCCAACACTAAAAGAATTTTCCAATTCCAACCAGTAGTCCCTGAGATTAGCGCGTTCAAACAAACAAACAAACTCTTCAGCTTTATAATATTATAAGTATAGATTATATTTTTTTATATACATATTTTAATTGTAGCAAAGGGTCCACAATTCCTTCAACAAACATGGCCTCTCCATTGCCACTTCAGATTTTTTTTACACTGTAAATCATGTTTCAACTCCATCGTTTAATATGTTTTGAATTTAAATTCCTTATTCATGTAGAAATATAATGATTTACGTCATTTGTGCTGTCATGCGTGACTTGACATCGTCACTGCGTACTGCTAGAGATGACAGTAAATCCTTACTAATATTATAAAAGCGAAAGTGAGTTTGTTTGTTACGTCTTCACGCCTAAATGGCCAGACCGATTTTGATGAATTTTGGTACGAAGTCGCGGGTGGAGGCTAGTATTGTATATGGTTAAACTCCAGAATATTACTATATCATAATGCTGAGTTTTTAAAATAATAGGACTAGGTGGGTAAGACCTTAATGCACCGGGTCCTATGGGTTCAATATATCACGATCAACCCCAACGTCATCATTAACTAAAACCGGCCAAGTGCGAGTCAGACTTGAGTACCGAGGGTTCCGTACCAAAGGAGAATGACCACGACAATATGGACCACGGTTCAGAGTTGCATCAATTCCAAAGTTGTTTTAGATGGTTTATAAATTAACCAAATAACCATCTACAATTGCTTTTTTGGAATCAAAACCCGCATTTCCAAGTTTTTTTTAGAAACGTAACTTAACCTCAAAATAAAAATACCTATCCGTCGTGTATAGAGGTAAGTTTATAGGTCGTAGTTTGGAGAGCAGATTAATTAGCATATCTGATGGGATAGAGACTTAAATAAATCAGTACTTTGCCTCGATCAAAACAAAAAAAATGTAATATTTAAATCGCAATGAACAAACTTAGCATGCACCACGCGCAATTGTCATTGGACTTTTTGACAATGACAAATTCAATTTGAGACACTAATGTTGCCACTTTAGATTTTAAATAAAATCGATTACTCGAATAAATACACTCGACACATAATTATTTCAAATGACTGATTTCATTAATCATTAATTTATTAAAAAGTTTCGATTTATATCAAACCGAAGCAAGATAATTAAAAAAAAATCTATGCAATCATTCATTTGTATCGTTAGCCAACAAAGTGAAATTGGTTTTAAAAGCAAAATATTAATACGACTACTGTGTGTGTGAAATACAAATTATTTCACACCAGTAGTATCATCTCGCTTTATTATTTATAAAAACCTCGTGATTGACCTTCCTAATGACTTACATTTATATTAATTTGTAATCGTATGCAAAAAAAAACGATAACAGTTCTCAATATATTTACTTATTTTAATTATGACAACACTTTAACGTCAGAATAGCCGGCAGTAGGTAATTCTTTTTATCAAAACAATTTCATAACTTATTAAGTTTACAAAATAAACCCCTATACAAAATTGGCATTCTAATTGCAGAATGTCTTCAAAAATAAAGAAAATAATTGTGATATAATTTTTATCTTGATGCATGAGAAAAACTAGTACCGTTGATGGTCATGATCCTTTCGGTATAAACGTCCTTATCTTTTATTGCGTAGACTTAAAACGTTGATTATTAGGCTTCCGAACAAACTTGTTTTTTTCACAGCTTCAAAGGACTACAGACTTAAGTATATGGTTTTAATTTCAATTCGATAACTCCACGCATTTCCGAGATATAGTATCTTGACAGACAGATCGACAACAAAGTCATCAAAAATGGTTCCGCTTTTTTCCTTTTTAGTTACGGAACCCCAAAAACATATTAGGACGGAACATTAAAATTGTAAGCTTGCACGCCGTAACTGTGACAAGCACAAACCAGCATGAAGCTGTGATATGGGGCCTACAGCAAAGCGTTTGTAGGTTTCTGTAGTCGTTAAACATCATAAAGACATGTCGAAAATGGCATTTTTTTATTGTATCATTGGCTTTAGATTATCTATGCGCACATACGATTTTATTTTTATTTAATTTATTTACCTTGTTTTAGAAATCGTATAAAAGAACAAGTCTTATAAGTACAACGAATAAGTTTTGTAGAAACGGTTATCTCTCAGTTTTTCTAAGAAAACGTGAAAAAATTTAATATTTATGTGTAAATGGCAACATAAAGGAAAACTGTTAAAACTGTTAAAATACTGTAGAAAGAAAATATTTATTATTGCTCATAGAATTATTTCTAGGGCGTGTTGAACACAAATTACGCTCTCCGGTAAACCTCGATTTTTGACATAACCTTATGTACGTAGGGACCGTCGTCGGTTTGTTTGTCGTCACATCCAGCCCGCTATACATCGTTGGAAACTCGCTACACAAGGGTGGAGGTCCCTGAAATCTGTCCAGCCATTGTGTGTCGCTAATAGGATTCGAACAAGCACCGCCATACTTTTGTTTTAACGCTAATAGGCGAAAAAATAGGTTATGAACTCATTATGCTTTTTGGCACACGAGTTTCTAACAACAGCGTGTTTTACCTTACATGCATAATTTACAGGCGTAATGTATGTGTACTACGGATAGAATCATCTGTTTAAAAAACCTTAGGAATTTCTCCTGTATCATGGATACGGTTACAGTCGTTCGAACATCATACAAATATTTGTTCCGTGTGGGGATCGAACCCACGACACGTAGTTCAGCAGTCAAACGATTAGCCACTGTGCCAACCGTGTTAGAAAATAAAAGTTAAATAAAAGCTTATAATAACAAATAAAAGAAAGCATTTTAGACCATGCCAATATTTTTAAATTTTTATTGTTTTATTTATTTTTGAATAAACAAAGTAAACATTTAAAAAGTATGTACAAAATCAAAATCAAATCATTTATTTCAATTAGACCATTACAGGCACTTTTGAATGTCAAGAAACAAAATGAATCTACAGTCCCGGTCACAAGGCATAATAACTTGTGAAAGTACTGCAGTTGCCCATTCCAAAGCGTTGATCTCTATGGAGAAGAATGGGCAAGAAACTCCATGGACACTCTTTTAAATTCTAATATTTTTACAAAATAGTATTTACATCATTCGTGTTGAGATTATAGAAATATGTGAGAACGATGTAGAAAGACGTGCACAGTAAGAGCGTCCAGAGTAAATAAAAAACAAAATTCAATTTAAATCTAAATAAATTAAAAATGACCGTGGTAGTTAAAAAATGACCAGTCCCAACTGACAGCGCCCGTTCACGAACATGACGTTTGGATCAGCCCCATTCAGCTCGACCATTTTGAAGGGAGCTAAATGACCCGACACACCCGCCACCATCAGCGAGACATTTAAGTGAGCATGACACTATTAACCACCAGGGCTTCGTCAAGTCAATGATAATACATAGCACTCACATATGGGCTTAATAATTATACAATACTAGAGAATTGATTCTATACATTGCAAAGATAGTCTTACAATCTTCTGCAGCTTCCACTATAGCTTCGGATACTTATTAATGAGTTTACCCCTATGCTTGAGGAGCAGGACCAGCATTGAGCCAAGCATTTTTATCATTAATATAATCCCCCAACTTATAATATGCTTGCCTACATAGTGTGCGTTTAATACAAGATTTAAATTTCGTTTCATTCAGTTGAAGAATGTGGGGAGGTATTTTATTGTAGCATTTTAAACAGTACCCCATGAAAGATGAGTCTACTTTAGCTAACCTGAAACCTGGTTGAACTAATTGGTCCCTATTTCTAGTATTATAATTGTGTCTGTCACCTCTTTTACTAAAAAGATGTGAGTTTTTCCTGACATACATGATGTTTTCATAAATATATTGACAAGGTACTGTCATGATGTTAATATCCTTAAACTGTTCCCTTAAAGAATCTCGCCTACGTAGGTTATATATGGCTCTAATGGCTCTTTTCTGCAGAATAAATATAGACTCGATGTCTGCAGCCCGTCCCCAAAGTAAAATATGAATAAACGAATAAAACCAAGCATTTTAGACCATACCCCGATTCGGCGCAACAATACTTCTGGAACGACGGTGGTGATGGGGTCATGTTATAGACGTGGCGCGTCGCCATCTTTTTTTTAAACAATTTCTACAAATATCTATCAAAACGTCTTAACGGATCTTGATGAAATTTAGCACAGATATAGATTATAGTTTGAATAACACATAGGATACTTTTTTTTCGATCATGACCCGGGCAAAGCCGCGGGCTCCAGCTAGTTTATAATATTAGTAAGATGGTACGAAACTATTCGTGCGCGAGTCCCACTCGCGCTTGGCCGGGTTTTTATTACCTCTTTTTTCGCTGACGTTTTTAACTTGAACGTGCAGTTTGTGGCCGAGGGTCTAAAGTTTATCTATAAGAAAGTTTAGCAGAAAACTTCGAGACAGGCGTCTAATACTTTAAACTTTGATCGTGAACGCTGATTGATTTGTATTGTCTTTGGTTAATTACGTGGGTTGGCATAACGTCAAAGTTTGCAGTTCATAAATGTTGATTAGTTCTGATTTGTTGGTAATTGCGTTTTGATCTAGTGATTGGCTTAATAATCATAATAACTTATCACAAGGCGGCGGCGATCTCTCGCGTCCGGCCCTGGTTCAGTTCATGGTCCGGAGCAAGAGGGAATGGTAAGCGGTCACCTCCTTCTGCGAAGCAGTCATGCTGGCGAAGGAGGTGGCCGGGCGTTTGAGGTGTTGGGTTGGAAGTTGAAGTTGGAAGGTGTTGTTATGTCATAATGTTTATTTTTATTCTTTAGATATCGATAAAAGCGATAAGAAAGCCATTGTAACCATAGAATTAGGAACTTTCGAAACTTCTGTAAAACAGTTATAATTCTTACTAATATTATAAAAGCGAAAGTGAGTTTGTTTGTTTGTTATGTCTTCACGCCTAAATGGCTAAACTGATTTTGATGAAACAGAGATAGTTGGGACCCTGGAGACGGAAATAGGCTATTTAAAAAAAATGAGATATGAAGGAGAAAGAAGGAAGAAAAGGGAAAACTTAGCATTGCTATTACAATAAATAAGGAGCCAGGGCAAAAACTACAGGTAGCAGGTATCTGTTAATCAGGAAAGTTAAAACTATGTTACGTTAATAGGTCATGATCTATTACATACCGAGTTTCCTCCGTGCCTCGGAAAGTACATACGACGGCAGGGCAACCTATCCTAAACTATTATAACCTGATCTCTCTACTACGGATCGCATACCGTAGCAGAGAGATCAGGTTAAAATGGTTTTGTGTAAGTTGATGTGCCGTCGTGTGTACGTTAAACCGTCCCGGCTGTCATTTGTAAATCTTTGTCAGTCGTTGTCAGTAACTGACCTGTAGGCCTACTATGACATCTTAAAGCAGAACTTATTCCACTGAGTGAAAGAGATGGTGCTAGACACCCTGTATAGCTCTGTCCCTTTCCCTCAGCGGAATAAGTTCTGCTTTAACACGTCATGGTAGGGTAGCTGAAAGTCTGACAAGGGGTATCATATTACCCAGTACTAACTGAGTCCTGGATAGCATATAGACAGTCGCTCCATTATTTGGTAAGACTAGAAGCCGAACTATAAGAAAAGAAGGCAGATGACCAAATTTTAAAACTCGCATAAACAAACAGTAAAAAAAGTAAATAAATAAATATCTTGGGACAACTCACACACGGCTTTCTGATCCCAAGCTAAGCAGAGCTTGTGTTATGGTAACCAGACAACTGATAAGCATACTTATATAATTTATAAATACATACATATTATAGATAAATCACTCCCAGACACAGAACAAACAATCATGCTCATCACACAAAGTTTGTCCTGGGTGGGAATCGAACCCACGACCTCCGACTCAGTAGTCAGGGCCACTAACCACTAGACCAACAGGCCCGTCAAAAAGTCGAATTGAGAACATGCTCTTTTTTTCTGTAGTCGGCTAAAAACCATTAATATTGGCGCAAAAAGTTTTAAAGAAATTCTCGCTTCATTCAAGAGACTAATAGAAAGTAATGACATCGCAGAACATTTAATATAACAAACGAAGAGTGATGAACTGCCCTACTGTGTCCTAATCCTAGTATCCTAGTTCCCATTCCTAATGCTTACTTCTTTACTAATATTATAAAAGCGAAAGTGAGTTTGTTTGTTTGTTACCTCTTCACGCTTTAATGGCCAAACCGATTTTGATGAATTTTGGTACAGAGATAGTTGGGAATAAGGAGGCGGACATAGGCTATTTAAAAAGTGGGATGTGAGGGAAGAAAAGGAAAAACTTAGCGTTGCCATTACAAATCAATAAGGCGCAAGGGGAACTGTGTTGCCCCGAATTTAACGCGAGCGAAGCTGCGGGCAAAAGCTAGTAATATTATAAATGCTAATGTGTGGATGGATGAATGTATGGATGTTTGTTACTCTTTCACGTCAAAACGGCTGAACGAATCTTGATGAAACTTGGCACAGAGGTGGATTTTAGTCTGGAATAACACATAAGATACTTTTTTCGGTATTAGTAAACATATGTTCATGCTTATATTATTTAGTTGCGGGACAGTAATGTCATCTACATAGTCCTCATGTAAGTTGACCAAGATTTTTGTCTGGACCTTAAAAGAGACTATGACCTCTGAGTTTGTTTCGGCTGTTTCTTCTCAGAGTAGTCTGGTACGAAACACCACCAGCCTCATCATTTTTTTCAAAAAAGACATGTAAAAGTGTTTGTCAAATCAAAATATTTTTAATTCACATAGGCCTACATGGGCACTTATAAAACGTCGAGAAAAGATGCACGGTTCGTTTTGGTCGTTTCCTATGGAAAAGAACCGGCAAGAAACTCCATGGTTAGGTACTCTTTTAAAATCATTTAGTTTTACAATGTTGTTGTTATAGCGTTAGTACTTAAGTATGAGAGGACAGCGTAGGCCCGTCAATGCTTACTTTACAGAAACTAAAATAAAATAATAAATAACCAAAGTTAACAAGGGTCTAAAAACTTTGTAAAAACCTACTTGCAAAATAAACATCATTTATCATTTACTAGCTTTTGCCCGCGGCTTCGCTCGCGTTAAATTCGGTAGCGCCTTATTGATTTGTAATAACAACGCTAAGCTTTCCCCTTTCTTCCCACTTTCTCCCTCACATCCCACTTTTTTTAAATAAAAATTAGCCTATGTCCGTCTCCTGGTTTCCAACTAAGATCTGTGTACCAAAATTCATCAAAATCGGTTTAGACATTAAAGCGTGAAGAGGTAACAAACAAATAAACAAACAAACTCACTTTCGCTTTTATAATATTAGTAAGGATATAGTAAGGATAGTAATATAGTAATAGTAAGGATGTATGTTTTAATGAATATAGCTAAGTCTATATATTGGAGGTCGTGTACTGTATAGCATGGAGTAGTAATCATTGGATCGCTGTGAGGTCACTGGTGTGCTCGGCGCTGCGAGCGTGTCAGTAACGCGATGCATTCCACACTCACAGATATTACAGAAGGATCAGTCAGATTTCTAAACGGCAAAGAACGCGTATAAAGCAACCTTGCACGCACACACACACACGCCGACAGACTTAGGATAAAACTAGAATTAGTCTTTTAATTATTTATCTACTTGCTTTGTATCTTATTACACATGTATGATGTAAAAGAGCGGTGTCCTCTGGTACAGGCATCTATATGCCTAAAAGGGGACGCCATTAACTTTTTTTTTTTTTTGTAAAGACCTATTCCAAATGGACAAGGTATGAAAATCACCACGCTTGCTCTCTGCGTCTGTCCAAAAGTGAAGCGTCTCATCTCTTTCCCGGTTTTGGGTTTAAATCTGGGCAAGTACCAATGCTTTTTTTATAGATCTGTGGACGATGAGCAATGGTAGCTCTATAATCTATCTCTTTGGTAAATTTCATTACGTTCTAATCAGCCGTGTAGGCGTGAAAATTTAGCAAACAAACATATTATATTCATTCATATTATTTTATAAATATTTATAGATGTGCTCAACTGTTCACCAGGTGCCTTTCTGAAGAGGGACACCCTTATCACTTAGGGGTATTAAAAATAGATTACAACTGATTCTCAGAGCTAAAAAAATCCGTAGAAAAATCACATATGTATGAGATGGAAATTCGTTTCCAATTCCGATTGAACCTTCTGTCTCTACCTCGTATGCGCCTATCAGTCGGTTGGCAAAACATCAAAGTGCAGCCGACGATTGAGTTCGTCTCGTTCATCAGGTGTTGCTATAACCGAACACGTTTGATATACTGGGTGTGATTTATCTATAATATGTATGTATTTATAAATTATATAAGTATGTATATCAGTTGTCTGGTTACCATAACACAAGCTCTGCTTAGCTTGGGATCAGATAGCCGTGTGCGAGTTGTCCCAAGATATTTATTTATTTATTTATTTATACTATGCGGTATCTAGTCTAGAGTTAACCCTCATATCGGTTAGGGTTGACCTCTAATTAGAGGATGTTTTTTGAAGGATGGGGTTGGTCTGAAAATATTAACGACTAGCTTTTACCCGCGGCTTCGCTCGCTTTAAATTCGGAGTAACGCAGTTCCCCTTTCCTGATTTCCAGGTACCTACTACCTGTAGTTTTTGCCCTTGCGCCTTATTGATTGTAATTGCCTATTTGTAAGGGATATTATAATATAACAGAATTTTTGGATGTAGATAATTTAATGTGTTTTTGTTCTATTAATTTTATGATTATTTTTGTTTTTAAATTTATTTTTGACATTATTTATTTTGTTTATTTTTTTACTATAAATTTGTTTAAATTATAATAGTGTATTTGAATTAATTGAATATTTGACTATAATTTGTTTTAACTCTAATTTATTTTTACTCTAATTTATAATTTACAATGAATTGTGAAATATTTTGGACGTCGAAAATGACAAAACATGTTGAACCAACAATTTTAAACTCGTTCCATCCAGTGCATATCCAATGTATTATGTTACACATGTTTATAAATAAAAATAAAAAATAAACTTTTTTTACAGACTACATTGGCCCACATTGTGTTAGTATTATCATTAAAACCTAAAAATAAAAAAAAAAAAACAAAAAAAAAAAATTATACAAATATATATATATTTTTTTTGTTTATACAAATAAATGAATCTTTATCTTTAATAGCAACGCTTGAACTGAACTATACATAGCTACTTTCTTTTTGCCCTACAGCATACACCTCACGATTTGTCAGTTATTTCTGTCCGAAGCAGCGCCCGTAACATAACACTTTCATTTATATTATAAGTTTATATTTTCATACGGAGCGTCTGAAATACTTCACACATTTTATTTACCAACAGCGACAATATTATAATGATTTTTTTTCTTGAATTTATAATTTAACCAGCTTTCGCCCGCGATTTCGACCGCGTGGCATAGTTACTTTGGGCTAACGCTAACTATAACCCGAGTGTGATCGAAAAAAATATCTTTCTCTCTCCTTTTCTTCCCTCTTTTACCCCTTTAATCACTTTAAAAAAATACCTATGTCTGTCTCTAGGGTCCCAACTAACTGTGTACCAAAATTCACCAAAATCGGTTCAGCCATTTAGGCGTGACGACGTAACAAACAAACAAACTCACTTTCGCTTTTATAATATTAGTAAGGATTTGTAGTAATCGAAGGCTGGCGAGAACAAACTGTTCATCTGAAATTAAACTAACTATATACTATACATTAGTATAATTAAATAAACTAAATAATCAAACTGCTACTAACAAACATCAGACTATAAAAGAGCATATAAAAGGTCGTCATCAACGCTGTCAGCTGGTAATATACTCTAGTGATTGGCCCGTGTTGTATAGCAACGTTTGTTTTTTTGCTGACAGGAAATAATCAAATAACTCCCGCTCTGGGTGGAGCGTAGGAGAGTGTCAGTTTTGTACTGACTAAAACCCACCCTTGTTCCTTCCGTTCCCCATTACGTTCCGGGGCCGCGGTATCTCTTTTGAACAACCTACAAACCCGGCAGGCGGTGGCCCTGACAGGCCCCTTTGCATTGTATAGCAACGTTTACCCTTTGGCCGAAGTAAAAGCCAGCCCTTGGGTCACAGGTTTTAACTAAACTTTGTAAATATTTTCTAGTCTGTAGTTGTTTATTGTGAATGTGAGGACCATGTGGATCATAACTTTTATTTACTTTTTTTGCTTTTGACGATTCTGGCAGTTGAGTACTATTTAGGGACCTACGCTAATGTCCTTTTTTTGGTATTGTTCATCGTTTCGTTGAGCTCCTTGGGTTATGAGTCGATCTACACGATAACTGACAAATGCTTGCACTGACTAGTCAGGTCCACTCAATCTGTGTGGTGCTTTCTTAAACAGACCACTTCAGACACTAATCTGCATAGTCCTCATGTAAGTTGACCAAGATTTCTTTGTTTGGACTTTAAAAGAGACTATGTCCTCTGAGTTTGTTTCGGCTGTTTCTTCTCAGAGTAGTTGGGTACGAAACACCGGCCTCATCTAATTTAAAAAAAAGACGTGTAAAAGTGTTTGTGAAAACCTACTTGCAAAATAAACATCATTTATCATTATCATTTAAACGTTTAGAAAGATCCAGAAGTAATTTTGATATGAGAAAGTTTTCGTGTTTTCAGTAAAGACAATTTAAAAAACTTTACGAATAAGGAGTCTGATTCTAATCACTATGGCAAGCAATAGACGGCCAAATTAATACAGGCGTCTAAAAGACGCGAGATATTTTTAACAGACTGACCCGAAAAAAAAACGAATGATTAGGAATCATCACATAAAATTAAATAACAGTCTGTCTTAATAATCCTTCCACGTTATGCTATGTCTACAACCTCACTTATCGCGAGATGCGTCAAGCGACTCGCGCGTGTAACTATATTTTTGGTGTCGCTGTTTTCGTAGTACTCCAAACTACTTCTTTACATTACTTTTTCCGCGGTCACCTTTGTAACACGATTACGCTTATGGGGGAGTTTTTTTTTTAAAGGTTGCCCCACGCTTGAAATTTCTCCTGTATCGTGGGTGCGTTTACAAACATTTAAACTGACATACACAAACAGCCAGACCCGAAACAACTATCTGCAGGTCATACAAATACTTGTTCCGTGCGGGAATCGAACCCGCGACACGAAGCGCAGCAGTCAATCGCTCAGCCACTGCGCCAACCGTGCCGAAAACGAGGCGTGTAGCTCGTGGCCAAGGGGTTATGCCAATGACAGCGTAGCGTTGGTTAAAATAAAATGTCTAATTATAAATATAGTACAGCAGTTGTATAATTGTATTCACTCGCGGAGTAAACAATTAATAAAGAAAAGTCTATGAGGAGAGACGGGAATGATTGCAGTGTTTCTTTTTAGGCTAGGTTGTATTTAAAAACAAAATTACGTTTTTTAAAATGTTTTTTTTTCTATAAGTGTGTTGGTATTATACAAAGTTTAAATGTATATATTTAAAAAAAAAAAGTCTTCGTCTCTAGGATTTTTTCCTGTATTGTGGGTGCGTAACAAACGGCCATACAATTTTTTTTTCCGTGCGGGAATCGGACCCGCGACACGCAGTACAGCAGTCGATCGCTCAGCCACTGCACCAACCGTGTCATCAATATGATCGTCTTCTGCAACATAAGATTAACAACTATTTACAACTAACTCTTGCACAACACACAATTAAATTTAATTTAATAAAAAAAAAAAAACTAGCTGTGTCCAGCGGTTTCTGTTCAGACGACTCTCACCAGTTAGGAGTTTAAAAGAGAAATAGTAGCCGATTCTCAGACTTACTGAATATGCATAAAAATTTCATAAGAATCGGTCGAGCCATTTCGGAGTAGTATGAGAACGAACATTGTGATACAAAAAATTAATACATTAGACTAGTTTTCGCCCGCGACTTTGTCCGCGTGGCATAGTTAATAAAAACTTATAGTTAGTTAAATAAATAAGTTTATCTCCCTGTTTTCTTCCTCCTCTTACTCCCCCTTTTCTCCTTTTTTTTAGCCTATGTCCGTCTCGTTTTTTTAGCAAATGTCCGTCTCCACGGTTCCAACTATCTCTGCACCAAAATTCATCAAATCGGTTCAGCCATTACGGCGTAAACACGTAACAAACAAACTCACTGTCACTTTTATAATATTAGTAAGGATTTTGGAAATTTTAATGCAATATGGAATAAAGCAAGAGAATGATGATGGATAAATTAACAAAAAAACACATATGCCCGTCTCCAGGGTCTCAACTATATCTGTACCATTTATGAAAATCGTTTTGTTGATTTCGGCGTGAAGACCTACTAACAAACAAACAAACTCACTTGCGCTTTTATAATATTAAATAGTAAGGGTCAAACGAATATTCGCCTTACATGAAGAAATATTTTTCATAACTGTATTATTTCGTCCAGGTACACGATATCATCAGGCAGACGAGAAAGGTTTTTACAAAGAGTTCTTGTGTTTTTCGCTAACAACACTAACTAACAATTTGCAGTGTACAGTGTGGAGTGCTAATACCTAATTAGAGTGCTATATTCCCCTGTCAATTGAGTTATAAGAGCCTTTGTGTCCGAGAAGGTAATTTGTGTGATAAAAAAAACAGTCAAGTGTTTATGGGAGCCGGGAGGGTTTCTTCCATTCTCCCCTGTCAGAGGTCACGACATCATTTACTCATTTTTCCTTCACGTCCTTCTTGACACATTCCATCCATCTTTAATTTGGCCCTCCTCTCTCTCTTTATCCATCAACATTCTAATCCATTTCTCATCAGTCACATGTACTTCGTACTTTTTTTATTTTTTCTATCACAAATAGGTACAGACGCCAGCAGGCCAAGCTACCCGAAACTGTCACTTTTTCCCAATGAACCTTGAACCTAATACTCTAGAAATAAAGTCAAAAATCTATCAAAGAAATCTGACAGATTGTAGTAGCTTGATGTGCTGGCGTCTGTACATGATATAAATGTGTTACAAACAATCATACACAATATTTTTAATTCAATTACAAGTTATGAAATAAAATGTCATTTTAAATTATTAATTTAATAGTCAATTTTGTATTATTGTTGCCATGTCAGATTTTAATTTATTACATTCCATTGCAGTTAATATTATTGATTTAAAATATTACTATCCTGTATTTACTTACTGACATTATAAAAGCATTTATTAATTAAACTGCGGAATTAATAATCGTACTTAATACTCGTTACGAATATGAATAACGTTACCATTCGTAAAGTTGTCACAAAGTGACAATTCACAACATTCACAATATTAATCATTTTACGAATGTTAACGTAATTCATTATTATCCTATAATGATTCTGCATTTTTTGTTGTGGATGGGAAATCATCAAATAACGTTCTCTAGGTGAAGCGCGGGAGAGTGTCAGATTTTATCTGACTAAAACCCACCCATGTTCCTTTTTTTGCCCTTTATATTCCAGGGCCACGGTATCTCTTTCGAACAACCCGCAACCCCGACAGGATTTTAGACCCCCTGGTACTTTGTTTTATATTGAACAGCTACTTTCGTGCAAAATTTTCATGGATGAAACATAAAAAACATCAATCACACTTATTAAATATTTACATCCATCGTTTTCACCACTTTTTCACTCGTTTGTATTCAAATACCTCGTTTACAAGTATTCATGCGTTCGTGGCAGTTCAAGGCGAAACATATTTCGGCTTGGCACAGTTTACAAGCGAAATGTTTACTACGATTTAAAAGAATTCGTAAAACTATGATAATAATGTTACACGTTACCGAGAATTATTTTCTACGTATGTGAAATGTATGGAATTTTTGTTGGTTGTATATTTTTTTTTGTTTTCAAGTTTTCTGGCGTTTCCTTCCTTGTATTTTAAATAGATTCTTCCTTTAGAAAAACAGCCAGGAGCGAGTCAAACTCGCGAACTGATGGGTCCGTACAAACTTGCGACATAAATGGCCTTATCTTTTGACCGCGTAGATTTAGAGATTTGATTTTTTCAGAGCACAAAGGGACCACAGACGTGAGTATAATGTTATAGTTTTAATTTCAATTTGATGCCTCCACGCGTTCCTAAGATTAAGGGTCTTGACAGACGGACAACAAAGTGATCCTATAAGGGTTCAATATTTTTGCTTTTGAGGTACGGGACCCTAAAAAACTGGTCAAGAGCAAGTCAGACTCGCGGCATGAAGGTTCCGTACAAACTTGCGACATAAACGGTCATCTTTTGACTGCATAGACTTAGAGGGTTGATTTTCACAATTCTAGAGGACCAATGATTTCAGTACCTACCTATATGATTTAAATTTCAACTTTACGCGTTCCTGAGTTAAGAGAGAGACAGACAGACGGACAACAAAGTACTACAAGGGTTCAATGTTTTGTTTATGAGGAATAGGATCCTAAAAACCGATAAGTATGAATAAACCATTTAATTTTCTGAAGCAACAGTCTCTATTTAACGCCAGGTAGCTACCAGTCCGTTTGTAAGCAAATGACCTTGACTTGAACTCAAGGTACTGAAGCCATAGCCAAGCTTTGTGCTTTGTTCTCGCTAATAAACAAACTGTGGAGAGCTTAAGGAAGTTGTAACAATGTTCTGGAAGAATTAATTTTTAATTCATTTTTTAACTTTGTTTGTTTGGGGCCGTTCAAATATTACGAAAGCAAATTTATTACGATTATTGACCCCCCCCCCATTTGTCAGCAAATGTAAGCAAAGCTTTTATCCCTCCCCCTTGTCATGCTTACGTAAACATTCCAATGTGTGTTTGTTTAATTTATTGATTAATCAGCGGCAGGTTCTATAAATTCAAATTAGAACTGATAAAATAGGTTTATAACCTAACTCTGTGCCAAATTTGATCAAGATCTGTTCAGCTGTTATGACGTGAAACAGTAACATACATCCATACATCCATCCTTACAAACATTCGCATTTATAATATTAGTAGGATAATGTTCAGGTAAAAAGTATCTTATGTCCTCCACCAGGTTACCAGTGATCCAGCTTTCATCTAAATCCATTCAGTCGTTAAGGTTTGAAAGGGTAACTAAATGAGTTGTTTTCACATCTATAATCCTTATCCTTACTAATATTATAAAAGCGAAAGTGAGTTTGTTTGTTTGTTACCTCTTCACGCTTTAATGGCTAAACCGATTTTGATGAATTTTGGTACTGAGATAGTTGGAAACTAGGAGACGGACATAGGCTATTTTTGTGCAAAAAAGTGGGATGTGAGGGAGAAAGAGGGAAGAAATGGAAAAAAAATGCGTTGCTATTACAAATCAATAAGGCGCAAAGGGAACTTTGTTACCCCGAATTGAACGCGAGCGAAGCCGCGGGCAAAAGCTAGTAAATTTATATAAAAAGGAAAATCATAGACTAACTCATCAAGGAATCTCAGAAACTACGGGCAGTATTCAGACACAAATCTCACTTCTGAAACCAGATCGTGAGACGGCATTTGAGATCGATCGATATAATTAATAAACAAATATTGAAACCCGGTTTGGGACCCGTTTTTCAAGTGAGATTAGCCTATGTCCGTCTCCAGGGTCCCAACTATCTCTGTACCAAAATTCATCAAAATCGGTTTGGCCATTTAGTCGTGAAGACGTAACATACGAACAAACAAACTCACTTTCGCTTTTCTAATACTAGTAAGGATTACTTTACGACACTAAGGAGCTGAGCAGTGCGTGAAACCGCTGGTCACAGCTGTTAAGCGGTCATTTTAGGCCTCCGAAGCGATGCCCATATGATCCGTATGCGAGTGTGTGTGAAGAATATAGAGTTTCATGGAATGAAATGAATAATGAACAGCTTTTTTTTTCGGGTAGGAAATCATCTTATGACTTCCCCCGCTCTGGGCGGAGCGAGGGGGCATGTCAGCCTTGCACTGATTAAAACCCACCCATGTTCCTTCTATTGCCCTTTACGTTCCGGGGCCGCGGTATCTCTTTCGAACAACCCGCAACCCCGGCAGGCGGAGGCTCTGGCAAGCCCCTCTGATAATGAACGGTTGGAGTTTTAACTTGACTTCAATAAGAATCTCCACAGCGCAGATTCTAGACAAGTTCCTGAACTTCTTGTCCCAAATCCCAGTTCTCATAAACGAATTGTTTTGTTGTTCATTGCGAGCGCTTTAAAGTAGCGCAATGATTCTATTAAAAGATGGTCTCGTAGACAGTTTTAGTTACAACCGCTACTAATAGATCTGAAGGATTAATTGCGTTACGACACAGCCATTACGCTGAATTTCTCAAGATATTAGTTTGTCACCAAAAACTTGGGTCTACTAAAAGCTGTACAGGTCGAGGTGGGTATCAGGTTTTTGGTTCAATACCCAATTGGGGCAAATTATCGATTTTTACTAAGAAATATCTCAGTGTGTCTTTGATGGCAATAGAGTCACCCTGTTGAATACGGTTAAAAAATATCTGGCGAAAAATGTGGGTGAACTTTATACACCTTTTTTTTGGGTAGGAAATCATCAAATACCTTCCCCCGTTCTGGGCGGAACGGGCGGGAGTGTCAGACTTGTACTGACTAAAACCCACCCATGTTCCTTCTATTGCCCTTTACGTTCCGGGGCCGCGGTATCTCTTTCGCAACCTCTGGCAAATTCTTCAAAGATAACAGGTGTGATGTTACGCTATAGTTAACTGCCTCGCATTCCATACGCTTGTAAAAAAGGCGACTAACCAAACACCGAATCAAATTCACGCAACAGAATATCTGGTTGGTAAGCCCGTGTCCCGCGCGAATCTAGGTCGGTAGCGCGTCACCATGACGTAGGATTGTGACGTAGGCGCCCTCCTCTGCCACGCCTCGCACGTACTTGCGTAGTCGCTGCGTTTATGTGTGTGTGTGTATCAGAAGAAATTGTGACGTATCAGGGATTTTTTTGAAGTGAAGAGGATTTGTTTTGGTTTTCAGCAAGTTGTGTGGTTTGCGATACTTTAACATAGTGTTCTGAACCTCAAGATACAGACTAACATTCTAGTTCAGGGCTCACTTGCAACAATACCATGTTAACTAATAATTGTGTCGATTCTGTTATCACAAACTTAACCAACCTAAAAGTTAATTAAATTTAGATTTAAATAACTCTTTGTCAGTTTTTCAAAAGCCTAGGTTCTCGATTGTTAATAAATATTGATTTAAAAAACAGTTTCTCGTATTTTGCTAAGCAAACTTTTTCGTTTGATACGCATAAACAATAACTAGTTCGCCATCTTTAGGAGTTCGCCATTTTGGATTTATAATGACGTCATTTAACTCACTACGCATTTTCATCCAAACTACGATTTAGTTTAATCATCCTAAATGTTCAGTTGAAAAAGGAACCGGAGAGAATATAAAAAATAACTTCTAAGATATATATGTATAGGTTTTCGTTTATTTATTTTTGTACATATTTTTTATACCTTTACATATTATTTCTTATTCAATAATAAATGAAATATTAAAAAATATATAAAAATAGTATCCCACCGGTATCGGGAACAAGGTTCAAGCAAGCCAGGGCTCCAAGGAGAGGAACCTCCTAACGATACGAGCCGTGTCCAGGAGTACAGATTTCTGTATCAAACTCTTGATCCAGCTGCCTAACGAGAGCCTTCTCAGTTGTTGGTCAAGGCTCTTGGCAATTAAGCCATTGTCTGTAACGGCATAATCCTTACTAATATTATAAAAGCGAAAGTGAGTTTGTTTGTTTGTTACGTCTTCACGCCTATATGCCAAGAGATAGTTGGGATCCTGGAGACGGACATAGGCTACTTTTTGTATCTTTCTAACCCCCCACTTCCCTAAAATAAGGGTTGGAAGTTTGTATGGAGCTTTCCGCAATTTTCAAGGTAGGAAGCTAAAAATTGGTATGCAGACTATTTGTCACCAACAAAAACATCGTGCATAATTTTCTTTTTGGAAAACTGCCCAACCCCTTAAAAAAGGTGATTTATATGGGACTTTTCAAATCAGGAAAGGGGAACTGTGTTACTCCGAATTTAATGCAAGCTAAGCCGCGGGAAAAAGGTAGATAATTATTATCAGAAAGGCAGTCGCTCGATGTGAAATACTGGTAGTCAGCTGAATTCGGTAAGACTGGACGCCGACCCCAACATATTTGGGAAAAAGCTAGGCAGAAGAGGAACTTTACATTTGAAACTAAACTAATGAAATTGTGTTAGTAACCACTTTCTCAGTTTCCCCAGTAACAATGAAAAGCAAAGGGTCTCGATACTAAATAAAATTGTTTGACGTCATACCGTTTGTCAATATTGTCGGGGCCGGTGCGCCCGTACCTTTCACCTTGGGAACATCGGAAAACCTGGATAGAGTTACCAACCAGCTGATTTATTTTATACCGAATTTTAAGGTGTAAAACTTGCGTCATAGTAGGAATATTTGTTGAAGTGAGGCGTCATGATTTATCGATGTTTGTAACTTGATATTGAAGATTGGGCACGTTCCCTGAGCGACGTAGAGGAGTACTTTGACGCTTAAGTGTTCTATTGTCGTCATTATATCTACGTAGGTACTTAGGTTCAGTCTTAATTTAGACCTGCTTTTTTAGGGTTCAATACCTCAAAAAGTAACAGAACCCTTATTGAATCACTTTGTTATCTGTCTGTGTGTCTGTCCCTTTTTTTTGCGGGTGGGAAAATTCTATCTGACCTCCACAACCCTTTTAGCACTGGGTAATAGATACGATACCCCTTGATAGGACAGATTTTCAGGACACTATCTGTAACGACTGTTAAAAATCTATAGATGGCAACCGGGACCAACGGCTTTACGTGCTTTTTGCAGCACAGAGGAAACTCGTTGAGTAATAAAGACCAACCTAGGCAAGCGCAGCTTAACCTAAAGATCGACCCTGTTATTAGTCAACCACGGTTTATTAAATTCAATACCATCCTACTAATATTATAAATGCAAATGTTTGTGAGGATGAATGGATGGATGTATGGTGATTTGTTACTCCTTCACGTCAAAACGGCTGCGCGGATCTCGACGAA
This sequence comes from Ochropleura leucogaster, assembly GCA_958449745.1. Lineage (NCBI taxonomy): Eukaryota > Metazoa > Arthropoda > Insecta > Lepidoptera > Noctuidae > Ochropleura > Ochropleura leucogaster. Next base: position 12,561,714 of record OY288221.1, on the reverse strand, counting down.
ATTTGGCACAGAGGTAGATTATATTCTGGAATAACACATAAGATATTTTTTTTCGATATCACGCGGGCGTAGTCGCGGGCTCCAGCTAGTGCTTGATAAATATCAGAGAGCCAAAATATTTTTACGTCATTTTAAACAAGCATTCGAGCACACCATGCTTCTGAACACACCCCTGATGTGAAGTACACCCCTAAATATTAGCAAAGCAAACTCGGCGCCCCTAGTTTGCGTTACAGTCGTTTTTCACCCCCGCCCCTTAGGGTGGGTCACCCCAATCGAATTATGGGCTCCTTGCATTACTTATTATTTAGTGTTTATTTTGATAATTGTGTTAGTAAGACGGGTTGGATATAATTATATCACCTCTTGTATTATATTTGGATATAATTATTTTCCCAACTATGTTTAAATACAGCTAGCTATGATTGAATAAATTCATTATATGTATTTATTTATTTTGAATAAATAACTTTATTTTAATTATTTGTGTAGTATTAGCAGTAGGTACACCATTCACTACCCCCGTTGTATTTTTATATTCGTAAAGTCCATCCAAAGGTTGTCTGGAAGATATCGCTATTAGCGATAAGACCGCCATTGGAACCATAGATTTAGCACTTTTTTACAAACCAGTTTTTTTTTTTTTCAATTTTTGGTGTGCAATAAAGTATATTCTATTATATTCTATATTGGGGTCAGCTTCCAGTCTTAACGGATGCAGCTGAATACCTGTATCTACATGGAGCGACTGCTTATCTGACCTCCATAACCCAGTTAGTACTGGGTAATACGATACCTCTTGGTAATACTGGTTGTTGAGCTTTTGGGACACTGACTACCTGTAACGACTGTCAAAGGTCTACAAATGACAGCCGGGACCAACAGCTTAACGTGCTTTCCGAGGCACGAAAGAAATTCGGTACGTAACGGATGGTCACCCATCTACAGACCAACCTAGGCAAGCACGGCTTAACCTAGAACGACCTGAGCAGCTGTTATTATTTAGCCACAAGCTCCTCCTCCTCATCTTCCTAGGGAGTGATTAAAGTCATCAGTCAGATCTTGAGGTTAAGCTGCGCTTGCCTAAGTTAGTCCGTGGATGGGTGACCACCCGTTACATAGCGAGTTTCCTCCGTGCCTTGGAAAGCACGTAAAGCTGTTGGATGTTAAGTGTTACAGCACCATGCTGGGAAAGAGACCTGTCTAACTTCGACAGGGCTAATTTATTTCATGGAAATCATTCAATCATTTATTTCATGGAAGAAAATAAAACTGACTTCCAAAAAAAACTAACAACAAGGGGAAAATAACTTTATTTTCGGAAGTCCTTGGCAAAAAGTTAACGAAACCAACAAAAGACACGGACTTCCTTCCTCTATTGCCCTTTATGTTCCGGGGCCGCTGTATCTCTTTCGAACAACCCGCATCGCCGGCAAGCGGTGACCCTGGTAGCCTCCTCAGCTTTGCTGAAATCTCTTTGAAGCGCGCGTAGAACACGAACACGCAATCGACAAGGCCTGTTGTCATTGGACGGACGGACAGTGACCTAAGGTGCGTGGCTTGGGTCCGAACTCTAGACCTATGAATTGGCAGTCCGACGGGCATGTCACTAGGGTATCACTTCTCCATAGGAAACGACCAACCCGAACCGTGCATCTTTTCTCGACGTTTTAAAAGTGCCCTTGTAAAATAAAAGTATTTTGATTTTGACTGCTGACAAACAAAAAAACATATAGTATATAGGTATAGTCGCCTACACAGCATATCATATGTACGTCTTAATACACTCACAGCCAAATTAGAAAGTCGCACCAAAAATTGTGACACATTTTCGTTACTTTAGTAGGTTTTACCCCTCGGATTTTTCTCATACCGGGCGCCTTATATATGAAAATCGATTCTTAAGGAGTAAACTCCAAAAAACTCTGTCATTAAACTGAAAGATTTCATTTTTGCGTTAGGCTGTTTGCAAGTAACCATTTTTGCAAAACATATTTCCTCACACGGCTCCTGCACTAGCTTAAGATAAGCCAACCCTTTTTCAATGTTAGGGGATGATTAGAAGCTTATTATGTCCGGTGGATGGATATCAACATGTTGCAGGCAAGATTTTCTCTCTCTTCTACAAGTTTGTTTTTTTTTCGGTTTCGTAACTCAAAAGGAAAAACCAGAACCTATACAGGAGAAAAACCTCCTCTATTTTTTGAAGTCGGTGTAAAACTATAGCAATTAGTCATGTGTAGGTGGGCAACACTACACCATTACGCCTCTAGGTACTGCTACCTGAAAAATATTAAATAAATAAATAAATATCTTGGGACAACTCACACACGGCTATCTGATCCCAAGCTAAGCAGAGCTTGTGTTATGGTAACCAGACAACTGATATACATACTTACATAATTTATAAATACATACAAATTATAGATAAATCACACCCAGACACAGAACAAACAATCATGCTCATCACACAAAGTTTGTCCTGGGTGGGAATCGAACCCACGACCTCCAGCTCAGCAGTCAGGGCCACTAACCACTGGACTAATAGGCCCGTCATATTATACCCTCTATTTTTGTTTTCGTTTATCTTCTAATTAATATCACTAATAAGATGAGAGAAATCAGATATCGTTGTTATGGCGACGTTATATACTTTTCCGCCAACGTTTCGTTTTTATAAAGCAGAAATTATATTACCAATTTCTCGGTGGTAATAAACAAAAGACACATAAGACTCTGAAGAAATACATATGTATTGTGTTGTTTTTTGATATCAAGTTTCAATTATCTCGATCACCATGGAGTTTATATACATACATACCTAGAAATGAAAACGAAAACAAAATGGTCGTCTATTCTATTAGTCCGATTCGGATTCTCGCACTAAGGGTTCCGTACAAACTTTATTTATTTATTTAAACTGTACAAAGGCGGACTCAATGCCTTGGGCATTTTCTACCAGTAATAAATACATTTATACATACCAGCGGTACATAAAGACATGTCTAAAATCGCATTTTTGTATGTCTTTAGATTATCTATGCGCGCATGCTGACATACGATTTTTATTTTTATTTAATTTATTTACCTTGTTTTTGAAATCGTATAAGAGAACAATAAATACAACGAATAAGTGTCGTAGAAACGGTCATCTCTCAGTTTTTCTAAGAAAACGTGAAAAAATAAAATACTTATGTGTAAATAGTATTATAAAGCTCTTAAAACTGTTAAAATATTGTAGAAAGAAAATATTTATTATTGCTCATAGAAATATTTCTAGGGCGTGTTGAACACAAAATACGCTCTCCTGTAAACTTCGGTTTTTGACTTAACCTCATGCACGTAGGGACCGTCGATACATAAACAATATACAAAAGAAACATACAAACTTGCGACTTAAACGGCCCATATCTTTTGACCGCGTAGTATCTTTTTACAGCTTCAAAAGACCACAGATTTGAGTATTTTTAATTTCAACTTGATACCTCCACGCGTTCCTGAGATAAATGCTCTTGACAGACAGACAGACAGACGGTCAACAAAGTCATCCTATAAAGGTTTCGTATTTGAATTTCAAATCCTATAACAACTTCAAACTCGTGTCATATATAATTTCTGAGAAATCGGTATTTAAAATAAATAAATGAAACGAAAAACAAACCTCATCGAATCTATAATCTCCTCCTTTCGACACACAATTGTTTAAGCTGGATTTTTGTTGCATATTAACGCAAAATTACTGAACTGATTTGAATGAAGTTTTACACACAGATAGTTTATAACCAGGATGTACATGTAGAATACTTTTAATCCTGTTAGTATGATCCAGTGAGACAGTTATCAAACACGACGCGGGCGACGCCGTGGCATAATCTAGTAAATAAATAAATCTTACAACACGGTTTTCGTAGCACGATATCCATTATATAATTTCAGATCTACCGAAGGAGACTTTAAACAATGAGCTCATAAAGACATAATTATCAAAACTATATCTTAAATCTATAGTCATAACATTCAAAGTTCTAGTATTCTGTCAAACATCTACATACTGCTACGGTGCTACGCCGTAGATCTTCGCGTAGCTCGTAGCGCTACGAGGCTACGGTTTTCAAGGGCAACTTAAATTATTTTAGTTATCATGTAAATAAGGTTGACATATAAATTAATGGATTACTTAGTATAAGTAATTGTATCGACCAAAGGAATATTAATTAGTTTAAATAATGATAACTTCACTGTATATTGGGACACGGATATTATGACGCGCGGCAGTAATTGGCATTAACGCAGATTTTTGGGGTCCTCAAAAAATCCTCTAAGTTTCCGCAATGAAAAGATATGGCCGTTTATGTTATAAGTTTGTACGGAACTGTCAGGCGGTCTAATCCGAATCGGACCTGGCCGGTGGTTTTTAAAAATCGATGATGTACGTTTTCAACTAAAATTTCATTTATTTTAACTGTTTGTTTTCTATCAAATAAATAATTATGTATTTAATTTTACCATACGTTTTAAATTGATTATTCGACAACATTTATCGATTCTTAATAAATTCAACTGTATCCGACGATCCGGGTAACTTACCTCTTTTGCTGAAGTTCCACATTACCCCCTCACTAACAAACAAAACTCAGCAAATGTAGTTAACAAACTCCCCAACATGTAAAGAGGCTTACAGGCAATGACCTTGGCAGACCCTACTGCTTTACAAGCATATCTTTGATGCGCGCATGGAACAAAGTCGCACCATCGACACGGCCTGTCGTAACTTGACGAACGGACGGTGACCTAACCATTGCTCAACGTCAACAGACCCGCGTCTACGGTGGCCGGGAGTCCTATTAAAGCATTATTTTAATCTTATTCCAGTGTGGAAAAGAAATGGCGTGACATACTATATAGCTCTGTCTCTTTCTCAAACTTAAAGCATTTATTTCAATTAGACCATTACAGGCACTTTTGAAAGTCAAGAAACAAAATGATGCTGCTACAGTCCCGGTCACAAAGTATAATAACTTGTGAAAGTACTGTAGTTGCCCATTCCAAAGCGTTGATCTCTATGGAGAAGAAAGGGCAGGAAACTCCATGGACACTCTTTGAAATTAGAATATTATTACAAAATCGTATTTACATCACTCATGTTGAGATAATATAAATATGTGAGAACGATATAGAATGACGTGCACAGTAAGAGCGTTTTCTCACTGGAAAGACATTAAAACATCCTTCTTTAACACGCCATGGTAACCCAGAAATCTGGTATCTCTATGCAAGCAAACTTACTTCACACTCTGCAGTATTACTCCATACTCAGCAGTATTACCCCATACTCTGCAGTATTACTCCATACTCTGCAATATTACTCCATACTCTGCAATATTACTCCATACTCTGCAATATTACTCCATACTCTGCAATATTACTCCATACTCTGCAGTATTACTCCATACTCTGCAATATTACTCCATACTCTGCATCTCACACTCCATCTCACGTTAGCCCACCACTCATTCTCATCAGGTCGAACTGCTGCTCGCGCAGGTCCCCTTCATACCGCGTCACGAAGCCGTCCATCGACGCCAGCGCGGACCCTCAGGCGGCGCCGGCGCACCATCTGCTGGAGCCCTCGTCTTCGGGGAAAGAGAGCCGGCCGCAGCTGAAGGGGCCGAGGCCGATTGGATCTAGTGTTTCGGGTGAGTGACTTGGACTTATATTATATCAATGCTGTAAAACGCAGGGCAGATGGTGGGCTGTTTCTCCGCTGTAGATGCGGACAATTTACCACACAAATAAGTAAATAAAAATAGCCTTTATTTACTCCTATCTTTGCAATACAAGTAGTAACAAAAACTTAATCTTAATAACTACTCTAATACTGCTTAATCTAATATATAAAATTCTCGTGTCACAATGTTCGTTCGAATTTTTTTATGCATATTCAGTAAGTCTGAGAATCAGCTACTATCTATTTCATATCCCTAAGTTATAAAAAGGACCTAAGCAGCGGGTGAAACCGCTGGGAACCGCTAGTTCTCTATATAATTAATCAACTAACAGGACAAGTAGCATCGCAACATAGGCCTCCTCTATTTCCCTGCACTGATTTGCTGACCTTAAATGTTATTGCTCCTTTTGTACACGTTATATACCAGTATGGGGTCAAAACCAGGTAACCTCTCAAGCGTAACGCGGTAGCAACAAGTTGGACGGTCACGCCCCGAAAATATTGCTTTCAAAGCCTTTTCAGTAAGGTTCAAGGTCGACCGCGGCATGAGGAACATATATGAACCCGTTTTGGTGTTAATCCAAATTTGTGATAGTTGGATGGTACGGTTGGCCCTGTGGCTAAGCGATTGACTGCTGCGCTGCGTGTCGCGGGTTCGATCCCCGCAAGAAACAAATATTTGTATGATCTACAGATAGTTGTTTCGGTTCTGGCTGTTTGTGTATGTGAGTTTAAATGTTTGTAAACGCACCCACGATACATGAGAAATTCCTAGTATGGGGTAAAATAAAAAAGGCTCAATGGTATTTGCTCTGACTTTTGACTTTATAAGTCTTGAGTTAGCCAATGAAAAAATTTATGTATGTATGAAAAAATAACTACCCGATATGCACACAAAATTTCATACAAATCGGTCCAGCCGTTTCCGAGGAGCTTGCTAATAAATACCGCGATACAAGAATTTTAAATATTAAATGTACCAACACAAAATGTGAACATGTTTCCCCAAAAGGCTTCATACATTTTTAATCAACAAACCCAATTATATAAAGTAACTGTTAACTCAACATAATGAAATTCAACATGACTTTAAAACGAGAAACACAAATAAACATGAAGCTAGTAATTAATACTCATTTTCACCAACACCAACTGACACGTAAACTAATGCATAAACAGTACGGCACTCTTGGAATTTCAACCCTAGCCAATCAACTAAGCGCTGAAAATCCGACACATTCTTTAAGGCATTCATTTAGGCGATGCCTAGTGTCGACGCGAAAGGGCCAAGCATTTCTAATATCGGTAATAGCATGTCCGAACAATGAAAGAACTTCGTTCCATTTGCGTAATGCCTAATAAAATATGAATATTTCTCTTTTTACACAAGCCCGTTGTGAGGCATAACTTTGTAGTTTATTTGGCCAAAGATGCATTTGTGGTATTAAAAAGTTTTTTATCCTTGTTTTTGGTTTCATACGAGGTATTTGCGTTTTGTTTCTTTTGTAGCCCATCTATAATATTGAGTATTATCTGCTTCAATTCTGAAAAGAAAAAGTACATTTTGATATATCATAAGGGCGAGGCGGATTTAACCCCCGAGCCAAAAGGCAAGGGTCCAGCGCTTTGCCTTGAATGAATGAGAAACAAAGCTATAACACACTATACGTCCTAAAATAGGTTGTTTTTTAATTTAGAACTCAAATAAATGTCAATTTTTGTTGTAATTATTTTAAAAATGATCATGTTTATTTGTGATATTTTATTGATAAACACATATTATTTACAATTATTAAATATGCCTTAAAAATACAAGATATTCAATGTTTATGAGAAGCTATGTTTTAATTCAGCCATTTACCAACTTACAGACTCCATATCTCTGTCCTCCCCTGTGGCATGCACGTCGCCGCGAGAGGATGTGCTGGGACCTCCCATGCCGAGCAACCTGTGCGCCCTCCCGGATGAGCACCGTTGCTGCCTGCTGGGCAAGGTGCCAGGTCTGAGGATCAGGAGACGGAGGGCCATGCTGATATATGTGTGCGCGGCCGACTCCCAAGGTAAAATTGATGATAGATGATGAGCACCATTGCTGCCTGCTGGGTAAAGCCAGGGTTGGGGGTCAGGAGACCGTGAACTACAATCTATGTGTGCGGTCGATTTGCAGTGTTGATAATTGATGGTACAAATAAAAACAGCAACCAATTAACTCTATACAAGGACTAGATGCTCGGTGATATCAGACTAAAACTTCAATTTGGGTCATTTTTCTATCATGATGTTCCAGCTCAGTATTTAAACCTCAACTTACCCTGTATTGAAAATCATTTAAAACCTAAAAGCATCTTGAAAAACAGTGAGATCGTTAATGGATACTAAGGCCTTAATTCTTAGAAAAAATAAATTATTTTTGGACAACCAAAAGAATACAAATGTTCATTAAGTCTTAAACTTTTTACTAAACCTCACTTTTCTCCTCAATTTCCAGACTGCTGCGCAGAGAAAGGCGCGCTGCAATGCGGTGCGGCGGCTCGGCTGCGCGTGCGCGCCCGGCGCCGCGGCTGGCGCGTGCACGTCGCCGACCTGCACTGGCGCTCTCCACTCGAGCAGCAGCGGGACCATCGCTTCCCAGTGCTCTGTATTGCTGAGCTGGCTCGTAAGTATATCAGCTACTATTACTATAAACCCGCGACTTCTCACACCCGGGCTCTAAGGTCTCTTGGGCCTGTGGACGGTGAGCAACGGCTAGCTCACCGTCTGTCCGTCTATTGACGACAGACTGTGTTGACGGCACGTTAGTGTTTCACGCGCGCCTCAAAGAGATGTCAGCAAAGCAGAGGGGCGTGCCAGGGCCACCGCCTGCCTGGGTTGCGGGTTCTTCGAAAGAGATACCGCGGCCCCGAAACATAAAGGGCAATGGAAGGAACATGGGTGGGTTTTAGTCGCTACAAGTCTGACACTTCTCCCGCTCCCCCCAGGGCGGGGGACATATTTGATGATTTCCCACCCAAAACAAAAAGGCAAAGGTCTCTTCCCATGGCTTCCAGTTGTTTCGATCCAGGGTTAATAGGTCTTGGTCTTGGTTTCGATCCAGGGTCAACGGACTACCGGTCGTTGGTTCTGTCAAGCTCGTTCCGCCTCCTATGAGTATCTATGCTAAGTTGAAATAGGGGGGAAAATAACGCAAAGACAACAAATATCCACATGCCGCGTGTCTGTTCAGGTCAGTCGTTTAGCCAGAGGACGTTAACGGGGCTATATTCACCATAAACATATGCAGGGAGTTAGCTGAGTAGACAACCACCAACTTTAGAATAAAAAAGAATCGTCAAAATCGCCTTATCCAAACCAGAGTTATGATGTAACAAACAAAACATCCTTTTGAAGTCAGTTAAAAAGTTATAACCATTGAACCTAGAAATACTTTCAGAAAATTTCGTATTAGTTGAGGTCTCTCAACAATCTAAAATCGAGGAAGCGCTCGAGATAGAGAATTGGTAGCGGATTCCAACCTCTTTATATTTTATAATTCTCAATCATTTTACTGTTTTGGTCACACTTTTCGGTCCAAGCAAAAGCAGTCCGATCACAACAACTGTAGTCCATACCTATATTTGTGAATCAGTGCCGCGAACTTTGTTTTTTAGAAGCCTATCACTGACATTGAGACCAGCTATTCACTATCCATCATCACCTTCCAGGTCAATCAGACCTCGGAGCAGTGGTGCCGGTGCTGTTCCTGAACTCGGGGCTGGGCACCCCACTGCTGCCTCACACACTGGAGTGCGCGGACTTCAAGGCGGCTCTCGAGACTGCCGAAGACGAGAGCGACAAGACACTGTTGAATAAATGGTAAGATCGTACGCTTCTTTTTACGTAAATTGCCCTACACTAGGAATTTCTCCTTTATAGTGGGGGCGTTCACAAACATTTAAACTCACATACACAAACAGCCAGACGTGACAACTATCTGTAGGCCATATAAATATTTGTTCCGTGTGGGGATCGGACCCGCGACACGCAGCGTAGCAGTCGATGGCTCAGCCACTGCGCCAACCGTATCGTCGAAATTAAAATCATCGAAGTAAATTTAATTTGAAAGGCAAAATCTAAGTAAAGATGTAAAATTCTGAGTTAAGTTATGAAAAAAATGCTCGTTCTAATGCCACAATATTTACGTATCATTTTCTGCACTATGTGTGGTGGTTTCCATGAATTGAACATCGAACTCATTCGTATCTTAACTTTTTTGAATTCAAATATACCTTGGTAACGTTCCGTCAACGGCATTTTAAACCAAGTCAGCGGCCAATGGATGGTTTAAAACCATTGACACTTCAGTATGCACAAGACAAAAAATATAGATAATAAAGGAAGAAGAAAGTACATACTGTTTAACCCTTAGGTCTTTGCTTTAACCTCGAGATAACCATAGACAATTCTAGTGTCAAAATCAAAATGTTCTTATTTTACATAAACCCTACATACGATATAAAACGTCGAGAAAACATATGTACAGTTCGTGCTGGTAGTTACCTATGGAGAAGAACCGGCAAGAAACTCCATACTTACTCTTTTAAAATTATTTGGTTTTACAATGTTGTTGTTACAGCGTTAGTAACTTAAGTATGTGAGGACCGGCAATAAGTCATTGCTTACTTTACAAAACGTAAACTAACATAATAAGTTTACAAAATTTAACAAGCATCTAGGCCAAGGCCGACAATGTCCACTCATTCACAAAGAATTGGTAAAAAAGGATCTATGGGTACAAAAAATACGAAAATTATTTCAAAAAATATAATCGTTAATTTTCTACTAGGTACACACTAGACGCAACCACAACGCCGCCATGTTACCGGCTGGTGCGGGGCGCGCCTGCGCGCTGGCGCCGTGAGATGGCCAAGACGCTCAACGTACTCGTGCGCACTCTGCCACAGGAGGCCTGCGACGCGTACCTCACCACCGTCGTGGAACAGGTAGGTTAAGTTCTTCAGTTTAAATTAATGCATGGTGTTAATGAACTTGTAGCGACACAAATATGAAGAGGCAAAAAGTACTACAGCGCCATCTATGTAACCACTGAAGAACTAACGGCAACAATACGGTATTACACCCATTTTTAAAAAGTATTTCATTTTGATCCTAGGGTCCTAATAAACCACCAAAAAAAACAAAAAAATAATATTCAAACGATAAGTGCCATAAAACTGCATTTCAATTTTACAATTTCTATGTTCGCGCGTAAAATCAGAATAACGCTTGACGCCATGTTACTCTGTGGTCATGACGTCAGTTGATGACCAACTGACGTCATGACCTGAGTAAACAAATGCGCTGTTATTAGTCTTTCTGTTTAGTTGTATTTTTCACTATAGCTTATGGTATTATTATATGGTAGTATTTATGTCTTCCATGGTATGATTACTATTATTTCAATAAAAATTAAAATGTAAAGTTTTAAAATACTAAAATAGTAAAAGTTGCTCAGTTGACAGTTGTCACTTTTTGTTCTCATGACCATATGACGTAATAATCATGGCGGACACTGTTTCGCGTAGTAAAAGAACAGACTAAAAAAAGTGAAAACTTTGAAATCAATTTAAAAATTTATTTAGTTATTTTATTAACTAAATTTAACATTTTCCGACTGCTTGTTGCCTAGACTATCTGAATTGTATATTTTTAGAATTTCTTTCATATAGAGTAAAATACCCTATTCCTACATCGCGCAAGCAAAGTTGTAAGTGAAGTTAACGATAGCGGTATACACGAGCACCCGGCAAGCAACTGTCGGGCAGTGGCCAACCAGACACGACACCCGTCTGGTCGGAGGATCCTCCGTTTTCCATAGAGGTTGGAGAACGTTACACCCTGTTCATCATACTTCTAAAAACTCTTCACGAAGCCGTTAAATTTCAAATATGCTTTAACTTCTGAAGGCCTTATTATCTTATCTCCACTAAGTCTCAAATTATTCCACTCAAGATTTTTTTTTCTGTTCAACACTTTTATATGTAACGCTATTCGTATCCGTAGGAGGTACAGCACACCGTCCTGATGAGCGTGGAAGCGGCTCGTCGCTGCGTGTGGGTGTGCCGCGCGGGGGGCGCAGCGCCGTCGGAGCCGCAGGACTCCGGGGACTCCGCGCATCACCACGAGCTGCAGCGACGACTCAACAATCTGCAGAAGGATTTAAAAGTAAGCTAAGTTAAAAACAACATCGGGTATGGAAAACAAAGGCGGGATTCTCTTTACTTTTTGTACTTAACTTTATCAGTATTACTCTGTGATGATTGGCTGACGGAGAGCGAGAGGAAGGCCAAAGAAAAGATGAATGGGTTGTGTAAGGAATGATAATATGAAGGTGAAAGTAAATGATGCCGTGACGTCTGATAGGGGAGAATGTAAGAAGAAAACGTGTTGCGCTGACCACAAATAGAATGGGACTCTCATAATGGCTCAACATTTTTACGCCATGGTTGGCGCAGTCGTGGGTTCGATTCTCGCACGGAACAATTTATAGAGCATTTATTTGAATTAGACCGTTACAGATACTTTTGAATGTCAAAAACAAAAAGATGAAGCTACAGTCTAAATCACAAGGCATAATAACTTGTAAAAGTACTGTAGTTGCCCATTCCAAAACGTTGATCCTTATGAAGAAGAACGGACAAGAAACTACATGTACAGTCTTTCAATCATAATAATTTTACAAAATCATGTTTACATCATTCATGTCAAGACTATTTATATATGTGAGAACGATGTAGTCCACATTAAAAACGTTTAGAGTAAAAGTAGAAAACAATAATTAAAAAATAAAGTAATTTTAACTTTTCTTCTCACACTTCCGCTTTCCTTGTTCTTTATACTATTTTTTTATCATTAGCAACACCTAAGCGAACGCAACGTGATCCGCGCGAGCGTGCGCGGTCGCTCGGCGCCGGGCGGCGAGGACGAGTACACGGAGGGCGTGAGCTCCGCGCTGGGCGAGCGGCTCGACTCGCTGCTGGACGCGCTCATCTGTGACAATGATATGCCGGCGGGCTATAATGGAATTCCTACTAGGTATGTTGGAATATTTTTCGTGACAACGCCATCTTCTTCTTATTTAAATTTAGAGATCTTAGATCTATGGTTTCAACGGGATAGCCATGACAGAAAACCGTCTAAGTAGGGAGGTTAGGAAAAGACGTACGCTTTGGATTTGGTGGACAAGAGTTAAAGAAGAATAAAATTTCTATTAAATAAATTACTGGTATATTTGAATTATCAAGGATTACTATTGCTAAGAAAATGTAAGCTCAATAATAACCAGCTGAAGATTGCCAAGAGCCTTGACAAACATCTGTCGAAGCTCTCCTTAGATGGTTAGATGAAAAGCCTGATTCAGAAGGCAGTACTCTTCGATACGGCCCGCATTGTGATGAGGTTCCGGTCTCTGGAGCCCTAACCACCAGTGGCGTGGACCCAGCCCCCGTTACTGACGGAAACCTATTTTAATATTATTACTATTACTTTTTTTAAGAAATATTAAAAAATGAAATTTTAGATATGTAAAAAAATAAAATAAATAATTGTTTTCAACCTGTTCCTAACCATAGAACGGAGAAGAACGGGAATGAAAACTTCATGGAAACTTAATTTCCTTTTTTTTTAATGGCATCAAGCACTGTGAGTTTGTCGTCTGCTTAACCGGGCAAATTAATTTCCGAAATAATCATAATATATTTGTATCTATTATCGAAGTTCGTTGTCGAAATTCTCTCTCTCGCCTTTATTATTCTGTATCTCGTCCAACTATTGTTATATACCTTACGATTAAAGTCATCTCATTGCAGCTTGTTCGACGAGGTGAACGAGCACCTCGCGTTCTGTCAGAAAGCTGCGCAGTGCACATCCAACAGAGAAATCACACTTAATGAGCTCAAAACGTAAGTATAACGTACCAATTGGCAGATATATCGTATTGCAGACTATAATCTAACCCTGTGCCTAATTTCATCAAGATCCGTTCAGCAGTTTTGACGTGAAAGAGTAATAAACATCCGCATAAATACTACTAATATAAACCATTTTTTTATGTTTTCAATATTATACTCGTACATATAAACTGGCTTAAAAAATAATGAAAATGTTTGCGAAAAAAAGTTCCTGTTTTTATTTATTTTTTTCAGTTTGAATTCTGATTAATACAAAATTATTACTATCTTCTTCTAATATATAAAATTCTCGTGTCACAGTTTTCGTTCCCATACTCCTCCGAAACGGCTGGACCTATTAAACGAAAATTTTGTGTACATATCGGGTAGGTCTGAGAATCGGCCAACATCTATTTTTCATACCCCTAAGTGAGCAGCGGGAAACCGCTGGGCACAGCTAGTGTTTTAAAACGATTAGAGGGGCACTGAATGTTTTGTCTTTTAGAAACGGGGTGTTTGATGAAGAAGTTAGGGAACCCCTGATGCTGATGACCTTGTCTTAAATATTTCAGCTACATAACAGGCGACAGTACAGTTCCGCTGGCGCTGATCGGCGGCGCGGGCTGCGGGAAGGCGACGCTCGTGGCGCGCGCCGTCACTCTCGCGCACACCTACCAGCCGGACTTGGCTGTCATTGTCAGGTAAACATCTTCATGACAAATAATCAAAATATTTTTATTTCACAAGCCTACACGTGCACTTATAAAACGTCGACAAAAGATGCACGGTTCAGGTTGGTCGTTTCCTATGGAGAAGAACCGGCAAGAAACTCCATGGTTACTCTTTTAAAATCATTTGGTTTAACAATGTTATTGTTACAGCGTTAGTACTTAAGTATGAGAGGACAGCATAGACCCGACAATAAGTCATTGCTTACTTTACAAAATTTACTTTAGGAATCTACAAGGCACACAATGTCCACTCATTCACAAAGCACTTGTTCAGAGGGCTCTAGGCAGGTAGCTCACAAGTCATTAGTCTAGTTAGTTGTCTTTATGCCTGCTTAGCAAGAGATCTTGGGGTCGATTCCCGAGTGGGATAACCAAAATATTAATAGTACTATTGGAATTTCTACAGTCATTTAGTCTATCACATGGAACTTTATAACTGGCACTATAAGGTACGCCTCTGCCTAACCCTTTGAGGGTTACATGGGCAAAATCAGACTATTTTATTTAATAATAAGTACCTATCATCTTTATTACACAAGAAGTGGTTACATTTTTTGTGAAGTCCCTGACTCCTGTGCATTGGCTCCTGTAACACAGGTCTTTCACCCTTTCCCAGAGGAGATTTTACAGTGTTATGTGTAACAAGATTAACAAAACAATAATATTCAAAATTAAAGTAAAAGAAGAATAAATTAAAGGCGGTTAAAAGTAGCCTGTTATTAGTTTGAGAGTGTTAGTGTGTATGTGTATGTGGAGACTCCACAAACACATACATACTAACACTCAACACAACACACACATTACACACAAACTCATACTCAACAGTGGAGTATGAGTTTGTGTGTGTTGTGTGTGTCAGGAAGGGTTTTAATAAAATCTTTAAATGCTTTCACACAAAATATGTTTCTTAATGTCTATTAAAAGCTTCTATAACTTCAATTTGCCCTCGTCCACAGGTTCGTGGGTCTAACACCAGCGTCGAGCAGTTCCCACATGCTGCTGAAGTCCATCGTGGATCAGTGCCACGTGCTCATGACTGGGACGGTGTATCGAGGACGCAATGTAAGTGTTTTTTTTGTATATTTACTAGCTGTGCCCAGCGGTTTCACCCACGGCTCAGTTCCTTATTGTGATAGGGTGATATGTTGTCTAAAACCATCTTGCATTTCTAATGAGTGGTTTCAGGCTCATCGGTTAGATGGTTACAAAGTTTATCCGTATAGTTATTTAGTTAGGTACTTACTTAGTTAGATATGGCTCGGTACTGGCCCCGAAAGGGGTCGAACATTTAAAATTTTAAATCATACGGCCTCCTCATTATTTTTGTAAATATTTTAATTTCTGCTTTAAAAATAATATGGGTGAGCATTTATTAAAATGGACATAGGTAGAAACAATGTTTGTATTTTATATTTGTAGAAGAACTTTAACCAAAATTACAAAATGTTAGCAATTGCTGTAAAACAGTTATGTTCAACTTTTGACGTGCAATAAAGTATGTTCTAATCTTTTTTGCAATTTTTAGAACGGAACCATTCAAAGTTGCCATTGTGGTTAAGAATATTGGATTCTAATAGATCTTTACCTCGAAAGCGAAAAAAGAGCAACCTCATAGTAAACATAATAAACATCAATGTCTTTCAACATGGGGTTAAAAATGATAGGTTGTGTAATCTCATTAAAAATTCAGTCTTCCAATTTGTGTATTCAGTTAAGATTTTTTTTTATTTAATATTTACGTTTTAGAGGTATGAAGAACAGGTTGTAAATTGTTGTTCTCCAACCTCTATGGAAAAGGGAGGATCCTCCGACCAGACGAATGTCGTGTCTGGTGGGCCACTGCCCGACAGTTGCTTTTCGGGTACAACTTTGCTTGCGCGATGTAGGAATTTTTGCAGTTAGTTCTTCAGTGGCTGCATAGATGGCGCTGTAGTACTTTTTGCCACTTGATATTTGTGTCGCTACTATAATGCGTGTGTGTCCAGGACGTATACTCTCTGTCGGCGGCGCTGCCGTCGCTGCTGGGCGGCGTGGGCGTGTCGCGCGGCGCGCTGCTGTGCGTGGTGGGCGCGGACGCGCTGCGCGCCGCGCGCTGGCTGCCCGAGCGACTGCCGCACAACGTCAAGATGATCGTTACTGTCACGGAAGGTTCATTATCTTATACTAGCTATCTTGGTTTCTCCCGCGTCTTTTGTTGTTGTCACGCTGCCGTGAGTAGTAGCGTGATAATGATAATAACATAATTATGTTACTTCCTGATAATGTAACTACATTATTTTTCACTGATAAGAAGCTTCCTACCAGTGAAAAAATGGATAAAATCAATCCAGTAGTTTTGGAGCGTTTTCGGTATAAACAAATCTAATATAATTAATTAAAACCTTTAAGCCATACAGATATTTATTCCGTAAGATAGCGCAACAATGCATTGCCCAGCCAACGGTACCGACAATCACATGGTACGACGACCTTGAAATTTTGTGTCAGTCTGAATTCTGATCTTTTAATCACTCTTTCACAGAAAAAGACGAGCCGTCAAGCTCAGCAATCATGGCGGTATTATCATCAGAAGATGGGCCCAAAGTCGTCCGAGCGCCACCGGTTGGGCCTGATGAAGCCAAGGCTGTTCTTACGGCCTGTGCTGCAACTTATAGCAAGACTGGGTCCACCTCGCCTCCGGAGTCCGCTGTGAAAGCCGTACAAAAGTGTACTCTACCGCTTTATGCCAAGGTTCGTTTCTGATTTATTTTGTTGCAAGGCCACATGAAATTACCACAAGGACAGTGAACAGTACACACACACAGTACCTTTTTACTGTACGCCACGGTGGGTTTTTGTTTACCACTACTTTAACATGTTCATAGTTATTTTTAATTGACTTTCAATATCTCTAGCGTAGGGTGCGGTATTCTAATGCCATCTAAATGTCACATTAAAATTGCACTTTACTGCGATATATTACAATTGTTTTTTTTATGGCATTCTTTAACATCAAAAATACCACTAACATCTACCATTCATATTCTAGATCCTAGCATGGCAAATCTCGCTATCAGCAGAAACCTTCACCGAACTATCGGAACCTGAAACCACCCCAGAGCTGGTCATATGCGAAGACTTGGAAGGTCAGCTGACGCAGATACTCATCACCACGGAGGCCGCCCTGGGAGCCGACAGGGTGAAGACCTGCCTAGCTCTGCTGACCGCGTCCAGAAGGGGGCTTGATGATACCGAGATACTGGACATCTTGGCCCATGATGAGCTGTTTAGGAGCGAAGAGACTTATTGTAAGATGTTACTTTTTAAAGGGCTTGATTTGTTAATTTTGAGGTAATACAACATAACTCATTAATGCATATGAACAGAGTTGGCAACAACTATGTGCCTTGTGGGACACGACATATTGTTTGAACCTCTACGCTTAAATATTTTTCCAATTTCAACATATTACGTACATTTGGTTAGGTAACCTTAAATATTGTAAGAGGAAGTTATTTGATTCTGTAATTTTTCATATTTTAAAAGAAAATGAGAATATTGACGGTATCGAATACCTTGGATAGGTTCAAATTAGCCACACTCTTTTAATGGTCTCTCGCTTTCAATACTTAGTGGTAGAAACTCGAAATTTTGATCGCTTCAATCTGTTCTATAGTACCATGGGCCCCTGCGTCGCTGGTGTGGCCGCAGCTGGCAGCCCTGCTGTCGCCGTGGCTGCGCTGGGACGCGCGCGGGGCGGCGCGCTGGCGGGACGCGGCGCTCGCCAGCGCGGCCAGCGACAGATACCTGGCTGACTGCGACGCCGCCGTGCGCCAGACGCTCATCGACTACTACGAGGTGAGGACATACAGCAGCTCTCCTGTCATCACTCGCGGTGGTTTGAAGAGCAGAGTATTAACAAGATTAGATGGACAAGGCGTGAACAAGTTCACATCCTTAGGAAGAGTTCGGTGAAGTGACGCGAGAGTTGAGTGATTAGGTTTGATTGAGTTGTCCGCTGGCGGGTGCTAAAAACCCTACCACATCGCGCTAGTTCAGGCACCGTTTCAGTTACACGGAAGGACTTCAACTGCATTGGACACTGACTTTAGACTAAATTACTGCGAGTTAATTCCCGTTTGATAAGTTAAGTATAACCAACATTGAAATTCCGCCAACTTAAAAGTCGTGCAACCTAGACTGCGCTAGAATATTTCATACTATTTCGAATACTCCTTTGAATCTTGTGCCAAAAACCATTTAGACAACAGAGGATCTAAAATGGCACCTATAGAAGAAACATAATGGGTAAATATGAATTACTTTACCGTTTGTATAATAGTCAGAAAGTGAAAATTATTTAATTTTTTTACTAGCTTTCGCCCGCGGCTTCGCCCGCGTTAAATTTGGGGTAACACAGTTCTCCTTGCACCTTATTGATTTGTAATAGCAACGCTAAGTTTTCCCTTTCTCACTCACATCCCACTTTTTTTAAATAAAAAATAGCCTATGTCCGTCTCCTGGTTCCCAACTATCTACTATGTACCAAAATTCATCACAATCGGTTTAGCCATTAAAGCGTGAAGAGGTAACAAACAAACAAACAAACTCACTTTCGCTTTTATAATATTAGTAAGGGTTTATTTGGCTCACCAACAATTGAATACACAGTACAAGATCAAAAAATACATCGAACAAAACTTATAGATTAGTGTACCAATCTCTTATAGGTAAGCACATCATGCATTATGTTAATGTTCATTGAAGATGAGATTAACAGTCAATTCACAGTATTAATTGCGTTTGTGACCATTTTAAGAATTTTATCGTAATTCATATTATTATCCTATTATGATTCTGCTTAAGCGGCTATTTTGAGCCCCAAGTTGCTGATTAATTAGGAATTACTTATTGAAAAGGTTTCCTTTTTTGTAAACTTGCCGTATTTATATATATATATAGACCTTTCTCATCTGTTTCATCATCGTCCTGCCCTTGTTACTTGGGGTCGGCAGTCGACACAACTACTTTTTTTCTTTTATTCTTTCATTCTCACCTGCCTTACTTAATTATTTAACATCTTGACTAAATCGTTTAAGGAATTATTTAAAAAAAAGCCTGCGTCTATGCAAGAACTATGTTTAATGTTTATTTTTTCTATTTGCAGGGTAAATGGTATTCAGAGAACGATCCCAAGATGGCTGGCCGTCTGGTGTCGCAGGAAAATAAGTTTTCTGAAGAATAGTAAGTAACATTAATGTCATAAGCTTCGGTCAGAAAACTAACTTTCAAAAACTAGTTCAATTATAGAACATGGTCAGTAGAAGCTAGGACAGGGGCCTAGAGGCAGTCACAAAACCTCTGTGTGGAACGGGGGGGACTGTCAGACTTTTACTGACTAAAACCCACCCATACTCCTTCTTTTTCCCTTTATGTGTCGGGGCCACAGCATCTTTTTCGAACAACCCGCAACCTCGGCAGGTTTATGACTGCCACTAGGTCTATTTTGATGAAGTGGCTGCACTCAAATTCTCGTCAGAAAATAAATGACAAAAATATCTTTTAACAGCTACAACACCCGAAAACTCGACGAGCTACCCTTCCAACACTACCACATATACAAAGACGATCCGAAGACCTTCGCCAACCAGCCATACTTTACCCAGCTGGACTGGGTACATGACAAGCTAGCAGCCACAGACTGCTGCCACTTCCTCGAAGACATAGCCTTGGTCCACATTGACCCTTTACCAGAACACCTTGAAGTCTTAAAAGACGTTTTGGAAACCCATTCTTACGCATTAGACTATGACCATCGACAGTTTTACGGGTTACTCAGAATGACTATGGAGAAAAGACAGCGCAATGGACATCAAATTAAAAGCAAAATCGTTCAGGATTGGATGAAGGATATCAGGGAACCTCCCGTGCCTACACTGTACCCTGAGAATCTAGATTTCTGGAAAATCATGGATACAAAGGAGAAAAGGGAGTTTTCAATGCATGATGGATTTGATTCGAAGACTTATGACCTGATCGTCAGGTTTGATAGCCGGGGCAAGTTTGTGGCGACTGTGTCGACGGAACGAGAGGAGATATGCGTTTGGGATGTACTAAAGTGAGTGAACTATAATACAATTTAGAATTTAGACGGTACAGTTGCGGTTGGCGCAATAGTCACGCGATTTGCTGCTACGCCGCTTGTAGCGGGTGCATTCCCCGCACGGAACAAATATTTGTGTAACCGGCAGGTAATTGTTCTGAGTCTGGCTGTTTGTTTAAATAAATTTAGCAAAAGGCCTATTGATTTTCTATCCCATAAAGCAACTAAGCTGGCCTTTTTTAGGATGGGTAACATCAAAAAACTTTCCCCGCGCGGCGGAGCGGGGGACAGTGTCAGACTTGTATTGACTATAACCCACCCATATTTTGCCCTTTATGTTCCGGGGCCGCGGTATTTCAAGTACTAACTAAGTTGGCCTGTCTTTACATCAACAGTCTCTATTTTAAACGTTATTTAACTGTGTTTCAGGTGTCAAATGGTCAGGAAAATGGTCGGTGTGACCCATCCTATAAACCTGGTGCCAATAGACGAATATAAATGTGTGGTGCTATGTCGCAGGGAGCTTAGAGTTTATAACTTAGATCAGGTAAGTTACATCCAACAAGCTTAAGTAATATATGACGGCATGGTCGCTCGACTGATGCGCAGCGTGTTGTGGGCTCGATCCCCGCACGGAACAAATATTAGTGTGACCTACACGTAGTTATAATGCTAAGAAGTCATAGGTATTGAGGTTGAAATAAAAGTTGTATAATTCTCACTTGAGTGAGCGGTGAGGAAACAAGCGCATGGGCAGCGTTAAAAATCTGACAATAGGTACTAACCACGCCATAAAGAAGAAGCACCCTGCGAAGAAATAGAATAGAATATATTTAGAAAATATTTATTCAAAAATCTTTTTTTTTTTATTAGTGGTAGGCTCGCGTTTGACCACTATCGCACCTGATGGTAAGTTATGATGTGGTCGACGATGAAGCACGCTTACCTAGAAATAACCTATTCACTCTTGACTTGAAGACTCCCAGGTTGTAGCTGTCAGGAAATACAAACTCCGGCAGGGAATTCCACTCCTTAGCGGTACGCACAATGAAAGTATTCCCAAACCGTTTAGTGCGTGTGGGTGGGATGTCTACCATGTAACGGTGGCGCATCGCCGTACATCTTGTAGTCCTATGATGGAACGGGCTTGGCGGAATTAGGCTGTGAAATGTAACCGATAGAAAATCAAACAATTGGAATTATAAATACAATTTCAATCCTAGAAATAATGTTGGTATAACAAATTTCGATGCCTGTACTAGGTTTGATTAAACCTGTATCACAGGCGGCATTTTGTATAATTAATGTTAGGACACTAAATTTCTTAACAATATATATATATATATATATATTTTTTTTTTATTAGTGATAGGTTCGCGTTTGACCACTATCTCACCTGATGGTAAGTGATGATGTGGTCGACGATGAAGCACGATATTTCTTAAATAGTAAAATGTCTGCTCAGGGAGTCCATTTTCATATAATTATTGACTCGTGTTTTTCCCTCGTCATCCAGGGCACATTCCTCGTGGCTCTGAAAGGCGTGATGAACCAAAAGATGCCGTACTACGGACTGCACGACCCGAACCATCTGGTTGCACTCTCCAGGAACAGGATGTATGTCAACCTTATGAACATTGAGACTGGTGAGTTTAGCGAACGTTTTTGAACGACAATATTAGTTTTTTTTTTTTACTTTTTCGACAACACGGTTGGCGCAAAAAAAAATTAGAACTGGTTAAATAAATTAAATAAATATCTTGGGACAGCTCACACACGGCTATCTGATCCCAAGCTAAGCAGAGCTTGTGTTATGGTAACCAGACAACTGATATACATACTTATATAATTTATAAATACATACATATTATAGATAAATCACACCCAGACACAGAACAAACAATCATGCTCATCACACAAAGTTTGTCCTGGGTGGGAATCGAACCCATGACCTCCGGCTCAGCAGTCAGGGCCACTAACCACTAGACCAACAGGCCCGGCATCAAGTATCTTCCATGAGGCACTAAAATGTACGTCCAGGGTGGCCTGGACGCTCGTGCCGTGGATGCAGGTTGTTCGAAAGAGATACTACGGCCCCTTAACATAAAGTGCAATAGAAGGAACATGGGTGGGTTTTAGTCAGTACAAGTCTGACACTCCCACTCCACTCGAAGTACCGAAGGATGAGCGTTTTGTGCGACTGTCTCTTGTAATTTTGCATTCAAGAGGTGCTAATAATCAGCCTAATTTGAATAAATGACTTTTGATTTTGATTTCATATTTAAAACCGGCCAAGAGCGTGTCGGGCCACGCTCAGTGTAGGGTTCCGTAGTTTCCCGTCCGTCACAAGTTAAGTGTTAAGTGTTCCCAGTTATGAGGCCAACAGAACAATTCGGTAATACCTGATCCAATGTAATAAGTACCTACAGCGCCATCCCTTGGGGAATTGGGTTACTAATTAATACAAAGACGTGCAATTTCGGTGGCAATTTTTGATTGCGAGAATCGATTTCAATAATTCTTTTTTTGTTTGAAAGATACGTTCAGGATAATAAAATATGTAAACAAAGTTACAAAAAATGCTTGCATATACGATTATACTACAAACTTAGTCCAGAAATTATTTTGTACAACTTTTTGTCTTTTTTGTACAAAAACTGTTGTGTCAATCAAGTTCAAAATGATTTTCAGAAAGATTCAAGTTCAAAATGATTTTTAGAAAGTCCTTATAAAGTTCTACTTTTCAGTTTTTTTTCATATTTTCTAAACTTATGGTTCAAAAGTTAGAGGGGGGGGGACACATTGTTTTTTACTTTTGGAGCGATTATTTCCGAAATTAATGACATTATCAAAAAATTGTCTTAGTAAACCCCTATTCATTTTTAAATACCTTTCCAACAATATATCACACGTTAGGGTTGAAATTAAAAAAAAAATCACTTCCCACTTTACATATAGGGTGGCTACCCTAATAAAACATTTTTTTTAAATTTTTATTTTACCACTTTGTCGGCGTGATTGATATACATATTGGTACCAAATTTCAGCTTTCTAGTGCTAACGGTCACAGAGATTAAGCGAGGACGGACGGACGGACGGACGGACGGACGGACGGACAGACAGACATGGCGAAACTATAAGGGTTCCTAGTTGACTACGGAACCCTAAAAATGAAGTCTATCCTCATTCAAGGATAACTCTTTTTTTTTCTTATAAAAACTTTTTTTTTATTACTAGGCGACTGCGTTACTACGTTCAAGGCTGGTGAAGATAGGTTCCTGAATTCCCTGCTGGTATCAGGGGATGGAAGGTAAGACTCTTGGATACTGTAACCGATTTTTAACTTTATTCTTAGGTCATTTAAGTTCTATATCACTTTTTATTTACACATCATATTATGGTTTGTCCAGAAAAAAAAATCCTAACTTATCATGTTCTCCGATGGTTCAATAAAAAAATAAATAAAGAAATGTAAACTTTAGTTATTTCATATTAAGTTTATTTCAGAATAACCATGATAACTGATGACCTTTCTATGCTTCAGGGTTCTAGTATGTGGCGATGAAACTCAGAAGCCATTCCCTCTACTAGTATGGTCACTCACATCTCGGAAACTGCTGTACGATTTGAGGATACCGCATCACGACTTTATCACATCCAAGGCTGCTATTACTTATGAGGGTAAGTTTAACAGGCACACATTTCGTAGACTATTTCCGGAGTAACTATAATCCGGAAGATAGTGTGACGTTGTTGCTCCCAATATTCCTGCTGTAAAACTTTGAGCAATAAGAAACACGGTGCGCCTAGTTTATTATTAGCAAAAACGAGCCACAATTACTACTACTACTATACCAGCCTGTAACTATCCCACTGCTGGGCAAAAGCCTCTTTTTAAACAGAGAAAGCACGAGCATTGTACGAAAATGTTCCAGATATTTTTTTTTTGTATAGAAGTATTGGTAATATCCTCTCTATAGATCTTAAAAATCTATTTGACTAATACTATCACAGTTTATAAGCACATTCAGCTACATACATACCAGAGACTACTTAATAATCTATACTAAATTATTATAAAGCTGAAGAGTTTGTTTGTTTGTTTAAACGCGCTAATCTCAGGGACTACTGGTTGGAATTGGAAAATTCTTTTAGTGTTGGATAGTCCATTTCTTGAGGAAGGCTATAGGTTATATAACATCACGCTACGACCAACAGGTGCTGAGCAGCGTGGGTTAACCCGCGAGAAACAGCTAGTTCTTAATAAGACTTAATAATTCTTCCTTTCCCCAGGGTCCTACGTCTGCGTCGTCTCAAGAGAACTTGACGAGCCGAGCCCGAACTTCATCGTAGTGTACGACCTGCAGTCAGGCACGCTGTTCAAGAAATGGAAGCCAGGATGCGACACCGTGGCGCTCGCCATCTCCTCAGTAGACGGGTGTGTGGTGTCGGGGCTCGCTGACACCAGGATATTGGTGTGGGACTTAGTTACAGGTCAGTAATAAATCCTTACTAATATAAAAAAAGCGAAAGTGAGTTTGTATGTTTCTTACGTCTTCACGCCGAAATAGCCAAACCGATTTTGATGAATTATGGTACAGAGATAGTTGAGACCCTGGAGACGGACATAGGGTACTTTTTTTAAAATAAAAAGTGAGATAGTGGGGAGAATGAGGGGAGACAAAGATAACTTTCGATCATCACGTGGGTTAAAGTAAGCGTTAGCCCAAAAAAACAATTAAAGGAAAGTCCATCCTAGCCCTTCAGTAGATGGCGCGCAACCTCACCATTATAATAGAAAAATGAAATGTTAATTTAAGTAAATATTTAATTAATTAAATCAACAATAGGAATATTCATGCTAATAGTAAATATCTTATAGGTGAAGTTCTTCAGGAACGTCAGGTGTGTAGTACCCGCAAGTGGTATACGTGTATGACCAAATATATAAATGTGGACGTAGCAAAGGAGAATCTAAGGATCGTAGCGACGTTCTGTGGTTTCTACCTACCCCAATGGGGAAAAGGCGTGGGTTTTGGGTGGGTTTATTGTGTAACTCTGACAAACACTAATTATCAATCGTTGGTGTCACCAGGTAACTGCCGCCTAACCCTGCGCGGGCACGTGGCAGCGCCCTCTATGCTGCGGCTGGCGAAGTCGGGCGGAGTACTGATGTCCACTGACGACACCTGCAAGGACCTCTCCGTCAGGCTTTGGGACTTGCATACTGGTAAGAATATCATCAACTGGATTATACGCGGTGCCGCGAGGCGACTTCCTCCACCGAAGAAGTGCGTCTGTGGACGATGAGCAATGGTGAGCGAGCCGTCCGACCATATTAGGTGCTTTCGTGTTTCACACGCGCTTCAAAGAGATGTCAGCAAAGCAGAGGAGCCTACCATGGCCTACTACCACTACCTGCCGGGGTTACGGGTTGTTCGAAAGAGATAACACCACCCCGGAACACAAAGAGCAAAAGCAGGAACATGGATGGGTTTCAGTCATTATAAGTTTGATACTCCTTTCCGCTCCGCCTAGAGAGGGGTATGGCCGCTGGATTAACTATAAGCGCATGAGAGTTTTGTGCCTTTACTGGGCAGACGAAATTGTTGCCAGCAGGGGCGAAACTTTGATGAGGCTGGCTGGTTTTTGTGTTTGCCAAAGAGGTATCATCAATTCGGGTTGTTAGAGCTCAGATAGTCATTTACTGTAAAGTATTTGAATTCAGCAGAATCCGGTTAGACTGGCCCTAAAATAGCTGGGAAAAGGCTAGGCTGATGATGATTAGAATTATTCTGCGATAACGCTGATATTCTGGAACATAGGATTGGCCTAAAATAATATGTTTGCCAGTTTATTTTTCCCTGAAATTAACTAAAATTTGTAACCATCCGAGAAATACAAGTAACTTTAATGGCATTAACCGTGACTGCTTCTAATTAATTTCTTTCTTTTTCCCAGGAAAATTGATAGCCGTCTACACGCCTCCGGAGAGGATAACATCCTGCGAGGTTCTCCTCGGCGGTTCAGTTCTGGCACTTGCTTTAGAAAACTACAAGGAGGTCCTATGTGTGAAGCTCTATGGCCCCGCCGTAGAGTCAGTCCAGAACGGCAAAGATTCAGAGTTCGATGTCCGCGATTATGGAGATGATAATTTGGAGGGAAAAACTTTCGATGTCAAGGGTTTGGAGAACTCATAGCAGGTCCGCAAATGAGGTATTGAAGCAAAGGCTTTGAAGTTTTGAGAGCCACTTTTTGTTATGTTTTAAGGATGCCTTATGCAAAATTTTGCTGCCATTTTCTGGGCTTTTGACTGCAAGTTAGGGGTATTAACTTTTGGTTGACTACTACTCTAATGCTGACTAAACGTAACTTATGCTGGCTTTTTTACTGTATTGGATTCCATATACTACGTTAGGCCAGTTAAAATTCAAAGTGTGAACGCTGACGCGCGGTCGAATGTACGATACACGTACACATTTCACGATGATCCTAATTTATAATTTATATATTTTTTAGATCCGACCTTGCGCTAAGTTTTGTTGAAACCGGGTCTGACAAATAGACGCAAGCCCCTTAACCTCTGAGCCATCACGGTGTTGTTTCGTCCACATTACTAGGTTCGTGAAAACATTAGGAGATTTGTAATGTAGGAGAAAATCAATTTTAAAAGTAACTTTGTGTACATTTCAAAAGAAGTATTGGCGAGTATCTGTCAAAGTCCGCAGCAAAAATATTTTGAATCTCAAATCTACCTAGAGTTTTATTGTCTGTGAAATTTTGCATTGGGCATCATAATTATGGCAAAATCGATATTATAGAAATAAATATGAATTCCGACAACTATATCTCAAAAGCGACAAAAGTCCAAACTGTTGAACACAATATTCATTAGTTTGTTTTTTATTTTCCCCTTTTTTGAGAACATTGACTGTGTCCTATTCAAAGCGATCGGTTACGCGATTAGGCGATTGTCGCGTTACATGTCATTTGTTTGTACTGTTTGACTTATTACGCGTTCGGTTTCACCAAACAAAATATATGCGACAATCACTTGTTCGCGTGGCAACCGCTTTGTTTAGCACTCGGGGTGAGAATTCAGAATCTTTGAATCACAATAAAAAAAAAACAAGCAATCACAGTGGCTTAGTATCGCCGAGGTGACACGTAAAAAAAAGAAATTAATAAAAAAAAACAATTAATGTTTTGATCTATTACGCTTATTAATAATTACATTACTTATTAAATTAAATAAATTGTATTTAGTGAATTCTTTATCTGTAATGTTGATGTTTAGATGTAATTTTGTGAAAATAGGTTAAGGTTATAATTAAGTCTATTTCATTTTTGGACTCCCTTTTTCTGACCCTCATATTTTGTCTGTAGCTTTTACTTAATATTTTCTATCCTTTTTGAAATGGCCAAAGACCTAACGTAATATTTCATTCATCGGTAGGTAGATAAATACAAATTGACTTATCCATAAGTAAGCAAAACAATTATGACTGGGTCAATTCGCAAACAAAACCTCGGGCCACCGCCACAAGGCAATCTTAACTTAGGTAACTGCATAATATGAAATGCATGCGTCACTGATGTGTAACCGTAATTGCTCGTTTCGCGTAGATACATCCCATGTTGTTTCTATGAACACAGGACGGCACATCAACATTATACAAAACCAATTTACGCAAATCTCTCACCTACGGATCGTACATCGTAGATTTCCCGTACAATTAATTGATCTACATAAACTAGTTTTTTAAAGGTTTATGTGCCGGCGCGTGTACTATAGACACTACAGCACCTGGAAAAATGATGCATCAAACTTTATAAAAGACGACTGTCTACTAAATTAATTTGATGCACCTTATTTGCACAGGTTACTGTTTTTGAATTTTAGAAAAACGATCACCCTTTATGCGCGTGGCCTGAACCGTGTTACTATCACAAATTCGTTATTGGCGCTAAAATCCGCCATTTTATTTTATCATCTGTAAACCCATAAGGTTGGATTCCATTAAGATGTATAACCAATAGTCTATATCAATTTCGGATATAAAATCTAGCTTAGTATCACTTTTAGCATTTTATAACCTTTTATGAAAACTTTTGTTAATAGCTACATTTTTATTTATTTCGACTTCCACTTAAACATCCTTGTAAATGCCCTAAATTTATTTCTACTGCCATTTTATACTTCTTATATTGTAAGCAAATAGCAAATTAATTATAGGATAATCATTCATGTTCGAGTAATAATAAGGGTTGCACACAATAGTTACCTAATACACTCACTTTGTTTAACATGTATGCCGTGAGGTAACATCGATGATTTAAACCTTTATTATAATAATATGTTTAAAATTACCGGATGTATGGCTATACCTTATTGCTGGTCGGCAATTTACTAATAAGCCAAATTGTTTCAAGACGTATGGTTATAGATCCAAACCATAACTACCTAAATAATTCCCATCCCAAACACGCATGTCTTGATGCAAGTTAAATCCTGGTTAGGATATTGATTTGGTTTAATGGTCGAAGTTACATCAAAGCAGCCTACTCCTCATTAGGCCGTGCTGTTTGAGTACTTAGTGTACTTCTGGCGAAAATAAAAGGTAACAAAAAATATTAAAGTAATATTGTTGAAACACGGAGTAAGAGGCACCATGGCGCAAGCTTTTATCAAGGATTCAGTACATGATTCTAGATATCCCAGTCCTGAAACTTTTTGTTGGATATACAAAAAACTAATCTGCTGTTACACACAATAGTAACCATTCGGTGGTGGAACAGCTGATTTTCGTCAAGAATCAAGTAAAAGCTCGCGACCGAATATCCTTTACGCTCTGTGTTTTAATCGATTACCTTCTCAAAACGCACGAATGCCTTATATATTCTTTTGTTGGACGTTTTGGCGGGACTAAAGCGCTATTAATTTAGATCTGTTTATTTTTTCGGTGGCTATAAAACTATATACGACCAAAGCAATCTATACCTACTATAGTCTAGTTGTAATCGTCTAGCTGTGAGATAAGTAATCACTGTTGTTACACCACATAGAACCACACCTTAACCGGGTTTATGTCACTATTTTTTTTGTTCTTACCCTACGTTATTACAAAATAAATAAATTAAAATATATCTTAGTTAAAAACTAACATTTGCCTTAAAAACGTACGTACATTAAAAAAGGTTGTTATTACTGATAATAATATAAAATAAAGCCAACTATTAATGCGTAATTACCTCATTTGACTAAAAATTATAATATTTTAAATAAATACTGAATAACACATATTAAAATTATAAATTCGATTTAATTTATTGAGAATGAACGTTGACTACTTATCTCATTCTAAATCTAAATTAATTGAGTAAAGTGATTGAACTGAATCTTAATGTCTTCTATGTGATTTATTTAACGTAACTTCCGCTGCCATATTTTACTTCTCATTTTAAACTGAGTAAAATAGGCACGTTATACGTGAGTCACTTATATAGCCACAAATATAAGACGAGGTTGTCTTCGGAGACCAGTGGCTCGCGTGTAGCCAGCCTTATTATTTTAATTTCAAGGGTTCCGTAAATCTTTCTTTGTTTTTGTTTGTCGTCCATTTTGTCCGTCCGCAGACTAAAATAAGATTAATTTTGAAATGCCTGGTGCATCAAGACAGCTTCTGTTTGTACCTTTTAAGAACCTTCGTTTATTTTATAGAACTCAAATATTTTAAGCTGTTGTGTTTGCTCAATGAGTTTCGTGATAGTATTTACGGAACCCTACAATCGTTCATTATGTAAAGCATGCATAAATATTTATCGCACAAAACGTGGGAGTTATTGATTTTTAATTGTACCGTTTGACAGCTAGCGAGGGCATACAATTTGAGGCATAGTGTCACTTTCCTCCAGTGGTCAGTGACGGCTAATTTTAATACGGCTACAGCTTCTGCTTTTGAAAAAGTGGCTGTGCATCGTTAGCCAAAAAGAATATGAATAGCCAAACCTACACCATCATTCATAATTATTATTTATGGTGCCTGTAGAAGAAAGGATTGGATTGGATTGAACCGTAGCGGTCAATGGGTTTAATTAAAAATCTAAATAAATTCTGTCGTATTTTTTTTAAATGTGTTCCATATTCGCTCGCTGGAGATAATTATTTTCTGCATCATTTCGAGCGAACATCAATGGGAAGCACAAGTTTAGTGTTCACACACCAATATAATATTGGCACGAAAGATGAAAGCGCTAGCGTAGCACGCGAAATTCGAATTTTCTTTTGTTTTTTTTTGCAATTTACAATAAATGTCAGGCTGTATCTAGAAATAAATATGATTTGCAACCGACAAACGTGTGTTTATTTATTACGATGGCGAATCATATTTTAATCAACACCCGACACTTACCTGTGAATTACGAAAAATGTAAGAAAAATGAATTTCGCGAGCTACCCTGGGACATCCTCTTAGCGGCAATTTTTCGTTTAAAACATGTATTGTTGTGTAAACAATTATTTTAAAATGATTTATCTAAGCATTGATAAATACTTTGTAGTGGAAACAGGCTGGTCCCTGTATTACTGATATTCTATGTTAGTCAAAGTAGCGATCAATTTGAAGTAAAATCAACTAATGTAATATAATGAATAAGGCAATGGTGTAATCGATTAAATTGTTAAAATTATTTATGTATTCTGGAAAGTTACGTATTACTTGATGTCCTGATTAAATTATTGGAAAAATACTGCTTGTTTTTTTATTTATTCATAATAATTCGTTTTCTAACTTGTAACGTCTATCTACCACAACTTATAAATGCAGGCTCTTTACGAAGTCGTCGCCCGTCAGCTACTTTTATTTTTTTAAAACGTGGCCCCACACTCGGAATTCCTCCTGTATCGTGGGTGCGTTTACAAACATAATAAAAACACACATAGGTACACAAACAGCCAGACAGACCCAGACCAGATACCAAAAAGTGTAGAGAAAGATTAGCTTTGCTATTTGCTAGGGTTCATATCATGTAAAGTGACAGAAATTAGGGCAAACTGCCCAGGGTAGCGGGTTGTTTGAAAGAGATACCGCGGCCCCGGAACATTAAGGGCAAAAGAAAGAACACGGGTGGGTTTTAGTCAGTACAAGTCAGAAACTCCTCTCCTCTCCGCCCAGACCGGCGAAAGTTAACTAATGATTTCGCATCCTAGCTCTTCACAGAGGGAGGGAAGTTATTTTTTTTTTTTATTATTATTGATAGGCTCGCGTTTGACCACTATCTCACCTGATGGTAAGTGATGATGTGGTCGACGATGAAGCACGCTTACCTAGAAATAAACTATTCACTCTTGACTTGAAGACCCCCAGGTTATAGCTGTCAGGAAATACAGACTCCGGCAGGGAATTCCACTCCTTAGCAGTACGCACAATGAAGGTATTCCCAAACCGTTTAGTGCGTGTGGGTGGGATGTCTACCATATAACGGTGGCGCATCGCCGTACGTCTTGTAGTCCTGTGATGGAACGGGCTTGGCGGAATTAGGCTGTGCAATTCCATCGCACACTCTCCGAAATGTAACCGATAGAAAACCGAAAGGCTGGCAACGCGCCGGCGATGCTCCAGGCTCTGGAGCTTTGACTCAACCAGCGCGTCGTTGCCGATGAGCCTCTTGGCTCGTTTCTCTATAGACTCTAGCGCTTCAAGCTGGTATTTGGCGGATCCGATGTTATGTTAGTTATTCGATGATTTCCCATCCACAAAAAAAGGGTTGTTAAAATATACAAAATGAAAACACTACTGCCTATATTAATATTACAAGCAGAGTTTGCTTGCTTGAGCGCGCTAATCTGCATTGAATGCCACTGAAAAAATAAACTTTTATTGAATCCATTTAGCAAGAAAGGCTTAATAACAGATCAGTGATCACGCTACGAGCCTTAGGAACCGAGCGATTTTAGGAAATTCTACACCATTTCAATTTCCTGAACTATAGCTAAATGTTTTGTGTATTATGGCAAAAATAAAAATACATGAGTATTTTTTATGTTATTTTATTTAATAATTAAATCATTTTCACAGCGAAATAAAATTAATACTACTCTAAAACTGTTTACGTTTAGCAGGATTGGAATAGACCCTTCTTCTTCATCTCCTCAAACTCCTTTTCAGCATCGTAGGTCCTAGAAATAAAAGAAATATTTTTATTAACCCATGTTGATATTTGAAAAAGCCACATTGGCACTTGCCTGGATTTTAACCTCTTGCTCGAGAGGCGAGGCGCTCAACCTCTGGGCCATCACGACATTATGAGTTTTTTAATTCATACGTATATTCTAAAAGCACGATGTCTTATATAAGTCTTATATAAGACATCGTGCTTTTGAATGAAAACATTGTTAGAAAACCTGCACTCTTACTAATACTAGTTGGCACCGCGTGATATCGAAAATAAAGTATCACATGTGTTATTCCAGACCATAATCTACCTCTGTGCCAAATTTCATCATGATCCGTTCAGCCGTTTTGACGTGAAAGAGTAACAAACATCCATACATCCATCCTTACAAACATTCGCCTTAAAATAAAAATTAAGTGTACAAAAGTTGCTGAACTTATATCAAGCGCAAGTTCGATCGTGTGTGGAGTACTGTTCTCATCTCTGGGACGGATCCGCCAAATACCAGCTTAAAGCGCTAGAGTCTATAGAGAAACGAGCCAAGAGGCTCATCGGCAACGACGCGCTGGTTGAGTCAAAGCTCCAGAGCCTGGAGCATCGCCGACGCGTTGCCAGCCTTTCGGTTTTCTATCGGTTACATTTCGGAGAGTGTGCGATGGAATTGCACAGCCAATTCCGGCAAGCCCGTTCCATCATCGGACTACAAGACGTACGGCGATGCGCCACCGTTACATGGTAGACATCCCACCCACACGCACTAAACGGTTTGGGAATACTTTCATTGTGCGTACTGCTAAGGAGTGGAATTCCCTGCCGGAGTCTGTATTTCCTGACAGCTATAACCTGGGGGTCTTCAAGTCAAGAGTGAATAGGTTATTTCTAGGTAAGCGTGCTTCATCGTCGACCACATCATCACTTACCATCAGGTGAGATAGTGGTCAAACGCGAACCTATCACTAATAAAAATAAAAAAAAACAAATATACAAATCATTCCTCTTTAAAATGTTAGTGTAGATAACCTTTTTCTTGAATTCAAATATGCCAATTTTGCAATATTAATATGAAGCAGGCTTATTCCTTGGTTTAAGGTGCATTGGCAAGCATGTAGTTGGTTTAAAGTATTCATCATCATAAACCTAGCCTTTTCGTTTTTCCTTGCAATATAGAGAAAAAATAATTCTTCACTGCAATCAAGTAAATATTCTATTCTATTTTGTTTTATTGTTCCCCACACTAGGTATTTCTCTTCTATTGTAGGTGCGTCTACAAACAACTCATACACAAACCACCAGACCCGAAACAACCACCTGTAAGCCATACAAATTTTTGACCCGTGCGGGGATCGAACCCAAGAAACACAGTGCAGCAGTCTATGGCTTAGCCACTACACCGTGCCAAAATCCTCACTAATATTATAAAAGCGAAAGTGAGTTTGTTTGTTTGTTTATTTGTTTGTTACCTCTTCACGCTTTAATGGCTAAACCGTTTGTGATGAATTTTGGTACATAGATAGTTGGGAATCAGGAGACGGACATAGGCTAATATTTTTTGGAAAAAAGTGGGATGTGAGGGAGAAAGAGGGAAGAAAAGGGAAAACTTAGCGTTGCTATTACAAATCAATAAGGCGCAAGGGGAAATGTGTTACCCCAAATTTAACGCGGGCGAAGCCGTGGGCGAAAGCTAGTCCCGTATATATCTCACCTGTAGAACTCAGCATATTTCCTCTTGCGCTCCTTGCCAACGATCTGCTGCACAGCGACAGCTGACACACCAGCAAGCACCAACGATACAATCAGGTTGCGCTTGATCTGAGCGTTGAGGAGCCCCCTCATCATGGGCTTGCTAGCGGTGGACACGGCCTTGTCTGCCATCTGGATTGGAAAGGGGTTTATTTTTCTCTCAAATAGGTATGTGCTTACTTTTTTTCCTATGCAAACCATTTTAATTTTTTATCAAAAAAAGTTGTCAACCCTACCTAGGATGGTCACATTAGTGTTAAAGCCCCTTTTAGTTGTTTTGCATCAAAAATGTTACTTGTTAATATTGGCTATTTCATAGAGAAAAGCACTTCACCCGATTGATTGCCGGGAATTTAATACAACCCACTTAGTGTAATCATTGTTATTATATTATGTTTTTTTTTTTACTTGTTATGGATGTATGCAGATACAAATTAAAAAGGGTTGGGTTTAGTATTCAGTAGCAGGCGGAAAAGGTAACAAAGGATTGAAATTGGTAGGGTTTAAGTTCCCGATTGTAATGCTACCACTATTTTTCAAAGGAAATGTATTTTAGAGAAATTAATGAAGAAAAATGTTTCTAACCTCAAATCAAATAAAAAGCGATAACGGAACGTAAAAATGGGCGATTGACAGCCATACCACGTATTGTCTATGGTGCAAAACCAAGCGATTGCAAACGTAAAACGGACCGTAATTATTAATGTCATCTGTCATTGTCATTCGTTTGTTCATTCCGTTTCTCTCAGAGTTGCGTGAATGTGTTCCTTGCGTTTTGTGTTTTTCTCATATTAAGTTAGTTAGAGTTCGGGACTTGGGGCACCCCGACATGGACAGGTTAGGTTCTGAAAGACCCCGCCATACCCTTCGTGTTAGGTTACTTTAAACCCTGAACGCAGAAGTAGGAGCCCCGCGAAGCGGGGCTCCGTCGAACCACTTTGATAGGTAGTAATCAGTGATTTAGGCATTGCGTTTACATCAGAGTGGTGCCAGGACACAGAGGGCACCTCCTTCCTTATCCTAAACGATACCAAATTTCTGGAATACACTTTTTATGTGACAATGACGAGTTTTGAGGTTAGGTTACAAAAATGGGTTTTTCTCAAGAACGGTGCATTACCTTGATATGGGAGTGGTACCGGGGGGTAGGGGGCACGACCCCCCTCCCCTCCCCCCCACCACCCGCTCCCTCCGCCTGCTGCTGAATACTAAACTTTACCCCAAATATTTGTCCACCATGCTGTCAGATTATATTAATTATAATTATTGTTTAAAATATTTCAAACAGGCATGAGATCAACATAATGAGAAATGATGTAGATCTTTTAAAGGCATATATTTCTACTATATATGTTCTAGGATGTTTTAAAGCCTTAAGTGAGCAATCATCAATCAAATAAACAACCAGTTTTTTTTTGGTGACTTATTCTGCATCTTCACATAATGGAAG
This sequence comes from Ochropleura leucogaster, assembly GCA_958449745.1. NCBI lineage: Eukaryota > Metazoa > Arthropoda > Insecta > Lepidoptera > Noctuidae > Ochropleura > Ochropleura leucogaster. The sequence goes on along the minus strand of OY288221.1, from coordinate 12,525,884 downwards.
AGAATTAAGAATTATAACTGTAGGTTTTGAACAATAGTTTAACTGAATAATGTTTTAATCAATATTCCTATCAGTAAAGCTTAGATTATTTATAATCTAACCACCATATTCTATTCCACTCTAGCAAAAAGAACTGTCAAATCAGATAAGATGATAACAGCAATTGAAAGTAGAACATCATTAATTTAACTATTCAAATAAATGAGGTGAATACCACGAAATTAATGAATCACTAATTTTATTACGATTATGTGAAGGAATGAGGAAAACTATTTTCATGACATGAGTGTCTATTGACAACGTTCTTACATAACATTTTCATGGCATTTTTTTCTTAATTATCAAGTTAAAACTTATCGTATACTATTTGATTTACAAGCGAAAACATATAAAGGTTAAATATATGGTGATACTTACTTTTATTTATCTAGATTTCCGAAATATCGCAAAGCACACGAGAACAGCAAGTGCAAGAGCAAATTTCAACTGTTTTCTTTTGCACAAAATTTCTGAACAGATATCCCTGTTGTACGTGCGTATTCGCTACAAAAACGCACGGTGACCATGATCCAATCACAAAGCTTGACAGTGCCAAAGTTAAGTTTTCTGATTGGTGAGTGGTCACGTGTGTTCTCGACGACATCGATTTTCCATAACGTTCCTTTCCATGCAGACAAAATGATAAAACTTAACCTCTTTTCAGTGTAAAGTTATACTCATCAGTACCGGAAATTCCATAAGCAAATTAAACTGGATTAGCCCGTAACCGGAAAGAGCACTTAATGACTGTTTGAAAATCCGCAGGTTTCATATTGACCAGGAACAATGTAAGCTAAAGCACTGACTTCGGGTTCATATTTTTAATGGTAAAAATTACTGAGGATGAGTACTCTTACCACCGATACCACAACCAACTTCTTTTTTTTCCTTTCAGATGACCGCGCGTTTCTAGTTTTCAGCCCTGCGAAAATACTTTTAATCTCAATTGCCCCTTTTTTCGACCATTGGATTAGTTCTCTTATCGAATTATAACTTAAGATCCCCTTTTAATAACTTAGGATCCCCTTAATAGAAAGTTACATCAAATGGAGCATGTGAACATTTATTTCGATCTAGTTATTGCAATCCTTGCATTTGATTCATTGATTACTAATGTTATGTTTCTGTTTATAGGGTTTATTAAAGTAATCTATAAACTCTGTAAGCACATCATTCGATTTCAACTAGTATTTTCGATTGTTTTAATGTGGCAAAACTGTTACCGATCTATGGCACAGAATAAATATTTTTTTATGGTGGCAATATCATTAGCCATTGTTGCTAGTTTATTAGTGTGCCATTCATTAGGCAAACTTAACTTTACGCACACTTTACGTTAGTTACCAAAATGAATGATTTATTCCTACTCTAATATTATAAATGCGAATGTTTGTGAGGATGGATGGATGGCTGTATGCATGTTTGTTACTCTACCACGTCAAAACAGCTGAACGAATCTTGATAAAATTTGGCACAGAGGTATAGTCTGTAATAACACATGGTTACTTTTTTTTCGATCATCACGCGGATGAAGCCGCGAGCGCTAGCTAGGTAGTTTATTATGGTCATGATAATGTTGAAATGAAAAGAAGACTGTCCTATCACTTTTCAAAGTTTCTGCTAGATGACTGCTATCAGAGCATCCGTTATAGCTAGCGCGGATGGAAATTCGGATTGTATTGAAAGTAATATTTATGGAAAGGTCGAACGTGGAACAGGTTTTTCTAAGAGTTCGCTCTAGCAAATAATGGTTTTTTAGCGACAGAAAAAGAGATGTACGTTTGCCCAGCACGGCCCCTCAGAATTTGCATTTATGGTGTACACCATTGCAATGTACTCGCCTCTAGCAGTACGCTCTAGCAAATAATGGTTTTTTAGCGACAGAAAAAGAGATGTACGTTTGCCCAGCACGGCCCCTCAGAATTTGCATTTATGGTGTACACCATTGCAATGTACTCGCCTCTAGCAGTATATGTACCGATTTCTTTTTCAATGTACCTCTATACTTTTGAAGAAATATGCAAAAAAAGGTGGCCGTGCCAGCCAAACGCTTTCAGCACGGCCCCCCATGTAACTTGAATAATACATACCGTATTAACAAATGTCTATAACTCAAGAAATGTACTCTATTAATACGTTATATGTGCCGCAACAGTTATTGTGAATTCATAATAACAAATAATATATAGATGTGGATAAGGGGCCGTGCTGGAAAAAATCATTTTAAGAAATATCTAAAAAAGACAAAACATACTTAGCCAAAAACTATTAAAAAATAATTGAAGTTTAGCAAGTAACATATGTACCGCATTGATTTCTCATACAACTTGTTATATTGTGAAAAATAAATCTATTTTAGTTCATTCAGCACGGCCCTCTATAGTTGCCTATATCTTTTTAAATAAGCCGTGTATGTTTACAAAATTCGACTTCCTGAATAATATATAGGAGTACATTCCTTTCAACTAAATTGCAATTCTGCTGTATCAATACTTTAGAAGATAAATTCAATCTAAAATATACATACATTAAAACTGATGGGGTGACCATGATTTCAAATATTTGGTAGGTAGGTACATAAATGTTCTATATTTATGTACCTACTTATATTAATACATAAATATAGAACATGCGAGCCGAACCGTAAGTTAAAGCTAGTCCACTTAGAAATTCGTTTATTTAATATATTATCCCACTAGATAGGCTTTGAGGAAAAGAAAACGATTAATTACTTGACGCCAAGAATCAGTTATTTTTATTTTTAATGTTTTTGATGGGTACCTTTACCTACCCTGTGTCATTCTCACAATTAAGACGAATATAACGACATCTCTTAAGTTGAAATTAATAAAGCCGTTTAGACTACAAAGCGTGCCAAAGAAATGAAGGTTGCTACATATCTACATTCATTCACTCGAAAAACCTTACCGTCCTTCTGGTACAGTCGGGTAAAAAGAATGTTTATTTCAATGTAGTCACATAATTTAATTAATATAAGTACATAAATATAGAACATTTATGTACCTACCTACCAAATATATGAAATCATGGTCACCCCATCAGTTTTAATGTATGTATATTTTAGATTGAATTTATCTTCTAAAGTATTGATACAGCAGAATTGCAATTTAGTTGAAAGGAATGTACTCCTATATATTATTCAGGAAGTCGAATTTTGTAAACATACACGGCTTATTTAAAAAGATATAGGCAACTATAGAGGGCCGTGCTGAATGAACTAAAATAGATTTATTTTTCACAATATAACAAGTTGTATGAGAAATCAATGCGGTACATATGTTACTTGCTAAACTTCAATTATTTTTTAATAGTTTTTGGCTAAGTATGTTTTGTCTTTTTTAGATATTTCTTAAAATGATTTTTTCCAGCACGGCCCCTTATCCACATCTATATATTATTTGTTATTATGAATTCACAATAACTGTTGCGGCACATATAACGTATTAATAGAGTACATTTCTTGAGTTATAGACATTTGTTAATACGGTATGTATTATTCAAGTTACATGGGGGGCCGTGCTGAAAGCGTTTGGCTGGCACGGCCACCTTTTTTTGCATATTTCTTCAAAAGTATAGAGGTACATTGAAAAAGAAATCGGTACATATACTGCTAGAGGCGAGTACATTGCAATGGTGTACACCATAAATGCAAATTCTGAGGGGCCGTGCTGGGCAAACGTACATAAAAAGAGGAGCATAGAAATATGCGATTCCATGCTGCCAAATGAGACGTAGCCCTAAAGGTACTCGCGGATACTCCGAGGCAGGACGAGCGCTACCTACTACATGCACTCTTGCAGTCGCTTTGCCCAGCCTTGTTTTGGGGAGTCACCATTTTTTTCGACGTGTCTCACTTTACGCGGGGCGGTAGGGCCTTACGGATAATTTCACATCGGAACGGATGTGTGTTGACTTGTACTGACTAAAAGCCATCCATGTTTCTTCTTTTGGCCTTTATGTTCCGGGCCGCGGTATCTGTTTCGAATAACTGGCAACCCCGGTTTAATATTGCCATAAAGAATAAAATTCGACCCAGATTTAAACGTTTTGAAAACCAAGTCATATACCAAATAAACTCATTTTACCTACGTTTTTTTGTCCAGGTCACGCTCTTGCTTGTCACATATATGTGACATTGGCGTTTAAAAGGTTAAAGGGTGTCTTCGAGCTTGTTCGAGTTGTGTGCTTTGAGTCTGTCGAGGTATGTAGTTCGAAAAAAATATTCCACAATTAAAACCACAAAATATTTTTTATTCATTTATTAATAAACTAACTTTACAAATTTAATAATAGCAGAACAATAATATTCCTTATTTCTTCATTCGTAATAATATGATAAATCAGCATGACTCAATCGTACTTTTATCAATATAATTTCTTCAATCGTTATAATATGTTGATAAATCAGCTTGACTCATCGTACTTTTTATCAATATAATAATTATATGATTTTTAAAAATAATCTAGAAACGACAGTGAAAGCAACTTACAGAGAAAATAATGCACAATATAAAACTGAACTTCATAAAACTGCCAGCAACAAAAAATAATTACAGGCATTGTTTATCATTGTCCTAAATTGATTCCCCGCGGCGCGTGCCGCCCAACACGAACTAGAAAAAATATTACAAATAACATAAAGTTAACTTTATTGTATCAATTCTTTCATTTTACTATTTCTGCATGTATTTACAAGTTCCATAGAATGTAAACAAAACTATAACCTACTCTCGTGTGGTGTAACCCCTAAACTATATTTATAAGTGTTATTAAAACTATTTGTATTTCTCTTTCTTCATTGTAGATATATAAACGTACAATATAGATATTTATTTATCGGCATAAATTACTATCATTAGTCGAAAATAAAAACAAAACAAATAAACTAAAAATGATAACTATACACCCAATATCCACAGCTAGTTGAGAGTTCATTCACTATAATTATATGGTACAAGCTTGCAAGTCATACTTTTATATTACAGTATAAGGCTTTTGCATGTCTATAGGAGTCGCTCCTCTCGGTCGCGACCCACTAGTCTCCGTCTATTTACAAACGCTACTCCCCAAACTAAATATGATTTTAAAAAGAAAACAAGTACTTAAAACGTAACATATATTAATATCCCCATCTATACATAAAACTTTACAAGAGATTGTACATCGGCCGGACCGATTTAGTAATTAATAATTTAAGAAAAAAACAAAGTATTGTTTACAAAACAGTTTCCCGCCGTCCAGCGCTCAGACTAGCCGCATTCGATCTATACACTAATATTAACAGACAATTACCACGGCACACAGTTATAGGGCACAATTTATTCAGGCAATAAATTCATTACTAATTATTAAAATATTTTCTCATTATATCTACGTACGTACTATACGTTATGTATTGTAGCACTATCACTGTCCGTCTAACATTGAACATCATCAAAACAGGGAGGGGGAACAAACGAACATTGACTTCGGGAGAAATTATACAATACTGTAATGTACGGTCATCTAAGCTATTAGTGTAAAAGCTGTCTAAAAATGTGCTTTTAAATAAAATGTCACATCCAAATATTATTGCTTTGGGTTTTTATCCCTACACAAGAACAAAACAAGTCTACGCGAACAACTGACGCCTACAGATGTTTCGATCTAAACCGGACAACCTCGCATCGACTGATAAGGATTACCCATTACATTCAGGGGGTAAACGAACCCTTCGCGAAGCCATCAATCATGCATTCTGTACATCTAAGTAAATAAATCACTACGCAAAAATTTATTGCTGGCCAACGACATTTTGAAAAATTACGTTTTACTGTAGAACACTATGTTACGCCTACAAATCATTGTACTCATTGTGTTGCAAGTAGTAAGGGACTTGTTTAAAATATTAAAAGGTTAGATAAAAAAATGTTGGATCTTCGACCCCGAATATCTCTGTAACTAAGTTCTTAGGTATGGTCTAGAACAAAACAAAATATCGCAATGACAGAACAAGTGCCTTTGGCTTCGCTAAGGGTACTTACACACCAATTTTACATCTGCAGGACACCCCATGTTATGTCCATCATTTAATTTTTATTATTTATTATGATTTAGTCCGCAAATAGTGTATTGCAAGGTTCAATTTAGTTACAACCAATCGTTATTGTAAGAACATTAAGGCGAGCGAGTTCAAACATTCCCATACTCAAGTGTTCAAGAATCGTGATAAAAAACACTAGTATCTATAATAGAAAACTAAATTCATTCGATAATCGACTATGCTTAGTGCGTAATAGAAGCTAAGATTCACTGGTTCATTGTATACGGATTTGGTGTAAAATCTTCGGATTTAAATTATTAGAATCGATGGTGGGAACAAAAGTCGATAAATGGAGGGAAAACGAAATAAATGGGGCGTCAAAATAAAATTTTAGTTTTACTGGAAGCCCAAACAGACAAACTGTTAAAACATTCAGTCGCGATTATTATCTCATTCACTAAGAAATTATCAAGTTCCACATTTAATTACAATTATTGGTCGTGAATTCTCTTAAATATAAAAACGCTAACGTTACATCGTAATAGCGGCCAGCGTTTTGTGCGGGAGAGCGCCGCCGAGAACGGACCCTAGCATCGATCTTACTCGGCCATTTCAAATAGCCGATAAAAACCGATGTTATGTCGGTCGACTTTTCATATTATATTACAAATAAAACACGCCGTCCTCCCGCCAAAACATTATAAAAACTACAACGCTGCGTTTACGTCACCGAACCGACGTCACGAAGTTACGTGCAAAAACGTATGAAAATATTTAACTTTATGCATTTATTTCATTCTCTTTATATCTCTCGGGTATTTATTCTATTATAACAATGTGCCTATATGTCGAGTGCATTTTGTACAATAATGATACACATCTATTTACTAGTAAACTAAGGCTCTCCACGGCGCAAACTCCACAGAGTCTTGCAAGTGGCAACGTTTCAAGTTTCCTGCAAACGCCCCAACTTTAGCATTTCAATTAGTCGATTTATCAACATCACTATTATGTACCTATGCTTACTAAATTCTGTATTAACTACAACTTGTTTTAATTGATAAATTGCCTAATTAAAATGCTAAAATTATTGCGTTTCACTTCCATACTTAAAGACAAACACTCTTAAAATTACTTGATAGAAATTAACTTACACATAAAAGAACAAAAAAAGTCGAGTGTTTTTTTATAGTGAATGGTAACATTTGTTCACTAAAAATAAATTATATACGGACAGTATGACTGCCAGCATTTGATTGGATCCGGCGTTATCGATTGAACGTTTCGTCATCGATAGATTATATCAATATATTAAGTTAGCAGGACGGATTTAGGAAGAATTAATTTTAGAATAGATTTCGTCGTTGTTTCGTAATCATGGACTATGAATTAATGATAAGTATGTCAATGATATTTTAGAATGCTTTATTGCCGTGATGATTTAAATTCTAGTGAAGTGGCACTTAATCTATCGATTTATCGAGTAGTACCGGGATCGGAATATTAGTTTAATAGATAAAACTTGACTATCAGTTTAAGGCTAAAGTTTATAACAAAATGGAGCTATTCTAAAATCAATTTCGCTAAATCCATTTCTAATCCCAACTAGTAGCAACGGAAGAGGTACAAGCGACGACCGTGAAACCAGAGATCGTAAATATATTAATATTATCGTCAGTTTGTTTTAAACTGTTATCATATTGTATTGAATACAATGTCTACAACAAACGTTGAATAAATAAATAAAATATAACTGGATCATCTAGTTTTTACTTATTTAGTAACTTGGATTGTTAAAATATTAAAATAGCGACCGATAAATTGGTTTTTTTTTAAGGTCGTTTTGTCTTTGGTTCGCGGTCGCTGTTTGTAGAACTCTAGCAAAGAGCGGCCGACGACACACCCGAATTCATAAATACACATTAACACACAATTTTTATGTTAAATATCAACACAGTATCTCTCAAACGTTAGTATTGCAACTTTACTAGACCCCACACTCAGGTGTTAATTCACAATCGATTTAATTAATTGAGATTCATTAAAATGAACAATTACCAATCGCGGATTAGTGGAAATCACTTCGGATTAATTTTCAACTCGCAACGTATTTTACAATTTAGTTAATTTTAGATATTATTATTATTATAATCGTGACCCAAACTGGTACAAAACAAAATGTTGAAATAGTGTACTCTTAGCCGCGACTGCATGATAGTCAGTGAACGTTCTCTGCGCTCATGTTGTCGTAAATTCTACTAGTGTATATCGTTCGGCGCACTACGTCGTGCTGCTCGTGCAGGAGATCCGACACGCGGACTCCGCCAGCGTTACCTAGAGCTGCGCACGCGCCGGCCGCGCGGCGTCAGTCCGCCGGGGGCGGCGGGGCCTGCTGGGGCTGGCGGGGCTCGCCGGGCTGGCGGGGCTCGGCGGGCTGGCCGGGCTGTCTGGGCTCGCGGGGCTGGCCGGGCTCGCGGGGCTCGCGGGACTCGTAGGGCTCGCGGGGCTCCGCGCGGCGCCGCCGTCACTTGTCCTTGGACGCGCGCCTGCGCCTCACGCCCGCCGCCGCGCCCGCGCCCTCGCCCACTGCGCCCACACCAAACATACTACGTCAGCACCGCCCGACAGGGGGAAAAAGTGGCAACGGATCAGTCTGTATTGACGCGGGACTCACCGGCACTTCTCGTTTTCCTGCGGACGGGCGCGGCGGCGGGCGGGCCGGCGGGGCCCGGCGGCGTGGGGCCCGGCGGGCCCGGCGTGGGCCCGTGGCGCACGGAGCGGCGCGTGCCCACACCTTCGGCCGGCTTGCCCCGCGCGGGCCCCCGCACGGCCTTGCCCACCTTGCCGCGCACCTTACAGATGAGCGGTTCGTCGCTGTCGCTGTCGGAGTCTTTGCGCTTGGCGGGCGGAGCGGGCGCGGGCGGCGCGGGTGCGCGCACGACGTCGCGGCGCGGTTTCTTCTTGGGCCGCGCGGCGTCGTCGTCGCAGCTGAGCGTGGAGGCGCCTGAGCTCTCAGACTCGCGGCGGCGTCGCTTGGCGGGTGGCGCGGGCCGCGCGGCTCCGGGCGCGGCTCGCGGGCTGGTCTTGTCCTCGGCGCGCAGACAGTTCTTGGGCGCCCGCGCGGGCGAGTCTGCCCGCTCGAGCTTGGTGCTGGCGGGCGAGAGGCGCGGCGTGCGCGGCTGGTCGGCGGGCGAGCTGAGCTTGCTGCTGGAGCGCGTGCGCACGGAGCTGCGCGCCACGCGCTCGAGCGCGGACGGCGAGGGCGACTCCGGCCTCTTGCCCGCGTAATCCGGCGTGGGGATTTCGATCAGCAGCTGCTCTAGTAAACTCTTGTCCGGGAAGTCCGCCTTCATCGGTAACCTCTCGAGCTTGGGTTCTCTCTTCTCGTCGGCATCGGGTCGGTCGGTGCTCGCGTCGCCGTTCTCGGTCCGCTCGGGACGCTCCTCCTTGACGTCGTCGACGGGCCCGAGCTTCTCCTGGTTGGAGTAGGTGTAGAGAGGTGGTGAGACCCGGCTGGGCGGCGGGTCGAAGTCCTCCAGCTTGACCTTGTCGCGGTGCGGCTCGGGCGAGGCAGACGCGGCGGGCGAGGCGGCAGAAGGCGCGGGCGCGGGCGGGGCGGGCTCGGGCGGCTCGGCCTGGTCGCGCAGGATGGGCGTGGGCGCGCGGGCGGGCCCGGCGAGGTCAGAGGGCGGGCGGCGCGGCGCGTCGTCGCCGTTGACGTGGTCGGCGTGCATCTTGGCGAGCTCGGCCTCGATGTCGCCCAGGTCGTCGATGTCGGGCGGCGCGGGCTCGTACCGCGGGGCTCCCGCGCGGGACAGACGCTCCAGCAGCTCGTCGGACGCGGGCGGCGCCTCCACGACGCCGATGATGCGCTGCACCGACGCCGGCGACGTCGAGCGAGGCATGTCTAGCCGTTCTTTCCTACAATCATAAACGCTATTTATCTAAGAGAATAATATGTACAAATTAGAGTGTACAGATTGAGTCTTATTGCCCATTATCTGCCATAACACGAAATTTCATTTGCGGGTGGGCAACTAGAATCTATTTTCTTGGTAAAGTTTGACATTCAAAAGTATCTTTAAATGGCTTGCGACATCCTTTGAAATTGGTTAATTTTATAATAAAATGGTAAGATTGATTTGGTAAGATATAAAGAAGCTAGTATAAGGTACCTTGCAGGCGGCGACTGACTGGCCTGGTTGGGCGACTTCTCGGACAGCGCATCCATGGACTCAATCCCCGAGTCTTCCCCCTGCGCCTGGCTGGCGGGCGAGCGACTGCCGAACTTGTCGTCGGGTCTGGCGGCGCGCTCGGCCACCAGCTTGCAGTACGACTTGTCCTTGGGGCGCTCCTTGCGGCGCGGGGAGGCGGGCGGCGAGGTAGCTATCGTGCCCACGTTCGTCGAGCCCGGAGGTTCTGGAACGTAAGCAGATTTATGTGTTTTCGTGTTCTGTAATGAGCGTTTTTGATGGTTGTCAAATGGTGAAGTGATCTTTTAAGTTACAGTTGATTAGAGGGCAGAAATTTTCATTCATAAGAGGAGCTTTCGTTGACATGTGGCAAGTGAATGTATGAAAAGAAAGGGTGAACTTCATGAGTGCTAGAGGATACCGAAGCTAGTAGGTAAATAATTTATATTCAGGCTCTTATGTACGTCACTTCCGAGACCGCGTATGAGTTAAGATGCAGTAACTGTTTGTAGATAAAAACTTAGTGAAGACTACATCAAGTTGTTATATTTGCCTTATCTTCCACAAATGAAATAGATCATTTTTGTCCTCAGATATTTACAATATATACATGCATACTATCACTTTTAACAATACGGCAGTTTTTTGCGACTGCATCGTGATACGCACTGTATCGTCACCCATGAATGTTAGAAAAGCAGCGAAATCGCAACTGTCTCACTGATGGAATTAACTAAAAAGACAAACACAGCTAATGTCTTAATACTGCATCGACAGAAATTTAAAGACTATAACTTAAAACTACAAATGTCTACAGCTTATCCATTAATTAAAATTGTTTTGAAGAGTAGTTAAGGGTGAGAGTTTTGGCAGACTGCGAATTTGTAATTAGACCGTTAAAAAGTACTGATGAATAAATGATATTTAGTTTTTCATGATATTGAAACTCACCTGTACAGGAACTATGGCTGACTTTCCTCTTCTTATCCGAGGCGAGCAGTCCATTGGGTGAGGTAATTGCACTTTCGGCGATTGTCCGTTTCAACTTATTGTCATCTTCGGCAACGCGCCTCGACTCAACATAGTGCGGTGATTCGGGCACGTCGCCACTTAGCGTCCATTCTAAGTCCTTATGACACTTCACCAACCTCTCACACTCACTAGCACCTGAATTACACTGATTTACTTGGTTTGTTACGTCACTATCAACGTCTGATTGCACTGTTTTCCCCTCTGACTTCACACTATCACATTTCACTTCTGTTTTAGGAATAGGTAACTTCTTCTTCGCCTCGTGATTGTTCGGCTCTCTGTAGCCCTCGTTTTGCGCGTATTTCCCTTCCTTGTCTAACGTGTCGTTCCTCCATTCTTTTTCTCGCTCTTTGTCTGATGATTTGGTGCTGTCACTGAGTATTTTTAGTTTTTTCTTCATTTTCAGGTCTAAGCTCTGGACTTTGTTGTTTAGTTTGTAGTCGTGTGACTTGGTGACTATGTGAGCGTTTTTCGAGATGGTTTTCATTCTGTAGACGACGTTGTTGTCGCCCGGTATCTCTGTCTTCACTAAGTCCGTCTCGTAATGGTTGTTGAGCTTAATGCCTTTCACGTTTAAATACTCGTCATCAGTCTTGTTCTCAGTGCTTTCACTAGATTTTGAGGCTATTGACTCGTCAGAGTCCCTCCGATGTGACTTGTCGTCAGATTCCGAAGATTTCCTGATTTTGATCTTCTTAGTGTGGAGGTCGCCAGGGCCGAACTTTTTCTTCTCTTTTTTCGAGTTCTTTATAACGGCGGAATTCCGTCCTCGTAAGCTTATGTGCAGCGGAGGGACCCTAAGCTCGCCGTCTGTAGGTTTGTCGCCTTTCTGTTGGTTAACAAAGCTGATATCTGCTTTGTACACAGTTTGCACAGCGGGCTCGTTCTTGTCGAGCTTTAGCCTGAGCTTTATTGACTCTTTCTCAGTCTGCGGTGACTTGGGCGCGTCGAGGACGGGCGCCGGGAGTTTGAGGGGCGGGGGACGCGGTAAGGCAACTTTGGTAGACTTGTTCTCGCGGATGATCTTATCCTTGAGCGTGGCTGGCTTCTCCTTGGCGCCGACTGTGCGAGGCTTGCCGCCTTTCTGAGCGAGTTTATCGTCTCGCTCTTTCTTGGCGAGCTTGTTCCTCATTCGGAGCTCGTCGTCAGCTCTCCGCGTGTCCTCGTCGGTGGCTGACTTGGCGATGCCAAACATTTCAGGCGCGGCCTCAACGGTCGGTTCCTTTACTTCACAGTTGGCGACAGTGACCTCTTCGACTTTCTTCTCTTGTTCTTTCGGCGGCGGTACATCGTCGTCCCTCATGAGGGTTTTGATGAGGTACTGCTTGCTCTGCTCCTCGATTTCTTGTGCCGAAGCTTGTGAGCCGACTGTTGCTGTGGCGACAGATGTGGTCGCTCGTATGGGCAGCTTGAGTGGCGGAGGCATCGCTTGGCTTGCACATGAGGGCGAAGGCCTGAACGCTGGAGCGGAATTCTGCGTATGTTGCGGTACATTTTGATGTTGTATAATATTTTGATGTTGCGTAGCATTTTGCATATTATGTTGCGTCGCGTTTTGCATATGTTGAGCTGCATTTTGCATGTGTTGCGTCGCATTATGCAAATGCTGAGCAGAATTCTGCGTATGTAGAACAGCGTTCGGTGAATGTTGGACCGCATTTTGCATGTGCTGGACAGCATTCATTGTGTGCTGCATATGCTGCTGATGTTGCACTGCGTTGGGCATATGATGGACAGCATTCGGCATGTGTTGTGCCGTTGTCGCCGTATGTACGACATTTGGCGTATGTACAGTCGTCGGGGTATGTTGAACAGGTGGCGTGTGCTGCGGCGTCGTTGTCGCATTCTGTTGGTGTTCAGTTTCCGAGTCCTGTCTCCTGAACTTGGAGTGTTGCGGCACGGGCGGGGGCGGCATGAACGCGTCGGGTCCGTCGTAGGCGTCCGACTTAGAAGGCACGTCGTGTCTCGTCTCATAGTTCGTGGTGTAATGGTCACCGGTGATGTCCTGTAGGACTGAGTCAGGGGTGTTGTTGTTGGCGTTATTCCCTGAGAGGAGCATGTCTAGTTTCGCACTGGCGTCCAGTTCCGAGATGGCGGAAAAGGCGCTCTCATCGAGGTTGAGGTCATCGCCTAGGGTAGGCATAAGGTGTTCCAGATCGCTGTCGGGCAGGTCCAGTAGGGCGAGGTCCCGGTAGGGCTCGTTCCAGTCGGGCTGCGTGGTTGTGCGCGAGGCGGCGCGTTGACGGGCTATATATTGCTGTTGATACCTCTGGAACTCCTGGAAGATGGACAAAAATGGAATAAGATATTTGCGAAATGATCTTTATAGATAGACGAATTTGAACTCTGTTGATATCGTATAATCGGCCTTTACATGGTCTACAGCCGTCCTCACTATGAGATTAGTTTAGTTTTCACTAAGGTCTTGATCATTTCACTGGATTATGACTGCTCTTTAACTGATTTTTAATGCTTACAAATATCTCATAAATATAAATGTCATATTTCATAGGTTGTCACACTAAGAAAATTACTTGAAAAATAATGTACCTGGAAACTAGACTGCGTCTTCTGATCCATAGAAGCCGTGGTTGGCGGCAGTAGCGCCTGCAGATCCTCGGGCGTGACCCGAGGGTGTTGCATGGCGTGCTGCGGCGGCGGGCGCAGCGGCCGCGCCAGCTGCGTGCGGTAGGGAGGGGGCGGCGGGGCGAAGCCCGAGTAGCCGCCCGCCAGCCGGGGGGCCGCGCCCGACGGGGACATCTATAATACAACTCAGTATTTAATACGATGCATTGGCGTACAGTTTTTTTAGAAGCTACGATGGACTTGAATTTCTTTAAATGTGTGCTACAGTTTTTATGCTAACTGCTTTATACAAATCCAAATGTGTACGTTGTAATAAATACTAAGTAAACAAATAAAAAGACACATTAAGTAAGCAACAATATGGACATTGTTCAATCTAATTTCCAACAAAAAAAAAAAAACTATTATGTGCATCGTAAACCCATTACATTGTATTAACTATTAATTATTCGGTTGTTTACAAATGTCCGATTAAAACCTACAAAAGATGCACAAAAGTAATGGTTAAGGTATTGAACCATGACATACTTGTACCCTATAAGCCGCAGGAGATGGTGGCTGCGGCCTCTGCTGCGGCGGCGCGGGGCGGCGGGGCGCGGCGCGGGGCGCGGGCGGCGTGCAGCCCAGCGGGGGGCGCGCGGGGGGCGCGGGCGGCGCCGGCGTGCGCGGGGACCGGTACTCCGCGAACGGCGGCCGCCCTACTGCTAACTCCACCTGGAGATACAGATGTTCATGGTATTACTTAACAACTACTAATATAGTTGTACCTAATCAGTACATAATTATATATTTTAGAGCCTGGTCATAATCAAACAAACCACCGAAAAACACTCACCTGCCCATCCTCAAGCCTATCAAGCTTGGCAGGATGCTGCGGCGGCTTCGGCCTGGGCGACGGCGCCGGCGCATCGTTCTGCAGCAGATTCACCAGCAGCGGGGACGACATGGCCACCGTGGGAGGCGCGGGCGACGCGGGCGCGGCCGGCGCGGGGTAGGGCGGCGGGGGGCCGGGGAACGTGGACGTGGAGGGCCGCGCGAACGGGCCGTCAGCCTGCGCCCGGCTGGTGGGCGGAGGGCCCGCTAAACCTGGAATGTGTATATGTTGCTGATGAGATGCTGGTGGAATTTTGATTAATTAAATAAATACAGAATGGATAAACTTTGGTTGCAATCATCTATGAGTATTTTCACCCTTGAAAGGACACTCTGCTATACGAATTTTAACTCTGGCATTATAACTTAAATTAAGCCTTTGGTTATCAAATGACAACAATGAAGATGGCATAAAACTGTGGAATTATTCTAGTTGCCTCTCTATGGAGAAGAATGGGCAATAAACTAAGAGGAATAAATTCAATGATGGAACAAGTAGTGACCTTCCAACTCACCCATCGTATTCTCCTTGCGATGTATAACCCTGGCCTGGGTCATACTTCCAAAGGGGAACTCGCATCGATCCGCCGTGTTATGAGAGGGAATGTTGTGTGGTATCTTCCCGTCCATGGGACACACGGTGTTAGGCGACTTAAAGCTGTCTGGAGTCGCGGGCGGCGCGGGCGGCTCCGCGCTGCTGCTGCCGGCGCCGTCCGGCTCCGCGAGGATGCGACCGATACCGCCTAAGCCAGCTAGGACCTCGGCGCTGGGTTGTGATCTTGATGTACTTGCGTCTGGAAGGGAAGAAAGGATTAGACCGTAGGGTAAAATCTACATCATATCTACAACGTACGTTTTTCAGAGAAAGCTGAGATGTGACTGCCTGTAATAACATCAGAACGCAGGGTTAAAAACGGAGTACTGTTAATGTTGATGCTGTAGCCGGGGAGCCGAAACAGTGATCCAGTACACAAGCAACAATTCCCCCTCTTCGTCAATGATGCCAAGCTACAAAGAACACTCACCATCAGGGTCGGTGTTGATCCTCAGCTCAGCGCCATGCTGCAGCCGCAGCGACACGGCTGCGTCGCCGTCCAGCTGCACCGACAGTATGCCGAGCGCGCGCAGCTGAGGAGCGCCCGCCGCCGCCAGCGCGCGCAGCCGTGCAGCCGCCGCGCGCGGCACCGACAGCGTTACGCGCACAGAGTTCCAAGGCTCCACCTAGAAAGAAAGCGTCAAGTTAACACATCACCACAAATATATCTTTACCAAACCCTAGACTGAAGTCATGAGAATTTTTCAAGTGAAGAGACCAATGTCCAAAAGAATACCAAATGCATTTTAAACAAAAGCACAAACGGGGTTTCTATGATGATGTTTTCATAACTGCTCCGATTACTCTATCAGCACATGTAACTAGTTCTAGTTACGGCAGAATCCTAAGCAGAGTTCCGGAGGCTTCAGAGGTACTTCAGCACTGAACTCTTCTGGAGACTAATAATACATCATTCTAAACATTACGGTATTTGACAATTAGATATGTTTATGTTGTTCCAAACATAGGTACACAGGAAAAGACATACTCTACACTTCGATATTGCACAATGGAACTCCCCATGTGGTTAAAAATAAGAAGATAAAACATTTTACACAATTGCTTTCAATTTTCGTCAGCACGAATACAACAGCTAAATGGCTCTTCAAACAAGAATTAACATAACAATAGAGAAATATACTATTAAACTCGATATAAAAAGAAACGCATTAGTCAACTAGGAAGTGTCGTTAGAACCGGGAGAAACTAACGCGTATATTGGCTCATAAAATTTTTGTAGCTGATTGGTAAGGCCCACCCAAATAGCCTTGCAAACTTAGCTTTTACGACGAAAACTCGAAGCCAATTTTATCGTGAATAGGACATTTAAGTAGTGCGTGTCCCGCTTTAAAATAAAGACGTATAAATTTAACACCTTTGCTACAAAAAAATATTTATGGTCTTAGGTACACACAAGAAAAAAGGTATTTTATTTATTTTAGTTTAAAAATCTGCATAAAACTTGCGTTCAACTTTGCCATATTACGATATAATTTCTGCGCGATATTTTAATTGACCAGGTAATTTGATTCCAAATCTTATTTGTGCATCGGGGTCCACTTTAATAGTGTTAAAACTAGTTAAAGTTTAATGAAAACAGGAGAAAGAGTAAAGGTCAACGCATAGTTATGAGCACTGCATCAGATTAGAATCGCCTCAAAACTGGAGCTGAATTTCTTCTTTACAAGTTCATACTGAAGTTACAACACGCAACACTTGTTGCATTTAACTGCATAACCTCGGTGTAAGCTGAGACAGTGGTTCCCAACCTTTTCGATTTTGGCACCCCTATGATTTAGCAAGGGAAACTGATGCCCCCACCCAATATTTTTTACTAAATTCTTACTAATATTATAAAATTAAATTAAAATTTATTTATTTCGGATAACTCGATCCATATTAAAGATACATTAAAACAAAAAATAAAACCGAAAGCGAGTTTGTTTATTTGTTACGTCTTCACGCCTAAATGGTTAACCGATTTTGATGAATTTAGGTTCTTAAAAAAAGGTTGAGATATGAGGGAGAAAGAAGGAAGAGGAATGAGGGAAAACTTAGCATTGCTATTACAATAAATAAGGCAAAAACTACAGGTAGCAGGTATGTGCAAATCAGGAAAGCGGGCAGAAGCTAGTTTACATATAAATACAAATCGAATTTAAGAAACATATTAAAATTGCACAATAATTTTGAGAAGTTCTTACAATCATTACCAATCTATAATTATAATCTGACTTGTGATTTGATTACAGAGTAAGAGCGTGAAATGCTAGCGAGTTAGATTTGGTCTTATGGGTCTGTTGTAATTTTCCAGCTTATTACCCCCAGGTTACGAACGGCGGAGCTAATAGAACTGAGGCGAGGTGATATTGACATGATGGGATGCCCTCACAGTCTTGATTGAGTGACGCGTCTCCGCAGAGTGGCTGACAACAGCTGGGTGAGAGATGCCGGAAATCGAGCTGAGTGCCGTCATGATGAACAAGGTAAAGGTGATCATGATATTAAATAACACATCCCACTCTATGCGGAGCGGGGAGGAGTATTAGACTATCCTTACTAATATTATAAAAGCGAAAGTGAGTTTGTTTGTTTGTTACCTCTTCACGCTTTAATGGCTAAACCGATTGTGATGAATTTTGGTACATAGATAGTTGGGAACCAGGAGACGGACATATTTTTTTGAAAATAGTGGGATGTGAGGGAGAAAGAGGGAAAAAAAGGGAAAACTTAGAGTTGCTATTACAAATCAATAAGGCGCAAGGTGATCTGTATTACCCCAAATTTAACGCGGGCGAAGCCGCGGGTGAAAGCTAGTTAATGAATAAAACCCATCTATGTTCCTTCCTTTGCTCTTTGTGTTCCGAAGCCGCGGTCTGTCTTTCGGACAACGCTGGGATGCGCATGCCTGAGAGATATTTTAAGATGGCATGTTAAGTCAGAGGCCCAGATTCAGAGTTTCTTTCAGAAAAAAAAAAGAAGATTTAGATGTTGATCCCATGTAGACCATGTGTGAGCTCATGAGGGGATCAATTGCAGTCATACAATGACGACAGATTTCTCTTGAATGATAAAATAAAATTGAATTGGAATTAATTAGAAAGGTTAAGTTCCACTGACCGGCACTTGACGTATGTTTTGCACGGGGATCGTATTTAGGTGCAGTTTTGCTTTTATGAAGATTTGTTTCACTTCGACTAAACTGTTTTAACTAGTTGTAGTTTAGTATGAGTTTTCATAATGGTGGAAAGTTAATAGAACAGTTACTTTAGTAAATAGAAAATTCTGTCTTCGTGCTTAAATTGGCTATTAAATAACTCTGCTGATACATATTTCTAACTTTTCTGTTAATTTTTTTATGGAAAAACATTTAATACTCTGTTTTCCTATAATTATTAATTTGTGTCTATTTTTAGTTTGTATATAATAGTAATTAATTTTAAAAATAGTAGTAAAATAGGTCCTTCATACTCTATTTAAAAATAAAAAGCATGAACAAGCTTTACTTTGCTTTGCTTTGAAAAACGGCATTTTTATAGTCAACAGAAATTATCAAACAATAAAAAATTATAGCTTTTACACACTTATTCAAAATGCTTGTACATCTTACTTAGCACATTAGACGCTAATTTCACTACATATAGAAAATTTAATAGGAAACACTCATAACCAGTAATAGTTTTCAAACAAAAAAACGACCCTAAATGAAAACTTATTGGTTCCAAAAGACTTAATTTATTTCAAAGCTATAAATAGACAGACAGGTGATTTAATTTTTTCAAGTCAAGCAGTTGACTCCCTTTGGCTTAAATGATTGATGAAGATCAAGTATGAGGAAAAATTAACACAAAATATTAGCATACAAATTTAGACTCTGTGGTTACTGAGCAATTTCTGATGGAAACCCGAGAAAAAATTTCCCGACCAGGGAATCAACCTAGGAGTCCTCAAAAAAGGAGAAGACAACGAAGGTTGAATGTCAAGGTTTAAATTTAAATCTCTTGGAAAGATTCAACTTCTTTTGATTTTTTAAAGACCGACCCAAATCGTATCGCCAGTGTGCACAAGGCTTTACTACCGCCATCGAGCAGAACCACACAAAGAGTGATGTCATGATGAAACATGAGTACAACTGGCACACGGTTACCATGTCCCATGTCATGTGTATACGAAGATTAAAAAAAAGAAGATAGAAGAAGCTTAGTATGGTTTGCTAGTTTCATTGGGTACACCAGAGTCACTTGCGGGCGCCCTTGGAAACCCAAGAAGACTGATCTGCTTCTAAAAGAATGAAAACTGGCTGGAGTAATGGCCACCAAGCTGTAGGGCATATACAATGGTAAAACTGGAAGGGCCAAGTGCGGAAATCGAACTCCCCCCCCCCACCCCCCTAGAAGCGTGGTCCACATGAAGAAGAAGGAATGCAGGCCTTTTATAGCGTGCGGTGAACTTGTATTTGGTCAGGTGAAAACTTTTTTAACAATCACGGATAGAAAAAGCTTTTTAATTTCATCCTGCGAACATGGCGCTTGCAACTGCGTCGAAATATGGAGCTCACAATAACAAATATACAGGCCAAGTGCGAGTTGGACTGGCGCACCGAGGGTCCCGAACCAACTTGTGAAATAAACGGCCATATGATACTATAAGAATTCCGTTTTTTTCCTTAGTACGTACGAAACCCTGAAAACAGATATCGGGTAAGTCACAGTTTCATCTGTGAACATTAACAGATCATTAACCTGAGACCAAAGTTTTAATAAAATAAAAAGCTTGCATATTTTTCGGTCTTTCATTGTTTTACTACAGGTGGTTGGTAAACAGAGGTCAGCATCATGTGCGCGAGCGAATCAGACTTACGCACGCAGTATCGCAGTACGTGCACTGAGGGATCCGTACAAACTTGGGACATAAACGGTCATATTCTATTCTAATCTATCTTTTGACTGCGTAGACTTAGGGAATTGTTTTTTTGACAGCACAAAGGGATCACAGAGTTGAATATATGTATATATGGTTTAAATTAATTTCAACTTCCGACCTTCACGCATTCCCAAGATAAAGGTTCTTGACAGTCAGACAGACGGACAATTAAGTGATGTAATAAGGCTTCCGGGTTCCTTTTGAGTTAAGGAATCCTAAAAATAGGCAGATTGAACTGTTGGTGATAGTACATACTTATCACCAAACAATACTATATGGAACTCCCAAGAGATACGTTCGTCTCCACTACGTTATTTACGTCATTCTATCACCGTACGGCGGCTGACGCAAAAAAGCCCGTCATATTATATTACACCGCACACTGGTTCAAGGGCGGAAAAAAGTCCTTTGCTTAGACTTTGTTTAAAATGTATACAATTTGGTACACACATACTAGAATGTGAGTAGAAACATGTCCTAAAATTAACACGGGTAAATAATAACACAGTACTTAATAATATGAAGCTAAAGTAGGGTGATCGAGAAGTAACAAATTTTGTGCAAAAAATATTGTTATTTCAAGTATGAATAGAACCTGAATACTCTAATCCACCAACTTTTATTTTTAGTGTAGTCATAGGTTTATTGTGTGTATTAATAAAATACGCAAACATATTATGTAATTAAATAATGAGTAATTCCTTGCTATTACATCTTTAATGAAGAAGGCCATTTGGAACCTTCTGTTTACAATCATGAGCACAGAACTAATCTCCGTTATCGACCGTTGCGCAATAATATACTTCCGGAGATTAATTAGACCCTATAGATTAAGAATACATCAGTTTTGGCTGCGATAACCTGCGAACTTCGAAATACCAGGTCATTAACTAATGACGCTCTGTAATGAAAAAATAGTGCATAATATTAATAACTGTATTTATTATTTAGTTTATTAATATTTATTTATATAGAAATGCTTAAAGACTGTATATTTTACATAATTCATTTTTTTTTATAATTCAATTCACGTAAAAAATATGATGCATAATATTTTCATGTTACTTAAAAAAACCTATATTATAAGTTTCTCTTGGTATACTGGTACATTTATTATATCATTTTAATAACGTATTATGAAGAAACGCAACGTCTTTTCATTTAAAAATATTATTTTCCGCATGCCCGTACTACTTGCACCACTGTGCACCGCCGCCAACTCGTACAAATGTTTACCGTCTTGATGAAGTATCGTTAGGATGCGTACACAATCATTCAATAGGAAGCTGGCAGTAGTTAATTATTTTTATGGGAGTGACCACACTTTTAAGCCATTTTTTCTTGAGCCTGGGAATTCATGAAATAACTTGCCCGCTTTGGGCGGAGCAGGCCATTCTACTTCTGCCCTTTATGTTCAGGGACCACGGAATCTCTTTGGAACAACCCGCAACCCCGACTGGCTCCTCTGACACTTTGAGCCTGTCACAATCAAATCATTTCCTTAATGTTGTATATCAGCGCATTTTACCATTAGGAATGCAGATTAAAATATAAAAACTAAAATTTAAACGTCATTTCTAAATATGTGTTCACCAAATGTCGTCCTTACTAAAAAAAATCAGGGCAAAAGAATTTTAGGGTGTACGCTTAAACTCGCGCGGGTGCACGCTCGCGTGTTTGTGTTGTACTCACAGCACAAACAGGCGCGTGTGCTTGCATCTAGCAAAAGGACGTCTGTAAAGCACACCCGCCCTGTGCACACGCGCGAGTGTACGCTCTTTAAGCATACGATCACTCGTACGTTCATTCAAGAACAAGCGAAAAAGACGTCATTCGATTCGTTTCGGTTTGGACAACGCGACTAAATACTACGTACGTAAGACTATTAGCCTTTATTGTATGGTTATAAAGCTCATTCTGAGCAGGTTAGGACGATGGGACGATAAGTGTGGTTACTCATTGACAATAATTACAGAGAACGGAAGCTGAATGCAATTTTTTTTTAATCTTTATTTGTTTGGGACATTTACCGCAATGCGTATGCCAGTCCCATCGTAACCTAAATACATGTGTGTGTTCATATCAGGGTCATGAACCTGAACAGACTCTTCGCATCATCGCCATTTGACCATTTTTTTTTTAATTATTGTGATTTGATTAGCGTTCATCTTTGTTGTAAGACAAGACATGCAAACCGCTCGTCAGCACTAAGCGAACTTTTCTTTAATGTCTACAACTACATAGACCCCACAACTAAACGGCGTTACTCGTAATCAGGAACAAAACCTTTCAATTATTTTTATTTATTTCACTCTAAAATATATGCTGATAAAATCAGACAGCTATTTTTATGTTCATGGTAAATTTCAAATGAGGAGTTTCATTTGAACCCCTGGTTTTTTAATAAAACGTCACAGAAATCTTAGCCAAATGTCAATTTTGCGCCACTAAAGAGATCCAATTTTAAAAGATTTAACAGAAGATGAACAGCTTGTTTCAAATCATCAAATTCAATCAATCAAATTATAAAAGAACATTTCTTAATATATGCACCATTCTTTATTGGGCTGCAATGGGAATTTTTAATATTGTGAATTTCTTCCGATAAATGGAGATCTTTTTTAAATGCATTTTGTATTTGAGGACTTCTAAGGGTAGCATAGAGCTTGAGCTCTAATGCGAATGCGACTAGCATATCCATATTAGGCCTAGAAACTCAGAGCACAAAGCGGAAATGTTAAACACAATTGACAGTATAGTACTTAAGTTATACTTTTAGATGGACTAGGTCTTTAAGGTCAACTATTTTTTTTATTCTGTAATCCTAATCTAACCTGCTTCTTTCCACCAACATTTATTGAAAAAGCAAGGCGTAAGCCAAAACAGAGTACAACATACCTTGTTAACTTTGAGCGTGTGCGGATGCGGCTCGGCGAGCAGCGCCCGCAGCTCGCGTAGCAGTCGGCGCAAACGAGCGGGGAAGCGGGGATCGCGCAAGTCGCCCTCGCACGTCACCACCACGCCGCACGAGCCGCCGCCCGCCGAGCCTAGCCCATCGCTGTCCGCTGCCATGCTGTAAAAAAGAATTCATTAGGAAAAGAAATATGGGTGTAATTTACAGTACTTCTGCCTAACTCTTCTACCTTGCCGCCTGCATGCCCTTCTTACCTATGTGTACTCTTCGTACACTTAGGTAAGAAGGGCATTAATATTATGTAATTTTTAAAACTGTTGGATTTATGTGAGTTTATTGTGTCGTAAAAATTAAACGCTATTTGGCAGTACCCCGCCTTAGTGCATTTAGTAAGTACCCTAAAACTCGCGCGTGTGCACGGTGCCACAAAATGTTTTCCAATGTGTTGGGAAATCCTTATCCGACATTTGTCACGAAAAACTACGGACAAATATGATTAGCATACATTGAGAAAAGGTTAAATGTTTTGGGTGTCTTCATTTCTATGATTAAAATAACTTTAAAGACTGAAAAAAGAACCATTCAAGCCAGCATTATACCGATGCATGATAATTATGATGAAAATCTTGAGTATTTTGAACACGACAGTTTAAAGTTTCTAACCGTTTCAAATCCGGTTACGATATTGTTCGTACGTGAATCCGCAAATCGTAATTGCCGCGCATTGTGTTCGAATACTAGGGATTCTGTGCGTCACTTTATAAATGCGTCAAGATCAACTGATTAGATTCTGTTGCAGTGATAGTAGTTAATCTGCCTCATGCTGCATAGATCGCCAACAAAGAATGACAAGATTTAAAAAAAGCCTTTCACGTACTTTTAAAAATAATAAAAAAAAAAAATAAACAAATTTGACTTGTTTTCAGGGGAAAGTACTTTGTATCAAAAACTCGTGTATGGAAACTTAATTTCGAAAGCAGCATAATATTATTAGGGTTCTCAATTCTACAACAACCTAACTAACTTTCCGAACATTTAAAAAACCGGCCAAGAGCGTGTCGGGCCACGCTCAGTGTAGGGTTCCGTAGTTTCCCGTCCGTCACAATAAGTGTTCCCAGTTATGAGGCCAACCGAACAATTCGGTAATACCCGATCCAATGTAATCAGTACCTACAGCGCCATCTCTTGGGGAATTGGGTTACTAATTAATACAACTTAAAGACGTGCAATTTCGGTGGTAATTTTGGTTTGCGAGAACCGATTTCAATAATTCTTTTTTTGTTTGAAAAAAGATACGTTCAGGATAATAAAATATGTAAACAAAGTTACAAAAAATGCTTGCATATACGATTATACTACAAACTTAGTCCAGAAATTATTTTGTAAAACTTTTTGTCTTTTTTGTACAAAAACTGTTGTGTCAATCAAGTTCAAAATAATTTTCATAGAAAGTCCTTATAAAGTTCTACTTTTCAGATTTTTTTCATATTTTCTAAACTTATGGTTCAAAAGTTAGAGGGGGGGGGACACATTGTTTTTTACTTTTGGAGCGATTATTTCCGAAATTATTGACATTATCAAAAAATTATTTCAGTAAACCCCTATTCATTTTTAAATACCTTTCCAACAATATATCACACGTTAGGGTTGAAATTAAAAAAAAAAACACTTCCCACTTTACATATAGGGTGGCTACCCTAATAAAACATTTTTTTCAAATTTTTATTTTACCACTTTGTCGGCGTGATTGATATACATATTGGTACCAAATTTCAGCTTTCTAGTGCTAACGGTCACAGAGATTAAGCGAGGACGGACGGACGGACGGACGGACGGACGGACGGACGGACAGACAGACATGGCGAAACTATAAGGGTTCCTAGTTGACTACGGAATCCTAAAAAGGGACTTCTTTCGTAACAAAAAAAAAACAGTAGCAGTAACATTTGCTCGCATTTGAATTTTAAACGCTACTTACATTATACCTATGCTAGTAAATGAAATGGATTCCTACGTTGATTTGATAGGGCATCAAATCATCATCATTTGATAGGGCGCTTAGTTTTCTGACAGTATTGGCAACCCTATACAGTACTGACTATTTATACTGACACGAGGTTAGTTCGGTGTAAAGCCGGATTAAGATAATAGGGTGTTTTTAGTCATGCGTGAAATTTCACGGTGAAGAAACCCAAGGCACGTGTGCGGGATAAACCGATATAAAAAAGTACTCATACATGGCATACAGGTTTCTTAGAAAAGTATGCGCTTCGAGAATCATGTTCATCTTCGCAAATACGAAAATTCAGTGAAGATTTAATTTCAGAAATGTTTCAACGAGGTTTGGATTGTTAAGATTAGAGAATCATGGATTAAAATTATAGACTACTCAATCAAATCAAATCATTTATTTCAATTAGACCATTACAGGCACTTTTGAATGTCAAGAAAGAAAATAAATCTACAGTCCCAAAGTCAATGATACTATACTCCATAAAAATGTCGAGTGTCAGAAGAATGTAACTTATGCAACCCAGGTGTGACCCCACAGAGGGTTACCCGGTTTTTCATAGAAACATGGCGCGGCGATACACAACTTTGCTGGTTGGCCTCTGGTGAGTTTTACTTTGTGGCGCATCATTCATGCCAATTTGGAGACAAGATAAACGAAGCGCATACATTTTCTAGATAGACTGGAAATTCTTTTCATAAAAGAGAAACAAAAATTATGCAGCGAAAACTTGCATGACTAAAAACGTAAAACCTAGACAATTTGAACTTTTTATTTGTTGTTTTTTTTAACTTTTCGTGAGTTTCGTACTTTTCAGATTAGTTCGAATTAAAAGTCTTTTTTCAGTAAATTAAATAATAAACGTGAACATGGAAATATGTCATCTCATCAAGACCATGACGACGATGATGACAAACTTTTTACGATTATCTTCAATTTAACTTCTTAACTAATATCGTGACTGAACGAATTTTTATCACAACCTTGAAAATTATAACTGGGAATTTAGCACAAAATCTTGACAGGAGCCATTTATTTATTACTAAATTAAAATTGATATAAACTGTATACATTAAAATAATTGTAACATAAGGTTTTTCTTTTTTAATCTAATATCATAGTTTTTAAACATTTTGTTTTGATAAAGTTTCATTTTTTCACAGACAAATTTCAATATTGAAATGAGCGTTATACAATAAATAATTAAATAATATCGTTTCTTAATTTAACTTATTGCTATCAGGTTCAACAATTTTACCTTATAACTTTACATTAATAATTAAGAAACATAAATAAAGATATTATGAATGACTTTTAATAATATAATAATATAAGTCAACTATCTACATATAAGAATATTTGGTTGTTTACATGCTAATATATGTAAAGGTGCCTACGCACTAACACAGCACGTGTTCAGTTACGCAAGTTCGCACCGCGTAATTTAACACGCGCGGGTACAACGCGACTACACGTATAAAACAACATCGCGCTGAAACCCGATGCGTACAAGATCGCCCGATCCATGGGTTTTATAACGACAATGTAGGTTTAGTTAAAACGCAATGGGAAGAATAATTTGGCTCGATTTTTATGCGAACACATAAATCTGTACTTAATATTATAAAAAAGTAAAGTTTGTAAGGTTGTAGGAGGCAATCTCTGAATCTACAAAACGATTAATTATTTTACCAATAATAAGGCTATCACTCTGTGAGCTACGGGTGCTGACCAGCCGAGTAAGTGACTACTGGTGAAAACGCGCGGGGAAAAGCTGGTTAGTTATAAGAATATTTATTGTTTACATGCAATAAAGGTACTAACGCGCTAACTTAGAAAAAAAAACCACTAGGTACGTATAAAATATAAAATCGCGCCGTAACTCTATACACCATAAAATCGCCCGATCGACAGCTTTTACAACGAAAATGTAGGTTTAATAGTAAGTTTAAGTATTCGGCTAGTTTTCATGCGAATGCGTAAATTAATAATGAGGCTATTTGTTATTTTCATCCAATTATAAAGGTGTCTACGAACTAACGCGTGCAAAAATTATACCGCGTATTTTAACACGCGCGAGTGAAACGCGGCTACGCTTATAAAACATAACATCGCGCTGTAACCCGTTCACAGCTAGTCAGTGGATCAAGCCTTGTTATTAAATGGGTTGTGGAGGTCAGATAGGCAGCCGCTTCATATAAAATGTATTCTGTATAGCTGTGAACCTGGCAAGACTGGAAGTCGACCCCAACTTAGTTGGAAAAGCCTTGGCAGATGACTACTTTTTTCGTTTATTAGTATAGATATATCTTAAGCGAAAAAAAAAACAAAAAATAAAGATTTTCTCTAACAAGGTAACTACTTGCGGTCATTAACCCCAAAAAATCACCAAATAATTTTTATTTTTATTTCATCTTCAGATATTGATACACATTACAACATTTACAACTGTTATGTCTCTAGTTAATTTAAATAGACCATATGTATACATAATTATATCGACGGTTGAAAGGCTAATTGATCTAAACGACATTTTTTGCAATATTGAGTTATATACATATTCGGAATCAGCAAATTTTTCTCCATCGTTTGAGTCATGTTTCAATTTTTTTTTACTACTTTTTTGGCGTTTAGCACCCACTGCAAAACAGGCTTCATTTCTAAGCTCATTGATCTATACGACACAAAATTAGACAAATTCCAGGACTCGATGCCATAGGCTATTCTGATTTTTCGTACTTTTATAACGAGTGTCGATTAAGGCATTTGGCTTTTTCGCCATGTTTGTGGTTTTGTCGTTTGGCCCATTTTGCATTCAACTATAATAATAAAACCATGTCGCTTGAACCATTTCGCATTAAATTATACTTACTAACGATGTCTTTTAGCCCATCTAACCTCTTATTAAGCGTAATGAGTAATGTCACTTCATCTATTTTGACCTAACTATCTCATTAGTGTTATGGCCGTTGAAACATTTTGATTAAATTCAATATTTGTAAAATTGGCATTTGTATCATTTTATGAAATCTATTTTAGCACATAGGCCGCCCAATAAATTAAAGAGATTAGCTACTCTTTAGTCGCTTGGAACTAAGTTCAATATATTACGCGCTTCGTGAAGTGTCCGTTACGAGTGCCTCGCACATCACACAGCCGCCAACACTTGAGAAAGTGCGTTGTGTGAACTTGCGTGAGAGCGAGCTGTGAAGTCAGACGGTTGATTTTTCTGGTGAATACAAATAATTTGGTTTTATCTAAATGATAATCAATGAAAAGAGGTACAGGTTCAGAGTCCTGAAGTACCAATAAGCTAACAACAATAAATTAGGAATACAAAGATACTACTTACGTCTTTGTATTCCTAATTCAATGTTGTTAGTTGATAATTACTTGTGAGGTCTCCTAGATGTTTCTAAGTATCTTTTTAAATTAATGAGATATCGTACATTTGAATTACTTAAATATCAAAAATGGTCATAAATCGCTTTTTTTTTCAGCAACTATAGAATCACAGCGCCGGTTGTATTTTAAGAAACAGATAGCGAAAGAGTTATCTGAACAGAAGACTGAAGTACCTACAAATGAAGAAAATGAAAACAGTAAAAATAATGAAACTGATTGATTCCACTTTGGTTCTGTCTAGCCCTGAATCCTCTAAGCACATTGCTGGAGGATTCAGGTCTAGGCTATCGGTTGAGAAGAGGTGGTCATGTCATATCTCACCTCCTTTACATGGATGATCTGAAACTCTTTGCCCCCAACAAATTGCGACTGATGGAGCTACTGAAAGTAACTGAAACTTTTAGTAACGCCATCAGGGTGGAATTTGGTGTGGACAAATGTGCAGTCATGTATGTGAAACGAGGGGAGATTATGGATTCCGAGAGAATTCAACTCTCGGATTCCATACACCTTAGATCCCTTTCCTCATCTGACATGAAGCAATTGTTGAGAGGTAGAAGAAGGTATTAAAAAGCCTTCTTTCGGGCGCGAACAAGGTGCGCGCCTTCAACAGTTGGGTCATGCCGGTTTTAATGTACTCTTTCGGCATACTTAAATGGACGCAGACTGAACTCGATGCCCTGGATAGGAGAGACCGTACATTGCTGACTGCAAATCGGATGCATCACCCACGATCTTCGGTGATGAGACTGTACATCCTGCGGTGTGGGGGTCGAGGCTTTCTGAACGCTAAGACCCTCCACAACCGAGAGGTGTGCAGTCTCAGGGAATATTTCTTAAAAGCTGACGAGGGTATGCACCGTGATGTAGTCGCAGTGGACAAAGGACTCACCCCGCTGTTCATGGCTAAAGTGAATTGGCGCAAACCTGTAGTACTTACTACCGATGACCGCAAGGTAGTATGGCAAGGTAAGGAGCTTCATGGGCGCTTCTACAAGGCTCTTCATGAGCCCAATGTAGATTCTCTGGCGTCCGTGTCCTGGCTACGATTCGGTGACCTATTTGGGGAAACTGAAGGTTTTGCCTGTGCGATTATGGACGAAGTTATGTTGACGAACAACTACCGGAAATATATTATGAGGAATGGGACGGTTGACGTGTGTCGGGCATGCCACCGTCCTGGTGAGTCCATCAGACATTATTTCTGGTTGTTCTCGTCTAGCTAACAGCGAGTACTTGCATAGGCACAACCAAGTAGCCAGGATTAATCATCAGCAACTTGCCTTGAAATATAATCTTGGTGAATCTGAGGTACCGTACTACAAGTATGTGCCCGACCTAGTTCTCAAGAAAGACCATGTCACGCTGTACTGGGATCGGTCTATCATTACTGACAGGACTATTGTCGCCAATAAGCCTGACATAGTGGTGAAAGACCGATCAGCGCGCCGCGTAATGATAATCGATGTTACCATCCCACATGACGAGAACCTCGTGAAAGCGGAGAAAGAAAAACAACTAAAATACCTTGACTTGACATGTGGAATGTGAACTCGGCTATCATTGTGCCGATTGTTGTAACGGCCAATGGCTTAATTGCCAAGAGCCTCGACGAACATCTGTCGAAGGTCTCCTTAGGTGGTTGGACCAAGGGCTTGGCTTGAAGAAGGCAGTACTCCTCGATACGGCCCGCATTGTGAGGAGGTTCCTGTCTCTGGAGCCCGAACCACCGGTAGCTTGGACCCTGCTCCCGTTACCGGCGGAAACCTATTTTTATATTTTTAACCAATTATTTTATTGTTAGTTGATATTGATTGATACAGAATGTTAACTTTTGTTTGTTTTCTGACGAGATTGTTATTTTTTTCTGGTTTGATTTATCACAAGTTACCGAAAATTAGGTACTGAAGACTGATTTTAAATAAATTATAATTAATCACAATTTATTTGTTGTTTTATTCATAGAGTGTAATTTATTCCGTGGTGTAAGGCTTAGGGTGATATACTACCTTGTCTAATACCTTGTTCCAAGACATATTGAATCAATGTCTTGAATGATTACTCTACAGATTTTCTAAAATGATATAAAATAGCGTACCAACCTTAAAAATATCTTATGGACGTTGCTGAATTATGACGGTCTAAGCATCAATATCTACTTTAATCTAGTAAGAGTTCATTTTGTTTCATCCTGCAGTCCGTCTTACGCGCATCTGCATCAAACTACTTCACTCTGGTGCTACACCATCTTGTTGCTTATGCTCATTATGTTTATTCAACTGTCAGTTGACTAGGCGCTAAATTCATTTTATCTCGTGTTATTTTATTCTAGGGCGCTGCTTGAGCCAGTTTACTTTCAGCTATTTTATTTTCGGTAGGCATTTGAACCATTTTCCCTTTTATTAAAAATAACTAAATTGGATGCATTTTGGGCTAACCAACATAAATTTTCTAAAATAATGCACTATTTTCAATAGTAATAACTTTAAAAAAATCCTTACTTACTCAGAGATATACTGTATTAAATAAATAAAAGTCTACGAAATAGCTGTTTTTTTATGAATTTTTTAAACAAAATAATAACTTTGATCCGCCCTCCTGCAAGTTTTACAAAATGTCGTTTAGATCAATTAGCCTTTCAACCGTCGATATTATTTTTTAAGTATAAATAAATGTTTTTTGATCCAACTTCAAACAGCACACAAGACCTGAAGTAACTAGAATCATATCTCATTGTTATTTTGTTTTAACTTCATAAAAATGTTCCTTGTTGTTATTATGCAGGGTATGCATCACTCAATCCACTTGACCCAATCCTTATTTTTCGGCGGGGAAATCATCAAATAACTTTTCCCGCTCTGGGCGGAGCGGAAGGGAATATCAGACTTTTATCGACTAAAACAAAACCATATTCCTTCTTTTGCCATTCGTGTTTCGGGGCCGCCGTTTCTCTTTCGTACAACCCGCAACTCCGGCAGGTTGACACAACCCTAACCACCTGTTACTAACACAAATATAGGGGAATTTATTTGTTGACAAAACATAGGCAAGTTTTTTCAATAGTGCATTTTTTAAGACTTTCTTATTCTTATACCCTTTTTCACGAAAATTAGGCAAAACCTAAAAATAGAATATTGGTCTATCAACAGAGCAATAACATAACATCACGCCTTTAACCCCAGAAGGGTTAGGTAGAGGTGTACTTAACCCTTTCGCTGCCTAGTCCAAATTATACCATATATTTTGGATTCATTGACTGATTTTACTGGTTTTGTTTAATAATATTTAGAGTCCATTAAGGTAAGGCTTTTCTTTGTGTTCGAAACAACTGCATTATTAACTTGATTGCAAATAAAAATACTGTCAGTTTCATCATTTTCAAATATTTAGTTTTAGAAGACTTTTCTTTGGGAGATCAACTATTGAACCTAAACAAAAATTGGCTTTTTCTAAACAATATTTGGTATTTTGAAAATAAAGTGGAAATTATCTTTTTTGTTTACTTCCATATTATTATCACTCAGTAACAATAAAATCATTAGAATAAAATAAAATCAAGAAATATTTAAAAATATAATTTTATGTAAAGAAAACAATAAATGGACTAAATCATTATGTAAGTCAAAACCAAAATATTAAAACTAATTAGAACCTCTTCAACAGTTTTTTTTTTAATTATAATTCTCAAAGTTTTAAGATTATGTCAACACTACAAAATACCTTTTATTTTATGGAACACCATATCAAATGATAACAAACCAAAGGCACAAGTGATACAGTTATTTTTTTAAACTTTTAATGTGTAGAGACAAATTGTGTCACTGTTTTATCAATACCTTTACTGAATATTTATCTAAGTTAACTGCAGTAGTCAATAATTTCGAGGAACCCTTGTAGCTTTTCTATGGAACTCCAAGGTTCTGCATATACCCACTTCGAGAATAGCTGTATAAGTGTTTCAAAT
Source organism: Ochropleura leucogaster (assembly GCA_958449745.1). Classification (NCBI taxonomy): domain Eukaryota; kingdom Metazoa; phylum Arthropoda; class Insecta; order Lepidoptera; family Noctuidae; genus Ochropleura; species Ochropleura leucogaster. Next base: position 12,493,306 of record OY288221.1, on the reverse strand, counting down.
AAAATATCATGATTCTTTTTCCTGAATGGTCAGGCAGTAGTGAAAAAAGCACCATATTTCAAAACAATGGCCCAGTTGTCAATTTATTCAAAGTTTATTCATGAAAAAATATTGTTTTAAGTTTTCACAGTTTATAACTAAATTGAAACTTTACCATTATTAAATTGAATTAGAAGTGCTACTTATGGCATATTTCCCTGTTTTTTTTTATAATTGGGAGCTCACAATAATAATAAAAAAAGGAAAATATCCCATAAGTGACACTTTTAATTCAGTTTAATAATGGTTTGTATCAGTGCAAAAACTCAATATGACCTGTTTTTTAAATATGGTGTGAAGTTTATTTATGGTATTTGTTGCTACCTAAATAACTTTCCTTTATCAATGGCAGGCAACAGAATTTTTTCCCCACACATTTAGTATCAGATACAAACTTTTTGGACATTAACCTCATCAATCACCTGTGTTTATGTTTTTTTGTAAACTACCATTAACTGTACCATCAATTATAAAGATTAGTCATCAACAAAATGAATTGATTACAACTGCCTTTCTTACAAAATATAATTTACATGTAATGTTGATTTTTTACAAATTTCTCTGATCATGATTAGTACATCTAAATCATCATCAGCAAGAGCTGTCAAAATCAATATTCCATAGCAATTATGAAACAGTGACAGCATAATTATGTTAATTAATTAAATTTGTTTTTTTTTTATTAACAAATATTTTTAGTAATACAAATATTCCTACTATTTTTAGAAATTGCATGTCATTCTCAGGTTGTATATTAGTTGAAAAACCATTCGTAATCGAAAAAATATGGTTTTACAGAGTTATCATACTTTATTATCAACAATACACCGCTGTAAGTTCATGTTAACCCAATTGTCAATTTTATAAAAGACATTATTTGGGATTAAATGAAGTTAGATGGTTTTATTGATGATTTGAATAATGATAACTGTGTTAATAAATATGCCTCAGTTCTGCAAAACAATTTTAATTTTGTAGGGTACCTCGGTGCTACTACCTTAATATTTGCATACCTACTCACATTTAAACAAAAGTTAAGTTGGCACTGTAATTGAAAACAGACATATATATACAGATTAACTTAAAAAAAATGCTCATTAAATATATATAACCTGCGCGTTTTTTGGAAGTATGTTATAACCTAAAATCTAATGATAACAAAATGGTCAAATTAAAAGGAAAAAAAAATTGGTATCCTAGCATTTTCCTTAAGACCAATTTAAACTTATCTTTGGTAGTAGTAAAATTGTTATTACTTTTAAACCAATTAAAACTAGTAATCAAGCAGGAATGACATCACACTCTACATCATAGTGTGATAAGAATTTATTATTATTATAATAATGGGGAACTATTGTGATAGTGTACATTATTATGATGGTGATATGGCCTATTATCATATATCACTGCAGATTGGTTTAAATTTTTTCATTCCAGAGGTATGTTTTAGAAAGTCAGCTGTTTTTTTTAAACAATTTTCTACAAGGCCATTAATCTGAACTTACATTTTTTTAAATAATTTTATAGATAAAATTCGGTACTAAGGTATCAATTGCTTAATAAATATAAATAAAGTGATAATTTTCTGTTTAAATTAAAATTGTTATAAATTTATATTAGCAGGCAATTAAAAAGCTTGTCATCATTTTTACTGATTCCCAATTCAAACTACAAACACAAGTAGTTACCAGGTAAAAATTAAATTTTCCCTCTGATAACATTTATAATGTTAACCTAAATCAGATTACTTTAAAAAAAACCATTTAAATATATTGTCCAACACTATCTACTTTTTTATACTCTCCCTTTAACACCTTTATCAAAGTTTCACAAACTGCAATATTTACTCAGCACAAAGAGTAAACATTTGACTGATATTCAGCTTTATCTAATTACAGTGTAACCTAACCCTTATTTGAGTAAAGCACAAGCAATTTGTGACCACAGATTCAATCTGTGATCACAAATTAAGTTGGAGAGAGATTTGAAAGCATGAAACAGTAATGGCAGGTAACTTTTGCCTAGTACTGAGACAATTTCGCTTTTTTTCTAATTAAGATTGTCTAAAAAAATATAATATTAAATATAAATCATATTTGAAGAGTAGAAAAAATTATATTACTAATAGAATAAGAACTATGATTCTTCTATAAAAAGACTTAAGTCAACTCAAATCATTTATTTCTTTTTAAGGCATTTTAACAAAAAAGATGAAGTGCCACCCAGTTGTAGGACATTATAACTTGTGAAGAATCGGAAACCTCTATACACTCTTTTATTTGAGGTTGAGTAAGTGTACATGGAGTTTCTTGCCCAGTCTATATTTCAATGATGAAACTGATCTTATTGAATACAATACACACCACACACCCTTGTCTTCGTCCCTTAGGAGATTGCAGGTGTGATGTAAAAACTCTTTTGAAAAACTCAAGAGTTTTTACATCACACCTGCAATCTCCTAATTTAATTTCCGAACATGATAAAAAATGTGTGCTTTTGAAATAACAACTTCAAAATGCACACATAAAGTTCAGTTTGCAATACAGCTTAATTAAAGTAAACTAATTTAAAAGTGCCTATTACTAGTTGTTTGAAATTAATGCTTTGAGTTCTAGATTTAGATAACAATAAATAAAAACACTGCACAAGATAGAGTTTTGGAATGAGATATAGTGGGTGTTTGCCCAGCAAAAGGACATAGAAAAAAAAGAAGATTCAACACTGCAAAAAAGTTTAATACAACAAAATTAAAGTATGATTAATTCCTTAGGTACAAACCCATGATAGGTACTCATTTACCTTATCAACAAACACTGATAGTCCCAACTTCCTTAAATTGTGGATGTGGTTAAATGCAAATCCTTAGTTCCTATTAATATTATAATTCAACTGAAATGATTAAAATTTAATTGATTTATTTAATATTTTTATTGTTGTTCCTAAGTGCGGCCAAGCACAGGTGAATTGTTTAAATATATTTTTTTTGATCGATCATTTCATAGCTATATAATGATTGTATTTTTCTTGAAAATATTGTTATGAAAAAGAAAACTAGAAGTAAAAGGTAAATGCTGGGTCATTCTTGACTGTACAAAAAGTAATTTCTAAATTAATTTGACAAGTCATAAAGAAAGTTGGGCATACTCTTTCTGGGACAAATTATGTTTTGTAATTTCATAAACAATGTTTGGTTTTTTAAACATTTTGCTTTTTCATCTGTACTAAGCCTTGTAAAAGTAATGTGGTAAATATAATTAACACACTTCCTATACAAACAACCAATATTTTTAAGTAGCAATGAATTTAAACGAAGAAGGCTGTATATCTCCATCAATTAATCACTAATCCATCATGTGTTGTACAAATAGGTTATGTGTATTGTCTATGGTTCTATCCAGTTAATAATTTGCGAATATTAGCACTCATTGTCCTTTCAGCAGCTAGGATATCACACTTGTAGAAGTCTAGAACCACTTTGGAAACTTATAAGTAAAGCTGTTGTGTTTTTGAGTGCATAACTGAACTATTAACCTCATAACACATATTTGACAGATTGTACTATTTGCAAACATTAAACAGGTAATAGGACGAAAATAACACTACTGTTACTACAAGTTTGGTAACACCTACGGCTGAATATCTTTCGTGGAACATCCCGCTCGGCGTGCGTGCTAGCACAACTACGTATCGACAACACGGCGGCATGTTACACAACTTTACAAAACCTAATACTGTGACACTAATGCAAACTTTTTCGGCTGTAATCGCCGCTTTCAGGCAGGCGCCGCGCGAGGCACCTCTTCGCCGGGCGAACGACGTCCTGTCACCCACCAATGTGTCCATTTTGTAATGAACATCGCACAACCCAACACCCCGCGGAATGTAAATAAACTAAATAATACACTCACCTCTCATACAATGTCACATTCCGCTCAATTCCACACAATTTCTATTCCCTTGTGTCCCAAATCATGATGGAAAATCGAGCGCAACATTACCGTCCGGCTCGGACGCAAAGCAATATCGGTCCTATGGTCAGTGTCCACTCTACACCAAAAACATATGACACACCACTTCTGTCCCGCTTCAGGTGCACCCGGGAATCCGTCCGGGGCTTAATTTCGCGTTTTCACAGACGATCACACGACTAGAATCACTACAATATCATCACGAATCGAATCCACTGAATTATATTCCAGTGACGCAAAGCTCATATATCGTGAAGAGCAGCAGCCATTTTGAAATGTACGGGGAGAACAGTCACAGCATGGAACATTCGTAAATTACAGCCGCTCCCGTCTCTTGCTACACTCTATTACAAGAGCGATAGTTGAAAAACTTTATGCAGTTTCCATTTTAACACTTTAGGTCACAGAACTTCACTCCATTTTCTTATTGAAACTATCCAAAACAACCTAAGCGACATCCGATAATTCCAGCTTACCCCATTTGCATGACACACATAAAATAGCAAAAAAACACTAAAAACACTTAAAAACGTACATAAAACGTGTCGCGCCGAATTATGAGAAGTTAAAGCATCGCATCAGTATAACAGTCCATTAGAAAAATCGCTAAAAAGATTGGTATATAATTTACAAATAGTTAATTCGGTACGAACAATAACAACGGCCGCCATTTGCAATTTTCAACTTGACATGCGCACTGACTCGCAGTAGACAAACATACGTGACGTAGCTTTAGACAAGCGTATGTATTCACATTTTTTTTCTAATAATTTATTGATGAAAAAAATTGTATTTAATTGTGAACCCGTAAAATAATTCCTAAATGATTTCAGGGCTATCAAAGCATCAGTTGGATATGTAATTATATTATTGTGTTGATTATCTTTGAATTATCTGCGCTGTTTCAAAGTCATGTCATCAGCCTTTCATGCTCCACTGAAGGCTATCTTTGATTGGTTGATGGTGTTATCTCCATGTTTTTATATTATTACACAGCACGTTGATTGGCTGCCGCCATGAAAAATGATGAAACGATTCACTTCCTGTTGTAAAATATATTATTTTTATTTTTCCCAGTGGATAATTTTTATTCATACTTTGAACTTTTCACCACCACTATTCAATACGAATCCGTTTTTTTATTACTTAATTATTTTTTAGGCCACTATTTCGAAGACCCGCGTGACCAAAGAGGAAGAGCAGCAATACTCGATGTTTTACCAATCGCTTCGTTTCTGTTGTAAAATCGTAAAATTTGCCAAGAGTGATTTTTTTCCAGAAATCCTATTTCTGAGTAGACGTGTAACCAGCTCCCTGATAGTCTCAAGGTGCCAAGTCTGTCTGTCTTGATAACTGCCCACTGCATGATGCAGAAGTCTGAAGGTTTGCGAATATAGTCATACGGCAACTCCAAGCACAATATTCTTACCGGGAAGAATATTGTATCTTGTCTCCGAAGAATCCCAAGTCACCTTCGTTCAATTTAATTCCGTATTGGTCTGTATCCGAGTCGGCATTATCGTTATTTTCATGCAGACTCGGATACAGACCAACCGGGAACCAAATACAAATGCAAATGCGGATGATAGTAGCAGATTCGACTTGATATTTTTTTGTGATGAGTAAGATTTAAATTAAAGATATATTTTTTTAACAAAAACTTTTTAATCAAATTAAAATCTCGGCATTGCAAAATGTTCTACTATATAAAAACAAAGTAAATCGTAATCGAGGACTCGAATAATTAGGAAGATATAAACCAACTGGATTAACCCTTTTTGAACTTCTTTTCTATATCCCACTAGAAATCTTTCAAAGACTCTTTTGGCACTGATTGAAATAGTCCTTTTCTGGCCATTTCGTCCGCCCAATCTTCAAAACAGCCTCTCCTGAAAAATTAAGAAGATGATACAAAAAAATAATTAAAAACTAACCACCTATAAAACATGAGATTACCAATCGACTGGATGGTTACATAGTAAAATGTCAACCATTTTAATTAAATTATTTGAATAAAGCTAGCAACCCTGTCCATAGTGTCCATCTATGGCAGAAAAAAAGTAAATGAATGAGATTGAAGAATAGAAACGATCAGTACTTTACTTGCGATGCCCATTAATTTGTTTGAAATAAATATTAGAAAATATTCTTCTAAAATAATTGTTATGACATGTGTTAAATGTGAGGTGACCCTATTAACTGCCCACCTATAACTATCTGAATACGATCTTAATTTTCGGCAAAAAATAAACAAAACTGTCAATGTTTTGTTGACTTGGTCACAAACTGACGACTAGGTAAAATTGTAAGTATTTTAACAATGGCTTTTTGTTTTATTTATTGTAATTACGAATATATTATATAAATGACACCTTACTGTAAGTATTCTGTACTGCATTAGTCGCTTTTTTTACATCAATAGTGTCAAATGCTTATTGGTCATAGAAAAATCATCAAAACTTTCTCAAGACAGATTTACAATTTAGCTTTTCTTACATTTCTTGTTTATCAATTATTTTACCTCACATTCATGTGTTTAGATGACATGATTATTTTACTGAATAACTAGTCGTAATAAATATGATGTCCCAGAGAAAAATAGTGAATCATCACCATTTTCTCTAGGAAATAGTATTTCGTCTACGCGTTTTTAATTCAAACAAGACGATCTATGAGAAAAACTGCTTATGGATTCTAGGTAGTTATTAAAAAAGTTAATTCTGATTAGAGATCTGGCTACTCCACATAATGTATTGTCAGAACTATCAAAAACTATGTTACCTACTCTAGATTTTGAGGAGTTCTCAGTAGCGGCGTAAGGGGGGGGCGGCGGGGGCGGTCCGCCCCGGGTGCCAAGCATCAAGGGGTGACAACCTGCTGGGGTTGCGGGTTGTTAGAAAAAGATACCGCAGCCCCGGAACGTAAAGGGCAATAAAAGGAACATGGGTGGGTTTTAGTCAGTAGTAGTAGTCAGCAAAATTCTGACGCTCCCCCGCTCCGCCCAGAGCGGGGAAAGGTATTTGATGATTTCCCACCCCAACAAAAAGGGGTGACAACGGAATGCCAAGCCAGTCGTGCAGATTAGTAGCCACTGGCGCATCTGCACGACAAGGTCGGCACGGGCGACAGGGGCAAGTTGTTGATGTGTCGATCAAAGCAATCACAGTTGACACTTGGTCAATTAGCCAGTGTTATTGTTTCTATGATGTGATCGTTTAATCTGCACGCGAATCATTATCTGTGTGAAGTATTTATATACAGTATTAACTGTGAAGTTCATAGCACCTTCTGGTTCTCTGGTATCAAACATACCACAGCAAGGTGTTGAAAGTGACATTGAAACAGTATATAGTATATATATACAGGGTGGCCAGTTGATAGGCGTCCAAAGAAAAAAATTAGATGCCTTATGCTAAGGGGTACCTGAATTACCCCCATGTATGTTCCGCGATTTTTTGTAGTATATGAGCTAAAAATTCTAGCTAGTTTAGGAGCTAGAATTTTTATAAGTACTATTTTCAAAATTTTCATCTAACATTGGTTTTTATTATTTTTCTCTTTATTCCTATTATTTCCAGATATTCTATTTTGTGGAATCTATAAGCAATAGCTAGCATGCAAAAAACAACCGTTTGCCTAGGCATTGTAGAACTTACCACAAAATTAGTCCAAAGTTCAAAATTACCGTTAGAGTTTGGGAATCAAAAATGTTCAGAGCTTAATAAAAATAAGTCAGGAGTGCCAGAGGTTTCTAAATGATTTCAAAAACTTCTATGGACCTTCAGAAGACAAAATCGTTAAAAAATATAGAGCTTGATCAGGGATTATTTCGTGTAATTAGCTTTGATAGCAATTAAGATATTTTTACAGTTATTCGTACATTTATTTATTTTTTACATACATATAATTACATTTTTAAATATTTATTTTTACAGTTATTGTTATAATTTGTAATTTCGTTATTTTTTCCACTGTTATGATAAAAATTACGGTAGATAGTTTACAAATTTTATTAAAACACCCTACAAAAGGTTTTCAAAATGCCGCCCTACCACAGAAATGCACAAGCTACATCTAAGGAGGAAATTGTCTTTTAGTTGTAAACCATGTCTTCTTTGTTAAGTTTACGTCTGACAGCAAAATTGGTCATTGGTTCTCCAAGAACTCCTTGTAGGTGGCTCCATCGAGCCTGGACGGCCGCCTGGCTAGACCGTTATTCCGTAAGACGATAAAATTTTCAACACCGCTTCAGTGTGAACATGTGGTCCGGCTGTGGTTAGTAGTTCTCAACGGTGAACTAATTGGCCCATTCGAGGTGCCGTCCAGGCTCGATGATACGCACGGGAAACTAACAATGAAGAAGAGCTGAGACGGAAAATTGAAGAACCGGGAAATGTTGTAAGAAGTAACAGAGAAGCCTTTAGACAGCTAAAAGACAATTTCGCCCGTAGATGTAGATTGTGAATTTCTGTGTTAGGGCGGCATTTTGAAAACCTTTTGTAAGGTGTTTTAATAAAATTTGTAAACTATCTACCGTATTTTTTATCATAACAGTGGGAAAAATTACGATATCACAAATTATAAGAATAACTGAAAAATTCCTTTATTGCTATCAAAGCTAATTACACGAAATAATCCCTGATCAAGCTCTATATTTTTTTTAACGATTTTGTCTTCTGAAGGTCCATAGAAGTTTTTGAAATCATTTAGAAACCTCTGGTACCCCTGACTTATTTTTTTTATTAAGCTCTGAACATTTTTGATTACCAAACTCTAACGGTAATTTTGAACTTTGGACTAATTTTGTGGTAAGTTCTACAATGCCTAGGCTTGCATGCTAGCTATTGCTATTGCTAATAGATTCCACAAAAAAGAATATCTGGAAATGATAGGAATAAAGAGATAAAAAATAAAAACCAATGTCAGGTGGAAATGTTGAAAATAGTACTTAAAAAAATTCTAGCTCCTAAACTACAAAAAATCGCGGAACATGCATGGGGGTAATTCAGGTACCCTTCAGCAAAAGGCATCTAATTTTTTTCTTTGGACGCCTATTAACTGGCCACCCTGTATATAGCCTGAAAATCTCGATAGATCAAGAAGAATATAATATAATATGACCAAGAAAAAACCTTTTTTGAAAAAAAAAGTCGAAAATAACGTACTTAACTTTTGTTGGTTTCGTTGAATTTTTTGCTACCGACTTCCGGAAAGTTATTTTCGACTTTTTAGTTTTTTTTTGGAAGTCGGTTATGATTAAAAAAAAATATTCTGCAGTTTTTGTATAACAGATTTTCGTCAAAGAATTTAATTCATGGTGGAAGCTAAATCCTTAAGTGTCCGAACACATAACGAATTCTGAAGGTCTACTCTCCTGTTTTAATAAAGGAAAATCTTGAAATGGATTGATGCTTCAAAAATCTATTGACCATGAACATCAAAATGTTAAGAGACCAAGAGAAACAAAGTGGAGTGCCTTTTAGATGTTTTTCTCTTCCTGGTACGCCAAAATCATTTCATCAGACAATAGAGGGTTTTTTCAGAAGTAGTTTGACCTAGGAATAGGACATGCTATCTATATACAAAAAGTAAACGGGTAGTGTCCAAATATGTACATTCAAAATGAGTTTAATATTATTTTCGATAGTACTGAAGTACTATCATCGAGTGTTACCATCTTTTTTTTTAAGCATTTGTGTGGCTTCAGTGATTTCTTGTAAAAGAAGTTTCTCAAATGTTTAGTTAGGTAATAATATCTTACTTAAAATTTACAATGACCCAAACGCGACCTACCAGTCTTTCCATATTGCCCATTGTAAAGGACCGAAACGTAAATTTTGATATTATAGAATACTAGCTTTCGCGTTAAATTTGGGGTAGCAACGCTAAGTTTTCCCTTTTCTTCCCTCTTTCTCCCTCACATCCCACTTTTTTCCAAAAATATTAGCCTATGTCCGTCTTCTGGTTCCCAACTATCTCTGTACCAAAAATCATCAAAATCGGTTTAGCCGTTAAAGCGTGAAGAGGTAACAAACAAACAAACTCACTTTCGCTTTTATAATATTAGTAAGGATATCAGTAAGGATTTAAGCAAAATAAAGTCACGCTATCGCGTTTAGTATTTTGAGGGTGCTCAATAGAAAGTCGCCCCGGGTGCCAACCCATGCTACGCCGCCACTGGGAGTTCTCATGCAGTTATCCGCCAAAAACTGATTTCAAATAGTAAACAGTTCACCACCATTCAAATAGTTAAGCAGTCAGTTTCATTCATTCTTGCAAGATAAACAGTCTTGCAAACCTTAGGAAGACTATACTATTCTATCATAAGGAGGTCCATTAGAAAGAAGAAAATAATGTAATGATGGCATCATTGGTGTAGTTACTGAGCGATCCACTGCTGTCCTGCATGTTGCAAGTTTAGACCCCGCACAGAACAACTATTTGTATGACCTACTGGTATGTGTTTTGGGTCTGGCTGTTTTGTATGTGGGTTTAAATATATGTAAATGCACCCCCAAAATAGGAGAAATTCCTAATAAAAAAAAACCTATATCATGGGCAGAGTTAGGTAACTGAAGGTTGATAACATCCAGTGTCTTTAATACTTATCTTCCAGCATACTTTACTGTTAAAGTCCTGATAAAAATAACCCAAAAAGTCTATTTAAGAAATTCTGACAATTACAATATTTATGACTAACTGTGACCAGGAGTTACACCCCCGCTCACCTTCTAAGGGTTGTAGTGTGATGATGTTTTATAGCCTAAAGCCATCCTCGATAAGTGGGCTATCCAACATTAAAAAATGGTTTGAATTAAAGTTCCCGAGATGCAAGAACAACCAATAAACTCTTCATCTTTATGATATTGGTATTACTGTCTCCAACTAGACTACCGCTCAACTACATCCAGAGCTACTGGGAAACTGTACTTCTGGACTTCTGTGAGCTTCTAATTTATTTAGGGTTAACACATGTTGTAGTATTTAGTCAGTATACCTATAGACAGATGCATATCATAAGTTATGTACAGGACAGGGATTCTAGCCATATCATGTTCTTCTCACAAAACTTAAAAAAAAACATATCCTTACTTATAATACTCTGCGTAAGCTGCTTTTCTCTGCATCCCCATAACGAAGACGGCCGCACCGGCGCATAGGGAGATTAAGATTGCTTGGGTCAAAATGCGCTTCGTCTGCGTCCAATGCAGGCAGCGCATGATTGGCTTGGTGCGGCAGGGCGGTAGGTCAGGGGGCGGCGGGCATATCTGCGGGCAGGGCGGGTAGGGGGGCGGGGGGCACGGTGGACACGGCGGTAACTCGCAGGCCATAGTGCTGGAAATTTGGGAGAATTAGTTGCAAGAAACTTAACTGAGGGTACTCATATGCTCCCTTTTCTAATTGTTTTCCACTTTCTCCGTCCATAGCCTCTATTTCGTGTGCGATCGCCCGAAATTGCCCTGCATACTCAATGCAGATCCTCACACCAGCTTCGCTGCGGTGGACGGCGATAGCTATGTTCTTCTATGATGCTATTTTAATCTAGATTTATTATTCTCCTCAGATCCTATCATCATAAATGAAAAATGGCTCAAAGCTCTCACGCAGGCAGTCACCGACGGAGCAGAGACCACGATGGAGGAGCTATGCGTTACACAAACACGGACTGGGAGGCCAAAGAGGCCCTCTATCAACGAGAACTCGACGAAGCCAGAGCTAGGGCCACGCAGATGGAGAAAACCATGCGCTGGTGGTCTGATTGCACGGCCAACTGGCGCGAAAAGTGGAGCAAAGTCCGCAATGAACGAAACAAGGCGAGAGAGGAATCAAAACAACTGAAGAACAAAGTCGACACTCTCTCCAAGGAGCTGTCCTCCTCCAAAACAGAAAAGAACGATCTAGAACAACAGTTAATGGAACTGAAACGAGACAACGAAAAGCTTTTAAGTATAGGAGAGAGCAGGATACTAGCTGGTGATCTCACGACTGAAGATGGGGTAGAGTTGAGGAGGAAAAATGTAGGATACTTGTCTCCTAACGAACCTTCCATGCGGCAAAGAGCTTCTTTAGATTCGCACAAATTCTCTAACGTAGACAATGTCCTCACTAACAAATTGGCTGAGTTAAGAATGAGACTAGACGAAACATGCAAGACCCTTCAGAGCGAGAAGGACGAGAAAGCATTCCTACAATCCAAAATCGAGAACTTAACCGCAGAACTGCACAGCATTAAATTGGAAGTAACTCACAGCGACAGAACCTTAGGGTCTACAGATTCAAGTCATAGCGAAGTTGAAAGGCTTCAAAACGAGCTGCAAGATGAAATAGCAGCCAAACAAGTCTTAGAAGAAAAGATCGCTGAACTAAAAATGGAGATTGAGAGGCTGAAATCAGAAAACACAATACAATGGAGCAAACGGGAGCTGCTAGAAACTGAAAATATAGCAATACTAAGAGAAAATAAGAAGTTGTATAGCCAAGTGTGCGAATTAAGGGAACAGATACACAAATTGAACCGGATATCAGACGGTAGCGCTTATTTCAGCGACCACAACAGACTAGATTCAAATATACTTTACGTTAGAAAGACTAGCGCAAGTCCAAGGTCCCACGAATCAAGTAATGGGTCTTCCGAAGCCAATTTGCATTTTGACGCTAAAACGAATACTTCCGGCGAAGACGACGAATTAGCGATAGTAGAACGAAATGATAATAGTTAAATAAATTACCTTATTCGGCTTTTTACGTGATCTTTGACTTGCAAAAAAGCACGTCTAACGAAGTTCTGTCAAATTTGAAAATCGAATACGTAGTTTGTGGTATACGTAATTTAATTCTTCGATTTTAGAGCTCGAAGTAGGTGAAAGAGGTTGTTTGATATCGTTGTTTGTAGTTCTTTAAATTAACTTGGAATAGCGATCTCAATATCTCATGTGGGTTTTACAATCATCTTGAAAACATTAAATGACGAATCTAGTTTCGACTATTTATATAGATACAGGGAAAACGGTTTTCATAACGAAAGCTACCAAACAAAGAAACTTGATGACTTTTGAAGATATTTTAGATCTCGGAAAAAATAGCGTTGTTATCTGAATTTGAAGCTTCAATGGCAACTGTACACACTGTCTACAAATAAATTAAAATGAAACCATTCCGATAATTAAAAAATAGATTCAGCAGTACACCTCGACGGCCTAGTTTTTTTATAGTTCCGAATATCGTTAAAATAGCCAAATTATGTTACGAATATTTACAAAATCACCTCAGCTCGGAATATCCTATCTGTAAAAGAGGGCCGATTGGGCCCATAAAATGATTAAAAATGCATTTGAAATAATAGAATTAAAAAGATAATATTTGAAATCATTCCATTGCGTTTTCAGCATTGAATGTGCGACAACACTCATCATATTTTAATTATCTAATATACGTATGTAATAAAAAAATACAAATGAATATACGCTCTAAAACATGAGTTTTAGCAAAATTCGAAATTAAACGACACAAAATAAAGGTTACGGAAAACAAACTAGTTTTTAAATAAACTTTATTAATTTTCTAAATGTTTAGTTTGCAAACAAACGAATTTATTATTGAAATTCGGTTGACGACTTCTCAAAAGTTCAAACCACGCTAAATACAATATTCCTAAAAATGGTAGACTAGACAATCAAATACTAATATTATAGGAGAATATATTTAGCACACGACTTTTATGTTTACCGGAACAAATCAAAAGGGTAAATAAAAATAGCTAGCGAAACTGCAGCGGTTATAGGGCTCTATATCTTAGCATGGTAAAAAAAAACATGGAATCAACACCGCAACACAGCAAATGATAAGAAACGTTTATACCAGTTTAGTTTTACCTCTTAGGGGTAGAAATAATATTTAAAAATAAAAACCTAAATACAGCTGTTTCCTACTTCACAATTTACATGAAACACAAATGTTTGGACAGACGGTTTTTCGCGATTTCTAGGTTTCATAGTAGTACTACGAACCCTGTTGAGCTTATATGCCCCCAGAAGATGTAACAGTCCAAAAAAAAACAAACATACATACCTACTACAAGAAAAAAACAATGTGATACAGCCTGATACATCTCTGCTTCAAAATGTGCAGTTAGTAGTGTGCTAACTTCACCATGATTCAATATCTACAGCCAACCAGAGAAAAAAAAAAACGAATTAAGAACGTAACTTTTACTTTTCGACGTAAATATTAATCTTTTAAGTCAGGAATAGAATCAGATAGGTGTTACGTATGCGTTAGTGATTGTTGATCGTTGTGATAGTCTAGTTTTACAATATAGGACGACTATAGATAAGTAATTACACCGGGATACGTGGCTATAGACATCAGAGTTGATAGCTTTGGCCCTCCAACACTGTTAATGTATAGGTAGTAGAGTGCCTGGGAGATTTGATCTCGGACTGCAACTACAGTTGCCAATTCCCAATTATACAAACGGAATAAATTAAAAAGGTGTTTTTGTGCTTAATTTTCATATTATTTAAACGAAAAATAATATTTCAATATATCGAGGAAAGACGTCGATTGAGTGGGTGACCCACATTTTTTTATGGCGCTTAAAAAACCCCTTATGAAAAAGGGTTTTAGATCCTTTATTTAACATAAACTATATAGAGATTGTATTCATTACACGCAACGCCCTAGGCACTCCACTAATAAAAATGGTTTTCAGACTTCAGTTTTGGAGAGTGGTGTTGCAATAATTAAAAATATGCATATTTATAAGTTTTATCCTAGACTTGGGTTTTCCAGGCTTAGCTCATTTTATTGCTTTTTCGAATACTTATAACATCCATGTTCTATTTTTGTGCAACAAGGCTACTGGCGCCCAACTAAAGAAAAAAGTATTTATTTGACTCGCCCAGGACCACACAGTAAAATAAGGTTAACTCTCCGATTACAATATTGTATTAATTAAAGTTGTATCAATACTTGAATTTAAATAACAATATTAAAATAATAACAATTCTTAATTTAAGGCCTAATCCGCAACGTATATTTGTATATTTTTTAAGTTATTTATTTGCTTTACTTGCCCATTAAATCAACTTTATAATTTTTTATTCAAAATCTAAATTACTTTTCTAGATATTGTAACAAGCTATTAAAGGAATTAGCCTCACTTATCAATTGGGAATCGTCGTGAATAAATCTATTTAGTTTCGTGAATAATTTAAGCGAAAAATGGTAAGCATTTTGATTCGGAAAATGCGACTTAACGGCGCCACAGACATGTGTTTTGATTACATTAATTACCATGAAGCTCTTACTGGTCCGTCACCACGGCATTCTTAAAAAAGTAGGATTGCCTTAATGTCATTCCAGTGTAGGAAAGAGACAGCTAGCTATGCAGGCTGTCTAGCACCATCTCTTTCCCACGCTGGAATAAGATGATACGTCATCATGGTGACCCTACTGCTACCCTACCATGACGTATTATAGCAGATCTTATTCCACTGAGGGAAAGAGACAGAGCTATACAGGGTGTCTAGCACCGTCTCTTTCTCACACAGGAATAAGAACTGCTATAAGATGTCATGGTAACACTTCTGATCAGTTCAACCCGATTCCACGTCGATAAGTATGCTCACTCCTGTGATGTTTTAAATTCGAATACTTTTTTGCATTGGCCTAAGAAATGAAGTTCAAACAAATTGTCTACTATGAATACGACATTAAATTGTATAGAAAATATTATAATGTACCTAATTATTAGATATCAATAAAAAATGTCGTGTATGATAATCGTTTTTGTTTTCTTTTACTAAATCATAGGTGATACATGTTTTTTCTATAACTGGTGTAGCTCTTTGGCAATACAAAAGATGTTTTTTTTCCTCAAGTTTGTATTGCCTAAAAGGCGGCCTGTGCATGTGGAGCCCAAACCGCTAAGCATTACACGCATCGCATGCACCTTCGTTTTTTCTAAGGGTAGCTCAAGATTCACTACTTTTATTTTACACAAATAGCCTCAAAAGTTACGAACAAAAATATTACATAGGAAAAATACAATTATTAATTTTTAAATCTTTATTATATATACACATCGAAATAACCCTGTTTTACACTTATTATACACTACAGCTTAATTATTATCACAGAAAACATGAATGTGAGAAAAGACAAAAAAAAAATTAGTGAAAAATTTACGACATCTATGGGCCACATTAATCTTTACATTAAATATTGGTTAACGAATTACAGTGTAGTTAAGTAGGATCTTCAGCGCGTGGACAATGTTGAAAATAATGCCATAACTTGATTTGTCAAAATACAAATTTGTCACTTGGGCGCGACTGCTCACCATGAAGTCATAGGTTCGAATCCCAGGCCGGGCAGTGTTATTGGATTTTCCATCTAGAATTCTTAGCCCGACCGACATCGAGAAATAAAAGAGAGCATTCAAGAGAACTTACTATTGCCATACAAAAGTATTGTGGAAACGCGTTATGACAGCTCATAAAAAAAATAATTGACTGATGGTGTCAACTACCCTCATAATAGTTATAGTGAATCTAAATCATTAGCATCAAAGTTAGCGACTGGCAGCATACCCATCCTTTTAAACCGTGATTTCAATATCGTCTTCTTCAAATCCCTTTTATGAGTATCAGCAGTTTCTACATCAGATAAATCCCCAGAAGTGGATGGTTGGACCATATTGTCAATAAATTCTATCTGGCAAGGCTGACCTTCTCTTAGAGCATCTAAGGCTTCAAATTCCAGGTCTGTGATAGCATCTAGGTTATTTCCTTGATTGAATTTAGTTAGATCCAATTCTTCATCGCTCAGTAGGTCGTCTACCGTAGCGACATCAGAATTTCTGTCTGAACGGTTGACGTCTTCTGAAAGTTTAGGTTTTTTGGCCGTCTTGTCGTTGGTCTCCGTTGTTTTGTCTGTGGATGAAGTGTCTCCTTTTTTGCGTTTGGTTGGGCGGTCCGATCTGTGGAGAATGAATTTTGATTAAGATCTTCTTCTGTGTCGTATCTTAATTTATATATGACTAGCTTTTGCCCGCGGCTTCGCTCGCGTTAAATTCTGGGTAACACAGTTCCCCTTGCGCCTTATTGATTTGTAATAGCAACGCTAAATTTTTCCCTTTTCTTCCCTCTTTCTCCCTCACATCCCACTTTTTTCAAAAAAATATTAGCCTATGTCCGTCTCCTGGTTCCAACTATCTCTGTACCAAAATTCATCAAAGCCAGTAAAGCGTGAAGAGGTAACAAACAAACTCACTTTCGCTTTTATAATATTAGTAAGGATAAGAAGAAACAATGGAAAAGTAGCAGTGTTTATTGGAATGATGTGAAGAAGAAAGGAGTTAATGATGCCGTGACGTCGGACAGGGGAGAATGGATAAAGACAACGTTTGCGCCGACCCCAAATAGAATGATATACGGGCATAAAGCTGATGAAGTTGGTAAGTATTATATGGGTATCTTCTTCATCAACCAGCCTTTCCCCAAGTATGTTGGAATCGGCTTCCAGTCTAACCGAATGATTGCTTATCGAACGTCAATAACCCAGTTTGTAGATGAGTTTTAAAATACATATTACTTTTATAACCATCATCTGCCTAGCCTTTTTCCAACTATTTTAGGGTCAGCTTCCAGTCTAACCGGGTGCAGTCTGACCTTCACAGCTCAGTTAGTACTGGGTAATACGAATTCCCTTGATAAGACTGGTTGTCAGACTTTAGAGACACTGACTACCTGACACGACTGTCAAAGATCTACAATTAACAGCCGGGACCAACAGTTTAACGTGCTTTCCAAGGCACGGAGGAAACTCGGTATGTAACGGGTGGTCACCCATCCACAGACCAACCTAGGCAAGCGCAGCTTAACCTAAAGATCGACCCGAGCGGCTGCTATTATTTAGCCACGAGCTCCTCTATAACTTTTATATTAAAGCTGCGTTAAAGATTCGTTCGATTTCCGGGTCAGCAGTGTTATTTAATTTCTCACCACGGAGACTGATCTGTGTCCGGCTGATGGTAATAGGCTTACCCCCTATTACATAGAACTTAAACATAATTGGCAAATAAATAATATTTAAGTCGTTTGTGATGCGTGTGCCGACTAGTCAATTGGACAGCCTCCTCAAAGGAGAGTTTTGGCCGAAGGGTGTCGTGTATCGACGTTTTCGTGGAAGGATACCGAACTCGCAGCGAAACACGAAGCCGTCACCTCGTGTGCAATAGTTTTTAATTTAAAAAATATGTATTGATTTATAAATTTAAGATTATTTGTGTAAAGTATGTATGGGCCTTCGATGCCTGAAATAAATTGATTTATTATTATTAAATACTATTACACGAGTTGTCAAAACTAACTGTAAGTAGTGTTGCAAAAGAGTCCTTATAGGTATGAGGCGAGTCGTACTCAAGTTCTTATTGTGTATGAGTCAAAAAATAAAGACAATTTAGCTTCACATCTTAATATTCATAGAAGTGAGTTTTTAGCTGATTTGTAATGATTTTGTTTTATGAGTTTTTTTTAGGGCAGAATTACATAACCACTAATATAAACTTATCACCTATTCGAGTCTTTTCGAAATGAGTTTCAAGTCTCATCTTTATGCTTCGATTTTTTCTTGAAGACTCGAGTCCTTTTGTAAGACATAAGTTAAATGACTCGGCTTGATTCTAGACTTCAAACCTTTTTAGCACACCGAGTCTTGCTTATTTGAGTCGAGTCTTTAAAATTACGACTCAACGACTCGAGTTTTTAGCAACACTAGCTTTAATTTAGACTTGTTCCCCTCTCTTTCTTGTGCTTAGCCAAACTAGGTGTTCCATAAACTTTATAGTTTACCAAGATCTAAAAAAAACATACGAAATATAAGACTAGTAAAAACTTTAACAATACATACTCCTTATTGTCGACTGCAATAAGATGCCTTATAGGTTTCACTTTGTCCTTCATTGCTTTTTCCTTGAGGTTCTTAATAGCATCAATCTCTTCATCACCTGGAACATATGGAGTGGTGAACGAAATTATAGAAATATATATAGAACTTGTAATTGGGACCTCCCAGTCTCACACAGTTAAAATGACAGAATCTTTTAACCTCTAGAGTCCCAGTGGCACAAAAACGTGCTAGTAAACATAACTTTAAAACTGTATTTGTAGTAAAGAAAGTCTTATATTCAGATTACGCTTACGATAAGAGCCCGCCCGGCGGTGCTTGACGAATAGTTGACGTAAATAATGGCGGTCCTAGAGAGGTTAATTGGGAATTCTCAGTTTCAAAACACACAGTTTAAAAACGTAAATATGGAAGAAACTGGGAATTGGGACTTCACATTTTCAAAACACAAAGTTTTAAACTTATGTCATGGTAGCTCACTTCATCATTTTCCTGCCCTTGTCCCATTCTATTTGGTGTCGGGGCAACATGTTTTCTTCTTCCATTCTCCTCTATCAGACGTTACGGCATCATTTATTCCTTTCTCTTTCATATCAGTCCTTACGCAATCCATCCATCTTTTCTTTGGCCTTCCTCTCGCTCTCCGTCCATCAACATTCAGATCCATCACTCTTTTAGTAACATGTGTTTCATGGCAGCTCACTTAAACAGGGATTTCTTGCTTCAGCCAACCCCCGTGTTCAGTTTATGATCCTGACTAGCTTTTGCCCGCGGCTTCGCTCGCGTTAAATTCGGGGTAACACGGTTCCCCTTTCTTGATTTGCAGATACCTGCCACCTGTAGTTTTTTCCCTCGCGCCTGATTTATTGTAATAATGCTAAGTTTTTCCTTTTCTTCCCTCTTTCTCCCTCAAATCTCAGTCTTTTAAAAAAAAAATAGCCTATGTCCGTCTCCAGGGTCCCAACTATATCTGTGCCAAGATTCATCAAAGTCAGTCAGTTTAGCCATTTAGGCTTGAAGTCGTAACAAACTCACTTTCGCTTTTATAATATTAGTAAGGATTATTAGTCATGGATTTTTACCTTCCTTGTTGCCTTCTTCAATGATCCCGCTGATGATCTTCTTGAGTGACGAGTCGAGTTCACCCGCGAAATTCGTGTCCAAGTAGTTCAGGTTGCGATCGTCGCGTGGAACACCTGAAAGATTAGCATTAAGCCCCGTATTCATGGTAAACATTAGTTTAGGAACAGTTGATCAACATTGTTGGTGAGCGGCGAGAATGATGCTAGCAACTATATTTAAATCAATACAGGTCGTCCACATGCACGTCTGTTGCCAGCAACATGTTTACAGCAATTCCGCAACACGTTGATTCAACTTTGTGCTAAACATATGTTTACCATGAATACGGGGCTTTAGTCATCTGCCTGCCTTTTTTCTTCGATGTGTCGGAATCGCCTTCCAGTCTAACTGGATACATTGTAATAATACCCGTATGGTGTAAGTACCATCGCCAAAAATTGGATCTGACCAATGCACCGTTATAAAAGCGCTAACTTACGCTCATCCAGTAATAGAATCGGCCCCTTCGGTGAGCCCCTTGTTTTTGTAAATGAATTTAAAAACAAAATCTAATGTGAAAAACAGATCAAAAATAATTTTTGCTGTTTGGGAGCCCTCTTAAATATTTATTTAATTCTGTTTTTTAGTATTTGTTATAGCGGTAACACATCAACTGTCTAACTGTCACGGTTCATGAGAAAAAGCCTGGTGACAGACGGACGGACAGCAGAATCTTAGTACAGACGCCTGCAGGTCAAGCTACCCGAAACTGTCAATTTTTCCCAATGAACCTTGAACCTAATACTTTAGAAATAAAGTCGAAAATCTATCAAAGAAATCTGACAGATTGTAGTAGCTTGATGTGCAGGCGTCTGTACAAGGATCCCGTTTTATTATTTGAGTAGGGAACCTAAAAAAGGTCGAGTATTTTTCGATCTGATATCATCAGCGTATGTACGGGATTTTATTTATTAAATGAGTAGATTTGTTGATAGTGCATAATAGAGTAAGGAGTATTGGGTAGTTGACACCATTAACCAATAATTTAAAACACATTTTTTCTGAAAGAACACCTTATTCTAGACCTGAGAACTCCATTCATTTCAAAATAACTTTAAAATTCGATTTTTAGTTGCTTTTAACCGTATAGTTCGGTACGGACCCCTTCGGGGGCTCGACATTCAAACCTCCGCTGGCTCGGTACTGGCCCTGAAAGGGGTCGGACATTTAAGTCATATGACCTCCTCATTACTTTTGTAAATATTTTATTTTCTGGTTAAAAAATAATATGGGTGTGCATTCATTAAGATAGTAGAATAAAAATCTCATATGTAAACGTCACTAGAAGTTCTTTAATTATTGAGGAAGTTTCTTAATTAAGTCTTATAAAATCCCAATGCGTAAATTACGATCATCGCCATTTTGACGGCAGTGTAGGTCGACGCTAAAAATCATAAAAAAATAGGTTTTCGGACATTTAAACTCAACATTATTGGGCATGATTAACGTGTCCTTTTATTACGTGCAGAAATCATTCGTGATTGAACTTAAATTAGCAGTGGTAATGATACATTTTGAAATCTAAAGTCGAAGTTTCGCGCCAATCGTGCTTGTTTACATTTTTCATTCCACATTATAGCACACGGGCGCGAATAGATTCTATAACAAATGAGACAAATATCATTGCAAATATTATAATTAACATGAACATGCCCAGATCTTATCGTAATTTGCAATAATAGGACCATTAACACGTAATATTCATAACCACTACTAAATTCACTTTCGAAATTGACGTCCATTTTTTTTTTTTTAATTTTGTTATGTGTAAATGCGATTATTTCAATCGATTATTTTCTGGTAAATCAATCAACTCGAATTAAATTAAATTGAGGAATATGAGAAATTTATAAATGAAAATAAGAATAATTTTGTAATACGTGTAAAATACTATAAATATTGATAATAATATTTTTTACGCCACTAAAACCGACTCAACAACAAACAGTAGAATCTGATCTATAGCTAAATTCGCGCCAATTTTATTTTCAGATAAAAATTCAAATAAGGAATGCGCTCGCTGTTCGAATTTATATTAAAATGTTTATTTGCTATTTTATTAATAATTTGGTTTTGTACCTACTATTTGAATGTGAATTGCAAATAGAAATAAATAAGGTTGAATATAGAACGCCCTTATATATAGGCACAGTAAAAAAAATCAGCCAAGATAAATTATATTTGTTCGACAAAATTGTTTGTAGTATGGTTGGTTATTATTAGTTATTTGGAAAGCGTTTTCATTCTTTCATAAAACATGGCTTGTAGGCCAAAATCTTCTTGGAGTGGAAGCCTTGGGGTAAAAATGGCCTAGAGGGAGACCACAATTAAGATTGAGATAAAAAAAAACCCCGGTACACGACATCAAGAAAACTCCAGGTTCGAAACAGGTTTAGTTTTTTTTTGGGGTGGGAAATCATCAAATAACTTCCCCCGCTCTAGGCGAAGCGGGGGGGAGTGTCAGACTTTTACTGACTAATGTCCACCGATCGATGTTCCTTCTTTTACTCGGGGCTGCGGTATCTCTTTCGAACAATCCGCAATCCCGGCAGGACCCTACTGGGGTTGCGGATCTGACACTCCCCCCCGCTCCGCCTAGAGCGGGGGAAGTGAGGCGCCACGGCATCCTCACCTACCACCTAAGAAGTTTAGAGAAGGCCTCTTTTAAATTCCAAAAAATAGAGATACACTATTTAAAAATACTTTTTAGGGTTCTGTACCTCATAATAAATACAACAACAACCCAAATATCAAATCTGTGGTCCCTTAAAGCTGTGAAAAAAGCAGCCCTCGCAAGTCTACGTAGAGAAAAGATATGACCGCTTATGTCGTCAGTTTGTACGGAACCCTTGGTGCGTGAGTCCGACTCGCATTTGGCCGGTCTATTTTTAAGAGGCTGAACCGCTTACTGCTACGCAAAGGTCTCCTTATACCTTTCTAATTTTTTATCCAACCAATACTTTTAAGTGTTAGTGTTATTTTAGAGCCCCGGTGTGTACTTGTGTATGGAGTCCCTGTATGTCTAAATCAAGGCTCTACTGCGGAGGCATGGCTTTCTAGGTGCGGTACGGTATGGTTGTGCCGGCTGGGCTGCCTGACTGACTACAGATTTAGCATGACCTACAAAATTGGCCGCCATTTTCATTTATCGTCATTCAAGAAAACAGCCAAAATCTTTTACCGTGAAACTGTTTGACAGCAAATGTACCTCAAATCTGGGTGCATAACAAAATAATTATAGCACGTGACAAAATGTCTTTCTTTTATAATCGATATCATAGATATTTGTACAACTATAATATATATAGCAGAATATTATGCCACCTCCATAGGTAAATTCCTCAATGGTCCCAAAACTTTTTTTTAAAGTTTACTCTATTACGATTAGCACTAAGAAATGTCATATTGCAATACATTTAGTAGTAGTTTTTGTCGAGATTTGTATCGTGTTTTTTTATTAAAATATATGTAAAATGGCAAAAATAAGAGCTTTTCTAGCGTTTTTAAAGTACCTAATTTTTGGAAGGGTGTAGTAATATGTATTTTACACACATTTTGCAATAGATTGACGCCGTTTTATCGACCTTATGAGGTTTTTGGAAATATAAACCTCAAACTTATCGTATGAAACAGCCGCTGCAATTTATTTTTAATAACAAAATTGAATGCTGTAAATTGATGAAAATTCTTGAATTTCATGACAATTCGCGTCACTCCACCGATTCAGCTGATGTGTCATATGTCAAAATCCTGTCGTGCAGAGTGGTTAAATCAATAAATAGTTGCATTTAGTGACGTCATCGTGGCGAGTCTCATACAAAATCTATGGGGGAAGCGCATTTTGACAGCTCATAAAAAGTATATCAATTGAGTGGTGGTGTCAAGTACCCTATTTAAAATATCTTTTTGTACTTTGTACTAATATTATAAAGAGGTAATGTTTGTGGGTTTGTAAAGGATAATCTCTGGATATACTGAATCGATTTTGAAAATTCTTTTACAAATAGAAAGCCTTGTTTTTGTGCGTGTCATATATAACATCACACGGCACTAAAAAGCTGAGCAGCGGATGAAACCGCTGGGGGAAGCTAGTCCAAAATGAAAAGTATTCCTTCTTTTTTTAAATGCAATATCAAAGTTACATTACACTTTTGCCTACCCGCTTTGTGAAAGGATCTTTACTTACCAGGGATATTCTCCTTAGCAGTTTTGTACCGTACGGTGAGGTTCTTTATTTCCCTGATGATATCTAGTTCCGTGTTCTGTCTGTAGAACACTCCTTTGGGACGAACTCCTATTTTATTTATGGTATCATAGCCTGATGACAAAAAAGTTCAGATGTTAATTTTTTTTAAAGTCTAGCTACCTCGTTGGTTGAGAGGATGACTGGGTACAAGTTCCTGGGTGTTTCTCTGGTTGGGCAGTGTATTTGGGTTTTTCTGTAAAGATTTTTTAAGTTAAGTAAGCTACTACTCAATAGGCTCGCTTCGTTTTTTTTTTAATTAAAAAAACGTTTCACCTCTCTAGGTATTGCTCACGGTTGGCGCAGTGGCTGAGCGCACGGAGCAAATATTTGTAAGACCTTCAGGTAGTTGTTTCGGGTCTGGCTGTTTGTGTATGTGAGTGTCAGTGATTTAAATGTTTGAAAACATACCTACAGGAGAAATTCCTAGTATGGGGCAACATACCTTCCAAATACTTCCTGATAGGATACTCCATGCCCCTCTCCCGTGGCACTGCATGGTATTGTACAGGGCCCTGTATGAGCACAGACCCCAACACATACAGCACATCTTGCCTTCTATCCCGTCTTGCCACTAACTCTATGCGTTCTATGGCTGGTAGGTCTTCTTGGACTATGCGGAGGGAAGCAAAGCCTGCGTATGGTTGCAGGTTCATTAGGCTGTAGACGAGGAAGAGGCCGGCTACTGATTCCTGTGAAGAAATAGGTTTTTTGCGTGAACAAAGGTACGGGTTTGTTCAGCATTTTAAAATAAACCCTATTATAAGTTTCATAAGATTTAAAAGACAACATGGCAATGATTGTGTGACAAAAACAATAAAACCAGCCAAGTACGAGACGGATCCCCGGGCCAAAAACCGGAACAAACTTGAACGGCTACTAACATAAACGGCCATTTCTTTTGACTGCGTAGTCTAGTGGTTGATTTTTTTCATAGCTCCAATGGACCACAGAGTTAAGTATATATGCTTTTAAATTCAACAGGTTACCTCCACGCGTTCCCGAGATAAAGGGGCTTGACAGACAGACAGATGGACGACAAAGTGATCCAATACAAATAATTTTATTTGTAGAACATAGGTCAAAACCAAACACAGGTACAGAAGGGTTACCATGACATCTTATAGCAGTTCTTATTCCTGTGTGAGAAAGAGATGGTGCTAGACACCCTGTATAGCTCTGTCTCTTTCCCTCAGTGGAATAAGTTCTGCTTTAAGACGTCATGTTAGGGTAGCAGATCATGTCAATATTAATAAATTTGAAAGCTATGTCTTGCCGTCAGCAGCATACAAATATTCTATTTATTCCTTTTATTAGTATTTTCATGTCTTTTCTGTGTTAAATGCTTACCTCAAAATTGCTAGTGTCAGCCATCATGTAATGTTTGGCTATGTGCAGCACCTCTTCTGATAACTCTGCCAGTTCTGCTCCAGAGGTTCTTCCTCTAAAATAAAGATATTATTATGTAACAGTACAATATTGTTTTATCTAGTAAATTATTGGTATTCAGCTGCATTTGATTACCTTAGACCCCAACATAGTTGGAAGAAAAGGCTAGGCAGACAATTTTGAAGTTGTTTTAGGCAAAATATTTTTTTTTTCAAATGTTGCCCCACACTAGGAATTTCTCCTGTATCGTGGGTGCGTTTTCAAACATTTAAACTCACATACACAAACAGCCAGACCCGGAACTGCTACTTGTAGGCCATACAAATATTTGTTCCGTGCAGGGATCGAACCCACAACCCGCAGCACAGCAGTTGATTGCGTAAGAGATAATTCAGCTGAATCCAGTTAGACTGGAAGCTGACCCCAACTTGTAGGAAAAACCTATACTGTTGATGTCTGTACACATGATATAATACATGATGCTCTATCATAGCTGCAACTTAAATTGAAGTTCTAACTAATGTGCTAATTTCCAACAACAGGTCCAAAAGAAGAAAAGAGGAGAAGTAAAATGAAGAAGGAAAAGTGTCATGTGTGACCATTTTTTTTTAAATTACAGTTTTTGAATGATACAACCTATTCCTATGTTCAATAATATGTCAAATTCTGCAGGTATAATTATTAGTCAAAACTTATTTTTTACTTTATAATTCCTTAGCAGTAGATGTCAATTAGACCATAATAGGCACTTTAGAATATCAAAAAACAATAGAATGACACTACAGTCCCAGTCACAAGGCATAATTACTTGTGAAAGTACTGTAGTTGCCCATTCCAAAGCGTAGATCTGTATGGAGAAGATTGGGCAAGAAACTACATGGACACTCTTTTAAATCATAGTACTTTTAGAAGATCATGGTACAACAATGTAGCTTTTGTATAATATCCAACTTACTGATATATACTAGATAGCTGCATATCTTTCCAAATATCAGAGAATATCTCGAAGGTGAGGGTTCCTGCTAAGAGGCAGCGGTGCATGAGCTCATCACAATCATCTGCGAAGCCGTCTGCTATGTGAAATCCTTGCATGTATGACATGGCTGAAAAAGTAACAAACATATTGAAGTAATCATTCATGCTTTTAGTCAGTTTCAGCTGCAGCATTAGCTTCAAATTCATTGCTATATCATGTGCTTGCACTAACTGGCATATCCAACCGGATGAAGTACCAAACTTGAATAAAACTATAAACATATTTGTATTACTTTAATAAAACATTTTTTGATATCATGGGAACATATAATAAATATAAAAAAGGAATAATTTTCATTCTCTAAAACCCTTTTTTTTTGGTGATAAGTAGCCAAGAAAATAACCTTATTTTAAAAAGTTTGAATTTACAAATACTGTATCCCAAAGATGTGTAGGTCTTTTGGACTAAGGTATAATTCAGTAGATACAAAAGAGAATTAACAGACTGCAAAGTATGGAATACCCAGTTGTTAGTTTGGTTTGTATTGACAAACAAATTATATCAAAGAAATTTTCTGGTTGATTTGTCATTTATTACTAACTGTACATTAACTGCTTACCGTCTAATAGATAGTCTATGACGAGATTAATTAATTTCACACATTCCACGTTTTACAACATACCATCAACATACAATTATTATTTTTATATTTTGACATAAATTACAAATTGAACAAGAAATAAAATAAAATCCCTTTCAGCACGACTTTTTAAATGAGAAAGAATGATCGAATCCACCAATGAGAAAAAGAGATAACGTTATTTCAAGAGCTGATAGATTTCTAAACGAATGTCACTCCTTAGAGATGGAAACAATAAAAACTTACTAATGTTTTCAAGAATGTAATCGATTTTTGCGTGTTCTTAACGTGACTTTTTAGTCGAATATTGTTAAATGGAATCTTTAGTATGCACCATCATCAAGGTAGAATCACTGTAAATGGCGATAACGTAAGCCTGTGAGTATTTTGTGTTAAAGATCAAAAGTTTGGTTTTGTTGATGACCTTAGTCGTGTTAGTGTAGTAGTTATATTGCCATTTACACCGACCGCAGATTCTCTATGAAGGCGCGCAGGAACCATTGCGCACGATCTCTTATCTTAGACTTACTCTTATCCTATAACTTTAGAAGATTTAATGTAAAAGATGATGATGATTTTAATTTCGCTGATTGCACTAAGTGGTGATTTCGCCGCAGTAGGTTTTGCGGCAACTATGCATCAATTTTATATTGATTGAAATATATTTTAACCGATTTATAAAAAGGAAGAGGTTATGTATTCAGCACCTTATGACTTTTGATAATTTGCTGTGCTCCTCTGATCTAGCGTCACGGCAGAAAAATATGTTATGAGAAATATTGAAAATCCACCTCTAACATGCCTGTCGGATAGCCAGAAGTACATACAAACAACTGATCGAATACATTCTCGAGCTCTAGAAACTTACAAAACATCGTAGATCTCGGGTCATGTAAAGAGATACAATTAGATTTATAGTTAAATGGCAGACTAATGTTAGCATAACGCAGTACTTAGTTTGCTCTTAAGCTAAGCTGATGCAGTTTTATTAACTTGCATGTAAACAAGTATAAAAAAACTGCGTCAGGTCAGCTATGCGAGCTAAACTAACTCCGCTCTCTACGTTAATCTCCGGCAGTGGTACAGGTGCCTAAACTTGCTATAATTATATACATACCCATCTGGACAAAGGTCATAGGTACCATCACCAAAAATAAACTGCGCCGTAATTTAAGTTTGTTTATTTAACTACACACTGACAAAGTGAATTCAACAAATACACCACAAACAGCAGGCAATAAAACACGTGTTTAAGTATGCTTACAATTATTTAATGATTTGTCGATTTTGGTAATTATGTTCAAACTAACGCATCTTCGATTGTTATTATTTTATACACATGGTAACACGGACCATAGAGGAAGTGCGATGCGCATTATTGCGTGTTACACCACTACTATAGAAACTAAAATATTTAAGACGCGTTTAGACGGGCTGCTTCTCGATCAGTTTGTACCAGTGACCACACTCGCAGCGGCGGGGGTGGTCCTATAAAAACAGAATAAAAAAAATATTTTTAATAAAATATATTTTTAGTGCATTATTTACTGGCAACACATTATATTAACAATGGGGACTTCTACTATTTTAAAACTTTAACTATTTTTCTGTATCCTTTTTTTATTGGTAATGGAACAATTATTTTATTACTTGAAATTTTAATTAAAAAAAAATATTTATTTATAACAGTACCATGCAGTTTTACTCAACAGAGGAATTTATAAAACAGTGAGTCTAATTACCTTGTGTAACCAGAGCCAAGTGACGGCTGTGGCATGCTCTTCACCTGAAAACAATAAGTCGTTCATTATAAACATTGTTACAAAACTATTGTTTAATAAGTACCATGACTTGTATATTATTTTAAATGTTATTGCATTCTCGGCTATTGCCCTGCTGTTTGTTGGAAGTTGGTTTCTAGATCAAACAGTTTATAGGATGCATCAATTGAAGTTTTCGGCATTGCTTAAAACTACAGGATAACTATTATATGATGTAAACTAAGCCAGTCAACAGAGGGAGAGACGCCTGGGTGTATAAAAGTAATCCAATTCTGAACACAGGCCCGCCCATAGTAATATTAAAAACAGGAGGTGGCAAATAGGTGTGGGCTTCTTTCTGATATTTATGGGCCTGCTCAAGGATTGCGATATCGCCCCCTTAATTCCATGAACTTTTTTCTCCTGCTACTTCGAACTGGCTCTCACGATACGACTCTGAGTCGTCTCACCAACGGTTTTTTGACCGGTCTCGGCGGTGCTATTCATCTGGCTTCTATTGTGTGAAAACTTGCCTAGAGGTCATCATGCATATGGCCAATGTGAATCGCCAAATTCTGTTTCAACCTAGCAGCCTAATTTACAAAACCACTATGCCTTATTGGAACAATCTATACTAATATTATAAAGCTGAAGAGTTTGTTTGTTTGTTTGAACGCGCTAATCTCAGGGACTACTGGTTGGAATTGGAAAATTCTTTTAGTGTTGGATAGTCCATTTCTTGTGGAAGGCTATAGGCTATATAACATCACGCTACGACCAACAGGTGCTGAGCAGCGCGGGTAAAACCGTGGGGAACAGCTAGTCCATAATAATCATTTGAATGTTATTTCAAATTCTCCCAACTAGATGACTGCAATAGATTCTCTTTCATTCAACTCTTATACATTGTTTCTATGGAAACATAAACATTTAGGATTATTCAATCCTGTTATGGCACTCTGCCACAATTGTCATGAGTTCATAATACTATTGATTGTATGTATCTCTTTTGGGCGCAAACAAAAATTTATTTTAAGCTGTTACTTAGCCAGAAAATATAGCAAAGAAATCCATTAAAAAATAAAAAAAAAACAAATGTCCTTTTGAAATCTTTTATAGGCTGTTTATTTGCAGATTTTTTTTTGCAAGTAATTAGTGCTAATAAAACTAGCTAATAATTGTTTTATCTACACTTAATATTATTTAAAATAGGTATTTGTAAGTTTGTTTGTAGAAAGGAGTCTGATTGATAAAATTCTTTGGCCAGTTATAAGCTTATAATACACTATTCCAAGTAACAACTCTTAAACATTCCCATAGACAAGTCTGACAATAATGGGTGTGAAGATGCAGAAAAAAGCAATCAACAAAAAAATAGAACACTTGAGTATTATAAGCTAATCTTTTCAATCTATTTGAATTTTTAAATTCAAATAGATTGAAACAATTCAACAATTAATCATTTGTATAGTCATGCAGAGCATATAATATTAAATGATATACTTGAATGTCTAGTGCACTAGCAGGAAAACCATTTATTTGTTTTATTATCAGTGAAGTACTTTTGCTTAACATTTACATGGTGCGCATTTTTTCTAAGACACATGTAAAATAAACATATATTATAGATTATGAATCTATAATATATGTTCTATCTATCCTTTTGACAAAGATAATTATATGTAATGTTTGTGTTAAGTATTCAAATCTGTTTTTTTTTTTAATAATTTGTATCATAATAATGTTTGGATTTTACATTTTGAATTCTAAGTACAAAAATAAATAAATGCACCTTTCACCATATAGAAAGTTTGTACATAAGGAAATTTAAAGTCAAGTTCAAGTGATACTTGTATTGTAAAACGGGCTGGTGACCGCAACTTCACGTCTGAGGCGCGTATTTTGCGTATCGGTGGGAATATTATTCGATCCATCCCAGCTCCACGAGAAACGTCAGCAGAGAATTGGTGTTGCTGACGATCTCGCGAAGAGTACCTGGGTTACCGAAGTAAATAAGTAATAAACAAGTGATACTTACATATGCACCCAACAATACGGGCATCGAAGCAAGAGGGCACTAAGGTGGGGTTATCACGGGTACCAGCATTCTTCTTGATCACCTTCATGTTGAAGGGATCGTCGTTGCCAGCCTGCATGGCGATCAGCTCCTTCCTCTCCATGCCGGTGGCATGCTCCAGGGGATCAGGCATCACTGACGGGAAATTTATATTTCAGAATATGTTTTTGGATATTGTTATTTCATATTACATTGTACTACCCCCGTAAGAAAATGTAATAAGAAGAAAACTTATATCTACATTTATTGAATTTTTTCTTTCATTTTCCTTGCTATCTAAGGGGAAGCACTTTCCAGAATTAGTTAGCATGACAGATTAAATGAAAGAAAAAATCAATAAATGTAGATAGTAAGAAAACTTATATCTTTATTTATTGAATTTTTTCTTTCATTTTTCTTGCTATCAATGGGGAAGCAATTTCCAGAATCAGTTGCATGACCTTTTAGGATTATTTTTATTGTCCCTTTCGGTATATGTCTATTTCCTTAATATGATTCTCCCAGTGACTTAGGGAACAGTCTTTTCTAATGTAACAATTCAAGATTTATTTTCTTGTACAAAAACAAATGAATGCAACAAAATGTATTGTTACAGATTGCGCATTGTTACATTCAAGATGCCTAATCAGCTGGAACAGCTACATAACAGGCAAATGGCCAATATGCGGGAACGGTTTTTAAAATAAAATTGAATTGTATTATTACTGTTTTTGTTTTAATAAATTATTTATTAATTTATACCATATTTTCCAATAAGACTATTGTTCTGCCAAATCAGAATTTGGTAAAGGATATTTATGGTGTTAAGATAAGAGAAGAAATAAACTAGTAGATCTGAATATTATATAACTGGGGTATGCAATATCCTTTTGAAAAATACTTGGCAAAGCCATCATTATCATTTTGTTGTATTAGTATAAATAATACAGTAGAATACAAGAGCATGAGGAAATACGCAAATTAATTTTAATTTATATGTCTATATCTATGATGTAAAATATCCATGAGGAAGTCAAAATCCAAACTACTATTATAAATGTGAAAGTAACTCTGTCTGTCTGTCTTTTCTTCATGCGTAAACTTCTGAACCGATTTGTGTGAAATTTGGTACAGACATAGTTTGGAACTTGAGAAAGGACATAGGATAGTTTCTATTACATAAAATAAAAAATAAAATTTATTCCGGACATACAGTGACATCTAATGGTCAAAAGTCGGCATCAATTCAGTACTTTAAATGTCGAGCTGTTCCTATGCTCCGTAGATACGCGAACGAAGTTGCAGGCAAAAGTTAGTAGTAATATAAACCTGTTTGGATGAAACATTCATACAGGAACATTGAAACTTTAAACACTTGTATGTTCATAAGAGAAACATGGCTTAACAAAGCATTCAATGTTAGAACAACAGTTAGATAATTACCCCATAGAGTATTGAAAGGAATTTCAAACTTAAGATCTAGGATGAATCAGGGTCAGACATCTGCCTATTGATTTTTTTCAGCTGTCAAAAAATGTGAATGACCTTGTGACATTAAACTTTTGTAGAAACGTAAATATTTTATTTAAGTATTCACGTACTATTTGTAACAACTATAGCGTAGCTACGGTTCACATAATCAGAGATTATATTTGATAAGAAAGATAACCTACAAATCAATTTTATGATGTACTGGCAAGAGGAAAATCAATAAATGTATATTATCCGTAAAATAAGTGAACAGTATGGGAGATAAAAATATAAAAAGTAACTTTTTAATTCATAATCGATGATCAATAACAAAAATAGTCAATAAAAACGTGCATGACACAAAAAATGACGTCTTTATTATTAACTTTTGTACAGAGTTCCCAAAGTAATATTCCTAATTTTGGTAAAATTAAAGGACGTTTATCGTTAATTTCGGGATAAACATAAAATTAATTCAAATCGGACGTAATTTTACGGGAAATTTGACATTACGTAACTTTAGTGACAGGGGTGGCGATACTCATGAAAAACTTGAACTGAAAATGTCATGATTTCTTACTTTTGTCGGCATATCCCCGTCGGGCAGTGGATAACAAAACACTTTTAAATGCATTTCCTCTAATAATTTGCCTGCATAAGGATGCCATTGTACCAAATTTCTCACTAGACCGCTTTTCACGAATGCAAGTGAAACAATTTTTTTCTTACAATTTAGAGGAAAGAAGAACCGTCCCTTTCCGTCACTGGTGGAAGCTAAACGTTAAACCGGTAATATAATAATTACGGTAAAACGATATTTTTTATAAATTTGATTTTGTTAATTACAACTTTTTTATACACTGTATTATAATGACATGTAATTTAGAAGGTATTTTTTCTTATTTATTCTATGCCGAATGCCGTTTTTACTTTGTTTCAGAACGCCATCTGTGGTTGAAACTAGGAACTAAGTTTTATTTGGTTTAGAATAAATTGTGAGGTGAGTGAGCTTTTGTTGCTTGAAGACAAATCCTCAAACAACAACCGAATCTACGAACTTGAACACGAATTATCAGCACGCCTATTGGCAGATCAGATGCGTGTTATTAATCAGCGCTAGAAGCGAGATGCCAATAATTGGATTGATTGGATAGATGAAAAGGAAAAACATGTAATGCAAAAAACATGTAATCAATTTATTGTAGATATTAGACATTTATTTCGATTTGAATTATTTTTGTAAACATTTTAGTTTTTTTTTTTTAGATGGGTATACAGATAGTTGTTCCGGGTATGACTGTTGGTGTATGTGAGTAATGTTTGTAAACGCACTCACGATATAGGAGAAATTCTTAGTGCCGGGTAACATTAAAAATAAATAACTTCAAAAAGAAAGAAGAGATATTATTTCTCATCAGCAACAAGAGGCGCCTACCATCTCCTCCTCGGTTAATCGCTATCCTAGGGATCCAGTTTTGCGATATGTGGGCCCACAGCTTATCTGGCAGATATGGTCTGCTCAGTCCCATTTAAGTAAATTTGAGTGCTGTAGTGTTGCTTATTCTATCGTTAAGTTTAACGTTAAATATGCTGAGCGCTATTGCCCGTTGGCAAACCTTGAGTTTAGTCATTTGGATGTTAGTCAAAGATAAAGCCTGTGCACAATAACACAAAAACAGAATACACGTATTCACAAGCTTTTTAGGGAGTTTGAAGGAGATGAGTAAATCGCCGCTCTTTCATTGACAGCAGCTCTTCCGGGTGTCTTCCGTGCATCTTGTTACTTCTTTGTCTTGTATTCTTGGTGATAGTGTCGGCTCACCCCGTCTATGTGCACGTTGACTAGTTAGTCTGTCGAAGACTAATGTTCATCATAGCCCAACCTTAAGGCTTGCATTGCTTATATCTTGAAGCATCTCTTCCAGTTCCGCAGCTGATGAGGAGATGAGGACAATGGCATCGGTGAAGCGCAGATTTGTTAATTTCACTTCGCCGAGACAAATGCCTCTCTCTTCCCAGCAGCCGCCAACTTTCTAACTTTTCTAATTCACTTCTTCTAGTTTCTTCTTGTTCAAAATAAAGTTTTAATATATTTATTAAAAGCTGGTTATCGGTGATGCATTTCTTTTGTGTTTAAGCAGTATTTTGTGTGTGTGTGTGTTCAATGCTTTTGTACTATATTCTATAAAGTGGCACGATATAAGTCCACTTCTGCAAAGTTATTGTTAGTACTTAAGTGAAGTAGACTCATTTGTGACAAATCATTTTAAATGTACTGACATGCGTGACTCTAAAATAATTAATGTTGTGGCAAAAAGAAAGCATCCATGAAAAGGTATCATCGACATATTTTTTCATGCCTTTGAAATGCAATGGCTGTAATTTGACTATTATTTCAATCAGTTTGCACAAAAATTGTTTAAAATATTTTCCGTATCACGCCATTGAAAAATGTACCTTCTTCCGTAACCGTAGTCTTGAAAACCTGGAAAAAGTAATTTATTTATTTCAGAGTATGAAATTAAAAAAAAAAATATCTTTCGACGCATTCCAAAAATCGGAACTAACACCGTCGTTTATTCGTATTTTGTGATTCAATTAATCAATTAATTTTTAATGAATTGAATTCAGCGTTCCTTGTTTTCTTCATGTGAGTGGCAAAGGATCCTTATGATAACATTAAATACAGGTACTTACTAGTAATATAAAACGCATTTTTCGGTAGATTTTAATAATCTTATTAGCGCTTAGTACCAATAAAGATACTATTTTAGGACGAAATCAATTTCTCGTTCGCCCACTTCTTTGTATGAAACATCCCTTGAAGGAGTTTAAACGGACATCGATTTCCCCCTCCTCGAGCTGAAATATATAAAAGAAACATGTACGAATTATTATAATTTTACTCATGAATTATCTGTGTTATAAAATTGAAGGCCTCTTCTTTGTGTTGCCCGCAAGTGAAACGAGACTGCAGTCAGTATTATAAATTTTGCTAGGCTAGAAGTTCGCCAGTTCGCCGGCGCGGGCGGCGTCTTTGGTTATAGGGTCTTGATTGCATGTTTCAGGCTCGGAGGTGCTACATTTATATACTGTTTCATTTAAAAATACAATGTTCCGGCTAATAATAATGAATTACCGCATCGGTCTGGTAAAGTTCTCTATAGCAGGAAGGTGAAACACATTCCCTCACACAGCGAGTTTTAAGCAGTCCCGTAATGTGGCTACAAGCTCCACTTTGTTCGCACGCAGTTTCAAATTCCCTGAATGTCATCTCCTGAAAATTGGTATTTTAAAATTTGAGTATTTTTCATCAATCAAAATTACATCAGCAGACAAAATGGAACACGAACTTAATTGTGTTCAACCTTACTACAATGGGTTAGTAAACATGAAAAACAAAATAAATTAAAGATACCTAAATGCAAATAAACAAATGTTCGGATGTTCAACATACGTTTTTGGGTGAATCTTTATATTGATATTCCTTGAAAGTAAAAGTCACCGGTGTTTTGTCAGCAAACGTTTCCCGTATTCCAAAGCTACCTAATATCATATAACATACTAAAAACATGTTAAAAGTCGACATATTGCTCTATAAAACAAAGGGACCTTTATTGGTAGGAAAATCAATAAAAGTTTGTTGTGTTTCCATGTTGTAAAATTTAGATAAACTGAAAGTTATTCTATACAGGAATTTATTTTCGTCTGATTAGTTAATAAACGTAATAATTACTGGCCATTATTAGCAATGTCCAACATTCTAAGCGTATTGTTTCTAATTATGTTTTACTATGATAAAAAACCGTAACTAACAGTACTTGCAGCTCTACTAAAAAAGTTAGGCTAAAAATTAACCTGTGGTTTGCGATCATCTGTGGCCTTGTGATGTGATGTCAAATAGTGATGTTACAAAGACAGACATGTTAACATTACTTTTACTCAAAATTTGATTTATCAGAGTATTTTTAAGTAACAGATTATTTTTGAATATTATGGTAAAACATATAAAATCTGGGTTTGGTTTGGAGAGCAGAATTACAGCAATCGTCAAATGGAACTAGTTTTTAGTAAGTTCTTGCAAAGTCCCAGTCACTACACTATATCTGTCAAACGAACTATTGTTCGACTTGATGGTGTATTGCTGAATGGGATTTTGTAGAATTTCTGATAATTCTTACTTGATTTTCATTAGTTCATGAATTTCGGAACAATCTCCAGTGTTAAATATCAGTGGTTTGTGTGTGCGTTATTTGTTTAGTGTTTTGTTGTGCCAAACGAAGAAATTACTTTATGAGGATATACTGAGCAGACATCACAATAACAACAAGATTTGGTGAGTGGAATTTATATAATGCTGCTATTAAATGTATGTGTACTTATTGACAGGCATTTAGTAATTGAAATCTTAAGTAAAACGGTAAATAATTGCGTTGCGGCATTGCGTCACTAAAATATGTGATCATCAGACAATGTACGATACATTCGTACTTTCTCGTGTATCATTTCGATATGGCCACTGTTTACGCTATTTTTTTAAATTTCGAAAATACCTCGGCAAAGGCAAAAACGAAATACCTTTTACAGCCTCTGGGTATACTGTTCACATTTTTGCATACCAATCTCTATGGTAATGCAAATTGCATTTTCGTGGCATTCAATTGAGAGTGATTGTCTAAAGTAAAAGGCGAACAATACAAGAGCGCATTGGTTTGTGCTAACTCAAGTGTTACCTACACTTACAAGTAACATAAATCATGCTTATTTTAAATGATGATAATTGGTCGATACCGGGGTAATTGTGGGCAGTTTTTTTGAGTGTTGCCTGCTTAATGGTTTTAAATGAATTCTAAATTAATTGCCCCCTTATAAATCATCACCATATCTGTATTTGAGTTGACAGATTAAAATCAGATGTATGTAATAGGGGATAATCTGCACTTGATCTGCAAAATGATCACCACTTACCTTTGTAGTTGGTGCATCATGCCTTCTTTTACCATATTAAAAAAAAGAGAAGTCTTTTTAATTTTTCCCATATTTAATTATGAGTAGTCTTTCAAAAATCTTAGTCAAAATAAATTTAGCTATGGTATAAGTTTTGAAATAATTACTTTTACAAAATTATGTGAGTCTAAGATAATGTAATGTTTCAAAAATTTGTTCAAACTGCTTGTTTAACAGTGGTAGGTACCTGGTTGAACTTATCCCCAAACTGATCCACTAAGTTGTCTCTACCACTCTTTTAGCACATTTTATCTACCAATATAAATATCTAAATCATCTTAATTCTCTTGTCCCATTTTATCTATGGTCAGCTAAACTTCTCCCTAGTCAACATTCACAGTAACTTTTAACTTGAGTGTAAAATTTGTAATTTATAATTTTTCATGCCTTTAATAAGCTGATCATAGACACTTTTACCTCAAACATGACTTACATGACCAATCACTGTACCTATGTTTAGCAAATAAAATTATCTGGTTCTATTTCTGATAGTACATCTGTCTTTTGCCAACAATAAATGCAACCAACAACAACATTGTGGACATACTCCCTGGCTGAATAAGAAAAATATACTCATCATTCTCCTGCCCTTTAAAAAAAATAAGTACCTTGTAGTTGTATGCCTCACTGCTGAGCAAAAGACTCCCCCATATCCTTCCAGGTACACTTCACCTGCCCCAGTCCAGTATTTCTTTCATCTTGCAGGTCCTGATAATCCTCATTTTAGCAGTAATCTTTTCTTTAGCCATATTGAACCGCACACAAGTTGTGAAGAGTTTCTTTGTCACATTCTATTCTACAAGTTCATTTATAGAGATTTACTTGCTGGGCCTTGCCTTGTCACCTGCATAGACCAGAATAAAAGGACCAAAAACAGGGAACATAAAGGGCAAAAAAAAGAAAATGAGAGCCGGAGTTTTAGTTAGTAAAAGATTGACATTTCTTCCTGCTCTGCCCATAGCAGAAGTTATTTGAAGATTTTGAAAAAAAAGAATTGCTACAAGCTTTATATACCAAATTTCATAGAAATCAGTAGAGTACACATTTGAGCGTGAAAGAGGAACAAACATTCACATACAGCTTTTGTATCTATCATATTAGTAGGATAAATTCTATTTTCAATTTAACCTTTCTACTTTTAAATTCTGAACAACAGGCCACTCTCTCCATATTTAAATCCATTCCATAGTGTTTCCATAGTGATAGTGGCAGATGATGAGTGATCCCCATAGACAATAAACAAAATTGTCCTTTATCTTGTAAAGTTATGTGCATGAAGAACACACAATTTACACAGTATTTTGGTATTTAATGTATGAACTTGGTAATTTTTCCAATTGTAATGTGGTTGGCCACTGTATTTTACCATGCAGCTAGAAAATGTCTGGTCTGATTAGAGTGGGCTTTATACCATATTAAAAAAAAGTTGATGTGAATATTACACATATATTTACCAGTTTTGTTTAAGTTGCATGTAGTTAGGGGACACTAAAACAACATTTGGATGACAATGAATGGTGAGCTTAGTGGTGTCATTCTAAATCTAAAATGGCCGATAATTATATGCATATCTATATATATTTTTTTTATAAACTTGTTATGGCGAGCGACGCGACGGTACGTTTGTGTTCCACTATATGTCAACAAAGCCGAATGGCCTACCATACTACCGTGGCCTACCTACCTACCAGTATTGGATAATTTCGCATCCGAAAAAAAAAGCGTTTGTAACAATAACTATGGAAACAGTTTGACCTTGCGCTCTCGACCCATGTCAAAAAAGGGTAATCTTCTTTATCAAGCTAGTAATCTAAATAGCTTTTTGCTCCATAATCATAATCAACTAAAGTGAATACAGTTTCATTAGCAGTTTGTGTTATATAATGCGGTCTAATGATCGTCAGATCCATGTCATGATGGCCGCGGGATCAATTACTTGACGTGGATATATTGAGTATGTGGATCTAGATATGAGTGAAGTCTGGTGTATTAGTAAATTATGGGAAAATATCCTCACTATATAATGTTATAAAAGCGAGTTTGTTTATTTGTTACGTCTTCATGCCTAAATGGCTAATGGCCGATTTTAATGAATTTTGGCACAGAGATAGTTGGGACCCTAGAACGAATATATGCAATTTTTTTTTAAAGCGAGAAAAGAGTGAGAAAGGGGGAACAAAAGGGAAACTTAGCTTTGCTATTACAACAAATAAGGCGCAAGGGCAAAAACTACAGGTACCCGACCTGCAAATCAGCAAAAGAGAACTGTGTTACCCCGAATTTAACGCGAGCGAAACCGCGGGCAAAAGCTAGTAGAAATTATAAGTAACATGTTGAAACGCATGTGAAAGACGTGCTTATAATGGTGTGCATGGTGATAAACGAAAAAATGGTCCGCCAGGCCCGTTCTATCATCGGACTACAAGACGTACGGCGAAGCGCCACCGTTACATGGTAGACCCACACGCACTAAACGGTTTGGGAATACTTTCATTGTGCGTACTGCTAAGGAGTGGAATTCCGTGCCGGAGTCTGTATTTCCTGATAGCTATAACCTGGGGGTCTTCAAGTCAAGAGTGAATAGGTTATTTCTAGGTAAGCGTGCTTCATCGTCGACCACATCATCACTTACCATCAGGTGAGATAGTGGTCAAACGCGAGCCTATCACTAATAAAAAAAAAAAAAAAACGTGAATGTTGATGAATCGAGAGGGAGAGGAAAGCCAAAGGAAAGATGGATGGATTGTGTAAGGAATGATATGAAGGAGTAGATGATGCCGTGACGTTTGACAGGGGAGAATGGAAGAAGGACATGTGGTGCGCCGACCTCAAATAGAAAAGGACAAGTTTAGGAAGATGATGGTCCAGTTTTACCAAGGGGTATCATATTACCCACTACAATCAGGGTTGTGGAGGCCAGATAAGCATCCGCTCCATGTAAAATACTGGTATTCAACCCGAACGGTAAGACTGGAAGCCGACCACAATATTGTAAAAGGCTAGACAAATAATGCTGAAGTTGTCTTGTTTACCGTTATATCCATGATTCTAATAATCTTGTAGTATTTTAGATATCCGAGCCATGTTGGAAATTCCATTCCATCTTCTGCCTAAAACTGGACAAAAAACAAAATGACGGTTTCCGTTGAAAGAAGAACGAACGTTATATTGCCTTAATGATATAGAATCAATTAAACACTTTCAAGCAACTCTCATGTCCTACTTAGGATACGTCGGAAAACAATAGCTACATTACAATGTTGAAAAACTGTAAAACTCATTACTTATAACCTACCTAAATTATTTGTTCAGCCAAATTTGACTGTCCTAAAGTATTATTACAATTTAAAATCAGAATTCTAATCTACGTAGGTCTGTACGTAAACCTTTTTATTTTTTTCTGTTATCAAATTTTATGACCATAAACAACCTAATGTTGTCGTTTTTTCCACCTCCAAGTTTTTATACCTCTGCGTCAACACTCAACGTGGTTCTCAGTGCAAATTGAGTGCAAGCGCACTCACGAAGCCTGAATTTCAAGCTAAAGCACACGTTAACTAATAAGGAATACAGTACATTTTTCCGTGTGAATGAATACTTTCATGAAACCCGTTGTCAAGGTATTTTGTTAGGTATTCCGTAAGCAAGTAGGTTGGTATTCAATTGTGTATTGTTGATTCAATTACGTTCATTGTGCTGGCTAAGGTTGTTTTGCAATGTTACAGTCGTTTTTTACATTAATTGGCTTCGGTTGCCTACTGAAATGTGTTGAATCGTTGGCAGTTTTAGTTAAACCTTTATTCGTTTGCTCATATAAACCTAGTTCTCTGGCGCATTCTCCTTATGATCCTCAACTTTCAACAAATTGTTTATTTTTAGGGTTCCTTACCCCAAAAGGAAAAAAAACTGAACCCTTAGTGGACTTTGTTGCCCGTGTGTCTGTCTGTCTGTCAAGACTCTTTATCACAGAATCGCGTTAAGGTATCGAGGCGAAATTAAAAACCTATACTAAAGTCTGTGAAAAAAATCAATCCTCTAAGTTTACGCAGTTAAAAGACATGACCGTTTATGTCGCAAGTTTGAACGGCTCTTCTGGCATGACCATCTAAATAATCATGTTCTTTTGAATTAGGAAGAAGAAAGAAAATGAAAGATGTTTTTTTTATTTTATTATGTACTTTTGCCCGTGCAGAGCTTGTGTTATGGTAACCCGACAACTGATATACATACTTAAATATAATTTATAAATACATACTATACCTACATAATATAGATAAATCACACCCAGACACAGAACAAACAATCATGCTCATCACACAAAGTTTGTCCTGGGTGGGAATCGAACCCACGACCTCCGGCTCAGCAGTCAGGGCCACTAACTACTAGACCAACAGGCCCGTCAAACTGAAAGAAACTGATTCACTCGAACTTTGAACATACCCAGATCATAGACAATCGTTGTCAGTCACAACAACGATGACAGTAATTGAAGTTTGGATGTCTGGAAACAGTTAAACAGATAGGCATCAACTTTTTTCTGGATGCACGGACCACTGACGTAGAAGCTCTATACCCGTACAACTGACTGCGAATGTGGAAATCACGTGCTGTTGACGTATCTGATGCCTGTGATGAAGTTCTAAATCCCAATGAAGGCCTGAGGAATGTAGGAATGACTCATACAGATTGCGTAGACAGCGCGGTGTTTGCGTGTAGAGTGTGTTATGCTTATGTATGTACCTACATTTTGCTGACGGATGCGTTTTTATATTATTGTTTTGAATACTGACCGACTTTGGTTGAATGATAACTGTGAACGCCAGCTTATCTCCAGTCACTTCTGTTCTGCCGGGGTTGCGGTTGTCCCTGCCGGGGTTGCGGGTGGTTCCTGCCGGGGTTGCGGGTTGTTCGAAAGAGATAACGCAGCCCCGCTACATCAAGGGCCAAGGAAGGAACATGAGTGGGTTTTAGTGGCTTCAGTACAATTCTGACACTCCCGCCTGGTCCGCCCAGAGCGGGAGAAGTTATTTGAAGATTTGCCATCCTCAAAAAATAAGCTCCAGCTCGTTTGCTAGTTCCTCAGGTTTTGCATTTCGAAGCTCAGAATCTTCGAGACCATATTTTTAATTAATTTCGAAAGACCCTCAGAGAGAAGAATTTCGAGAGACACTTAGGGTAGGGTAGAAAAAGGTGCATTGCAACACATGCTGGGCACAGCTAGTTATAAATTCCAATAGGTATCATAGTTCCCTGTCAAAAACCAGTATTTTTTTCTAAGTAAAATATTTGGTATTTATTTATTAAAAGTTTATGCACAAGTAAAAACTGTACAAAGGCGGACTTAATGCCTTAGACATTCATGCATTTGGAATTCAGCTACATCCGGTTATACTGGAAGCCGACCCCAATATAATTGGGAAAAGGGCAGATGATGATGTTGATATGTCCGCACGTGTTTCAATCAATAAAATATGAGATACAATGATGGATTACAAATATGTAAAGATGAACCATGTAACAGACCGCATAACCAAACAATAAGCAGCCTACTCAGACTTGGATGTAGACTCAGCGATCATTGTGCCGATAGTCGATACAGCCAATGGCGTAATTGCCAAGAGCCTCGAACAAACATCAGAGGAGGCTCTCGTTAGACGGCTGAATCAAGAGTTTGATACAGAAATCTGTACTCCTGGACACGGCTCATATCGTTAGGAGGTTCCTCTCTCTCTGGAACTCTGACTGCCGATAGCTTGGACCCCAATATGGTTGGTTCCCAATACCGGTGGGCTACAATTTTTGATTATTTTAAAATGTTTTCTTTGTTTTTTTATTTAATATAAATCAATGAATGAAGTAACAGCCTACTAGTACTACCCGTCTATACGGCTTCAGAAAAACAGGTAATTCATTATTTAGTACTACTACGTATTCTATAAAAAGATGCGACGTATTAAACAAGTGCACTCAAGGCTGTGCTCCGGCCTTGGATGGTAACCCGAAGCGTTTGCTGATTTTAGTATAATATGGGCGACTGTGGGTTACGGTATGAATATTGATCCTTATTGGAGCGATTCTGTGCAGCTGTTGGGGCTGGGTTGTGGAAATATTGCTAATAGCGAAAAAGCGAAAGTTTGTTGCGGGTTGTTCGAAAGAGATACCGCGGCCCGG
Source organism: Ochropleura leucogaster (assembly GCA_958449745.1). Taxonomy (NCBI): domain Eukaryota; kingdom Metazoa; phylum Arthropoda; class Insecta; order Lepidoptera; family Noctuidae; genus Ochropleura; species Ochropleura leucogaster. The sequence continues at coordinate 12,449,555 of OY288221.1, read as the reverse complement.
AACGTAAAGGGCAATAGAAAGAACATGGGTGCGTTTTAGCCAGTACAAGTCTGACACTCTCTCCACTCCGCACAGAGCGGGGGAAGTTATTTGATGATTTCCCACCCCAAAAAAAAGCGAATGCTGGTATGTGTGTGTATGATTGTTACTCTTTACTGCAAAATCCATTAATTATTTGAATGAAATACTTTTTATCCCTAAATATTAAACGTCCCGTGAGACAATTACTGAACTCAACGGAGTCAAACCCATGGGCATGAGCTAGTATAATAAATGCGAAAGGTGAGGATGGGTAGATAGATGTTTGTTTCAAGCACGCAGATAGGTTTTTACCTGGACTAATACAAAGGCTTTTATCCCGGCCAACGCGAGTGAAACCGTGGGGCGCAGCTAGTTTATAAATAAATGTGTTATCGTATCGAGTTCTCTTCACCTTGTGTGTGGAATGTAGTTGAACGTTTTATGGCACCTGCAACCCCCATTGTATGTGACCCTGGCGGTCTCCCTCCCCCCCTTTTGTTTCTTTTGTATGTAGCTTATGGCTTTATTCATTCTCCTTGCCTTATACTATTTATCTCTTTTTATTATAAGCTTTTATTTAACCGCTTGAGCTGGTTCCAAATGGTACTAATCAACTACGACTGAATGAAACTTAATTTTTATGCCCATTAGGGTCTAAAATCGTCTAGTCTCCGGGCTCCGCTTAGGGCCTGCTACTATTTGGATTATGCCGATCCTAAGCGGTTAACTTGTTTTGTTAGCTAGTTAGTAATTGGTCAAATTCTGGAACTCGATTTCAAACCAGTTCCCCCTAACTTATTGTGCTGAAATTATGCACACACCTTTAGACGGTTAAGTTAGTCAGCCCATTACAAACCGTAGATTTCAATAGAAAAGAACGGACATAGATACTGCAATTGAATATGACAGGACGGAACAGAGACATTTGTTCCCTCATTCTCTGTGAAATATCTGGGAAAAGCGTTTAGGTCGCTACACGCTTAGGTTATGCTCAGATTTGTGTAATGGGTAACTCTATAGTCCATATTAATCTTCAGAGATGATGGAAATGGTGTTCTTTAAGCTAGTGGCTTCCATAAATCGATTTAAACTTCAATAATTAAAAATAAAATCAATTAAAATTTATCTTTTTTCTTTACGAACTGTGTCTACATCTCTTATTATTTACTTTCCTTTCGCAGGTATGCTGGAAGAGATTTCTATAGAAATAAGCATTACCTTTGTACCTACCTGTTTTCTGTTCCTGTCTTTTATTTTTTTGTATTCAGCGTGTATGTACATAAATCGTTAAATAATAAATAAATAAAAAAGGGGGTCTCCTTTTGATTTATTCAAATTATTTAGATTTCTGTTTTAGAACTTGAACAACAACGACATCAACGGACTACAAATCCTTCGTTATCTGATTCAACGAAAAGAGAGCAGCCAAAGTCATTAAATTACATTTTATGACTGCCACACTTGATAATGTAATCAGAATGAGAATCCATGTAATTTCTGGGTTTTCCACCTACTTCTCAGATGAAGTGTTTCCACTTTCCGGTAGTAAGTAGCTAGTATTTGGAACATCCTTCTTTGTTATGAAGACGGTGAGTAATGAGTAGCTCACCGTCTGTTCGTCTAGTGACGACAGGCTGTGTAGAAGGCGCGTTTGTGTTTCACGCGCGCCTCAAAGAGATGTTAGCAAAGCAGACAGGCGTGCAGGGTTGTTCGAAAGAGATACCGCAGCCCCGAAATTTAAAGGGCAAAAGACTGATACTCTGCCCCGCTCCGTCCAGAACGGGTTATATTACGATTTCACATCCGTAAAAACAAGCCTATCGATTTGGTCTAAAGGGCCTCCGTCTCCTCGGGTATAGGGAAATTCTCTGATACAGAATACTTTATGCAGTCGTCAGTATTCTGAATTTACTCTATGATGCAATCGTAGGCATATTAAAAGTGACTTCCAAACTGCATCACAATACTTGATTTTACGCAAAGTTTATTATTTGCTCCCCATTTTCCATTGGTCCTCTGCCTGATTTGTCTTCGATCGTGTCGTATCGAAATCCCATCTTATAATGAGGGTGGGGGAATACGAGTATCTGTGTCATATTCTTGTGCACTACAATATCTTTCGCGTCGATGGTTAATCTCCACCGAAATTCGGCCAGGACCATAATTCTTAATTTGCACTAGTAAATCAACTTCAAAAGCCCCCTACGGTATATATCCGAATTAAGGAATTAATTTATACAAATATTTTGACAAAACTCTCCAAATGTCGACTCTCTGAATTATATCTCTTGTTGCTAAGTCAATAATTGCCTCAAATGTTATTTGTTCAGTACGAAAACATTAGTGATCTGTGTCAACTTTATCTTAAGCTCTTTCACTATCTTTCTTATTATTTGTAATTTTTACTTTTCTTGGAATATTCATGTAATTATACTCAATGAGGTCATAGGTGTAGTTTTTGATAATGTTTGTTTTCGTAACATTCATTTTAATGCGCTTTTTGTTATGTATTTTTGTTTTTAATGAGGTCTTTAGTTTCGAGAAACTATCGATTTATAAGTTGAAAAATAAAAAGCAGCTAAATGATAACAGCAACATGACCCGATCTTCGAGTTTGAACCGTGCTTGCCAAGGTCTATCTGTATATGCGTGATCAGATCATCTACTCATCTACTACTTATCGGGTTTTCTTTGTGTTTCGGAAAACACGTTAAACCGTTGGTCCCGGATGTCTTTTCTAGTCAGTGTCCCCAAAGTTTATCAACTAGTCTTACCTAGTTGTATTGTATTACCCAGTTGCTAAATAGGTTTTGGAGGTCAGGTAAGAAGTCGGTCCATGTAAAATACTGGTAGTCAGCTGAATTCGGTAAGACAAGAAGCCGGCCCTAACATAGTTGAGAAAAGGCTAGGCAGATGATGAAGTAAGTATACTAATATTACGCTGAGAACAAAATGTATCTATCAGCAAAAAAAAAGGAAATGAGGTTGACCACCTTTTTACAGTTCAACATGCTAACTTTGAAAAGACCTACAAATGAGAACCGTTAGAATAATGATGCTAATTTATCACACTTTCACATGCATGAGTTTCAAATCGCTCAGTGCATTGAGTGCAGACGATTCCATTTCCAACTATACTTTTATTTTAAAGTTTGTCCTGGACGCCTGATTGACTATTAACGCTCTTATCAAACTGATTGATGGGTCTGTCTAAAATTTGCCATACAGGTTATAAAGTAAGCTTCATCTTATAAAGTATTTTGTCAAATTCAATCACTACGCAGGTGAAATAGGGGTTAAAAGCTTGTATTCAAATCCGTCACCGGTCGCTGCTGGTGCAGTTCGGATAATAACATAATATGGAGTGACATTATAAAGACGAAAGTGAAGAACTTATTCTATGACTTTTTAAACTAAGTTGTATAGGCTAAGTTGATACTATCACTATATGGATCGCTTGGTCTGAAATAAAGATTTTGATTTGATTTGATTAAACTGATTAAAACCTACCCATGTCCTTCTTGTGCCTTTTATGTTTCGGGGCTGCGCTACCTCTTTCGAATAACCGCAACCGTTGGCCCTGGCAAGCTAATCTGACAAGGCAGGTCTTGCGTTTGTTATATCACACCATGTATATTATCAAAGTTGAAGTGCACTAAATGAAATTCAAGATGTCTGCAACTAAAATGGTTGACAAGTCGCAGTACGATGAGTGTAAAGCAAGTGCATGTATACTTGTGCGGTGTATCACGTACGAACGGTTTTATCTAATCTGTCTAGATTGTATCAAACTTAAGTGCAATAACATTTTTTTATTATGTTTTGAAAATTTTACAAGAAAAGCATTTACGCAATTGCTTTCCATTAGGACATCCGTTTGTCCATTTCCCAACTACAGCAGGATCTCTTTAATCCGAACTCCAAAAATTTATCCTTGCTTCGGATTGGTGGAGCGTTCGGATTAATAATTACATTATTATGAAATTACATATATATTTATCTATAAGAATTATGTACATTAATTAAACTTTTTTTAAAAAGAAATCCAATATTTTAGTTTTTCTGGAGGTATTTACGTCAACTGACGAGACGGCGAATATCAAATTCGGGCGGGAGGGAGGTGTTCAGTTGAGAAGGGGTTCGATTATAGAGGTTCTGCTGTATGTTGGTATCTTCCAGTTAATGCGGATGCAGCGAATATCAATATTTTGTATGGAGCTACGGCCAATCTTACTTCTACAACCCAGTTATTCAGTTTCTTTTGGAAAAAGTACTCAGACATTAACAAGAAGAACGAGAAATTCGTTGAGGCTCAGAATGTCAACTTCCCAAAATGTCCCCTGGTACCAAAATGTCAACTTCCAATAATGTCCCTTTCCCATAATCTAAGACCATGAATCAGAGCATTCCTCGCACTTTCATGCACTTCAAGTTTCTCGGTACCTACATCAAGCATCTTGTTATCAGTCTAGATCTTATCAATGTTAACAGCAACTAATGTCTGCTATTGTCTTTTCATGTCTAAAGATTAAATGGTTTAGTTATGATGTGCGTTTTATTTAAGTTCGTAGATAAAATTGTCATTATCATTGCAGTTTCTCGGTCTTTTGTTTTTGCAATTGAAATCAAAGTATATTGCCGTAACCTCCAAACTTGCAATCCTGTTGTCAACAGCATTGAAGTTTATAATACCTTCAGATGGATTATTGCTTATGCTTCGCGAAGATCGATTTGTTCTACAAGGTATACTTTGACGTAGCCAAATCTTGTTTGAACAACCTCTAGGAAAATCTTCGTCTTGAAGAACAAGCATCCGTTCCATATTTATGAGAAGGTTCACGATACCACGTAATTTCGGGCAGCTAGAAATACAAAATTCGCGTTCACTGACCCCAACCTCTAAAAAAAGGTTGTAAACCAGATTAGAAGATGGATGACCTAATTCCTACGCATGTGACAGAAATGTCTTCGTCTGAAATATTTTGGTAAATATATATAAAGGACACAAAGGGTATTTGGACGGCAAATGCAAGCGGCAACGCCTGGAGGAAATGCCCTAGAAGAACATACTGATATAACTGGTCATGGTCTTCAGAAAGGTCAAATGCTTAGTACTCGGCGTGACTCAACGTGGATAAGGTTAAAGGAGTAAGCAAGGATCGTAGCAGCTTCTTTAGTTTTTGCGTAGACAGCTGATGTATGCTTGAACTAAAGATAATTTCCTCCATTAATACTTTCAGTGTTTGATCTTGATCTCACATGTTACAAAATGGTGTTGATTGTCAATTGTGTGTCCGCTTTCAGTTCAACCGGTGCACTTGGTGCAAACAATATGTCGGTGCAATCTCAGTGCACGCGCACTGAAACTTACACAGGCGGTGTGGTTGTACTCTTTATTATGGAAATAAACACCCATCGGTCCACTCGATGTATATTGTATAATCAGAAACTTGTGTGGTCCCGGTATAAGTAATTTCGCCTCGTGTTTTTTGTACCGTCGCGAGTCGCGTGGTGACTTTAACAGAAGAATTTGAATATAATTTTATTGTGCTCTGTTTCCCAAATTATCATACAGATAAGTTGGGAAGACTATTTGTAGTTTACATTTAAAATTCACTGTGCTTCGCAACGACTTATGTTGTTCGGAGGTTTCGCTTTTTTAAGGATGTTGCTAAAAATACTCCAGTAACAGTCTCCTATGGATACCAGCATCGTCATCACAATCGAAAGTACCAAATTGTCGATTAGAGTTCTTATCTTGTTCTGCATTCTCCAATTTGTCACCAATATTCTCTTAATCAACCAAGTCTGTGTCCCAGGACACTGGGCATAGGATTCTCCCAGCCACAGCACCATGTCCTCCGTCTTTTGCCAATCAGTCTGTTCCTACCATTTTCTAAGGTCGTCGGATAGTCTTATCATCATCGTGAAGATACTCGCTATCTTTGATGATTGTTTGATTGTCTATTGATGGCGCATTGGCTGAGCGATCGACTGCTGTGCTGCGCGTCGCGGGTTCCATACCTACCCGCCCGGAAAAAATATTTGCATGAACCACAGGTAGTTGTTTCGGGTCTGGCTGTTAGTGTATGTGAGTTTTAATGTTTGTAAAAACACACACGATACAGGAAAAACTGCTATAAAATATTAGTATTCCTCACCTTAGTTCATCATCATGATCTCGTCACCTTTTGTTTTGCCCCTTTATCGCTTTCCATCCATCAAATTGTTAAACTCACTGTTGTACGCGATTGTTCCACGTTGTAGGTACAAAGTGCAAACAGAAACAGTTCGGTGCATTGAGTGCGATAGTACTGGAAGCAACACATGAGGATAGAGTGGCTTTATTAATATGTATTGTTCATATAAAAAATAGTTATGTGAAGTATACATTTGTGTTGAATTGTTCTGATGATGAAATAGTTGGAAATTGTGAGGAGCTTCTACGTTTTTGCTACGGCTTGACTAAAAGAGAGTAGATGCTAGACTTAGATCTTTCCCCTCAACGACCACTCTTAGGCTTCCCTCATTTAACTGATTGTCTTTCGTCGTTCATTTTATGGGTTTTTTTGGCTCAAGGGTTTTGTCGACGGCGCCGCATTAGCGGTTTTATATAAAAGGATTAAGTACTTCATTTTATACAACAACAATAAGCTTATCAGTATCGGATCGATATTGTTATCAGCTAATGCGAAAACGTCCATAACAATAACAAGCGTGGCGTAAATGTAGCCAGCTAAATTCTGTTGATTATACTGGACCAACTTTTCTATCGCATCTGTAGTTTTTAGTCACTCAATATTTTACTCGATTTTCATCTTATTCAGCTGCTATCAGTCAATTTTGTCCTACCATTCCTTCATTTGGCGATTCATGGTTTACATTAAAGAACTTGGTGACCGTCCAACGGTCAGTTTAACAGTTAGTATCAGAAAGCTGTGATGTTATTTAGGAGTCTTCATGGGATCAGCGTCGTAAAAAATTGCTGTTGAAATATAATGTTGTGCAAATATTTTGTTGTGTACACGAGTACCATGTACTACAGTACTTTTACAGATATTATGTCTTGTGACAGGGATCGTAGCTTCATTTCATTTAATTATTTAGGGCACTTCAACGACTTACTGACGTATGGCACACGAAAATTACAAACAGTGAATTAATAGTGAGTTCGACACTTATGTGCACAGCACTTGCAGATTTATTAAAATATAAATGTGAATATTAAAATTATAAATTATACAATTTGCAAAGGAAAATATTATATTCGACAGTTTTTAAAAATGTGAAATGATGATTAAAAACGGTAAACTACACAAAATATAAAATAGACTTCCTATTTAGATTTTGTTGTTCTCAATTATTGTTGTGATGTTTCGATAATTCAAAAACCATGCTAGCCACAGTAGCCACGCCACCATGCGCAAGCGGCGCGCGTCCTTGGTGCGCCCGGTGGTGCCCAGTTCCATGATGTCCTTGACGATGTTCGCTGATTGACTAGCTAGACTGTCCGTACATTCGACATTGTTGCGACAGCCATGTCAAATGATACCTAATATTAATTTTTGTTTTTTTTTTCTCGACGTTTTTTTATTTTGTTTTTATTTATTAATTGAATGTCATGCTATTATTAATGAATGTATTTGTTACCTGATTTAATTTTGTTTCTATCTAATTCTAATATCTAGTGTTTATATGTGATTTTTTTTTTGAAGTTTCTATAGCTGGTAGGCCAGTTGGCTTGGAATAAATGCTTTCACTTTGACTTTTTATTTTTGTACGGAACTAATTATATAATATTTTCACGATTACGATGATAATCCCATAGAAAAAGATATTTTCATTGTTATTGTCTTACTGTATCAAATCCTTTTTTTTGCGTATGGGAAATCATCAGTGGCAGACGTGTAGTGACTAGAACCCACCCATGTTCTTTCTATTGCCCTTTACGTTCCGGGGCCGCGGTATCTCTTTCGAACAACCCGCAACCTCGGCAGGTGGTGGCCCTGGCACGCTCCTGTGCTTTGCTGACATCTCTTTGAGTCGCGCGTGGTACACTAACGAGCCGCCGACATGGCCTGTCGTCAATAAACGGACGGACGGACAGTTTCGGACACAGTTATCTATTCCTAGTTTATTGTTAAGTAAAAATGCTCAGTCCCTTGAGTTTCTTTATAAAGAGTTTACACTGTACATAATTTATTTAATAAATTGGTTATTTTTTTGCTTCAAATATTTCCTGTAAACCACACGTAGTACAAAAATGTTTGTAACCACTGGCAGTAGGTAAAGAGGTCATTGTACGAAACTTTTCCTGCTCCGCGACTGGACTTTACACTATGTTACTTATTGTTGGCTTAGCAGACGGTCACGGTCCCACGCCAACCATTGCGCGCTCATTGCCAGTGTTTGGTGCAATAAGGGCGTTCGGTACAAACCCATACGTCACTGTTAGTCAATGTCTATTATTATCACTACCTACTTATATTATTATATTACATACTTTAAGTACAACTCAATTGTTTCTTTCATATCAGTAGCCCAAGCACGAATATCAAACGAATTCGTATCGACAATGTATCGTAACCTCGATTCGAAAACAGAGTCTGTCGATAGTAGGCAGCACGAAGCACATTCGAAGAACTATCGAGCACTCAATTCGAATTCGAAGGTGACGTCATGCTAATGTAAATAGGGACGCGCCATAGTGAGCAAAATGAACGATTGTTGAGTGAATCGTGCGTTCGAAAACTAAATCAAGTTGATAATATATTTTTCACCTTTGATTAAACGGTTTATTATTATTAAATTTTAATAAAAACTGAATTTTATATAAAGAAGAGACCAAAAGTTAATTATAAGACATTATAAAGAGGTATTTTCTTCAGCAATATAACATAGTTTCGGAGATTATATTTTAAAAAAATGACGCGTACCGAACGCACCAACTTGACATTTTGACATCCGAATCCGATGCGTGAAGGCCAGGGTTGCCAATTTGTGAATTGGGGAATTCCCCAAACTGTGGGGAATCTCAAATCGATTGGGGATTGGCATTATGTGGGGAAAATGCGGGGATTTTGTTATCTTATTCTCATAATTATGTAAATATTTCGTCATTCATTGGGCATGCTTATTTTTTTACACCATTCATTCGTTTTACATTAGCCGTGCACGATGTTTTTAATAAATTAATTTCGTAAGACTCGGATACAAAACTTGTAAGTCTAACTTTAACTATATAGCCATTTACACCTCTGCTGAAGTGATTTCCTGTGTTTTATAACTTGTGATTGCACAAAAATGAGAGGATGAGTGACGAATTCATGTTATGATGGATTTTCCGATCAATATGATGTTGAATGTTAATGGAATGTTGATGGTGTTTCGCTTGAATAACGCTACGCCTACGAGAGAATACCTGAAAATTGTTATTTCGATGTTTGCCGAGTTTTTTTATTATAAACTGGGTGGCAGTGTCAAGTTTAACCCTTCGCACCAAATGCGTCCACTAAAAAAAATATTTTTGTCATCTGTTTTATGTCCCCAATTTGGGGAATCCGATCCGGATTTTTGGGGAATGGGATAAATAAGCATTGGCAACCCTGGTGAGGGCGCCAAACCAAGGCTAAGTTTGAATGTGTTTTTGTATTTCTGTTTGTTTCCTTTATATAATTTGCTTTTAAGTTAATAAATAAAAATGAGAACTAGTCAGACGCAATATGAAATGATGGTTGAATTCATGGAAGCGTGAGTAAACAGTTTTAATAAGTTTGAGTGGCATAAACTTTAGTGTGAAGTATTTTAAAGTGCAATGCTATTTCTATTCCAGAAATGGTGATTTGTCTAAACCTACAGGCGGCCCACGAGGTAGGCATTTCATTCAAATGAAATGGAAAGAATTAACCACTAAATTAAATAGTGAAGGCACAGGCGAATCTAGGTCTGAGGAGAAATGGCGCAAGGTATGCTATCTCAAGTGACGCTATTTTTTGTTGTTGTTGTTGGGGCACTTGAATAAAGTCACTGCTTTAAGTACTTATCCAATATCTTTGTGTTAAGTTTCTTTGGAATTCCTTGTTCCTAAATTATTATTGTTTAATTCAAGGTGTGGAGCGATTACAAAAATAATTGCAAGAAAAAGTGTGCCAAAATTAATAGGGCCGTTAGTGGCACTGGTGGAGGGCCAGCACTCCAATCATCCTTGACTGATATAGAAAACCGAGTCATGCAAATAATTGGAGTGCAAGCAGCTACTGGCATGGTGGTGGAAGAAGCAGGGTTTCAGAGGGTTAGCTACTTACTTACTATTAAAATGTTTTTTTTTTTTATTACGTAGTAATTAAATATATTTTTATTTCAGGAAGCTGCTGATTATGAAATAGGTAAATATGAATCTTACTTTTAAAATAATTAATGTAAATATGTTTAGTGCCTTGTGGTTACAAATATTTGCTGTGTATGTTCATGCATCCCTAAATTACATAAAAGCATCATAATTTTTGTTCAATGTCAAATCTTGAAAAAAAAAGTTTATTTGTACTTACATAAATCCCATTATACACACATAAATATCACATTACGCAGTAAATGTTTCTATGAGAACTCAAGTTTCTGTTAATAAGAAAAGGGACTAGTCTAATCAACATTAATAAATGTTTTACAGATTGGAATATTCCGGGCACAAGCAGTCAGCCAACAGTAGCTCCTCCTCCACCACCGAGTGCACCAGATGAAACCCCTGCCCTCCCATCAACTGAGGCTCATCCTCCATCTCCTCAAATAGCTCTAATAATAGAAGAAGAGACGTGGAAACCACCACCACAAAAAAAAGCCAAGGGAAAAATAGGGGAATTAGGAAAAATGTTTTTAGAAGCGGATAGAAAGGCAAGGGAGTATGCTAGAGAGCGTGAAAGGGCCTATGAAGAATTAGAGAAAGAGCGGTTGCGGATTAGGACAGAGGAATTGAGAGTAAGAGAATTAGAGATGCAAGAAAGGGTGAGACAAAGAGATGATGAATTGCGATTACAGGCTAAATGGTTGGACTTTATGAGAGAGGCTATGGAAGTTTTTGTAAGGTTTATGGAAAAAAAGTTTTAGATTAAGGTTATTTTTTAATTATTATAAATATATTTTTTTAACATTATTAAGTAATTAAAAATAAAGTTATGTGTGTAATCGAAGAATTAATAATTCTATCTACTAAAATATCCCTAATCGCCCTTCCCCTAATTAAGTCATCTCCTCCATTTTCCTGAAAAATATGGTCAGAAAAAGATAACACCCTTGCTCGTAAAGCTGATGTAATTCCACCGGTTTTAAATATTTAAAGAGGGTCATAAAAACGCGAGTGTTATCAAAGCAAATAGTTAAGTTATAGTCAATACAAATTCCATAACAGTATTATTTGCCATTTCAAATCGCGCGCTGTTACTATTCTTTTTCTTTTTTTTTTTAATTTATTTAAAGGGTTTTGTCGCTTAGCGCTGTTGCTATTCAAATTTCGAAATAATTCGAAAGTAGGCAGCGCTAGCTCGCTGTTGCAACAGTGTGCATTCACAGATTGAGTTTATTTAAAATGTTTTTTTTTCTGTTTCCTCGCAAATGTGTTAAAAAACGTCGTACGATATACGTGCGTATTGGTTATAACATGCTCGGCTCAATTACGCCCTCGCCTTCGGCTCGGGCTAAAATTCCGACTCGCATGTTATAACCATCTTAACGCACTAATATCGTAATGTACTATTAAAACACTTTTATTCACAAAACTTACTCTAAACAAAACATAAACACGGTTAAAACTTTATTTTTACACTTTTCTAAACCTTTCTCACCGACTATTTTCAAGAGAATAATGTTTCGAGAATATCGTTAGCCAGCCTTCGAGAGTTTACATTACCGTACGTCAAAACAATGTTCGTGCTACCAAAAATTTGACAATTGTTTATAAGTTTCGAGTTTCGTTTACCATGTCGTTTCGATTTCGATTACCAGAGCGCGCTAAAAGCATTCGTGCTGCCATGTTTTGTTTCCTTTTACTCCCGATAGGGGCGCTGTACAATTCTCATACAAATGTTACTCGATTACGATACGAATAATTTTTCGCAAATATTCGTGCTTGGGCTACAGTACGGTTTCCAGTTCATGTAGTGTTTTCGTTCTGAAATGAGGTCGTGATTATAAGTTGTTAAGTGATAGTCTTAGCTTCTTTCGCCGATTCCTCTTCAAATTGAATGTTGCTAAGGTTTATTTTTACGGTAAATTTTTAATTCTGTATTCGTTCTAGTGCAGTGTTTCTTATTGTTCATTGTATAAGCAGCTTCGTTAAAACTTTTACACATTTTATCCCGGTTGTATCGTGGGAAAAATTACAACTTTTCTTTAATATATATATTTTTAGTATTTTATTTTATATTTATAGTATTTGAGGTGTCAGACTTTAACTGGCTACAACTCACCTTCTTTTGTTCCGGGACCCTTTCGAACAACTCGCAACCCGGGCAAGAATTCGCTCATCGTGGTAGTTTTTTTTTATTATTTATTTCATAAACAATTTTTGTTATTTTATACAAAATGACTTGCCAAACTTTGCGATGATATGTTCTCATTTCTCTATGCTTCGCCTAATAATCTGTTTACCAAAGAAGACCTCCAAAAAGAGTATAAAAATAGATTTATTAATAATCACACTTAAAACCTGGTATAAAATCCGTCAACACTTACTAAACAATAGTAATTTATTGCCGATAAGGTAAACTGTCGATGGTTCTGACAACAATATTGTGAATACAACGCTACAGCTGGGTTTCCGATAAAAACATCAAGGAGTTTTCATCATAAAATTGTACAAAACAAAATTTCAAAGGAGGTGGCAAACACTGGATTTATGGAATTATTAATATAAGTTTTTAAACTGACATAGTCATTAACATTGAATTCGAACTCAAAATAAATAGCATACATGGTAAATATCCCTCTTACATGTTATAAATAACTAGCTGTTCCTCGCGGTTACACCCACGCTGCTCAGCACCTGTTGGTCGTAGCGTGATGTTATATAGCCTATAGCCTTCCTCAAGAAATGGACTATCCAGCACTAAAAGAATTTTCCAATTCCAACCAGTAGTCCCTGAGATTAGCGCGTTCAAACAAACAAACAAACAGCTTTATAATATTAGTATAGATAGATAATGGATTTATTAGCACTGATGTTAATAAACAACAACCGGACTAGTGCGAGTCTGACTCGCTTACCGACGCGACATAAACGGCCATATCTTTTGACTGCGTAGACTTGGTACCTCTTCGCATACCTGAGATAAAGGGTCTTGGTATGTTTATCCTTATAGGATTACTTTGTTGTCCAGTCAACAGACTGGACAACAAAAAAATCCTGTAAGGATAATATTTCGATTTTTCCTTATGAGGTAAGGATCACTAAAAACTGTACTTGTACTGCACAGAAAGACCAATTTTGCCATCGGAATCAGTCGAGTCTAGAGTCGTTTGTCTTGGTATGGATATTTGATTAGCAGGGGTGTACAATATTATGTGATTAAAAGAGTTATACAAGTATATATAAATACAATATAAATGTGATGAAAAAACATATTGAGTATTAGCAACTACTTACCGGCAACTAAATCTTTTTCATATAATTTAAAAAAAGAACTACGCAAACATAGGCTTTGCTGCAACTGTTTAAGAGAAACCTTTTAAAAAAATATAAATTTCGTCAGCTCAGAAATACTTTTCTTTCTACTCGATGAGTATCTAAATACATGTTTAAAAAAAAAAAATTAAAGCTCCTACTTCCGTGTAGAACGGGATACGCCTGTGTTTTAATCCAGGGCTAAGCTAACTACATACCAAATTTCATCAAAATCAATCAAGACGCTTATAGTCCGAGAGCCAGTAACAGATTTATATGACCAAGTTCCTCTCAAGTGATAATTAGTAAAACGCATCAGATAATCGAACTATGAAGCCTCGTGAATGTCAGCTGAGGCTCGGTGGGGGGGATGAGCAGTTGTAACCTCCCACGCTTGAAGAAAAAAAAAAATAATTCACTCATTTCCTCTCGGCTAAAACTTTATCACGTTATAGCTAACCCAATACCTCAACAAAAAAAATAAGTCAGCTGGCTATAATATAGTGGATTGTACGTCAGCTGATGGCTAGATCTTGGGGAAAAAAATCTTCACTTTCAGTGATATCCTCTCGGCTAAAAATTTACCAGATGATAGCTTATATGTAACTATTGATAAATATATACGTCAGCTGGCTGTATCTCGGTGGAAAAATCGTCAGCTGATACTTTGAAGGTCGTTACGTAGAAGTTAGCCAGAAGCATTTACTGACTATTTAAAGGCATCAGCTGACCAGGTTTCCCTCGACTTATTGCTAGCTGTTTTTTTTTATTTATCACAGTATTATATTTAAAATCAGCTCACAAATTTTCGTGTGGGAGGAAATGACGCCTCTTTAATTATTCTTGTTATTTTTAAAGATTTAAACAACACACGCTAGCATAGCATATTAAGGTATGCTTGGAGGGGGTTAGTTGTGCGCATGCTCGGGGTATGAAGACCCTTTTGTTGAGGGCATCGACCATGTTTTTAGAAGTAGAAAAGAAGGGGACTATTATACGTTTAGAATAGACGAGCAAACGTTGCCTGACGAAAAGAATATTCTGGAAACATTGTTGCATCTGTGAAAAATCGATCAAAATGTCGAATGTAACGCCTTTTTGCGTTTTTTGCAAAAAACAAAATCTGCTTCTAATTTAACATCGAACAGTGAAGAAAATCTTGTTAAGTGTAGTGCTATATTGAGTGTTCGAAAAACTAATAAACTCAGTGGACACGAGGCTGTACTTCCTACGGAAAAAAAACAATTTTCAGCTGTATCACAGTGAGTGTTATAGACGATTTACGGCTTTGCCCCCAAAGTATCGCAAAATAATACCAGAAGACGCACCTACTGCAAGATTACAGTATGTATAATTTTTTTTTTTTCCTTTTATTTGTTAGGTTACGATTTTTATAAGCATCATGAGTTTACCTGGTTCTTTGGAAGTCAGTTACCAACATCGATTGATGAAATAACTATCCAGCCCGAAAAAGGTAACATTTTATTATCATATTAATGATATTATGCTAAAATACGCATTCTATTTTTTTTTTTTTTTTACAGATGATGACGATGAAAATATAACAGCAGACAGCTCTGACAGTGACTCGGACAATGAATCAGAGAGAGATGTTTGTGACTCAAGCCAAAGCGGAGCCGAAAATGATTAAATTACATTGTCATTTGAATTGTAATTTGTCATAATTTTTTTATAATAAATATTTTTTATCAAGTAACTAGTTAATTTTTACTAAGCAAATTGATTATTGAAATATATCTAAAATTATATGATTATATACTTATAAGTCTAAAAAATATTGATATGGAATATTTTTATCACCTCAACACTCATATTGGAGTGCTATGCCGAATAATTAAAAAGACGTCATTTCCTCCCACACGAAAATTTGTGAGCTGATTTTAAATATAATCCTTACTATCCTTACTACTATTATGAAAGCGAAAGTGAGTTTGTTTGTTTGTTACCTCTTCACGCTCTAATGGCTAAACCGATTGTGATTAATTTTGGTACATAGATAGTTGGGAACCAGGAGACGGACATAAGCTAATTTTTATTTAAAAAAAGTAGGATGTGAGGGAGAAAGAGGAAAGAAAAGGGAAAACTTAGCGTTGCTATTAAAAATCAATAAGGCGCAAGGAGAACTGTGTTACCCCAAATTTAACGCGGGCGAAGCCGAGGGCGAAAGCTAGTACTGTGATAAATAAAAAAAAAACAGCTAGCAATAAGTCGAGGGAAACCTGATAAGCTGATGCCTTTAAATAGTCAGTAAATGCTTCTGGCTAACTTCTACGTAACGACCCTCAAAGTATCAGCTGACGATTTTTCCACCGAGATACAGCCAGCTGACGTATATATTTATCAATAGTTACATATAAGCTATCATCTGGTAAATTTTTAGCCGAGAGGATATCACTGAAAGTGAAGATTTTTTTTCCCAAGATCTAGCCATCAGCTGACGTACAATCCACTATGTTATAGCCAGCTGACTTATTTTTTTTTGTTGAGGTATTGGGTTAGCTATAACGTGATAAAGTTTTAGCCGAGAGGAAATGAGTGAATTAATTTTTTTTTTCTTCAAGCGTGAGAGGTTACAACTACTCATCCCCCCCACTGCGCCGCAGCTGACGGTCATAGGGCTTTATGATACTGTTGTCTGATGCGTATCGCCAATTATCTAACGAGAAGAAATAATTAACCAAATTTGCACCTGGCTCTCGTACTATTATGCGTGAAAGAGGAAAAAACAAACACACTTACAAACTTGTGCTTTTATTATATTGGTGTGATATGAATTTCTGACTCCTCAGAATAAGAAACAGACTTGTTTTTTTGGAACCCTTGATCTAATACAATGTTTTTCTTTGTTCACAGGTAGGTATTGGTTGACGCATGTTGATTGTTCATTTCAAACTTGAATTTGTCTGGAAGGAAACTAGCAAGTTTTTTATTTATAAAGCAGTAAGTACATAATACCACAATTTTCTTTTGCGAATAAAAACGGTAGCTTTCTGAAGACGTGAGATTGAATGAACAAAGCAAAGTTAAGCCGATTCAATTTAGATTGTCACTGAGAAATTGAAAGGCAAATGAAATAACGAGGCCGTAATCCCTTTTTAATGATACTGACGTCTAGACAGGTGGGTGAGGGGAACTTTTATTCATCATACGGTAATATTTTTAATGTCAAATATTCTGACGTAAAAGGAAAATTGTGGGTAGGGGAGTGGAAGCCATGAATTATTAATGCATTGCCAAATATTTTATTTCAAATAACCTTTTTCTTTATGTCATCGGGTTTGGTGGTTGGTGTCTTCTTCAATACTAGTCTAGAGCTGATAGAATTGAGCTTTTAATGAGGGTTGCGGTTTGTTCGAAAGAGATAGCGCGAAACATAAAGGGCAAAAGAAGGAACATGGGTGGGTTATAGTAAGTAAAAGTCTGACTCTACCTCTGTTCCGCCCAGAGCGAAGTTACTTGATCATTTCCCATAATTATGCAAAAAAAGTGCAGTAAACTTGGTGTTAAATCAACGGATCGTGTTGGAAACACAATTTTGTGTTCCAAAACAAATATAGCTGACGTGGCCCAAAAGGCTTCCCAATTCAATTTGGATTGGGTAGGACATGTCTGTCGCATGACAAACTGGGCTAAAATGGCAGAAAACGTGTGCCCTGACACAGTGAGGCGAAGTCGCGACAAGCTTCGAAGGAGATGGCGGGAAGAACTAGATAGGTTCTATCAGAGCTGGAAAAAATAGGTGCGGGTAAGATGTAGAAGGAGTGGAGGGTGACCTTCGCCCAGGAGTAGTTCAGAGCAGTTTAGAAAGAATAAGATACAGAGATACTTGGAGACGGTCCCTGGAGACGGACATTTTTTTAAAAAGATTGAGATATGAGGGAGAAAGGGAAGAAAAGGCAAAACTTAGCATTGCTATTACAATCAATAAGGCGCTAGGGTAAAAACTACAAGCTTAGCAGGTACCTGCAAATCAGGAAAGGGGAACCCCGAATTAGTGTTACCCCGAATTTAACGCGAGCGCAGTTGCGGGCTAAAGCTAGTATTTGTTTAAATCTATAGACTGACATAAGCTAACGAAAAACGAAAAAGCTCATGTCATCCCCGCCCTGTCGTCGTTCTAGGAATTAAAAACGCTTGAAAACTGACAGCAAATTACCACTCTCAGCTTAACCAGTGTCAACCAAATGTTTGCACTGCAATATTGGCAATTGGTAGCCAACATTGTCGCCAAGGCTGCACGTGACAATTCACCTTGACCTTGGCAGTCGTGTGAATCGATTGAATGGCTGGTTTATTTATTACTTGTATAATGATTACTTTGTGCGGTTCGATTTGGAGAAATAGAAGGAGGGTTGGGCCTTCTTGAATGCGTGTAGGAAAGGAAGAAATCAAGCATTTATTTGTATGAAGCAAACCGTTTTTGTTTGTTTGTGTGACTTTATGGGGTTTATTGATTCATTAAATACTAGAAATTTCGCTCTCAACACAAAAAATCTGTTCAAACTCACATACACAAACATCCAGACCCGGAACAGCTACCTGTAGATCATACAAATATTTCTTCCATGCAAGGATCCAACACGCAGCTCGACAGTCAATCGCTCATCAACCATTCTATTTCTTCAGTAAAAGACAAAAGGACAAGAAGATTTCTTAGAAAATCTCAATCTTGGCAACAAACAAGTTTGAGAGAACTCGTCGTGAAGTAATAAGTGGTCGCGTCAGTTAGGTCAATCGCGTGACGACTGTCTGTCCGCAGTTCCTTGACTAACTGGTTTTTGTTTAACTCAGCATTGAATTGTTGTCTTCCTTACTTTGCATCGTATTTTGGTATTTTTTGATGCCGTGACGTCTGATAGGGGAGAATGAAAAAAGAAAACGTGTTGCGTCGACCTCAAATAGAATGGGACAAGGGCAGGAAAAAGATGAATGATTTTCAGTTGAATTTGAACTTCTAAAGTCAGTCTTGATTACTTAAGTATGATATCTGTCACTAGTGGTTATTCTTTTACCAATTAATTATCAATGAGTGTCCATGGAATTTATTGCTCATTCTTCTCTAATAGAGATTTACGCTCTGGAAGGGACAACTACAGTACTTTCACAAGTTATTGTGTCTTGTTTTTATTAGTTACTAGCTTTTGCCCGCGGCTTCGCTCGCGTTTAATTCGGGGTGACACAGTTCCCCTTTTGCTGATTTGCAGGTACCTGCTACTTGTAGTTTTTGCCCTAGCGCCTTATTTATTGTAATAGCAATGCTAAGTTTTCCCTTTTCTTCCCTCTTTCTCCCTCATTTCTCACTTTAAAAAAAAAAAGAGGTAACCTATGTCCGTCTCCAGGGTCCCAAATATCTCTGGACCTACCAAAATTCATTAAAATCGGTTTAGCCATGTAGGCGTGAAGACGTAACAAACAAACTCATTTTCGCTTTTATAATATTAGTAAGGATATTGTGTTCTGTTGATGTACAATGTTTCCAATCAGACAAATACGTGTGTAATGCTACGTTTTGGCGTTTCGTATTTGAGCTAAAATTTCCATTGCGAATATAAACATTATTCTTACATCCCAATAATGTGTAGTATGTCCTCGTTAGCGTTCATTGGCTGAATATTTTCATGGGAAGCGTGGAAGACAATGTCCCATTGTAATGAGGCACGTGCCTTCATATTTACGTCCTTTTTCAAAATGGCGCTTTTACCAGAATAATATCTGCTGGTCACAAATGACAATGGGTGTACATTTGCAAAGAGAATATTTTGCGTCTGTGCCATTTAATCACGTTGTTGAACATTTGTGAAACTGTTTCATAAAAGAAGATTGGCAAAACCCCATGTACTTTGAGTGTCGCATTTATACTTCGCGTTCATTAGTAAAAACACCCGAAAGAGATAGATCTAAGGCCTAATAACATAAAGTATAATCATAGCATATTTTTTTGTAGTGGGGTTTTGACAGAAAATCGTTTTAAATATTTACCATAAAGGTTAGGTTATGTGTTGTGAAACGTATAATAATATAGCTATCTCAGACCTTTTTTTAGTTGACCTGAGATAAGTGTATTAATTATTGAGCAGATAAATTCATTTTAGAATGCAAAGTAGGTACTTATCTACACATTTAAAGAATAATAGTAGTTTAATAGCGCTTTTCTTTTGAGGCGAAACGTATAGGTATGTACGTGTAACCTGCAGGAGGGTATTATCTAAACCAACAGGTCTTTTATGTCTTCGGATGTTGCTGGAACATCAGCTGCTTAAGCTTGTTTGTCATCTCTGTATATAGGAATGTATTAATGCTGTGCTTTAGGAGAAACCTAGTCCAGCAATTGAGTGAAGCATCAGATTGGTGATTGATATAATGTTGTTAGTTATGTATAGGTATCTATGAGGTAGGCAGGTAATAGTAATAAGGATGTTGTTTTATAAAATGAAACAATCAGTTTTTTTACAATTGTTTATGCATATTTTACAATTATTTATGAATCTAGCCGGAGTAAGACTTGATCAAGAAACTGCGCAGGTGGAGTTATATTGTCCTGGTGACTGTAGCCCAGGTACCATTCTATTATGGTACCTGGGCTACATTACATGAGAGCACCAACCGTTGTGATAATATGAAAACCATATCCTTGATTTGAGAATGATTCAAATGGTCTACTGCGTTTTCGGATATGTACAATTTACCAAACATGTTTCTACCCTTGTGATAACCGCATATCTTTGCACATCTGGGTATGTAAAACTCAGCACCCATATATAAATTATGACTGGAATATGGTATCGCTCAAGATTCCTGCAGTAAGGGAACAAGCAATGCCTTTTAGTGTCGTCAGCAGCTCGTTGAACGTTTGGCAGTGTAATGTATTGCTACTGTGGTATTTCCTTGTTTCCAGAGTGTGGCACTGTATTTTCTTCTGGAATTTCAATTTCAGATAAAACCTGGTGGTTCACAAGTTCCCAGCATTTGTGGCACACATAATCGGTGTCCATAATCTAAAAAGAAAGTATTTACAATTTATTTCTCTTTGAATTTTCGACTTTTACTTACTAATACAGTTAAGAAATTATAAAAATAATAGCCTGTACCTTACGTTTTTAGGACATGTCCACAGCTTTATAACTCTCATAAAATGATCACTTTCAAAAGACAGATCATGCTATTTTCTGCAGACAGCAGCTTTTTGTCACAGTTCACACAGCAATCTTCAATCTCCTCATGTTGAGAGCTTTGGTGTGGGGAAACAGACATTTCTTCCGAAGCACCAGTGTTAAACTGAGAGTTTTGGGTGTTAGTGTTGCAATGCAATATTCTTTGAGCTCGTAGCCAACATGGCCCACATGCTTCATCAGAAGGAATAAGCTAAAACAATAATTCATGCATTCAATAACCATAACAACAGAAATATGTAAAAAGAACATGTTTTTATAAAGACAAGAAAATATATTTACTTGACACTGTATCCACTGTGAAATGATTGTAGCAAGTTATTGTTTTTCATCAGTACAGTTTTCTTTACTTATTTATGTTTAATGAGCATCGATCACTAATAAAGAACTAGATACACAATCTCATACAAAAGTTCGCTTCAAAACTGTCGCCAACCGTATTTAGGTAATTATAGTTGAAATAAACATACATTAATGTAAATTAAACCTTAATAGCAACCCATAGAGTTGTATTCACAAAGTAATTTACAGAACCTAAACTTTTTTTACGACCGAAGCTCTTGATAACATTACATCATAACAAATTCAACCTTACTCGCATGATTCAAAGTCGTATTTACTAAGTGTCAAAAAAAGCAATAAAATTTTACGACCAAGGCTCGCCGCTAGGACAAAAAAATGGTTGGAGTCGAATTGTCTTGTAAGAAATATTTATTCTTTTTAAACTTTTTAATTTATCAAAAAAAATATGGACATAAAATGCATTATTTATAGTATTCTATTCTATGGGTTTGTTAGACATTTATTTATCAGTGAAACTAATGCAGACAGTTATAATCATTTATTATTATTTCTATTCCTTATGTCTAAATCTGATACATTTTTCAAAGTAAACAAGTATATAAGTAGTTAAAGTTAAATGAAAAAGATGTAAAATAATAAAAATAATATGTATCTAAAGCAAGTAGGTACTGAAAATGTTTTTTCCTAAAAAAGTCGTATAAAAGACATACAAAGATTATTTAAATTTACTTAATTACCTAAACGTTTTTAGTAAACATTTTTAAATATTATTTTAAAACTATTTTGAAATAAATGACATATCAAGATTGTTTACCCTCAGTTAAAATACCTACACTATAGGGATTTTATTTCAAGGAAATTAATCTCATATATGAGATTAATTTCCTTGAAATAAAGTGAGTTTATTAAACAATCGCCTTTTGGATACTTTTTTATTTTTTTCAGTATCTTTTTTTGCTGTGTAATGCAATCTAATGTTTAAATATCGTTCGACAATAGATTTTATTATCATAATCCTATGATTGAGGTTTTGACACTTGGTTGAAAATATATCAACACCTAAAAATAACGAAAGTACCTTAGTGGTAATTTTAGAAATATCGAAGTTGTTGTTACTGCATGTATGTGTGTG
This sequence comes from Ochropleura leucogaster, assembly GCA_958449745.1. Classification (NCBI taxonomy): domain Eukaryota; kingdom Metazoa; phylum Arthropoda; class Insecta; order Lepidoptera; family Noctuidae; genus Ochropleura; species Ochropleura leucogaster. The sequence goes on along the minus strand of OY288221.1, from coordinate 12,427,258 downwards.
CCTAATTGCAACTTCGGTTTTTTTGCAAACAAAAAATACATCTAAAGATGAATAAAATAGTCCTCCTAAGTTTTTTACATCAATAAGTTTGTGAAAAAAGAGCCTATCTTGAGCTAATAAACTATTTACACATGCATCACACTTCATACTTTTTACTAAATGGCGTACCACGTTTCCAGCTATATATCCCACAATTTGGTCGATATATTCAGATCTACATTCAGATTCATTGAGCTGTAACGATAATACATCACAGTTTTCTTGAATATTTATGTCCTCAATGTTATCACTAGAGTTTATGATAGCTATTTCATTTTCTGCGCGATATCCTATGGAAGTAACATTAAGATTTGAGATCGCATTGTTACCACTTAATATTGGAATATTTTCCAGTGGGATAGCATTTCCTGTAAACTTCTGACTTAGCTCTAAATGCATTAGCATTTTTTTATAAGCTGACTTTAGCTGCACTGCATTAGGGTTATTATTATGACCACCATGACTTCGTAAATTACCGAAAAACAGCTCTACATGATCTTGGCTAAATTTGTAACTTAAGAGAAAAGAAAGAATACCAGGTTCAACCAAAGTTCTGTATAAATGAGATAAGCTTTCAATGCAGGCTAAAAGTCCAATTACGCCTGTATTAGCCTGGCATTTCCATAATGGGATATTTTCCGAAGAGTAAACCACTCTCGTTTCGTTTTTTCGTTTAGTTGTTTTTTTCCGTCGAATATCAACATGTAAAGATATTAAATATTTTTCTGGCACCTGGTGGATATTGAACATAAGGCCGTTTTTTGCCTTTTATATTCTTTAAATACATGGCATTAAACGTGTCTGTCACCTCTATGTGTTTGGATAGATCATGTAGTAATGATTGATCCACTGTTTGGCGTTTATTTAATTTAAGCAGAACATCCTTTAAATTATTGTATTTTCTTTTTAATCTGGAATTTTGTTTCTGTAAATTAGATATTTTTTGGTTTTTTACTTTGATAAGTCTTTTGCAAGCAAGAATTTCTTTTTTCATAACAATTTTTTTGGGCGTATCCAGGATAGAACCAATGCTTAAAGATGAAGTTGGGCTTTTAAAACCTTCGGCAATGTTTGGTATATTTACCTGAAATGAACCATAATAATAAAATATGAGATAGAATATTGTTAGATATATACTACTACTTTTTTGTTGGTAGATCATAAAAAAAACAGTAGGAGTGTTAAATTAATTGGGTGTAACAATGGGGATCTTATGACAGAAAACGATTTTTTACAATAACTTTGCAATTACACAATGTGATAGGTGAAGTACCATCTGTCATATTTAAAAATGACCAAAAATAACATGTAATTTTAAGTTTGTGTTAATTTTTTTCAATATAGTTTTTAATTGATGAACACAAATGGTAAGTTTTAAAATTAATGAAACAAAAATATTATTATTATAATATTATTTAGATGCAACTACTTACTTGTTCAATCGATTTTATTTTGAATTCGTCTTCTCCCTTTTGATCTACTTCGTGATCATTTGTTTCCTATAAACAAAACACATTAATAAATAATTAATATTTGCAATTTGCATGCATAACAACCTAATATACTAAAATTTTACGTACTATTTGAGGTACAGCTGTTTTATGTAGCCTTATGTAGCCTTTGTTTGTCACATATTTATCTGTTTCAATGAAATGCTTCGAACATAAAACGCTTCCTTGGGTCGGTTTAAAAAATTCTTCGCATCTTTGACGTGCTATTATTGAAATCCATTTTGCACACCGCATTGGATTTTGAGGAAAACTAAAAAAAAAAACAAAATAAAATTTCAATTTGTTTAATACCATTGCAGTCAAAATGAAATACATAAAATGTGCCTATTCTATATTTTAATAAACACAGTAAGTAAAGAAGTATAATATTAAACAAAATAAAATACTTTAGTAAAAAAATAAATAAATATAATTAGAATCAATAGCGTCTCCACTAAACGGAACAGAACCAATCCACGTAAACCGAACAACTTAAGTGGTCATGCGAGAGAATGATTTTACGTTTAGTATAAGTGTCTTTATAATCGGTGTGCATTATAACCCCGGTTTCTAAATACGATTTAATTTGGAAAAAGTTTTTGAAGTTGATTTCTTAATCAAATATCAATATTTGAAATACAATGATGATAATTATATAATGATAATATTATTACTTACCGAAAATATGAAATTCCATCCTTTTTTTGCGTCTTAGATGTGTGATTTCCGCAGTTTTTAAACGAGCACTGAGGCATGTTTATCGTTGGAGCGTTCAAGTGGTACTAAATCAAAATTACACCGCAACGTTGAGTTCGGTGGAGTTTCGGTGAGGACATTTTTTCGCCGCTGATTGTGTATCTAGTTCTTTATTAGTGATCGATGTTAATGAGTTAGTAAACAAACAAATAAAATGCTACACGGATCCAAAATATGTTTGTTTGACGACTTTGACACTGACAGCTCACAAATGACAGTTGTCAAAAATGTGGTTAATGTTGCCAGGTAAAAACTATAAAACAACTAATTATGTTGTTTTCTTTAATTACTTGAAACTATAGTCAGTTTATGGTTAATATTGGTACAATGCACTCGTACAATGTCTTTTAAAAAGGTGTTCATAATGTCATAGTAAAATGATTGTTAGTTTTTAACCATCCAGCCCACATTAATATTCTACTAATGAGTAATATTCTACTGAAAATGGCAATGACTACTGCAACACCCTGTGTTCTGTTTAGTTATTGCTACTTCTGCTTCTGATTTAACAAAATCTTTATTTATACTTTTTCTCTCCTTTCCCGCAAAATAAAAAAACACTTTAAGTGGGAAAATAAACTACTGTCCTCGATCTATAAAATGCATACAATTTCGTTTATGATCGTTTCACAAATAGAGCGACACTGAGGCTGCCGATCTTCTTTGATTGAGAAAACAAGATGGCGGATAGAGATTTTTGTTTGGAAGTAGGAACGAAATGTGATAGACGGCGATTCCTTATAGATTCTTCTTTTATCTGCAATACATTGTGTTGTGTAAAGTAGTGCGTCTTTTTACAAAATCATGTCCATGCTAGGTCCTGTCGTTTACGTAAACAGCCGTGCGGGAGATCCGATGTTCTTAATTCTTTAATTAAAGAAACTGGACTTTAGAAATTACAACATCTCTGACAAAATACTAAAGTTTAAAATAGATTTGAAGGAAATTGAGTTAGCGCCAAAATAAACTCGAACTAATCTTGGACCTTACTCAATAAATACTCTGTGAAATTTCACCACAACCAGTTAAGAGTGATTCTCGAGATTTAGAGCCAAGGACATACAGATTGACATTGTTATGTTCACAAATACTTCTCATACTGCGGCATCTATGTATAGGGACAATAATAACAAAAAACACTTACAATCTCAATGTGAGAGGAACTCGTGACTAAATAATAGAGTCGATCTACAGGTTAGGCCACGCTACAGGTAGTCAGTGCCCGTAAAGTCTGACAAAAAGGTCTTCCCAAGAGGTACTGTATAGCAGAGGGACCCGCCAGAGCCACCGCCTGCCGGGGTTGCAAGTCCCAGAGCGGGGAAAGTTATACGCAAAAAGGGAAACCGTATTACGCACTACTGAGTTTATTGTGGGGGTATGATAGGCAATAATTTCATCATTTTCCTGCCCTTGTCCCATTCTATTTGTGGTCGGCGCAACACGTTTTCTTCTTCCATTCTCCCTTATCAGACGTCACGGCATCATTTACTCCTTTCTCCTTCATATCATGCCTTACACAATCCATCCATCTTTACATTCAGATCCATCACTCTTTTAGTCACATTTGCTTCCAATTCCGATCGCTCCATTTAAAATACTAGTACTCAGCTGCATCCGGTTACACTGGAAGCCGACACCAACATAGTTGGGAAACCGCTAGGCTGTCTTTGTTCCGTGACAGAGGTCAGGTTCAACAAAACGTCACAGTAAAAGACAATGTAGACTGCGTACGGCCGTGGTATCGTATCCGGCGACAACAATGACTCATACACCATCTGCACAAAATAATAACCGGCTTCGTGCCGTTTTTAGGACAAAGAACCCTTTTGAAGTTGTGTTGTGCATTTAGTGCACAGCTGGTGTTATCAGTTACATTATATGTCGCTCGTTTTCGAAAAAGGATGACATAAACTCGATCTTTTCTGTTCGAGTGAATTGGTTTCTTCTAGGCAAGCGGGTTCCACTGTAGGCCGCAAGCTTATTATGATGTATGCATGTTTGGTACTCTTTCGTGTCCAAATAGCTGAACGGATCTTGCTGAAACTTGGCACAGAGGTAGATTATAGTCTGGAATAACACATATGATACTTGTTTTCGATCATCACGCGGGCGATGCCGCGGGCGCCAGCTAGTGGTGTTATTTATATTTTGTATAGCTATTGAACTCTAAGAATCATACTTCGTTACCAGAAAAAACAGACAATAATTCTCTATAAACACATCGAAATATGAACGTCAACATAATCATAACCGGTAAGCACCGATTCGACTTTTCTAGACACACATATGACACTTGATAAGGATATACTTAATGTATTCACATTCACAGCCTCATAAGCATTTCGAGTCTACCTACGGCATGAACTTTCCAAAATGCGCACCTACGTAAAACTAAGAACAGCTACCCTACTATGACCTCTTAAAGCAATTCTTATTCCACTGAGGGAAAGAGACAGAGCTATACAGGGTGTCTAGCACCATCCCTTTCCCTCAGTGGAATAAGAATTGCTATAAGATGTCATAGTAGCCCTTCTGTTGTAAACGTCCGGCCTAAATGTGAAGCGAGATCTCTTTTGCGGCACATTTAGAAGTGACGTCTTGAAATGTTCCCCGTAAAGATTAACGCTCAGTTAAAGAAGCACTGTATAATTATATAGGACTAGCTTTTGCCCGCGGCTTCGCTCGCGTTAAATTCGGGCTAAAACGGTTCCCTTTGCGCCTTATTGATTTGTAATAGCAACGCTAAGTTTTCCCTTCTCTTCCCTCTTTCTCACTCACATCACTTTAAAAAAAAAAATAGCCTATGTCCGTCTCCTGGTTCCCAACTATCTCTGCAGGAAAATTCATCAAAATCAGGGTAGCCATTAAAGCGTGAAGAGGTAACAAACAAACAAACTCACTTTCGCTTTTATAATATTAGTAAGGTTTATATAGCTGTGCCTAGCGGTTTCACCCGCTGCTCAGGTCCGCCTCACTAATGGTTATGAAAAATAGATGTTGGCCAATTCTCAGACCTACCCGATACGCACACAAAATTTCAAACAAATCTGAAGCACAGCTTCTGCTTTGGAAGTCGGGTTCAACTAGTAAACAGTAGTCACGGGGGGGGGGCAAGTCAGACTTTTACTGACTAAAACCCACCCATGTTCCTTCTATTGCCATTTACGTTCCAGGGCCGCGGTATCTCTTTCGAACAACCCGCAACCCCGGTAGTCACTGACCTTACCCCTCATCCGATACCGAAACTGCCAATACGTGTGCGTCGACCTGATCGTATGACGTCATAAAATATTTCCCATAAACTACCAACGCTCCAGCAAAAAGGTTTTTATTCGGAGTGTTCCTTCAAAGAAATAATTTCTTCTTTTATAGTGCGTGAATTTGTGATGTATGACCAGTGCCTTATGAAATACGTGAAGCAATTGATTTCCGGGCTTATATTTGTTGCTATTGTATTGCTCAATACTTGAGTTTATTTTTTATTGTTTTCCGGTGATTGTATTTCTCAGTTGATGGTATTAGGCTCGCTTCTATTACATGGGCATTAAACATAACTGGCGAAAATTGGGTGTAATAAAGGTACACACGACGGCACATCAACCTATACAAAATTCTAACCTGATCTCTCTTCTACGGTGTACGTTCCGTAGTAGAGAGATCTGGTTATAATAGTTTAGAATAGGTTGACCTGCCGTCGTGTGTACAACTCTGTATAATCCTTTAAGGATTACGGGCGCTATGTTATGATGATGACGCGATTTCAGCCTACTTTCTCTCAAAGAAAAGGTCTCAGTACAATACGTCACGTAAGAACAAGACATCAATTCAATTACGTTACGTATCAGGTTAAGGTTCGGACATTTTCCTATCTTATTTTGCGTAACACTATCATTATTTCTTTGTCCTTATCGAGCAATAGTAATCGGACACGTATCATCATCTAATCACATCTCATGATGTCAAATAATACTGTTTGTCATATTACGTTGTAGTTTACAATAAACTAAGGTTGTCTCTATTGCCGTGTCGATGGCGCGTTAGTGTTCCACGCGCGCCTCAAATAGATGTCAGCAAAGCAGAGGGGCCTGCCAGAGCCACCGCTTGCCGGGGTTGCGTTTTGTTCGAAAGAGATACCGCGGTCACGGAACATAAAGGACTATAGAAGGAATGTGGGTGGGTTTTAGTCAGTACAAGTCTGATACTTCACCCCGCTCCGCCCAGAGCGGGAATTGTTAATTGATAATTTCTCATCCGCAAAGAAAAAGGTTGTCTCAATTGCCTTTTACCTGCGACTTCATCCGCATTGAGGAAATATTATGTAGGTAATGTTATCCCGGAAAGTGTCTCGGAATCGTACTTCCGGGACAAAAAATATCCTGTGTTATCCCATTTTATGGTCCAATGTGCCGTTACAGCGTTGAAAGGTGACAAACACACTGAGTTATTTCCGCATTTATAACATTAGTATGTTTTTTTTTTCATATAACTACAAAATATGGTTCATGTAAATATTTGCGTTCAGTTTGGAGTATGAGCAGTTTGTGTATGTTTATGAAAGCTGAACAGCATACTGAAATGATATTTTGCAGCTGCTCAACAATTTCAAAGCTGATCCAAAACAAAATTCTACAATAGAATGATATTTGGATCAGCTTTGTTGTAAAGCCTCTTTTAACCATAAAAAAATATATAATCCAATATTATTCGGTAAAAGACTAAATATAAAAAAAAAAATTGTTAGCAGTTACGGAAATTACCTCCTACAACCAAAATAACAAAGTGTATGCACCTCTTTATAAGCGACTAGCTTTCGCCCGCGTTAAATTTGGGGTGACACAGTTCCCCTTGCGCCTTATTGATTTGTAATAGCAACGCTAAGTTATCCCTTTTCTTCCCTCTTTCTCCCTCACATCCCACTTTTTTTAAATAAAAATGGTTCCCAACTATCTATGTACCAAAATTCATCACAATCGGTTTAGCAATTAAAGCGTTAAGAGGAACAAACTCACTTTCGCTTTTATAATATTGGTAAGGATGGAAATGAATAATAGTCATTTGGATCAAACGAGTTAGCAGCCGTAGATTTATTGATGCTGCGTCTGCGCACTGCTCGTCATTGTATTTTTATTGATTGCTTTTTCAATCGATATTTTATAACAACTTCACACCTCTGTAGTAGTTTTAATTTTGTTTAAAACAATTTGTCAGTCGCAGTAACTCTTGCGAAAAACCGGCAGCAGCTTGTTTTAACTTTACAATATGTTTCTCATAGAAGAAACTTAAGCTTTTAATCAGCAATTTATTTTTAACGCGCCCTAATCGGTCTCATATATCAAAGAAAAACTAGAAATCTAGTTTAAACAGTGGGTGTGAATCTAGGCTAGATCTAAATAGTTAGTACGAACAACAATCACGCATGGAACATGTATAGCACAGAAGATATCCATCGGCACACATTACCGTGTAAATAGTTGGTGTTGGTGTTAGACGAATTTATTTGCTTAGAAATTTAACGAAAGGAAATGTCTTGAAAATATTCTTTGAAGCTATTTTATGTGCAGAGGGGCCTGCCTCCGCCTGCCTGGGTTGCGGGTTGTTCGAAAGAGATACCGCGCCCTGGAACGTAAAGGGCAATAAAAGGAAAGTGGGTGGGTTTTAGTCAGTATAAATCTGTCACTCCCCCCCGCTTCGGGGGAAGTTTTTTGATGATTTCCCATCCAAAAAGAAAATCGATGTTTTTATTTAAGTTTCTGGGGAATAAAAGATGATTGCACAATCTTTCTTCCTCTTTTTTTTTTGTTTAGCCATTGCTGCCCCACTGCAAGGCAAATGTCTTCACCATTTTTTTTCACGAACTCTTTTTCTCCCTCCACCTCGAACCAACACTCACGTTGTTTTTTCTATTGTAAAACTAGATTTCAGCCATTGGAGTTGTTTGCATTAATTCAAGATTCATTTATTCGCAAAAACATGTGTAGATAAAATACATATTATTGATCGAAGTATGATGCTTATTATTGGTGTTACAAACAATTTTCTGGCTCAACATGTTTGACTATGGCTGGGGTGTACAAATCATGTCGAAAGACAGTCACATTTTAAAATACAATAATATTTAAAGTAATGCTTCAGTCTTTACTGACGTTCTGCAAAACGGGCGTAAGAGATTGATTGGTTAAATGGCGCGAAGAATAAAAATCTCTAACGTAAAGCTCCAGTGGTATTACTTTTTTGTCTCTGCAAGTACACTCTACAATAACAGCTTTCATTGCGATATATTGCGCGTGTCGACGACCCGAAAACCAGTTTTAATCTACGAACTGACATGGCTGCCGAACTCACTTGTAATTTCTTGATGTGCAAGTGCGTCATTGTTTGTGAAGCTGTCAGTTTGTGTTTAGACTTCTGTGAGTTTTTTTTGCGGATGGAAAATCATCAAATAATTTCCTCTGCTCTGGGCGGAGCGGGGCGGGGAGTGTCCGACTAAAACCCACCCATGTTCCTTCTTTTGCCCTTTTTGTTCTGGGGCCGCAACAACCCGCATCCCCGGCAGGCTCCTCTGCTTTGCTGACATCTCTATGAGGCGCGCGTGGAACACTAATGCGCCGTCGAAACGGCCTCTGTTACCAATATAGAGGTGTGTTTTCTTCCTTTGTCACTTTCAAATAGTTGACATTTCAGTAGACATCCTTTTACAACCAGGCATCATTAATTCTCACAGTCCATTTTCTTCTCCTAGTTCTTCTTCTGCATTATGCAAGAAGAAAGAGAGCCTTTTGTCTTCTGTCGGCTCTTTCCTGTTCTTCAAAATTAACTCTATTATTTCTGATGATGTAGAGAATTCAATAGCTTGATTATCTTATTTAAACTCTATCAACATCTAGATAGGGTAAATTTTGCCCTGGTGGGAACCATCAATGCCAAACCGATGATTAGTATTCAGCCCAGTCCATAGAGTCTTCCCAAAAAGGATTGACAAAATTGGTAAGGTCCTTGGCTGGCGGTTGCTGACCGAAGAACAAGGCTCCATAAATAAGGGTAAAATTCTACCAGTGATTCATAGAAAATGAATCATTTTGGGTAATCTATGTATGAAGGTCTTAATCAAACAGTTGGTATTTTACGTCTGATATGATAAGAGATTATATTTTATACTTTAAAGAAGTTAACTAATCATTCGTTGTTTGTATCAACCAACTACGAAAATAAATTAAAACTACTTAAAGCATCAGCTTTGCCATTAAACGTGGCAATACTGCCAGCCTTCTAGGCACTTTTTATTTTGACAGCGATGTAGATGATTTTTTTGACGCCCTGTAATTGTTTTTCCCTTAACTTGTACATATTTTTTTAGTAAGTAACACTTAATATTATTTTCCTTTATTCTTCCCACGTATCGCTACATTTTAAAATATTTCTTTAAAAAATAGGAAAATATGTTTCCGCCGGTATCGGGAGCAGGGTCCGGTGTTACCGGTGGTTAGAGCACCAAAGACAGGAACCTCCTCACAATGCGGGCCGTATGGAGGAGTACTGCCTTCTTAATTATTATTAAAGATTGTATAATTCCCATATTGATTTAACTAAGCGTTGCCATACAATGTGACAACGCGACCAGTCTCTTGGGGACATTACCAATTGACAGCGTTGAGGACGAATTTTCTTACGTAATATTTTTTGTTTAATTAGTTTTATTAAACGTATATTACAAGGGTGATGTACTATGCACATCAACCTTCCGAAATAATCAATTAAAAGGTTGGCGAAAACCGCATCAAAAATCGTAGCGCATTTTATAAGAAATGAAAAGCGAGTTTCAAAAACAATAGTAGATTCATGCTGACTTGGTGTCAATGATGTCATCAATAATGAATATTTACTCGGTATTTAATTATCGTAATGAAGTGATTAAACGTTCATATCTGCACTGACCTATGTAATGATGTCAGTGACACAGGTTTCCAAAACAGATGATAGCCTTTTGGACATGTTTGAAGAGATCGTGGCCATTCTAACAAACAGGTCTTCCAGAATCCCTATGAAGATCTAATATGAAGTTAACTACAGTACTTTCACAAGTCAATATGTCTTGCTGACTGGGACTGTAGCAGTATCTTTTTTTGTTTTTATGACATACAAAAGTGCCTGTAATGGTTTTATTGAAATAAATGCTTTGAGTTTGAAGCATTAAAGAACCACACCACACAAGGAAGCTCTAAAGGAATGCTATTGATGCCGTGTCGACCGGTGCATTAGTGTTCCACGCGCGCTTCAATGAGATGTCAGCAAAGGAGAGGAGCCTGCCTGAACCACTGCCGCAAAAGGAGGAGCGTTGAGGGGTTTTAGTCCCGCCAACAGAGGGTGTAATTATTTAAAGAATTCGCATTAGAAAAATAATAAAGCAATGCTATTGATTCTTGAGCAAATCGGGTTAAAGTAACATAGATTACGTGTGACTGCGGAGTACAAGTTTGGGGTTTCCTTTCAGTAATTTTTCTGTAGAAGCCACGGAATCTAACTTTAAGCCCAGTTGATAGCTAGCTATAGGCCTGCTTCCTAATGCATAGGACTACAAAACATGACACATTTCATTAATTACTTCAAGTAGGTAATAGATGAAATGTGTGTACTATTAGGTAAACTTCTGCTTGACCCTTCGGGGATTATAGTCGTGATGTTATCACAATAAATCAGTTACCGTAGCTGTAAACTGTAGCTGAGTGACATTTTGCCCTCGAAATAGCCTGAACTACGAAACCGCATTACGTCAGATATTTTTTTCTGTCAATTTTCAACTAACGTCATGTTTTATTTCTTTTTAATGGCATCTCACTGGACATCCTAATCCTGGTTGTAAGCTGCTCATACAGGCTATCCTGTAGGTGCCTTGAGAGTAACGTCTCCGCTTCTCCAGCCAGGAGACATCATGCTGAAAATTGTCCCAGAAAATAATTTTACGTAGAGCGGTTTCGTCGTCAAAGTATCGTCAACTTTTTCTAATAAAGCAATCCTTCCCGCCCAAGTGAATACCAAGTAAGGATCAGTATGATGAAATTAACTAAGTTTTCTTTTGCGGGGCGACTCAAGGACTAGCTGTATTGTTTTACTTTTGTTCTGTTCAAACTTTAACTATGACCCTGATAGAAGTCGGGTCTTTCTCTTTCACTTTCTCAAACTATCAAGGACAGGAATTCCGCGCGTTTTAAATAAAGAAATTCGTTGACATGTTAATTTTTATCTTTTTTTTGCAAACTCCGAAGGGTTAACCAGAGGTGTACCTATAGTACACCCACATTTCGCCAATTAAAATTAAGTCCCATGTAATTTTGGGCATGCCTATTGCCCTCAACCAGGTACAACTCCAAACTCCGTGATTCTATCATCTGCCTAGCCTTTTCCCAACTATGTTGGGGCCGGCTTCCAGTCTAACCGGATGCAACTGAATATCAGTATGTTAGATGGAGCAACTGCCTATCTGACCTCGATAAATTCTTCTATAACAGGGTTGGGCAGGTCAGAAAGTTCTCGAAAGTCTCGCTGACTACCTGTGATGACTGTCAAAGATTTACAAATGACAGCCGAGACCCACTGCTTAACATGGCCAAACCAATTTTGATGAATTTTGGTACAGAGATACTGGGGATCCTGGAGATGGACATAGCATAATTAAAAAAAGAAAGTGAGAAAATGGGAGAGAACATTTTATTTCGATCATCACGCAGGTAAAAGTTAGCCCAAAGTCACTATGCCACGAGGACGAAGTCGCGGGCGGAAGCCAGTACTATCAAAAATGAGAAACGGAAAATGAATGTTTCTTTGGATGTTACACTTTCACGCAAATACTACACAACTGATTTGAATAAAATTTGCACATCATCTTAGGGTCGATCAGGCCTCTGACTGTCTGGGACGAAGAAAAATATCTCCAAATGATAATTGATCAGCTGGGACAACGGCTTATATGCTAAGATATTAGTTACTCAATCTGTTTACTATTATAAATATGTAGAAGTTTAAGCTTCTAGCATACCCGGATGCGCCAGAACATAGACAAAATTGCCTTAACCTTCAAGTTGCGAAGTTAATTTACCAAAACAAACAGCTGTCAGGTTTTAAACGCTTCATTTCGCATCTTGACCTTGAACTACGAGAACTGGTTTCAAACGGTATTTAAATATATCTAATCAATATGTATATTGTAATCATACGATATTTGCGTCAACGCGTTGACATCCGATTTCCTGTACCAATTAAGTTTTATTTATAACTAGCTGGCGCCCGCGTGATATCGAAAAAAAAGTATCCTATGTGTTATTCTAGACTATAATCTACCTGTCTGCCAAATTTCGATTAGATCTGTTCAGCCGTTTTGACGTGAAAGAGTAACAAACATCCATAAATCCTTTCATCTATCTTCTCAAACATTCACATCCTTACTAATAATATTATAAAAGCGAAAGTGAGTTTGTTTGTTACGTCTTCACGCCTCGATGGCTAATTATCGAGTTGAAATTAAATCCAAATACTCAAATCTGTGGTCCCTTGAACAATCAAACCCTCTCATGTCTACGCAATCAAAAGATTTGGCGTTTATGTAGCAAGTTTGTACGGAAACCTCGGTGCGCGAATACGACTCGCACTTGGCTCTGTTTTTTCCTTGTATTGCGACTATATGCCTATTACCAACCCGGTCTAATTTACAATGCAAACATAAAACTATTTATATGACAAATTAAAAGTTCAACAGTCCTAATGTTTGCGTTGAAATTACTCATCTGTAACAGTTTTGTTTTAGTTACAAGAATGAATTATATTAGGTAGTCTATTAAAGCTTCTGCGAATTTGGAAGCCATCTTGTTATCAAAGTTCTTTGTGACTTTCCTTTTACAGTGCGTAAGTCTCGTATTATCATCACACTTCACAATAATCCTTACTAATATAATATTACTAGCTGTTCCCCACGGCTTCACCCGCGCTGCTCAGCACCTGTTGGTCGTAGTGTGATGTTATATAGCCTATAGCCTTCCTCAAGAAATGGACTATCCAACACTAAAAGAATTTTCCAATTCCAACCAGTAGTCCCTGAGATTAGCGCGTTCAAACAAACAAACAAATATTAGTATAGATAAAAGCGAAAGTGAGTTTGTTTGTTTGTTAAATTGTTTGTAACCGATTTTGATGAATTTTTTAATTTAGTAAAGAGATAGTTGGGACCCTGGAGACGGACATAGGCTATTTTTTTAAAAGATTGAGATATTAGGGAGAAAGAGGGAAGAAAAGGGAAAACTTAGCATTGCTATTACAATAAATAAGGCTTAAATAAGGCTCTAGGGCAATAACTACAAGTAGCAGGTAAATCAGGAAAGGGGAACTGTCTTACCCCAAATTTAACGCGAGCGGATCCGCGGGCAAAAGCTAGTTAAATAATGAATGCGAAGTTTGTATGTGGAAGTGTTTACGGTGGCTGTGGGCTGTGGCGGGCGCGATAAGCGGAGCGGAGCGGTGTGATGGGCACATTGACGCGCGAGCTGGCTGTCTGAAATGGCTTATTCTGCAGAAACATTCTAGAACAATTAGTTGAATTACGTAAAAAATCTTAAAATGGTAACAGATGCAGTTAAAATTTGACGGCACGGTTGGCGCAGTGGTTGAGCGATTGACTGCTGCGCCGTAAGAGAGCTTCTTGATGTAAAATACCCTACACAACTTTTCCGGTCTTTGGAATTGAACCAAGGATCTTATGTCTAACAGTAGCGCTTGCAAGCACTAGATCAATGAAGCAGGCACTGTATAAATCTTACTTCCTGCTAATATTATAAATGCGAATGTTTTTGAGGACCGATGGATGTATGGATGTTTGTTACACTTTCACGTCAAAACGGCTGAACGGATCTTGATGAAATTTGGCACAGAGGTAGATTATAATCTGGAATAACACATAGGATACTTTTTTTTCGATATCACGCGGGCGAAGCCGCGAGCGCCAGCTAGTATGACATAAAAAGATAATTAAGTATTCTAGAACAACGCTCTGTCTTGAACTTTTGACTCTTTATTTAAAACAAACATGTGAGTTGAGATTGGTATAAAATCTGTCAGTTTTACATTATTCTGAATACAGCTGTTTCAACACATACTGATAACTTCCGTTAAAATGATCTATCTTAAAATTAATATTATTTAGGGTTCCTTACCTCAAATAAAAAACGGAACCCTTGTACATTTATGATCACTTTGTCGTCCGTCCGACTGTCTGTCTGCCTGTTAATCTCCGTTTATCTCTGGAACGCATGAATGTATCGAGTATGTGGTCCTTTTGTGCTGTGGAAAAACCTCTAAGTCTACGCAGCCAAAGATAAGGCTGTTTATGTCGTAAGTTTAGGACATGGAACCCTCGGTGTGCAAGTTTGACTCGCTCTTGGCCAGTTTTTAATAGTTGAAAAGGTTTGATTAGTATTTGAACCAATTTGATTGGAGGTTGTTCGCTGCTTAAGTTCTCTTTCCTGTGGATGCTTCGAATTTAAGGTTTTCCAGCCAGGGGCTAATGCTTATGGAGAAAGCTACAACAAGGGATAGACTGAATCTGACAGCCTTTCTTGCGTAGGTAATATATTAAACCGAATTGAGTCCCCGTCGGTTGATTACGACTAACTCTCTCTATCTTCTCACACTCAGGAGGCCTGTAGCTCATAAGCTGATTAGCTAGTGAAATTTTAGTAAAGGCACGACGAACAATCCAGCTATAAAAACCAGTTAGTATAGATCTCGCATTGTGCGAGAAATGTATACAAACCGAAGCTATTTATACTGGAAATATAAAGCTTGATGTGTCGCCATGTGAACCTATACAATTTAAATTTCGAACAACGGAAACAGATTATAAAGTTAATCAAATTACAGAATTTGAGTGAACGACTTGAATAATGAATGAGAAGGAAGTTCTTGTCGCATTGCCATTCTGCCAAGGTCGATCACAACCGGCCAGTATCAAGGATTAGTTTAGTTGTGTAGTCTTTACTCGTTTTTTTTTCTAGTGGTGCAAATATACCTCATCATTTGAGCCTGAAATCACTGACGGACTGCACGGTGTTTTTTTTAAGCCCTTGTATACGCGAACGTAGATCTACGCGAGACACAATGCGTAATTAATTGTGCCTGTAATTCTGGCATACAAGCGGTTAAACATGCCTTTATTATACATCGCCGTAATATTAGTATCAAATGAAAGAGTTTACTGAGATGAATACGAAAAGCGTGTTTTTTTTTTACAAACTATAATATTATTATTATGTCTCATTTCTCGATTTTGTGCATATCTCATCCATGTGTTTCTTCGATTTTGACATTTACAATAGGTACCTAATAATAAAGAAAAAGTGGTAACTTCTCACGAGAAATATAATTTACTGGGAAATCCGCTGTTTTTCTTCGATAATTTAGGTCACGGCCATATTGAGTAATACAGCTGCTAGCTGAAATTAGATAACAGAGTTTAATTGTAAATTTATTTGAAAATGATATGGATTTTTAATCACCCACTTGCTATTATGAATGTCTAATACATATTAGATTTAATATTATAACCTAGAGATTTTTGGAGAATAGCCAAAAATGTACCCGAATGGATTCCAAAGAAACTCATACAATTGATATGTATGGGAATGATTGGGTTTTAACAAAATACTTAAATCTAATCGGCCGTTCTAGAATAAGGAAAATAAACAAGTCGAAATGATAAGTCTTTTATTAATATTTTTTTCGAAAAAACTAGTTATTTACTTACCTTATTTGTTCTAAGCGTGAATTAGTTTCGACTAACATTTGTATAACGATAAAAATGTGAAATAATCTATGACTCATAGGATTTATAGATCAGATAAGAATTTTGACAAAAAATTGTAAATAAGTCACCATAAATAATTAAAATTTCTGTCGTGTCGAACCATTTTCCCGCCGTGTCAAAAGTCAACGGTCTAAATATAAAAAAGAACAAAGAAGTTTGTAACACATATCGAATAAATAAATACACAACGAGTTTTACATTTGGATAACATTATTTGCGATTGCTATTGGCGCGCAGTACGCGTTGAGTCTCCGAACTGGTATCATTCAGTTGATAATTATTTTATTTACTTTTGTAACGACAACACGCACGCAGCTTTGTTTGTGTTGTTCTTCTCGGCGCTGCGAGCGCACGTGTTCCATTTTTGATTTATATTTTTTTTTTTTTACCAAGGAGTATAATACATAAGTGTTTTTTTTATGATTAGTCGATTAGTGCTATATTTTTTTTTTAATCGACTAAAGTGTTTTCGTGTTTTAAGTGGCCAGTGTGAATAATTTGAGGAAAGTGGAGTCTGTTGCCTTGTTTTTGGCATCGTATTTTGGCAGACGAGTAACGGTATACAGAATTACAACGAAATTACTCAAGAATGTCGTACCGTAAGTACTTTATACGTATAAAATGTATGTATTCTCTCTTGTTTGTGAATTTAACTTTCGACATAGATTAAAGAATTTATACGTATTTTTATTGAATATATTGTTAAAATGTTACAACTGTTTTGGCCGACTCATGTTTTACGAAGTTTCTTTGTCAGCAGTTTATCGATTATTATTGAAGGGCAAATCTGAAACTGTCAACCAATTTATCTTTGCATGAAAACAATTTTGATACTAAAAATCTATTGTTGATTTTATCTCGACCGAAACCTATCGAAACATCATTTTTATATTGACGTTATCAAAATGATAATCCTTTGATGTTTTTTATGTTCTTTTAATCTCCTAATCAAATGGCGCAGGATCACTACATATTGTAAATATATTTAATATAAAGTTCATACAATAATTACGATTAGAACTCAGTTTTCTGGGCAATTAAATTGCACTTGGCAAGAGCCGATTGTGTTTTGTTCATATTTTTATTACCCCATCAAAAACCTGTTAGAAATATAATTCATCTATCCAAGTGGCTTTCTGAAAGCGATTGTTCTAAGAGCCGATTTCACCAATAAAACTATATAATGTGAATATTCAATAGCATTTGACACTGAAAACTCTTAAACGCGGTTTTTAGATGTACAGACGCCTGCACATCAAGATACTACAATCTGACAGTTTTCTTTGATAGATTTTCGACTTTATTTCTAAAGTATTAGGTTCAAGGTTCATTGGGAAAAATTGACAGTTTCGGGTAGCTTGACCTGCAGGCGTCTGTACTGTCCTCATCGGATTAAAAAAATGATTTAAAAAAATACAAAGAAAAACAATTCCTCATTTAAAACTCATAATAACTTAATAACCTACAGGTCAAAATAACATGTACCTTTTATAGTTTAACATTATATTTTTTTGGTGAATTAATACTACACGAATCTTGACAACTGATATAAGCAGAAATTATTGACATTGGTACTAGTTACCATAGAGTAAAATAAAACATAATATATAATAGACATAGTGAAAATCACTCTAAAATAAAACAATGAAATACTGTGAAAGATTGATGTCACCAACTTTATCTTAATCAGGACACAGCCTAAGTTGAAGAAATATTTCATTCGTGTCTATTAATAGGGCTACAGTTTGTCTCCATTTGTGGAAACCCTCGGATGGAGATAAATTGCTCCCACAGGCACGCACGAGTGACGCATAGTAGCGAGTTCTGTGTAGCTATCGAAAAATACGTTAACGAAAACGATATGTATTTTTTGACTAGACTCTTTACGGTGGGCGGTAACATTGTTATTAGGTTATTTTTCACTATCATCATCTTAGTTCTTCTTAACTATATTTGGATCGGTTTCCATTCTCACCAGCTGCAGCTGAAAACCAGTATTCTACATGAAGCGACTGCCTATCTGACCTCCAGAACTTAGTTCGTACTGGGTAATACGATACCCCCATTTTATTTGCGTATGCGAAATATGACTTCCCCCGCTCTGGGTGAAGAGGGGGGGGGGAGAATGCCTGACTGTTAGTGATTAAAACCCACTATATGTTCCTTCTATTGCCCTTTTTGTTCTTTAGCCGCAGTACCTCTTCCGAACAACTCGCAACCCCTGATACGATATCCCTTAGTTAGACTGGTTATCAGACTATATTAAGGTATTTCTAGGAGTCTGTATCTGTGCCCGGTTTATAGTAATAGGCAGAACCCTTATTACTTAAGAGTAAGGGCTCCTAAATGAAAGCTTAAACGTTACATGCACTGTTGAAAATTCTTATCTCTATTATTTAGGCAGGCGAATGTTGGTGGAAACGGGCAAATTTAGACAGCAACTATTCTTTATATAATAAATAATAATACATTTGGTTTATTTATCTCATCATAATAAAACAGTACATAGTCAAAGCATCAAAGAGATTGGTGTATGTGTTAGGTAAACCAGTATTACAGATGGCCAGCTCTCCGTCGGACATTTAAATATGACATAATTGTATATCCCTCTGATCTGCTAACCCCTTAGGGAATACAAGCGCGATGTTCCGTCATGTAGAGCCATGTATTCCTGTAGGTGTCGCAATATCATCCTGCAACAGTTACATACAATTACTAGGCAGGGGTGGCAAACCTTTTTGGATACTGCCATTTTTTCTACAGAAAATTAATGTTTAATGACGCCATCCATAGACGTACCGTGAATAATTTAAAATTAGAGAATATTGGGAATGTAATAAAAAACGAGTAAATATAGTACTTATCCACTCTAATCTCATTATTAAAAAGAAAAATGCTCGCTTGCCATTGGTTCATCAGCCCTGTAATAGGGGTATAAGTTTCCTATATTTATTGACCTACCGGGCTTATGACCATATGTTTTATAAGTACGAACTTGCTTAGCAACAATTAGTAAAACATAGCTGTTTAAGTTTTATCTTGTCTCACAGTCGGACTACGTCAAATAAAGTAGGTATGACGACGTGATTGCCAAATATTCACATATGGTTGAACTTTGATATGCGATTAGGTTTAGTTTACACTGGTGATAATATATATGTACAGTTTAACCCAAAATCTAAAGTCAATTATAGAATAGAATATACTTCATTGCACACCAAAATTAAAATAAAACTGTTTCACAAAAAAAGAATGTTAAATCTATGGTTACAATGGCGGTCTTATCGCTAATAGCGATATCTTCCAGACAAGCTTTGGATGGACTTTACGAATATAAAAATACAACGGGATAATTTAATTATCAACACGTTTTAAACGTCAATTATATAAAACCCACACTGGGAAAAAGTGGCGGAACAAACTCCCCAGCAACAGAACTGTCTAGTAGGTTGGGAGAACTTCGGGCAGCTGCAAGTCTGCAACCAAAGGAAACCTTATTGCAACGTCGATAAAGATCAATGAGGGTTTGACAGTGAGTCAAAGGTTAACTAATTGTGTAAGGACTGATCTAAACATGCACCAATAGCTTTAAAGCTTTTAGTACGTATGGTCACAAAGACTTTCATCAGCATTGATGCAGCAAACAATTTCAGTATTTTTTTTGACATATCAGATTGGAAATCAAATAACTTCCCCCGCTTTGGGCTTTCAGACTTATATTAACTAAGACCCATCCATGTTCCTTCTGTTGCCCTTTATGTTCCGGGGCCACGGTATCTCTTTGGAACAACCCGCAATCACTGTAGAATTTTTGTAGCTTATGTAAGTCGTATACTTGCTATCGTGGGAGCGACTGCTATTATTTAGCCACGAGCCTCTATGCTATCATTAGATATAAAACCCGGAAAAATCAATGGTCTGTAGAATATACCCGCCTTTGAAGTGGGTTTCTTAAATAATATATTATGTTCGGGGCACTTTGCAAGCGAATACTGGAGAATATCCCTTGAGAATTTCGAGTTCCAATTATGTGGCTGTTTGATACCAGTAAGAGGCTCGCCCCCCTATAACGTGGGAATTAAACATTATTGTCAAAATGAGGGTTTAACAACCCGCACCCCAGCCACAAGCGACGAGAAGGAACACCGTGTGGTTATAGTGAGTAGGAGTCTGACAGACCCCTCCGCCATCCCATGTCGGACATCCATGGAGGATTTGTACGCGTAAAAGTGCAATAACGATGAGGGTGATGATTTGTTCTGCTACTGCTAGACTACGTACATGACAAAGTAAACTTGCCTTAATACTAGCCGTTCAAGTGTATGCTAGTTGTGAACAATTTACATATTCATATATCCAAATTCTAGGTGTCTCTCTCGATATTTATTTACTCGAGTGCTTTGCAATGCCGGGTACTTATGACCTGTGTTTAAAATGTCAAATACATAAATCACACACGTGAATCAGTAAAAAAAAATTAAAAATAATGTAAATAGTATATATAATATGACAGAGAAAGGAGTAAATGATGCCGTGACGTCTGATAGGGGAGAATGGAAGAAGAAAACGTGTTGCGCCGTCACCAAATAGAATGGGACAAGGGCAGGAAAATGATGATGATAAACAGTATTTTCTTTGGGAAATGTTCCTTTCCTTTGCTTTTTCCAATAAAGGATAACCAAGCTTCTTGTCCGCTGAAATTTCTGATAGTTTTGTTTGTTTTGAATGCTTGTATGAATGACAAAGTGTTTATACTATGTTAAAGTACACACGGCCTCCGGGGTTGCGGGTTGTTCGAAAGAGATACCGCGGCCCCGGAACGCAAAGGGCAACAGAAGAAACATGGGTGGGTTTTAGTTAATATAAGCCTGACACCTCCCCTTCGCCCAGAGCGGGGAAGTACACACGGCCACACGTCGAGTTAAACATTACCAGTATAACACGGCGTTATTTTAAAGAAATTTCATGCTAATGTTTTAAAATCCTGTACGTTCAAGCCATTCAATTTCCATTCCAATAAAAATTGTTTATTGTAACTGGAAATAATATATTTATCTCTGTTTTAAATTACCGTAAGACATAAACAAGTTATAAAGCGTTTAAATCTGCAAATATCATTCAAAGTTAACCTATGCATATGGTATATGCGAAACAAAACCATTCTGACATAGATATTATTAAAATTTATATTTTTTATACTCGTACAATTTAAAATAACAATGTGCTATATATGTAGTACATTGTGCTTCTGAATTGTAAAAGTTAAAGCATTGTGCTGCGGAAATTCTGATAATTTTGTATAAGAGTGTTTTAGTACCCTTAGCGAACCCGTTAGGCACGCGTTCTCCTGTTATGGCGATATATACATACATACATAGATCATACCTAGTTACAAATATAATGGTGGTTCACATTCCAACTTTTTCGCGTTTTATTTTAAAATCCAAGTTTTTTATAACTTTACTTAAAATTATCCTCTTCAACTAGTTGTCTTTAACAAGCGAATTGTTTGAAAGAAATACCAAAAAGGGGCAAAAGGGGGAACATGGGATTAAATCAGTAAAAGTCTGACACACGCCCCCGCTACCAGACCAGAGCGGGGTGTTATTTGATTTTTCACACCAAAAAAAGTCGTTGCCCAGCATTTTTTGCGTAGAATTACTTAGTTTGACTGTTTGATTTACGGAATGCATGACTGACGTCTTCGTGAAGAGTTAGTTTACACCCTGTATGTAAATATAAAGGCTTATCGTCTAAAACTAGATTTCGCGGAGTCAGTATTGGTTTAATTGTAGAATTTACTTATAAACAAGCTTTTATTCGCTTTACCAAAAAAAAAACTAAATTAAATTAGTAACTAGCTGCGCCTGCGCCCCGCGGTTTCACTCGCTTGGTGGTTGGCTACTGATGTATAAGCTATATTATTGTAAAGTTTCATAGTTTTAAAGTTTTTGTGTGAAAGAGTAACAAACATCCATACTTTCGCGTTTATAATATTAGTAGGATTTGTTACCCACTTCCCGGTTACCAATTGAGTCCAATTTTTTTTTACGAATAATAACGCAGATTTAAGAAGCATAAACTATCACACTAAAAAGTACCTTATTCAACGGGATCACTATAGTAGGTAATAGATTGTCTCCAGCCAAATGAGCATTACCGTCAATTAACCGCAATTATGTAATAGCAATCAGCCACAAACCTACGGAACTGCGTAAAACCACACCTAAGCGCAAGTACACAACCCGTCCTTGGCACCAGGCCAAAAAAGATACCGTTAGAACTAAAAAGGGGCATCAATTTATCGGCCATATTGTGACTTAGAAGAGTGATAGATATGAATTTTGATGGCTGGATTGTGTAAGGAATAGTATGAAGGAGAAAAGAGTAAATGACGTCACGGTTGGCGAGCGATCGACTGCTGCGCTGCGTGTCGCAGGTTCGAAATATACTGGATATAAAATATACTGGATAGCGTTAAGCCCTTATCAAAGATACACGCTTCAACCAAATAGAAACCACACGTGGTTGTCTCTGCTCAAATGTCAATACAATCATAGATAATGTGATTGTAGAGTTGAATTATTTATGGTTTGATGTCTTCGATCACGCGCGATGGCAAGGAGTTATGAGCATCGCACGTGATTGGTTTACTAATGTTATTTTTGATTCTAGAGAATGAATTTTATTAGGAATCCTACAGCTAGTTGATACAAACTATATCTTCCTGCCCTTGTCACATTCTATTTGGGGTCGGTGCAACACGTTTATTCTTACGTTTATTCTTCTATTCTCACCTATCAGACGTCACGGCATATTTTTTTTTTTTTGCAAAATAAAAAAACGTTGCCCCTCACTAGGAATTTCTCCTGTATCGTGTGTGCAAACTCACTTACACAAACAGCCAGACCTGAAACAACTGTCTGCAGGTCATTCAAATGCGCAAACCGTGTCGTGTCGTTTCTGAATGTGGTGTATGGATACACACATGTATGGACACACACATTACTAAACCTATTTTGGTGCCAGCGATTCTTCAGTTTGATTATGACAAAGACAAGGGTACTTAATATTGTATAATACTTGTAATGAATCAGCCTTTATGTTCTATTATATCAAATGCGGCCATCACTTGATACTCTCGTAAATATTTATTACCGGTTCTTGAAGTTAGATCATAGTTAATTTAACTGTAGGTGAAATCGAAAGGAACTTGTGGTTAAATAATAGCAGCCGCTTGGTTCGCCGGCCTGGGTTGGTCAACAAGTCTTACCAAGTTATGGCATTACCCAGTATTAACTGGGTTGTGGAGTTCAGCAGTGGCATCATGTAAATTACTTGTATATCCGTTTGATTGGAAGCCAACCACAACGTTGTTGGGAAAAGGCTAGGCTAAGATATTAGATTATAGATAGGCTATATGGGATTGACGAAATTAAGAGAAATAGAGAAGTATGAAAGAAGATAAGAGGCGCCGATATCTTAAAAAAAGGTAAAGTACTATTTCAAAATGCTGGTTCCATTTGTAGAACTGATAACTTCAACTGCTTATAAAACAGACATAATACAAACGTAGGCTGGATAGACGACGTTATAATAAGTTAAGCTCTTAACGATTGCGCGTTTGATAGAACTTCAAGTGAGCAGTACGTGCCTGAGCTATGAGCCTAGAAGGGCCTTTTTACCAGAATCAAACTTTTTTTACGAATAGGAAATAATCTAATAACTCCTCCGGCTCTGGGGCTCTGGGCGGAAGGGAGTTTCTGACTTGTACTGACTGAAACTCATCCATGTTCCTTCTTTTGCCCTTTGTGTTCCGGGGCCGCGGATCAAACCCGCACCCCAGCAGAATCACACTGGTTATGTGTAAAAATAATTCATAATATTAACGTGATTCATAATGTTATCCTGTTGAGATTCTGCGAACGTGACCATTTTTACATCCTGGTTATTAAAGTCGGTATTAGATGACACCCACCAATACTGCAATAGGTTTTATAACCTAACCAATGCTGGCTGGTATACCATAACGTTCTAATACTCAGGTCGTTTTAAATAGAGAAGAGTAGGTTTAAAAAAAAAGTGTGACATGTAAATTATTAGAATATGATTTAAATTATAATCCTAAAAGTATTATATGCGCTTTTATTCAAAGTGAATACGTTGCAATATGTAAGAAACCCATGTTCAGGAATATAAATTAATTTTATAGTCGAACGAAATACTTGGATCTTCGTCACACAAATGCTTGTATTTGTCTTTTGCCAAGTTTCGGATCTCTGTGGGAGCTTGCCAAATCACCTGCAGTGCCGGGGAATGTAGAGATATTTGGAGCCAACTTCGAGCGTTCAATGGTTATTGTAGTACATGGCTCTTTGTGTCTCAATCAAATTTTATTTAGAAAGAGCCATCGCTCGGAGCTCAGAGATCGTGTAAATTTCATTATCTGCTTAGCTTTTTCCCGAATATGTTGGAGTCGACTTTCAGTCTTACCAGTTTCAGTATTTTATGAGAGTATTAGTATGTCATGTAAATGAATGATTGTATAATTAAAATTCAAGGAAGTCGCGTGTGTAGTAGTCGGTTTTTGCAACAAACCATCTTTGTGAAAAGAAAAGATATATCGACGTATATGAGATTGATCGCTTCTTTTGTATTGGTTTTCCTATACCGAATTGTATGAACTTTTTTGACTCTGCTTCTAATTTTGAATTTCCTTATTTTTTAACCTTTTATCTTAGGAACGCGTGAAGGTATCGAATTGAAATTAAGACCATAAAACTAATGACAGTCTGTAGTCCTTTGAAGCTGTGCAAACATCAACCCTCTAAGTCTAAGCAGTCAACAGATATGGCCGTTTATGTAGCAAGTTTTTTCGGAAGGAAAGTCAAGTGCGAGTCGGACTCTCGGTGCGGGAGTCCGACTCGCACTTGACCGGTTATTTTCTTCCATTTTCCCCTATCATTTACTACTCTTTCCGTCATATCATTTCTCGCACAATCCTTTCACTTCTCTTTTGTCTTCCTCTCCCTCTCCATCCATCAACTCTATTAGTCACATCAAATGTACAATTTAAATGTTGTCTAAAACTGATTAGCGACCTACCAACACTAATGTGGCGTAAACAATCAGTTTGTTGACGAATGATAGGCATTCAAAGCGAGTGGCCGACGCACACCCGCCGCTGTCGGCTATGTTAGCATTAGGCTATTCATCAATATTTATGAAATTAGCATTAGGTTGAATAACACAGGTTTCTGAACGGTCTTTTTGTTTTTTTGGTATTGCTTTTGTGGTAAGAAACAGTTGAATTGATAGACGAAAATGTGCTGCGCCTACCCCAAATATATTGGGATATGGGCATTTGGGCCAAATAATCATGTTGAAGATATTTTTTTAATATTAGTGTGATCCGAGGGGCCTGCCCCTCCCCTACACCTGCCATATTACCCAGTATTAACTGGGTTGCGGAGGTCAGATAGGCAGTGGCTCCCTGTAAAATACTGATATTCAGCTGCATCCGGTTAGACTGGAAGCCGACCCCAACATGCCGATGATGATCACAGGGGCCTGCCAGGCCACTGCCTGCCGGGGTTGCAAGTTGCGGGCAATAGAAGGAACATGAGTGGGTTTTAGTCAGTACCGGTCTGACATGCCCCCCTTAGGGAACTTATTTGATGATTTCCTATCCGCAATAAAAACATGGTTGAGTGATTTTATATAAAATGATTAGACAAAAAATAAAAATCTCATGAAAATCGTTAATCTCCATTAAAATTACTTGATATTTTTGTGAATTATCATGATCACATAAGTTTTACGAGTAGCACGCCCAGTAATTTGCCATAGTGATAAGATAAGTCCCAATTCGTATACACACACTTACTAATAATGTGTGTTGATGGTCCGTTAGAATGTTGATGAATGTTGTGTTGATGTGTGTATTTTCCTATGAGAATATAAATTGAATATTTCTCCCGCCTTTGTTCAATATCATACACTCACAAAAATCGCTTGTTCGGAATTTGAATTCATTATCCTTACTAATATTATAAAAGCGAAAGTGAGTTTGTTTATTTGTTACGTCTTCGCCTTAATGGCTAATCCGATTTTGATATATTTTGGTACGGAGATAGTTGGGACCCAGGAGACGGACATAGGCTATTTTTGTCAATATTTTAGATGTCCACATTCAATTTATTATTGTCGACATAGGAAAAAATACACGTGATTGTCACCCATTGCGTTTAACTGTGATTTTCTTTCCAGTTCAGGAAATCGTTAAATAACTTCCCCCGCACTACGAGCGGGGGGAGTATCAGACTTTTACTGACTAAAACCCAGCCATGTTCCTTATACCCTTTACGTTCCGTTTCCGCTACTGACTAAAACCCACCCACGTTCCTTCTATTGCCCTTTATATTCCGGAGCCGCGGTATCTTTTTCGAACAGCCCGCAACCCCAGCAGGCAAGCCCCTCTGCTTTGCTGACATCTCATTCAGCGGCCTGCTGTCGTCTCCTTTTACCTTCCCCCCATTGTGATTAACCGTGATTTTCTTCTGACCCCTCCCCCCGGTCGACTCCTTAGCAGTTGCTAAATAATTGTATTTTCTTCTTGTTTTGTATTTAGAATTCTGAACATTTGTTTTGCTGTCTATAAATACCACAAGTTGAAAAAGTCCCTGTATTTTCAAAACAACTAAACATGTGGGAATAACTGGCAGTAGTAAACAAAGCCTACACGTGTTTGACGATACAGTTATTGCTTTTAGCTTAGTTTTAATTAAAAACAATTTCGGACACAGATTGTACGGTGGTGATTAATTTTGTTTGCAATATCGATGATGTGGAAGTTCTATAGGATTAATGAGGACTTTTTGATGATGAAAATAAAAAAAAATATGGTTAACTAGCTTCTGCCCGCGACTTCGTCCGCGTGGCATAGTTACTATGGGCTAACGCTAACTTTAACCTGCGTGATGATCGAATACAAAATATATCTTTCTCTCCCCATTTCTTCCCTCTTTCTCCCCCTCATCTCACTTTTTTTATATAGCCTATGTCCATCTCCAGGGTCTATCTGTACCATAATTCATCAAAATCGGTTTGACCATTTTGGCGTGAAAACTTAACAAACAAGCAAACTCACTTTCGACTTTATAATATTAGAGTAAGGATATACTGGCTGTATTTTGCTGACATCTCTTTGATCACGCTTCATCGCATCTCACATCCACGCATCTCACGCTCACGCGCGTGGAACACTATTTTTTTTTCACTAATTCTTCCATACTTCAATCATCATCACTGTAATTAGTAATTACCCTTTAACAGTTTTATCTTCCACACGCCCCGTACATTGTTTTCATTTCAAAACTTTTCTCACAATATTTTCCGCATCAAATGCCCATCTTATGACAACCACTCAACTTTTCAGCTCTACCCTACCATGACGTGTTAAAGCAGAACTTATTCCACTGACGGAAAGGGACAGAGCTATACAGGGTGTCTAGCACCATCTCTTTCACTCAGTGGAATAAGTTCTGCTTTAAGATGTCATAGTAGGCCTACAGTTCTTGATGTTCTTTCAGACTTCTTAATCTATCATCAAATAGCCTTGTGGTATAATAGTCGGACTGCCAAATCATTGGTCTCGAGTTTAAACCCAAACCTGTGATTTTTCGAATCATCATCGGTGAAGAAAAACATCGTGTGGAATATAGCATGGCTGGGAAATATTTCGCCACAGCATGAGAGGCGTGGTCGGGACTCCAGTGTAGGCACGTTCTAGAAATGGACAGAAACGATTGTCATTTGTCGAGGTATCAACTCTGATGTAGTTTACGCAGTGTTATTTTTTAAATAATTTCGAAAATAGAATGTTTCCAATGTGTATTCTAGCAAATTATCGGTTTATTGTAGCCCAACAGTTTTGTCGCAGCAAAATGAAAAACAGCCTGTATGTCGCTAGGAGCAGTCCTAGGGACTACACAATCAAGAAATATACAATCTATATTTGAAATAAACCATTTCATCACTCTAAAACCGTTACATCTAGTTTTATATCGTGATTGCTCATCCTACGTAACGAATCTAGCATAAATATAAACACATGATGTCAATAATGAGTATAATCAGTTAGTCATACATACATATTATCTTAATAAATCCATACTAATATTATAAATGTGAAAGTAACTCTGTTGGTTTGTCACCTTTCCACGTCATCGGCTGTTCGGAACGTAAAAAAGTATGGTAAGGATAGATTTCAAGGCCGGAAGGACGTATGCTATTATCAATATTGCATTATGTCTATCTTCCTCTAATTTTTGACAATTGACAACTGTCATGATATGCATTAGAATAGGCTTTGTGGCAAAGTAGATGATAGTGAATTGATGCTCGTAAAATCAAGAAAAAAAAAGAAATCTTCATTAATATTTATTTATATGTGTAAGATAATAGGTTAAGGCACACACATATATTGTTTTCGTATTCTCTCACACGCTATCGTCTACATGTCGTTCTCATATCTCCTTTCGCAGGTATGCTGGCAGAAATTTCTTAATAATTTTGTATGTTTTAATCCTGTCTACTGTGTGTACATAGATTTTCAATATAAAAAATCTCTTCACTAAAAATTAAATCAAGAACCTAACGCGTACGAAGTCGCGGGCAACAGCTAGTAAGTTCTATTTAAATGGAAAACGTGTTTCATTTGAGCCCAATGTCACGGCCATGTTTACGTACTTCGGCTTTCATTTGTTTTTTCCTTAATGATAATGATAAATGATGTTTATTTTGTAAGTAGGTTTTTACAAACAAGTAACGAATATAATATTATTATTTATAATGAAATTTTGAAGAAACGGCCGAAACAATCTCAGAGGTGATAGTCTCTTTTAAGGTCCAGACAAAAACCTGTAGGATTGCCATGACATCGTATAGCAGTTCTTATTCCTGTGTGAGAAAGAGATGGTGCTAGACACCCTGTATAGCTCTCTCTTTCCTTCAGTGGAATAAGTTCTGCTTTAAGACGTCATCGTAGGGTAGCTGGTCAACTTACATTACATGAGGACTATGCAGAATAGTGTCTGAAATGGTCTTTTTAAGAAAGCATTACACAGATATTTCCTTTACTTACTGCGCAAAAATGTGATTGTATTGGTGAAGTAGATAGGCGTTTTGGATTTGATAAGGTAGATAACACGTTCATGACATATAGATTGGATCAAAACAAAGTAGTTACATTTGTGGAACTGTGTAGATTATATA
The DNA here is from genome assembly GCA_958449745.1 of Ochropleura leucogaster. Lineage (NCBI taxonomy): Eukaryota > Metazoa > Arthropoda > Insecta > Lepidoptera > Noctuidae > Ochropleura > Ochropleura leucogaster. The sequence continues at coordinate 12,397,855 of OY288221.1, read as the reverse complement.
CCGAGTTTAAATTAACCAACACCTCATTCGTTTCACAAGCTTGTTGGTGTCAAATGTGTGAATTCTTCAAAAGGTTTTTAATGAAACTGTTTGTTCGTAAATAACGCTATTAATATTAATAGAATTATTGAATGTGCAACGCAGTCAACTTCTGAATATCTGTGGTTATAAATTAAAAATGGATTTTGTAATTTTAATCAAGACTACAAGTAAGTTTATTTTGATTTGATACATATATTTTATTATGAATTTAGGTACTGTTTCACTGTAAGATTTATCTTAACTTAATTAAATAAATTAAGATGGAATTCGGAGTTTCAAGCATTTTGTAAACGCACTGTTGACGATATGAGAGAAATTCCTAGTGTGGGGCAACGTTTTATTTATAAAAAATCGAACTAATAATAATTGTTAGGAGGTTCCTTTCTCTGGAGCCCTGACCGCCGGTAGCTTGGACCCTGTTCCCGATACCGGTGGGTTACTATTTTTAAATGTTTTTTTTTAAAGTTATTTTTTGATTTTAAGAAATATTTAAAAATGTAATTTTATGTTGAAAAATAAATAAATGTACGAATATTACTAATCGGTGTTGTCTTTATTGGTATTCAGTTATAAGTTGTATAATGAAAAACGACTCCAAAATGTTTGAAAAAAAAAACAGGCTTGGCAGATGATGACTCATTTCTAGACCTTACTGAATTTTCATTCATCCATATGTCAAGACAAACATATGGATGAATGAATATTTGGCTTGCCAGGGCCACCGCCTGCCGGGGTTGCGGGTTGTTCGAAAAAATGCCGCGGCCCCGGAACATAAAGGGCAATAGAAGGAACATGGGTGGGTTTTAGTCAGTACAAGACTGACACTCCTCACCGCTCCGCCCACAGCGGGGGAAGTTATTTGATGGCTTCATACTGCCTCGTTGAACTGTTGAGAATGAAATCCTCAAAAGATTTTCTCAGTAGAGAGCCACGGTGACTGTATTTGAGCCCGGTGATGGGAATAGGCTGCTCCCTATTACATAAAACTAAGATACAACGGGCGAAATGTGGGTATGCGATATGGCTCACCCCTGACTAACCATTTAGGGATAGTAGGCGTGATTCTCGATGTATACATAAACATTGAATCAAGTCTGACACATAACAGGACTTTGCACCCATGTCTGTTAAGATCTTCATTATCAAAGAGTATATTATATACTACCTATGTAACATATTGGCACGTGTAATATTAATAATAAGAACGATTTACTGTTCTAATCATTAATGAATACTTCCACACGAGGATTTAAGTGTCTTCGTGTGGAATTATTAATTAACTAGCTTTTGCCCGCGGCTTCGCTCGCGTTTAATTCGGAGTAACACAATTCCCCTTGCGCCTTATTGATTTGTAATAGCAACGCTAAGTTTTCCCTTTTCTTCCCTCTTTCTCCCTCACATCCCACTTTTTTCAAAAAAATATTAGCCTATGTCCGTCTCCCGGTTCCCAACTACCTCTGTACCAAAATTCATCGAAATCGGTTTAGCCATTAAAGCGTGAAGAGGTAACAAACAAACAAACTCACTTTCGCTTTTATAATATTAGTAAGGATTATTAGAACAGTAAATTGTTCTAAATCATCGTCATCATTAATTTTTCTGCCCTTGTCCCATTTTATTTGGGGTCGGCGCAACACGTTTTCTTCTTCCATTTTCCCCTATCACACGTTACGGCATCATTTACTCCTTTCTCCTTCATATCATTCCTTACACATTCCATCCATCTTTTCTTTGGCCTAAATAGTTTAAATAATAATTATATTATGGCCACATCACACGAAAACCAATCAGGAATACCAAAACCAGTAAATGCAGATCTCTCAATGTATGGGAAATGTATACAAAGTAAGGTCATGTTGTACTGGAATGTTTAGCTTGATGTGACTAATTTCTGTCGCTGTAAGATGATGGGTTGTTTTAACTCTGGTTTTTCTCCAACACGTATAAAAAATATTGGTCGTAATCATCTCATTCCGTATTCGTTTTGTGTATGACAAGTTGTAGAATCGTCAAATTAACAAACAGCATAATAGACTTACCCCCGAATACTGAAACGTCACTCAAAATGTGAGGGCTGCTTAAAATTTGAGCAGCTCTTAAACTTTAGATTTTGTATGGTCAAACGTCACTTCTGAGTCTCTGTTAAACTTAAGTGGGACTTAACTTTTGAGTGACGTTTCAGTATTCGGGGGTGAATCATTACAATTTTCCGACTACTGAATAAACCGGCCTAGTTTGAGTCGGACTCGCACCGAGGTTTCTGTACAAACTTGCGACATAAACGGCCATATTTTTTGGTTGATTTTTTCATAACTCCAAGGGTCCACAGACTTAAGTATATGATCTTAATTTTACCTTAATTTCTCCACGTGTTCCCGAGATAAAGCGTCTTGACAATTAATACAACAAGGTGATGTTCCGTTTTTTATCCTTTTGGTACGAAACCCTAAAAGGAGGTTAAAACTAAATGGAGAGTCTCTATTGGCCCTTTGAAGCCCAGCAGCTACATTAGGTCTCGAATATTCTCGATCGGTCTCATGCTTCACACTTTCAATTTATTGACTTCTCTTTTCGTGAGCAACTTATATCCGTCGGGGAAATAGCCGACATGTGTTAGCTAGACAGCCGACGACCGACAAGCTGGGCAGCCGACACGCGTCGGCTGTCACGGTCACATACAAACGACATGCATTTATAACCGTGTTGTATATTCCGTCAGACACTGCAGAACTCAGTCTAACTAATTATATAACTTCTTCCATTTAAGGCTATAATGCTATAAGTGCCTGGCCTGAATAGGGTCGTTCGCTATGTGTGACTTCTTTTTCTAGTTGAAATAACTTTCGAGGAACCGCCCCCTTCGGGTTCAAACTTGTACTGACTAAAACCCACATATTTTCCTTCTATTGCCCTTTACGTTCCGGGCCCGCGATAATTTTTTCAATCAACCCTCAACCCCGGCAGGCGATGGTCCTGGCAGGCCCCTCTGCTTTGCTGACATCTCTTTGAGGCGCACGTGGGACACTCCTATATGGGACTTAAGACATAACTTGCGAAATGTGGGTGTACTATTACACCTCTGTCTTACTCTTCCTAGATTACAGGCTTAATGTTCCTTCTGTTAGCAGGCATACTTTTTAAGTGTCCTGCTTTTAAAATGGGTTGTCATACAAATGTAACAGAAAGTTACATTTAGGCAGACAGCATCAGCATATTTGAGAGAAGTTCTGAAATCGGCCATTTTATTGTAATATTTATAGTACAATAAAAGTTAGTAATCCACAAAGGTTTCATATAAGGATTTCGCCAACTATCTTGTTATTGTATTTTTATATTTTATCTATTAGCAGTTTTTGAAGCGATCGATAATGTATTTGATAAAACGATGACAATCAACTAATCTTCGATGTCATAATAATTTTCCGTCTTGCAGATAAAGAGAATTTGATAATAATAAAGTGAAAGGTGTAAAAGTACCTTCAACGATGCCGTAGGACACTTGTTTTCTTCCATCATTGTTTTTTTTTTCTTGGCTATACTATCCAGTTATGGCTATAATATCCTGATAGATCAAAGTTGGAGTCACCTGGGTAAGAAAAGTAAACCACAAAGTAAATAAATAAATATCTTGGAACAGCTCACACACGGCTATCTGATCCCAAGCTAAGCAGAACTTGTGTTATGGTAACCAGACAACTGATATACATACTTATATAATTTATAAATACATATATATTATAGATAAATCACACCCAGACACAGAACAAACAATCATGCTCATCACACAAAGTTTGTCCTGGGTGGGAATCGAACCCACGACCTCCGGCTCAGCAGTCAGGGCCACTAACCACTAGACCAACAGGCCCGTCAAAGTATACCTTATGAAACAAAAAAAGAATTTTGCTAATCGGTCCCGGCCGTCTTTGAGTAATCGATGAACGTAAAAAGATTCCGACAAAATGAGAACCACCTCCTTTTTTTGAAGTCTGTTAAAAATCCTTTCCTAGTGCAAAATTCCCATGTTTGAGGTCTTGGGGTATGGATAAATACTGATTATTTTGTTCACGTTGAAATAATTTATATCGTTCTAAAACTAGACGAAATCGGTGTTTCGTATTTGACTACTCTGAGCAACTGCAAAAAAGTGAATCTTAAATGCGTCGTGATATTAGGACCACAGAAAGGATGAATGGGATGTGCTGAAATAAGAATGCCATTGTGTGGTGTTGCGCGAATGGATATATTAAAACAGGAATATATAAGAGGAACCCTGCCTGTCTTTTGAAAAAGTCTGTGCGCTAATATATAAAAAAAAAACAATCATTGCTTATTGGCGCATCCACACATGCCCGCCGGCATTTGCCGCATCTCAGCCGGCAATTGCTCTTTGCAAGCTGGCAAGGCGGTCTGAAACCCGGCGGCATAAGCCGGCGGCATGTGTGGATGCGCCAATAAGCAATGATTGTTTTTTTTTTTTTATAATCATTAAACTAAGCCGTAAGAGAAATCAAATTCATAAAAGGCAAAAGAAGGAACTTCGATGGGTTTTACTCAGTAAAAGCCTGACATTCCTCCCCACTCCACCCAGAGCAGTGGAAGTTATTTGATAGTTTCCCAACAGAAAAAAAGAGTAATCGATTTCTAATTTCCAAAGAGTCGATATCGAATTGCTTCAGTGACGTCGTTGCCATTGTTTACAAACAATACATCAACGGTATGTAGGTTAATTGCCCATCTGGGTCACATCCTGAACTGCTCACGGTCCAATTTATTGAGGTAGTAGTTTTGGCTTAAAAATGTGAAAAGTAAAAAAGGCTGGATTGGGCCATTCGAATTTATAGTTATTTCTTCCCTAGAATCCAGTTAAAACTGTAAATTTTGAAGGGGTTTGACTAGATACAATAAAAACCGGCGAAGAGCGAGTCAGACTCGCGCACCGAGGGTTCCGTACAAACTTGCGACATAAACAGCTCCATATAGTCTGATACTATACGTGAGGACTTGTAATTGGCTTACTGTTGTCTATGGTTCCTTACTTTTTTATATTAAGTTTCTTTTTAGCTGTAAGTTCTCCATGCTGTAATAAATAAATAAATAAATAAATAAATAAATAAATAAATAAATATCTTTTGGGTAGACTTAGAGAGTTTATTCTTTCACAGCAAAAAGTGATCATAGACTTGAGTATATGGTTTTAATTTGACAAATAGACAACAAAGTGATCCAATAAGGGTTCTGTTTTTTCCTTTTATGTGCGGAATCTTAAAAATGAGAAGGGGTGAGTGATAGCTCATGCTGGGTACATGTATATATGTCTCGAAGATGTGACAGCGAATGTGGCATCTTATTAGTTTTCTATTGATGAACCAAATAATACTCATTTGTATTGATTAAATGTTATTATTGCTGCACTAGTAACCTCTCAACCTTATTTTATCCGCGTGGTTACTTTGCTGTTCAAAAATAAACCAAATCCCGTTTCATAGTTATCCACAAGACCGGTCTGCCAGTTGCAAAAGGACCAGAATATAAGCTTTGTTTTTTTCTGTCTTTTTACCACTAACCTTGACTTTTGAACTTCGGGAAACGTCTATTACTAACGCTACTATATTTGTAGAAACTACAATTATTGTAAGTGTTAAAGACCGTACGCAATACCTTCTTACGCAAGACTTTTGAGGCTTTGAGACCTTTTCCTATTTACCGTTTTCTGCATTCAACTCCTGAAGTGCTGATATTTGCCGTGTAAACAGCGGGTTAGTGTTCCACGCGCGGCTCAAAGAGATGTCAGCAAAGCAGAGGAGCCTGCCAGGGCCACCGCCTGCCGGGGTTGCGAGTTATTCGAAAGAGATACCGTGGCCCCGGAACATAAAGGTCAATATAGAAGGAACGTGGCCGTGGGTGGGTCATCGTTAGTACGAGTCTAACATTCCCTCGCTCCGTCAAGAGCGTGGGAAGTTATATGATGATTTGAAGTGAAAATCTAATGGTTCATGCTTTAAAGCCCTATTCCGGCAAGGACAACCAAAAACCCTTCTTTTAGCACGCTTAAAATACACCCATTCACTTGGAGATGCTCTTTTCTGTATGTCTATTTGTACAATTCTATTTCACAAATTGAGTGAAAAGCAACACTTAAATGTACAAATAAACAGCTAGACTTAAATAGAACAGCAACCGTGCTAATTGCAACAGTTATCTCAAGTTTTGTGACCCAGTTCTGCGTCGGCGCACGTTCGAGCCACGAGGGCAATGCGCAGGAAAACGCCCTGTATTGTGTGCTTATTCGTGTGTGTGTATGTGTGTGTTTGTATGTGTGTATGTCCGAGACCTTGAGAGGTTTGCTCTATCGAGTGGCTTCATGGGCTCGCTTTGTTGTCTGATTAGGGTTCCGTAACTTAAAAAAAAGGCACCCTTAGGGCCCTCACCCACGGGCGACTTTTTGTGGCGATGCAGTCGCGATGCTCTCGCGCGTAGCATCGATACAGACGCGAAGCAGTCGCTAGCTATGTGCCCGCGCCCACGGGACCAGATTCAGTCGCGATGCTAACGCGATTCGGTCGCGATGCAAACGCGATACAATCGCGATGCAGTAGCGCGTTGCAAATGCGACGAACACGCGTTGGAAGTGATGCTGTCGTGCGTTTGCTAAACGCGCGACTGCATCGCTACAAAAAGTCGCCGTGGGCGAGGGCCCTTATAAATCAATTTTTGTCCGTCTGTCTGTCTGCCAAGATTCTTTATCTCGGGTACGCGTGGATGTATCGAATTGAAATTAAAACTTTGTGCTGTGAAAAAATCTACCATCTAAGTCTACGCAGTCTGCGCGAGTCTGACTCGCTTTTGGCCGGTTTTTTTGTCGTATTGGAAATTATCATTCTCCCGCTCTGAGTGGAGCGAAAGGGAACAGCCTTGTACTGACTAAACTCCATCCATGTTTCTTCTTTTGTTCCCTTTGTGTTCCGGGGCCGCGGTATCTCTTTCGAACAACCCGCAACCTGGACTGTTATGTATTTTGACTGCCGCGTTGGACTAGTGGTCGCATTCGCTGCTGCTTAGCTTGACCTCTTGGTTTCCTTTAGCAGCCACAGAGTCTGAATATGTCCTCGGTAGATGACAATGGGTCATCCCCTATAACATGGGACTAAGCGAAGTTTTGATGTACTATTAAGTAGTTAGGTACAACTCTGCCTTTCCTTAAAAATATGTTATTACTAGCTTTTGCCCGCGGCTTCGCTCGCGTTAATTTCGTGGTTACACAGTTTCCCTTTTCTGATTTGCAGGTACCTGCTACCTGTAGTGTTTGCCCTTGCGCCTTGTTGATTGTAATAGCAAAGCTAAGTTTTCTCTTTTCAGCCCTCTTTCTCCATCATTTCTCACTTTAAAACTATCTCTGTACCAAAATTCGTCAAAATCGGTTGAGCCATTTAGGCGTGAAGACGTAACAAACAATCAAACTCACTTTCGCTATTATAATATTAGTAAGGATGTACGTTTTTTCGGGTAATTTTGTTGTACAAAATGTTTGTATTATAATAACAAAGTATGCCAGCTTTAATTACAACCTCTTATGAGATATTAGAAGAGGGTCCCGTGCCTCTTGAATACAAAGTAGTGAGGAGCTACTATCAGTACTTAAGGTTAAACGGGACTTAAGAGTTATGAACGAAGTCCTGCTACCTGCTAGATGGTGCTAGACACCCTGTATAGCTGTCTCTTTCCCTCAGTGGAATAAGTTCTGCTTTAAGACGTCATGGTAGGCCTTCAGGTGTAAGGACATTTACTACGTCTCGTCTGGCCGATTGTAAAACAAATGACAAAAGGATGGACAAAGATAAGATACGTTTTATCAGCGATAATGATGATGGCAAAGTCAAAAATGTATTTTAATGATATAAGCTAACGAAAAGCTTATGTCAATCATCTTGAAAGTCGTTGTAGAAATACGTTAAGCTTGAAAAGCTATCGTCACTTTTCTGTCTCTGCCTTAGAGGTACGGGTACCTTAATCTAAAGTGACCTGTCCAGGCTCATTGGCATAGTATAAAATGCTGTAAAGATTAGTAATGTTAATTTTTCTATAAGCATCATCAAAGCCAAGCTGCGACCTGCCGGGGTTGCGGGTTGTTCGAAAGAGATACTGCGGCCCCGGAGCGTAAAGGGCAATAGAAGGAACATGCGCAGGTTTTAGTCAGTACAAGCCTGACAACCCCCGCTCTATAAGCCCCGAATTATTTGATGATTTTACATCTGCAAAAAAAAAGCCAAGCTGCGACGAATGTGGTGTGGTGATCTGGTCTTAAATGCGGAGCGAACGTGGCCAGATTTCGCACAGACTAGAGAGGAAAAACGGGAGGCTTTTGCCCATCAATAGGACAATTGAGAGGCTAGCAAAAAAAAGCTTATCAATTCCGCCATCGGATTAAACTTTCATATTTATGTAAGAAAAATAGTTGTTTACTCTTCGTCAAACCATATTTATAATAATGAAAACAAGTCAAGGCAAAAAAAGAACAGATGTATGTCTAATAGAACAGATGTGTATCTAAAGGAAAATGCCATTAATTACACGTGTCCTTTTGTAGGCACATTACAAAGTACTAAAAACAAGTAAACGCATATATACTAATACTATTTTTAATGCGATTTTAGCCTTAACTCACCATGTAACGAACATACTGATGTTCTTTTATTTTTATACCTTATGGCCGAACAGATTTCGAGAAAATTTTACACAAAGGTATATGTGAGATAACAAGGAACTGTATGTAATATAATTATGGATTCCTTCAAATTTCGAGTGAATGGTTTCTCTAAGCAAGCGTGCTCCATCGTACTCCACATCTTTGCGGCTAAACGCAAGACTGATTACTATAAAAAAGGCCGTGACCTAGGTTTTAATCACTTTTCATTACCGACATAGAAGTCCTAAGACCTATTACTACTTACATTCCAATAGAGTATTTTCCAAAAATCCACGCAAGCGAAGCCGCGGTCGTAATCAATCTAACAATTTTTCGTAAAACATGCTTACTTATAAATGTACCATCGACCTAGAACCAAGGTTATCCGGTTTTCGCGAACAAGTAATTGAAGAAAATGTTTTCACTCTCAGCCCAAGCTTTTGATAACGTTCCCACAGAATATTCCCAGGGCATGTTGGCTGTGTGAAGGACGTCCCTTGACCTTATTGGTGGTGTCCTCCAAAAAGGTCGAATGCGTAGTACTACGAAACCAGCGCAGTTCTTGCGGAAAACGTATATTGGAATGGTTAGGGATCTTTTTCCTTTTTTTGACGTTCATACGGAACTGCTTAGCCTATAATGTTGCCACAAATTTTAAAGAGGTAGTTTATAGTCTGGAATAACACATAGGGTAGGATTTTTTTTTCGATATCACGCGCGCGTAGCCGCGGGTGATAGCTAGTGTAAAATACTGGTATTCAGCTGTATCCGGTTAGACTGGAAGCCGACCTCAACAAAGTTGGGAAAAGCAGATGATGATCTAGCTTGTTTTAGATAACCTTAGTAAGCTAGAACATAAACTTCTATAACCAGAATTCTAGTAACAACACACTCTTATTCTGATAAACTTTTAATAACAAAGGACAAAACAATAAATCGTACATTGACACTATCGTTACATTCAACAGCGATGCAAAATATTTGCGATACTAATAAACACAAACAGGTTAGTTCCAAATTAACCGGTTAATAATGATGAATCTTAATCGAATATAGAATTTAAATTTGATACTCGAACTTGCATTTCTCAAACTTTTATTAGATTTTAAGTTAAGGATTGGTGAAACCAGTAAAGCTGTTAGTGTTCATTATCCGCAGCGGGGTCTGCAATTTGACCATACCGGTTTGACTGGTCCTTAAGGTAATTTGTCAATTTTCAGAAGATCAATACTATAAAAACCCGCCTAGTGTGAGTCGAACTCGCGCACCGAGGGTTCCGTAAAAACTTGCGACATAAACGGCCATATGTTTTGTCTGCCCAGACTTAGGCCCGGTGTCCACCAAAGCGGAGATCAGCGGAGCGGAGAGGAGATGTGCAAGAGTCAACTAATCATAGGAAAGAGGAGAGACGCGATGTAGATTTAAAGCAATGTGATTGGTCGGTTTCCTCCCATCTCCTCTCCGCTCCGCTGCTCTCCGCTTTGGTGGAGTCTGGGCCTTACTGGGTTGATTTTTTAACAAAAGAGACACAGACTTGAGTATATGGTTTTTAATTCAACTCGATACCTCGACGCGTTCCCGAGGTAACAAGAAAGTGATTCAATAAGGGTTCCCTTTTTTCATTTTGAGGTACGGAACCCGAAATGCAGTTAGACAAAAGGTATTATCGCATTCATTCATGCGACGATAGAATTACCATCCGTTGGTTGCATAAATACCATGAATGAAAACTTACGTCGCATTTTCTATGACATAACTTTAATCCACTTTTATATAAGAGTGTGTAAGGAAACATGGTGATCGTTTCAATATTGGCCAATCAGGTTTCGCACTACTTTGCTGGAAAAAGAGATTTTCAAAGTCTTATGTGTCTTTTTTCCACTTTTCAGGGAGGTAATGTACATTGATTCTATTTACAGATTTTCTTTAAATTGAAAGTGGTGATCATCTATGAAATTAAACTCCAGTTATTTTGGGATAGCTACACCTAATATTAGCAGCCGCTCGGGTCAATCTTTAGGATAAGCCACGCTTGCCTAACGACCGGGCGTTAGGCAAGCGTGGCTCCAATAAACAGAAAACGATTCGTTTTGCTTACGGATAGTAGTATTTTGACATAAGTTCAATGAGACGTATGTCAAAATCTTACTATCCGTAAGCAAAACGACCCGTTTTTTATTGGAACTGGGCGTAAGTTGGTTTATAGATGGGTGACCACCCGTTACATACCGAGTTTCCCCCGTGCCTCAGAGAAGCACGTTAAGCTGTTGGTCCCGGCTGTCATTTGTAGATCTTTTTCAGTCGTTACAGCTAGTCAGTATCCCGGAAGTCTGACAAACAGTCTTAACAGGGGGTATCGTACTACCCAGGATTAACTGGATTGTGGTCAGGAAGTCAGATAGGTAGTCATTCCATGTAAAATACTGGTTTTCAGCTGCATCCAATGCCGACCCCAACATACTTGGAAATAGGCTTGGCCGTCGATGAGTTTGAGTAGTTTTAATCTATTTAACATCATCAATGGTCTCTAATTTATTGCTAGACTAGTTGGCGCCCGCGGATTCGCTCGTATCATTGAAAAGAATGGTCTCTTCAAAAAGGGTTGTGTTATCGTTCTTCCATTATACTCCTTAGTATATTCTTGAGAAGTGATGAGTAAAATTTTTTTTAATACATAATAAGAATAAAGACTACCAAAGTTTACTGAAGTTAGCTTACAAAAATTGCCACATACATTATTTATAGAATACTAGCTGGCGCCCGCGGCTTCGCTCGCGTAATGATAGAAAAAAAAATGCTATGTGATATAACAGACCTCTGTGCCAAATTTCATCAAGATCCGTTCGGCCTTTTTGACGTGAAAGAGTAACAAACATCCATACATCCATCCCTATAAACATTCGCATTTATAATATTAGTAAGATAGTAGGAATATACGACTTACAAGTAGAATGTATTGTCTTCCATATCTTTCCTGATCCTGAAAATATTTAGGAACATCATAAAAATATGTACTCTAGTTTTTTATGCGTTCTTCCTACATTATTTCATATCCATAATTCATCGTACGTGACAAAAGCCTAACGGCTTCCATAATAAGTTTTACTCGCTTCCACAAACGACCTTCGAACATTGGGGTACTTCAAGGATGATGCGTCATGGTAGCAATTAATACCAGTACTTTTGTATTATTGTATTCATAGTTCCTCGTCATTATGTAAGTCAGTCTTACTAAGAGGTATCGTATTACCCAGTACTAACTGGGATGTTAGGTCGTTCCATAAAATGCTGGTATTCAGCTGCATCCTCATCATCCTCATCATCATAGACTGGAAGTGCCAGAGCCACCGCCTGCTGCTGGAGTTGCGGGTTTTCCCAAAGCGACACCACGGCCCGGGAATGTAAAGGGCAGTAGAAGGAACATGGGTGGGTTTTAGTCAGTACAAGTCTGACACTCCCCTCCGTTATTTGATGGTTTCCCATCCGCAAAAAAAACGTCATATTTATTACTCTATGACTTTTACCACCTACTTCCGGAAGTAATTCAAACTTAGTGAAGTTATTTTCTTCTTTTTAGTTGTTCTTGGAAGTTGGTATAATTTTTTTTTTGACATTTAAATGTCGTTAAACTGAAATATCGTCATAGGCTTGCCCTCTGTTACATGGAACCTAAATATTATTGACCAAGTGTGGGTGTACTATTAGTTACCTTTGCACAACTCTTTGGGGTAATACAAGCGTGTATATAAATATTTCTATGTTTTTATTAATTCGGTACGTTACAGTTTCAATTAAGACTTATTACCCGTTGTTATACCCAAAATTACGTCAATGGCTGGTAGATTAACTTTGGGTACATTCAGTGTAATCAGGTTTAATTGAAAGCCGGTGCGGCTTTCAATTAAACCTTTGTTCATCGCTGATATCGGAAAAATGCCGCCATATTTTATGTTATCAATTATCAGATAGGTATTGTATTGTGATTCCAGAGGTTATAGGAAAGTCATTGGTTTCCTTTGCTGGAGAGATTTTTCCGCCTCATCTCCGTAAGTACACACGACGGCAGGTCAACATATCCTAAACAATTATAACCCGATCTCTTTACTACGGATCGCACACCGTAATAGAGAGATCAGATTAAAATTGTTTTGTGTACGTTTATGTGCCGTCGTCTGTACAATGTTAGGTAGTAGTTGGGCGGGTGTTTAGCGAGACTGAAATCTTGAAAAAGCTTCGATTCTTTGCCATGATTGGTTTTGTTTGACACGTTTGATTTGATTTGGTGCCTTTTAATCCTACTACTATATTATAAAGGCGAAAGTTTGTATGTATGGATGTATGGATGTTTGTTACTCTTTCACGTAAAAACTACTGAATGGATTTGAATGAAACTTTACCACAATATAGCTTATACATCAGAATAACACATAGGCTATAGCTTATACATCAGAATAACACATAGGCTACAATTTTTGAGGTTTCTAATGTGAGGTCGTAAAAAAACACATTTTTTGCGCTTACATTGCAAACGCTGACTGAATCCTACAAGATAGATCAAAACAATGTACTACAGTATTGTACAACTTAAAAAGGTCTACAAAAAAGTCCGTGATGGTATATGTTTATCTCTTAGGAATAACCCACAATAACCATTTTTTATCCTTTAATTTGTACGAGAAATAATGGCTTATTTACGAAGCGATTTTAAGCAATACAGTATTAATCCTTATCCAATTAAGTATCTTAAATACATTGTGCATTTAATAAAGATCAATATGGCTTTTTACAGCATGTAAATTAAAAAAAATATTTTCGAAGATATCACAGATTTAAAATGCAGAGTCATAGCAATTTCGGCGATAAATACTGTTTCGGTGATAAATACTGGCAGCGGTGCCAGGCGAACGGGGCGTGGGGGGAGCGGGGTAGGTGCGGTGGGGAAGAAGTGGCTCATCGCTGAGTGCGCGACCCGAACACGGGCAGACGCGTGAGGGCAGACGTCGTTGAAGGTTGTGTCCGTTTTGCGAATTTTCAAGGCACTAGCGATTTGATAAAAACGTATGGTCGCCTACTTTAAGTAATATAGGCCTAAGGTTAGTTATTGCCAGGTTTCTTTTTGGTTAGGAGTTACACGTACAAAAAGATACTTCATTTTTACGAATTACTTCATTGAAAATTCAATTACTATATAGATAGGTTACTTACAGTTAATTATAACAAACTAGCTTCCGCCCGCGACTTTGTCCGCGTGGCATAGTTACTTTAGGCTAACGCTAACTTTAACACCTGTGATGATCGAAAAAAAAATATCCTTCTCTGCCCTTTTCTTCCTTCTTTCTCCCCCTACTCTATTCTCACTTTTTTTAAGCCTATGTCTGTCTTCAGGGTCCCAACTATCTCTGTAACAAAATTCATCAAAATCGTTTAGGCCATTTAGGCGTGAAGACGTAACAAACAAACTAACTAAACTAGAATAGTGCCGAGTTGATGGCAATAGGCTCAACCCTTATTACAACGGACTATAACACAAATGCGCATTTATGTTATAAAAAGCAAGTATTAGTGTGTCAACTTAGACAGAAGTGTATAATATCCTTATCCTTACTATCCTTACTCCTTACTTATCCTTACTATAATATTATAAAAGCGAAAGTGAGTTTGTTTGTTTGTTTGTTACCTCTTCACGCTTTAATGGCTAAACCGATTGTGATGAATTTTGGTACATAGATAGTTGGGAACCAGGAGACGGATATAGGCTAATTTTTATTTTAAAAAAGTAGGATATGAGGGAGAACGAGGGAAGAAAAGGGAAAACTTAGCGTTGCTATTACAAATCAACAAGGCCCCGAAATTAACGCGAGCGAAGCCGCGGGCAAAAGCTAGTAAATAATAAATAAATATCTTGGGCCAACTCACACACGGCTGTCTGATCCCAAGCTAAGCAGAGCTTGTGTTTTGGTAACCAGACAACTGATATACATACTTATATAATTTATAAATACATACATATTATAGATAAATCACACCCAGACACAGAACAAACAATCATGCTCATCACACAAAGTTTGTCCTGGGTGGGAATCGAATCCACGACCTCCGGCTCAACAGTCAGGGCCACTAACTACTAGACCAAGAGGTCCGTCAAAAGTTTTAAAAATTGTTTACTGAAATTCCACAAGTACACTTACGTGAGATTTGGCGCAGTATAAAAAACACAGTTTTTCTATAATGGGCGATGGCGAAACTATGGCAAAGCAAAATTGAATGTGGGATTTGTATATTGTTGTGTTTAGGTTCTAATATTGTAAATTCTGTCTCTTAGATTCTGTCAAGGATACAAATATTTTCAGTCCATTAGTGGGTATGACGGGCCTGTTGGTCTAGTGGTTAGTGACCCTGACTGCTGAGCCGGAGGTCGTGGGTTCGATTCCCACCCAGGACAAACTTTGTGTGATGAGCATGATTGTTTGTTCTGTGTCTGGGTGTGATTTATCTACAATATGTATGTATTTATAAATTATATAAGTATGTATATCAGTTGTCTGGTTACAATAACACAAGCTCTGCTTAGCTTGGGATCAGATAGCCGTGTGTGAGTTGTCCCAAGATATTTATTTATTTATACAAATAAATGTCGAATTCCCTCTCAAAGCCGTCACAACGCACAGTTGGCCGCACTTTTCGTCTCGTTATAAGGCCGTGTATAATTTTAGAGGCGCAGCAGTGCATCGACCTCGCTCAACACGTGGGCGTTACGTAAGCGCGAGCGCAGATGTGGTGCGTCACGGTCGTATGTCAGTGTGCGTATTGCGTAGTACGGAGTACCTAGTATAGAAAGGTGCTCGGGTTTCTGACGCATTGACGCTGACCTCTCTTACTTAAGTACTAACGGTGTAACAACAACATTGTAAAACCGAATAATTTTAAAAGTATAACTATGGAGTTTCTGCTGGTTCTTTTCCATAGGTAACGACCAACTCGAACCGTGAATATTTCTCGACGTTTTATAAGTGCCCATGTAGAATAAAAATATTTTCATTTTGATTTTTGACGCTTGTTCGGTTGTAAAGCAAATATTGTAAGGAACCAAACATTTCGTGTACCTATATCCAACAAAAAATTCGAAGTCGACTGACATCTTCCAATCTGAATTGATCCCCTTTGGTGTTAACAGTTTTAACAAGCCCATTCAAATGTCTTGGAGATGAGGCCTGTGGTCCACCAGTGAGGACATTCAATTTATAGGTTGATCATGCTTGACTTTTGGGAAACTTCTTGACCGAAGGTGTTATCATAATAATGTCCCAAAGGCTCAAAACACGACTGGCCCTTTAAAGTGTCTTACTTTAAGTTCAGGACAAAAAATCTCTTTCTTATTCTTTTTCTTTAAAAAAAAAAAAGTTGCCCCGCACTAGAAATTTCTGCTGGATCGTGGGTGGGTACACAAACAGCCAGACCAGAAACAACTATCTGCAGGTCATACAAATATTTGTTTCGTGCGGGAATCAAACCCGCGACATGCAGCGCAGCAGTCGATCACTTAGCCACTGCTCCAACCGTGCCGTCAAATATGCCCTACGCCCCTTTAGGAAACAATTGCTCTGGCAAAATATCATGCCCATGTCCAAAGTTATTTTGGGAGCTAACATTATCCTAAGGATAGCTCCAGAAGTAAGGTTATTCTGCATAAAACAGCTCAAGTATTGTACAGACGCCATCAATCTACTACAATCTGTCAGATTTCTTTGATAGATTTTCGACTTTATTTCTAAAGTATTAGGTTCAAGGTTCATTGGGAAAAATTGACAGTTTCGGGTAGCTTGACCTGCAGGCGTCTGTACTCCAAATAGTTACTCAGGTATCCAATAGCCATAAATCTCAAAACGTGCGCAACACCATAATATGTATTATGTTGATGATAAATAACCATGTTCGAATAACACGACACGCATTGTGTCTGATACCGCGAGAGGGAATGGCGAATCGATAAATTCACGGTCATATACTTTTGGCGCCCTTTTAGTGTTATCAGTTTCCCGGCGAACTTGCCCTTTTATCTCGTGCGTTTCCGTAATAAAGTTTAGCTAAGGGACTATTCATATATATTACGGTCACGGTCCTCCGGGCTTCGAGCCGCCTAGACCAAGTCAGGGACAGGAAAACGTTTTGATGCGTCAGTTTAACCAGAGCATTCCTTTGAAGTATTTGTAAAAAACTTTTTTTTGCATACAATGTATTTTATAATAATAATTGGAGTTGCGGACACCAGCCCGTTATACAATACAATACAAAAATATTATTAAGTTCTTACTTAACTTGATTTATTGCTTGGTCTGTCTGATGTAAAGTTATCTCGGTCTAATTTTAAGAAAATGGTCTTCGTCTGTTAAACTCTGTTCAAAGCACCTCTTTCATAATTCATTCTACCTTTATTCGGGTCAGCGCAGCTTTTTTTTAATCTCTCTATTACATTCTTCCTGCAAAAGAAACTGAGCTAACAGCTGAGATGTTGAGTAATATCAAAGTTACTGTCACTGCTAGCCCGCGTCATCCCACTGGTAGGCAAAGGCCTGACCCCATGTCTCCAGTTGGTACAATCCAGGGCCAATGTGGACCACTTTCCGCCGCCATCTTCCACGAGTACAATCGAAGGACCTCCTTGTATTAACTCTCTGTCTTTCCTCTATTCCAGTGCCCCTAAGCGACGGTGACCGTCGCTCACCATAAGATGCGTTCGCTGCTGGCGTACTACGCAGACGCAGTGATGTCGGCTGCTGGCGGCACCGGCTGCGCGCTTGATTGCAGCGGCCGAGGAGACTGCCTGAACGGCACGTGTTTGTGCGAGATCCGGTATGCCGGGAATGGGTGTGCTGGACCCAACATGCCTTACCATGCCTGTGAGTATTAGTTAAGCCAAGTTTTTCTATTTATATGAATAGTGGAAGCAAAGACGACACGGTTGGTGCAGTGACTGAGAGAACGACTTCTGCGCTGCGTGTCGTGGGTTCGATCTCCGCACGGAACAACAATATTTGTATGGCCTACAGATAGTTGTTTCGGGTCTGGCTGTTTGTAGATCATACAAATATTTGTTCTGTGCGGGGATCGAACCCGCAACACCCAGGGCAGCAGTCGATCGCTCGGCCACTGCGCCAACCGTGCCGTCTGTTTAATTTTGTTTGGTAAATGTGTTACTGGGAATGATTTTCACTAGTGCGCTGATGACCACGGGCCCAGTGTGCGGGGCCAAACGTGCCTTCTCAAGATACGCTCACTGCTGGCGTGTGACACGAGAATTTCATTATTAGATTATTTATTATGGCCATTGTCACACCATCTTGTCTTTAGATCTTCTTTTGTCTTAATTTAAATTCTCTTCTTTCCAGGCATAGGCGGTGTATTTCTCCTGGTAGCCTTCGTGTGCGCTGTCCAGCTCACAATATGCGTGGTGACGGAGTACCGACGCCTCAAGGCGCCCACCTTCCTCCGAGCCTGCAAGGTCACCACACAGAAGATGCTGTACTTGGTCGCCTTCCTGGCTTCCTTGATCAGGGGAGCCTACTTTGTCTCTCCGGTGAGTGTGAGTGCCACTGAGACTTGTTTTGGGTGAATGGTTTATTTGTGTTGTGAATCAAATCCAATAGGATTTTTTTTTTCGTTTTGGAAATCACCAATTGACTTCTCCCGCTCTGGGCGGAAGGGAGTGTCAGACTTGTACTGACTAAAACCCTACCATGTTCCTTCTTTTGACCTTTGTGTTCCGGGGCGCGGTGTCTCTTTCAAACTATCTGCAGCCTGCCGGCTGTGGCCTTGACGGGTCCTTCAGATTTGCCGACATTTCTTTGAGGCGCGCGTGGAACACAAACTCGCCATAGACACGGCTTGTCCTCATTAGCCTGACGGAGGGTGATGTACCTATTGTTCACCGTATCGACTAGGACTTTAAGGGGTCGTTTTCGTGAATGAGAGGATTGACATTATCTTCGTGCCACATATTTCTATACACTCTTAGTGGCCGTCTCCAATCTTACCAAGAATCCAGTTACCCAGCTTTGGGAACGTTGTACGCCAATATGTGTTGTACATGGATTCATAATCACTGTGTCAAAGATGATATGGCAAGATAGATAGAAGATAGATGGAATATTCTTTATTATGTACACCATACAAATAACAAGAATAACATTAAACAACTTATAAATAGGGTGACACAATGGGCGGTCTTATCGCTTAAAGCGATCTTTTCAAGACAACCTCTTTGCAAGAATGGGTGTCTGATGAGGTGTCGAATAATTGAGGAGTATCGCAGAAGAAGACATAATGCGCCGACCCGAATAATTTAGGATAAGGGCAGGAGAATGATGATGATGAATTCTTTATTTGCCGCTTCAATTAAATATCCTGTTGTAATTATTACTTAACACTTAAAACCGGGATATTAACCATGTTTGTTTTATCCCTTTTAAAGTGTTAATAATAATGTTAGTGACCATGTCAGTTTTAAGGCTACACGGTTAGCGCAGTGACTGAGCGATCGACTGCCGCCCTGCGCGTCGCTGGTTCGATCCCCGCACGCAACAAATATTTATATGGTCTACAGATAGTTGTTTCGGGTCTGGCTGTTTGTGTATGTGATTTTAAATGTTTAACGCACCCACGATACAGGAGAAATCCTACTGCGGTGCAATATCCTGTAGTAATATTTAAGAAATTCTTATAACGTCTTTAATATCCGTTCATATTTGTGTAGAAGAATGTTGTTTTCAAAACAACAAATCAAACGCTAAACACATATAACTCGATTAATATTTTTTTTTTTTTTTACAAATAGCTTTTGTTTTTCCAGTCGGCATTCCAAGACGGATGGGCCACCAGCTTGCTGTCTGCTTACTACCCACTGCTTATGTCGGGATCATCTCTCATCGTCTGCTTCTGGGCAGAGGTAAGTCATTAATTTCTTTTGATTCACTCTTTTAAAACGTGATACGTCTGTCAAGCTATGTTTTTAGATGATTGCAAGTATGTTTTTTAATGCTACGAAAAGCGCTGTTTAGTACCTCTTCTAATTTAAATTTTATGTACAGCGCCATCTATTAGTCACAGTTTGTATTATTTGTGTAGCGACATCTGTGAAAATTAATGTCAAATTAATTGTAGAATGTGACGTAAGGTTTAAGAATTTAACGCTAGGTGGCGTTGTAGTGTTGAAGCGCGTGCTCAGCTAACAGACACGTTATGATTAGTTATATGGTTTAGCAATAGATGTCGTCTACAGTAGTGTTTAAATATTTAAGTCTTTTTTGTTGCGGATGATTTTGATATAGAATCAGCCTAGTTTAGTTAAGTTAAGGAGAAGTATACATCAAACCAACGTTTTTGGAGTTCGAGATGCATAGCAGGTTGGGTTGGCCGTGGTTTGTGGTGAGACTCTTCATGCCCATCCACTGCCCGTGATACATTTCTTTTTTGTTCATCTGCCGGAGATAATCTTTATTATCATAAATACTTAGGAACACATAAACTCACGCTGATCTTCCCATGGGAGTTAGGAAGACACAGCAGAACCAGATAACGTTTGAGTAAAAAGGTGCCTGAAACATTTCCTACATGGTTTTTTGATCAGATTATGGAGTTTCTTAGTATGTTGACAACAGTAATGATTTATGAACATCACGTTGTTGCCTCAGAGCAGTTACAACAATGTTATTATAATAAAATTGTGAAATCACTTTTATAATATACAAGGTGATGGTGGATATTTCGATTCTTGGACGTTTAATTTAATTAATGTTACCAGTTTTATTCTTAGCATACCTATAATTGAATCCGTTAACCCTGCATCATTTATAAATTAGTATTTCTTTGATTTTTTTTTTATTGAAAAAGATTGCAAGAAAATAAATCCTTACTAATATTGTAAAAGCGAAAGTGAGTTTGTTTGTTTGTTTGTTACCTCTTCACGCTTTAATGGCTACACCGATTTTGATGAATTTTGGTACAGATATAGTTGGGAACCAGGAGACGGACATAGGCTAATATTTTTTTGAAAAAAGTTGGATGTGAGGGAGAAAGAGGGAAGACAAAGGAAAACTTAGCGTTGCTATTACAAATCAATAAGGCGCAAGGGGAACTGTGTTACCCCGAATTTAACGCGAGCGAAGCCGCGGGCAAAAGCTAGTTACACATATTTCTGTTTTTTTTTTTATTGTTTTAACAAACAAACCCAAAAATAGAGAGTTTGGTACTAGTTCGTTAGTTCGGAATGTAGACCGTAGTCAAAATCAAATTATTTAAATTTCGAGTTGTATGGACGGTATGTTGAATAGTCTACAGTCTACACAATGATATAGAGGATAATTGTTTTATAATAGGCAATTACATCCAAATTTATGGTAATAGGATAAAACAATAACCCCTATCACGTAGTACTTAAACATACATTCTAGTATGTGGGTAGTACTTTGCCTATAATGTAGATATATGTCTTTTATATTTTACTAGCTTTCGCCCGCGGCTTCGCCCGCGTTAAATTTGGGGTAACACAGTTCCCTTTGCGCCTTATTGATTTGTAATAGCAACGCTAAGTTTTCCCTTTTCTTCCCTTTTTCTTCCTCACATCCAATTTTTTCAAAAAAAATATTAGCCTATGTCCGTCGCCTGGTTCCCGACTATCTATGTACCAAAATTCATCGCAATCGGTTTAGCCATTAAAGCGTGAAGAGGTAACAAACAAACAAACTCACTTTCGCTTTTATAATATTATAAGTAAGGAGTAAGGATAAGGATAACACGTCCACCCTCAATCAATCGATAGTTAAGTATTCTTTTTTTTTGGTTTGGCAAATCATCAAATAACTTCCCCCACTCTAAGCGGAGCGAGAGGAAGTGTCAGATTGTTATTGAATAAAACCTTTACCTGTTCCTTCTTTTGCCCTTTGTGTTCCGGGGCCGCGATATCTCTTTCGAACAGCCCACAATCCCGGCAGGAAGAAACGATGGATGGATTATGTAAATGGTGATGTAGCTTGAAAGGAATTGACTGTTCAGATAATGAGAATATACAGAAGAAGAAGATAAATAAATAAATATCTTGGGACAACTCACACACGGCTATCTGATCCCAAGCTAAGCAGAGCTTGTGTTATGGTAACCAGACAACTGATATACATACTTATATAATTCATTAATACATACATATTATAGATAAATCACACCCAGACACAGAACAAACAATCATGCTCATCACACAAAGTTTGTCCTGGGTGGGAATCGAACCCACGACCTCCGGCTCAGCAGTCAGGGTCACTAACCACTAGACCAACAGGCCCGTCAAAGATGTTGCTCTTACCCCAAATAAAATAGTATGAAGGTAGGACAATGTTGCACCCTGTATAACTCCAGTCACATGTCTCCACATACGAATCAACAATTAAAACAACACAATTTACGCACAAGTGTCGAATGATTATCGCGCAATCAGACCATCTAAGATGATATCTTGCAGTTATTGTCACTGTTCATAGTATAAATTGTATGGTGGATGATCTTGTTGGAAAATTAAGTCATTAGAGAACTAATTTAGGTTATTATGAGGAGAACTGCGTTCGCTCAGCTACTGCGCCAATCGTGTCGTCAAAATGGTTGTTCCCTCCAAAAAACTAATCAGCTACCAAGTCGAGCTGTCTGGTGACTTAGCGTTCTTCTATTTCAGTTTTTCGCCAGCCTTTTAGCTGATCATCATCTCACCTTTTTTACGCGTTCTCCTATCTATTTCCGTATCTTGGGTACTATTCCGTGACTGGTCCATTTTACCGTATTTGCTCTCATTCTTTGACCTATCTTTGTTCGTATATAAGTCAGGCTGTCTCGCGACATAGACCTCCTATATTTCCTCGCACTGATTTGTGTCCATAGCAGTTCTTAGCCTACCTTTTGGCATTATCCGCCCACCATTTCACCTATACTCCTCTATGTTTTCTTCCGTATCCTGGCCACAATACCGTGTCTTGTGATTTTACCGTCTTTCTTCTCATCATGTGACCTGCCCATTTTTGGTATAGCTATGTCAATGTTATGTTAAAATAAAAATCCCTTGTGAAGCATACTTAAATTTTGGGACGCATATTCTCCGAAACAATGTTTGTTTTATTTTTAAATCCACATCTCAGTCGTGACATTTTTTTTCTTTTTTATCTGCAATCAGCATTCGTGTGTGTCTTCCAGTGAGGTCATCTCTTCAACATTAGACTATCGTAGTGGATTATAATTATGTTCAATATGTCTTTAGCCGATTTTAGAGTTCTGTACCTCAAAAGGAAACAACGAAACCTTTTTTTTGGGGTGGGAAGTCATCAAATAACTTCCACCGCTCTGGGCGGAGCGGGGAGGAGTGTCAGATTTTTACTGACTAAAACCCACCCATGTTCCTTCTTGCGTTCCGGGGCCGCGGTATGTCTTTCGAACAACCCGCAACCCCGGCAGGCGGAGCCTCTAGCAAGCGCCTCTGCTTTGCTGACATCTCTTTGAGGCGCGCGTAAAATACAAACGTGCCGTCGACACGGCCTGTCGTCAATAGACGGACGGACGGTGAACTACCCATTGCTCACCGTCCACAGGCCCGCATTTACGGTGGCCGGGAGTCGTCTCGCGGCGCCCGTCGCCCGGGGCACGGAACCCTTATCACTTTGTTGTCTGTCTGTTTGTCAAGACCCTTTATCTTGGTGACGCGTTGAGGTATCAAGATGAAATTGAAAACATATACTGAACTCTATGATCTCTTGGTGCGCGGCACTGATTCGCTCTTGGCCGGTTTTTTCGCTTTGACTTGTTTGTTAGCTTAGTAGCTAATTTGTTTGGTCAGTCGTGACATGCGGGGTTTTTTTCGCTTATTTCATTCATGGAACTGTCTTCTGATTTGTTGTTTTTGTTAGACTATGAAAGAGGGACATGGACGTATGGAAGAGAATGGAAGCCGACCCTAAAATAGTTGACAAAAGCTAGGCACCATGATGAGTAGGTACCGTTTTGTAGTTTTCTTTTTTCCTTCCCAGACTCTTTATCCCGCAAATACGCCATAGTATAGAACATGTATTCTACATGATGTTTACTAGTTTTAATTATAACTAGCTTTTGCCCTTTTGTTAAATTCGGGGTAACTCAGTTCCCCTTGCGCCTTAATGATTTGTAATAGTAACGCTAAGATTTCCCTTTTCTTCCCTCTTTCTCCCTCACAACCCACTTTTTTTTAAAAAGTAGCCTTTGTCCGTCTCCTGGTTCCCAACTATCTCAGTACCAAAATTCATCAAAAGCGGTTTAGCCATTAAAGCGTGAAGAGGTAACAAACAAACAAACAAACTCACTTAAATAGTAAGTATAGTGTAGTATAGATATACTGCGCGGTTTGCCCCGTTCCCGTGGGTAGTAGCGTGATGTTGTATCTAATATATAAACTTCTCGTGTCACAGTTTTCGTTCCCATACTCCTCCGAAACGGCTGGACCGATTTAAACGAAATTTTGTGTACATATCGGGTAGGTCTGAGAATCGGCTAACATCTATTGTTCATGCCCCTAATTGAGCAGCGGGTGAAACCGCTGGGCACAGCTAGTAGTCTATATTACTTCCTGATACTGTAGTTTCCTATTAGTGTAAAAATAAAACGGCTATATCTTTTGACTGTGTAGATTTAGAGGGTTGATTTTACACAGCACAAAGGGACCACAGATGTGACTATACATTATGTTTAATTTCATCTTGATACCTACATGTGTTCTCAAGATTAATGGTCTTGACTGACAGACAGACGGACAACGAAGTTATCCAATAAAGGTTTTGTTTTTTCCTTTTGAGGACCGAAACTCTAAAAATTACTTTTGAAATCGACGAAAACCTTTTAATTTTTTTTATCTTTCTTCAACATAGGTATAGTACGGCCAACGAGAAGCGATACGAAAGGTCATTAACCTAAAGAACAACTGTGGCGTTGACAATCTAATATTTAGCTCTTTCCATCTTGTGCCTTTGTCGTAATGTCTCGTTCTCCCGGCAAAAACATGACAACGTTAAGACGGGTTCGCCAACATTCGGGCGGCCATTTTAGATGGGGTTTTAGCATGGGTTTTGTTTACATTTGGTATCGGTTCTCGTTGGCCGTACTATAGGTATGTAGGTTTAATATTTCTAAAGTTTTTCAAGGTAGAGGCTTTTGTTCAAATAAAACGGAACATTTGCAAAGGTAATGAGTTAATGAGCCAACGTGCCTATCTTAAGCAAAGTCAAGGATATGCTTTTAAAACTAATGAGAACTTTTTAGTTAGCCATGACCTTGAAACTGGAGTAAGGCAGGCTGTTTAAATGAATTTTGTTGATCGTCGTTTTTACTAATAGGTTATTAACTTATTTTCGTTTATGAAAACACTTATTAAGAGTCTGTAATTCACGATCGAGGTGGATTATAGTCTGGAATAACACATAGGATACTTTTTTTTTTCGATATCACGCGAACGAAGCCGCGGGCGCCAGCTATTTACAAATAAAATAATTGAATCTTTGCTTTAATTTACTTACAAAATGTCTTTATTAGTTGTTTTTATAAGTTTTAATGAATAAAAAACAAAAATCAAAACATACTTGCGACATGATTGGCCATATATTTTGAACGCGTAGATTTTAAATTTTTCCATAATTCCAAAGTACTACAGACTAGAGTATATATATAGTTTTAATTTAAATTCGATACCATCACGCGTCCCCGAGATAAAGGGTCTTGACAGACGAACAACAAAGTGATCCAATAAGGGTTCCGTTTTTTCCTTTTGAGTTACGGAACCATTAAAGCGCAATGTAAGAGAGAATTGGCCTTTGGGCTTTGTTAAAGTAATTTGATTAAAAAAAACACCTGTTTAAGCTCGTGACAACCTGTACTCAAGCTAGGCGCCATTTTAAAAACTGATGCTTTCAAATCAAATAATTTATTTTGCAAACATGTGTAATTGGTCCAAAGATGGACCAATTATACCTATAAGTTTTAATCTTATAATATAAAACGACACGGTTGGTGCAGTGGCTGAATTGACTACTTCACTGCTTGTCGCGGGTTCGATCGCCGCACGGAACATATATTTGTATGGACTACAGGTAGTTGTTCCGGGTCTGGTTGATTATGTATTATGTGAAATTGAATGTTTTTAAAGGCACCCACAATACAGGAGAAATTCCTAGTGTTAGGCAACGTTTATAAAAAAATGAATCACAAAGTGTGTTGGTAAGCGCATAACTCAACAACGCCTGGACCAATTTTTACCAATTATTTTTTTTAACTGTTCGTTGAAGTCCAAGGATGTTTTTTACGGCGAGAAAAATTCGATAGGCTAGGTAGTGTAAGTAGGGTAGGTAGGGTAGAATAATTGCATTGCAACGCATTTAATAAGGTCAAAGCTAGTATTTAATAAGGTCTTCCATATTCTCCCGTCGCAAATATATTCAATTTAAAAATTAAAGAAAATTTAAATAACATTTTATTTATACGAAAGAAATTTAAATGTCTGAACACTACAATGACGCACAAAAAAACAAACATAAAAATGTCTGACTAATATACTTAGTATTAAAAAATTAAGAATAATGTAAATCAACAACTAAAATATCTCGCCTGTTACACGAGGTTGTCAAACTGTGAATTCGGCCATCATTATGAAGATTGACGTAACGGCCAATGGCCTGATAGCCAAGAGGCTAGACGACCATCTGTCAAAGCTCTCCTTAGACGGTTGGATAAAAGGCTAAATATATATATAATAAAAGGTATCGAGGAGTACTGCCTTCTGATGATTCAGAAGGCAGTACTCCTCGATACGGCTCGCATTGTGAGGAGGTTTTTGTCTCTGGAGCCCTAACCACCGGTACCTTGGACCCGCTCCCGTTACCGGCGGACTATATTTTTTTTTTGTACGTAATGTTACGTGGTATCGAAAAAAAGAATCCTATGTTTTATTTATTTATTTATTTATTTATTTACTCAAAAGACTATAAGCTAACAGTACATGAAACCAAAACACTTATATTCTAAAATTTAACACTTACTTAAATAAAAAAATAACTTACTAACTATTACTTAAAAATAAATATATAAATTTACAAATTACATATGGTTTATCATGGAAGATATCCAGATGTACGTGCTGAGTGAGCAAAGAGTTGAGCAGTGTGATAGCTCGAGCTGTGGGCGCAGCAGCCGCTCGACGTGTGCGCACTCCCGGGGGCGCGGCGAACAGTTTTCTCCGACGACGAGGACCCTCCCCGCCTTCACCTCCCACAAGAAAACGACTCGGCACACCCGCTAGACCTACCTACTACCTACCTTTATTCCAGACTATAATCTACCTCTGTGCCAAATTTCATCAAGATCCATTGAGCCGCTTTGAAGTGAAAGAGTAACAAACATCCATACATCCATCCATCCTCACAAATATTGGCATTTATAATATTATAGTAGGATTTAAAAAGTGTAAATGATAAATATATAATATAAAATAAAATTAAATAAACAAAATGTAAAAAAAAAAACAGAATAATAAAAATGTCAAAAAACTATCATATATTATATAAATGTTACTCGTGTGCATTTTAAATCAACATTTGGATAAGTGTCCTTTTTTATTTTTAGGTATCATCAGGTAACTTATTGTGAATGCGTGGGACGATATAAAAAGATCTGCATAAGTGCGGTTTTGCATTTCACTAAAACTAGTTTGTTAATATACATATTGAGCCCGTGACGGAACTTTTCTGACGGCTGAGAGTTTGTCAAACAGTTGTGGGTTATTTATTTTATAAATAAAGCTGTTTCCAAAAATGTTTAAAGAGATTTAAAATATCGAAGATCTCTTGCGTTTTTTTCTGATGGGAAATCTTCAAATAACTTCCTCGCTCTGGGCGGAGCGCCCCCCCCCCCGCTCCGTGTCAGACGTGTGCTGACTTAAACCCACCTATGTTCCTTCCATTGCCCTTTATGTTCCGGGGCCGCGGTATCTTTTTCGAACAACCCGCAACCCCGGCAGGAACAATCTGTTGGCTTAAGACCACACATTGACCTTATACATCGCTTCTCTATTTTCTCATCCTCCGTTTCTCCAGAAAATAAAAATACCGAAAAACAGAAGCAATCAGTCCATGGTATGCTCATAAAAGAGCCTGCCTTTGTTTCAAAGTTGACGGAGAGCATATGCGGTGTTGTTGAGATTTTTGTACACAACATCATTATAAGGTAGTTAGATAGCCAATCAATCCTTACTAACATTATATTTGTTACGTCTTCACGCTTCAATTGCTAAACCGATTTTGATGAATTTTGGTACAGAGATAACTGAGACCTTGGAGACGGACATAGGCTAAAGTGAGAAATGAGGGAGCTCTGCTATTACAATAAATAAGGTGAAGGGCAAAAACTACAGGTAGCAGGTACCTTCAAATCAGGAAAGGTGAACCCCGAATTTAACGCGAGCGAAGCCGCGGGCAAAAGCTAGTACTAAATATTTGCAATGTGGCAGCTGTCAATGTCATTGGAATAATTAAGCGTTGGTTAATGCAAAATACACAGTTATGTACCATTTCTATGGTAATGAGCAAATACGATTAATATTTATATGAGAAGTTTTGAAGGCTAATGTCCTTAAATAAAGGTTGAGTTTTTCGGCTAGATTTTTTCACTACACAAGCCAAGTGCGAGTTGCTGGATGAATAAAAGATTATTTGTTTTAACACTGTTAGTTTATAATCCTTACTTAATTATAAAAGCGAAAGTAAGTTTGTCTATTACCTCTTCACGCTTTAATGGCTAAACAGATTTTGATGTATTTTGGTACAGAGATAGTTGGGAACCAGGAGACGGACATAGGCTAATTTTTTTTAAGAAAAAGTGGGATTGTGAGGGAGAAAGGGGAAAGAAAAGAGAAAACTTAGCGTTGCTATTACAAATCAATAAGGCCTAGCGCCGCCCCTGATCCTTTCCACCCTGTATAGTCTGTGTTCATACTCAAAATTTAAACTCTTATTTCAATTACACCATTACAGGCACTTTTGAATGTCATAACAATAAAAAAGATGACACTATAGTCGCAGTCACAAGACATAATAACTTGTGAAAATACTGTAGTTGCCCATTCCAAAGCGCAGATCTCTACGGAGAAGAATGGGCAAGAAACTACATGGATACTCTTTTAAATCATAATATTTTTACAAAATCATGGATACATCAAGCAATATCGATAGTCATACGAAGACCA
Source organism: Ochropleura leucogaster (assembly GCA_958449745.1). NCBI lineage: Eukaryota > Metazoa > Arthropoda > Insecta > Lepidoptera > Noctuidae > Ochropleura > Ochropleura leucogaster. Next base: position 12,368,849 of record OY288221.1, on the reverse strand, counting down.
ATGAGATCATAACGTCTGTAATGTTATCATTAACTGCAAATATACCGTACCGCGAGCAGACGATAATTCAAGGAAATACCGTGATAATAAATAAGGAAATATTTGCAGAAGATAATTTGATTTTAGTCATCGCAGAAAACCCCCATAACACGGGGTAACAACTAAAAAAATCTTACCGACACTTAGTTAATTCGTTTTGTAAATATACCTACTATCAAAGTTCTAGCAAACCAACGTAATAATATTTTTTAGCTGAGACCCGCGGTTTCACTCGCGTGGTGATAGAATCCTTATCCTTACTAATCCTTACTTCCTTACTTAATATTATAAAAGCGAAAGTGAGTTTGTTTGTTTGTTACCTCTTCACGCTTTAATGGCTACACCGATTTTGATGAATTTTGTTACAGAGATAGTTGGGAACCAGGAGACGGACATAGGCTAATATTTTTTTGAAAAAAGTGGGATGTGAGGGAGAAAGAGGGAAGTAAAGGGAAAACGTAGCGTTGCTATTACAAATCAATAAGGCGCAAGGGGAACTGTGTTACCCCGAGTTTAACGCGAGCGAAGCCGCGGGCAAAAGCTAGTAATAAATAAATGGCCATTCTAGGAAAATTTATTTAGCAGACTTTGTTGCCAGTTGGGAACTGCTGTAGGTACAAACGAAAACCATCACTCACCTAATCAATTGCTATACAAATGAAATTGGCGAAACTTTGTGTGTATGTTTGTTACTTCTTTACATTCAAACAGCTTAACGGACTTGGATGAAATTTGGGAAATCATCAACTAACATCCGCCGCTGTGAGCGGAGTGGAGTGCGGGAGTGTCAGACTTTTACTGTTTAAAACTCACCCATATTCTTTTATTGCCCTTCATGCACCGAGTACGCGGTATCTCTTTCGAATAACCCGCCACCCTGGCCCAGGTGGTGTCTGAGACCATTTTTAAACTGAACAATTTTTGTTGTATGACTTTTGGTAATTCATATTATTTTTAGACTAGCTGTTCCACGCGGTTTCACCCACGCTGCTCAGCACCTGTTGGTCGTTGCGTGATGTTATATAGCCTATAGCCTTCCTAATGAAATGGACTATCCAACACTAAAAGAATTTTCCAATTCCAAACAGTAGTCCCTGAGATTAGCGCGTTCAAACAAACAAACAAACTCTTCAGCTTTATAATATTAGTATAGATTTACCATACTTGTTGTATAGCTGATCGCGTCAGTTCATACAACAGCACTCATAAACTTTTTCTCCCGGGTGAAACCGCGGGCCGCACCTAGTAAACAACCAATGAAGGTTGTTTATAAGCCAATAACAATTACAACAAATCAAGTCCTTTGTTTTGTTGAGCATAATAACAAATGTATTTACTCAACTGACAGACGTATGCGTCTTTTGTTTCTAATGTCTTATTTAACATAATTAGCTTTGATCATCATAGTCATCTTAATCACTCATTTGTTTATTTGTGATGCATTACTAAGAACAATCAATTATAATAATAATCGTGATCGATAAGGGCTTGATACAGAAAGCGGTACTCCTGGACACGGCTCGTATTGTTAGGAGGTTCCTTTCTCTGGAGCCCTGACCGCCGGTAGCTTGGACCCTGTTCCCGATACCGATGGGCTCCTATTTTTGTATGTTTTTTAAATTTATTTAAGAAATATGTAAAAATATAAATAATATATTAAAAAATGAATAAACGAAATAATAAATCGTAATCGTATACTGTAACGCTATCAGGATCTAATTTGGTGTGGACAAATGTGCAGTCATGTATGTAAAACTAGGGGAGATTATGAAATCCGAGGGAATTCAACTCTTGGATTCCATACACCTCAGATCCCTTTCCTCATCCGAAAGCTATTGTTGTTACAATAATTAAACTCTAGCATGAAAGGGTTTTAATCTATTAATATGCACAATTAATTTTTATATTTACATAATTGACATTACATGTCAAACTATTTGATCAGGACCTTTATTATAATCTGGATGATTTCAAACTCTTATCAGTGATTCGTCTAGGTTTACCTTAACTAATTGATTACGTATAAAATGCTTTAATTTTAACTGTTTATCATAAATAACTCTGCTTCGATTGTGCCTTTCTGCTATTATTTAATGTGATATGAATTAGAGTATTATAATGATTATGTTGTTCCGCATGTTGCAACTGTATGGTTATAAGGGTTGTTGTTAACTATCAAGTCAGTTTTAAACTTGACAGCGATCGACTGCTGCGCTGCGTGTCGCGGGTTTGATTCCCGCACGGAAAAAAATATTTGTATCGCCTACAGATAGTTGTTCCGGGTTTGGCTGTTTGTGTATGTTTGTAAACGCACCCACGATTCAGGAGAAATTCCCTAGCGCGGGGCAGTTTTTTTTAAATTTTAAAATATGGGACACTAGCTGGCAACCGCGGCATCACCCGCGTGATGATAAAAAAGGTATCTTATTTGTTATTCCAGACTATAATCTACCTCTGTGCCAAATTTCATCCGTTCAGTAGTTTTTTCGGGAAAGAGAATCAAACATACATCCATACTCACAAACTTTCGCATTTTTAGTATAAGTAGGAAGAATGAAAAGTATTTTTTTCTATCTTCAGCTGTTTTGGCCCAGTCATTTTGATAAGGGTACAGCTCGTCCCGTTAACTCATTCTGGTTCTACCGGGTTGCCGGATTTTTAAACGGGTTCTGTAACTGAGGCTGCGGATACAACCAATTATCTTTACAGCCTAAAATTTTATGACTATCTTCTTTTGAAAATCTACAAATGATTACTTATAAGATAGTACACCTCTCGTAGTCTCGTCACTGGAACGCGTCGACTCCTACCGATACCATTGATTGCATAGATTGCATCTGTATAGAACTAGGGTTATAACCGATTTGACGCACGGGACTTTAAAAAATAATTCCAATTAAGGTGAAGATTTCTTGAGAACGGCCAAAAATCAGGTTTTTTAACGCAGTGTATCTCTTAAACCATGCATAATTTTAATCACTGAAAAAAATATGATATTTTTAAGGCTTTTTTGCATACATTGATGGAATTCAAATTATAATTAAATATACTAAAATGTGTAAAAAAATATTCAAACACACCTCTAAATTCTCTTTTAAAGCAGTTTATCTCTTCAATATTAATCGTAATTATAATCAAAAGTATACAATGAAATTTCCAATGCCAAACTGCGTTCAATGATGGATTGTGTTTGATTGAATAGTTAATATTTAATTTTATACAAATTTATTTGTATTTTTACGACCAACGTATGCAGTAAAGTCCAACGTCAAAATGTATGAACAAGGTCAACGATATAATACTGCGCCTTAATACTGCGTAGTAACACGTACGCACGAAATTGAATATAATTGCGCGCGCGCAAGTAACAGTTACTCATAACTGAAGTAAGGGAAATGAATTATCATAAAAAAACGAAGGCAACGTTGTTAACATCCTACCCTACAATTATATGTGTTCGTGATCTTTAAAATGCATGTGAGTTTCACGATTCCGTGCATTGTTTTGTGATAAAACGGAGTTAATGGATAGACTCTGTAATAGATGTTTTTTTTACTTGCAATTCTGGGAAGGGTGTGTTACACCGAATTAAACGCGAGCGCAGCCGCGGGCTAAAGCTATTCTCACATAAGATATTGTCGAGTAAAAATTTTCCATTGCTGCTTCCACACGGGAAGAACCAGCTATCAAAAAATAAAAAAAAGAATCAAAAGAAGGTTGCTACGAATTGATAACCTCTTCCTTTCTTGAAAACGGTCGAAAAGGGTTAGCCACTTATAATTTATTTTATCGAAAAGGTTTATACGCAATGATTCACCCGTAAAATTAGTGGTATTTTCCGACTACGTACTTACGAATAGCTTTGACCAACAACTAACAATGGAGGTGCGAAAGCCGCGGCCATGTTCTTAGAATGTATGAAACACTAAACAAGTGACTTTGTTATGTGCTTGAAACAACCGCACTGGCGTTACGGCCCAATCGCTCCCGAGAGGAGACCTGGGGTTCTAAAATGGCCGCTTAAGCAAAATAATGATAGGTTAATAATGTGGATTACTTATTCGTAAAAGGGTCACAAAGTTTTATTCACAATACTAACAGCGTCTATGACCATTTTAAGAATTTTAAAGTCGAGTCTATCTTATACTATTGCGATTCTGCTAAAGCAGCCATTTTAGACCCCCAGATTCCAAGACGAGGCGATATTATCAGCTGATTTGAATCGTGTAATCGGCTTCTGGTTATAGACATCTTACAAGATTTGCCACAACACACAATATTCGTCTTTATTTTCCAGTTTGGTGGATTTACAAGACTGATTCTTTCTGTCCAGTAGACTCATAATTTTGCTCGAAAATAGTACACTAATAGTTGTAGGTTTTCCTCAAACGTCGTCATTCCAGTGAATCTCTTTTTCTTTCCATATTCATTCATCATCTTCCTGCTCTTATCACAATTTATTTAAGGTCTTGACAGCATGTCTTTTTCTTCCAACCTTCTTCATTTCTCTTCATAGAGCAGTAAAAGCCTAGTAGCATGACTGTCAAGCGAAAACACGCACCTCTCATTTTTCAGATTCATTTGCGTATTGTATAGTTAATCGTTTGCTTCGGTGAAGGAAAACAAACCAGCATGCCTTTTTTCGGGAGTCGTCTCGCGGTGCCTGACGCCCGGAGCATCTCCCGCGGTGGCTGGGATGGTTTGAGGTTCTCTCCCTCAAACGCCTGGCCGCCTTGTACACTAGCATGACTGCTTCGCAGAAGGAAGTGACCGCTTCCCATTACCTCTCACTCCGGACCATGGACTGAAACAGGACCAGACGCTAGCGCTCGCCACCATCGATCGAAATCAGCATGCCTGGAAGATAATTTTTGACGGTTGGTTAAGCCAAGTCAGAGGGCCCAGGCCCCGTATAAAAACTGAAATTAGGCGCTAACCACGCTATAAAAAAGCAGCAGTCAAAGCTCACAAAATACTTGATACGCAGTTGTATGATATTAATAAAGATTACTTGTTGCTAATTCTACTAGTAAACAAAACCTTGTGAAGAGGTTACTATTGTTGACAAGCCATTGTACCGTTATGGTACTCGTCCTAAACCTTGAAAGATTTTGCTTGAATGTAGTTCAAGGGCTTTGTGCAGGAAATAATAGTTTTATTTAGTCCGGATTCGTGAGTACCGTTTGGAGTTACGACTTTGTAGATAGACTAGATTTAGAAAGGTTTGAGAAATTGACAAGAAGCCTTTTGCATGTTTTTTATTATCTGCCCACTTTTGCTATGTTAAGGGATTGACTTACCTGCAAAGCCATACCGCGGCTCCAGAACTCAAAGGGCAACAGAAGGAATGGATATGTTTTAGCCAGTACAAGTCTGTCAGTTCCTTCCGCTCCACCTAGAGTAGGAGACGTCATTTGATGATTTCCCATTTCAAATACTTAGGGCGATTGGCTATATATCTAACTGGACATAGCATGGGTATAGCTGGACCCCAGTTTTACTGCCTCCTCTAATTTAGAAACTATCCATTGGTCATCATTGTTTAATATGACATAAATCTATAGAAAACAAATAGTTAGAAGATCACTAAAACGTTTGTGTAGTCGTGAAGTTGTAGCCTAGTATCTTTACCCAATTGACGGATGATAATGTTTTTATTTACATGAAATCCAGTTGCTGCGTAATACGATACCCTTTGGAAAGATTGGTTGATAGACTTTGGAGATTCCTCTTGAAAACGGATAAAAACTTTTTACCCCAGTAAATGATCATCGAATGATGACGATGATGTATTCTGTTCTGTTGTGATTTGACACAATAATAGGTACCTATTTTAATTAATGCCACTGGCGCAGGTATTTGCGCATTTACCTAGATAGATTATTTTTAATTTACGTACCTAAAGCATGATCCTTTTCAATGAATTATTGTTTTTTTTTAATAACTTCTCACAATTGTTCCTAGATGTTTTGATTTAATTTTACTGAACACACTCGAGTTATTTTAGAGACAGGTTTGAACCTCTTTCACTTTTCCATGCTCATTTATTTTGTTTGTTCCTGAGAACCGTCATTAAATAGAGTGACAAACAGACTGGGAATTCTATCAGCTCGATGCAGCATCGGCAACACGCTCTGTCTCTGCATCCGAGCTGCTAGCAGATGTGGTCCAACTCCTATTCTTCCTTTTTTAAATTAATCTGCTAGAAATGTACTGACTGATCGCTAGCCGACCACAGTCTGTGTTGGGTTGAGTCATCATTTTCCTGCCCTTGTCCCATATTATTTCGGCGCAATACGTTTTCTTCTTCCATTCTCCCCTGTCAGACGTCACGGCATCATTTACCCCTTCTTGCTTCATATCATTCCTTAAGAATAGCCCAGCATTCTGACGCATACAGTATGACAAGTCTAAACACTGACTTGTATACTTTACCCTATAACTTGAGGGGTATCAGTGGCTCCCAAGTTGTTTCAGTGATTGAAATAAAAATTATAACCTGCGCATTGCACAAACTCAAATACCATTTTGACAAAAATACCGCATTCAGCATAACATCGTCAAGGTAAATTAATTACTAATCAAATTATGTTTATTGTGGATCATAGGAAAGTGTATATAATTCAGCTTGTGTCAATAAATAATTTGTGATCAGCTATGTCCCACCCTTTGGGCGCACAATACAAAAGAAACGTCAGAATTTACATTAATACTAACAGTCTCATCTGCTTGTATCCATTTAAGGAGAGCACGTGTTTGTTCACATTCACATCACACAAAGTGCACGTCTGTAGATCATACATATTTGTTATGTATTGAAAAGGCACGTGAATAAATTATAAGCAGAAGTTCTATAAGAAAAACTACAGTCAATAATTAATGGAAAAACCCTTAAACCCCTTTCTTGCGGATGGGAAATCATCAAATAACTTCCTCCGCTCTGGGTGGAGCGGGTATCAGACTTTACTAACTAAAGAAACCACCCATGTTATATTTTTCCCCTTTAAGTTCCATAGTCACGGTATTTCTTTCGAACAACCCTTAATCCTGAACAAAAAGCCCTTGAGTCCACGTTTCAGAGGTGTGATATGGTTGCGAATCATAATTTAATCAATATACATCCTGCAAATAGACAAAAAACGGTTGGGTACTTTCATGTAGTTATGATTCTGTTTTGTAAAATGCTGTTAGCAAGCATAAGTATAAGAGTAAGAGTTAGGCTTTCTAAACAGTCTTATAGGCTTGCCATAGATTTGGCCCTGGATATACTTTTTTTTTCGGATGGGATTTCATCAAATAACTTCCCCAGCTCTAGGGAACCGGAGGGAGCATCAAACTTTTACCGTCTAAACCTATGTATGTTCCTGCTTTTGCCTTTTGTGTTCCATTCCATCTCTTTGAGCCATACGTGGAACACGAACGCGCCGGCGACACGAACTCTTGTACCCATTGCTCACCGTCCACTGACCCGTGTTCACGGTGGCTACGGGTCGTCTCGAGGCAGCCGACGCCAGGAGCGTCTCCTGCGGCGTCGCACACGTTACTGGGATGTTCTTTTTAATTGCACATGTGAAATCTTAATTATTTAGGGTTTTGTAGGTTATTTCGTTGAGAATTTCAAATTAGGATCCAGACTCAAATTGTCTTGAAATAGCAATTAAAGGATCTATCAAGCTGATTACTTCAATTGTTGTTATTGAACTGGATCAGTGGTCATTTACTGGGTCCGGTATAGGTAATTAGTATTTACGTGGGTGAAGAACGAACCAGTTAGTTAATTGGTGTTTCAAAACAAACATTAATGCTTTTAGTTCATACTTCTACCTTTTCATGGAACTTGAAAAGCCCGTCACACTATGCAACTACTGTAACTCCTCAAAACCAGATTCAGGAGTGGCTCTAGAAAAGCGCCTAGACAATGAAGTTTGGCGAAATCCTGGAGAACCAATGTAACAGTTTTGGAGAAATTAATTAAAAAAGAATAGCGTTGGAGTCAGAAAAACGTAATACCCGCTTTCATACACACATTTTCGAAATCATATTCTTGCTAGTGTTATTTTAGATAGGACTATAATTTTTTGTTGAATGTCAAGATTTATTTAAAACACCGAATCAAGATTCCTGATTGTATGAATTTGTTTTGCAGACTACTTAAGAATTCATGCGAAATGACCCAGACGATTGCTAGTTTTTTTTTTTTTTTGCTTTCATCGTTTTTATTTTAAAAAGCCTGCACATTGGTGGTTCATCAACCTCGGAAATTCATACGAAAGGGTACTCCGTGAGCTTTAATAGTGGGCTCTTAAGGAAAAAGGTGTGCCTGGGAAGTATGTGGAGTCGGTCCGTGCGATGTTCAGTCGATGCAGTAACCAAGTCCGATCCACAGTGGGTACTACAGGCACCTTCAATGTCTGCAGTCGGCCTGCACCAAGGGTCGGTTCTTTGCCCTTACTTGTTCCTGGTGATAATGGACGTAATTACGTCGCATACATCAAGGACGAATCTCCCTGGTGCATGCTGTTTTCCGATCACATTTTGCGGCCGAGGGATCCAGAGCAGATTGGAGGTGTGGTGGCAAAGACTGGAGAATGTTGTCGGTCGGTCTAGCCAGCCTATAACTCTTGCCAGAACACCTTTACCGACATGCTCCAACTTCCGGTACTTTGGGTTTCTTTTCCAAGGGGAAGGTGGAGTAGACCCCGTAACGAACCGGATCAATCAACTTGTGACACACGGATGCTCTTCCAGTTAAAGGGAAAATATACAAGTCCGTGTTTAGACCTGTCGTACTCTATGGGTCAGGATGCTGGGCTGTAAAAAGGTGGATGAAAAGCGATTGCATGTAGTGGAGATGAGAATGTTGAAATGGATTTGTGGAGTGACAAGAATGGATAAGGTGAGAAATTTCTCGTGTCCCAGTTTTAGTTGCCATACTCCGAAACGGCTAGACCAATTTTTATCATATTTAAAATGTACATTTGGTAAGTCTGAGAATCGTTCGTAATCTATTTTTCATACCCCTAAGACATGAGGGTGGCATGAGCAACCAACGGGTAGAACCGCTGTTCACAGCTAGTACCTAACCTAGCTTACCTACCTTTTTTCAGAATCTGTTGACTATAACAAACACAAAAAAAGAATTAGCGAATTTGCTTCAGCCGTGTTATGTCGTGACCAAGGGAAATAAGGATACATTTTAATAATACATATAGATAATAACTAAAACAATATAACTGATGAAAATAAATGATAAAACTTGCAACACTGCTGTCACTTTTGACAAAAGCTGTTCCTATGAATCCTTTTATGTCGTCAGTGTCATAAGCAACCGAGATGACAACGGCTAGCCATAGTCTAAGTATATCCATTCAGCTTTTATAATCGCGCGCGGTTCTAATGGCAAGAGCGCCGGCCATTCTGCCAGTGTTGCAATACACCCTACACGGAATACGCGCGGCGCGCGCGATTTATCCGCGTTCTTTTATCGAACGAGTTGCGACCGAAAAACTTTTGTTTTTTATTTTTAAATTGATTCCTTTCATTTTGTGATTTATTTGTGAAAGCTTTTTTTAATAGTGTTGTGATAATCGTATTTTCGGATATCCTGCAAGGTGAGTGCAATGAACTCGTTTGCACTTCCTTTTCTGAAGGCAGTATGAATTGTGAAGACTTGTTTTTTAATGTTCTTTCTTTTTTTTCGTTCACCATGAACTGTTCAACTGTAATTATTAAAAAGTTCAAGTGTGTTTGGGTTCAATTAACAATTGTTCGTAAATTAACTAATTTAATGAAGCATACATTTTGCACGTGCCTATAATACGATACGATATTTTTACCTGATTAGATTTTTTGCTTAGGCTTTTTTAATTGTGGTACAGCATCGCAAACATTATTTTGAAAAACAATTGCCACAAAAAAAGAATAACAGACGCGATCGTATTAATTAATGAAACACGCTTCATAATAATGTGTTTTACTTAGTTTAAAAAAGTCATAATTATTGAGTTTTTTTTGTTGTAAAGAATTAATTATAAACTCAAAATTACCTTAACTGGTTAATTGTTCAGAGTTATTTAAGTGCTGTGTGTATGCGAAATACAAAGCAAATAATTTTAATAAAAGAATCCAATTTACATGCTTGACAAATTTAATGTAATTTTGATGACTAAGTTGTTACACATTTTACAAAGTATTTTCACGGTTCAATAAATTGTCTGGTCGATCTTTTCATTACTGAAAAAGTAATGTAGTTGATGTTTGTCGAATTTCAGTTGTAATAGACAGGCTTTTAAGACTTATTTCACACTGAATTCTAATTTGAATTGTCAAATTACTTACGTACTTATACAAAAAGTTGTTCTATTTTACGTCTTTGTGATACATAGTTTATAACTAAAAGTTTTAAAGTGTTGCTCTTTTGTAGATAAATAAATAATTGTTCAATCATAACAAAAGGTTCTAGAACTTTGTGGCCTAGTCTAAAACGGAATATATTTTTTAAATGGTCTTATCACTGATAGCAGTATCATCCAAACAAGCTTAATAAAGTAGGTTGACCTACATTTTGTCAAAGCATTAATTACCTAAAAATTCTCTAGGTATTTCCTTTACCATTCTAGTTAAATCAACCATTGGTTAAATTCCAAAAAACCTTTAAAATACCGGGCAAGAGCGAGTCGGACTCGTACACTGAGGGTTCCGTACAAACTTGCGACATAAACGACCATATCTTTTGACTGCGTAGACTTAGACATATTATTTTTCCACAACTTCAAAGGATCCCAGACTTGAGTATTAATTTTAATTTCGATTCGATACCTTCACGCGTTCTCGAGAAAAAAAAAGGTCTTGACAGATAGACGGAAAACAAAGTGATGCAATAAGGGTTCGGTTTTTCCTTAAGAGGTACAGAACCCTAACAACAATCAAACTTAATCATTCATCAGCTACAAAAAACTACACAAAAAAAAGAAGTGAAGCAATGACAACAACCTTCAACTTCGCGCTAACGTGAACTTGATACTGACACCGACTGCGTTCCAATGAGTGTGTAAACACGCCAATTATCAAAACATTTATATCTCATTATATAACATTAATTGTGTTTGCTTTAACTAAAATAATCGAATAATTTCCCTCCTCTTTGTTATTGTTATTGAGAGCACGAAAACAATGTTATCCGAAAATTTGGCGGATATTTTTATTTTATGACATAAATTATCAAATGGGCAGTTGCTCGATTGAAAGGCTAGGATCTAGCTGCATCTGGTTAGACTGGAAGATGACTCCAACATAGTTGAGAAAATGTTCAATAGCTATTTGTTTTGGAATGAGAATAAGAAACAACTCTGCGGATATTTACACTCGGAGCAATGCGCATCACTAATTTAAAGAAAGGTTTTTCAATAGAGCCTTTGTTTTGCAATGAGTAATCGTACTTTTTATTCAGTCTGTGGGATTTCCTTTCGTGGGAATCTCTGATTGTTTTTTAAACATAACTCGATCACATCCTCTTTAACATATCGTGCAGTATGATACACTGCTGTTGACTTTAAGCATATCAGAATAATTACCTTGTTTCATGTCACCTATATCACCATTCTCCTACCTAATCTTCTTCAGCCATGCTCTTGAAACGGTAGGTTTTGAGTTTAAAATTTTCCTTGTATTTACTGTCGGTTCAAGTATATTCTTTTAATTCTTATTTATATATTTATTAAAACTTCATGCTTATGTAAAATCATTGTACAAAGGCGGACTTAACGCCTTTGGCATTTTCTACCAGTTTACCTTAGGGTGATGCAGAGACAAAAGATAGATAAAAAATTCTTTATTATATACACCATACAAGTAACAGGAATAACACTAAACAACTAATAAATAGGGTGACACTATAGACGGTCTTATCGTTAAAAGAGATATTTCAAGACAACTTTTGGATGGATTTAAAGAAGGAGAAACGGTACTGTAGATAATCTGTGGCGTAACATTTTTACAAAAGTAATAAGTAGCTAGATTTGATAAAAAAACAACAAAAGCATAGTAAGTGCAATGTGACAGAAAATTTAAAAAAAATAAAAAAAAATAATAAATACATACACACACAAATAGACAATTACTATGTACTAGCGCTGGTTCATGGGACAGTTGTCCTGCCTAAAATCTAACAATGTTCCTAAGAGAGTTCCTATAAAGGTGCCTGTAAATCATAATCCGTAGATACTACCACCACCATCATCATTTTCCTGCCCTTGTCCCATTCTATTTAGGGTTGGCGCAACACGTTTTCTTCTTCCATTCTCCCCTATCAGACGTCAAAGCATCATTTACTCCTCTCTCCTTCATATCATTCCTTACACAATCCATCCATCTTTTCTTTGGCCTTCTTCTCGCTCTCCGTCCATCAACATTCAGATCCATTACTCTTTTAGTCACATGTCCTTCATCCCTCCTCATTACATGTCCATCCGAAGATACCACCAATTAATAATTTTGGCGGTTAAGTTAATTCACGCCTTTAAACGTTTTATTATATTCGAATCCTTGACTCGCCTTGAAGCTTGCACTTGACCGACATTCTACAAAAATATTATAATTTCTAACGATTTTATTATGTTTTATGAGCTGGATAAAGGTTGTTATATCTTGAATGTTATCCAATGTATATCCGCTCTCGTTATTGACATTGGATTGGTGAGAATCGTTTCTTTATACAATAACTTAGCTTCCGCCCGCAACTTCGTCCGCGTGACATAATTACTTTGGGCTAACGCTAACTTTAACCCGCTTCATAATCGAAAAAAAATTGATTGTGTTTTTCTCCCCTTTTCTTCCCTCTTTCTCCCCCTTTTCTCACTTTTTTTAGTCTATGTCACTGAAGATATAATAAGTGTATAAGTTTAATTATAAATCATTGTAGCTTTAAACAGTGTCAGATGTAAATATTCAGGAAATCAAATAAATATTTGATTTTTCATATTTCTCAATTAAATAGCAGCACGAACTCATCCTTCTTATTGACATAGTGTTTATGTCGTAGTTGAACTTTGCTTTTTTCCTTTTGTTGGCACCCCCCCCACTCCACCCCGAAAAAGGGCCCCCCTAAGGGTCGCGATCCACAGATTAAAAAACACTGTCCTAGCTAAACAATACCAAAGTCACAGCGGTCTGTGTATTCTATGATTGTTTTTGCTAATTTTCATGATCAAAACTTTCGTGTAAATTCACTTATTTTGGATGTAAATGAATGTTTGGTCATCTACGCAGTTTCATTGAAGCCTAATATTTATTGAGAAAAAGTTATGAAATAATTAATACGTCAATAAATGCAAAATTTTGGCTCATGGTGAATGCCGCCGGTTTAAGTAAATAATCTTACCAAAGTAGTTTAAATATAAAAAAAGTGTTTGTTTTATGTTTGGCGTTGAAGAAAAATGGCCAGGAATTGATTTAGTTCTTTACTTAAATTCTGACGGCACGGTTGTTGCAGTGGCGGAGCGATCGACTGCAGCTGTATTATAAGTAATGTTTGTATGGCCTATAGATAGTTGTTCCCGGTCTGGATGTTTGTGTATGTAAGTTTAAATGTTTGTAAACGCACCCACGATACAGGAGCAAATCTTAGTGTGGGGCAAGGTTTTTAAAAAAAAAGTTGTGTAGTCATCATCATCGTCACCATTCTCCTGGTCTTATTTCAATTTACTTCAAACTATTTCTGATTCATCATCCCAGCAGTCACCTCCAGCCAAGTGCGAGTCATATTCGCGGACCAAAGATTCCGTACAAACTTGCGACATAAATGGCCATATCTTTTGACTGCGTAGACTTTTTACATAGCTTCAACGGACCACAGGTTTGAGTAAATGGTTTTAATTTCAACTCGTTACTTCTACGCGTTCCCGATATAAAGGGCCTTGCAATAGAAGGAACATCATCATCTGCCTAGCCTTTTCCCAACTAAGTTGGGAAAAGGATTTAGGTTAAAAAACATTAATACATGTCGAATTAATGGCTCCCCCTTTTTTTTCGTCGGTAAACAAAATTTCGTCGTCATCGATGAGAGTCCAAGTCTAGCGGTCGACTGCTTTCATCAAGACAACCCTTCCTGCCTTACAAGCTGACCTTAGGGTGTCATGCACCTTCGACAACACGACGCTCTAAATATCCATAACTACTATATCCATATTAATATTATTGACGGATTCTTTGGTTGTTCAGCAGGGTCAAGGTTAGGCAAGTGTTATTGGGTTTTTTCCATTAAACATTAAACTTCTTTTTTAGATAACCCAGAGCCTCGAAAAGCACTAGACAACGAACGATGTAGTGCTTTTTGGCTTCGTTAATGTTAAATTCACAGTAATAGACAAGTTTCCAAAAAAAACTTATTATCAAATTAGACCAATAATTACAAAGATTGATATAGCCCATTAAAGTTACGAGTGACGCCTTGATGCAATTTTTTGCAAGGAGTGACATCACACGTAACTTTAATGGGCTATATCTTTGTCATTTTTGGTCTGATTTACAAACAAAAAAGAAAAAAAACTTTGGTAACCCATCCATTTCCAAACCTTGGTGAGAGTTGCTTAACCAGGCTCCGTGTGCTAACCCATCCATTTCCAAACCTCGGCAAGGGTTGCTTAACCTGGCCCCCTGTGGTAACCCATCCATTTCCAAACCTCGGCAAGGGTCGCTTAACCTGGCCCCCTGTGGTAACCCATCCATTTCCAAACCTCGGCAAGGGTTGCTTAACCTGGCCCCCTGTGGTAACCCATCCATTTCCAAACCTTGGCAAGGGTCGCTTAACCTGGCCCCCTGTGGTAACCCATCCATTTCCAAACATTGGTGAGGGTTGCTTAACCTGGCCCACTGTGGTAACCCATCCATTTCCAAACCTTGGTGAGGGTTGCTTAACCTGGCCCACTGTGGTAACCCATCCATTTCCAAACCTCGGCAAGGGTTGCTTAACCTGTCCCCGTGTGGTAACCCATCCATTTCCAAACCTTGGTATGGGTTGCTTAACCTGGCCCACTGTGGTAACCCATCCATTTCCAAACCTCGGCAAGGGTTGCTTAACCTGTCCCCGTGTGGTAACCCATCCATTTCCAAACCTTGGCAAGGGTTGCTTAACCTGTCCCCATGTAGTAACCCATCCTTTTCCAAACCTTGGCAAAGGTTGCTTAACCTGGCTCCGTGTGGTAACCTATCCATTTCCAAACCTCGGCAAGGGTAGCTTGGAATGTGAAATTGATTTAAAAGCTATGCAATAGCTTAATAAAAACACCAAAAGAATATTTATTTATTATGAAACACGTGTTCTAAATATAAAAATACTAGAATATACCTACAACATGAACATAGTTACTAGAACAGCTATAACTAACTTCACGTTGTCGCTGTGCGCGCGCAAATCACTCTCATCATTTTTCTCCATCGCGCCAAAAGAAGTATAACTTCAAAAATAGGTATTCCTTATTTTGGATTAATCTAAAAAACGGACCAATTAGAATTTAATTGCTTTGACCCTGCTAACTACCCTATTCTGAGAGACAACACGCCGTCTAAAATTCTAGATCAGGAAGACTAAGGAAAGATGTTTTGTTAATTCATCTCCTTTAGAAGTTAAATAGGAATGACATAATATGGAAGTTCAGCAATTTTTACACCAACCAATAACTCCTACCATGTCTGGTTTTTGTTATATTTCTGTTTATTCGGTTGGTACGGATCAAATGTGGAACCGCGTTTCTGCTTGGTGGAGCAGAAACTATATAAATGAACTTGAATTGATTGATCCATATGTGTCAACAGTCATCAGCTTTTATGATAGAAACTGTTGGGATTAACCACCGTGTTTTCATGCAAGCCTAGTAGTTTTTTATCACAAGTCCGGCCAAGCAATAGCGTTCTCCCATACAAACATACAATTGCATTTACCTCTCCTCTTTACTGTAATATTCTACATTATTATATATTTTAGGTATATATTTACTATCTCAGTATTTATTTTTATATATGTATTATTTGTATGTATGTTTATTATATGATTGATGATTTAAAATTTTCCTGTTTTATTTTTTCCACACACTGTGTCTACATATCTCATCCAACTTTCCTCTCGCAGGTCTGCTGGAAGAAATTTCTAATGAAATAAGCTGTACCTTTGTGCTCTTCTGTATTTATGTAATGTCCTGTCATGTATTTGTGTGTGCATAAATAAATAAATAATAAAATAAACTTTGCCACCCTGTTTCACGCCTTTAGGAGATGGATTTTTTTTCCGGAGTTGCGGGTTGTTCGAAAGAGATACCGCGGCCCCGGAACGCAAAGGGCAATAGAAGGAACATGGGTGGGTTTTAGTCAGTACAAGTCTAACACTCCCCCCGCTCCTCCCAGAGCGGGGAAAGTTATTTGGTAATTTCCCACCCTAAAAAAAGGGATGTATTTAGCAAAGTCCAAAAAGGAAACCACATGCAAAAATTTAAACTTCTAACACTTGCAGTTTCTGAGTTTTCTTGGGGAGTGAGTCAGTGATTTTCTCTTAAATATATAAAGATGTAATCTATATTATAATACATAGTTATTGTACCTTTATAATTAGCACTAAGAGCCGTGTTACAATGTTGCTGTTTACTTCATATATCTAACATAATGAGCTGTTTTTGTAACAGATTTCTTGACAGAGAAATAACTGTTAAAAACACAGTTAATAAAATACCGTATTAATTTTGGTAAACGGCCTAATCCCGAATAATATAATAATTAGCTATGTACTGTTACATTGTAATGATAATTAAGAAAATTTAATTAGAAATAACTTCTTTTGAGTTCTTAACGTAATCCTCAAGATTTTCGTTATTTTATTACATTTACGTGATCTCATACATTTTTAGCGTTTTCGCAACTTTTTGTTGTTCTTGGCATATTGATGTTTTTGACCTCTGCTTCTGAGATTTAAATATTAGTGTGTTATCAAATTGGTGCGGGGGTCGATGGCAATGAATAGTTATACGTTTGTTTATTATTATTTTTGTTGATGCGATGAGTCGTCGCCATAAATCGTTCGTCACACAAAACCTTCTCTTTGGTTTTTCTCTTCCTATCCATCTTTCTATATTTCATACACACACATAACTTGACCTTTACATCCCTCTTCTACCTCTACTAAACTCATTATTTCAGTAGTTATGGGATAATGATATATTTCACACAATTTTTTATCCAGTTAATTTTCCTTTGTTACTAAAAGATTAGCAGATCATCCTGGCTTGCCAGAGCCTCCGCCTGCCGGGGTTGCGGGTTGTTCGAAAGAGATACCGCGGCCCCGGAACGTAAAGGGCAATAGAAGGAACATGGGTGGGTTTTAGTCAGTACAAGTCTGACATGCCCCCCCGCTCCGCCCAGAGCGGGGGAAGTCATTGGATGATTTCCCACCCGAAAAAAAAAGCAGATCATCCATATAGAGATATAGACATAGAATAAATTATAGTATTATCGACGATAACTTTTAAACTACCTAAGCAATATAAATAAAATTGATATGGAACCACCTTAGAAGCTTACCCTTTAGAGCAAAAATAGAATTAAGGAAATCGGTCCATAGTTGGCGGAGTAATCGGTGAACGCACATAAAAAAAAGGTGTAATATAGAACCTCTTCCTTTTTTAAAGTCGGTTAATGAAAATATACTTTTATAAAATAATAAAACGTAATCTCTGTCCTCAAAATAGAATACGGAATAAGAGATGTACTCTCAGCGACAATAAATGTTACCTAATACTTACTTGTAACCTCGGCGACCTTAGAATTTCGACGTCTTTGCCTTGGGCGACGCCGATGGCTCGAGTTGAACCAGTATGTAAATCTCTTCTAGTACAATTCGTTCTATTAATGATGTATCTAAATATGACCTATATAATTATGTTTTTGCAAGAAAAGGTTTCTTTTTGCTATTTTTAGTAGAGTATTGAGCGAGATTGGAAAAAATAAAGACATAAAAAACCGGTGAAGTGCGAGTGGCACCGAGGGTTCCGTACAAATTTACGACTTAAATGTATATAAACCTTATCTTTGATTGCGTATATAGTTTCACAGCTCCAAGTGACCACAATCTTGAATATATGGTTTTAATTTCAACTCGATACCTCCACGCGTTTCCGAGATGAAGGGTCTTGACATACAAAAAGACGGACGGACAACAAAGTGATCCAATAAGGGTTCCGCTTTTTCCTTTTGACGTACGGAACCGTATGGACTGTGTGAATGATGATGTGGCTAGGATGGAGATCACTGCTAAAATGAAAGAAAGAAAGAAAAAAAAGTGTGTGTCAGCTCCGACGCATGACTGGAGTTTACTTCCTTATGTACGAGTATCTAACCATACGCAAAAAGAGTTTATTCAACTGAAAAAAGATTAATATCATATGAAAGGGTAAATTCACAAATTAATGAAAAAAATATAAATACATCAACACTGATAGAAACAAACAAGCCCAATAACATATAGTATATAGGTATAGTCGCCTATACAGCATACCATATGTACGTCTTAATACACTCACAGCCAAATTAGAAAGTTGCGCACTAAAGGTGCGCACCAAAAACGTGACACGATTTTCGTTACTTGTTAGTAGGTTTTACCCCTCGGATTTTTCTCATACCGGGTGCCTTATATATGAAAATCGATTCTTAAGGAGTAAACTCCAAAAATATTTATTTATCGCAAATTATAACGAGCAAACAAAATATTAAAAATAAACATTTAAAGAATCACAAATATTTTCAAATACATATATGGGACAAAATAAAAATAGCTTGCACGTTGTGAGTGCGACAGGTAGGTCATCACTCAGCATGATGCTGTGCCATGGGAGCCCACAGCACAGCGCTGGTTTTTGCAAGAAAATTACGAATAATGGAGAAGAAATATGGATGAGGAAGACATGATGCACTGACGCTAAATTAAAAAGGATAGAGGCAATAGAATCCAGAATGATGAATGATGATGATGATGATGTATTTCGTAGTAGCACAGAGGAGAAGAAATTCATTTCGGTAAAGTTGGGTTGTTAATGATGACAAAGATATCAATAAATTAATTGAACTGCACAATAAACTGATACACACACTGATTTTAGTACATTAAAAGGGATATAGATTTAAATACAGTTTAAAACAATAAATAAATTAGAACGTGTGGCTCAATACATTTTGAATCACGGCTAGCATCATAGCCATGATCCAAAATGTATTGAGCCAAAAAATGATTGTTGAAGATGAAATGACAGAATGAAATTCGAAATATGAATATTTAAAAATTTCAAAACCAATCATCATCTGCCTAGCCTTTACCCATGTTGGGGTCGGCTTCCAGTCTTACCAGATGCAGCTGAATATCAGTATTTTACATGGAGCGACTGTGCCTATCTGACCTCCACAACCCAGTTAGTACTGGGTAATACGATATCTCTTGGTAAGACTGGTTTTCAGACTTTCGGGACACTGACTATCTGTAACGACTATCAAAGATCTACAAATGACAGCCGGGGCCAACAGCTTAACGTGCTTTCCGAGGCACGGAGGAAACTCGGTATGTAACGAGTGGTCACCCATCCACAGACCAACCTAGGCAAGCGCGGTTTAACCTAAAGATCGATCTGAGCGGCTGCAATTATTAAGCCACGAGTTCCTCCTCAAAATTTCAAAACCAATGTTGATTCAAAACGAAAGAGGTTTAGTAACAGAGAGGGTAAAATCTAAAAACCCACTCTGTTACAGAACTAACTTACGGCATCCATAATGGAAATAAGCTATTCATTAATCATTACTATATGCTTGGCGTAATGCCATCATATTAACCCATAACTTGAGCCATTGTCAATGCCGACCTTCAAAGGGCTGTTGACATACCTGTTGAACCTTTGTGGCTTACCACCATCTTTGTTTGATAAACTTTTCTATTATCTTGTGGTAATTTGATGACTGCTGGATGTGATGGTACTTGGGCGGATTGCCTTATAATAAACTAGCTTACTTGCGCGGTTTCACCCGCGTCTTTAGTTGCTGATCCGAAATCGTGGGTAGTAGCGTAGTTAGCCTATGTTGCTTTCTGATAATGTAGCTTCCTATAAGTGTAAAAATGGTTAAAATGGGTCCAGTAGTTTTGGAGCCTATACGATACAAACAAATCTTTCTTCTTTATAATATTGCTAGCTTTTGCCCGCGGCTTCGCTCGCGACACGCAGCGCAGCAGTCAACCGTATCGTCAAACACATTTTAGTATTGCTTTCCCTATTTCACTGTCACCATCTTCCTGCCCTCGTTAAATTATATTTAAGGTCGGCGCAACACTTTTTCTTCTTCCATCTCTCCTTTTACTGTATTCCAAGATAAAGTGGGTATTATTCAAGTAATTGAGATTGCCGAGTCAAAAGAGGGCATGAACTCCCTGATTGCCTACTTACCTATGACTTCTGACTCCAATTAATATTGCGATATTTGACCATTGTTGATGTAGGCAATAACGTCGTTAATATTTTACTGTCGGATTTAAACTTGCTTCTATAGTTTACAATAGTTGTTTGGTAATATAAACTTGAAAATTGCTGTTAATGCGACTGTGTTCTAAATCTGGGCTGAATATCATTTGAATATCATTGTAATGATAGTCATTTTCCTTATACGATCCGATTCCAATACCAGTGCTAAAGAAAAAAAGAAGGAAGAAAAAAATCAAAACATTTTAATTCGGCACTTGCCACAAATAGACAAAATACAAAAAAAAAAAACTTAAATCTGAATATTACATAAAATACAACTTAAATGTAAACACTACAAAGAAAAAAAAAGTATATAATAAAGAATAACAAAGCTAATATTGTGTCTTAGAGCTGTGCTAAATAGATACGCTCTAATGATAGTCATTTTCCTTATACGATCCGATTCTAAACAAGTAAAGAAAATAAAGAAGGAAGAAAGAAAACATGTTTATTAGGCTCTTACCAAGTAGCCAATACATTAAATCTTAACATTACGAAAAAAAAAAACTTAAATCTTCACACTACAAAGAAAAAAAAGTAATAATAAAGAATAACGAAGCTATTATTATGTGTCTTAGAGCTGTGCTAAATAGACCCAGTTCAGCAAACTGGCGAGCAGCTAATGCCCTCAATACTAATGTTCACATTAATGCGCATTTCCTTTGAACGAACCATTGTAGATCTTCTAAAAGTCATTGTTTGACCTAAAAGACAGCCTTGCGAATCCCAGTGCTAAAAGCGGTCAAAACGTTTACTAAACTTCCGTTTTTTCATATTAGAAATATTTTATGCGCCCAAAAATATGACAATGATGAATTTAAAAATCTAAGGTTCTCTATAGGTTCAAAAGCCTTATACTTAAGGACATTTTACATGCCATTGTCTTTCTGATTAATGAAGAGGTACATATTTAGTTTCAATAACATACTGGTACTTGTTGTAATTAAATATGAAATATTTATACATAATTATATCCTATCAAGATTGGATAAAGTAAGGAATGAAAAAATTAAAATGAAAGGGGGACATGTAATGAGAAGGGACGAAGCGTATGTGACTAAAAAAGTGATCTGAATATTGATGGATGGAGAGGAAGGAAAAAAAGATTGATGGATTGTGTAAGGAATGATATGAAAGAGAAAGGAGTAAATGATGCCGTGACGCCTGACGGGGAGAACGGAAATAGAAAACGTGTTGCGCCGACCTCAAATAGAATGAGACAAGGGCAGGTAACTGATGACGTCCCCCTAGAGATTAATTAATTTCTATTTTCACTGTTTTCTTAATCTGTGTACGGCATTGTGGACAGCAATATTTTCTATACGCTTTGTGTATGTATATCTTGTTCCTGTTTTAAATTATAGCTGTATGTTTTAAGCCATGTATAAAAAATAAATGCACCTAGTCTCATTTCCTTATCTAAACTTCTCATCTGACAAGCTAAATTGTTTTGTTACGGCTAACCAGTTGTCTGTTCACCTTTGTGCTTCGTTTGGTAATGACCGTGACCGACTTTCTGGCTTCTCAGTGCAAATTCGCAAATATCTTGTTTCTACGCGTACCTAGTTTCATGTTTTAACTTCCTCGTAAGCATAGCCCTGGGATTTGCATCTATCTCTTAAAGATATTTTGTTTCTTGGTGATTGAGTGATTTATTGCTAACTAGCTTTCGCCCGCGGCTTCGCTCGCGTTAAGTTCGGTATAACACACCAAGCAGACCTCCAGTTTTTGCTCTTGCGCCTGATTGATTTGTAATAGCAACGCTAAGTTTCCCTTTTCTTCCCTCGTTCTCCCTCATATCCCACTTTTTTAGCTTTAGCCTTTATTTAGCCTATGTCCGTCTCCTGGTTCCCAACTATCTCTGTAACAAAATTCATCAAAATCGGTTTAGCCATTAAAGCGTGAAGAGGTAACAAACAAACAAACTCACTTTCGCTTTTATAATATTATATAGTAAGGATAAGCCGTTGGTCCCGGAAGGCATGTTAATACGATACCTCATGTTAAGACTGATTGTCAGTCTTTACAAGTGTAACAACGATGTACTAACTGGGTTGTATTGGTATTTTTATATTCATAACCAGCTTTTGCCCGCGGCTTTGTTCGCGTTAAGTTCGGGGTAGCACAGTTCCCCTTTCCAGATTTGCAGGTACCCGCTACTTGTAGTTTTTGCCCTTGCGCCTTATTGATTGTAATAGCAAAGCTAAATTTTCCCTTTTCTACCCTCTTTCTCCCTCACTTATCTTTTTTTTAATAGCCTATTTCTGTCTCCAGGGTCCCAACTATCTGTATACCAAAATTCATCAAAATCGGTTTAGCCATTTAGGCGTGAACAAACAAATTCACTTTCGCTTTTATAATATTAGCAAGGATTGGTGTTTGCTTGCTGACTTGTGACATACCAGTATTTTACATTCAGCGACCACCTGTCTGACCTCCACAACACAGTTAGTACTTGGTATTATGATACCCCTTGGTAAGACGGCATACAGACTACTTGTTAAAGACCTTAATTTGATAACAGGGCTTAATGTGTCAGAGGCACGGAAGAAACTCGGTATTTAATGGGTGGTAACCCATCGAATCACCAACCTAGGCAAGGACCCGAGCGGCTGTTATTATTTAGCCACGTGCTCCTTGCTTCCATTCAGTCTACAAACACCACTAAACTCTCTCTGTTGTTTGCAGTTTTATATTTTAGCGATACGAGTCGTCTGGTTTTCAATTATATTTTTTATTGACTGAACGGATATTGGCAGTTGCAATTATTGATTGCGTGAATGTGGTGGTTATAGGAGTACGGTGTAAGAACTATTGTTTGTTTGACGGAAATTAAACGAGTTGCTGCGTAAGTCGTTTTTACAGTTTTTTTTATTAATCAAAGCGGATGTTTTTATTTAAAATCTAATTTTTTGTTGACTTTTTGTATATACGACGTCACATCAACCTATACCTCATCCCTCTACTAAGATGTGCGATATATATAATAGTTTAGAATAGGTTGACGTGCCGTCGTGTGTACCTACACTTAATATTATTATTTTTTTGTTTTGGCCGTTGCAAGTTTAAAAAAAATCTTTTTTTTTATTTGTAAATAAATAAATTTGAATGAACATTCCTCAGGAATTTCTCCGCTCTGGCTTGTCCGGAAATTGCTATCAAGTCTTAATATTTTAATTAAAAACAAAACTTCGTGCTCATAACTTCTGGCTTCCACTCAATTGATTGATCTCGACATTACCAATATCAAAACGCGTCCTTAATAATGTAACTGGATTTTTTGTTGTTTTCCCCCACGCTTCATCTTTGGTAGTACTCAATACTCAATATATTTATTGCTTTACCATAATGTGTACTTAGGTGGTAGTTTTTAAAATAATGTGATCATTATGCACCCTGTAGGGCACAGCAAAAAGGTAGAGAGAAAGGAAAACAGAGAGGTAGTCTTTTAAGGTAGTTAATTGAAACGTCAGGTTTTGACTAAAACCTACCCATGTTCCTTCTTTTGCCGTTTATGTCCCGGGACCTCTCTTTGGAAGAATCCAGGCCCGTGAACGGGGAGCAATGGGTAGCTCACCGTCTGTCCGTCGATTGACGACAGGCCATGTCGACGGCGCGTTCGTGTTTCACGCGCGCCTCAAAGAGACGTCAGCAAAGCAGAGGGGCTTGCCAGAGCCTCCGCCTGCCGGGGTTGCGGGTTGTTCGAAAGAGATACCGCGGCCCCGAAACGTAAAGGGCAATAGAAGGAAAATAGGTGGGTTTTAGTCAGTACAAGTCTGACATGCCCCCCCGCTCCGCCCAGAGCGGGGAAAGTCATTTGATGATTTCCCACCCGAAAAAAAAAGCCCTGGGAACTAACTAGGCTAATCTGATGAGACCCCGTACTATGATAGTATTATAGACAAACTCAAGATCAAAATGAAGGCCTACTTGATAATAACGTTAAATCTGACATCAATGTTGTTCATATGTTTGTTTATTTATGTAATCAACAAGTTTTCTTATGGTTTGTTTGTTTTTGTCGCGGTCAAGGTTCGAAACGGCAAAACAATTTGTGATTATGTTGAGATATGAAATAGGGCGTATTCCCTCTCCCCCATCGAGTGTCACCAAAGAATAAAAACCGGTCAAGAGCGAGTCAGACTCGCGAACTGAGGGTTCTGTCCTTTGTTAGGGCGTCGTGATTGAAACGACTATAAAAGGGCCTGGTCGGTTTACTGTATGTATATTTCCCTTGTACAGTCAGCAAATGAGATAAGTAATCATGCTCGACGGATACAGTTAGAATTTTCTTAAAAATCCATGTTTTTTTTTCGAATAATGTTAAATATATTTGGAAGAAAGAAAATAGTTCAATAAATAAATATAATTTGAATCGAAAACGTTTACCGGTTTCTAAAATTAAACAAAAAAAAAGCTGTATCTGTCTAGCCTAGTTAAATATCTCTTGTTCTGACTGTACATTCTGATCTCCTGCGTTCAAAATTTTTGGTAAAAGCAAATATGATTAATAAGTTCATGTGATTAGTTCATATCCAAGTAAACAAAAAGATACGACATCTTAGTATTGACCAAAATAGCCCCTACATATCTTGCAGTCATGGCCGTTGTTGATAATACGGCCTACACGATATTTATTCCGATTGAGAATGTTTTTCAATCCCATATGTGCAAATATTTTTATTTTTTTGACGGGCCTGTTGGTCTAGTGGTTAGTGGCCCTCACTGCTGAGCCGGAGGTGGTGGGTTCGATTCCCACCCAGGACCAACTTTGTGTGATGAGCATGATTGTTTGTTCTGTGTCTGGGTGTGATTTATCTATAATATGTATGTATTTATAAATTATATAAGTATGTATATCAGTTGTCTGGTTACCATAACACAAGCTCTGCTTAGCTTGGGATCAGATAGCAGTGTGTGAGTTGTCCCAAGATATTTATTTATTTATTTATTTAATATTGCGGGTTGTTCGAAAGAGAGAGATACCGCGACAACATAAAGACAATAGAAGGGCCATGGGTGGGTTTTAGTCAGTACAAGTCGGACACCCCCCACGCTCCGCACAGAGCGGGGGAAACTTGATGATTTCCTATCCGCAAAAAAAAGTGACGACATCTAAACTACCGATGGCATTTTTTGGAACGAAGTTCCTTATCGCGCGTTGTGAAAGGGGGCTAGACGGAAAAAAATCTTACGAAAAGTTGTCAGGACACTTTTTGCTATAGTAAGCTATTGTAAGCTGTGCGGCGTCGCATGTTTCTCTGTCTGTCTGTCTGTCTCTCTCTCTCTCTCTCTCTCTTATAGAAAGCAAGCCAGATATTTTCATTTCTATAGGAACTTCGTTCCATCCGGGTGTCCCTTGACACCTCAAATTTTTTTTTATTACATTGCCCCACAGTAGGATGGCAAAGTTATTTTAAGAATTCCCATCCGCAAAAAAAACAAGTGCAAGTAATATGCTAAATATAAAGCGCAATAAAAATATTTTTTTACGAACTGCAGAGCATTTGGGTGCAAACTGAAGATATAAATAGACATTGGGTACAATATAAAAAAAAAACTCAAGTTTCTTATTATGTTTTAGACCGTTCGGACTGCTACGTACGTCATAGGGATTTTTTTTTCGGGTGGCAAATTACGTCATAGGGTTTCGGTTCGAACCCAAGAAAGGTGTGTGACCTCTGATTTTGCCTCGATACGATCGTGCATAATTTTGTCCTCTTCTGGTACTCAGCCGGAGGTGTGGGCAATGCAAAAGCATTCTTTATTTATTGATATTCTGATTAATTCAGTAATATACAAATATGCTAGGTGACATATATTTATTTAAACTTCATGTACAATAAGTCATATTCTGGCGGACTTAACCTGTTGAACGTCGCAACAAACGCACGAAAAACGAAAATACACCGTATAAAGTTCCCTACCTTACTTAAGATATGTCTTATGTCCCCCGTAGGAACTTAATCACATTCAACGGGTTAATGCCATAAGGCATTCTCTACCAGTTAAACTTTGGGTTAAATACGACAACATTGTGTCAAGGTACAAAAATCCCTGCCGGGATTGCGGGTTATTCGAAAGAGATACCGCGGCCACGGAACGTAAAGTGCAATAGAAGGAACATGGGTGGGTTTTAGTCAGTAAAACTCTGACATGCCTCCCCGCTCCGCCCAGAGCGGGGAAGTCATTAGATGATTTCCCAACCGGAAAAAAGGTACAAAAAGAAAACAATCTATTAATTTTTGGGAACTATTTACTTATACAGATACTAATACACACACATAAATAAAATAAATTTATAAAAAAATACTACAAACAAGAAAATTAATAGTAATTTTTATGAATTTTGATTGGGTACTAAAGAGTGGTTACGAACTTTTCTTTTAAAAGCTCCATTGCAAAAATAGCTTCCTGAGTCGTCACTCAGGTAATAGTTCCTGATGTCGTCACATCAGCTACCCTACCATGACGTGTTAAAGCAGAACTTATTCCGTTGAGGGAAAGGGGCAGAGCTATACAGGGTGTCTAGCACTATCTCTTTCACTCAGTGGAATAAGTTCTGCTTTAAGATGTCAAAGTAGGCCTACTGGAACTAATACTATACAAAACAAATGAATCTGAGATCCAAGTTATTGCTATTTTATTTGAACGTTTGGGACCTTTACCTTAATCTCCAAACAATCAAAAAGATCGGAGAACACAAGGATATGACCATATTCAGACGAAATTATGGTACGCATGACTTCCAAATTATTCATGAGTTAGACATAGGAAAATTGTATGGAGCTAGATTGCACGATGTCCTAGGCTTGCTCCTTAGACAACATTTAAAGTATAAACAACATTGTTGGTATTGTTCAAAAAGCTTGAATTCCGTGCGTATAACTTGTAAACATTCGAATTATTTTTAAATTTTTATCGATACCTTTTTTGTAGATTTTTTCGGAGTTAACAATTAACAGCTTTGTGTTGTTCGCACCAAGGAAACAAAGATACAGTGCAGATTGATATATATTCATACAAATATACATACTTAAATAATATTAATTCCATATCAACTCATGTTTGTGTGATACTACTATTATAAAGAGGAAATATTTGTTTATATAGCTCCAAACCTACTGGACCGATTTTCACAATTATTTTTACTAATAGGAAGTAACATCCTTACCTCCTTACTAATATTATAAAAGCGAAAGTGAGTTTCTTTGTTTGTTACTTCTTCACGCCTAAATGGCTTAACCGATTTTGGTACAGAGATAGTTGGGACCCTGGAAATATGAGGGAAAAAGAGAGATGTAAAGGGAAAATTTAGCATTGCTATTACAAATCAATAAGGTGCAAGGCAAAATTTGCAATAGCAGGTATCAGCAAATCAGGAAAGGGGAACTGTGTTACCCCGAATTTAACGCGAGCGAAGCCGCGGGCAAAAGCAAGTAGATCAAAAATTGTGTTTAGCTGGTAGCTAGGGTTTGTTGAGATGGTCGTCATTAGGGATCTATGAAAGATTCTTCTTTCATAGATGCTTGTTGCTCCAAAATTGGGATAAGTCCAGGAGGCTAATTAGATTTGGGTGACCCCTGACAGAGAGACTGTCTATTGGCAAATATTTCTAAACGGATTCTTGTTTAACTTTCTTAGTCTCAAAACTTTCTAACTGAAGTAGACTAATCTAGTTTTAGTAGCTTTGGCACGATAACCTCAAATCATTCAGACATTCATCATCTTCAAAGTGTTCTAAGTGCAGCAAAAAACGCGTTTACAACCTAGATTCGTATGACGTATATATTGGCCTGTGATTATTTATATATTGTTACAAGTGACCGCCATTTTTTGCTTCCTAAATCAACTGTACATGACAGTTTGGGTATTGCTTCAGGCTAGATTGGCTTTTGACCTTTTTGTTATGAATAATGATGAAGGAAATATGCCATCACCCGTCCATTCTAGTTCAATCCAGCAGTCTTACTGCCCACCGAGGAGCTCGTGGCTAAATAATAGCATCCGCTCGGGTCGATCTTTAGGTTAAGCCGCGCTTGCCTGGGTTGGTCTGTAGATGGGTGACCACGCGTTACATACCGAGTTTCCTCCGTGCCTCGGAAAGCACGTTAAGCCGTTGGTCCCGGCTGTCACTTGTAGATCTTTGACAGTCGTTACAGGTAGTCACTGCCCCGAAAGTCTGACAACCAGTCAGGAGTAACCAAGGGGTATCGTATTACCCAGTACTAACTGTGTTGTGGAGGTTAGATAGGCAGTCGCTCCATGTAAAATACTGATATTCAGCTGCATCCGGTTAGACTGGAAGCCGACCCCAACATAGTTGGGAAAAGGCTATGCAGATGTTTAGTTCTACTGCCCACATCAGCGATTCCAGTTTTTAAGTGTACTGCCCAGCGGTCTACGTTAATATCAAAAGAAGGATATTTTTTATCCTAGCTTCCTTTTACCCCCTTCTAGGTTTCTATTATAAAAGCGAAAATGAGTTTATTTGTTTGTTACGTCTTCACGCCTTAATGGCCGAACCGATTTTGATGAATGTTGGTACAGTGATAATTGGGACCCTGGAGACGGATATACGCTTATTCCAAAAAAAAACTGGGAAAAGGGGGAGAGAGAAGGAAGAAAAGGGGAGAGAAAGATACATTTTTTTCGATCGTCACGCGAGTTAAAGTAATTGTGACAATGCCACGCGGACGATGTCGCGGGCGGAAGCTAGTTGGCCCATAATTCTGTCCAAAGTTTTTTGCTACGTTTGCAATAGGAACGTTATTTTAACGGTTTTCCATTTTCCCTCCTTTTTTATTGTTACACGATGCAGCCAACCAAAAAATGTAGAACAGGTCAGTGTATAACAACTGTTTACTTACATTACGTTGGTATTATCAACTTGATGGCGTGTGAACATCCTATGATGAGTCAGGACTGCAACAATACTTGAATAGAAACCGTCTGTTCAATGAAAAGTTAATAAAAAACACGCTTCTCGTACAGTACGGCCAACGAGAAGCGATACCAAATGTAAACAAAACCCATGCTAAAACCCCATCTAAAATGGCCGCCCGAATGTTGGCGCACCCGTCTTAACGTTGTCATGTTTTTGCCGGGAGAACGAGACATTACGACAAAGGCACAAGATGGAAAGAGCTAAATATTAGATTGTCAACGCCACAGTTGTTCTTTTAGTTTTAGGTTAATGACCTTTCGTATCGCTGCTAGTTGGCCTTAGTGTAGTTTTCACAACCCCTTTTTTCGGATGAAAAATCATCAAATAACTTTCTGACTTGAACTGATTAAAACCCACCCATATCCTTTCTATTGACCTTTACGTTCCGGGGCCGCAGAATATCTTTGTAACAACTGGCAACCCCGGCAGGCGGTGCCACTGGCAGGCTCCCTCTGCTTTGCTGACATCTAATTGAAACGCGCCGTCGATACAATCTTTCTTCACTAGGCGGGCGAACAGAGACCTACCCATTGATTTTTTTTCTACTAGCTACTGTTAACTAAATACGGTCTGAAAACTATATTTGTAATTAACACCAACTGCGATTCCAACTGTCACTTATAGCACAGGGAATCCTTTTTTAAGTGACAGAGTATTGTTGTTGTATTCTTATTATTTTTGAAGAAATAAACGTATTTAAATAAATAAGAATAAATAAATAAATATCTTGGGACAACTCACACACGGCTATCTGATCCCAAGCTAAGCAGAGCTTGTGTTATGGTAACCAGACAACTGATAAACATACTTATATTATTTATAAATACATACATATTATAGATAAATCACACCCAGACACAGAACAAACAATCATGCTCATCACACAAAGTTTGTCCTGGGTGGGAATCGAACCCACGACCTCCGGCTCAGCAGTCAGGGCCACTAACCACTAGACCAACAGGCCCGTTTTTTGTATTGTATTTGTATTGTATTGCTCACCATCCACAGACCCGCATCTACGGTGGCCGAAATAAGTCTTCCTTGATCGTTGTTTCAATATGGCTAGCCTGAGAATGATATCGTGAAAAATTTGCGATATGTATTGTCCATTGGAGACAAAACATAATGCTTAGGAAGTCAATGTTATTACTCCGTTCAATACTGTTTATATTCTCAAGATCAGAGACGTGTTTTGCAAACAATCTCACGCCTTTACCGTTATTTCACGCATAACAGAATATCAACCCGTGTCTTAATACAAGCGATTGATCGCGCGACTGTGTCTCGGTACCGCCACCACTGTCACTCACAACACGATTCTGTTCTTGACATACGAAACTCACTGTGTCCGGTCACGACTTTTTTTCGGCACTCTTCTAGTTTTTACACGATTTAACCACTGGATTCCAAGGCCTTGATAGATTAAACCTATCTCAATTGCTTTTCGTACCAGTATTTGAAGAGTTGGGACATAACAACCTTACTAATTTTGTAAAAGCGAAAGTGAGTTTGTTTGTCTGTTACCGCTTCACGCGTTAATGGCTAAACCGATTTTGATGAATTTTGGTACAGAGATAGTTGGGAACCAGGAGACGGACATAGGCAATTTTTTTTAAAGGGGTTTGTGAGGGAGAAAGAGGGAAGAAAAGGGAAAACTTAGCGTTGCTATTACAAATCAATAAGGCGCAAGGGGAACTGTGTTACCCCGAATTTAACTAGGCAAAAGCTAGTATTTCATATTTCTTCGCGCCATGATTGGTTTGGTTAGAACGCGGCCTTAAACTTTCAGACATAAACCATTAAGTGTTCAAAGGCTCATTAAAGTTGTTTGTCTGTCTCATAAAGTTGAAATACAACAGTTTATATGCAAGTGCGGTATTCAGACGATGTTAATGTATTTTTTAATTGCGTTTCATAAAAACGGCTGATCGATTGTTCATAAATTGGCAGCCATGCGAAGGTCTTCCTAGTGCAAACTGTGTAATTTAAAATGGAACCCTAGAGGGCTTAGACGATTGGGTAATTGGTAGGTTATCGTCTGTCCGTTTTGTGACGGCAGGCCGTGTTGACAGCGCGTTCGTGTGCCACGCACGCCTCATAGAGATGTCAGAAAAGTAGAGGGTCTGACGGGGTTGCGGGTTATTCGAAAGAGATACAGCAGCGCCGGAACATAAAGGGCAAAAGGAACATGGGTGGGTTTTAGTCCATAAAAGTCTGTCACTCCACCCCGCTCCGCCCAGAGCGGGGGAAGTTATTTGTTGGTTTCCCACACGAAAAAATAGACATTTTCCAAAGCATTATCTTCTAAGACAAGTCCCCTCGAGAAGCATTTAATAAAAAACGTTTTTTATAAGTTTTTTTTTGCCTTTCTGTGTAGTGATCACCCAGATCTGCCTGTTTTATTCAGGATTGAATCCCTTTCTCAACCTTAATTAAGCCTTGCGAGAGGTGAGGAGCCTGCCAGGGCGACCGCCTGACAGGGTTGCGGGTTGTTCGAAAGAGATACCGCGGCCCCGGAACATAAAGGGCAATAGAAGGAACATGGGTGGGTTCTAGTCAGTACAAGTCTGACACTCCCCTCCGTTCCGCCCAGAGCGGTGGAGGTTATTTGATGATTTCCCATCGATTACATAGGACAAGTAGTGTCATCGTCCCCTTCACTACAGGGGCCTTAGTCTGCTATTACAATAGTGTCAGGCCCCATTGATTTTGACAAGTTTAGTATGTAGCAGATTACCAAACTTGTCAAAATTAACCGTTATGCGATCAGTGATCGACCATTCTGACACTATTGTAATAGCAGACTAGGGCCCCTGGTCTAAAGTGGAGAATTCGCAGAGTGACATGTATGTTCCTATAATAGCTTAACGAATTCCGGCGTTCTGTATTCCACAACAAAGTGATTTAATTACGATTTATACTTTGAACTTAATAGAAGACCAGATCATATTATTACTAACACACAATAGAACATATTATTAAAAAAAAACATCACATTTATTAAACACCTGTCATTCATCATTCTCCGTAGTGCTAATGTCCTATCTCACTGACATCTCATAATTAGTAGAAATAAAATAATTAAAAATCGTTTAGTCATTGTTTTTTTTTGTTTAGTATCAATTTGTTTAATAATAGTTTAACTTTGCGTGTCTATTCGTTATTATGGTTTTTTTATTAGTTGTTTATTATAACTGTTTTACGAAAATTGGCGTGGAATTGAACGAGTTCTGCTGAAAGGACCATATTAAGAAAAATGTGGTTACACTTCTGCCTAACTCTTTGGGGGCACATACGTATTGTTGTTTTATGGATAACTAGCTTTTGCCCGCGGCTTCGCTCGCGTTAAATTCGGGGTAACACGTTCCCCTTTCCTGATTTGCAGGTACTTGCTACCTGCAGTTATTGCCCTTGCGCCTTATTGATTTGTAATAGCAAACCTAAGTTTTCCCTTTTCAAAAAAAAATAGTCTATGTCCTAATTATTTCTGTACCAATAATTATCAGATTCGGTTTAGCTATTAAGACGTGAAGAGGTAACAAACAAACAAACTCACTTTCGCTTTTATAATATTATAGTAAGGATTAAAAAAAAACATTTCTTCATTGTCCCAACAAATTCATCACTCCCCACAACCTTACAAATGACATAATTATCGCAATTGTTTACGGTTGCATGTAAATCTCTACCTGCCCCGCATACGGCCATTAATGTCCTCTTTGACATAATCAGCTGTATTGGTATGCGTAACGTGTTATATTTTAATCTTGGGACTTTACCGTGACAGGCGGGCGATAGAAAGGCCATACAACAGAGAAGCATTAAGTAAAGTATAGTAAAATTTATTTGCATAGATTGTAGGTTACATTAAATAAAATGTAACAATGATTGGGCGAGTCTCGTACAATCTTACATTACGCATGCAAACATTAATATATATATTTTTCAATTGAGATTAAAATTATGACTTAACTTTCAAACACACAAAGAAAAACAAATGTATGTCAATTGATTAAATGTACAGTTTATATGTCAGAGTCGATTAGGAAGTCAGCTACAGAATAATAAAACTTTCCAAGATCTGCTACCCTACCGTGACGTCTTAAAGCAGAACTTATTCCACTGAAGGAAAGAGATAGTGCTAGACACCCTGTATAGCTGTCTCTTTGACGTCATGGTAGGCCTACAGGTTAGGAATGGAAACAAAAACCCAGGCAAGTGCGAGGCAGAGGGGCTTGCCAGAGCCTCTGCCTGCCGGGGTTGCGGGTTGTTCGAAAGAGATACCGCGGCCTCGGAACGTAAAGGGCAAAAGAAGAAACATGGGTGGGTTTTAGTCAGTACAAGTCTGACATGCCCCCCCGCTCCGCCCAGAGCGGGGGAAGTCATAGGATGATTTCCCACCCGAAAAAAAAAAAAAGGCAAGTGCGAGTCGGACTCGCGCACCGAGGGTTTCGTACAAACTTGCGACAGAAACGGCCGTATGTTTTGACTTAGAGGATTGATTGTTTTCACAGCTCCAAAGGACCACAGACTTGAGTATACGTTTTTAATTTCATACGATATATCCATGCGTTTGCGAGATAAAGGGTCTTGACAGACAGACGGACAACAAAATGATCCTATAAAGGTTTCGTTTTTTTTCCTTTTGAGGGTCGCTATCCTAAAAACAACTTTAACTATATATATCTATATCTTTATTGTTTAGATATATCCATACATCCTCACAAACATTCGGAATCACTACATAGTATTAAACAAAGTCTCTGTCGCTGTCTGTCTGTTGGTATGTTGTATGTATGCTTAAATCTTTAAAACTACGCTACGGACGTTGATGTGGTTTTTTTAATAGATAGAGTGATTCAAGTGGAAGGCTTATATGTACCTATAATACTTCACGCTATGACTCTTAGGAGGTGAGCAGCGGGTGAAACCGCTGGACGGGTCGCTAGTTATATATTTATATGTAATCCTTACTAATATTATAAAAGCGAAAGTGAGTTTATTTGTTTGTTTGTTACCTCTTCACGCTTTAATGGCTAAACCAATTTGGATGAATTTTGGTACAGAGATAGTTGGGAACCAGGAGACGGACATAGGCTATTTTTTAAAGTGGGATGTGAGGGAGAAAGGGGGAAGATAAGGGAAAACTTAGAGTTGCTATTACAAATCAATAAGGCACAAGGGGAACTGTGTTACCCCGAATTTAACGCGACCGAAGCCGCGGGCAAAAGCTAGTATAGTATATATATAATAGTAGGATCAAGCGAAAGCTCGCTTCGCTGTTTTGTCCCTATATCTAATACTTTTGAGTACTATTATTAATGTACTTCATGTTATGTGGGTGGTCGCCTGTTTGCTAACCTATTACATTACGAACATGTACCAATATCACCCCTGCGTTCTCTGAAGGGTTAAATAGAGGTTGTAGTTTGCCCACATTCCACTAATTGTGTTTAAGTCCTATGGGAACGGGGTGTTAAAATAACCTTAATGAAGACGTAAGGCGTATTCCCCCGTCAATGATTGTGATCATGTTTTTGTTCTGAACCATACCTTCGAGTAACAGAGATATTGGGATCAAAGTTACGACGTTTTTCACAAGTTCTTTTTTTTAAATACAGGATTCATATAGTTACAACTTTATTTGAAACACCCCATGACCGCCATTATAAAAACTACTTTAGAACGTGATTAATCACCCAAAAAAAGTCATTTTATATTTTTGCGTAAAATTTGATGCACATAATATTTTTTTGGCAGTATTTTGAAGGGTCCATTTAGCCCTTGGACTTGTATGAACCCGATAGAAATTCGGATTCTGAGCAAAAAGATAGATAACTAAGCCACTTCTTTCCATTGTCCCCAGGTGTTCCATCTACGAGACATTCGCTGGGAGAGGCCCAGGTTCCTGTCGAAGTCATTCCTGGCTTTCGTGACCTTCAACTTCATCAGCTACTCGCTACTGGCAGCTGAGGTGCTGACCACGAATGTCGCTGGCACGTCTGCGAAGGAAAAGGTAAGATTTATTCAAAAAATTTCATAGGAAAAGATCACTATAGAAGGAGGTTCTTATATCTACTAGCATTATAGTTTAAGAAGGATTTATTGAAAAAAACCGGGTAAGTGCGAATCGACTCGCACACCTGGAGTTCCGTACAAACTTGTGACATAAGTGGCCATGTCTATTGACTGCGTAGAATTAGAGATACTATGATTTATCCACATTTCTAACTAACCACAGACTTGAGTGTACGGTTTTAATTTCAATTCGATACCTTCACGGGTCCTTGAGATAAATGGCCTTGACAGACAGATGGACCCAATGAGGGTTCCGATTTTTCCTTTTGGGGCACGAAACCTTCTGCCTCATTGGCCTGGCTTATTAGGCGCAGCCATGAGACACACAATATAAGCTTTACTTTTAATTTTTTATTTTCTTTGTAGTGTTTAGATTTATGTTTTTTAATGTTGTGTGTGTGTGTACGTACTTGTGGCAAGTGCCAAATAAACCTGTTTTTTTCCCTTCTTTCATTGGTTTAGTGTTCGTAAGCACAACTGTTGAGCATGATGTGAGGGTTTGATTCGATTGCAAAATGTTATTGGATTTTTCCATCAGAAATTTCTCAGTACAGTCAAGCAGCCTTAATTTATGTCTAGGTGATGGAAATAAGGTCGCTTCCTATTACATGGGACATAGATAAAATATTCTCTATTATGTACACCATACAAATTAAATAGGGTGACACAATGGGCGGTCTTACCGCTAAAAGCGATCATTTCAAGACAACCTTTGGATGGATTTAAAGGAGGAGAAACAGTACCGTAGGAAGTCTGTGGTGTTACATGATTCAATAAAAAATTTAAGGGAAGTTATGCTAATAGTTGAGCCACCCTGTCTTCGCTGTTGCCTTAAATAATATTATTTTGTTTCAGAGTTTCTACCAGCACGTATTCAACGGCTGCTACGCAGTGCTCCTGTTCATAGTCGTCACTTTCTTCCTTATCTACGGCGTGGAGGTTTATTTCAAGGTATATATATATATTTATTTATTTTAATTAAACTATAACAGGTACTTTTGTAATGTCAAAAACAACGGATGAAGCTACCGTCCCAGTCACAAGGCTTAATAATTTGTGAAAGTACTGTAGTTACTCATTCCAAGGGGTAGGTCTGGAGCAGAATGGCCAAGAAAATCCATGAACTCCAGTGTAGTAACATAGGCACACTTTAATGCCTTGATACTTGAACGCGTAGAAAAAAAGAAAGTATAAAAAGAATCTATTTGTCAGAATTTAGTACTTACAAAAGATGTTAGTCTCATATATTCTAACATTTCTGGTGTACAAGTATTTGCATATATCTAAATTCAATTATAATTGTAACATTAGAGAGTAGAATATCAACGATTTTTATTATTAGAGATTGATTTATTTCAAGTTATTTTTGATTGAGGTACTCCATTGTAGAATAATATCTAGCATTTACAGTTTAAATTATGGCATTTTAGACCATTCTGTAATTTATGATAAAGGCTGCATCGGGTAGCGTCTTTTCATAGCCGAATTTCAGACCAAAAATATTTTACTCGAATTCCAGCCATCGACAGGCTAAGAAAAAGAATTTAGAGCTATGTATGTCTTGTAGCATGTTACGAAAATTTAAAGTAACGGCGCCATCTTGTTTTTCATTTCATAAGTTCTCTAATGTCAACGTCATTCGAGCGCCAAAACAATCATGTAGTTCCACATTCTGCAAGTTTCTGGCCTGTTTCAAACTTATTCTATACCAGTTTAGCTGAGATAAGGTCTTATTTAACCACGAGCTCCTCACTACAATTTGATTATTTCATACAAATTACCCCGGAAACGTCCTCGAGCCATACAAAAAGTACTTTAGACTAAATAACACTTCTTCTAAACCACAAAGAGACCTTTCAATTCTATGACATTGAGTGATTTGTATCAACAAAAGGGCTTGAATAGAAAACGGTATATATTGCTCGACCTTGAGAGCCTACTTACTCTAAACTGTCAAGGTAGTATAGGCATAATGTTACCATGACAGAGGATATAAGAGTCAGGGGTTGTACACCTAAGGTTTAAAGTCGTACGGCAAATGTGATCAAATACTGTGACAGGATATAAGAGTCAGGGATGGTGCCCCTAAGGTTTAAAATTCTAGGGCAAATGCGATTAAATACTTGCAATATTACCAGATCAATACCTCCTCATGGGAACTGCATCACAATATCAGAGATGTGGCGACCAATGTCAGCCGAGGTTCGTCCTGAAAGAAATAAGAAAGAACTTGTTTTCTTTCTTTCCATGGACAAGCATTTTCTCTTCTCTTACACACCGCGGGTAGAACAGACTGTTTAAAATCACATAAACTCGACTATAATGGCCACCAAACAAAACACCCCCCCCCCCCACACACACACACACACACAGGAGGAGGAGGCCAGAGGATCTTTCTGGGATGATGAGGAACTTTCTCCTCTAAATCAGTACTAGTTATCTATGGCCGTGCAAAATACTTCCTGTAATTATATTTGCCTTTGCCTGTTCTTAATTTAGTCAAACCTCTTTAGGTTTCGTATCCAAAAGGTAAAAAGGGACTATAGTAATAGACACCAGTGTGAATCGGTCTGTCCGTCTGTGACCTGGTGTATCTCACGAACCATGATATCTAAACAGTTGAAATTTTCACAGATGATGTATTACTGTTGCCACTATAACATTAAATACTAAAAAAACTGAATAAAATAAATAATTAAATTTAAGGGTGTCCTATACAACAAACATGATTATTCGCCGTTTTATACGTAATGGAACCATTTGTGCGCGGGTGTGACTCCCACTTCGCCGGTTTTTAAGTATGTCGAGATTACGATTCATTGTGTGCCTAATTGCGTATCCTAATAAGGATCGTGTACGAAGTAACCATTTTATTTTCCTTATTATGTCACGATTCGGTTTTCCTTGCGTTATGTACAAACTGTCCGGTCACGGACTAGTACTCAGATTTATTGATTTAAAAAAGTTCAAAACTTTCGTCGATTTGCATATTTTATTGGACTTTAATTTTGTTTTCTAAAGTTACGAAAATGTAAGCACATCATTTATTAATTTAAACGATTGACAATATTTTTGCCCTCAGGATAAACCTATTTTTATCTCAGTACGAGGAAAACTTGTGAGAGATATGATAATTTTTTGAACACGCATAGAGAATATCTCAAAATGGCTGCCAAAAGGGGGGGAAGTGACTTAGACCCAAGTGTGTATCGTAATAGTATACCTACTAAAACACTCGTTACATAAGTATCTACAATATCGTTAATCCATGACCAGACACATTATATACCTTCTTTTTCTGTGAAGATTCATTTTGATGCCCTTATTCCATTTTTTTCGGGGTCTGCGCAGCATTTTTTCTTCAATACTTCTTTACTCGTTCTCTCATCAAATACCACCTTTCTTGCTATATCATTCTCCACATAGTCCAGTCCTGCCCGCGACTTCGTCTGCGTGGCATAGTTACTTTGGGCTAACGCTAACTTTAAACCGCGTGATGATCATAAAATATTTTTTTCTCTCCCATTTTCTTCCCTCTTTCTCACTTTTTTTTAGCCTATATCCGTCTCCAGAGTCCCAACTATCTCTGTACCTACCAAAGTTCATTAAAAACGCGTTGGCCATTTAGGCGTGAAGACGTAACAAACAAACTCACTTTCGCTTTTATAATATTAGTAAGGATTGATGGCAATATTTGTGTCACCATCAAATGTTTACGGAAAATATTAGCAAAAACACTGAAAAGGTTGTCCATCCCTGTTTTAGCTATCCGGTACTTATTGCTCGCATCTGTGGCTATAATGTGCCATTGTTTGCTCGTTGGCAGATTATGTGGTCGCAGTCCTTAATGCTATATTTGTCCCCACTGTTTTACGTATATGGGGTCTTTGTGTGACAGTATATGACATTAGGAGCGAATAATGTGGAATGTTGGTTGAAACAGTGTCATGCGTACTCCGTCAAATGTTCATCTTAAGAGCGGCCATAGATTAATGTACTTGAAACTAAAAATCCTTACTAAAAAATTTATTATAGAAGCGAAAGTGAGTTTGTTTGTTACCTCTTCACGCTTTAATGGCTAAACCGATTTTGATGAATTCGGTATAACACAGTACATGCTACCTACAGTTTTTGCCCTAGCGCCTTATTTATTGTAATAGCAATGCTAAGTTGTTTCCCTCTTTCTCCCTCATTTTTCACTCTTTAAAAAAAGCTTTTGTCCGTATCCACGGTCCCAACTATCTCTGTACCAAGATTCATCAAAATCGGTTTAGCCATTTAGGCGTGAAGACGTAACAAACAAACAAACTCATTTTCGTTTTTATAATATTAGTAAGGAAGAGTAAATACCTATTATTTATCAAACAAAGAATGGTCCTAAAGACTGTTTGCGTTGTCCACAGCTCCGCGGTGAGTTCCTGAAGGAGACCAAAGTATGCACGATCATATCTCCGCGACCGGGGCCGTCCAGCGCAGATGATGGCGATGATGTACAGGACACCCTTGTCACCAAACAGGTTTGTTACCTATTATTTTTTTATTATTATCAGGGCTGTGTTTGGCCACAATTCGCTTGGTTTGAAGCCAGGTTTCGGCCTATGGTGGGGCATAAGTACATTTTTTGGATGAGAAATCATGAAATAATTTGTCTCTCTCCGGGCGGAGCGAGTGGGAGTGCCAGACTTTTACTGACTAAAACCCCTCCAAGTTCCTTCTCTTGCTCTTTATGTTCCGGGGCCGCGGTATTTCAGCGGTGGGGCACACTAGCCTAGAAGAAACCGATTCACTCGAATTTAGAAGAGAAAAACAAAAACCGTCAGTGAATTCCACCAGCTGGCACTTCACACAATGAATGTGGCTAAGCGCTTTGTTCGAATCCGTGGAACTTCAAGCATATAACGGTGGTGATAGAATGGGGATGGGGGACTAAGATTGTGTAATTCCAAAAGCACACTCGGTAATGTAATAAAAAAAAGTGTGTGTGTCAGCTCCGACGCACGACTGGAGTTTACACCTTAAGTACGAGTATCTAACCATACGTAAAAAGAGTTTATTCAACTGAAAAAAGATAAATATCAAATGAAAGGGTAAATTCACAAATTAATGAAAAAAAATAGCAATATAAATACATCGACACTGATAGAAACAAACAAGCCCAATAACATATAGTATATAGGTAGGTATAGTCGCCTCAGCATACCATATGTACGTCTTAATACACTCACAGCCAAATTAGAAAGTTGCGCACCAACAACGTGACACATTTTCGTTACTTTAGTAGGTTTTACCCCTCGGATTTTTCTCATACCGGGCGCCTTATATATGAAAATCGATTCTTAAGGAGTAAACTCCAATAGACTGTCTATTTAACGGCGATGTTTAATTCTTTCGCTGCCCAGAACTCCGAGTACGATTCCAAAATATATGGAATAATTAGGATTGGGCAGTGAAAGGGGTAAAGGCTTTGCAGGTTGACTTTAACAAGCGTGTCGTTGTCAAATTAAATTATTGATGTTTCAAAATATGTGTACGCTCCACGCTTATCTTAGCGTGAAGCATACCTATTATCTAGCCCTAGGCTGTCTAGGACATGCCTAAGTCCTAGGACAAAAATGATGCTCTCTATCCCCCGAATACTGAAACGTCACTTAAAATTTAAGTCCCACTTAAATTTAACAGAGACTCAGAAGTGACGTTTGACCATACAAAATCTAAAGGTTAAGAGCTGCTCAAATGTTAAGCAGCCCTCACATTTTGAGTGACGTTTCAGTATTCGGGGGTATAAGTCTTCCTCTGTAAATCACATATTTAAAAAAAAAAAAAAACCTTGCCCTACACTAGGGATTTCTCCTGTATCGTGGGTGCGTTTACAAACATACAATGTCACATACACAAACAGCCAGACCCGAAACAACTATCTGCAGGTCATACAAATATTTGTTCCGTGCGGGAATCGCACCCGCGACACGCAGCGCAGCAGTCGATCGCTTAGCCACTGCCCCAACCGTGCCGTCAAACACACTTTCGCCTTAACAACAGGAAATGATAAATGGATATTTATTATCTGCTGTACATACTAAATGCCTGTACAGCTATTAATCAGTAATATCATAATTCATAAATGATCTGTCCAACTTAATGTTTATATAATTATTTAACAAATACTTACATTAATAATATGGCGATTACAAATCTGACATGTTAGTCATAATAGGAATTACAAGTTTACGAAAAAAAAAACTGCGTCAGGAAACGAACAGGATTTAAATGTTAGAAGTAAACAAATAAAAATTAATGTATAATTAACATAAATCCCTCTTAAACGATTGAAAAAACATTAGAGGTAAAAAAAAAACAGAAACACATTCTTGTAGTGTTAAAAATCTAGTCCGCCATATTAAATTTAGAATCACGTCGCTTATCAGACCATGCATAATAATCGAAAACTAATCAATAAACATGTACCTAATCAATATTGTGTAGTTGTAAGTTTGTAGGGGGTAATATCTGCACCTACTGAACCGCTTTTGAAAATTCTTACCAATACCAA
The DNA here is from genome assembly GCA_958449745.1 of Ochropleura leucogaster. NCBI lineage: Eukaryota > Metazoa > Arthropoda > Insecta > Lepidoptera > Noctuidae > Ochropleura > Ochropleura leucogaster. Next base: position 12,326,698 of record OY288221.1, on the reverse strand, counting down.
TAAAAGTCAGTTTACTTCCGAATGTCGTTGGCTATATAAAATTACGCTACAGCGGTAAGGGCTTGAGCAGTGTGTGAAACCGCTGGGCACAGTTAGTAAAATATAAAGTCAAAAAGATGATGTTTATGAAGAAGACTCATTAACTAATTCTGTATTCGCAAGTAAACAAAACTGCAAAGACTGACTGATCGCTTTTAGGCATTTTCTACCTAGCGTTTTTTCACGGATGGTAAATATTCAAATAAGGAGTGTTAGGCTTTTGACTAAAACCCATCCATTTTACTTCATTTGCCCTTTATGTTCCGTGGCCGCGGTATCTTTTTCGATCAACCCGCAATCCCGGACTAATCAACCTTATGATGATGCAGATGACATGAAAAGTTAAAATGTTCTGTTTGTCCACAGGGTATACAAACAGACCTGGCAGCAGACGGCACGGTGGACCCTCGCTCCGTAGACGTGTCCCAGCTGCATCAGTCCCGCTTCGGCCTCATCAGCCAGGCCCTGATGCTCATCCTTATCGCCGGCTTCCTCGCTTCTGAGACCCTCAGCGAGTTCTGGAAGACCAAGTGAGTACACCATCCCTTGACTGTATAGGGCGGTGGACGTGTCCCAGCTTCTTCCGCCAGGATCCTAACGAGCTTCCTAGTCTGGAATACCCCTCAGTAAGTTCTAGAAGACCAAGTTATGTGATGTATTTTTATGTAAACTCTAAGTCTTGACACTCCGTCGAAATCTCACTCAGACGTGCTGGTTTTTTTTAAAAGGTGCACAATGTCAACAGCTAATGATTGACTATGGTCATTATGGCCGCAGCAGCAGTTTCAATTAAGGGAAGCGGTCGATCAGACGACGCTTATTTCGAGAATATTCTGAGTCATGCACGCCCACAGCCTGTTATGTGGTCTCTAGTTCTTTCAAATAGTTGCATGTTTACTTCAGATAGGATAAGACTGTAGTTTTGAATTTTCGTTCGATTTGTCAGTTTTTGTCAGTTAACTTTATTTTCTAGTTTTAGTTAAGTGTTTTGAATATTATTTGGAACAGTTAAGTAAGGTTTGGAGGTGTATCGTAAGTCATTAAAGTCAGTACAAGTCTTACATTCCCCCCGCCCTCCACAATATTATACGGAGGCTCATATATTTTATTTTGTTTTTTTAGTACCTTTTGTTTGTCATAGCGTTAACAGAAATATATTATCTTTGAAAATTTCAACTGTTTAACTGTCGCGGTTCATAAGATACAGCCTGTTGGCAGACGGACAGTGGAGACTTACTAATAGGGTCCCGTTTTACATTGGCTCAGATCCCTATAAAATATCGCAATGACGGGAAGAACAAGAGCCTTTCAGTACCGTTAAGATCCTTTGTTATTATAACAAACACGTATTATTATAAAAAACTTTGGCAACATATCTCTTATTCTGATTCTCCCCCCACAGAGTCCCAGTGGTGTCCCGCAACTGGCACGACCTAGTCTTCCGTCTAGCGGAGATCGGGGTCGCGCTATGGTTCCCGTGCGTGCTGTGGAACTCCATGGCTCCCGAGCGCCTGTGGTTGCTCAACCCGCGCCGCTTGTTGGCGCGTCAGCTCGACGACGCGCGACTTGCGGACTTGCTAGCCAACCATCATGACGTCAAGGTAAGGAATATAGATTCAGAAATGACCATGGCTTTTGAGCACCTCTGGTTTTTTTATCCTATCATAATGTTGTCGTATTTTAACCAAAGGTTGGCTGGTAGAGAATGCCTAATCGCATTAAGTCCGCCTATGTACCGCTATTGTACATGAAGTTTAAATAAATATTATTTTCTTCCTCCGATTAGTAACACTTTAATTAGTTTATTTAATCGTGATATAATCTGTTACGGCGGCTAAATATACAAGATGATTTAATATTCGTTGGCAGTATTTTTTATATGCCCTACTACAAGGTCCGTAATTGGATAGTTGACACCACCACCACCATTCTAGACCTGAGAACTCCATTCATTTCAAAATAACTTTAATATTCGATTTTTAGTTGCTTTTAAATCAATAAATAGTTGCATCATTGACTTGACAACTTAGTGACGTCATCGATTGCGAGTCTCATACAAAATCTGTGGGGAAGCGCGTTTTGACAGCTCATAAAAAGTATATCAATTGATTGGTGGTGTCAACTACCCTATTGTACTTCATCATTAAGCCCATTAAAAGGTCTACACACATTACAGAATATGAAAATGGAGTGTAGTAGAAAATGAGTTTAGAGTAGAATTTTTACTATGGAACTAACCATAGTAATATCATGCAACAGCGACCTCCCTTCATATAAGAAATAAACTTCCTGAAATCCCACAATAATAACAGTTACTCCATACATTTAGGTTGCATAAGTGGAGATTTTTTTTTTTTATTTCAAAGTGCATTAGTGTATGTACAACATTAGTTTTACTTTATGCGTAACCCGAAACACGTGTCTAGTATGTTTATGTGAAGAAAGACACATAGATATGTACAAAATTTTAGAACTTTATCATGAAAAATCATTAAGTTATAAGCTTGTTATTTTACCTGGCTGTCCGTACAAAAACACGGTCATCGCGCGGTTCAAACGGCGCCGCACGTGTGTACTGTCGTTTTGACCTGCCGTGAGCTTGTCGCGTACTTAGTGCCCAAGTCATAACCTTTTATTAATATTTCTGGGACAAAATATAGCATGGTGTAATAATTATTGGAATCGATTCAGTTACTTATTCTGAACAAACTTTATTCAGGTTTCGCATATACTAAAAATAATCTTGTATATCTATAGCCAAACTTGCTCGTGTTTATGAGTACTTCACTCCCTTTAAGTATTGCCAACGATTTAGAAACAACTTGTATTTTCACGATTACGATGGTGGTCTAATTGAGAAATTTCTATAGAGTAAATAAATAAAATTGTCTATTCCTCATCCATAAATAAAACTGCATCTTTCTGTATAATAATATGATCGCCTATTTTAATTTATTTTAGTCAGTCTGTGCACAAGTTTCGCATAAAACACAACAATATTCACTATTGTTTATGCGGACAACAAACAATCAATCAATTTTCTGTATTTCGCGGTCGATTTTTATTACAACAAATGTCTTTTAAAATAATAAGTTGTGGTCAGATATTTTCCCCACATTTTCTATAAAAACCGTTACGTACTTTAACCGTTATTTTTATAACGATACATTTTTTCGATAAAAACCCAATTGTTATTTTATGTTACCTACGTTTGTCTCAATACGTTATATTAAATTAACGTAAGCATTTCGGTACGAAAAACTGACACAACAGTTTAAGTCAAGAAACAAACAAAAGACAATACACAAACACATATTATTGCAGTCTTGATAACTTGAGATAAACTGCGAACTGTTTATCAGTAGGTCGTTGACATGATATTAACATATCACTGTGTCACAGGGTAATTCAACAGTATTGCATTTATAACACGTTATATTATGAGAAAAGACCATTCACGGATAAAAAATTCTTTGTCCATTATTTTTGATATCCATAATTTTAAGAAAATACAAGTGTGACGTGTGTTTTTAAATTGTTTTTAGAGCGTCATCATACATCGTCGACGCTATAGTTTTTAATACGTTATTTTACTGTTTTAGTAGTTTTTTTGACACGTGTTTTTTGTTTTTGTATTGGAAAATTCGTTAAAAAACGAACTCCTTTGTCCCTTATTTTCTTATTGGTATCGGTTAGATGTCTTCAAGCTTTATATGCTTATGCTTTTGTGTTATTTTATCGATTTTATTACTATTTTTACTTTAAAATATTCCCCATTTTATTGATTCCCCGTCTCCCGTAGAGAGAGACATATATTATTTTATGAATATCACAGAAAAAAGTTTCGAAAGACTCTTTTTTTAAAGATTATAACTATGTCTATGTATTTTGGTGCAATACCTACTGAGCCAAAGCGAGTTCATCTCAAATATGTCGTCTACAGCTTAAATTGCTTCATCAATGTTCCATACACATGCGTTGGTTAACACATTTTGGGTTTCAAGTCACCAGTCACATTTTTAAACCTTAATGGTTTATATTCCCAGACTTTTACCCAGTTCGACTGCCCATTTTGGAGGGAGAAGGCTAAGTTTGTTCTCAATATTGTCTGGTATTGGCGCTGTATGGTAACGAAGATCATTCTCAAAGTCTTGCGACCACCTTTAGCTATAAAGCAGGATGGAGAGAAAACTAGTAATGATGATACGGTCGTGGATTTGCAGAGTAAATCAAAGGTGAGTTGAGTGGTCGTCTGTTGTTATTTGTTCGTTGTGGCCTTTGAGAATTTTAGTTCAAAATAGGACAGGGTTCTTATGGCCAAATTAAATGGACCAAAAAAACTTCAAAGGAAACTTTTAGGTTTTTTTATATAAATTAGAGGAACTTCCTACTAATATTATAAATGCGAATGTTTGTGAGGATGGATGGATTGATTTATGGATGTTTGTTACTCTTTAACGTCAAGACTGATGAACGGATCTTGATGAAATATGGCGCGGAGGAAGATTATAAGCTGGAATAACACACAGGATATATATTTTTTCGCATGTGGGCTAAGCCGCGGGCGCCAGCTAGTTATTTTTATATTTTAAAAGAAACTTGACCCTTCTTATGTATTACCTTATAATACCCAAGCAAACAAAAATATAAACAATCTATTTGTCCTAACAGCAGAATGTGGAAACCGACTCGCTGGTGGGCAGCGTGGGCTCGGCCCGCGATTGCTGGATCTGCTACGACAGCGCGCGCTCCGAGCCTCTCATCCGCCCGTGTCGCTGTACCGGCGACGTGTCTGCCGTTCATCACGACTGCCTAAGCCGCTGGCTCGTTGAGGTAATAATGCACTACTCACTAAAACAAATACCATAAGTTACTTCTTTTGATTTGTGATACCAGAAGTTACCTCACCTCGATATTAACTATTTCTTTCGTATTAATTTGAGAAGCTTTAAAAGCTTCTCACTCAGGAGCTCGTGGCTAAATAAATAGTAGCCGCTCGGGTCGATCTTAAGGTTAAGCCGCGCTTGCCTATGTTGGTCTGTGGATGGGTCACCACCCGTTACATACCGAGTTTCCTCCGTGCCTCGGAAAGCACGTTAAGCCGTTGGTCCTGGTTGTCATTTGTAGATCTTTAACAGTCGTTACAGGTAGTCACTGTTCCGAAAGTCCGACAACCAGTCTCACCAAGGGGTATCGTATTACCCAGTATTAACTGGGTTGTGGAGGTCAGATAGGCAGTCGCTCCATGTAAAATACTGATATTCAGCTGCATCCGGTTAGATTGGAAGCCGACCCCAACATAGTTGGGAAAAGGCTAGGCAGATGATGAATGTGAGAAGCTTTAAAAACAAAATTTGACTGGAATATCACGATAACGTTTGTAGTTGAAGGTGTAATATCACTAGTAAGGAATGCTGAAAAGTCTATGAGATTTTCTACACCACTTGCAGCGCATTGATTCTAAAGATTTTCGTAGGAACTGATAATATGACGATATTAATTTATATTTTTTTTTGTATTTACAGAGCGCGGCTAGTCCTGATGGTTTGAAGTGTAAAGTTTGCAACACGCCCTACATAGTGCAGGAGACTAACAGGTTCGTCTAGTCATATTTTAGGTTCCGAATAATCACAGAGCTTATTTAGCCAGTAAGGCTTCTTCTTGTGGTTTTTGACACTGAAAAGATGAAAGCATCTAATGACATGTAGCAAATATATTGCTATTTTGATTCATTAACCAATATCCTTACTAATATTATAAAAGTGAAAGTTAGTTTATTTGTTTGTGTAGTCGACGTAAATGGCTTAACCGATTTTGGTGAATTTTGGCACAGAGATAGTTGAGACCCTGGAGACGGACATAGGCAAATTCAAAGAAAAAGTGAGAAAAAGGGGAGAGATATACACACATCAACAAAGTCTAGGGAACAAGGACATTTCTAGTTTTTATTTAAAAACCCTTTCTTGTAATAGTGAGTGTTTTATATCAATACAAGGGTATTTTATTACCGTTTTTAATTTTAACATTAATAAAAACATTCTCATATTAAAAAAAAATATTTTTTAAAGAAAGAATTGAATAGTGCCAATATTGAGTATTACAACCTTCTATGATTAAGCACAAAAATAACGAGGTAGTAAGAAATACAGTAATTAACCTTACTTTAAACGTTTTTAATAATCTGTAGGACCTCCTAAAGCATTAGCAACAGCTCGACAACGGCGAGGCATACTTAGTATGAGATTGTCAATCATCGTCTGTGAAATATGACTCCATACACTGCGAAGGTGTAAAAAAAGTTGTTCTTCAGTATTCAGATTTTCCAAAGAATCACTGAAAGCTCTTCTCCCAAGCAAATCCCAGGCATGCTCTATGGGATTGAGGTCGGCAGACTGAGCAGGCCATTCCAACGTCGTAATATTGTGCTCGCTTAACGCATTGACCACTACCCTCGCGGTGTGTGACCGTGCATTATCTTGCATGAACATAAAATCTGGACCGAACTGCTGTCGATGAGGGATTACCATGGGGTGTATAACCTCCTGAATGTATTGGTTTGCATTCAAATTGCCCCGTATCCAAACGAGGTCGGTCCTTCCACCAAGGCGAATTCCAGCCCATACCATGATTGTTCCACCTTGGTAAGGATGAACTTCTTGCGGATTCTGGAGACGACTCCGACGTCCAGGAACTCGCCATATACGCACTCTTCTCGAATCAGGATGAAAACCGAAGCGAGATTCGTCGGAAAACAGAACCCGTGCCCATTGATGGTCGGTCCACTGTAAATGTGCGTTAGACCACAATAAGCGACGACCTCGATTTCCACGTCGAAGAGCTGGAACCCTAAGCGGTCTGCGAGCATGAAGATTGGCTTCGTGTAGTCTTCTCCTGACAGTTTGATCGCTAATAACCACTTGATGCTGAGACTGGAGGCTTGCGACCAACTGACGAGCAGTAATCGTGGGTTGCCGCCTTGCGGAATTAAGCAAGAAACGATCTTGTCGCTGGGTAGTAACCCTATTTCGTCCCCTGTGACGTTCGGCAACATCCCCTGTAGACCTGTAGCGTGCCCATAATCTGCAAATTACGCTTGGTTGGGTGTTGACAGCATCTGCTACGTCGCGTTGAGTTCGTCCAGCTTGCAGCATACCAACAGCTCTTAACATCTCTTCGCGACTTAAATGACGACGTGACATGATGACTATAGTCACAAAAATGCACAAACCATACGTAAAAGACGTATTATTGATAATAAACGTTATTTACAATCAAAGAAAATAATTTTTATTTTGCCTCAGAGAAACTGCACAATCAAACACTTTTAAAAGTTTTCCCTCCATATTCGAAAATCATTACTTACTTAAATTTATTTTTAAATTTTGAACAACTCTGTAACCTACTTTATTCTATTTTTATTTATTTGCTGCCAGTTATTAGCAAAACAAGATATACACGAAAAAAAAAATTGCGCTCATCTTGTTCCCTAGACTTTGTTGAGGTGTTTATTTTTTTTTGTTCAATCATCACGCGGGTTAAAGTTAGCGTTAGCCTAAAGGAACTATACCACGCGGACAAAGTCGTGGGAGGAAGCTAGTAATCAATATATTGCTGTTTTGATTCATAATCCAAAATTATTATGTAATGACAATAATGAGTATTGCTTTGTGTTGCAGTATTGATTCATTAGAATTCTCCTGTTTTCTATTACAATTGATTACGAATTGCAATTAGAATGCTTAGATGATTTCTAGTCCTATATCTTGTTTAGATATTGAGTCAACAATTATTTTTTCTATATCTTAACTAAAATATGTTTTTTTTTTTCAGAGTGGTATGGGAGCGTGGGTTCACAGTAGCGCACTGGGCGCGCACGGCGCTGGCCGTGGCGTGCATGTGCGGCGCGGGCGCGGCCGCGTGGATGTGCGTGCAGCTGGCGGCGTCGCCCGTCGCGCGGGTACTCGCTGCCGGGGCTGCGCTGTTGGTGTGCTATGTCGCTATAAGGTAAGAGGAGAGGTTTTTGGTCATAGTCTCAGTGGGATTTGGTAAATATCCTGTGTGTTTCGTTAATTTTCTCGTGAATATGTTCTTTAGATCTGACTCTTTCTACATTCTGTAAAAAAATACGTGTAACAAAATAGGGTATTATGTAAACATACTAAAGGGAGTCAACACACAGACAGTCAAACATAGCATGTTTTCAGCCGCCCCATACATTTGGCTCGAATAGGTATAGAATTTTTCATGTACTCGTATAGTAACGTCATCTTACGTGCTTACAAGCTTCTGAAAAAAAAATGTATCACTTTAAAGTCTCGCCATTAATCTAAATAACGTATATTTACTCACTCAAAATATTCAAAATCAAAATCAAAAGTCATTTATTCAAATTAGGCTGATAATCAGCACTTTTTGAACGTCAGATTACAAGAGACAGTCCCACAAAAACGCCCTGCCCTTCGCCACTTCCTAGTGTTTTAGCTGGGAAGAAGAAGTGGCGGAACAAACTCCCCAGCAACACATCTGTCTGTCAGGTTAGAAGAACCAGATTTTATACAATTCCGATTATCACAATAAATTATAAAGAAAAAAAATAAGAAATAATTCATTCATTGTCACTTGTCAGCTAGCTAACACCAATTATATATAAAAATAAAAAAATAAAATTACCCAAGTCTAAATAATAAATTCACTAGTCTAACGGGTGTGCCCGCTTACATGTGCAGTGAAGAAGTATCAAGTGATAAACTAGGACCATAGTGCAAAAGAAATAAGCTAAGCATAAAAATGATTTACCAATAACAGTAACAAAAAAAAAATGCTCGAGGTCACTAGTTAACCACATGTCAATAAATAAAAACACACAAAATGAAACAAGTAAATAAAGAAAAAAAAAAAGAAAAAATATAAAATTACATGACGAAGACATGTAACATATCAATAAGCTAATTTGGCGAAAGAACATGAAGAGAAAAAAAATTAATAATAATAACCGTCTTGAGTTCAACACAGTGACCAACTATGCTTATCGTCTAAATAGTCGTTAATTGAATAGTATGCTTTTAAACAAAGGTTAGATTTTACTTTAGCTTTAAATGCATTAAATGGCAAATCTAGCAGAGAAGAAGGTAGCTTGTTATAAAAAGTTATACCAAGCCCTACAAATGAATTATGAACTTTATGAAGCCGGTGGAAGGGAGCACGTAGTTTATGCTTATTTCTAGTGTTAATGTTGTGAATATCACTGTTTTTACTATATAGATGAATATTTTGCCTAATATATAAAATGTTGGCCAAGATGAATTGAGAAGCCACAGTGAGAATACCAATCTCTTTAAAAAAATCTCTCAGGGAAACCCGGGCACCTAGCTGGTAAATTGCACGAACCGCTCGCTTCTGCAGAACAAATACATTCTGGATATCAGCGGCTTTGCCCCACAGCAGAATACCATAGGACATGACGCTATGGAAATAACTAAAATAGACCAATCGTGCCGTGTCAACGTCATTGTATTGTCTAACTTTTCTGACGGCGTATGCGGCCGATCTAAGCCTTCCCGCTAGGCTTGATATATGTGGACCCCATTGTAATTTTGAATCTACTGTTATACCCAGGAACACTGCCGAGTCTACAGTTTTAAGCTTCTCATTGCCAAGGACAATGTTGGGACCAAGATTTCTAACATTGGGTAGAGCGAATTTAATACATTTAGTTTTATTGGCATTAAGAACAAGGTTATTTGACGTGAACCAATCCGTGACCATTGATAGCGCGCTATTGACATCGTTAAAATCTTGTCTATTTCTATCTACTTTAAAAATAAGAGACGTATCATCAGCAAACAGAACAACGTCACAAATACCCTTTAAATTATATGGTAGGTCGTTAATATAAACCAAGAATAAAAATGGACCTAGTATCGAGCCTTGAGGTACACCTAGCAGAACAGGTAGCCCAGAAGATTTCGCGCCATTAACATCTACACATTGAAATCTGTTTTGTAAGTATGAGTCTATTACATTTAAGGCTTCATTTTGAACTCCATAATGATGTAATTTCCGTAAAAGCGTGTCATGGTGAACGCAATCAAAAGCTTTAGAGAGATCGCAGAAAATACCGATTGCATTTTGAGCGTTCTCCCACGCATTAAATATGTGCTTCAGCAAAGCAACACCCGCATCTGTTGTCGAACGACCTTTTGTAAAGCCATATTGATCGTTGTGAAGAAGGTTGTTTAAATTAAAATGTCTCAATAACTGCTTGAGTATTAACTTTTCAAAAATCTTACTAAAGGCAGGTAAAATAGAAATTGGTCTGAAGTTACCCATATCATTTTTATTGCCAGATTTAAAAAGAGGGATAACTTTACTGCTCTTCATAAGGTCAGGGAAAGTACCTAAATCAACGCATTTATTAAAAGTAATAGCTAGATGTGGGGCAACAATGTCGATAATATTACTCAAAAGTTTAATAGAAATGCCCCAATAATCACCTGTGTTTTTCGACTTAAGAGAATTAAAAACATTAACTACATCACGAGGTGTTACATGATCAAAACTAAATACGTGATCACATTTAGGCACGCTAGTTTGCAAAAGATTTTGAGCTTTAGACGGTGATGAATTTAAGGAGCGAGTCGTAGTTATCGGTATACTGGCAAAATAATTATTAAATGATTCTGCTATGTCCGCTGCTTTATTAACTAATTTGTTATCAACCATTATTTCAACTTGATTTTCTCGTTGAACCGATTTACCCGTTTCATTGTTTATAATTTTCCAAGTGGCTTTTACTTTATTATTAGAATTTTTAATAGTATCGCTTAAAAATTTTGATTTTGCAATGACACAAATCTTTTTAAATAATTTTGAATATTTTTTAACATACTCTAGAAAAGTAGTATCAAACCTGTATCGTTTCAGACCATACAACTCATATAGTCTAGCTCGACTTTTATAAATTCCTGGCGTAGCCCATTGGTTGAAGCCAACGGAAGGTTACCGTATTACATTACCGTAACCTACAACTATCCCACTGTTGGGCAAACCCAGCAGTGGGATAGTTCAGTGAGGCCTTTGGGCCCCAACGGAGAAGGCACGAGTATTGATCACCAGGCTAAACACAAATGCTCTATAGAATATTTATTAATATATTTTTCTTTCAACAGGTTCCTCGGTATGAACACAGTCAGCGCGTACCAGAGAGCAAAGGTGTCATCTCTACGCATTCTGACAGAACCATTGACAGAAATAACGGGTCACACCGACCATGGACAACTGTCAACGATCAGCAACACAGTTACTGTGGAGATAGCTTCGAAATGTGTCCTCGAACGAGCCCTCAAGGGCGAAGTGAATAAATAACTGTTAAATGTAACGATAAAAAACTGTTAAAAATAACGGTAACTGTTACAATCATGATAAAAATAACGGTTACAGTAACGGTGATACGTCAGTACAAACGCAGTGAACAGTGATGTGATACAGTGAATGTTACGAACTTGTAATTTATTTTTTCTGGAACTTATCGTGAACTTTTTGAATACCAGTTACTGTAAAAAACTCTTAAATGACTCGAACACAGCACCGAAAAACTCTATGGAAATTTGTTGGGGTTAAAAATAGTGATACGTCCCCAAAACAAGTGGTCTACTGTCAATAATTAGTCGATTCAGTGAAATCGACTAACGAGTTTGCGGAATAATCGATTAAATACTTATCTGTATAGATTTTTTTTTATTTTAATCTTCAATCATTTGGAGAAACATCATTATTCCACACATTGAGTATTGCCTTACAAATTATTTGTATTTAAAATTCGACTTTTATTAGTCTAAAATTCGATGTAATACCTATGTTATTTCTCTTTATGCCAAATTTCTTTTTTAATGTTAAATTAGGACAGTTGTTTCAAATGTATGTACTGTTAGTTCAGACGTAATTTATCACAAAAAAAAATATTTATAATTATTTTTCTAAGATTTCTTCACGCACGGATCTTTTTTCTCTTAGCAGATACATTTATGTTACCAAAACTAAATTATTGAATGCAACCGATTACTGGTTCTGGCTATATTCTTTCAGTTCTATTTTCAAACCTTAGTTTTTTTTTATAGATCTCAGTGTGTCGTGCCAATAAAAAAATATTAATTAAACTTCTACAACGCTGCAAGGATATTTGGCGGTCGCAAGACCGAGATAGAGGTCGCTGTCGGTGAACATTTATGAAAAAAAAACAAGATGGCGGCATTAGTACCAAAAGTCGCCACGCGCGGTTTGATCCTTCTGCAGCTTTGTATTCTTTTTATATCCATTCCCTCTTTTATTTTTCAAAACTATCATAATACGTACACAGTAGGTTTTGTGGATAGTTAGCTGTGATAACGTTAGTTTTTCCTAATGGTGATATAGTTTATTTTGCAGAGTCGGGCATAGTGTTATTGGTGTATTTGTGGCTTGCCCCTTTACATAGGACCTGTAAGTAACTGGCAAAATACAAATGTTTTCCTATGAGCGCTTGGCATTACAGGCGAGGAGAGAGAGAGAGATCGTATCGTCGTTCTTATGTAAAGACCCGAATTAATTTCTAAATTTTAAGTCATTAATTTATATATTTTTTTCTTTGTTTTATTGAAAGAAGACATGCGTGCACAAGCTTATATATCACAAATAACTATTCACATAACGTATTGTATTTAAATAAATATAATAATTATAATAATTGAAAGTAGGAAGTAAATAGAAGAGGCTATAGGGAAGGCAGGGCGCTCATTCCTACCCGCTGAGTTGTGATATTAAAACAGCGGTGTTCGCCAGATTTATACGGAAACCCTTAGAAATACATAAAAAATATAAAATAAACATAAATTACATAACCCCTTTTTGTTTTATTTTGATTGGCTTTTCCTTGGTTCGAAATATTTTTTTATGCTTTTTTTCCCGCTTAACGTGACAAAAATTTTCAAAAAATATTTCCACAACACGAAAACTTGTTCACCATGATAATGGAGCTTCTTTACTTTAAGTAAAGTATCAAAAAATGTACTGAACAGAAAATAGTTTTGTATTTTTAACCACTTTCAGTTAAATAAATCTGTAAACATGTTAATATTTATTTTTCTTTTTGCAAATCTGTTTTAAATTATAAAATAGCAAGTTTTAACTAAAAAAATCACAACCCCGCTTAAAAATTAATCAAAGAAATGTATGTGTGTAATGTATGTGCCAAAATAGAAGATCGTATGGATAGTCATTTAATATCTTAAAACTACAGTGTAGACAGTGTAGTCAATTTGAATATTTGAAAAAAAGCTTGAATAGTTCAACAGTTAAAAGATTCAACAGAGGGCATAGACAAAGTGAGTTTGCCAACGTTAAGATGACGACAACTTTAAATTTGCAGTTCAAAGAGCGCTGCTTGTCAAGAAAATATGTATCGATATGTCAAACTGGGTATATTTATTTTAGTTCCGTTTTTTCCCGCCTGCATAGATAACTCGGTTGAAGTACACACGACGGCACATCAACCTACACAAAAGTATTTTAACCAGCTGCCCTACCATGACGTCTTAAAACAGAACTTATTCCACTGAGGGAAAGAGACAGAGCTATACAGGGTTTCTAGCACCATCTCTTTCTCACACAGGAATAAGAACTGCTATAAGATATTATTGTAACCCTTCTGATCTCTCTACTGCAGTGTACGATCCGTAGTAGAGAGATCTGGTTATAATAGTTTAGAATAAATAGGTTAACCTGCCGTCGTGTGTACATTGGTTTGACATAAAGCTTGTGTTGTTTAAAACGCTTTGTAATTGCAATTTATCTAGGTACTCTGTAGTACAAGCTTCTGACATTTTGGATACAGATTAAAGTGTGTGTCGACTACGACGCTTCATTTGATACAAGAATCGAAGATCGGATATTTTCCAAAGAGCAATAATGTTAAATAAAACCTATGGTTTGGTGTATAAGCTATGGTCCACCTAAATTAAGAAAATAAGAAGTTTCCGCATTTGCAGATTTGCAGCGCATGTTATGAGCCTCATTCAGATTTTACTAGCTTAGGGAAATAATAGTCATTTAAAAATGATGTAAGATGCATTTAGTTCATTGTGAAAGTCGCTTTTGTGATGTGTTTTCATTATAACTCTGAGTCCTATCCGAAACGATCACCTTCTGGTTTTCCAAACAAATTTCTAAAGCTAACATGATATGACGCGATATTTTTTTGTTAACGCGACCGATCGCTTCGGTTAGGTCACGGGGTAGTGCTATTTCTGCTTGAACTTATATTGCAACACGATATAAAAGCAATGTAAATATTAAGACAAAAAATCGTATTTACTATATTAAATTATTCAAATATCGAGGAGATTATTTTAATAAAATAATTCGCCAAAAAAGTTCAAAATAGAATATAAAAAATATATTAGAATCGTTTCTCAAGTAGATAACAAAATGTATTTGTAAATGTATCAAAGAGCAGACTTCAAAATTTTAAATATTGCCAACTGTTAAAATTGTAGGTAATTGTGTTGTCAAAAATTGCTAGTTATCTAAAATAACAAATGTAGCGTTCCAGTACTGGTTGAATTTGTGTGCTGCCATATTTAAATTGAAAACATTTTTTAAATGCACCGTTAAAGCCCGCTTGCACTACTAATCTACGCATTCGTAATAGTATAATTGGTTCTGGTCAACTTCAAATGATTTAAAAAAAAGAATGATTATGTAGTCTGGTAAAGCATTGCCTGTTGTGTGGAGTGAGTCAAAGGATGCTCCTAAAACACGCGCGGGTGCTCGCTTTCATTCGTGTGATTAGTGTCTAACCTAGTATCAGAGTTTTATGTTGTCCATGGGCCTTTGACTTGTCTCAATATGCCGTCGAGAAATATCTGTCAGGCATGTTGGTTTCCTCAAGATGCTTTCCTTCTTCAAAGTAAGTGATAATTAAGTACGCAGATGAATCCGAAAAATCAGAGGTACGTCCCTAATAACCCGTCACCCGCGTCCGCGCCTTTTTGCGCAGTTCATACTATTCCTGCATTCACAAGTGTTTGTTCAGACGCCCTTACAGTTATTGTAAGATGGTTTAATTTAATTAATAAATAAACTTGTTTCAAATTGTACATTTACAGAAATATATATTCAATAAATGAATAAACTTAATAAAATCACTTTTTTATCTATCCAACCAACCAACGTGACCAAAGAGCTCAGACAGCCTTACCACAACAATAACGATCACGTACTCGCGAGACAGTTCGCTTTGATTAGTGCACGCGATTAGCTTCTACAATATTTCTCAGTCATCGCTTGAATTTCCGTCAATTAGTATAAAATATTTCGCGCCATTAAAATTATATTTTTAATAATAAAATATCTATTTTGCTATTTAATTCTAATGTTAGTGGTAGATTGCTAGTTGTGTGTGATCTAAGTCTTGTTCAGTAGATTTACTATTAAAGGACATAACCTCCTTTTGGAGCAGTCGGGTAAAATTAAAGTAATGTAAGATTCAAGGATGACAATAGACATAGAATTAGTTTTTTTTAATTGTTTTCACTGTACTTGCATTAACAAATTTTGTTATCTATGTATTCTATAGATTAGAATGCTAGCCATATCATTATCGTCGATAAGTAGGTACAGTTTAGCCATAACTTATTTTGTGAGAGTTGAATGTTAATGTGAATTTTGTGTGCTACTTGTCATTATTGCAAGATCTTAAAATCTACACACTGTTATTTTTTATCTGTATGTTCACTGTACCTACGACTAAATTCGGTAATCAATTTATAGGTTGTGCCCTAACCAAAGCAATCAGTCACGCGAATGTCACGATGCCGACCATTGTTTAAATTAAATGGAAGGCGTCCTCTGTATTCGCGGCCATGCCTTCGGACTTGAAGAATTAAATGAACGCGATGGACATAACAGGTGCAAAACGATCGCTTTGGTTAGAACGTGGAACGTTCGAATGTTATTTCTTGATATTTAATTCCCTCGTGTCTTAAAATTTGCAAACATTCAAATAACGTTAAAATAACTATTATAATAATTAATTGTATTGATCTCTGCGAAGGGATTCTTTTAAAAGTTAGTGATTGGAATAAAAAATAGTTTCGGTGAGTTTTGTAAATAAATTAAATTAAGGTTCCAGTTATTACCTGTATCTGGATGGTCGTGAAATAGATGAATCTAAATTAAACAAGATTTGTAAGTAGTAAGACTTTGTTTTATTTATTTACCCAATATCAAAAGATGTTTACCTCGTTGCTGTAGTGGTCGCAGGCGCAACTGCTAAGTGAGTCTTGGGTTCGATTCCCGTATTGGGCAAAGTGTCATTGGGTTTTTCCATTTGGAATTATTCTTTGGACATGGAATTATGAAGGATGAAGCACATGTGACTGAATATGATGGATTTGAATGTTGATGGACGGAGAGCGAGAGGAAGGCCAAAGAAAAGATGGATGGATTGTGTAAGGAATGCTATGAAGGAGAAAGGAGTAAAATGCCGTGACGTCTGACAGGGGAGAATGGAAGAAGAAAACGTGTTGCGCCGATCCCAAATAGAATGGGACAAGGGCAGGAAAATGATGATTTTATGAATTAGTCAGTAGCAGGCACGGAGTTTGAATCTGTTCCCAATTGATGGCAATAGTATTGCCCCTTAATACATAAGACCAGTATAGCTATTCACAAATTATCCCATCGTAACCGTAATCGACAATCGGCACAAGTCTATGTTCTCGTAATCCAATCGGCAAAACTGTATTGACAGATCAGTGTGAGGTTGCTTTTTTTAAAACATGGCAAGGTATGTTTAACATTACATAATGAAAGCTAATGGAATTTGTGGTCGATATTTAGTTTTTTTTAAAAGTTGCCCCACACTAGGAATTTCTCCTGTATCGTGGATGCGTTTACAAACATTTAAACTCACATACACAACCTGCTAGACCCGGAACAACTACCTGTGGGTCATACAAATATTTGTTCCATGCGGGGATTGAGCCTGCGACACGCAGCGCAGCAGTCGATTGCTAAACCACTGCGCCAACCGTGTCGTCTATTTGAAGTGATGAATATATTATTTCACCAGGTATTTATTTCATTTTAGGTATGACTAGCTGTTCCACGCGGTTTCACCCACGCTGCTCAGCACCTGTTGGTCGTAGCGTGATCTTTTAAAGCCTATAGCCTTCCTTAAGAAATGGACTATCCAACATTAAAAGAATTTTCCAATTCCAACCAGTAGTCCCTGAGATTAGCTCGTTCAAACAAACAAACAAACTCTTCAGCTTTATAATATTAGTATAGATTGACGTCTTCATACTGTAACTAGGCTGTTCAGACATGTTAAAATTGACCATGTACGGATATGTGAATAGCGTTTAGAAAACGTTTTCGATTATACTCACGGCAGGATTGCAATCGAGTGCTTGTGAATAGCTATGCTTATTATAACTGGGTACCAACTATTAGGTACGGGTCAACTTAAATGATAATAATTTACTAGCTTCCGCCAGCGACTTCGTCTGCGTGGCATAGTTACTCTGGGCTAACGATAACTTTAACCCACGTGATGATCGAAAATAAAATATCGTTCTAGAGAGAACATTATTTTTTTTCGATGAAAAAGTGAGAAAGAGTTGAAGTGAGAAACAGTGTCAATATGACTTAACTATAGAACCAGCTTCCAAAACACAAATAAATTAAAGTCACTCAAATCAAATCATTTATTTCAATTAGACCATTACAGGCACTTTTGAATGTCAAGAAACAAAATGAATCTACAATCCCGGTCACAAGGCATAATAACTTGTGAAAGTACTGTAGTTGCCCATTCCAAAGCGTTGATCTCTATGGAGAAGAATGGGCAAGAAACTCCATGGACACTCTTTTAAATTAATATTTTTACAAAAACGTATTTACATCATTCAGGTTGGGATTATACAAATATGTGAGAACGATGTAGAAAGACGTGCACAGTAAGAGCGTCCAGAGTAAATCAAACAAGTCCAGAGTAAAACTGAATAAACATTATTCTAAATAAAATGACACAAGTAAATAAGTACGTGTCCCTTTTTACAATAACATAAATATCAATTCGTGTAATGCTTTTTAAAGTTAATTTTTGTGCTGGTCTGAAATATTATACCTACAGAGAAACATTCCAAAAACCGTAAATTTGTAAATGCGTCACAAAAAAAAAGTCATTACAAACTTAATTGTAGTTGGTAAGTTAACTGCGACCTCTGTCGATGAATGACATTAGAGAAGCAAAGACGAAAGAGGATGAGTGTACTTTATCTCCTTTATTTTGGGATTTAGCTAATATGGTATTGAGGAGCAAATCTTTTTGATTTTGCAGATATAACGGTAAGAGACCTGCAGCTTTATTTCACCAGATCCATGCCTCTTTTTTTGTGGATGGGAAATCTAATATATAAAATTCTCGTGTCACAGTGTTAGTTACCATAGTCCTCCGAAACGGCTGGACCATTTTGAATGATTTTTTTTTTAAGGTTTGAGAATCGGCCAACATCTAGGTATTTTATATACCCTTCTTTAGAAAAGGATCTGAGCAGCGGATGAAACCGCTGGGCACAGCTAGTCATTATATAACTTTCTTTTTTGCGGGGGGGGGGGGGGGAGGGTCAGACTTTTACTGACTAAAATCCACATGTTCCTTAGTCTTTTATGTTCAGGGGCCGCGGTTTTCGTACAACCCGCAACCCCGGACATCTATAGCCTCTTAGTCAACGAACCACAAAACCACTAGGTACCATATCGATCGCGTTCCTTAGGTGTTAGTAGGTGCATATAACGTAGGCATACGGCCTGGCACGCAAAGCTCCAGTGCATCGATTTTACCAATTTCTGGCAGCTCGCCAGCTCAGTACTGCTCCCTCAAGGTCACGAGAATAACTGTCTGTTTTAGTATCTAGTGCCTAGTTTATGGTTGTTTCTTTGTAGGCTAGGTTTGGGGTTACATACATATCACGCTATTCCCGAAGGGTTAGGTAGAGGTGTACTTAATCCTACTATAAAATTACTAGCTTTTGCCCGCGGCTTCGCTCGCGTTAAATTCGGGGTAACACTGTCCCTTTTTTGATTTGCAGGTACCTGCTACCTGTAGTTTTTGCCCTTGCGCTTTATTGATTGTAATAGCAAAGCTAAGTTTTCTTCTCTTTTCTCCCTCATATCTCACTTTAAAAAAAATTCTATGTCTGTCTCCAGGGTCTCAACTATCTCTGTACCAAAATTCACCAAAATCGCTATTTAGGTACCAAAGTCAATTCAGAGTCGTTTTGGTATGGACATGTAATGAGGAGGGACTAAGCACATGAGTGACTAAAAGAGTGATGGATCTGGATGTTGATAGACGGAGAGCGAGAGGAAGACCAAAGAAAAGATGGATGAATTGTGTAAGGTATGATATGAAGGAGAAAAGAGTAATTGATGCCGTGACGTCTGGTAGGGGAGAATGGAAGAAGAAAACGAGTTGCGCCGACCCCAAATATAATGGGACAAGGGCAGGAAAATGATGATGATGAAATATGAGTGTATGTGTAGTCGTGTGTTCCGAATTCTGTCCAACCTCAACACATTAAACAGCTGATTAATCATCATCAGCTAAGCCTTTTCCCAACTATGTTGACGTCGGCTTTCAGTCTTACCGGATACCAGTATTTTACATAGAGCGACTGCCTATCTGACCTCCACGACTCAGCTAGTACTGGGTAATACTATACCCCTCGGTGAGGCTGGTTGTCAGACTTTCGGGTCACTGTCAACCTGTAACAACTGTCAAAGATTTACAAATGACAAAAACAAACAAACAGCTCATTATCAACATTAAAAAAAACAACTCTCAAATTATATTTTAGTGCTTCTGCCAACATTATTTAAAAATATAATAATAGTCAAAATAAATATTGCGAAAGCTAGCTCATTTAACAAATTCCACTTTAATGTAAACTTTAGTATTCCAAACTTATGTTTCTTATAATGGAACTAGCTTTTGCCCACGGCTTCGTTCGCGTTAAATTCGAGGTAACACAGTTCCCCTTTCCTGATTTGCAGTTACCTGCTACATGTAGTTTTTGCCCTTGCGCCTTATTTATTGTAATAGCAAACCTAAGTTTTCCTTTTCTTCCCTATTTATCCCTCGTTTCTCACTTAAAAAAAATATAATATTAATAGCCTATTTCCGTTTCCAGGGTCTCAACCATCTCTGTACCCAAATTCATCAAAATCGGCTTAACCATTTAGGCGTGAAGATGTATCAAACAAAGAAACTCACTTTCGCTTTTATAATATTAGTAAGAATTATCCAATTTTTTTTAAAGGTTTAAATTACAAGGTCCATAAAATGGCTTCACTGAATTGATGGCTAGTCTTTAACTTTCATTACTAAGCTAAAGTTATTGTGTAAACATGCAAGTTAGATGCGCCTTGGTGTCTCGAGTTTTCTCAAACACTGGCCTATTGCCAACAATCCAGAAGATTAAATTTTTCTATCAGCTTATGTAAAGTGCGCTTTTTCACATCTTCACGCCCGAGTAGGTTATATTAAAGCATGACTAAGCATGCAAGTTGAAAACTGTATGACTATGCTTTTTAAAAACAAAAGAATCATATCAATTTGAGGGCACGGTTGGCGCAGTGGCTCAGCGATTGACTGCTTTATTTATCTGTAATATCGTTCGCAGGTTTGCTGGAAGAGATTTCTTTATGATATAAGCAGTACCTTTGTGCTTTTTTGTCTCTATGTATTTTTTTCTTTCATAATATACTTAATAATTTTGTCTACATAAATAAATAAATATAATTTAATATTTTAATTACAATTTTTGCTTGAATAACTTTACAATTTATATAATTATACTAAATGACGTCACATCATGACCGCAACACTCCCAGGCGTTTGAACTGTAGTAGAAAATTTGGGAGTTTGTTTTTATTTATATATATTTTTTTTAACGACACGTAGTTGTTGTAATTAACTTCTAACAATTTTCTTAGGTTGGTCATAGATTAAAGTACAAAAAAAATTACATGTAAATTAAATTCCCTACTCAAACGAACGATAGAAATAGCAATACTATCTCACAGCTGCATTCAAAATTCCCTAACGGGTCTGCGGTCAAGTATTTGCATATCAATCGACTCACATTACCATTACCCTGGCTTTAAGATAACTATGCATATTAGTTAAGTTGATAGTTATGTGTGACAGGACTTTGCTATTAGAAACTCTCTTATCACGCCACTAGCCTTCTCTGAAAAAGGTAAGTTGGGATTTGTGTCCAGACTAACCAATGCAGCTGAATAAGGGTTTTCTTTTTTGACGGCACAGTTGGTTCAGTTCTGAGCGATCAACTGCTGCGCTGCGTGTCGCTAATTTGATCCCCGCACGGAACAAATATTTGTATGACCTACAGGTAGTCCTTACCTCCTTATGTTAGTGTATGTTAGTTTATATGTTTGTAAACGCACCCACGAAACGGGACAAATGGCTAGTGTGGGGCAACCTTATATTGAAAAAAAAAAAAAAAACTCTTTTGGTGCGAGTGTATATGTAGAGTTACTATTACCAATTTAGAACCATCTCTGTAAATCTTTAGGACGTCCTAAAACGACAGATGAGACCAGCACCTTAAGGCGTGTCGCCCACACGACCAAGAGTCGAGGCGCAGTCGAGGCGCGGGCGCGTTAGGCGCGTCGCCCACACGACATTTGTAAAGAAAATCTCACATCAGAGTCACGCCGCAACGAGATTTTCTTTACAAATGTCGTGTAAGGTGCTGGTCTCATCTGTCGTTTTAGGACGTCCTAAAGATTTACAGAGATGGTTCTAAATTGGTAATAGTAACTCTACATAAACACTCGCACCATAAGAGTTGTTTTGTTTCAATATAAGGTTGCCCCACACTAGCCATTTGTCCCGTTTCGTGGGTACGTTTACAAACATATAAACTAACATACATTAACATAAGGAGGTAAGGACTACCTGTAGGTCATACAAATATTTGTTCCGTGCGGGGATCGAATTTCGCGACGCGCCTAACGCGCCCGCGCCGCGTCTGCGCTTCGACTCTTGGCCTAAAAGGCAAGCGTCAGGCTAGCTCGCGAACTTCTGCTGGGGTTGCGGATTGTTCGCAGTACAGTAGCTCTGAAACACAAAGGGCAACAGAAGGAACATGAACGGGTTTTGGTCCGTAAAAGCCTGACACTCCTTAACGCTCCGCCAAGAGCCGGGGAAGTTATATGATGATTTCCCACTACAAAAAAATAGGCTAGTCTCCGAAATACAAGATTATTGAAGAGTAAACAAGTACACATATTTATACAGCAAGGGCTTGTTTTTACTTTTGCCAGAGACTAAGCGTTGCCATACCACGTGGCAACGCGGCCAGTCTCTGTGACAGCGTTGAGGACGAATTTTTGGACGCTATTTTATATTTTGTTTATAAGTAAGTTTCTTTAAGTTAAGTATTTAAATTTATGTTTTTTTTTGCACTTTTAATATTGGTCAACACGACTTTATCAAATACATATTTTATTGGCTTGAATACCACCGATTTTTAATTTGCTTCTAATACACGCAGTTGCAAACATAATACGCATAATATGACTTGATAGCCAACCTGAGGTTTGATTGATCTTTATAAAACAACTTTTTACACGTATTTCAGAATAGCCAACATAAAAACAGTAAATCAACTGCAAAAGAATGGTAGTGGACAGCTACCCAGCTCTCGACATTTAGTTTCAAACATTTCGTAATAACCTCACAGGGATATACAATTTTCATTCGTAACTTCGAACGGTGAAGTTTGTTTGTATTCTCAGGGTGGCTTCAATAATGCAAGGGCTGTTGCACTCGTATGTAAGTACAACAGTACCAAAGTACAAATACACCTGAGAAATTTTGCGCATCTGCAATCTTCGTTTTCTGCATGTTTATTTTTCGCTCTGATAATCGCTCTTTCGTATTTTCAAATACGGCCAAGTGCGAGTCGGGCTCGCACACCGAGGGTACAAATTTGTAACATAAACGGCATATCTTTTGATTGCGTAGACTTATAGGGTTAATTTTTCACAGTTCAAATATCAGTATACAGTTTTATTTTCATACGATATCTCCACGGGTTCCCGAGATAAAAGGTCTTGACAGACAGACAGTAGATGAACAACAGAGTCATCCAATAAGGGTTCCGTTTTGCTTTTTGATGTACGGAACTCTAAAAATTAACGACAATTGCCGAAACGTATACTTTTCCTGGGCTACATACGGCAGTACAGGTTACTGCCGTATGTATGTATTGTGTGAATATTTTAGTAGTTCAATATACATATTGGCTGTACGTTAGGTTATGTCGCGAGGCGCCTTAGGTTCTATGTCCTTAATGTTTAAATATTTGTTGTTGTGTTCTCCTATAATTATCGTGGATGCGTTTACAAACATTTGAACTCACATACACAAACAGCCAGACCCGAAACAACTACCTGTAGGTCATACAAATATTTGTTTCGTGCGGGGATCGACCCCGCGACACGCAGTACAGCAGTCGATCGCTCAGGAACTTAACCAACTGTGCCGTCAAAAAATAACTCTTATTCAGGTGCATTTGGTTTGTCGACACCGATCCCAACTTACTTGTTTCGGAGAAGGTACGGTACATGATGAGAATACTTCATAGTTTTTAAATAACAGTTATATCATCCAATGCTGATAGTAATAGAATTAGAGCAACGATGGTTGTCTTAATGGAATTAGACGGTGTGACTCACATACATCACCTCGTATAACTGCGTATTTTGCGGTGATGTCAAAGGGCACACATCGTCCTTGCTGGCACATCATTGAGGCGGGCAATTCACGATTCAGTAACGTTTATCGGTCACGACACTCGAACAAATGAACACGTTATGTCTATGGTTAGTCATAGTTTCATTATTTCCTAAGACTTGTCCAAGATTCTGTCTAGACTGAAATGCAAGGACTGTGAGCTGTGTTTTAACGATCAGTAGGCCTACTATGACATCTTAAAGCAGAACTTATTCCACTGAGTGAAAGAGATGGTGCTAGACACCCTGTATAGCTCTGTCCCTTTCTGCTTTAACACGTCATGGTAGGGTAGCAGATCATATTGATAAAGTTGATAGATAATTTTATAATGCAACACGTATAAAACATATTGTCAGTTTCAGCCATATTCTACCACGTAGGCTCGCAAAAGATTTAAACACAATTATCATAAAATCATACAAAACAGTTTTAAATCCTTACTAATATTGTAAAAGCAAAAGTGAGTTTGTTTGTAACGTCTTTACACCTTAATGGCTTAACCGATTTTGATGAATTTTGGTACAGAGATAGTTGGGACCCTGAAGTCGCACATAGGGTAAAAAGTGAGAAAAGGGGGAAGAAAAGAAAATATTTTTTTTTCGATCTTCACATGGGTTGAAGTTAACGTTAGCCCAAAGTAACTGTATAGTGCTCCGGTACCGGTCGGTCAATAGATTTCAGTAAATCGTTTTATCATTGTGTATAATATAAATACAAAAGGACCTAAAAACGTAATTAAGCTGAAATTTATTATAATGTCACTTAGTGGAAACGGGTACTAGGATTATGAAACTAAATCAGAACGCCCACAGGAATATGGTGGCCTCATAAATATGGAAGGTGTGGCTCAAGAGATGAACAACATTACAATGTAAATGCTCGGGGCAGAAGGCCTATTTAATTTTTATTATGTTTATTTATTTAGTGACTTCAACGACTTACTCACTTACATTATTATAGCTACACAAATAGTGAGTTCGTCACTTATAGCACAGTATTTGCAGAACTTAGAAAAATATAAATAAGAATATTAATATTATACAATTTGCAAAGGAAAATATTACACAAAAAATTTCAAAATGTGAAATGATGACTAAAAATTATAACATAGATAAATAAAAAAATTGATATTTTATACTCTTTATAAATTGGAAACATTACCAAAAAAAAAAATGTTACAGTAAAAATAAAAGGCTGATTATGAAGAGAATGGAAGCGGATGCAATAGATTAAATCCGGTGTAGTAATTTTTTGCTTTAACACAAAAAATTACTACATTCGTTTCATTCGTTCGTTGCATTATGAGATTGGTAATCTACTACATACTAAACTTGTCAAAATCAACCATTATGCGATCAGTGATAGACCATTCTGACACTATTGTAATAGCAGACTAAGACCCCCGGATCCCTTGCAGGACTTTTGTATTGTGCGTTGAATATAATCGTGTTGTTCCACTCCTTGCGGAAGGATCTAATGTGTAAAGTTCTTTACTTACTGTACTTTTATTTGGTATTTGTAATTTATTTAAATGTCATAACTGACATAGCAAAATATAAAGCAATAGACTATCTTTCACCCACAAAAATTTAAAAATATATGCCATCGGTTTTTTGGAAGATATAAATTATTTTCAAAATTGTATCTTAAGGAGACTTATTAGGTCTCAAATACACCAAAGGATAGATTAGTTTCGAGATCTTTTAGGCCTCCAAAGCACCTTTAAAAATTATAGCTCAGTGGACGTGTTAAATAATCCTTCTGCGTGTAACTTTATAGTGGCCTAGCTATCGCGGGAAAAGCACAACAGAGCTGTATACATATTGATGAGTTGTTGAAACTGTGAACTTCATATTGGCTGTTATCGTTTGGAAACAAGCGACTATCGACAGCTTTTCAATTTTCAGCCAATCAACTCTTTTAAAAAAGTTTTTCTTTTTTTTAACTAGGTATAGGAAAACTACTAGCTGGTGCCCACGGCTTCGCCAGTGTGATATCGAGAAAAAAGTATCCTATATATTATTCCAGACTATAATCTACCTCTGTGCCAAATTTCATCAAGATCCGTTTAGACGTTTTGACGTGAAAGAGTTACAAACATCCATCCATCCTAACAAACATTCGCATTTATAATTTTTTTTTTCGATCATCACGCCGGTTCAAGTTAGCGAAAAGTAACTATGCCAAGCGGACGAAATCGCGGGCGGAAGCTAGTTATCTAATAACTTCCCCCGCTCTAGGTGGAGTGGGGGAAGTGTCAGACTTGTACTGACTAAAACCCACCCAGGTTCCTTCTCTTGCTTTTTATGTTTCGGGGCCGCGGTATCTCTTTCGAACAACCCGCATCCCCGGGTCATTTACTCCCCTTAACGGCTGTTAAAGATAGCACATTAAGCCATTAGATGATGCTCGAAAGAATTTCGGTATGCAATGGAGTAACCAATTCAAAGACCTACAAGATTAAATCATGTTTAAAAACCTAAAATTATTTTTGGAGACAGGTGTAGGTGAGTTTGGTTCTAAGTTTGTCTGATGTCTTAGCCTTCCCATGTCCTAATTTGGAACGAAGGGTAATTTTAACCCGTTAGTATTTTCCTGTGGAATGAATTCTGACGTAACCTCGGTGAAAGCTGCGCTCTATTGTTTCATAGTGTAGAATTTGCTTGTAAATTCATAGCTACCTTAATTGCATTCTAAATAAAGCCTGCATATATACCTACATGAAGTTATATACTATTCAATTATGTACAAATGTAGATACCTATAGAATAATCCATGACCACACCTAACTGACTTTTAGTTGTGCAGCAAATGCAATTTATGTAGGTAAACACTTACCCTCATGAATAAAGCATAAGAAACACCATACCTACATAACATTTATTTATTTTTAGGCAAATTTGTGCCTATACCTACATAAATACCTTGGCTCTGGGTAGACCGGGGGTAGTGTTAAACTTTTACTGACTAAACCCACAGATGTTCCTTCTTGTGTTCTTTATGTTCCGGGGCTGCGATATGTCTTTCGAACAACTCTCAACCCAGGTAGGTAGTGGCCCTAGCCACTCTGTAGATAAATACCTTACAGACAAACCTTACATATCATTAATATACAAATCGTGTTAGTAAATAGATAGATTACATAATATAAACTCCGCATTATATACTAAATTACCTTGACATTGTATCGTGCACCTACGGCGCAATAAAACGCTGAAATTGTATGACGCAAATTCATAGGAACCCATTATAGATAGAAAACCGTTCATTGCACCAACCTATAGAGGACACCTCAATTTAAACTTTAATGAATTGTGCTAAAGTTTAAAATCCGTTTCGTTGACATTTCCAGTTTCGCTGCGACCGATCGCGATAGATGGATGTGACCTCATCGTACGAAAATAGCCGAAGTTTCACGAACTCGCGCGAACAGGAACAAGATGGCGGAGAGTTTCCCGCGCATGCTCACCCCTCGTCTGAAGTGACGTCAAATAAAATTAGGGATGGGGTAGGCACAACATCCCTTGAGGGTTATCGATGTTTTTGTGAATCCGGATTCTAGAATATAACACCTTGTTAATCAATTATTCAAGAGAGTAATTATATTATTCAAATGTATTTACATTTTATTGTATTTTAAGGTTCCGTAGCTCAGAAGAAAAAAAAGGAACCCCTTTTTGGATCACTTTGTTGTCCGTATATGTTTGTCTGTGTGGTTAAGGCTTTTACTCTCTAACGGATGTGTGATGTGTCTCTAATGGATGTATCGAATATAAATTAAAACCATATACTCAACTCTGTGGTCCCTTTGTGCTGTGAAACTCTCTAAGTCTACACAGTCAAAATATATGGCTGTTCATAAAGATATATTTTTTTAAATTTTTGGTATGACGTTACAACTATTCTTAGATTTTCTCTATCCTTATCTTGGAACGTTATGCAACTTAATAGTAGGTATGACTCAGGGCACAATCAACCTTCCTACAGTCTATAATCAGTGCGAATTGCAGGGAGATATCATCTTTATTGAGCTATCATCACATCAGACTTGCTTAGAGGAACTGCATGAAGATTTATTATTTTGATAGTACGTAACGTGATGCAGGTCATTACTGGTATTGTTCAAACCTTGACTTTGAGTATATTACAGGGATCTAGCTTCTTCCTTATACAATTATAGCGTCAGTCTGTGTTGGGACGTGAATTATAAGATTTCACATATTAAATACACACATATTAAAGTTAGTATTTAATGACAATGAAAATCAACTTCTGAATTTCCTGTAATCTTTTCTTTGTAATTTTTTTTTATTTCATTTTATCATTAGGTGTATTTAATAAGCTAGACATTTTGGTTATTGAAACACCATGCCACCTTTACCATTTCAAACCATTATTACCATTTGATTTGATAGTTTTTCGACTTAGGTACTGCTATTGACGTAATTCGTAAGATCCTTGAAACGGGAGACCGTTCATATCGTATGCTTGCATGATGATCCAATGCATGATGATGGTGAATGATGAACGCTGAGTTCGAATGATTTTAATATAAGATGAATAATGGAACACGCAATAAATATTAAATATACATACACAATAAATATACACCTTAAGGGTATGTTACAGAGAGCCTAATCCTTACTAATATCATAAAAGCGAAAGTGAGTTTGTTTTTTTGTTACGTCTTCAATTTTGGTGCAGAGATAATTGGAACCCTGGAGACGGATATAGGCTAACTTTAAAAAAAAGTGAAAAATGAGGGAGAAAGAGGGAAGAATAGGGAAAACTTAGCATTGCTATTACAATCAATAAGGCGCAAGGGCAAAAACTACAGGTAGCAGAAAGAAAGGGGAACTGTGTTACCCCGAATTTAACGCGAGCGAAGCCGCGGGCAAAATCTAGTTTGTAATAATCCTGCGACAAACAATAAATGGATTTGAATTTGAATCATACGTTAAAATGATGTTCACAATAGTCAATGCAGACAGCATTAAAATATGTGCAGCATACGTAGTTAAGACTGCAACCTGCACTCGCTGACCTTAGATGTCGTTCTAGATGATAATAAAAGAAATATTAAAATCGTCGTATGATGTGTTGTTCTGTTGATTTTCTAGCAGAGACCTTTGCGTAATAAATGTAAGAAATGGCACTTATAACTTTTAGGTTTAACCACTCTGCACGACAGGATTTTGACACATGACACATCAGCTGAATCGGTGGGGTGACGCGAATTGTCATGAAATTCAAGAATTTTCATCAATTTACAGCATTCAATTTTGTTATTAAAAATAAGTCACAGCGGCTGTTTCATATGATAAGTTTGAGATTTATATTTCCAAAAACCTCCTATGGTCAATAAAACAGCGTCGATCTATTGTAAAATGTGTGTAAAATACATATTACTACACCCTTCCAAAAATTAGGTACTTTAAAAACGCTGGAAATAATGCACATACATAAGATAACCCTTTGATAATAAAATCGGAAATACAAAATAAAAACAGTGACATTCCATCTGCATTCTTATTTTTGCCATTTTACATATAAATTAATAAAAAAACACGATACAAATCTCGACAAAAAATACTACAAAATGTGTTGCAATATGACATTTGTTAGTGCTGACCGTAAAACTAAGTTTCATCATTACGATTAAAAAGTTGCATTCAACCTAATCGATAATCGTAATAGAGTAAACTTTCAAAAAAGTTTTGGTACCATTGAGGAATTTACCTATGGAGATGGCATATTACTCTAGTATAGATATTATAGTTATACAAATATCTATGATATCGATTAGAAAAGAAAGACAACAGCATTTTGTCTCGTGCTTTTTTGTTATGGTTTAATTATTTTGTTATGCGCCAAGTTTTGGTAGGCACATTTGCTGTCAAACGGTTTCGCGGCAACCAATTTTGTAGGTCATGGTAATAAGGAGACCTTTGCGTAGCAGTAAGCGATTTAGCCTATTAAAAATAGGCCGGCCAAATGCGAGTCGGACTCACGCATCAAGGGTTCCGTACAAACTGACGACATAAACGGTCATATCTTTTCTCTACGTAGACTTGGAGGGTTGCTTTTTTCACAGCTTCAAGGGACCACAGATTTGATATTTGGGTTGTGTTATTTATTATGAGGTACGGAACCCTAAAAACTATTTTTAAATAGTTTATCTCTATTTTTTGGAATTTAAGGACTTCTTTAGGAATTTAAAAGAGGCCTGCCTTCTCATAAACTTCTCAGGAATTCATTAGGAACTTATTTATATCGGTCTAGCGCCACTTGGATGGGAAATCATCAAATATCCGCTCCTGTTAAACTTTTAACAAAAAGTCGTTGTCTCGCGGCGCCCGATCCCAGTAGCGTCTCCCGCGGTGGCTGGCTTGGTTTGAGGTTCTCTCCTTCAAACATCACCAGCTCCTCCAGGACAGAGCTGTGCTCCGCTCAAAAGAGCAGACTGCCTGTGTACTTCAACGTGTCCCCCGGGCGGTAGCCACATTGGTGACACCTGGGAGTTTCTTCCCGCCCGATGATGTGCAGGAACGTCCCGAAACCTTCGTGCTCCAGGGTCCTGCCGGGATCGCGGGTTGTTCGAAAGAGATACCGCAGCCCCGAGTAAAAGAAGGAACATCGATCGGTGGACATTAGTCAGTAAAAGTCTGACACTCCCCCCCGCTTCGCCTGGAACGGGGGAAGTTATTTGATGATTTCCCACCCCAAAAAAAACTCCGGTACACGACATCAAGAAAACTCCAGGTACAAAATGAACCTATTTTGAACCTGGAGTTTTCTTGATGTCGTGTACCGGGGTTTTTTTTCCATCTCAATTGTGGTCCAGGCCATTTTTACCCAAAGGCTTCCACTCCAAGAACACTTTGGCCTACGAGCCATGATTTAGGAAAGAATGAAAACGCTTTCCAAATAACTAATCCAATCATACTACAAACAATTTTGTCGAACAAATATTACAATTTATCTTGGCTGATTTTTTTTACTGACCAAGATCATAATAAGGTCGTTCTATATTCAACCTTATTTATTTCTAATTGCAATTCACATTCAAATAGTAGGTACAAAACCAAATTATTAATAAAATAGCAAATAAGCATTTTAATATAAATTCGAACAGCGAGCGCATTCCTTATTTGAATTTTTATCTGAAAATAAAATTGGCGCGAATTTAGCCATAGATCAGATTCTACTGTTTGTTGTTGAGTCGGTTTTAGTGGCGTAAAAAATATTATTATTAATATTTATAGTATTTTACACGTATTACAAAATTATTCTTATTTTCATCTATCAATTTCTGATATTCCTAATTTTAATTATTCGAATTGATTGATTTACAAGAAAATAATCGATTGAAATAATCGCATTTACACATCACAAAATTAAAAAAAAAAGAAATTGACGTCATTTTCGAAAGTGAATTTAGCAGTGGATAAGAATATTACGTGTTAATGGTTCTATTATTGCAAATTACGATAAGATCTGGGCATGTTCATGTTATTTATAATATTTGCAATGATATTTGTCTCATTTGTTATAGAATCTATTCGCGTCCGTGTGATATAATGTGGAATGAAAAATGTAAACAAGCACGATTGGCGCGATACTTCGACTTTAGATTTCAAAATGTGTCATTACCGCTGCTAATATAAGTTCAATTACGAATGATTTCTTCACGTAATAAAAGGACACGTTAATCATGCCCAATAATATGGAGTTAAAATGCCCGAAAACCTACTTTTTTATGTTTTTTAGCGTCGACCTACACTGCCATCAAAATGGCGATGATCGGAATTTACACATTTGGATTTTATAAGACTTAATTAAGAAACTTACTCAATAATTAAAGAACTTCTAATGACGTTTACATATGAGATTTTTATTCTACTATCTTAATGAATGCACACCCATATTATTTTTTAACCAGAAAATAAAATATTTGCAAAAATAATGAGGAGGTCATATGACTTAAATGTCCGACCCCTTTCGGGGCCAGTGCCGAGCCAGCGGAGGTTTGAATGTCGAGCCCCCGAAGGGGTCCGTACCGAACTATACGGTTAAACCCTTATTAGATCCCTTTGTTGTCCGTCTGTCTGTCTACCTGTTTGCTTGTCTGTCAAGACCATTTATCTACACTCAAGTCTCTTGGAGCCGCAAAACAACTCAACCCTTTTTTATTCTCCGGCCACCGTAGATGCGGGCCTGTGAACGATGAGCTATGGGTAGTTCACCGTTCGTCCGTCTATTGACGACAGGCCATGTCGACGGCGCGCCTCAAAGATAATAGAAGGAACGCGCGCCAATAGAAGGAACATGGGTGGGTTTTAGTCAGTACAATTCTGACAGTCCCCCCCCCCCGCTCCGCCCAGAGCGGGGGAAGTTATTTGATGATTTCCCACCCCAAAAAAAACCCTCTTAGTCTAAGCAGTCATACATAAGATATGGCCGTTTATGTCGCAAGTTTGTACGGATCCCCGGACGATATCCCGTCAAGACACAGGTCTTGTAAGAGCTGTAATCGCTTAGTTTACCTTAGCTCATTATCTCACTAATAGGCAATCAATTTAGAAATACCTACGCATCTTTGTGACGCGACGACGTCTTCGTAAACATTATAATTAAGATAGCGAGGAGTTATGAGCGTAAAAATAACTAGTGACAATGAGCGAGACAATTTTGTCCTTCGAAATGAGTAAGTATGTAATTTTATATTATTAATATAATATATTTAATTTTACAATCAATCAAAATGGTAAAACTTATTTGGCCTCTAGTGCCGCTTTTGTAATTAATCATAACTCTTACTTTTAAAACAAATCGTAATTCGGCAATAGACAATGTGAATATAATAATTAACAAGAAGTTGTTGAAGAATATTATTTCATAACATAATATCCTCCACATATTTCTTTTAAATATCAATTCTTAATAATTGATCGTATTTCCTTATATGATCGTATTTAAATAAATAGACTGGATCAGGAAAGAACGAGACAATAGGAAAGAAAATCTCCAGGAAATACATGCGGTGGTGACATTATAAATTAAAATAAGAAACTGTCCCCGCTCTGAGTGGAACGGAGGGGAGTGTTTCATTTATACTGACCCCCATGATCCTTCTTTTGACTTTTGTATTTCGGGGCCGCCCGGGCCTCGGTATCGCTGTCGAACAACCCGCTACCACGGCTGGCAGTGGCCCTGGCAGGTTTCTCTGAACTCCGTGTCCTTGACTGTCTGTTACCTTTTCTCACCACTAAACCGATAATGAACAAATTTAACCTACAGGTAGTCTGGGATCTGAAAAAGAACACGTTACTTTTCATCCTACTTTGTCATGAGCA
This sequence comes from Ochropleura leucogaster, assembly GCA_958449745.1. Taxonomy (NCBI): domain Eukaryota; kingdom Metazoa; phylum Arthropoda; class Insecta; order Lepidoptera; family Noctuidae; genus Ochropleura; species Ochropleura leucogaster. The sequence goes on along the minus strand of OY288221.1, from coordinate 12,293,437 downwards.
AGTATCAAAGAACATGTGTGACCGATTATGACAAGTATCAAGTACTCTTGTTAATACAAGTAGATACATGCAAGAAACCGATTAATTTTTATTACATTTTAATTAGCTAATTATACGCTGTGCTCCTTAGAATGCTACTTTTTGCAACTTGATAAGAATATTTCAACTTGTTCGTTTGTTGATGGCACGTCTCAACAGTCTTATCGTTTATTTTAGACTGCAAGAGCGCCAAGCTTTGAGTAATTAAATATTATAATAAATGTCTGCATTGTCAGGTCAAGATAATCGCGGCACTCAAGCGCATATTTTTTGGGAGTTTGCAGACAGTAGAAATAAATTAATGGGCTCGCGAAGGTATTTCATTTTAAATATCGAATTAAACTTTGTATCCCTACTTCTGTTTATAAGTTAGCGATTCATAATATTACCTACCTACCGAATAAATACAAAATTAAAAAAGGTTGACTGTCAGACTCTGCAAAACCTGCACGCACTTCGCAAATTTTTGCTAAATTATAGGAACTTCTAAACTACTCCTTATTAGAAAATTTATAGGTAACTCAGTCATCCCACGAGACGAGCTGTTATTAGTAATTAAGATATTGCGTCAAAGGTCATAGTATTAAAGGAACACTCAGTTTATTAATACAAGCTTCACAAGCATAGTATCTACATTCTTGATACACTGGTCTTTTGCATTACATAATAAGATTTGGGTAGTTTTGTGAAACGAGAATCAGCACAAAAAATAACTAAACGTGTCAACTGTCAGATAATAAAAACATATAAAATAGTAGCCCAACGGTATCGGGAACAATATCAAAGTTATCGGCGGCGGTCAGGGCTCCAGAGAAAGGAACCTCGTAACAATACGAGCCGTGTCCAGGAGTACCGCTTTCTGTATCAAGCCCTTGATCCAGCTGCCTAACGGGAGCCTCCTCAGGTATTGGCTGAGGCTCTTGGTAATTAAGCCATTGGCAGATATGACTATCGACACAATGATCGCTGAGTCCATATCCCACATGTCGATAAACTCGCGAGTCAAGTCAATATACATATTTGCTTATCTTTCTCTGCTTTCACGAGGTTTCCACGAATAGTTTTATTATTTCTTTTTTACAGAAACACAACAACAGTTATTTTCAATCAAACTAAAAATCTTTTCAATAGAATTTAATAAACTACGATGTTGACTTTAAAATTCCCTAATATCGATGTTCATCTAAAAAAAATGTCCCACCTCTAGTTTACCGTTGATGTCGACAGTCAGTAGAGCACGCCCGACGCATAAGTGCGCGCGCCGCGAACCTATTTAAAAAAAGGGAATTTCGAAAAAAAAACCGGACATTTGAATTCTATTTATTTATTCATTCTGTTTAAAGTTAAGGCTGTTCCGTGATTGCAAGTTGGATTTCGTAAGTTTCTTCTTTTTATTTTTTTTACATTTTTTCATGAAAGTAATTTTAATTTAATTAGGATGTAATGTTAACAATTTGATATTAGTTCCGTTTACAGTTTAATCAATAAATGAATTACCCACGAACCCGAATTAGCTGATAGAAGTGCAATTATATCCAACGTAAATACTAAATCGTGAATTTAAATGCTGGTTTATAATTTAAAACTCACGAAACGCATACCAGACTCAATTAAAAACTGTTTTCGAGAAAAAAGAATCGAAATCCTCCAGTGTTATGTAAACTTACTCAAGTAGGCACAAAGGTAACCTCATACCAAAACCAGAGACAACCGAAAAAGAAAAAAGAACCTCTTTATTTTTAAACGACACTTAAAAAGAAAGGCAGCATTCTATTCAGCCTGAAGAAAAGAGGTTATAAATAAGTAGGCCTGAAGTCCACATGTTAAAAGGTGTATTTATTGATTGCGCACGGCTGACAGGGGTTGGGGGGAGGAGGTGAAATGGGGATGCGCATAGGAGCCATGGGGAAGGTCAGGAGAAAAGGCCTCACGTGAATTTTGCACGTGGGTAATGTTTAGTAGAGAAAATGAACCTAAAAACATATTACATAGAGTAGTGATTTAGAGCGAATTTTGTATCAAGAGTTATTAGTTCCAGGTGACACAGCCAAGCTATCCTTACTAATATTATAAAAGCGAAAGTGAGTTTGTTTGTTACTTCTTCACGCATAAATGGCTAAGCCGATTTTGGTGAATTTTGGTATCTGTACCAAAATTCACCAAAATCGATATGTAGTTGGAACCCTGGAGTCTGACAAAGGCAATTTTTTTTAAGTGAGAAATGGGGAAGAAAACGGAAAACTTAGCTTTGCTATTACAATAAATCAGGCGCAATGGCAAAAACTACAGGTAGCAGGTACCTGCAAATCAGGAAAGGGGAACCGATTACCTCAAATTTAACGCGAGCGAAGGCGGAAAAGCTAGTAACAGAATAAATGATATTCGATCTTACTGCCAGATACTGATTTCAGTTTTTGACTAAGTAACTAATTAAACTCTTGAGCTAGTGGCTAAATAATAACAGCTGCTCAGATAGACCCTTAAGCGCGTTTGCCTATATATTTTGGTCAGCACCCAAAACATACTGAGTTTTTGTTCGATAATAAATATGTTTTCATCCCACCATCTCGGAAAGAGTATTTTTAATCTTCAATATCTGAGTGGAAAAGCCGTTTTTATTCTCTAGAGGATAAAGTAAATTGAATTTAGAACATCGTGTGCACTAAGTTTGTGAATTAAAAAAAAAAAAACATTAAACCGATTTACTGCTACCTCTATGGTGCCGAATATATCATACAACTTTTTTTTTAATTTGTTAAAAACTCAGACTCGGAACCTTCATGGTGTTTTTTCAATTTGCTTTGTACGCGGTTTTTTACGCTGCATTTTTTCACGTCATTGTTAAACCTTATATTAAAAACAAGAAACTTGAAAACAAGTGAAAAATATTATTTTGTTATAATTTAAAGATTATTCTGTAATACTTACCTGTCTTAGTGTAGTAATTAATACGGTAAGTAATTGGTACGGTAGTAATTGACGGGCCTGTTGGTCTAGTGGTTAGTGGCCCTGACTGCTGAGCCGGAGGTTGTGGGTTCGATTCCCACCCAGGACAAACTTTGTGTGATGAGCATGATTGTTTGTTCTGTGTCTGGGTGTGATTTATCTATAACATGTATGTATTTATAAATTATATGAGTATGTATATCAGTTGTCTGGTTACCATAACACAAGCTCTGCTTAGCTTGGGATCAGAGAGCCGTGTGTGAGTTGTCCCAAGATATTTAATTATTTATTAAAAAAAAAATACCTAAACTGAAATATAAGTGTACCTATCTTGTGATTGTAAACGTTTTTTTTTTTTGCATTTAGTCATTTCCTCGCTGAGGTGGAATGAAAAGTTACGTGTTGCACTCGAGTGCAAAGATTTTTCACCTCGTGCTCTTTTGATTCCCTCGCTAACGCTCAGGATTCTAATTTTGAATCACTCGCTGCGCTCGTGATTCAATTTTAGAATCCTTCGCTTGCTCGGTCATCAAAAATTGAACACGCAGTTAAAAAGCAACTTTGCACTCTTGTATAACAAATAACTATTTTCATCCCACCATCTCGGAAAGAGTATTTTTAATCTTCAATATCTGAGTGGAAAAGCCGTTTTTATTCTCTAGAGGATAAAGTAAATTGAATTTAGAACATCGTGTGCACTAAGTTTGTGAATTAAAAAAAAAAAAACATTAAACCGATTTACTGCTACCTCTATGGTGCCGAATATATCATACAACTTTTTTTTTAATTTGTTAAAAACTCAGACTCGGAACCTTCATGGTGTTTTTTCAATTTGCTTTGTACGCGGTTTTTTACGCTGCATTTTTTCACGTCATTGTTAAACCTTATATTAAAAACAAGAAACTTGAAAACAAGTGAAAAATATTATTTTGTTATAATTTAAAGATTATTCTGTAATACTTACCTGTCTTAGTGTAGTAATTAATACGGTAAGTAATTGGTACGGTAGTAATTGACGGGCCTGTTGGTCTAGTGGTTAGTGGCCCTGACTGCTGAGCCGGAGGTTGTGGGTTCGATTCCCACCCAGGACAAACTTTGTGTGATGAGCATGATTGTTTGTTCTGTGTCTGGGTGTGATTTATCTATAACATGTATGTATTTATAAATTATATGAGTATGTATATCAGTTGTCTGGTTACCATAACACAAGCTCTGCTTAGCTTGGGATCAGAGAGCCGTGTGTGAGTTGTCCCAAGATATTTAATTATTTATTAAAAAAAAAATACCTAAACTGAAATATAAGTGTACCTATCTTGTGATTGTAAACGTTTTTTTTTTTTGCATTTAGTCATTTCCTCGCTGAGGTGGAATGAAAAGTTACGTGTTGCACTCGAGTGCAAAGATTTTTCACCTCGTGCTCTTTTGATTCCCTCGCTAACGCTCAGGATTCTAATTTTGAATCACTCGCTGCGCTCGTGATTCAATTTTAGAATCCTTCGCTTGCTCGGTCATCAAAAATTGAACACGCAGTTAAAAAGCAACTTTGCACTCTTGTATAACAAATAACTATTGTTGACATTTAAAAGTGCCTGTAAAGGCAGTTACCAATAAAGTAACTATATTATAGTTAGTATAATTGTTTTCTCTAATATATATAAAATTTCCGTGTCACAATGTTAGTTACCGTACACCTCCGAAACGGCTCGACCGATTCTTATGAAATTTTGGGTACATATTGGGTAGGTCTGAAAATCGGCTAAAATCTATTTTTCATACCCCTAAACCTCAGCGGGTGAAACCGCTGGGGACAGCTAGTCTAATATATAAAATTCTCGTGTCACAATTTTCGTTCCCATACTCCTCCGAAACGGCTGGACCGATTTAAACGAATTTTTGTGTACATATCGGGTAGGTCTGAGAATCGGCCAACATATTTTTCATACCCCTAAGTGAGCAGCGGGTGAAACCGCAGGGCACAGCTAGTTTTATGTACCTATGTATGAATGAAAAGGATTTTCATTCAGGAAATAACACGTCATACGGTCACCGTATATCATGAAATGCATTCAGATGACCGCTACAATACTCGAACAAAGATCAGCAGACATCAAGGACGATGGACAATGCTTTATAAATAGCGCTGTAGTGTTATCTTGATTGTTTGTAGGCTTGGCTCTATTTTTAGGTACTTGAATTATGTACGGTCGTGAAAAACATGGTTTTATTTCGATTTTTAACGTTCCGTTTCTCAAAATGAAAAAAACGGAATCCTTATTGGATCACTTTGTTGTCCAGCTGTCTGTCTGTCAAGACCCTTTATCTCTGGAACTAGTGGAGATATCGAGTTGAAATTAAAATGAAATAGTGTCTGTAGTCTTTTTGTGCTGTGAAACAGAAAATGTAAAACCAATCCTCTAAGTCTACGTAGTTAGCCGTTTATGTCGCAAGTTTGTACAGAACCATTCTTTTTGTTTTTTGGGGTGTGAAATCATCAAATAACTACCCCCGCTCTGGGCGGAGTAGGGAAGAGTGTCAGACTTTTACAGACTAAAACCCACCCATGTTCCTTCTATTACTCTTTATCTCTGGAATGCGTGGATGTTTCGCGTTCTAGTTTAAATTAATTATCTACACACGTCTGTAGTCCCTTTGTGCCGCGAAAATCAACCTCCTAAGTCTATGCAGTTAAAATATATGGCCGGTTATGTCGCAAGTTTGAACCCTTGGAACCTCAGTTCGACTCGCACTTGACCGGTTTTTTCCGAGTTGATTATCTGTATTGTGTCTTTTGTTACTGTATCAAATGATCTATCTAACTTGACAACAATGCAATACTACATAAGTCATGTGGCATGCTATGAGTTATTTCAGGGAAATGCGATATACAGTAATTTTAATTTAGCTCACCGTCCGTCCGTCTATTGACGACAGGCCGTGTCGATGCACGGTGCCTTAGTGTCCCACACACGCCTCAACGAGATGTCAGCAAAGCAGAGGGACCTGCCAGAACCTCCGCCTGCCGGGGTTCGAAAAAGATACCGCGGCCCCGGAAAATAAAGGGCAAAAGAAGAAACATGGGTGGGTTTTAGTCAGTACAAGACTGACACTAAGCGGGCGAAGTTATTTGATGATTTCCCATTCGCAAAATAAAAGACTACCTATGGTGTTCAGCTCATAAATATTAGGCGATATTGTCTATAAAACCAGCTATAAGTGCCACCAATCTGACCACGTCAATCAAAAGTAAGTGCCAATGGAATAATATGGAACATCGTAAAATAGGGAACTGTTGTTGCGTATAGTTGTACTACGTGTTTGACTCTTCTTTACGTTAAATAGCACGTTCGATTTATCACATAACGTTACCCCGAAGAGTAAAACAGATTTATAACTAACTAGCTTTTGCGCGCGGCTTCGCTCTCGTTGAATTCGGCGTAACACAGTTCCCCTTGCGCCTTATTGTTTTGTAATAGCAACGCTAAGTTTTCCCTTTTCTTCCCTCTTTCTCTCTAAAAATTAGCATATGTCCGTCTCCTGGTTCCCAACTATCTCTCTACCAAAATTCATTAAAATCGGTTTAGCCAGTAAAGCGTAAGAGGTAACAAACAAACAAACAAACTCACTTTCGCTTTTATAATATTACTAGCTTTTGCCCGCGGCTTTGCTCGCGTTAAATTCCGGGTTAAACAGTTCCCCTTCCGCCTTATTGATTTGTAATAGCAACGCTAAGTTTTCCCTTTTCTTCCCTCTTTCTCCCTCACATCCCACTTTTTTCAAAATAATATTAGCCTATGTCCGTCTCCCGGTTCCCAACTATCTCTGTACCAAAATTCATCAAAATCGGTTTAGCCATTAAAGCGTAAAGAGGTAACAAACAAACAAATAAACAAACAAACAAACTCACTTTCACTTTTATGAATAAGTTTTCCTTTATATTATATAAAGGATTAAGTATATTGTAATATTCTATATCTCACATTTCGCTAGTTTGGGGTATCTACGGAACTCTCGGTACGTGAGTCCGACTCACTCTTAGCTGGTTTTCAATAGGGTTCTATACCTCAAAAGGAATAAACGTTTTCTTTCTTTCCAAAAATAAAGGAATGTTTTATTTGAGTAAAATTTTCTATCTAAAGTATTAAAAGTGCTTCCCCTTCAGGTGGCATTGCAAAATTCACCCCTGTATACTTATTTGTTATATTATAATTATACAAAGATAAACTTTTACAATAAACCATTGAGGCCGTCTACTCCGTTATATCATAATGACGGATCGGTCCATACAACGCGTCTATATACAGATGTGTATCCAACACATATATGTAGGTAATACAAACAGTATAATAAATAAGTATGATGGATTCGTCCCTAAGATTAAATTGATAGATTGTTAAAATAACGTAGAGGTTGGCACCCAATTCGAACCTTTTTAAAATGTAATTTTAATAGAATAGTAAAAGATATATATAGATACTAGCTGTGCCCAGCGGTTTCACCCGCTGCTCACTTAGGGGTATGAAAAATAGATGTTGGCCGATTCTTAGACCTACCAGATATGTACACAAAATTTCGTTTAAATCGGTCCAGCCGTTTCGGAGGAGTATGGGAACGAAAACTGTGACACGAGAATTTTATATATTAGAAGATATTTAGGCGTGAAGACGTAACAAACAAACAAACAAACTCATTTTCGCTTTTTTATGTTAGTAAGGAAAGGATATCTATCCGCAAAAAAATCATGTAAGGATAAATTTAGATTTTAAAAAAGTATATAAACGATCTCAAGCAGGTAAAATGTTTAAAAAAAAATTGACTTCCAAACGACACAAATATGAATAATTTATAGTTATTCTAATATACTAACAAAAAACATAAGTGTTAAGACAGTTATGTTATAACAACTACCAAATTAAATTATAAATGGAAATAAGTTAGGGCGTGTCCTAAAAGAATTAGTTGATGACGTAAGATGTTGTGACATCATCCGTAATTTTCACGATATTAAACCCTCCTTTATCATGGAGACGAAGACCCGAAAACATTGTACACTATAGACTATAGACACATTAAGGTGTCGGAAGTTTGCGGGTTGTTAGAAAGAGATACCGCGGCCCCGGGGAACGTAAAGGGCAACAGAAAGAACATGGGTGGGTTTTAGTCAGTACAAGTCTGACAGTCCCCCCCGCTCCGCTCAGAGCGGGGGAAGTTATTTGATGATTTCCCATCCCAAAAAAAAGGTGTCGGAAGTGTTTGTTGCTTCGCTAGAAGGCTTGCCAGAGTCGCTCTGTGGATGGGTGACCACCCATTTGCTGCACAGCTAAAAGTCAGTTAATTGTGTTTTTCTTTGTGACATTTGCATGTCTTTTAATTAACAAGAGAATAATGTATGCCAGTCAGAATGTTTCTAATCTGTGCTGGTATTATTTACTGATACTACATTAAACTTTAAGCTCGTGGCTAAATAAATAGTAGCCGCTCGGGTCGATCTTTAGGTTAAGCCGCGCTTGCCTAGGTTGGTCTGTGAATGGGTGACCACCCGTTACATAGCGAGTTTCCTCCGTGCCTCGGAAAGAATGTTAAGCCGTTGGTCCCGGCTGTCATTTGTAGATCTTTGACAGTCGTTACAGGTAGTCAGTGTGCCGAAAGCCTGACAACCAGTCTTACCAAGGGGTATCATATTATCCAGTATTAACAGGGTTGTGGAAGTCAGATAGGCAGTCGCTCCATGTAAAATTCTGATATTCAGCTGCATCCGGTTAGACTGGAAGCCGACCCCAACATAGTTGGGAAAAGGTTAGGCAGATGATGACTACATTAAACTTTAGTTACACTTCAGCCATATCCTTCAGGGAAAATACCACTATTGTACATGAAGTTTAAATAAATAAAATAAGCGTGATATCAAGTTATTATTATCCTTAATATAATATCCTTACTAATATTATAAAAGCGAAAGTGAGTAAATACACTATTAGTGAATAAAAGTCGGACACACCCTTTCGCACACAATTTATTGTGCCTTGTGACTGGGACTGTAGCATCATTTTTGATTTTAGGGTTCCGTACTTCAAAAGGAAAAGACGGAACCCTTTACTGGATCACTTTTTAAACGTCTGTCTTTCTGACAAGACCTTTTAACTCAGGAACGCGTGGAGGTATCAAGTTGAAATGCAGTGAAAAAATCAACCATCTAGGTCTACGTAGTCAAAAGATATGGCGGTTATGTCGCAAGTTTGTACGGAACCCTCGATGCGCGAGCCTGATTCGCTCATGGCCGCGTTTATTTTTAAACTAGCTTTTGCCCGCGGCTTCGCTCACGTTAAATTCGGGGTAACACAGTTCCCCTTTCCTGATTTGCAGGTACCTGCTACCTTATTGGTGCGCCTTATTGATTGCAAATAGCAAAGCTAAGTTTTCCCTTTTCTTCTCTAATTTTTTCTCATTTCCCATTTAAAAACAAATTGCTTATGTCCGTCTCCAGGGTCCCAACTATCTCTATACCAAAATTCATCAAAATCGGTTTTTATCATTAAGGCGTGAAGATGTAACAAACAAACTCACTTTCGCTTTTTTAATATTAGTGAGAATAACATACAAAAGTGCCTGTAACAGTCAAATTGAAATGAATGCCCTGAGTTTGTGGTGGTACATAGGAGTTGCAGATAAAGTTCTTGTCTATAACACTTATTTACCAACAAGAAAGTGCGAGATAGAATCATTAAATTGTACACAATACGGCTAACGGCTTCGCTCTGGTATCTACGTGCGAAAATTGCAAAACTTTGCGCAAGGCAAAGTGCAAAGTTTACTAGATCTTGTATAGAATAAGTTTTGTTCTTAGAAGTATCAACGTTGTAGCGCTTTTTTTTTTAAAGATGGGAAATCATCAAATAACTTACCGTACTCTGGGTGGAGCGGGAGGGAGAAGCAGACTTTTAACGACTAAAACGCAGACATGTTTCTTCTTTTGCCCTTTGTGTTGCAGTGGCAATATGTCTTTCGAACAACCCGTAACCCCGGCTAGCAGTGGCCCTGACATCTCTTTGGGGCGCGCTTGGAATACGATCTCGCCGTCGATAAGGCAACGGTGCTGTTTGAAACTGTTTTTTTCCCTTTTAGTCTGAAAATTAAGTTGTTGCCAGTATAGGCAGAATTTTAAAATATACTCAGACTAGCTGGCGCCCGCGGCTTTGCTTATTATCATAGGTGTTACAGACTATAATCTACCTCTGTGCCAAATTTCATCACGATCCGTTCAGCCATTTTGATGTGAAAGAGTAACAAACATTCATACATCCTCACAAACATTCGCATTTATAAAATTAGTAGAATGGTGTATTGTTACACTCATACTATTACAAGCTGTGAATGGACCCTACATCTAGCCATCATTTTAAACATCAAACTAAAATCTTATAAAATCCTTACTAATATTATAAAAGCGAAAGTGAGTTTGTTTGTTTGTTTGTTTGTTACCTCTTCACGCTTTAATGGCTGAACCGATTTTGATGAATTTTGGTAGAGAGATAGTTGGGAACCAGGAGACGGACATAGGGATGTGAGGGAGAAAGAGGGAAGAAAAGGGAAAACTTAGCGTTGCTATTACAAATCAATAAGGCGCAAGGGGAACTGTATTAACCCAAATTTAACGCGGGCGAAGCGGCGGGCGAAAGCTAGTCTAAAATAAAAATAAACTGCTTGGAATTATCGATTTTTGTGAGACTTGGCCGATTTTTCTTTTGCAAAAACTGAAAACATTGCTGTCGTACAAATACAAACTAGAATCCTTTCAATATAGCGATTTTAAATAAATGATGCCGTCGAAAGCAGGAAAAGGGGAGCAAACCATTGAATTATGCTTAAATGCACACCTGGTGGGGTAGATACTGTGAGGTTTTCAATTCAATAACAATAACCATTAATTCAAAAGCAGTAAGTTTCAAAATCGAACTGGGGTTATGTAATGCTGACTGTGTAAATGTGACTGACTATCTTTTCTTGCTTGATCTCCTTGTTATGATTTCTATATTGTGAAGTATACCTAATAGTAAGTACACACGACGGCAGGCAATCTATTCTAAACTATTACAACCTGATCTCTCTACTACGGATCGCACACCGTAGTAGAGAGATCAGGTTAAAATAGTTTTGTATAGGTTGATGTGCCGTCGTGTGTACATTACTGCAGCGGCCAGTAAATCAAGCATTGATAGACGAACGTGTGAATGTCTTAATGTGGGCCGAAGCACACTTTTATGTTGCGGGGCCGCGGTTTCTCTTTCAAACAACGCGCACTCTGGCACAACCCGCAACATATACATAACAAACAAATAACTTAAAGTACTTTCTCAAGTAATGCGTAAACTAAGTAGTACCTACCATTTATTTGAAACTAGCTGGCGCCCCCGGCTTCACCCGCGTGATATCGAAAAAAAAGTATCCTATGTGTTATCCCAGACTATTATTATTGTTAATCTAGGTACCTCTGTGCTAAATATCATCAAGATCCGTTCAGCCGATTTGACGTGAAAGCGTAACAAACATTCATCAATCCTCGCAATAAATCCCATTTATAATATTAGTAGGATCTACGAAGAACAATATTTTTTCACGCGCCGATTTGTTCACTTGTTTTTTTTATTCAATTAACAGCTTTCTATTTTCCAGCCAGTTCGACATTTAAATAAAACCTTTGATTATTCACCTCTATGGTTGCGATGTTTCGTATTAAAAGATTCATTTTTGAAGTACACGACAGACAGACACAGCGGATAAGAAAAAAAGGATTTTTCTACAACTTATGCCGACCGCTGTTTGCATGTATTAGGCCAGTACAGCAATTTCAATTTATCTCGAAGAACGTTGCCAAAATAATGTTCAAATTTCGAAGCATATTTAAGAAAACATTTTTTAGGGTAAATTTACGGCTTACGGCAAAACTTAATGCTTGCTTTGTACAGAGGCCATAGAGATATTTAAAGTAAAAAAAAAATACTTTCAAAGAAAGTTGTAATGTATAAGTTGTAATTAGAAGATTCCAAGGTATGGCCAGAACAAAAAAACATAATGACCGGGAGAACAGAGGGCTTTCTGCTGCGTAAAGGATCGATTAATACCCATTATGTAATTTATGTTGTAAATACAATATCATGCCCAAGCCATTATACCATTATGCCCAAGGCATTAAGTCCGCCTTTGTACAGGTTTTTTATACATAACTTAAATAAATATCACACCAGTATCAAATAAACTGAAGAATATTTCAAAATTAGCAGCAATAACAAACCCTACTATCCTTACTAATATTATAAAAGCGAAAGTGAGTTTGTTTGTAACGTCTTCACACCTAAATGGCTAAACCAATTTTGATGAATTTTGGTACAGAGATAGTTGGGACCCTGGAGACGGACATAGGCTAATTTAAAAAATTTGAAATAGGGAAGACAAGGGAAGCGAGATATTTTTACGATCATCACGCGGTTTAAAGTTAGTGTTAGCCCAAAGTAACTATGCCAAGCGCACAAAGTCGCGGGCAGAAGCTAGTTTTCTATAAGAGTACCTTTTTTTTTCTTTTGAGATACGCAACCATAACAACCTCCTTTATTTTGCTCTCTTAAGACCCTTAGACAAATGACAATCTATGTAGACTTCCATGGTATGGCAGACAGCTGTCAAACACAATATAGCGGTCAGTGGGTCGGCAGATCGATAGCTATACAGCCAATGATACAAGCTGGGTCTCTTCTGAAATATTCACCGATTATAATAATTGTTAGTTGTGGCTGGGTATAATTTTGTTAAGACTAACGTAAGGCGGTGCCTTGTTTTGTTGACATTCTTTATCTGATTATGTTTTCTTTTTTTTATGGCCGCGAATTGTTTTTGACAAGCGATTTAAAGAGCTACTATTTTCGAAAAAAGTATTACTACCTATTAATGTTAAGTTTTTCGTTTTTTGGTATTATTTAAAATGTATTCTTTAGTTTATTTCATTTGTATATGTGTATTAGCATCTGTATAAATAAGTAACAATATAAGTTTTCAAAAACAAATAGTAATAAGTATACTAGCTTTTGCCCGCGGCTTCGCTCGCGTTAAATTTGAGGTTACACAGTTCCCCTTTCCTGATGTACAGGTACCTGCTACCTGTAGTTTTCCCTTTTCTTCCCTCTTTCTCCCTCATATCTTAATCTTAAAAAATAGCCTATTCCGTCTCCAGGGTCTCAACTATCTCTGTACCAAAATTCATCAAAATCGGTTAAGCCATTTAGGCGTTAAGACGTAATAAACAAACAAACTCACTTTCGCTTTTATAATATTAGTAAGGATAATTTTTGTAATCTATCACTTTATGTTGTCGTATTTAACCCAAAGATTGTTTGGCAGAGAATGTCTTATGGCATTAGGTCCGCCTTTGTACCACTTTTGTACATGAAGTTTAAACAAAGGTTTATTTCCACGAGAAGGTCCAGGGTATAAAACATTTCAAATCGTAAAGCGGTTGTCCGCTGTAACCGCTCCGATATCAAGTTTACCACTATTAAATTATAGTGTTCGAGATTGAATCAAATCAATCGAGATATCAGCGGGGAATCTCGAGACCAATTCGTTTAGTTCGAGCATGATATTGGACGAATATCACTGGCGCGGCGCCGTATATAACATACGGATAACATAGGTACCTATATAGATACCTATGTTATCCGTAAGAACTAAGAACCTCCATGGTCATGGTCCATGTCCATGGAGTTTCTTGCCCATTCTTCTCCATAGAGATCTACGCTTTGGAATGGGCAACTACGGTACTTTCACAGTTATAATGCCTTGTGACAGGGACTGTAGCTTCATTTTATTGTTGTCAATGTTTCGACAGTTCAAAAATGTCTGTAACTGGCCTTCTTGAAATAAGTGATTTTGATTTATTTTTGAATGTATATTTTGTAAAAATACATTTATTATTTTTATTTTATTATTATGTATGTTTTTCGATATAAATATAATTATGTTATTGTTAGTAAGTTCGAACCAGTCCTTAAATAATATCACTCAGATCCAGCCGGTCCCTTTGCTGTCATTCCCCAGCGACACAACGCCCCTACAGGGAGTGTCCTTAGCATGTAGTTGCTTAGTTTGTAAGTTTTTTGCCTTGGAGACTTTAGACTCAAGACACACATAGGATAGTCAAATTAAGCAGCCGAATCCAAACTGATCTCCGATATGTCAAAAAGGAACTATCGGGCAGTGGCATAGTTAGAGAATCCTCTCGTTCTCTACATAGTATGAAGAGCTTTACGCCCTGTTCTTCCTAACCGTTTAAAAAAAACCCAAGCCGAACACCTCGAAAATGGCAGCCATTTTGTTTTACTAACTTGTTCATTTTTCGTGCGAGAGTGTCTAAAATAAAACGTCAATAATTGCGCTAAAATATCTCCCCCCGTAGTTTTACAACGAGACCCGCAAACCAAATTCACATTAACAACTCTATGCCTAGCCTGCCTACTCTATACAAATCGTTTCCTTTCACATCTCTCCCCTTTAAATTCGTCCCCAGCTTCCAAACGGGTTTTAACGGAGGGTAGATCCCTTCTGCAAGACCTTGACATAGTTTGGTTCCGACTGGCTTTTATCAGATCAAACTGGGCTGAACTGGTAAAATGGAAATAGCTCAAAGACATTCAAAATACTTTTATCGCGGTTGAAACCACAGACAACAGCTAGTCCTTACTTAATATTATAAAAACGAAAGTGAGTTTGTTTGTATGTTTGTTTGTTACGTCTTGACGTTTAAATGGCTGAACCAATTTTGATGAATTTTGATACAGAGATATTTGGTACCCTGGAGACGGACATAGGCTTTTTTTAAGTGAGTATGAGGGAAGAAAAGGGAAAGCTTAGCTTTGCTTTTACAATATATAAGGCGCAAGGGCAAAAACTATAGCCAGAGGGTATCTGTAAATCAGGAAAAGATAACTGTGTTACCCCGAATTTAACGCGAACGAAGCCGCGGGCAAAAGCTAGTACTTTATATTTCCTTGTCATCTGCGATTCGGTAACAATTTCTTACACGTGCAGACTGTTTAATATTCCTTTTTCCTCAATGGGCACGTTTCAAGAAGATTTAAAGTAATCCCACTTTATCCTTTACAATCACGGTATTGATTCAAAGCTATTTTTTTACGATATCGCCATCGTCTTTATTGTTTTGTGATTGTTTGTATATGCTTGTAGTAAACACTCGTCACGAGGAAAACCCTAAAAAAAAACTTTTTAGAAAAAAAATAAAACCGACTTCTAAAAAAAAACTAAAAACTGGAAAATAACTTTATTTCCGGAAGTCGGTGGCTTTTGTTGGTTTCGTTGACTTTATTTGCCACCGACTTCCGGAAATAAAGTTATTTTCCAGTTTTTAGTTTTTTTTTAGAAGTCGGTTTTATTTTTTTTCTAAAAAGTTTTTATTTCAGCATTTTTAGTTATAGTATTATGATATAATACGCAAACACGGTTAAAAAGTTTTTATTTTTAGCTTTAGTCCCTAGTCTTAGATACAAGTTTTAGTTCCACATCAAGCTATAGATTAAATACTAAGTATCTATATTATGCTTTAGTATTAAACCAATTCAGAAATCATATGCATCATCCCCTAGGGGATACAGCTGATACTTGATCTGATGTTTATATTTCTTAATGACTAGGTGAGGGGTGGGGAGGGGATACGGTCACCCTACTCCCACTCGCCTGCCTACCCTGGCGAAACCCATACTTATACATGTGATTGCAGCAATCACGGCAGATTTGCTGTCATTTATTAAAGAGTGCCGTTGTATATCACTGAAGATCTATCACCAAATTAAAATACAATCACCTCAAAAAACTGCGATGACCTTCCAAACCATAGTAGTACATAGCATTTAATATAATCGACGAATGAATATATCATCAACGTACACGAAGTCAATCTAATACGCATTATTAAAGATAACTCAAAAACTACTTGTCGGATCCCGATATTTTTTTTATGGGACCAAACGACAACCACCAGCTTTCGAATAAAAAAAGAATCATCAAAATCGGTTCACTCAGACCTGAGTTATGAGGTAACAAAAAAAAAAAACATACAGTCGAATTGAGAACCTCCTCCTTTTTTTGAAGTCGGTTAAAAATAGAGAGAGACGTACTTACTGGTCGAATATATCTCGGGTCAAAGAAAAAAAAGAAACATAACGATCTATTTAATATCGTCTACTACAATAGCAATATCTAATAATAAAATTCTCTTGCGCTGTTTGTAACCAAACTGCTCAGGTTTCCTTCTCAAATAGGTCCTAATGTTTTGGAATATTTGGACCCATTTGAGAAGGGAACCTAAGCAGCGGGTGAAACCGCTGGACACTGCTAGTTTGTTTATCTATACTATTATACTATAATATTATAAAGCTGAAGAGTTTGTTTGTTTGTTTGAACGCGCTAATCTAAGGAAGGCTATAGGCTATGTAACATCACGCTACGACCAACAGGTGCTGAGCAGCGTGGGTGAAACCGCGTGGAACAGCTAGTTAAATATATATTTGTAATCACGGTTCCGAAAACGGCTCTAATGAATTCAATAAAAGATAAATGGGCTTGTCTGATTCTTGAAAGAATCGCAAGCAAGCGATTTTGTACGCTAGACATAAATTCTCACCAACATTCTCACAGTCTTAATTATTGTCATATTGCTACATTTGTCACGAAGGCTGTTTTCTAATTTTATTGAGCTACGTCTGTGACGTTAGAGATGGGTTTAAAGCGCGCTCTAATGAAAGGCTCTCAGAAAGGCGTGCCAGGGCCACTGCCTGTCACGTTACGGCTTCTTCAAAAGAGATACCGTGGGCCCCGGAACATAAAAAGAAGGAAAAAGTGTAGGTTTTAATTAATACAAGGGATCCCCCTCGCTTCGCCCAGATGCAGATAATCGATTTTTTCCCATCCGAAAAAAAGAATTTCATAGTAACAGCTCGGAGTTTAGAAGTTGGCGGTAAGATACCCCGTGCCTCGGAAAGCACGTTAAGCTGTTGGTCCTGCGCCTGATCTCTCTCCGGTCGTGTAGGTTAATACACTGTAATATCTCCTGTGTGTGCCCGATAACGGTCGGGAGGACTATATTTAACAAAACTACATTAATTGTGTTTCTTTTGTTTCAGACTACCGGACTCTAGGATGAAATCCAAATTCAAAAATGTCTAAACTAAAATAACACCGTTTTTCTCTCAATCATCAACAGAGTAAAATCGCGATGTTGTATTAATATTGACGGCAAAATAACCTTCTCATATGCACAGAGAAACCGACAACGTGTTCAGAGATTCACTAAAATTACGGCAAAAACTACTTCAGAGAACAACAACGTATTTTAAAGTAGTCGAATTCGTAAAAAAAGACGCGATCCGATACTTCACGTACGATTACGAAATACATCAATAGCGTATTATGAACATATTCATAGGAAATCATTCTAATAATCTTGTTAAACTTAAACATTAAAAAAGACAATAAAAAGTACATAAAAGTGCAGAAAGAAAACAATTAATAATTTTAAGTAGAGGAAGAAATCGAATTGATTCTAAAATCCACTAATAAAATAATATAAAATAAAATTAATCGACTAAAAAATAAAATTAAATATATATCGAATAAAGAAATACCATAGATAAAAAAGAACAAAGAGATTTTGAAAGCTAAAATGGCGGGAAAAGCTGAAGCGATTGGCCCACGCAATGGCCATGAGTTGGCGCCTTTGAACGCCCGCGCTGACGGAAGCGAGCGACCCCACGGGGTTACCATCGTGCTCCAGGGGTCTAGGGGATCCCTACAACGTGAGGCTCCTGATGAAGATCGTGCTGCATGGTCTGGGAAGCTCCAGTTCTTCTTGTCCATCATCGGATATTCTGTGGGACTTGGAAATATTTGGCGGTTCCCGTATTTGTGCCAGCAGAATGGAGGAGGTAAGTTTTTTTTATCAATTAGCAATATTAACTAGATCTACTTTTAGAGTGTCTGTGCCCGCAGCTGTGTTCATTTGTACTTTTATTGTTTACTACATAATGGTGTCCAATATTTTAGGGGAAAATACGGTTTTATTTCATTCAATACATTTATAAAACTATTCATAAATAAACTAAACTTACACAACTTTACACAAAGCACTTTCAAGCAGTGTAAATATCCTGCCGGGGTTGCGGGTTGTTCAAAAGAGATACCGCGGCCCCGGAACACAAAAGGCAACAGAAAGAACATGGATGGGTTTTGGTCAGTACAAGTCTGACACTACCCCCCGCTCCGCCCAGAGCGGGGGAAGTTATTTGATGATTTCCCTTAAACATCTAAGGATAAATTTCTGCTCAGCCAAAAAACGAGTAAAATTCAATAGATATCCGCAAAGCAGAGGAACCACGGCCACTGCCAACCGGGGTTGCGGGTTGTTCGAAATAGATACCGCGGCCCCAACAAGAAAAGACTAAACAATGAACATGGATGGGATTTAGTAATTTTAGTCAGTCAAATTCTGACACTCCGCTCAAAGCGGGAGAAGTCATTCGTTGATTTCCCATCCGAAACAAAAAAAGGTCTTGGCCAAGGTTTTTCTAATTGTAAAGAAGACATTCTAGCTTTTATTTTACCAGAATAAGCTGCATTTTACAGTGAAATATTGCATTTGTAATGCAACTGACCTTCATTTCTAATTTGTACATTCTGCAAAGCGATTTCCAGCATTGAACTTGAATTTTACAAAATGGCGTGTGTCTAATGTCAATAATTGTTGGATCGCGTGATTTTCGCTTCGTATTACAGTTTACTTAGAATTATATTCAGGTTTTTTCTACAACTGACATGATTATGGTTTTAAATTTGGAAAAGTATAGATTAGTTAGAGACTGCGTCGTTGGGTGCGACTACCCAGCATCAGAACTACGGTTCAATTGCCAGGTCGGAAGACGTATTAATGTTTTTTTTTTAATAAACCTCCATTCTAGGATTTTTTCTTATATCTTGGTATATTTACAAACATTTAAACTCACTTACACAAACAGCCAGACCCGAAATTAATATCTGTAGGTCATACAAATATGTATTTGTTCCGTGCAGGGATCTAACTCGCGCACAATGTGACTAAAAGAGTGATGGATCTGAATGTTGATGGACGGAGAGCGAGAGGAAGGCCAAGGAAAAGATGGATGGATTGTGTACGGAATGATATGAGGGAGAAAGGAGTGAATAATGCCGTGACGTTTGATAGGGGAGAATGGAAGAAGAAAGCGTGTTGCGCCGACCCCAAATAGAATGGGACAAGGGTAGGAAAATGATGATGAGGGATCTAACTCGTGGCACGCATCGCACCAGTTGATCCTTCTGCCACTGCGTCAACCGCACCGTCAATTTTGCCATCAGGAATTTAGAAAAATAAAAGTAGCATGCCAGCTTGTGCCTGGTTGAGTACCATGTAACTTAAATTTAACTGGAGAATTTGTGGGTGAACTTTTCAGTACAACTCTACCTTACCTTAAAAGATATCTAAAAAACTACCGGGGTCGCGGGTTGTTGGAAATCAATCAATCAATTAATCAAAATAATTTATTTCAACTAGGCCTAGAACTGTCGAAACATTGACAACAATAAAATGAAGCTACAGTCCCAGTCACAAGGCATAATAACTGTGAAAGTACTGTAGTTGCCCATTCCAAAGCGTTGATCTCTATGGAGAAGAATGGGCAAGAAACTCCATGGACACTCCTTTAAATCAGAATATTGTTACAAAGCCTTGGTTACATCATTCGTGTTAATATGGTAAACTATGTGAGAACGATGTACATAAAGGGCACAAAAAGGAACATGGGTTTTATTCAGTACAATTCTGACACTTCCCTCCGCTCCGCCCAGAGCGGGGGAAGTTACAGAATTGTATTGTACTGATTCCGATTCCGATTCCAAAAAATAGAAAGGCGTGATGAAGCGAGGTAGTTAACATTTAATACAGAATAACACAAACCGAACACATTTAGATTTACTGCACACTATCGATGACTCACAATACGAATCGATTATTTCGATTACTTAAACCCAATCACTCAGTCGGCCATAAACAACGTATACCATAAACTTAACTTTTTAAACTAGCTCAGCCAGCCAAGCACGACACTATTGTACCGTAGTCCCTTTTAATCTATACTATAATACTTTATTATATTACTATACCTATATTACTGTTGCTGAAGAGTTTGTTTGTTTTTTGCTTGTTTGAACGCGCTAATTCTCAGGAACTGAAACAGAAACTGGTTGGAATTGGAAAATTCTTTTAGTGTTGGATAGTCCATTTCTTGAGGAAGGTTATAGGCTATATAACATCACGCTACGACCAACAGGTGCTGAGCAGCGCGGGTGAAACCGTGGGGAACAACTAGTAATATTATAAAGCTGAAGAGTTTGTTTGTTTGTTTGTTTGAACGCGCTAATCTCAGGGACTACTGGTTGGAATTGAAAAATTCTTTTAGTGTTGGATAGTCCATTTCTTGAGGAAGGCTATAGGCTATATAACATCACGCTACGACCAACAGGTGCTTAGCAGCGTGGGTGAAACCGCGAGGAACAGCTAGTGTATATATATAATTATATATAGCATGTTTAAAAAAAAATAGTCCGTCTTTTAGATTATTCAATACTAAGGGAGCTAAAGATACGTAAAACGTCACACGTAACTTTAATGGGTTATATCTTTGCAATTTTTGGTATAATTTACAAATAAAAATATACGTGTCCTTTATTTTTGAACAATCTAAAAGTCGGACTAAATAGAATGTAATTAGTTTGACCTTGGAAACTATCTTACTATATTAATGATCACAATGTGAATGCTGCAGCAATATAATAGAATCACTCAAATTTCTCAATTTGGGGTTATTTCCCAGACACAAAGGAATCTCGGTATGTAATGGCTGGCCACCAATAGCTCTTATTATATAGCCACGAAGCCTCTTTTAGATCCAAAATAGTCTTTACAATATAGAATGATACCAGTATTCCATATTAGAATGAATATATTTCCGTCTATCCCACTCAAAATACCTTACACATTTATGAAGACCTACTTAGCTAGATTTTTTAGGGTTTCGTACCTCAAAAAGAAAAAGAGGAACCCTTATTGGATCACTTTGTTGTCTGTCTGTCTATTTGTCAAGACCTTTTATCTCGAGAGGAGTGTGGAGGTATCGAGTAAAATTAAAACTATATATTTAACTTTCTCGTTCCTTTTTGCTGTGATAAAATTAGCCCTCTAAGTCTACACTGTCAAAACATGCGGCTGTTTATATGTTAAAGTTTGTACGGAACTCTCACTCTTGTTTTTACTAGCCATGCCCAGCGGTTTCACCCGCTTTTCAGCTTCTAAGACTCGTAGTATGATGCTATTTAGCTTATAGTCTTCCTCGAAAAACAGGCTATACCACACTTGAATATTTATTCAATTCAAACTACTTTAAACCTTACTACTGTTAGGTTTAAAGATTTCTCAATAAAACATAACATGTCACTTACTTGAGAACAATAATGATTACTTAAATACTAAATTGGGTTCGACAACATCCGTTAAAAACTAATTAATACTAACTGAAACTCCACCACTCAACGCATTCATTTCTCGGGTTATTTCTGGTTTGCGATTAAGTACAAGCTAAGTTGGGTTTTGAATGCATTGAATGATGATAGGTTTCTTATGCGTGAGGGTATTTTATTTTATAACTGTGCTCCTTCAAATGATAGCCAGTAGTAGTAGTAGTAGTTCTCGAGATATGCGCGTTCAAACAAAAAACACTGTTCAGTTTTATAATAATTGTAGAGATTTATCCTCAGACCTAAATTGCGGTCAACTTCCACGCTTCATCATCATCTGCCTAGCCTTTTCCCAACTATGTTGGGGTCGGCTTCCAGTCTAACCGGATGCAGCTGAATATCAGTATTTTACATGGAGCGACTGCCTATCTGACCTCCACAACCCAGTTAATACTAGGTAATACGATACCCCTTAGTAAGACTGGTTGTCAGACTTTCGGAACACTGACTACCTGTAACGACTGTCAAAGATCTACAAATGACAGCCGGGACCAACGGCTTAACGTGCTTTCCGAGGCACGGAGGAAACTCGGTATGTAACGGGTGGTCACCCATCCACAGACCAACCTAGGCAAGCGCGGCTTAACCTAAAGATCGACCCGAGCGGCTGCTATTTATTTAGCCACGAGCTCCTCTGGTCATCATCCACGCTTAATAACCCCTAACTTTCGCACAAAAACGCTTATTTACCCAACGCTCCATTCATACATACACTCAAAGAGAAATATTACCACATCTTTGAAAGAAATGTTTTTCCTAAACAATTTGTTAAATATCCGAGGAGATAAAAGGACTTGGGTTGCGTGTCCCTTGGTACTTACAAACAATTCACATAGATATGGGCAGGTGTGTGCCTGTCTGATCTGGCCACGGATCAAATATAATTACGTGGTTTCATGTGACACGGAGTTAAGAAAAATGGAGTGCTAGAGCTAATTTTTGTGTTTTGAAGATTTGTAGGGGAATATAAAGTTAAGTAAACGTTGCGAACTCACATCAAGGCTATGCAGATTAATGTCTGGGATGGTCTTTTGGAAGCATTTGTCGTATAGCATCATAAATCGAGGAGCCAAAAAAATACTTCATTTTATATAGTTGTTTTTAAAATTTACAAATTCCACAAACAGCGACAGTCTGAACATCCTTACTAATATTATAAAAGCGAAAGTGAGTTTGTTTGTTTATTACCTCTTCACGCTTTAATGGCTAAACCGATTTTGATGAATTTTGGTACAGAGGTAGCCGGGAACCAGGAGACGGACATAGGCAATTTTTTTTAAGAAAGAGTGAGATATAAGGGAGAAAGAGTGACGAAACGGGAAAACTTAGCGTTGCTATTACAAATCAATAAGGCGCTACTGAATTTAATGCGAGCGAAGCCGCGGGCAAAAGCTAGTAAACAATATAATTGCACTAAAATATCTCCCCCCGTAGTTTTACAACGAGACTCGCAAACCAAATTTTTAATTTAAAAAAGTGGGATATGAGGGAGAGCGAGGGAAGAAAAGGGAAATCTTAGCGTTGCTATTACAAATCAATCAGGCGCAAGAGCAAAAACTGCAGGTCTGCTTGGTGTTTTATACCGAATTTAACGCGAGCGAAGCCGCGGGCGAAAGCTAGTTCTAAAATAAATCTGTAACAATATTCGAGTTTAGATAATGGTTATCCAAAATCGAATATTGTTACAGATTTATTTTCTCGTAAAACGCCATTTCCTCGCTCAAACACATTACTACTCCATTTTTTCATACGCCATGACTTACCCTTATATTTACAACTATAATAGCCTATAAACACAATTTAACGTGCAGTCCCGGTTCTCGGAAAACGCAGTTTGCACCTATTTAGTAAAATGTATATGCCTATTGGCGGCCCGGGCAAAGCTAACCAGGTAAACCAGCAGGTGATATTGAATCTTGTATGTAAAGGAATAGAATTAATATTGCAGTGTGGTTGTTAAGAAGGGGTCTAGGTTGTATCTGTCGTTGCATCGATTTATTGAAAGGGGGAGTCTGTTAACAAGCTCTCGTTGAGATCAGAATGTATGACTGATAGGGCATTTAGATTTTTATACATAGTTTTGATTATACGTGTGTTTTTGGCATGTAGAGAGGTTTATTAATAGGAGTTTTATCACCCTCATTATGAATACATTAACTAGAGAGGTTTTCAAAAGAATTATTTTAAAAACGAATATGCGAAAAATAATCGAAAAAAAAATCTAAATTTTACAATATTTGTACATTACAATACAATATTTGTTCATACATCGGGAATTAAAGATTTTAAATGAGTAGCAATTTACTAAAAGAGTTACAGATATAAATGTTGATAGGGCAAGAGGAAGGCTAAAGAAAAAATGTATGGATTGTGTAAGGTATTATATAAAGGAGAAAGGAGTAAATGATGCCGTGACGTCTGATAGGGAAGAATAGTAGAAGATAACTTATTGTGCCGACGCCACAAGGTCAGAAAGATTATCGCGATGAAAGCATTCACGGTTCATTAAACACAATGTTTTGACTGCATTACATTGTGTTTTTCCATAAAACATGATTTTTTCACTCGAAAAAAATCGTTTAGCAATAATTTCTGAGTTGTTGTTCATAATGCTTGGTTAGTGGCTTTAAATATAATAAATATCTTAGGACAACTCACACACGGCTTTCTGATCCCAAGCTAAGCAGAGCTTGTGTTATGGTAACCAGACAACTGATATACATACTTATATAATTTATAAATACATACATATTATAGAAAAATCACACCCAGACACAGAACAAACAATCATGCTCATCACACAAAGTTTGTCCTGGGTGGGAATCGAACCCACGACCTCCGGCTCAGCAGTCAGGGCCACTAACCACTAGACCAAGAGGCCTGTCAATTTTTCTTTGTGAAGGGTTTGTTACCGGTTTGGGTGGCCTTTTGCAAGTATATGAGGCATTCCAGCTTTGTATCTAGAATGGCATCGCACTTACGAAACCTCAAGAATTACAGATGGCATATTTTCAGAAGGATTACATTGTTTGTGAGGACCTCCTCTTTGGAGTTCCGTATCTAAAAAGAAAAATAGGAACCCGTATTAGATCACTTTATTGTCCGTCTGTCTGTCAAGATCATTTATCTCAAGAACGCGTGAAGGTATCAAGTTGAAATTAAAACCATGTACTGATGTCTGTGGTCCCTTTGTGCTGTGAAAAAATCAACCCTCCAAGACTACGCAGTCTAAGATATGGCCATTTATGCCGTAAGTTTATACGAAAGCCTCGGTGTGCGAGACCGACTTGCACTTGTTTTTTTTTTTAAATAATATCGGCCGCACTGGTGATTTTCAACGTTATGCCACGCTTGCCTAGGTTGGTCTGTGGATGGGTGGCCGTCCATTACCTACCAAGTTTGGCTGTGCTTTGCAATCGCTCAGCAATTGCTGAACTGAAACACTATCTTAGCTGTGGTATATCCTACTAATATTATAAATGCGAATTTTTGTGAGGATGGATGTATGGATGTTTGTTACTCCTTTACGTCTAAACGGCTGAACGTATTTTGATGAAATTTGGCGCAGAGGTTGATTATAGTCTGGAATAACACTTTTTTTTCGATGATCGAAAAAAAAGTGTATGTAATATGTCAAGTTTTCGGTTCGCAGTGATTGTTACCAAACTCCTGCAAAACGGCTGGAGCGATTTGGATGAAATTTTGTGGGAATATCGGGTAGGTCTGAGAATCGGTCAGCATCCATTTTTCAAACGCTTAAGTGAGAAGAGGACCTGAGCAGCGGGAAAACCGCTGGGCACAGTTAGTGATATTATAATATCTTACTAACAGATGCACGGAATTGTAACATTAATATTAACTTCCGCATCTATAAATAAGTAAAACCAAGTAACTACTTAAGTTAAAGTCAATATTTAAGATACGATTTCAGTGTGTAGTTTTGTAATAGCTTGAAGTTAGAACTATCAAAAGGCAGATTTAGTTTGTTTTGTTTCACTTGTTCTGTTACCAGCGGCGTGCATAGGGTATAATGACCGGCTAGGCAGAGGTTTTTTTTACTCAAAAAAAGGAAAGATTTCGCAATTGCACGTGTTAGTTAGTCTATTTTGCCGCAGAATAGAAATTATGTAAATCTGTAAATCCCGAATGAGTCCACACTGTTGTATTATTTGAATTAAATAACAGGCACGGAAAACAAAATAATTTATTTATGTGTAGGTACGCAACCTATGTTTCATAACTTTTCGTATTACATTTACGAGTTACATTACCTTTTTCCTGGGTTTAATGCTCGTAATTCAGGCACACATCTACCTTTCGACACTATTTGAAGCTTTTCATTAAACGACAATTGAGAAAACCTACCATTTATTACTTTTAACAAGAATACACATTATCTCACAATCGACAACATTTTGAATCAAAAACTAATAAGTAATTGAATTTAGCAACAAATCGTTTAAAATTTGCGTTTCGTAAATTAATTATTCACAACAAACAATATAATAACTGCGAACTGAAGAAAACAAAACAATGTGATGACCTTTCTAACAAAAGAAAGCATAAGTTCAAAATTTTTATAGTAAAATGTTGACAAATAAAATTGCATCAGTTTCAACCGGAATTGTACTTAGCTACTGACTTCTTCAACTTGTCGTATAATCTTTATTGAGCGCCAATCAGTAAAAAACTGAGCTGTACCGACCAATGTAACGAGCTATTCATGTCGCAATGAATTGCGACATGAATCGCGGCCCCCGATTGGCTTCTCATGCCACAGGAGATACGTCGCTGTGTGAGCCATACACGACGTGTCTGTACACGAGGTTTTACACACACACGCATACTTTTTGCCTACATTTATCAATGAAATAAAGGCACTATTGAAGTTTGCCTATAATTCTGTCGTAGGGTCGCTCGTGACGATATGTTGAACGTGAAACGCCTGCCATAGTATTAATATAGGGCGGTGTGGAACGTTGCTATTATTTTTACGTTAGGAATTTATAGAAAAAGTTTAAATTAATTAGATATTTGTTTTCTTTTTCTTTCTTTTTTACCTATGGAGTCTTGGGTCGGCAGTGCCTTTTTGCCTATAAGGAGCGCACGCCATTGTCTGTTACTTTGTTTTGTTTAACGGATCGTACTGCGTTTAAATTGTTCATAAGTAAGTACTTAACTTAACTTTAAAGACGGGTGGTAAACTACTATGAATATTTGTACTAGGTGTCCTTAACAAAGTTATGTATAACTAGCTTTTGCCCGCGGCTTCGCTCGCGTTAAATTCGGGGTAACACAGTTCCCCTTTCCTGATTTGCAGGTACCTGCTGCTAGTTTTTGCCTTTGCGCCTTATTTATTGTAATAACAATGCTAAGTTTTCCCTTTTCTTCCCTCTTTCAAACTTATATCTCACTCTTTTTTAAAGAAATAGCCTATGTCCGTCTCCAGGGTCCCAACTATCTCTGTACCAAAATTTATCAAAATCGGTTATGCCATTTGGGCGTGAAGACGTAACAAACAAAGAAACAAATTCACTTTCGCTTTATAATATTTATAGTAAGGATATCCACTTACTTATATTCGTACTTGAAATTACAGTAGCAACATACATTTTGCATTCGTAGCAAAGAGCAAAGTTAGGCGTAGCACGTCTACGAGCTACGACGCAATTTCGTAGCAGTGCCGTAGCTATTTAAAATCGATATCATTCGACCCAGACTAGGCGGCAAGGCTAAATATAGAATTGACTCTTTATGTTATTAGGTTGAATATAAATATCTGGCTTTATATCTACAGTACCTTCATTTACAAAAGGTTTTAAAAGGTCATGTTTTTGGATTAGGAATTTTATTTCCGTAGATAGAGTATTCTTTATTATGTACACCATACGAGTAACAAGAATAACACTAGACAACTTATAAATAAGTAGGGTGACACAATGGGCGGTCTTATCACTAAAAGCGATCTTTTCCAGACAACCTTTGGATGGATTTAAAGGAGGAGAAACAGTACTGTAGGTAGTCTGGGGCGTAACATTTTTCAAAAATTAATTATCAAACAAAATAACAATCATGAAGAGCAAAGAAATCGTTTGAACCAATCCAGGTATTAAAATGGTTATTAATGTAGACGGTTGTGATTCTGCAGTTATGGTTACGACCTCCATCTTGCTGTAGAATTATTTGGTTTCGCTCTTTGAGATTTCGTCCGACCCTAACGATCGATGCAATAAAAGTACAGGTCGCAACTTTTACAGATTTTAGTCGGTTCGATTACCGTGTGCGGCGACGGCAAGCGAATTTAAAAAAATATTTGTATGCCATTCTCTTTCTTTTCAAAAATAAAGGATTTTTTTCTTTGAGTAATATTTTCTATCTAAGGTATTAAGAGTACTTCCCCTTCAGGTGGCATTAGAAAATTCCATCCTATATATTAATATTATAAATATGCGAATGTTTGTGAAGATGGATCTGTCTGTGTGTCTCCTTTACGTTATAATGGCTGAACGAATCTTGATTAAATTTGGCACAGAGGTAGATTATGGTCTGGAATAAAACATACTTAGGATACTTTTTTTTAGATATCACGCGGGTGTAGCCACCGGCGGCGCTACCTAGTTTAATCATATACAGTGTGAGTCTTTATAATGTGCACATATTGAAATGAGAGAATCTATGCTTAATTTTATAGACGGAAAAAATATAAAAAAATCTTAATATTTTTTTTCATTTTAAAAGGAATTTAAAAAAAAATTGTTTGCTACTGTGACCCACAATCGTAAACAAAACGCCGTAACTTTTAAACTAAACGATCTATTACGACAAAAAAAAACTCCATAATGATTAGAAGTAATTAGGCGTCCTAATAAAATGAAAATTGTCGAACTTTTAATTAATTTTTGTCGTATTCGCTACCCAATAGTAAAAAATGCATGTGTAGAACTCATACATAACATTTTCTATCAAGTGTTAAAAGATGGCAGTAGTGCGTAGCCATGCGCTGGGCCTTTCTACCACAACGGTCAACCGTTGATAAGAAATGTTTGGATTGAGATAAAAACATGCAACTTTTACCATTATGTAGCTAATACGACGAAGAATAACTTAAAGTAATAAAAAAGGTAGGTAATCGGGTCGTCTTATTGAGAAATTTTACAATTATTGTAAAAATTGATGAAAAACATACAGATTTTTGCTAAAAAACATGTTTCTTTTCAATTGAAGGTAGCTTTTTTCCACAATTCTTATTTTATGAGGACGCCTAATTACTTCCAATTATTATGGAGTTTGTTTCGTCGTGAAAGATAATTTAGTTTAATAGTTACGGCGTTTTGTGTACGATGAGGTCACAGTAGCGAACAATTTTTTTTAAAATTCCATGAAAAAATATAAAAAACATATTGTTTTTTTAATATTTTTTCAGTCGATAAAATTAAGCATAGATTCCCTCATTTCAATATGTGCACATTAAAAAGACTCACACTGTATATGAATCGTGTTCTCCCTTACAATCTTCGCCACAGTTTCACCCTCTCTTTTCGGATTCATCAGCATTCATCAATCAACCACTTTAAACTGACTTTTGGACGCCTTTAAATCAAGGATATGGAATATTGGATTTAAATTAACGGATATGAAAATAATATTAAACCGGTTTTGGATATGAAATTATTTCAGATTATGTGCTGGTTTCGGTTTTGGATATTATAATTAACATTTGACATTATGACACGCGTTGCTTGTTTGTCGACTCGGCCAGTCAATAAAAACAAAATCCTGTTGTAACCTGTTTTTTTAAAACTCTGTATCGGTTTCGGATATTTGAGGACCATAACATCCCCGATTTTAATGCTCTATACTTCTATAGCACTACCACCCATCCAAATGTACGGGGTTTTCTTGAGAGAAGCTAATGTTGAGGGAAGCTGTAGTTGCTGATGGCTTAATCTTTTAAAAAATATTACCGTTATTATGGCACTTATTTTTCACACTTCCTACTACGAATTATATTGAGAAATCGTAGTCGTTAAGATGTCTTGGGTATATTGATACTCAAGTCCTGGGAATCTTCTTAGATTTTATCCAGACTGCTACCATAAAAGGATTCGCTTAATAAAAGAAGTAATTTGGTGCAATAACGCAGTATATTTTGTACAAAATATGCCTTAAATTACAAATTATGTGCGGTTTGCAAGAAACATGAAAAGTCACCTCCAGTGTTAAAACTCTTGAACCAAACCGGCCATACTGAATTTAGTTTTAATAACCGGTCACAACTAAAGCAGTAAAGGTATGGTATATAAGGGATTTGGTATTTCTTAACGTGTTTGTTTTTTTCTTGAATTGTTTTAGTAGCTTTTCTTTGAAAAAAAAAATAATAATTGATAGTGAAGCGCCATGCTCACCTTAGTGAAACTAGCGTCTCAGCTTGCAGGATTACACTTTGTAATGTCTTTTGATCACGCTTCTTCTAGCGGAGACCACTATGCTTCTGTTTAACTTCCCCCAATTCTTCGTATGGAACGAAAGACGTGCCCACAACACGTTAGTTGGGGTTGCATAAGTAGAGCCTCGATCTCATGCGTTTCGGAACGGCGAGTTAAAACTTAAACCTTCAATATTTAAGATTCTTTGACAAGGCTTAAAGCAAAACAAATACCTTCTGTTAAGGCTCTTGTTACAGCCTTTAGTAATTTCATATGCATGACAAGACAACACCAAAAAGAGATATAAAAAGTAAACAAAGAAAAAAAAATGTATGCCATGTGCGTGGATGGACCAAATAGGTTCAGCAAACAAGTGCCCGACGCTAGTTTTCAAATGTATTTAATGGTGATTAAGATTACTGATTACTAAATTAATAGCGTCAGCTATTTTATCAACACGGTTTTTAATTAACTCCACATCATTTCTTAATATTGTAATTTCTTCTAATAGTTTTGCATTATCTGATATATCTGGCTTGGCAGGTGCACCGTTGTGATTTTTAACGATAACTTCATGAATTTCATCCAGTTTTATTTCATACAGCTTCGTACTTTTCTGTTCATGCAATTGCCTGTTCTGTAACCGAGCATTGTCAAAAAGGTCTTTTATTAAACGATCCGGCAAACCACAATTTTCAACTCTAGTACTAAGTTTACTCGAATAGATTAAGTTCTCTGTTATTTTGTCGTCAAACCATCTTTTAAATAGATTTTTAGGAAGTATTTTTGCAATACATTTTTCAAAAGCCGTATCTTTAAATGATTGTATTAAATGCACTTGTTTTTTCAATCTGCTTATGTTACCAATGTTTTCTAAAGCATTGACATCATTAACGGCAACACCGACTAAGAGATTTATAAGAACTATTGAAACAAGTATGAAAAATGATACAAATATTAAGCGTATCACTCGCATATATGCTGATGTAAAATCTATGCTTGTTTTATTTATAATCTCAATATAACCAAGCTTTGATGTCATCATGACCATCATCGTCAGGAGAGAAGACAAAAGGTCTTCAAATGGTGGCTGTGCATAGTACTGTATCATGATGCTTATGCAGCAGCCAATTATGAGGAAACCAAGTGACGCAAGTATCTGAAAGGAAAAAAATCACAACTAAAAATCTATTCAAGAGGTATTTTTGCATAGTCGTATTTTTTATGTGTTACTAGCTGTTCCACGCAGTTTCACCCACGCTGCTCAGCACCTGTTGGTCGTAGCGTGATGTTATATAGCCTATAGCCTTCCTCAAGAAATGGACTATCCAACACTAAAAGAATTTTCCAATTCCAACCAGTAGTCCCTGAGATTAGCGCGTTCAAACAAACAAACAAACAAACTCTTCAGCTTTATAATATTATAAGTATAGATATAATGCAAAGGGTTTTTAAACTTTTATGAAATCGACTACTCACCTTAAATACTTTGATCGCCACTCTTCCGTACATTAGAATATAATATCCCCAGTCTGGGAGTCTAGAGAGCAGGTACATCATTCTGACCCAGGTGAGGAGCAGTGTGACTGACCCAAAGAGTCGCACCCACTCTGGATTGTATTTTGAATCCCATGACACAATTTGAGGTAAGACAACCGCAAGTATACTGGACAAGCATTTCACTGACGTCTCTAAACAAAGAAGGTATCTCATAGTTTTCTTTTTAATGATCATTACCTCCTGGTGACAAAAAATATTTTTTGTATCTTATTCACAATAACACCATCAAAAACATTGCATTAAGAAATGATAGTAATTACCTGAACAATAAGTAAGGCGGCCGTCAAATAAATGATGTAAATCCATACACTACAACGAAATATAATTGGCACAGGTTCAATATGTCTGTCCTTATACCAAAACAAAGACAAGGCGAACACATTCAAAAACACCGCAAAGCACGCGTGCAATGCCAATATAATATAGAAAAAGGGTAATATTGATCTCCACTGTAGAAACAAAAAACTTTTCACGAAAGGATGAAGGAGTAGCTTCTGCTGGTCGTATCTATTTCCAGTATCAAGCAGCGCCTGAATCACTCTCATTTTTTCCGGGTCATATCTGGGTAATAAAACTTGAAAGTTTACAGTCACTGTGGCGATATCTCCCGCTTCAACAGAGTATGTTATATTTGAGTTAAATATATCTTGCAAGAATTCAGTTGGTTTTGATAAATTATTCATCAACATCTCCATAGGAACAAACTCCCTTTCTTTTCCATTTTCGCCACCAGATAGATCAGCTCCGTTGCGGAGTAGTAATGCAATCATTTCTCTGTGTCTGCAAATACAAGCTGCATACAAAGGTAATTGTCCGTAGCGATTTACAGCATGAAGAGTTTCCTCATCTGTTTTTATAATCATTTCTGCTATTATAGTTCTGTTTCTTTCTACAGCTAAGTCCAAATATATATTGTTCTTTATATTTAATTGAGTACCTTTGTAGATAAGCAATCTTGCACAGTTGTCATGGTTTCCATCTATAGCGTAATATAACGGCGGGGCAAATGCGTCAAATGTGTTGATTTGTTTTTTTACTTCTTGGTGATTATAAAAATTAAGCAAATATTCTAGTACGTCTTTGCTGCCCAGACGTGCGGCTAAATGGAACACAGTAGTTTGACTAGATTCGAAACTTATCCCCGCTTCCTGTAAATAAAAATTATTAATATAAATCTCTATAAATTATTTTGTAAGATATACAGTATGTTAAGCATTGTATAATAACAGAAAATGGTCTTTAACGCGTTTGCGATAACTACTAAATAAAAAAAAACCACTGTTGACAAAACGGTAAAAATCAGAAAAAAAAATCGAATAGTTTCGGATACAGGCAGAGTCTAAATGATCGGTTATTATAGGATTTTATTGTACTATTCACACAAGCCGCGCGTCTCTTTTCAATTTGCATTCTTATTTGTGCTTCTGGGTGGATAAACATTAAAATTCATTATGAACGAGTTTATTAAACTTAGTTTTAAGTGTGGTACAAAATATTTTTTTATTGTCTTGAGAGAATGCTACCGAAGTTTAATTTAATTTCGATATCATTTAATGAAATTACAGCAGTTTTAGAAAAGCAACCAGGGCGATAATATCACTCAAAGGTCTTTACATGAACAGTTTTTTCCTCACTACTTATTTGCATCCTTATCGTAAAGTTTTAATATCCGAAACCGAAACTATCCGAAACCAGGAAACTCGGATAATCGGAAATAATTTCATATCCATAACCGTATCCGAAGCCGGTATAATATTATTTCTTATTATATGCAGATCCAAAACTTTATAACTATAACATGCCTGTATTGTAGATAAATACTTACAGCTTGTTTTATGTTGGTGGCCCCAGCGTTGAGAGCTATACGGACTCCTTCTAACCAGTCTGCTCGGACAGCCATCCATAGCACAGTGCGGCCTTTCCGATCAACAACATCAATAGAGGCCAAGTTCGAACCTTCACTGCTGCTAATATGGTTGACTAACAACTGAAAGTCCACGTAATTCTGGTCAGTTTCCCGCACCAGTAAGCGAAAATATTTTGCCAGTTCATATACGTTCCGTGCATGGCACGCGACGGTGTTGGTCGGTGAGGGAACGATCTCGGCGGCATAGTTTCATAGCACGGTTATGCTGTTATATAGTTTATTAGGCAGACTCTTTAATAAGATTAATTCATGGGACCTAAAATGGCGCTTTAGCAGAATCGTAATAGAATACGAATTAAAATTCTTAAAATGGTCACAGACGCAGTTAATATTGCGACTTAAAAAAAAATCGTTGCCCCACACTAAGTTTTCTTCTGTATCGTGGGTGCGTTTACAAACATTTAAACTCACACAAACAGCCAGACCCGTAACAACTATCTGCAGGTTGTACAAATATCTGTTCCGTGCGGGAATCGAACCCGCGACACGCAGCGCAGCAGTTGATCGCTCAGCTATTGCGCCAACCGTGTCGTCATTTCGTAACGATTGTACGAATGGTAACGTAATTCATATTATTACCTTTTAGAATTCTGCTTAAACGGCCATTTTAGACCCCAACAACATTGGTTTACAAAATTTTAGATGTAAAACAGGTACGATTGTATAACAGGTACCTGCAACAGGTCTTTATCCCGTGTCTGTACACACATATGCATGGCAGTGAACCCCCTACGGTTCCACATAGTGACAGACGCACCAGCCTGCAGCAACAGCTCCACGGCCGCCTCGATTCCGAGCGCCACCGCAGTGTGTAACGGGTTGTCTAGAGGATTACTTTGGTCACAGCACTTATTGAACCTGGCTCCGGCTTTCAGTAGTAATTCTACAGTTTTCATAAAACTGAAAAAAAAATACATTCATAAATTTTCTGTTTACTCCTGTTTACAACTATGAAGTATATAGTATACTAGCTTTTACTTATACTTTATACGTTAAATTCGGGGTAACACAGTTCCCCTTTCCTGATTTGCAGGTACCTGCTAATTGCAGTTTTTGCCATAGCGTCTTATTTATTGTAATAGCAAAGCCAACTTTTCCCTTTTCTTTCCTCTTTCTGCCCCATCTCTCACTTTTTTTTTAAAGTTAGACCATGTCCGTCTCCAGGGTCCACACCATCCCTTTACCAAAATTCAGCAAAATCGGTTTAGCCATGTATTCGTGAAGACGTAACAAACAAATAAACAAACTCACTTTCACTTTTATAATATTAAGTAAGGATGCCATTTTAGTGACGTACCTATTAACATCAATGTCGTGACCAGAATAATAAGCACAGCCAGCAACATCCAGTGGAGTCCTACAAAGCAGATCTTGTGCGCTTGCGTCTGCGCCGGCGGCGAGCAGTAACTGCACGCAAAGATGCTGTGCGCGGGCGCTGGCGGCGTGCAGTGCTGTCCATTCGGGCTCGAAAACTGGCAACTAGCCGTACAGAAAAATAAAAACGGCCAAGTTCTAGTTCAACTCGTGTACCGAGAGTTCCGTACAAACTTGGGACATAAACGGCCATATTTTTTGAATTCGTCGACTTATGCCCCGTTCCAATAAACAAAAATGACTCGTTTTGCTTACGGATAGTTGTATTTTGACATAAGTCTCATAGAACTTATGTCAAAATCCAACTGTCCGTAAGTAAAACGAGTCGTTTTTGTTTATTGGAACGGGGCATTAGAGGGTTGATTTTTCACAGCTACAAGGGACTAATGAGTATTTGGTTTTAATTTCAACATTTTCAACTCAATATCTTCACGAGTTTCCGAGTTAAAGGATCTTGACAGACGGAGTACAAAGTGATCCTATAAGGGTTTAGTTTTCATGTTGGAACACTAGAAAACAATAAATAAATACCCAAGGGCTGGCTTTTACTTTGGCCAGAGGCTTAGCGTTGCCATACAGCGTGGCAACGCGGCCAGTGCTTTGGGGACATTGCCAACTGACAGCGTTGAGGACGAATTTTTTGACGCTAAGTTTTAATTTATTTATAAGTGAGGTAGTATTCTTAATTTAAGGTTAACATGTATTTTCCGTTTGTATTTCACTTAACATATTTAGATTTCATCAAATGAAGTATGTGAAATAAAGACGAGGTCATAATTCTTTCTGATGGTAGGATCAAACTATTAAATTAAACTAGTACGCGAAAACAATATCAAAAGTGTGAAATAAGTGCATAAGTAAAACAGAAAATAGTTAAAAGCACCCACCATTTCCTTAATACTGGCGCAGTTGTGGCCCAAACCATCGCTCCATTCAGCCGGCAGACTAGACTCGAAGTTAAGACGACATGGTAAGTTTGTCAACTTATTCACCGGTATACTAAACCTTATAATCGCACTCACGGTTTCATGAGACAAGATACCATGATCCGACATTCGTTTTATAACTGCTGAAAACAGAACGAAAATCTTTGATTTTAACAAGAATGCAATGAATGGCACGGTTGGCGCAGTGGCTGAGCGGTTGACTGAACAAATATTTGTATGGCTAAAGATAGTTGTTTAAAAAAAGAACCTATACTCTTGACTTCAAGGCCAACAATGTATGGGCACAGAGCAATGTCCTTTACCTTCCGGAAAATTCAACAGTAAAGCAATCTGCTTCAAGTTCCCAGCCCAAGCAGCTAGATGGAGAGGTGTTCTGCCGTTCTTGTCAGACCTGCAGCTATCCGCTCCTGAGCTAATCAGCAGGTCTAGGGCATTGTTGTCGAACATGGCGGCAATGTGGCAAGCCGACACGTGGCCTAGACGGCACGTTGCGTTTGGGTTGGCACCCTTTGCCATGATTCTAAAACAAAAATGGTTTCTTTACAAGTCTTTTGTTGATTCGGTTCATTTCCTGATCTACATGTTGTGAACCAGCTGCGTTTATTTTCGACAATTGCTCTCTGCCACCACGAGACCGTACCGGGGGCTGTCCGCTGGGCGGCGATTTGCCGCGGCAGGGTATTTTCCCCCCGGTGTAGTGCCTCCGCGCGCCACTCATACGACAAGAACCAGCTGGCCTTAGAAGTAGGTCTCACCTCTTCATGCGTGTGATGTCACCATCCGGAATCGAATCTATGAGTAGTGTGTTTAACTCTTCACAAGTGGTCACATTACACAGCGTATCAGAGGTCCGTCCGAGGGCGTCATCTGAAATCAAACAACAGTCTACACTTAACCAACCTCTTGACATGTCTTTGTAGTCGAAGACGGTTTTTGTGCAGTAAAGACAGTCTTTCATCCCACTCAATTCATCATCATCATTTTCCTGCCCTTGTCCCATTCTATTTGGGGTCGACGCAACACGTTTTCTTCTTCCATTCTCCCCTATCAGACGTCACGGCACCATTTACTCCTGTCTCTTTCATATCATTCCTTACACAATCCATCCATCTTTTCTTTGGCCTTCCTCTCGCTCTCCGTCCACCAACATTCAGATCCATCACTCTTTTAGTCACATGTCCTTCATCCCTCCTCATTACATGTCCATACCAAGACAAACTCAATCATCATCACAATCATCAATCATCACTCATTCCACTCAATTATTAAGGTACAGACGCCTGCAGGTCAAGCTACCCGAAACTGTCAATTTTTCCCAATGAACCTTGAACCTTATACTTTATAAATAAAGTCGAAAATCTATCAAAGAAATCTGACAGATTGTAGTAGCTTGATGTGCAGGCGTCTATACTAGCTTTTGCCCGCGGCTTCGCTCGCGTTAAATTCGGTAGCGCCTTATGGATTTGTAATAGCAACGTTAAGCTTTCCCGTTTCGTCCCTCTTTCTCCCTCATATCCCACTCTTTTAAAAAAAAAAATGTCTGTCGCCTGGTTCCCAACTATCTCTGTACCAAAATTCATCAAAATCGGTTTAGCCATTAAAGCGTGAAGAGGTAACAAGCAAACAAACAAACTCACTTTCGCTTTTATAATATTAGTAAGAATTAAAAAAAAAACATTTAGTTTCATCTGTACCTTTCCTAAACAATGCGTCAGAACGTCTAACAATCACACACATCATTCTGCTTACATTATACTATTAAATTTTCTAGTTGCACTTATAATGTAACTATTCTTCCTATAGTTTGTTGATGTATGAGGTACATGTAACTGCTGAACGAGTAACAAACATCCATACACCCTCACAAACATTCGCATTTATAATATTATAAATAGAAAGTAGGATCTTTAACAAATACAGACAATCCGCAATTCTATGTCGATCTTCGATTTATTATAAATTAAAATTGAGTACCTGAGCGTCCGGAAGAATTTTCACATTTAACATGATTGTTTTTTTCCATGGCTTTTGAAGTCTTGACATAAGAACCGTGTGTAAAGCACTAAAAACACGCAAATACTAGTTCGAGTGTACACCGGAGCAGTGAAGACGAGTCTATAATTAATCCACTTGTTATTTTTCTCCTCGATATACACTGAACGGTACATTCCTAACTCAGTTCTTTTCAGATGTTTACATTATTGCTCATAACATAAACAGTCCATGTACACACGACCGACGGACATAACACATCAAATGTGTTTGGAAACATTTGTATCGTGTTTTATTTTGTTGCTATAGAGGTTTAGGTTCAATAAAACTCGGGTCCAAGTTTTATTAAAATACTAGCTGTTCCACGCGGTTTCACCCACGCTGCTCAGCACC
Source organism: Ochropleura leucogaster (assembly GCA_958449745.1). Classification (NCBI taxonomy): domain Eukaryota; kingdom Metazoa; phylum Arthropoda; class Insecta; order Lepidoptera; family Noctuidae; genus Ochropleura; species Ochropleura leucogaster. The sequence continues at coordinate 12,255,194 of OY288221.1, read as the reverse complement.
TGTTGGTCGTAGCGTGATGTTATATAGCCTATAGCCTTCCTCAAGAAATGGACTATCCAACACTAAAAGAATTTTTCAATTCCAACCAGTAGTCCCTGAGATTAGCGCGTTCAAACAAACAAACTCTTCACCTTTATGATATTAGTATAGATATAGATTTTTCTACTAGCTTTTGCCGTTTAATTCGGGGTAACACAGTTCCCTTTTCCTGATTTACAGTTACCTGCTACCTGTAGTTTTTGGCCTTGCGCCTTATTTATTGTAGGTAATAGCAATGCTAAGTTTTCCCTCTTTCTCCCTCCTATCTCAATCTTTTTTTTAAATATGGTCAATGGCTGTCTCCAGGGTCCTAGCTATCTCCGTACCAAAATTCATCAAAATTGGTTTAGCCATTTAGGCGTGACGACGTAATAAACAAACAAACTCACTTTCGCTTTTATAATATTAGAAAGGATTTTTATTTCTGATTATTGCACATCCCCCACCCCACTAGGACATGAAAAGTATCTCTATGGAAAGTTTATTAAGTTATAAGCCTTCCCCGTTTTAGCCATGGGGAATTATCAAATAAATTCCCCCACTCAAGGCGAATCAGGACAGAGTGTCAGACTTTAACTGACTAAAACCCATCTCTTTCAACTCGATACATCCACGCGTTCGCAAGATAAAGGGTCTTGACATACAAACAGACAGACAAACAATAAAATGATTCTATAAGGGTTTCGTATTTTCCTTATGAGGTACGAAACCCTAAAAATTAAAGACCAGTTTTAAAATTGCTTTTATTTGGCACATGCTACAAATAGAAACCATATCAAACAAAGAAGAACACTTAAATCTTAACAAGAAACATAATATAATGGCATCCACCACGGTTGCGTCAAATGGGCCCACTTCAACAAAATTCCGAACTACTTGTCCGGAATTTTGTTGAAGTGGTACCCGACGCTGGTTTATGATTTGTATTATTAATTACTAAATTTAGAACATCGGCTATTTCACCAATATGGTTTTTAATTAACTCCACATCAGTTCGTAATATTGTAATGTCTTCTAGTAATTTGGCATTGTCTGATATATCTTTCTTGGCTGCTAGACCGCTGTCTTTGTTCACAATAACTTCGTGAATTTCATCAAGTTTCGTTTGATTCAGCTTCGTATCTTTCTCTTCATGCGTTTGCCTCATCCTTAACTGAACGTTTTCAAAAATGGCCAGTATTAAACGAGTCGGCAAACCATGATTGTCATATTCAGATAGGAAGATCAAGTCTTCCGTTTTTTTGTAAAATCTCTCATATAAACTCGTAGGAAGTATTAATGAAAATAATTTTTCACAAGCGGTGTCTTTGAATGATTTTATAAATTGAACTTGTTTTTCCAATCTGTTTATGTTACCAATTATTTCTAAAGTATTGACATCATTAACGGCAACAGCAAACGGCCGACTAAGAGATTCATAAGAATTATTGTAACAAGTATGAGAAAGGACACGAATATTAAGCGGATCATTATATTAGATGCTAGTGCCTGCTCAACATGCTCGATGCTCTTCTTATTTATTATCTCATTATAACCAAGTTCTGATGTCATCATGACCATGGTCGTCAGGAGAGAAGACAAAGGGTCTTCAAATGGCGGCTGTGCATGAAACTGTATCATGAAGCTCACGCAGAAGCCAATTATGAGGAAACCAAATGATATAAGAATCTGAAAGGTAAAAAAAAAATGATTAGAAAAAAACCTGTAACTATAAACTTTATAGTAATTTAAAACGACCAAATAAACAGATACAACTCAACCAACAATAACATATTGTAAAAGGTCATCAATATATCTCTTATTCAACGATGTCAGCCGGTATTGTACGCAAGATACTGGCAGCGTTGCCACGTTGTACAAAATATACATTACAATATTATAAATATACATATTAATAAAAACTTATGTATATGACGAAATGCAATGACAATATTTTTCGTTCTTCTTTTGAAACTTAATTAAGCTCACCTTAAATACTTTGATCGCCACTCTTCCGTACATTAGAATGTAATATCCCCAGTCTGGGAGTCTAGAGAGCAGGTACATCATTCTGACCCAGGTGAGGAGCAGTGTGACTGACCCAAAGAGTCGCACCCACTCCGGATTGTATTTTGAATCCCATGACACAATTTGAGGTAAGACAACCGCAAATATACTGGACAAGCATTTCACTGACGTCTCTAAACAAAAGTACTTCAAAGTTTTCCTTGTAATGATCATGACCTCCTGGTAAAAAAAAAAAAAATATTCACAATAACACCATCAAAAATATTGCATTAAGAAATGATAGTGATTACCTGAACAATAAGTAAGGCGGCCGTCAAATAAATGATGTAAACCCATACACTACAACGAAATACAATTGGCACAGGTTCAGTATGTCTGTCCTTATACCAAAACAAAGATAAGGCGAACACATTGAGAGACACGACAAAGCACACGTCTAATGCCAATATAATATAGAAAAATGGTAATATTGATCTCCACTGTAGAAATAAAAAGCTTTTCACGAAAGGATGAAGGAGTAGCTTCTGCTGGTCGTATCTATTTCCAGTATCAAGCAGCGCCTGGATCACTCTCATTTTATTCCGGTCATCTCTAGGTGAGAGCACTTGAAAATTTACACGTACTGTTTTAATATCATGCGCCGCATTAAAGCTTTCCATATTTGAATCAAATATATCCTTCATGAATTCAGTTGGTCTTGATAAATTATTCATTAACATCTCTATGGGAACAAATCCTCTTTCTTTTTCTTTCTTGACACCAGATAGATCAGCTCCGTTACGGAGTAGAAATACAATCATTTCTCTGTGTCCGCGAATACAAGCTTCACACAAAGGTGTTTTGCCCAGACGATTGACAGTGTGAAGAGTTTCCTTGTCTGTTTCTATAATCAATTTTGCTATTATAATATTGTCCCTTGCTAACGCTAGGTTCAAAAATCTATTGTACTTTATATTCAATTCAGTACCTTTGTAGATAAGCAATCTTGCACAATTGACATGGTTTTTGTCTATAGCGTAATATAATGGAGGAGCAAAGTGGTCAGACTTGTTGATTTGATATTTTACTTCTTTATGATCATAAAAATTAAGTAGATAGTCTAGTACATCTTCGCTGCCTAGACGAGCGGCTAAATGAAATACAGTACTTTCGGAAAAAATCATATAAGGCCCCGGTTGGGTCTTCTCTGTGAACAGAAGTGGGCCAAAATCCATCACGCGATCCCAGATTAAATTATAAATAGAACTATTTTTTTAAACGGAAATTCTTTAGATGATATTATGATGATATGATGATGATGATATTCTTTAACAGTAATATATTTCGATTGGCACGAGAGGTTGTCGACATGTGAAACGTGAATTGTGCCGTTAGTCGGAAAGGCCAATAGCCTGATGGCCAAGAACCTCAACGACCATTTGTCGAAGCTCTACATAGTTAGGCGATTGAATCAAAGGCAAGCAGTACTGCCTTCTGCATCAGGATCAGGAACCAGAAGGCAGTACGGCCTGCATTGTGAGGACATCTCTGAAACCCCAACTATCGAAGGCTTGGAACATGCTAAAGAAGGATTAGATTTCGACCAACTTTTTTAAGGCATTTTTAAAATGTTTTAATGAGTACGAAAACTGAATAAAGGAAATAAGACTTACTAAATATTTTATGTTGGTGGCCCCAGCGTTGAGGGCTATACGCACTCCTTCTAACCACTCCTCTTGGACAGCCATCCATAGCACAGTGCGTCCCCTCCGATCGACCGCGTCTACAGAGGCTAAGTTCGAATCTTCATTGCTGCTTTTATGGTTGGCTAACAACTAGAAAAAAAAAACAAATAGAAAATAATACCGACATTCACCTGAGTCTAGAAAAAAAAAATGTTCCGAATTTGAAGCAGTAGATAAGTGGGTGTTTGGTTGACATACAGCTCTTCTTGTAGTGTGCGTAAACGTAACAGACTCGGAAAGAAACATGACACGGATTACGATGTCCGTCCACTAGAAATAATAGCGTGAAAAGCGTATGTCCGTAGCATCTGCTTGTTAACCGCGTAACATATCCGTACGGTTCCTTTTATCTATCTACACCCAGGTTATAAACTTAAGTAAACAACAATAGGGTAGTTTCCAGGGTCAAAGTAAATTATATTCTATTTCGTAAACGTCACGCGTTGCGGCAGTTTTTCGCAACAAGTGACGTCACACGTAAACTTTAATGGGCTATATCTTTGTAATTTTTGGTCTAATTTACAAATAAAAAAAATACGTGTCCTTATTTTTGAATAATCTATAAGACGGACTAAAAACGACTAAAAAAATAGGAAACTAACCAATTGTCGATGAGAATATTTTGCCGGTTTTATTATGCTCTGTGCATGGCTCGCGACGGTGTTACTCGAACGGTCTAGTGGACGAAGTCTCCATAGTTTAAAATGTAATGTTTTTGGTCTGACACGTGCCTAGAACGTTCAGGTATAATGTGGTGTATTAGGCAGACACCTTCTAAATGTCCAGAAGTTTTGTTGTGAGAAATTCATGTGCATAATAGGTACCTGCAACAGATCTTTATCCCGTGTTTGTACACACATATGCATGGCAGTAAACCCCCTACGGTTCCACATAGTGACAGACGCACCAGCCTGCAGCAACAGCTCCACGGCCGCCTCGCTGCCGAGCGCCACCGCAGTGTGTAACGGGGTGTCGAGAAGATTACTTTGGTCACAGCACTTATTGAACCTGGCTCCGGCTTTCAGTAGTAAGCCTACAGTTTTCATAAAACTGAAAATAAATTTTACATTCATAACTTTTCTCCTTACTAAAAAAAGGCAAGGCTTTTTTGTGACTTACCTATTAATGTCAATTATGTGATCAGAATAATAAGCACAACCAGTAACATCCAGTGGAGTTCTACAACAAAGATCTTGCGCGTTTGCGTCTGCACCGGCGGCGAGCAGTAACTGCACGCAAAGATGCTGTGCGCGGGCGCTGGCTGCGTGCAGTACCGTCCATTCTGGCTCGAAAACTGGCAACTGACCGCGCAGAAAAAAAAAAACCATAAACAAAGGCGAGATCAAAGTTCTCTTCGATGGTAGGATTATACTATTGAATTGGAGTAGATTACGAAAACAATATCTGATCTAAAATCTTACTAATATTAAAAATGCGAATGTTTGTGAGGATGGATGGATGCATGGATATATGGATGTTTGTTACTCTTTTACGTCAAAACGGCGGAACGGATTCTGATGAAATTTCGCACAGAGGTAAATTATGATCTGGAATAACATATGAGATTTTTTGCGATATCACTCGGGTATAACCGTCGGGGGCAGCTTGTACCTGCATAAGTGAAGTAGAAAAAATAGTTAATAGAACCCACCACTTTTTTAATTTTATGGCATTTGTGATGCATGGCTGCGCTCCATTCACTCGACAAAGTAGACTCGTCGTTACGGCGACATGGTAGCTTTGTCAGCTTATGCATCGATAGACTATGCCTCATAGCTTCGTCCACGGTTTCAGGAGACAAGGCAGCATGATCGTGATCTACCACTCTTTTTCTAAGTGCTGAAAATAATTGACAAAATCTTTGATTTTAACAAGGCGTCTTCAATGCCCTCTGAGGGTTGAAAATAATAACTACAGCTTTGTTTAAATGTATCAGTATTGACGTGCTAATTCATAAGTTCCCAACAAATAAATTTACCTTCCGGAAAATTCAGCAGTAAAGCAATCTGCTTCAAGTTCCCAGTCCAAGCGGCTAGATGGAGAGGTGTTCTGCCGTGCTTATCAGATCTGGAACTGTCAGCTCCTGAGCTGATCAGCAGGTCTAGGGCATCGTTGTCGTGCATGGCGGCGATGTGGCATGCTGACACCTGGCACAGTCGGCACTTCGCGTTTGGGTTGGCACCCATTGCCATGATTCTAAAATTAAATCCTTACTAATATTATAAAAGCAGAAGTGAATTTGTTTGTTACCTCTTCACGCTTTAATGGGTAAACCGATTTTGATGAATTTTGGTATTGAGATATATAATTATGGTATAGAGTTAGGAACCAGGAGACGGACATAGCGTTGCTATTACAAATCAATAAAGCGCAAGGACAACTGTGTTACCCCGAATTTAACGCGAGCGAAGCCCCGGGCAAAAGCTAGTGAACCTATATTTCCAAAAGTCAAAATCAAAAGCATTTATTTCAATTAGACCGTTGCAGGCACTTTTGAATGTTAAAAAAACAAAATGTTAAAGCTACAGTCCCGGTCATAAGACATAATAACTTGTGAAAGTACTGTAGTAAATTTTTGACAAGTCTTTTGCCGGATAGGCTCCGCTCTTGGCGGAGCGGGGGGAGTGTCAGACTTGTACTGATTAAAACCCACCCATGTTCCTTCTATTGCCCTTTACATTCCGGGGCCGCGGTATCTCTTTCGAACAACCCGCAACCCCGGCAGGCCCCTCTGCTTTGTTGACATCTCTTTGAGGCGCCCGTGAGACACTAACGCGCCGTCGACACGGTCTGTCGTCAATAGACGGACGAACGGTGAGCTATCCATTGCTCACCGCCATAGAAGTAGGTCTCACCTCTTCATGCATGTGATGTCACCATCCGGAATCGAATCTATAAGTAGTGTGTTTAACTCTTCACAAGTGGTCACATTACACAACGGATCAGAGGTCCTTCCAAGATCGACATCTGAAATCAAACAACAGTCTCCACTCTATTTATAAAGTATCATCCTTACTCCTTACTATTACTATATTTACTATAATACATTTATATATATATTATAGTAAATATTATTATATTATATATCCTTACTAATATTATAAAAGCGAAAGTGAGTTTGTTTGTTACCTCTTCACGCTTTAACGGCTAAACCGATTTTGATGAATTTTGATACAGAGATAGTTGGGAACCAGGAGACGGACATAGGCTAGGGAGAAAAAGGGAAGAAAAGGGAAAACTTAGCGTTGCTATTACAAATCAATAAGGCGGACGGACATAGGCAATTTTTTTTTTAAAGTGGGATGTGAGGGTGAACGAAAAGGAAAAAACTTAGCGTTGCTATTACAAATCAATAAGGCGCAAGGACAACTGTGTTACCCCGAATTTAACGCGGGTGAAAGCTAGTTTCTTATACTTGAAAGTTTCGTCGGCATATAAAGACAAGCTAGAGGCTTGTATCTTTGTATCAAATCTGTAACCTATAGTATAGTCTTTCTGACCGTTTTCGGCCGCAGCGGCCAATCTCAACGGGGATAAGCCATCTGCGCGGGAGAAATTATAGAGCACAAGTGTGTGCGCATGCGCAAGCACATGTGCACTCTTCCCTCACTATCATAGTCCGATGGGACGGCAATCCGACACGACCGGAGAGAGATCAGGCGCAGGACCAACGGCTTTACGTGCTATCCAGGTCACAGGGGTATCACACCGCCAACTTCTAAACGCCGGGCTACTACTGTGAAATTCCTAATGGAAAAACCTTATAACACTTTTTCCCGATCTGGGAATTGAAACCTGGACCCGTGCGCCAATTCTCCAAAAAGACCAACGGACCAATCTGTAACCTATGCAATGACATGCTTCTAATATTTGTTATAAGGAAATAATACTTTGATTCATAAATGAGGAAACAAAAACACTTCTCATTGATTTCAAAATGGCGGATAAATATTTGAGATTTTATATTATGAGAACTGTTGTTTTTTATAAAAGAAAATATGGCATACAGTTGTAGGCTACCTATTTACAAATTGAGAGACTAATGTGCCCTGCGATTGCAAGTATAAACACATTTTTTTATTTATATATGTAGGTATATGAAGGCCAGCAAGAAACAGCACCTCCTTGCTCCAAAAAAAAAGGTTTAGGGATTTAAGAAGTTGTTTATCCGTGATGGTACAGAAAAAAATAAAACCCTTCTTGTGCTAAATGAGAAAACACACAAACACGTGTGTGAAAAACATTCCATGTTGAACCTTATCTTAGTGCATTAAGAGCTAGTCTTAAAGGAAGTGAAAAAGAATTTGTATTTGAAAGTTTAAAATGTTTGTACGTGTGTACAGTCAGTAAAAGAGTTAGTAATAACCCTTGTGATACAATTGAATTGAGCTGAAGATGATAATCATTTTTTTTTATTCATCTATTTCTGATGAGCCTGACTGTACAGACGCCTGCAGGTCAAGCTACCCGAAACTGTCAATTTTTCCCAATGAACCTTGAACCTAATACCTTAGATATAAAGTCGAAAATCTATCAAAGAAATCTGACAGATTGTGGTAGCTTGATGTGCAGGCGTCTGTACATGTGCAGATATTTAGATATTTTTATTTAATTGGATGAAATTTGGCATACAGATAGTTTGGATACTGGATTCTTTTAATAGGATAGTTTCTAAGGTCAAATCAATTACATTCTATTTAGTCCGTCTTTTAGATTATTCAATTTTATTAAATTATATTTTTATTTGTAAATTAGACCAAAAATTACAAAGATATATCTCATTAAAGTTACGTATGACGTCACTCGTTGCGAAAATATGCAGTTTCACGTAACTTTAATGGGCTATGTCTTTGTCATTTTTAATGGTCACGCATTTTTTTTATTTTTTGAATAAAAAATAAAAAAAATATTTAATATTTTTTTTGTAATACGGTATTACACCCATTTTTAAAAAGTATCTCATTTTATTCCTAGAGTCCTAGTAAAGCACCAAAAAAAAATATTCAATCGATAAGTGCCATAAACTGCATTTCAATTTTACAATTTCTATTTTCGCGCGTAAAATCACAAAAACGCTTGACGCCATGTTACTCTGTGGTCATGACGTCGGTTGGTCATGTAAACAAATGTGCTATTATTAGTCTTTTTGTTTAGTTGTATTTTTCACTATAGTTTAAAGTATTATTATATGTTAGTATTTATATCTTCCATGGTAGTATTACTATTATTTCAATAAAAAATAAATTGTAAAGTTTTATAATACAAAAATAGTAATAGTTGCTCAGTTGACAGTTGTCAATTTTTGTTAACATGACCATATGACGTAATAATTATGGCGGACACTGTTTCGCTTAGTAAAACAACAGACTAAAAAAAGTGAAAACTTTGAAATCAATTTTAAAATTTATTTAGTTATTATATTAACTAAATTTAACATTTTCCGACTGCTTGTTGCCTAAGCTATCTGAATAGGGTATTTTACTCCATATGAAAGAAATTCTAAAAATATACAATTCAGATAGCTTAGGCAACAAGCAATCGGAAAATGTTAAATTTAATTAATAAAATAACTGAATAAATTTTAAAATTGATTTCAAAGTTTTCACTTTTTTTAGTCTGTTGTTAAAAAGCCAAACAGTGTCCGCCATGATTATACGTCTTAAGGTTATGTAAACAAAAAACTGACAACTGTCAACTGAGCAACTATTACTATTTTTGTATTATAAAACTTTACATTTATTTTTTTATTAAAATAGTAGTAATAATACCATGGAAGAGATAAATACTACCATATAATAATACCATAAACTATAGTGAAAAATACAACTAAACAGAAAGACTAATAACAGCGCATTTGTTTACATAACCAACTGACGTCATGACCACAGAGTAACATGGCGTCAAGCGTTTTTGTGATTTTACGCGCGAAAATATAAATTGTAAAATTGAAATGCAGTTTTATGGCACTTATCGATTGAATATTTTTTTTTGTTTTTTTTGGTTGTTTACTAGGACCCTAGGATCAAAATGAGATACTTTTTAAAAATGGGTGTAATACCGTATTGTATATTTTTAGAATTTATTTCATATAGAGTAAAATACCCTATTAGCCTATTCCGGTAGGTAGTAAGATTCCGTGGATAATACCGACAATAACTTTATGCGAGCATCGCCGCAGGCATGAGCTAATAAAGAATTGAAATAAATACCTGTGAAAAACGATGGCTGGGAAGAATATGCAACCCCTTCTTCATTATAGTTACTTTCAATGTTCTTCGACATTAAGATTCGTGTGCAATAAACAAAATACGCGCAAATACTGTTTCGTAAAATAAATCTATAACTGAGGAAAATATATAATTTTCCTCCTTTTTGATTTATACTATACTGACCAATCCATACTAATATTATTTATAATAATATTTATTTAGCGAAAGTGAGTTTGTATGTTTGTTACCTCCTCACGCTTTAATGGCTAAACCGATTTTGATCAATTTTAGTACAGAGATAGTTGGGAACCAGGAGACAGACATAGGCTAATATTTTTTTGAAAAAAGTGGGATGTGAGGAGAAAGAGGGAAGAAAAGGGAAAACTTAGCGTTGCTATTACAAATCAATACCTAAGGCGCAAGGGGAACTGTGTTACTTCGAATTTAACGCGAGCGAAGCCGCGGGCAAAAGCTAGTTATATAATAACAAAACTTTATGGTAAGTACAATATGAATTGACGACACAGTTGGCGCAGTGGCTGCGCTGGGTGTCGCGGGTTCGATCCCCTATGTATGGCCTACAAATAGTTGTTCCGGGTCTGGCTGTTTGTGTATGTAAGTTTAAATGTTTGTAAACGCACCCACGATACTGAAGAAATCCTATTATGCGGTAACGTTTCAAAAAAAAAATAGTTAGGTGCTTTTGTCGGATGGGAAATCGTCAAAGAACTTCTCCCACTCTGGGTGGAGCAGAAGGCAACTGTGTCAGACTTTTACTGACTAAAACCTATCCAACTTTTCCACACGAACACAACAGCGGGCACAATTTGTTGTTTTTATTTGTTATTATTGTGTTATTTACAGGGTGTCCCGGACCATAAAACTTGACAACATTTGCTCTATGAATTTTGGAAAATCAAAACTTTTTTTTTTGTATTTCCTTGTTATTGATTAACTGATCGCTTCAGTTCCTATTGAATTTTAAGAGCTCATTTAACATATTCCTGAATAATGAATTCTGAATACTGCTACCCGTTACCTAGAGTCCATTACTACTCAGTACTATACATTAAATAATGTTGCACCTAAACACCTATACAGGGTCATTGAAAAAATACCCGAAACCTCTTAATCCTGCCTTCATATCATGACCCTGAACAACATTTGTTCTACGACTTTGACCTCAACTAAACAGCGTAGCCAAAAACAATTTGTTTTCATTTATTTGACGTCTGTAAAATTTGCGTATACTACGCGCGTACCCATTTTGATAGCCGCGCCGCGCGCATGTTAAATTGGACTTTGTCGACTTGCGTTTAACAAGGTAGGTACCGTACCTACAGCCGATTTGCTCAATTATTGGCGATTATTAAGTGCAAGCAACCAAAATCGAGTGAAATAATAAATGTAGGCAACATACAAGTAGTACATTGACCCCTGAATATTTCATCGCATTGTTCTACGCTAATAAGTATGTACCTACATAACACATTCTTCAATATCAACAGATGGATGAAGTAAATTGAATTCAAAATATGAAACCGCTAATATGTAGTTAATTTACTAATACGCGCGGATTTCGATAGCGGTATAAGCGCACGCGTGTTCTTACGAGTAAGGCACTCATGCGACTGTCATAGTAAAAGTACTCTGTGCGACTGTCACCCCGAGTCCCCGAACCCCGCGCTGTGCGCCCGCTCGCTTCCTTGAGCGTGGCGCGCCGTTTGATCTAGCCGCGCCGGCGCGGCCGCCTTTCGTCGGTCACCGCATAAATGATATATACAAAATTTTGACAAGTTTATTTTTTTTGTATGGAAAAAAAATGCTTCCAAATTTGAAAAGTCGTAGAACAAATGTTGTTCAGGGTCATGATATGAAGGCAGGATTAAGAGGTTTCGGGTATTTTTTCAATGACCCTGTATATACTTCTTAGTTTTCTTCTCTTATACGACAACGACACGACCTCCGGTTCAGCAGTCAGGGCCACTAACCACTAGACCAACAGGCCCGTCAGAATAATGAACTGCAGTTACACAGGAAAACTAATATTTACTATATAAAACTGTAACTCAATTATCTGTTATATATTGTAAGTATCGCTGTTGCTTACCCAAAAAAAAAAACGTTTATTGCAATAGTCAATATATTTATTTGCTTTACCATAATGTGTACTTAGGTGGTAGTTTTTATAATATTACTAGCTTTCGCCCGCGGCTTCGCTCGCGTTAAATTCGGTATACCACACCAAGCAGACCTACAATTTTTGCTCTTGCGCCTGATTAATTTGTAATAGCAACGCTAAGTTTTACCTTTTCTTCCCTCGTTCTCCCTCATATCCCACTTTTTTATATAAAAATTAGCCTATGTCCCTCTCCTGGTTCCCAACTATCTCTGTACCAAAATTCTTCAAAATCGGTGCAGCCATTAAAGCGTGAAGAGTTAACAAACAAACTCACTTTCGTTTTTCTATACTAATATTATAAAGCTGAAGAGTTTGTTTGTTTGTTTGAACGCGCTAATCTCAGGGACTACTGGTTGGAATTGGAAAATTCTTTTATTGTTGGATAGTCCATTTCTTGAGGAAGGCTATAGGCTATATAACATCACGCTACGACCAACAGGTGCTGAGCAGCGTGGGTGAAACCGCGTGGAACAGCTAGTATAATAATATAAGTAATAAGTAAGGATTAGTAAGGATGATCATTATGGACCCTGTAAGGCACAGCAAAAGGGTAGAGGAGTAGAAGCTCTGCTTTAGAAGATAGTTGTTATTTTTCTATGTTTCAATTCAGGTGTTATTATTATCAATATGTGTTTTTATGATATTTCATGCTTTATATTTATTATAATTCTGTTTGTTCATATGTTTACTTTATAATATTTTTTATTGTATTTATAGTTGCTTAATTTATATTTTTATTTATCCACAGGCGCCTTCCTAATTCCGTTCCTCATCATGTTAATACTGGAAGGTATTCCGCTCTTCCTGATTGAAATGGCCATCGGTCAGAAGATGCGTCTCGGCTCCCTGGGTGTTTGGAACACCATCCATCCTTGGCTGGGCGGTATTGGGATCTCAAGCTGCATGGTGACTCTCTTCGTGGCGCTGTACTACAATGTCATCATCACTTGGGTTTTCTTCTACCTTTTCAACAGTATTCGGGTGAGTATGTTACAGTGTTTACAATTTCTAAAAGCAGATTTCACATGTGGAAAAGAGATGGCGCTAGACATACTGTATAGCTCTGTCTCTCTCACACTAGAATGACATTTAAATAGTAATGCTAAAAACGTCATGGTTAATTAACCCTATTGGGACCGAAAAGGTTACCCGTCTAAGGGCTTTAATAGGCTTATTTAGGGTTTTGTGAAAAATCATAAAGTTAAGGTTAGGCAGGTTGCAATAATCTGTACAAGCAGTGTTTATATTTTTTACTTCCTGTTCACCGTATCATTGAATTGGAGACAAGATCCTCAATTACCTAACCTCTATTTTGCCCACCAGCTCTCCGCAGATTCTCTGCCCTGGGCCCACTGCCCCGCTGACAATGGGACCCTCGAAGCCGAATGCAACAAGGCATCATCTACGGTCTACTTCTGGTATCGAGAGGCATTGGATGCGTCTCCCAGCATTGATGAGCCTGGAGTGCCGCGGTGGTGGATCGTGTTGTACCTGCTGCTAGCTTGGATTATCGTCTTCTTTATTGTAATGAAGGGGATTCAGAGCAGTGGAAAGGTAACCTCTTAAGATATTATTTCGTAATTTTTTTTTTCTTCTTGTTTGTGTGGAGGACCATTTCGGTCATACACAACTTTTTTTTGTTTTTGAAGATTATCTGGCAGTTTGAGTACTATAAGCGACCTACATAAATGTTCGTTTTTTATATAGTTCGTCGTGTCGTTTAGCTTTTTAAGTTATGATTCGAGCTATATCATAACTGACAAATGCGTGCACTTACTGGACAGGTCCACTGACACCAACTTGCATAGTCCTCATGTACATAAGTTGACCAAAGTTTCGTCTGGATCTTAAAAGAGACTATGACGCACAATGGTCCAATTGGCACGTAGTCTTTACGTGCGGAAATCGGACCCCCATAGAAGCGGGGCTCACATGAAGAATAAGAGACTATGACTTCTGATTTTGTTTCGGCTGTTCTTCTCAGGGTAGTCGGGTATGAAACAACGGCGTCATATAAAAATACGGCGTTTAAAAAAAAACGACAAGTAAAAGTTTACGTTCACACAGCTCACAGTCTTCATCACTTCCTAGTGAATTAACTGGGGAGGCAGAAAAACTTCTAAACATCACAACAAGCTTATCCCAAACTTCCTTAAGGCTTTACGAAATCAAGGAAAAGTTTACCACCACGGCTTTATAAGAGGCTTTCTTGGCGTCATCGCATTTACTTAAAAAAATGCTGGTTATAAAAAAAAAACAAGATGTTTCGTCAATAATAAGCCTATTTTGAGGCTCTATTTAGTAAAAGTTGAAGAATAGCTATTGATAACTTAAGCTTTAAAGGATCCGAGAAAATACGCATTAGTGGATATTGAACTAACAAAACTAACACTAACGAAAGACCCGAGAGCATGGCATCAAAAGCGTAAAAGAAGTAATAAAGGATCTCTCCTTTTTTCAACAAACAAAATATAAGAACAGACTGCAACTGCACCCTAATATATTGGCACACGACCTTATGGACGCCATACTTCCAAGTGCTAGGAAACTAAAGAAAAAAACTCTTCAAGATTAAATTTAATTTAAAACACTTTTTAATAGGCCATGTAACCACATGGACCTTTACCTAACATACCAAACATACTTACATAAGTATTGTTGAATGGCTCCCAGACAGATTACAATAGCAAGGTAGAGAGAAAAAAAGTGGATATTGTGAACTGTCCCGTTGATTTTATCTTCGGGTTGGTAGCGCATCGCTATGTCCTCGTAGAGGCGAGGAAAAAAAGGAGGAAAAAAAATTTAGAGGTGTCAAGGGACACCCGGATGGAACGAAGTTCTCGTCGCCACACCACACTGTTCAATGTGAAATGGAAATATCTGGCTTGCTTTCTATAAGAGAGAGAGACAGACAGAGAAACATGCGACGCCGCACAGCTTACAATAGCTTACTATAGCAAAAAGTGTCGTGACAACTTTTCGTAAGAATTTTTTCCGTCTAGCCCCCTTTCACAACGCGCAATAAGGAACTTCGTTCCAAAAGGATTTTTAAATTGTTGTTGGTAAAGGAAGAGAGAGTGCACCACTATCTGCGCATTAACCGGTGCACTATACTATCTCCTGCATCAAAGGGTAATGTCAGTTGAGAAGTGGCCTCCAAAGCTAAATATTCCACTGGAGTACTCAAACTCAAAGCATTTATTTTAATAAATTAAACCATTACAGGCCCTTTTGAAAGAAAAAGAAACAAAATGTTAAAGCTTCAGTCCCGGTGACAAGACATAATAACTTGTGAAAGTACTGTAGTTACCCATTCCAAAGCGTTGATCTCTATGGAGAAGAATGGGCAAGAAACTCCATGTACTGTTATAGGAACCGGTACTGACAAGACTTTGTGACTGACTTTTTTTTTTACTGACCCTCCAATCATTGTTTCAGGTGGTATACTTCACGTCGCTGTTCCCGTACATCGTGCTGACAATATTCTTCGTTCGCGGCGTCACCCTTCCTGGATCTGCTGACGGCATCATCCATATGTATAAACCGAAGGTAAGACATGGAAACTGATAAAGTCGTCATTTTGACAAACTTCTTTAATATTTAACTTACAATGTTGTCGCAGGAAAATAAAGGGCAATAGAAAGAACCTAGGTGGGTTTTAGTCTTTTTTTTATTAATGGCATCTCGCAGTTCAACCTAGGAGGTTGTCGTCTGCTTAACCGGGCGAATCCTGTGGATGCTTTCAAAAAAGACCTCCAGCCAGGGTATAAACTTACGAACTAAGCGACTACACGCTAAGGGCACCCCCTGTGGGGTACGAGCTTCGGCTTAGGGCGTCGCTCAGGGAGGACAGCAAGGGACAGGCTGGATCTGAGTGATATTATTAATGGACTGATTTAAACTTACTGGCTCAGTAGAGCGGGCTGGCTCGGCAAGGGACGGGTGGGTGGGTTTTAGTCATTGGGTGTTTACTTATACAAGTATGAAACTCCCTCCCGTTCCGCCCAGAGCGGGGGTAGTTATTTCATGCGCAGCAGTCGATCGCTCACCACTGCGCACGGCACTTTTAGTGCCGTAATTACACAAGACAGTCTCCTAACTCCTAACTTATCTAGAAACTACGCTTACTGCTTTATAAATGAAAAAGACAACAATTATGATTTCCGGTTCGTCTTAATTACAAAATAATAACGAAAAATAACAATCTTACGAAACGTAAACAAGAACTTCGAGTCCAAGTTTGTTTATTCTCACGAATTTCTCCTCGCTACAGTTCACCTAAATTTTAATTAATTGTTTACTCTATTCGCTCTTCCGGTGTTTACAGTATAAATAACCAACATCTCAGGAGGCTCCTCCTTCCGCTTGGTACCTTGATCAAGGGCTCTGAAGTATCCGATTATTGCCAGGGTTGCGGGTTGTTCGAAAGAGATACCGCGGCCCCGGAAAGTAAAGGGCAATAGAAGGAACATGGGTGGGTTTTAGTCAGTAAAAATCTGACACGCCCCCGAAGTTATTTGATGATTTACCACCCCAAAAAAAAAGTATCCGATTATAGCAGATCTATACTTTGACATCGCGAGTTCTACTCACTAACTCCACCATGTTCCAGTCCAGGGTACGCTTCTCCGGGGTAGCACTAAGAGCAACAGGAGAAACATGAATGGGCTTTAGTCAGTAAAAGTCTGAGGTTTGATGATTTCCCACTACAAAAAAATGCCCTCGATGACAGTCCCCAAGTCTCACAGTGACTACAGCCCTAACGAAGCATCCAAAGGTTGTCTTGAAAAGATCGATTTACCGATAAGACCCTTGTACGATTACATCGCACATTTATATAGTTGCTAGTTTGTAGCAGTAGTGACTGTTTAATTATAATTGAGTACACTTTCGACCATTTTATTGTCAACACCTTAACAAGCAAGTAATAATTTATCAAGAACTTATCAGCAAAAATAATTTGTCTTCCATGAAAAATCTCCACATGTACTAGCAAACAAGAGCTCGTACATTATGGTCCTTCGAGCCGGATTTGAACCAGCGACCTATGGATTTATAAGTTGTATACTGTTCTTGTCATTTGTATTTTGTACATATTAAAGAATATTCTATCTATCTATCTAACAGTTCTCCCCAAAATTTCGCCTTTTTGTTTTTTTTTTTTTCGAGTGGGAAATCATCCAACGACTTCCCCCGCTCTGGGCAAAGCGGGGGGCATGTCAGACTTGTACTGACTAAAACCCACCCATGTTCCTTCTATTGCCCTTTACGTTCCGAGGCCGTGGTATCTCTTTCGAACAACCCGCAACCCCGGCAGGCGGAGGCTCTGGCAAGCCCCTCTGCTTTGCTGACTCTCTTTGAGGCGCGCGTGAAACACGAACGCGCCGTCGACACGGGCCGAAATTTCGCCTGACATGAACATACAAGAAGGCCAAAAATAGTATCTCTTTCGGCGTTCCGTTTTGCAAGGGCTCCTAAAGCGTTTGTTTCCTTTTATGAGTCGCTAGGGGCGTGTGACCTTCGTCGCTGGAAATATGAGCACTAAAAACTGAAATATTAGGTCTAGGAAAGTAGTTTCTGAAATCTACTGCTTCATTATTTTACAAGCCGTTCTGTAACGGAATCCTTACTAATCCTTACTTAATATTATAAAAGCGAAAGTGAGTTTGTTTGTTTGTTACGTCTTCACGCCTAAATGGCTAAACCGATTTTGATGAATTTTGGTACAGAGATAGTTGGGACCCTGGAGATGGACATAGGCTAATTCTGTTAAAAAAAATGAGAAATGAGGGAGGGAGAGGGAAAACTTAGCATTGCTATAACAATAAATGAGGCGCAAGGGCAAAAACTACAGGTAGCAAATAACTGCAAATCAGGAAAGGGGAACTTTGTTACCCCGAATTTAACGCGAGCGAAGCCGCGGGCAAAAGTTAGTCTAATATAATTCTACCACTTTTGAAAGTGCTCGTTAAACAATAAATTATTTAAGACAAACAGAAAGACATATCATGTGTCCAAAAATCATCATCTTCCTAGCCTTTTCCCAACTATGTTGTAGTCGGCTTCCAGTCTAACCGGGTGCAATACCATTCTACATGGAGTGACTGCCTATCTGACCTCTACAACCCAGTTAGTACTGGGTAATACAATCCCGTTGCTAGGACTGATTGTCAGACTTTCGGGACACTGATCACCTATAACGACTGTCAAAGATCTACAAATAACAGTTAGGACCAACAGCTTAACGTGCTTTCTGAGGCACGGAGGAAAGTCGGTATGTAACGGAAGGTCACCGATCCACAGATCAACCTAGGCAAGCTTCTTCTAAACCTAAGATCAACCCAAAAGGCTATGAAATGCATTTAGCAAAATCCGGCAATACTGAAAACTGAGCTATCATCGTAGGGAAAGCTAGGCAGATAATTTAGTCGCAAGAAGAGTGTCATATCAGTATCTCATTTCCCGCCATTCAGCTATCACTTATACCTTTTTTAACCGACTTAAAAAAAAGGAAGAGGTTATCAATTCGACCCTATGTTTTTTTTATGTTTGTTACCTCATAACTCTTGTCTGGGTGTACCGATTTTGATGATTCTCTTTTTATTCAAAAGCTGGTGATTGTCGTTTGATCTCATATTTTTTTTATCAAGATCTGACCAGTAGTTTATAAGTTATCGTCTATCCTTACTAATATTATAAAAGCGAAAGTGAGTTTGTTTGTTTGTTTGTTACCTCTTCACGCTTTAATGGCTGAACCGATTTGGATGAATTTTGGTACAGAGATAGTTGGGAACCAGGAGACGGACATAGGCTAATATTTTTTTGAAAAAAGTGGGATGTGAGGGAGAAAGAGAAATTTAACGCGGGCGAAGCCGCGGGCGAAAACTAGTAATACATATTTTTTCTCTATGCCAATGTAGGTATATGGATGATCTGTTAATACTTACTTAGTAACAATAGAAAATGAATACTCGATATTTTTTTGTGATAAACCATTATACAATAACTTAAAAAGCTGAAATAAAAAAGTCTACGAAACCAACAAAGGTCACCGACTTCTGGAAGTATAGTTATTTTCCACTTTTTTGGTTTTTTGGAAGTCGGTTTTATTTAAAAAAAAAAATAATTATACATTTGGTATAAGTTAGCGAATATAGTCAGTGAAAACATCGTAATATCTCTAAATTGTTCTAAAAACCTTAAATAATAGAAGACGCCTTCGCTTGAAACTTTCCGGCGCCGTGGAACATTTGCATAGTGTCTACGCATTTTAACATTGTTCATTCGTATAATTAATGAAGGCGAGCGGTAGGTACACACGGCAACAGATCAACCTATACAAAACAGTTTATGCGGATCTCTCATTGTACTTAAAATTTATGGTGTACGATCCGTTGTTGAGAGAGCAGCATAAACTGGTTTTGTATAGGTTGATCTGTTGCCGTGTGTACTATGGAGCTCCGTAAAGGTTAAAAGTTTCTTTGCGGTTCGTACTTATTGCCATTACGGTTTTAATTCCATGGTTGTCCAAGATTCGTTTTGATTTTGAGCCTGTAACAAAGTCAAATAGTTAAATACGACGTTAACTTTCCGAATCAAAAGCCTTTGTCAAGTCTTGTCGACGTTAACAAAGCAGAGGCCCCTGCTAGGGCGACTGCCTGTTGGGGTTGCCGATTGTCCAAAAGAGGTACCCCGGAACATAAAGGGAAAGAGAAGGAACAGAAGGGCTACTATGACATATTATAGCAATTCTTATTCCACTGAGTGAAAGAGATGGTGCTAGACACCCTGTATAGCTCTGTCTCTTTCCCTCAGCGGAATAAGAATTGCTTTAAGAGGTCATAGTAGGGCTACAGAGGTGGGATTTTAGTCAGTAATCGTTTGATGTGTTCCCCAAATTATTTGATGACTTCCTATCTGCAAACAAACAGACTCGCATAGGACAGAACAATTAAAAACAAAATAAATTAAGGTCCAATTAGTGGTACTTGATATTGTGTGTAGAGATTCATCCAATGTTCGCAGCATTGTAGACCTCCATCTATTAGAAAACATAAATATAATTAAATTCTATATCTTTCATTTGCAGCTTGAAAAGCTCCTCGACCCGACCGTCTGGCTGGACGCAGCAACCCAAGTATTCTACTCCTTCGGCCTTGCCTTCGGCTCTCTGATCGCCTTCGGGTCTTACAACCCACCAAATAACAACTGCGTGAGGGATGTGCTGCTTGTGTCTGTTTGTAACGCTCTGACGGCCATCTACGCGTCTGTGGTGATCTTCAGTATTCTCGGCTTCAAGGCCTTTACAATGGTGGAGACTTGTATGACTAAGTAAGTACCTAGATAGATAGATTTTTTTTTGTATGTACACCATCTTTCTAAGCATATGTAGTCATCAACACCTTACAAATAAGTCAAGTTCGTAACCGAGACACACGCACTAGCGTCCGGCCCTGGATCAGTTTATGGTCCGGAGGGAGAGGGAATGGGAAGCGGTCACCTCCTTTTGCGAAGCAGTCATGCTAGCGAAGGAGGTGGCCGGACAATTGAGGGAGAGAACATCAAACCAACCCAGCCGCCGTGGGAGACGCCCCGGGCGCCGCGAGACGACTCCTGGCCACCGTAGATGCAGGCCTGTGGACGGTGAGCAATGGATAGCTCACCGTCCGTCTGTCCGTGTCGACGGCGCGTTCGTGTTCCACGCGCGCCTCAAAGAGGAGGACTATTTGTTATAGATAATGTACACATCTTCCCTTTTTTTCGGTCGGCAAATCATCAAATAACTTGGGGGAATGTCAGACTTTTACTGACTAAAACCCACCCATGTTCCTTCTATTGCCCTTTACGTTCCGGGGCCGCGGTATCTCTTCCGAACAACCCGCAACCCCGGACACATCTTCCCTTGCTCGTCCCTTTGCTAAAATATTTTTACCCACCATTTCAATATTCCTTTTCATCTTTTCAGGGAGATCAAGATCTTAGCCGGTCTGAACGAATCGGGCTTCACCCTGAACTCGACCCACGACTACTACCGCGATCATTTCGAATCTGTAAACGAGAGCATCGTGGCGAAGTACAACCTCACTGGGTGCCTCATGAGCCGACAGCTGGAAGAGGTAAGGATAGACCTATCGTTTTCTGCTAGCCTGGTAGATTGTCCGAGAAAATGTGGTTATTTAAAAAATACATAATTGTCTTTTATAGGGATATATGGGACCTTAAAATGAGAGAATGGCAAGCGGACAACAACATTATAAAACTTTAAATGGGCTCCGTCCTTTTAGAATCTAATAACTTGGTTGTTCGCCTGTCTTTCAAGAACCTTTATCTTGGAAACGCGTGTAGGTATTGAGTTAACATTATTATTATTATTCGTTATTCGACGGGCCTGTTGGTCTAGTGGTTAGTGGCCCTGACTGCTGAGCCGGAGGTCGTGGGTTCGATTCCCACCCAGGACAAACTTTGTGTGATGAGCATGATTGTTTGTTCTGTGTCTGGGTGTGATTTATCTATAATAAGTATGTATTTATAAATTATATAAGTATGTATATCAGTTGTCTGGTTACCATAACACAAGCTCTGCTTAGCTTGGGATCAGATAGCCGTGTGTGAGCTGTCCCAAGATATTTATTTATTTATTTTATTAAAACGGTATTCTCAAATCTGTGGTCCCTTGGAGCTGTCAATCCTCGAAGTCAATGCACAACGAAACCCTTGGTGCGCGAGTCCGGGATGTACAGCTGGCTTTTGGATTTAATATGGACAACGTGAGCGTCTTTCTACATCATTCTTACATAATGTACAATATCAAAACGAATTTCGTAGCGGTTTTTGTAAGAATATTTTTATTTAAACACCACAGACTACCTACAGTACTGTTTCTCCTCCTTTAAATCCATCCAAAGGTTGTCTTGAAAAGATCGCTTTTAGCGATAAGACTGCCCATTGTGTCACCCTATTTATAAGTTGTTTAATATTATTCTTGTTATTTGTATGATGTACATAATAAAGAATATTCTATATATCTATCTATCCATAAAATATTGTAAAAAAAAGGAAAGAAGTTGAGGCAACAGAGGAGGTGGAATACCCACTCTGCTACAGTTTTATTATTAACTAGCTTTTGAAAAATTTTAAAGTTAAATTCAGGGTAACACAGTTCCCCTTTCCTGATTTGCATTTTGCAGGTACATGCTACATGTAGTTTTTGCCCTTGCGCCTTATTTATTGTAATAGCAAAGCTAAATTATCCCTTTTTTTTCCTCATGTCTAACTCTTTTTTTAAAAAATTGCCTATGTCCCTCTCCAGGGTCCCAACTATCTTTGTACCAATCGGTTTAGCCATTTAGGCGTGAAGACGTAAACAAATTCACTTTCGCTTTTATAATATTAGTAAGGATTATTTGTGTTTTATTCCGTCCAGGCCGCCGAAGGGACCGGCCTAGCCTTCATCGTGTTCACCCAAGCGATCCTCAAGCTAACTCCCGCCCCCTTCTGGTCCATCATCTTCTTCCTGATGCTGCTGTCACTGGGGCTCGGCAGCCAGATCGGCATCATGGAAGGCATGCTCTGCACTATCTTCGACATCGAGTTCTTTAAGCGGCTCAGCAAGCCTGTCATTACCGGTAAGTGGTTCTTAACCCTCTATATCTCTGTGTAGACCGTAGGCAATATAGTATACCGTACAAACGCATTTTTTTTAAATAATTAATTTACTACCTTAATAGCGTACTGTAGCCTTATAGTCCACATATCGAACTAACGAGCTAGTACCAAAAAGTAGGTAAGCGCGTAAATCGTTGAATTCTCCTTAATAAATGACAGCTTTCTTACCCCAGGTTGTGTATGCACATTCTGCTTCTTCGTGGGTCTGATCTTCACGACGGGCGCGGGCGAGTACTGGCTCAAGATGTTCGACTCGTTCGCCGGCACCATCGGACTTGTGGTCGTGGCACTGCTCGAGATGGTCGCCGTGATATATATTTATGGGCATGAGAGGTACGTAGACTTTGGTTGGTTTAATACAACGGCCATACAGCTTGGTTTAATCCTATTTAAGATCCTTACTTTGAGTTTGTTACGTCTTCACGCCTAAATAGCTGAACCGATATTGATTTTTGGTATAGTGATAGTTGGGACCCTGGAGATGGACATAGGCTAAAAAACAGTGAGAAATGAGGGAAGAAAAGGTAAACTTAGCTTTTCTATTACAATAAATAAGGCGCAAGGGCAAAAACTACAGGTAGAAGGTACTTGCAAATCAGGAAAGGGGAACGAGTTACCCCGAATTTAACGCGAGCGAAGCCGCGGGCAAAAGCTAGTATTATTAAAAATGCAAATGTTTGTGAGGATGGATGTATGCATCCATACATCTTACTACTCTTTCACGTCAAATATGAGATGGAATTCGGCACAGAGGTAGATAATAATCTGTAATAACACATATCATACTTTTTTATATCACGCGGGTGAAGCCGCGTGATATAAAAAATGTATATAATATGTATAAAATGTATATGTAACCAAAACTGGTCCTTCGAACCGGATACTTATCAATCCGTTCGTTCCAGATTCACCAACGACATATACGAGATGACGGGCTACCGGCCAGGTATCTACTGGCAGGTGACCTGGCGTTACGTCGGCCCCTTCATCGTGACGTGCATCCTGCTGTCTTCGCTGGTCTTCATGCTCATCAACCCTCCGACTTATGGCGCTTGGAATGCTGAAGAGGTGAGTCCAGAGAATGTTTTTTTTGGATAAAGTTCTCCTACCCGTCTAGCTCAACTACATGCATCATCGAGGACTTGGATCCTCTTCCCAGTATCAAGTTTTAGAGTTCAATATCTTCCTAGGAAAAAAAATGAGCCCTTATAAGATCACTTTGTTGTCGGTCTGTCTGTCTGCCTCGGGGACACGTAGAAGTATCGTATTGTAATTATTACCAAATATCTGAAGTCTGCGGTCCCTAAGGTGCGTCGCCCACACGACCAACAGTCGAGGCGCAGTCGAGGCGCGGGCGCATTAGGCGCGTAGCCATCAAAATCAAGTCGAGACACAGGCACATAAAAGGCACCCCGCAACGAGATTTTCTTTACAAATGTCGTGTGGGCGACGCGGCTAACGCGCCCGCGCCCCAACTGCGCCTCGACTGTTGGTCGTGTGGGCGACGCGCCTTAGAGTTGTGAAAAAATCTACCTTTTAAAACTACTCGATCAAAAGATATGGCTGTTCATATCAAAAACCTTTTAGCTCTTCGCATGTCGATTTGGTTTTTCTTCGAATGCCTCCACACAAAGTGTAACCCTGTTCTAACATAATGACACGCGTCGACAATTAGTTTCGCACAAGTTTGTAAGGAACCAGCGGTGCTCAAGTCCGACTAGCACTTGGCTGTTTTTTGTTGTATAATAACTAGCTGTGCCCAGCGGTTTCAACTGCTGCTTGGGTCTCCTTCTTTCTTAAAAGTTTGAAAGGTAGATAGTAGCCGAGTCTCAGACTTACTGAATATGCATAAAAAAAATTAGGTCAGCTGTTTCGGATGAGTATGGGAACGAATATTGTGACACGAGAATTTTATATATTAGATGTGATGATGAAATAAATCTGTATGTTGATGGACGGAGAGCGAGAGAAAGGCCAAAGAAAAGATGGATGAATTGTGTAAGGAATGATATGAAGGAGAAAGGAGTGAATGATGCCGTGACGTCTGATAGGGGGAAAATAGAAGAAGAAAACGTGTTGCGCCGACCCCAAATAGAATGTGATGATGAAAAATAATATGGATATTCAATTAAGTTGGGGTCGGCGTCCAGTCTATCCAGATTTTACATAGAGCGACTGTTTATCTGACCTCCACAATTCAGTTAGTACTGGCTAATACAAAGCTAGATTTTATGATGATATTAGTTTTTGCCCGCGGCTTCGCTGGCGTTTAATTCGGGTTAACACAGTTCCTCTTTCCTGATTATCTGCTACCTGTAGTTTTTGCTGTTGCGCTTTATTTATTGTAGGTATAGCAAAGCAAAGTTTTCCTTTTTCTTCCCTCATTCTCCGCCATTTCTCACTTTAAAAAATAGCCTATGTCCGTCTCCAGGGTCTCAACTATCTCTTTATACAACTATTTAGGCGTGAAGACGTAAGAAACAAACAAACTCATTTTAACGTTGTCAACAAAGTTATCCTACAAAGCTTGTGTTTTCCCTTTTGCGGTGCAGAACCCTAATTGTGAAAAAAATATTAAAATACATTTACAATGTTAAAACATTTATTTGAACGTCACATGTCGTAATGAACGAGATAAAAAAACTATCTTCATTCCAAACCTTCTTTCATCACCTCTTCTTGTCATACTTCTGCATGAAGAGTTCCCAGAAGGCCATCCTCTCCCTGTAGGCATGGTCCTTCATGGACATGTGGACGTTGATGTCCAGATATGGTCTGGAGTTCCCTGTGACCGGTACCCAGGTCACCGGGAGCAGAGATGTGTTGAAAGGCGTCGGGTTTCTGGAAATACATTTATTATGTTTTCACATATCATAACTCTACTGCTGTAAATCTGGGGTGTGGTATTCAATGGTACACACGGCAACAGATCAACCTATACAAAACCAGTTTATGCGGATCTCTCATTGTACTTGAAATTTATGGTGTACGATCCGTTGTTGAGAGAGCAGCATAAACTGGTTTTGTATAGGTTGACCTGTTGCCGTGTGTACACCTAGATTTAAACTTAAACAGAAATTAACTGATAAGTAAACTAAAAAATAGCGTAAAAAAAATCGTCCTCAACGCTGCTAGTGATGTCACGTTGTATGGCTACGCTTAGCCTCTGGCTGAAGTAAAAGCCAGGCCTTTCGCCAGTTATTTTAAAGTCTCATGTTATAGCCTATTATCATCTACTAAACCCAAAGCGGCAACTGTTTTTTTTTTTTATTGGAAACAAATGCGAGTCGAACTCACACGAATGGTTCCGAACCACCGCCAAAAAGGATCCGTGATATTTAACTTTCAATACTTTGTATCTTTATTATTTGTTGTAACATAATAGTGACCACAATAACGTAATGATAATCGATGTTACCATCCCACATGACGAGAACCTCATGAAAGCTGAGAAAGAGAAACAACTAGAATGAATATCTTGACTTGGCACACGAAGTTGTGTGTGTGGCTATCATTAAGCCGATTGTCGTAACGGCCAATGGCTTGATTGCAAAGAGCCTCGACAAACATCTGTCGAAGCTCTCCTTAGGCGGTTGGATCAAGTGCCTGATTCAGAAGGCAGTCCTCCTCGATACGGCCCGACAGTGTTACTTGCTTTGAAGCAAGGAGAAAACTCTTTGGTCTGGTGACCATCGTATACATAACGAGTTTCCATTCACATTTGTACCATAAACTAATCTAAGCAAGCACGGTTTAAGCTTAAGAGGTGGTAGTTATTATTTAGCCCCTTTGGAATTGGTACCTTTTGGATACGAAATCCTGAAGAATATAGCTGAAGTAAAAACTCACCCGAGTTTAACAAAGTTAGCCCACAGGGTCGTCATCCTTTCTCTCATCATCTTCTGCTCATCAGTGAAAAGTATAGCAGAAGTTTCAAACAAATACTTCAACTCCTCTCTATGTATCGCCCCGGCTCCAGTCACATTCTGATAAGAACTGCCACCAATATACGAGAACATGTACTTATATGCCTTTCCACCCTGTTCCATATACTTAGACACAGATTTCTCCACAGCATAATTCAGTTTAAAATCAGAAGAGTAATCACTCAACTCCAGCATTGATTCAACACCAATAGTTTTGCTCCCTAAGTAAAATGTCTTCACAATGTCACTCAATCTATCCAATTCGCAATTCCTTAAAACGAAATTGTTCTTCAAATTTCTGTAGAAAATGTCGCCCAATCTGTCATAGAAATCTTTGGGTTGGTTTACGTAAGTACTAAAATCTTCTTTGCTGTTGTACCCAATCATGATTTTTACATGCTCGATTCTGTCTGGATTGCTCAAATGGTTGATGCATTTGGTTACAAAGTGTTGGGTTCCTCTGAAGCGCATTTCTTTGCACGGTGTGAGCCTCAGGCCAAGATTTCTTGTTGCTATCATCACCGAAATGGGGTTTTCTTTAGCCAGAACTTTCAACGCTTCTCTGCTCGTCGTTACTTTATGTCCTAGATGAATAGCAATTTTTAAAGGCGCTTCATAATCTCGGCTGCCATAAAAGCCTGGCGTAAAAACAGAACCACTTTGGATAATGGCTTTATCGAATAACGTTTCATACCTTGAGTAAAGATGTAAGTCTACTGCCCCACCGCCATAGCTTTCACCAGCAATAGTAATCTTATCAGGATCACCACCAAAAACCCTAATATGTTTCTTGATCCACCTCAGAGCAGTTATCTGGTCCTTAAGGCCTTGGTTGCCCGGTACGGACTCGTCGTTCAAACAGAAAAAGCCGTAGGGGCCGAGTCGGTAATTGACGGTGATAACAATTATATCGTGTTTGACTAAATGTTGGCCACCATACTCTCCAGCGCCGCCGAAAACGAAGCCTCCTCCGTAGAACCAGACCAGTATTGCCACGTTGTGGCGTACAGAGGCTGTTTGTGGCACGTACATGTTCAGGGTAAGACACTGGAGTATTCCGCCGATTTTAGAGACTACTTGAGGGCATTTTATGGAGGAGTCGTTAGCTATAAACGGTTTTCTGAAGTAGGGTTTCGGAATGTGGCTCTGAAATAACAATTAAAAACTATACATGTTAACTTGAACTCTAACAGTAATCAATATGTTATTTAATAAATAATAAATGCGGTCATTTGATTGAAGTGCTCTTTGAGAATTGAACTAGTCTCACAACTCATATTTACTTTACTTCTTTGCAGCGCAAAACAAGACCAACCTTATTACAATTACCGCAAATATCACTGTTATAATGGCACACGTGTTTTAGGGCAGAAAACCAACAGCCTTCAAATTGAACAAGAATAAATATCACACTGAGATTGTGACAAAGGCTGGGGAGATGATAATGATTTAAGTTCTTAAGTTTAAAAAAATAGAGTTTTTGTTGGTGACATATTATAAAAATCCTTTTAAATTTGTGTTTCAGTTTAGACCTATCTCGTCACGTTTTACCCAGTTTTACCCCAAAAAAACAACAAGGAAAACGAATCACTTACTCCAAAAGGATTATTCTCATTCACATGCGCGTACGGAACACCAAAAAACGTATTGTACCCATTATTTTTGTTACCAACTATAGAACCTTTCTTTGTAACCACTGTGACGGTATCGGTCACTGCTTTTGCGCTCATGAGAAATAGTAACAATGTTATTAAAATATGAAACATTTTGCTCTGAAGTTTTGATCAATATTGAATTAAAGTGTGGCGACTTCGTTCTATTTATAACGTTGAGTGGTCTAGTACAGTGATTCAGGGTTCTGCAGTTGTTCTTGGAAAACTAGGGACTCCCCGAACCCGCATGGGTTGTGATGCATCGTCATTTGTTGATAAAATATTTTAGATATCAAGTTTTCCTGTAAGGGAATTGCTATTTTTGTGCAGAGAGTTTACCAATATACTGTTTTTTTTTTAACTTTCCCCACACTAGGAATTTCTTCTGTATCGTGGGTGCGTTTACAAACATTTAATATTTGTTGCGTGCGGGAATCGAACCCGCGAAACGCTTTTGCATTTATTCAGAAGGTGTTTCATATATTTTAGCCATGTAGATATTGCAGTTTTGTATATTTTTTGTTACAATCGACAATAAATTAAAAGCTTGTCTCAATACCCAATTTCACCTTGTATATTACACCCATTTACTGTCCGATTTCTTATTGTGGGTGTACCCCGTAAAATGATTGAAGTGGATTGAATTATTTAATTTATTTTAAAGGTAAGATGAATACTCTATTCATAAACGTACGGTAGGAACAGGGAGAGAGAAGGAGTTAGAAGTCATAGACTAAAGTACGGCCAACGAGAAGCGATACGAAAGGTCATTAACCTAAAGAACAACTGTGACGTTGACAATCTAATATTTAGCTCTTTCCATCTTGTGCCTTTGTCATAATATCTCGTTCTCCCGGCAAAAACATGACAACGTTAAGACGGGTTCGCCTACATTCGGGCGGCCATTTTAGATGGGCTTTTAGCATGAGTTTTATTTACATTTGGTATCGCTTCTCGTTGGCCGTACTATATATTAGGTCATTTAACCAGTGATAACGGCGTTGGAAAAACGAAAAATATCTTGGATTGATCCATGGATCCCAAAAGCTTACACCTTAACCAACTTTTCTGTGCGCACAGGAAAAAACAAAACTAAAATAAATGTACCAAGTTTGACATAACAATGCATTTAAGCTTGACAGTGCCACCTTGAGTTGCACATTTAAATTTGTCGTACGAAATCAGTCTTTCTTAATTATCATGTTTCATGTCATTGTATAAATACGCTTTGAAAGTGGTCCTATTCTAGGTCTTCCTAAAAGTGGTGTTTGGAACTCGTCGGTAAATAATAACTGCTGCAAAGGCTAGTCTTTGATGTTAAGCCGCGCTTGACAAAGCCTGTAGCGGTCTACAGATTGGTGACTATCCATTACACATCGAGTTTCTTCCGTGCCTCAGAAAGCACGTTCTCGGTTCCGGCTGTCATTTGAAGATCGTCCGTCGTGACAGTCTGACCACCAGTCTTAACAAGGCATACCGTATATCGATCAGATAGTCAATCTATGCATGTATAATGCTGCTCAAAATGAGATTATGAAGTGGTGTTTCGGCAATATTAGGAGTTTTACAAAACAAAATACCTACAGAACCAAATGAAACCTATTCCAGTACATGTTTTCATTAAAGAATCATCATTCATTACTCTTAAGAAAAAAAATGATTGTTTTTGATTTAAACAACCTGCGCGTGAAAAGATTAATGAGGTTTTATAAGCAAACACGCCATGTACTTGTATTGAATACAATGATATCTTAAAATATTTATACTAAGTATACAATAATATTACGGCTAGCTCCCTGAATGATACATAATGCGGGATAGTGACGCCGGATTAACGTGAGTGCACAAGTTTATTGCCAGAGTGCAATCTTTTTTCCCTTACTGCTGCCCTACCATGACGTCTTAAAACAGAACTTATTCCACTGAGGGAAAGAGACAGAGCTATACAAGGTGTCTAGTACCATCTCTTTCTCACACAGGAATAAGAACTGCTATAAGATGTCATGGTAATACGTCTGAACTTTTCTGTTTCCCGATCATTATAATCTGCAACTGTTGCAAGTTTGAGTGATTCAGTTGGTTCTATGCAAGCGTGCCCCGCCCTAGGCCGCATCATCGCTTCATACTAGGTCATACACAAGCTAGCCTACTAATCCATCCCAACTAATATTATCAATGCGAAAGTAACTCTGTCTGTCTGTCTGTCTGTTACTCTTTCACGCCTAAACGGCTGAACGGATTTTGATGAAATTTGGTATGGTGATGGATGATAACCTAGAAATGGTCATAGGCTAAAAATAACCACGCCATCGTTCATCGTATAACTAAATTGAGTTAGTGTAACGCGCAAGTTTGTACGGATGTTACTCTTTCACAAAAAAACTACTGAATGGATTTTAAAGAAACTTTTTTTAAACTTTACAATAATATAGCGTATACATCAGAAGAACACACATCAATTCATAAAGATATATTGTATATTCTATCACAACGCGAGTGAAATCACGGGGCGCAGCTAGTAAATAAATAAGTCATAGGTGTCTGATGTAGCTTAAACTATCGCGAGAATTTTAAAAGCCATTTTTTTTCTTATTTTGAACCACTAATACAATAAACAAAACACGAATCTTGTTTTTCGATTTCATAAAATACATAAAAAATAAAAGCCACTCATACAATAATAAAAAACATTTATTTAGCCCACAAATGCCCTCGATCTACTCAGTCTTTTCTCTGTCATCGTCTTTCATTTTCTTTCTTCTCCCTAATTCAGAAGAACATGATTCTTCAGATGGTCATTCCAGAAGAGCTTCCAGAAGGCCATCCTATGTCTGTACACGCGTTCTCTCATTTGCATGTCCACATCTATGTCCATAAACTGCCTGGCAGGGCCTGATACCGGGGTCCACAGTACTGGGAGAAGAGCTGATTCTTCAGGCGTTGGGTTTCTGAAAATAAAAAGATGCCTTCAACAAATGCGGTGATGCGATCATTTCATGTTTAACGTGTGGTTGGCGCTTAACCTGATGCCAGAGTTCTTATGGGACTTGGCTCAACATGCCGGCGAAAAATATCTAGTAATCATGCGGGTTTCTCTGTTACGATTTTCCTTTACCGTAGAAAGTGATAATTATACAATACACACACGAATCCAAAAAGGTGCGTAGTTTGGTTTCGAATAATATTCTAATTTAAAAGAGTAACCATGGAGTTTCTTGCCCATTCTTCTCCATAGACATCAACGCTTTGGAATGGGCAACTACAGTATTTTCACAAGTTATTATGTCTTGTGCCCGGGACTGTAGCTTTAACATTTTGTTTTTTTAATGTAATGGTCTAATTGAAATAAATTATTTTGATTTTGAACTGAAAGACGGTGACTGAAAAGTTGTGTGGTATTCGGTTGTGACATGTGATGCGGAGGAATGAGGAAAATGTCATGAGGAATGTTTGTATGAATTTAGATGGCTATGAGATTAGAGGAAAACCAAAGAAGCGATGGGTCGACTCTGCGAATTTGATATGTCTACAAAGGACGTGATTGCATAATGGAAGAAGATACAATTAGTACAGGGTTAAAAGAGTGATAATAGAGTATAAAATAATATATCTGAAATGTTATGTTTTCATAAATTAAATCACTCAATTGAGCATTTGCATATAAAACAAATCATGATTGAAACTGATGATGGTGATGGTCCAGAGGTTAATAACAATAATAAAACATTTATTCTCAGACACGCACCATACAGAGAAAATACACGCACACAGAAATACACATCAACATAAATAAAATTCATCACTTCTTATGTACAGTTAGCAAAGGAGATGAGTAACCGGGCTAGTCATATATCAGAATTTGTCTTAGAAACCGATGGACGTTTTCAACTCCAATAAAACTTATTTTTTCTATAGCAACTATTATTTACTAACTACAAATAGACATAATCTAATATTAAAAATATGTAAAAGTATAAAAATAATTACTGGGCGTCAAAAAATTCGTCCGCGTTACTGTCAAAATTGCTCCTTTGCTGACTGGATTATACATACTTACGAAGTTTATCTTGGACATCGCTAAAGGTAAACATGGGGCAAGAAAGCCTTGAGTTAAAATTAATACAAGTCTAGCCAATCCATTTTGAGGTAGCGTGGTTATCTATGCTCGCGCCATTTTAGAAAAAACCGTTTTTTTGCCCACCTGTATGTAATAAGTCTTTTTTTTTGTGAGAAACCATGACTTTTACTAAATAAACCCATCCATGTTCCTTCTTTTACCCTGTGAGCCTAAAAACTATTACTACAAATTAGGTTTTATCAACATACCCTTCTTTAACAAAATTGGCCCACATCGTTGTCATTCTCTCCCTCATCATCAATTGCTCATTAGTGGTCAAAGGTTTTGCCCAAACCCAATCGAAGAGATACTTCAGCTCCTCCGTATGCGGTGCCCCTGCACCCGTTATATTCTGGTAGTCACTGCCACCAATATACGAAAACATATACTTGTAAACTTTAGCGCCTTGCTCCATATATCGGTTGACTGACCATTCCACTCCATAATTTATGGCAAAATCTGATAAAAAGTTGCTCAGTTCCAACTGTACCTCGGGACCAATTTTCTTTCCTCCTAAATAGAAATTCTGTACTATACCGCTAAGCGTTTCGAGGTCATGTTTTGAAAAAGCAAATGTATTTCTAAGTTGTTGGGTAATTGGATTGCCAGTTTCATTGTAAAACGGTGCTGGCTTGTTAGCGAATTCATACAACATCTCTTGGCTCGTGTAACCGATCATTATTTGTGTGTGCTTCACTCTCTCTTTGCTTCTTAGATGAAAGGGATCTTCTGTCACGAAGTTCGAGACGCCTCTAAACTTCTCTTCCTTGCAAAGTGTGAGAATCATCTTCAAGTGTCTCGTTGCAGCGTTTACTTCAATAGGATTTGCGCCAGCAAGAAATTTGAGAGCTTCCCTGGTTGTACTAGCCTCACTTCCTAAATGTTTTGCAAGTTTTATTGCAGCTTTGTGATCGGGGTCCACGAAAATTCCTTCGGTAACATATATGGATCCACTTTGGATGATAGCTTTGTTAAATAAATGTTCGTATGGTGAGTACAGATGTAGGTCTACGCCTCCTCCGCCGTAACTTTCACCAGCAATAGTGACCTGGTCAGCATCACCTCCGAAATTAGCTATATTTCTTTTAATCCACCTCAAAGCTTCAACCTGGTCCTTCATGCCATGATTGCCTGTGACACTAGGATCGTTCAAGCACAAGAATCCATAAGGTCCTAATCTGTAGTTAACTGTTATGACAAGGATATTTTTTTTGACCAAATATTTGCCGTCATATTCGCCACCGCTGCCAAATGCGAAGCCTCCTCCATGGAACCAGACCAATATTGGCAGTGGTTTTGTGATGGCTTTATGCGGCACATATATGTTGAGGCGAAGACACTGTATAATTCCTTTGTCGTTAAAATACACTTGAGGGCATACTATTGAAGAATCGTTGGCGATGAATGGCCCCTTGAATTTTGGATAATCTAGAGTGGCCTGCAACAAATATGGGACATATGTTAATGTTTTGTAATCAAAAATCTACACACATTTCTTAATATATCTTAATAATAACATTATGACCACGATTTATTGTAATACAAAGCAAATTTTCCCTCATTTCTCACTTTAAAAAAAAATGTTAGCCTATGTCCGTCTCCCAACAATCTCTGTACCAAAATTCATCAAAATCGGTTTAGCCATTTAGGCGTGAAGACGTAACAAACAAACAAACTCAGTTTCGCTTTTAAGGATATAAATGTTCCTCTTGAATCACTCTATCTATAAAAAAAACTGTATCAAAGTCTGTTGCCTAGTTTTAAAGATCAAACAAAGCATTTAGGGACAGACAGACATCGGTAAGCGCCCTTGTTTTATACCATGTAGTGATTATTCACAGATGTGATGTACTGTACTTAATATAGTTTCAAACGATGACCAAACTATTCACTGAATCACCAGTAGGAAAATTAAACAATAAAATAATAATAAAAAGGATTGCAATAATATTGTTGTTTATGCCATTCCAAGCCAACTCTCTTTATCGTGTAGTCACTGCTACCATTACGACATGCATAATATTTACATTTCAATCATTTATCCTAACTATATCCATACTGACTACACATCATCTGCCTAGCATTTTCTCAACTATGCTAGGGTAGGCTTCCAGTCTTACCGGATGCTGCTGAACACCAGTATTTTACATGGAGCGACTGCTTATCTGACCTCCACAACCCAATTATTACATAGTAGCTTTTACCCGTGCCTTCGATCGCGTTTAAATTCGGGGTAACACAGTTCCCCTTTCCTGGTTTGCAGGTACCTGCTACCTTTAGTTTTTGCCCTTGCGCCTGATTGATTGTAATAGCAAAACTAAGTTTTCCCTTTTCTTCCCTCTTTCTCTCTGATTTCCCACTTTAAAAAAAAATTCGTACCCAGGGTCCCAACTATCTCTGTACCAAAATTCATCAAAATCGGTTTAGCGTGAAGAAGTAACACACAAACTCACTTTCGCTTTTATAATGTTAATAGTAAGGATACTGGGTAATACGATACTCCTTGGTAAGACTGGTTGACAGACCTTCGGTCACTGACTACCGGTTACGATTGTCAAAGATCTACAAATAGTAGCCGGGACCAACAGCTTAACGTGCTTTCTGAGGGACGGAGGAAACTCAGTATGTAACAAGCCAGACTGGTAGACCCCCCTATAGGGTAGTTTCTAGGGCCAAAGAAATTACATTTAATTTCCGTCTTTTAGATTATTCAAAAATAAGGGACACGTGTTTTTTTATTTGTAAAATAGACCAAATATGACAAAGATATAGCCCAAAAAAATGCTTTTAAAAATGCTGTGTTTTTTATTCAAATCTGGCTCGGATCGGGTAGTCGATGCAGCGTACTATCGATGTAGCGCACCATTGATTTGGGGTACTGTCGATGTAGCGTACCATCGATTTGGGGTACCATCGATGGAAAGTTTTCGATACAGCGACCATCGATGTAGTGACTGTCGATATTGTAAACATATTAAAGTTACGTGTGACGTCACTTGTTGCGAAAAAATGCAGCAACGCGTGACGTGTCGCGTAATTTTAATGGGCTAAGTATGTCTTTATTTATAACTTTCAGACGGACCAATAAAAAATAAGGAAACTAGTCTATTATTGTGTTGTCCGAGGGAAACAACAATAAAGGTTCTATGTCAATAGATGGCGCCACATGTCTAGATTATAAGTTCTTTTTCGTACCACTTGCTCAAAAAAGTGACATTCTATGCCACAAAAAGCGAATATAACAATAGTCATTTTTAATCTGTCAAAAACAGGGAGAGAAAATTGTACTGAATTTCATTCATCCCCTAGGGAGAGAATGTGATTTAAAATTGGAATACTTAATAGTGAACTACATCAGTCTGTGTTTACACCATTGAGTTTGTAGGTATGTAAAGCATTAAGCATCTTTTTTTAAAAAGGATCACGCAATTAATATGCAGTTATGATTATTAAATAAAATTACCAAAACCGACGAGGTCGTATGAGCTTGATGCCCTTGCTTTTCCGACAAAACATATTAGTCTAGCAATTAGCCGCGATTTTGTTTTCTTCAAATACATAAACGTTAAGTTTATTTTTATAAATAAGTTAATGTTCTAAAAATACATTGTTAAATCAAATCGACAGAGACAGTGTATTGTCGGATTCCATCAGTGCAAATGCTGCCGCAATCATACTCATCAACAATAAATGTACCAAACAAAAGTATAGCTCTCTTTATAAATAATTGGACCAATGTTCGAATCTTAACTTTTACTTTTAATGTCATTATCTTTAATAAATGCTTATCTCATATTATTACTGTGTTATTTTTTTCGCAAATGGTACGAAAAGTAGAGTATTTTCCTCGGTGATAAAGCTGTCTTAGTCTTGGGCAAACTTAAATCTCTCGCTACACTCAGGACTCGTCTTAAATCCCTCGCTTCGCTCGTGATTTAAGCTTTTAACACCCTCGCTATGCTCGGGAGTAAACCTAGAGTCCTTCGTTACACTCGCGATTTAAATCGTCACCCGCGACAGAAGACACTCCCTTGGTTAATAATCTACTATTTTTAAATAACGTTGTTCCACACTAGGAATTTCTCCTGTACTGTGGGTGCGTTTACAAACATTTAAACTCACATACACAAACACCCAGACCCGAAACAACTATTTGTAGGCCATACAAATATTTGTTCCGTGCGAGAATCGATCACGATTCTAAATTACAGCGAGCATAGCCGGGTCCAAAAGATACTTAGAGCTATTTAGTTAGTCATTGTAGATAATCATTAACATAACTGTGACTAATTTGTTAACGAACGTAAAGGAAAATAATAATTGCTCTGTTATCTGTCTAAGTTGACCTTGTTGATTTATTATCAGCTAGGTTGGCTAGGTTGAATGTCACAAGTGACATTTATTTATGCTTTAAGGGCCTCTTTTAGTGTGACTTGTTTTCTCAGTGCTCATTGGTCGATTGGTCAGGTGCATGTCGATTTTGCAGCCCCGATAGCAGTTTTGATTTAATAAAAAAAATAGTATCAATTAAAAAAATAAATTCACAATGACAAACAAAAAATAAACTTTAGTATTTTATGAAACTTTGAAATACTTTTTCAAGGCATTATATCCTTACAAATATTATAAAATCGAAAGTGAGTTTGTTTGTTACGTCTTCACGCCTAAATGGCCCAACCGATTTTGATACAGAGACAATTGGGACCCTAGAGACGGATAAAGGCAATTAAAAAAAAAATTGATAAGTGGGAGAAATAGGGGAGGGAAATATATTTTTTTTTGATCACCACGCGGGTTAAAATTAGCGTTACCCCAAAGTATCTAGGCCACGCGGACGAAGTCGCGGGCGGAAGCTAGTCATAAAAAATACATTTGAAATCGTAAGTTAATGTCACATTCGTGATTTTTATCGAAAAAACTAATTTATATTATGTTTTGATTTTCCCACAGCCCTTGGTCATATGTATAACTTTAAAAAAATAGTTTTTCAGATGTTCTTTGCTTAATTTGTGGATTTTCTTCTCGTCTCTTCGCCTTATCAATATGACTGATAGACAATTTCACTCAAGCTTAGTGAAGTTTTACGTCACGACACGCAATTATTAGATCCACAGCCAAATAGTTTAGTTTATGAACTAAATCAAGACTCTCACCAAATTTATTTATTCTAAAAGGCATCAAACCAATACAAAAACACAAATAAAAAGTTAAAATTATCATAAAATACATGAAAAAATACATTAACCGATGAGTGTGTAAACACCCTTAACCCGTTGATGACGTTAAGTATTAATTATTTGCGGTTTCTTTTGTCAAATATCATTACAAAGAAATACCTACTTAGATAAATAAATACCAACTATTTGTTATTGACTACACCGTAATTTAGCATATAAACTCAATACTTACCCCAAAAGGATTTTCCTCATTCACCAAAGCGTATGGCACACCAAAAAATGTGTTATATCCGTCACGTTTCTTCCCCACTATCACACCTTTTCTAGTAGCTACTAATACATCTTCCGCCCAACAGTGGGCAGCGCACAAACATAACAACAATAACCAGTTGACCATCGTATTAAGAATGTAAACATCAACTGAAGACGATCGCTAAAACTGGGGAGTATATAAATAGGTGTGTAACACAAGTCCATCCAGTTGAACAGAACCAATAGAAAATGACCTCACTTTAAATGGATTTCCTGTACGATGAGAGATCCGCGTATGGTTTTAAATAGACTGATTGCTTGTCGTGCGTACGGTTAATACCGATGAGTAGGGTTCCTTGAATGTTGATGAGAAACTGGTTTTTCCCAAATCCTTACTAATATTATAAAAACGAAAGTTAGTTTGTGTGTTTGTATGTGTGTTACCCCTTAATAGCTAAGATAAGATAATTGGGACGGAAATTAGCTAATTTAAAAAAAAAGTGGGAAATGAGAGAGAAAGAGGGAAGAAAAGGGAAAAAATTGCATTGCTATTACAATAAATAATGCGCAAGGGCAAAAACTACAGTTAGCAGGTGCCTGCAAATCAGGAAAGGGGAACTGTGTTACCCCGAATTTAACGCGAGCGAAGCCGCGGGCAAAAGCGGGTAAAAGCTAGTAGATAATATTTGCATAGTCATGAGCAATTGTAGTTATTTTGAGCAAGTTTTAATAGTGTTTTTCTGTTACTGAATTAAACTATTTTCGCTGTTGCATGGTGCAGGTGACATTAGATGAGTAGGTACTCCTTTACGATTATGATATTCAGGGTAGCCTATAAATCCGTCCTGGTTCAGTCCATGGTCCGGAGCGAGAGGGAATGGGAAGCAGTCATGCTAGCGAAGGAGGTGGCCGGACGTTTGAAGGAAAGAACCTCAAACCAACCCAACCGCCGCGGGAGACCA
Organism: Ochropleura leucogaster; assembly: GCA_958449745.1. Lineage (NCBI taxonomy): Eukaryota > Metazoa > Arthropoda > Insecta > Lepidoptera > Noctuidae > Ochropleura > Ochropleura leucogaster. The sequence goes on along the minus strand of OY288221.1, from coordinate 12,216,282 downwards.
CAAGACGACTCCCGGCCACCGTAGATGTGGACCTGTGGACGGTGAGCAATAAGTAGTTCACCGTCCGTCCGTCTATTGACGACAGGTTGTGTCGACGGCGCGTTAGTTCGATCATTCTTGCCATCTCAACATGAATGATGTAACCAAGGTTTTGTAACAATATTCTGATTTAAAAGAGTCTCCGTGGAGTTTCTTGCCCATTCTCTTCACCATAGAGATTTACGCTTTAGCATAGCCAACTACAGTACTTTCACAGTTATTATGCCTTGTGACTGGGACTGTAGCTTCATTTCATTGTTGGTAATCTTTCGATAGTTCAAAAATGCCTGTAACTGGCCAACTTGAAATAAATGATTTTGATTATTCAATGAACAAACAATTACTAAATTAAACTAAACTAAACTTATAAATAAATTAAAAAAGAGCGTCAAAAAATTCGTCCTCAACGCTGTCAGTTGGCAATGTCCCTAAGAGACTGGCCGCGTTGCCACGTTGTATGGCAACGCTAAGCCTCTGGCCAAAGTAAAAGCCAGCCCTTGGGTCACGGGAAGTGTGTTTGATTTAGCAATATCAGTAGGTAATATTGTTAGTGCTTATTGCCCACTGTGCGTCATGATTTTTAATTGCTACAGAATAGGTATTTTGTTGGTTTTCCGGTAAAATTCATTAGTAATCGCGGGTTTATTGTTCGGGGATATATATATTTTTATTTGGAAATTCGGAAACGGGCCAAATAAAACTTCGTTAGTCAATTAAGTATTTATAGCAAGGTATTAGTAATAACAAAAGAAACCGATATATCTTTGATTTTTTTTTACGACCAAATTGAGGATATACTTAAAAATATTTAGTTTTTAGTGTTTTTGGAAGTCGGTTTTTTTAAATTACAAAACAGTGCTTTATTTCAACCTTTTTAGCTGTGGTATGATGGTTTCTCACACAATTTTTTTTAACGAGTATTTTAAGAAAAAGTATGTTTTATAGAAAATATTACCAATCGTTACCAATATTATAAAAGCGAAAGTGAGTTTGTTTGTTGCGTGTTCACGCCTAAATAGTTCGGCTATTTAGGCGTGAACACCCGATTTCGATGAATTTGGGTACGGATTAAGTAATACATAGCCACATAGGCTATTTTTGGAGCTTTTTCGAAAAGGGCGAGAAAGAGGGAAGAAAAGGGTTGAGAATATTTTTTTTTCGATCATCACGCGGGAAACTAATGCCCCGTTCCAAAATATAACTATCCGTAAGCATAACGAGTCGTTTTTGTTTATTGGAACCTGGCATAAGACACGCGGATGAAGTCGCGGGCGGAAGCTAGTAGTAACTCATTAACTACCTAGTTTTTTATGAAAAAAAAATGGTAGTTTTATTGAAAATCAATAAATTTGAATACTAGAATGTTTATAGAATATCGCTAGTCCATGACCGGACATTGTATATTAGACGGAACCATACGTACGTATGTCACCATACGTTACTTTTGTCACAGTTTTCCTTAACGAGCCTATACCTGTAACTCACATGCATGAGAGTCTGTTCGATAAAATGTTTGTCGACAAACAATCATAGCTGTGTACCACATGTGTGTAATATTTATCTATTATATTACAACACAACCATCCTATATTTTTTCCACTCCTCCCCAGTATCATTAACTCTCGATTTGAAGATGTTTATTTTCATAAAGAACATAGATAGTTCATATTTTTTCCTTTAAATTAATTATATGGACTTTTACGCACAGCGTATGCCAGTCCCATCGTATCCTAAACAATTGCTGTATCTTCTAGTCGTTCAAACGCGGGCTTACGAGCACCCCTACGTCGCATACCTGGTCAATTTAATGATCTCTTTCAAAATATTGACATCTTTGCTGCACCAATTGTAAAATTTAAGAGCCTTGTTCGTGAAACCGTTTTGGAATAAACATAGTGTTGTTTTTGTTTTATTCTAATCCTTCTTTTTCACTGGAGGACCAACAGTCTTTTCCTGATTTTTTTTCCTTTTTTAACTTGCATGTCTGTTTAGTTTAGATAAAAACATAAACATTATGTTATTTCGTGTGCATATTGAATCTTAAACGCATTGTTTTTATAAAATGTGGAAAATGTCGTTGCTTATACATTTACTCATATTATAGCTGTAAAGCTGTAATTTTATGCAATACTGTAATGTGTTTGTTTTCCTGAATAAATAATAAAAAAAATTGCCAAACTTTCAAATAACGTGGGCCATGAACAAATCCATCGCAACGTCATCATTTGATTGGGATAGGGTCATGTAGAACATGCTTACATCAGTTCTGCTCAAATTCAGGGACCGCACTAAACTTCTACCGGACCATCCATCCATCCATCATTCCATAATAAGTGGTTTGGTCCTCATAGTCCTCATTACATTGTGGCTCCATGAGACGGTTTAAAAAACACAACAAAAATATAAAAGGTAAACTAATTTAGTCACAATAAACTTTAAGATTTATTTTTTAATATTTGTACTACCATGTTATCCATACATTTACTTTATTATATGGCAGTTACTGCAACTGCTCCTTTGTATAAAATACTAGATCGCGCCCGCGGCTTCACCCACGTGATATAAAAAAGTTTTCTTTGTACAATTCTAGACCATAATCTACCTCAAAGAAAAACAAATATTAACAATTAAGATTAACAAACATCCATACATCCATCCACACAAAAAATCGCATTTATAATTTATAGTACTTAGGATTTCCTTTTCTGTAATTGGTTCTGGGCGATCGGAGTACTAGTTTATTGCGCATGCCCATATCCCAATTTATTTGTCATTCACAAATGTCTTTGAAGATTTTGTGATGGTGGTTGAACAATTTGTGTTTTTTTTGTTATCGTGGTCGTAATCGCAACTGCTGAGCTCGGGGTCCTGGGTTCGATACCTGAATCGGGCCAATTGTTATTTGGGTCCCCAAAACGAAAAAACGGAACCCTTATAGGATCAGTGAGTTGTCCGTCCATCTGTCTGTCCAGATGTCCCTTTATCTCGGACACGCGTGGAGGTATCGAGTTGAAATTAAAACCAAGCTGTTACTCAAATCTGTGGTCCATGGAAGCTGTGAAAAATTCAACCCTCTAAGCCTACGCAGTTAAGATATAGGGCCGTTTATGTCGGAAGTTTGCACAGAAACCTAAAAAAACAGACGAACGACCTTCATTAAAACGTACTATTTCATCAATAGATCTAAAATAACGGAAAATTATAAATGCGCAATTTAGCAAGTCATCCTACGTTTGACTCAACTGTTAGGTATTTCAGTTAATTTGCATTTCTATTAGTTGTTTTTACCAAGTTACCTATTCTACAGAAAAATAACCAATCCACGGGTAACTCAGATGATTATACAGAATGTATGAAAGGCGACACAACAATGTATACACTTCTAGTATAAGATGGCCTCGATCGGAATTAACTCGTTCGTATATCGCTTGATGAATACTAAATGTATCTCTAGTTTGCATGCTTTAGTTTATGTTTCATCTACCATTTTAATAACACCTTGTATACCATATTTTATGCAAATAAATATATCTTATATCTAGAAAAGTCTGATCAAAATTAAGAGGTTTGATTGAAACCATCATACTGAACCACTTTTTTAAGGGGCCACTTCGTAGTGGCCAACAAATATCCGCTGTCCTATACATTTAGATCAAGATATATTTTTAGGGTTCCGTAGTCAACTAGGGAACCCTTATAGTTTCGCCATGTCTGTCTGTCCGTCCGTCCGTCCGTCCGTCCGTCCGTCCTCGCTTAATCTCTGTGACCGTTAGCGCTAGAAAGCTGAAATTTGGTACCAATATGTATATCAAGCACGCCGACAAAGTGGTAAAATAAAAATTTGAAAAAAATGTTTTATTAGGGTAGCCACCCTATATGTAAAGTGGGAAGTGATTTTTTTTTTAATTTCAACCCTAACGTGTGATATATTGTTGGAAAGGTATTTAAAAATGAATAGGGGTTTACTAAGATCATTTTTTGATAATGTCAATAATTTCGGAAATAATCGCTCCAAAAGTAAAAAACAATGTGTCCCCCCCCCCCCCTCTAACTTTTGAACCATAAGTCTAAAAAATACGAAAAAAATCTGACTTACAAACATTCAAACTCACATACACCAACAGCCAGACCCGGAATAACTATCTGTGGGCCATACAAATATTTGTTCCTTGCGGGGATCGAACCCGCGGCACGCAGTCAAACTATCAATTCATCAAAGTAAGATGATAATAACCCACTTCTTTATATTACTAATCTTATAAATACCTGATTCAACAATAACATAAACATTATCTTTACATAAACACTTACCACAGATTAATAATACAAACTGTGAGCTTACATTGTTTTTATTTATCGTTAGCAATAAATAAACAGATAGCAGATAGTTTTATTTGATATTTTGATAATAATATCATAGTATAAATATTATACTATGATACTTAAACATCATAGTATAAGTAAATCTAATATATAAAATTCTCGTGTCACAGTTTTCGTTCCCATACTCCTCCGAAACGGCTGGACCGATTAAGAAACTGTGTGCATACCCCTAAGTGAGTAGCGGGTGAAACCGCTGGGCACAGCTAGTATAGCTAGTTAGTAATCACTTGTCACTTTGATCAAACCATACATTTTATAGGACAATTTATTTAGAATAATTTAGATAACTATCATAAGATTTAACATAAAAAGTCCGGTTAGTAGTATTTTTTGGAAAATTATCAAATTAACATATTTTATTTTATCAAAGAGTCATGGAACCTGGACTAAAATAACTTCCCCTGCTCACGTGTCCAGGGTCGCGGTAGCTTTTTCTAACAACCCGCAACCCCGGATACACAGACACATAGATACACACTTCAAATTTGTAACACCTTGCCTATGGCATTAAGTCCGCCTCTGTATGTTGTACTTGAAGTGTTAAATAAATAAATAAACGGAGAGACGGGCCTGTTGGTCCAGTGGTTAGTGGCCCTGACTGCTGAGTCGGAGGTCGTGGGTTCGATTCCCACCCAGGACAAACTTTGTGTGATGAGCATGATTGTTTGTTCTGTGTCTGGGTGTGATTTCTCTATAATATGTATGTATTTATAAATTATATAAGTATGTACATCAGTTGTCTGGTTACCATAACACAAGCTCTGCTTAGCTTGGGATCAGATAGCCGTGTGTGAGTTGTCCCAAGATATTTATTTATTTATATTTAAACACCTCTGTTTTTTGGTCAGATGTCAAAATAGACTAGCCCTCCGGTGACGTGAAGACTCGATTAACCACTTGGTGAAACTCATTTAAATCTCTTACAGGGGCGCGTAATCAAGACTCAATACCCAACCTGGGTCCTGGTCATCGCTGTGCTGATGATAATGGCCGGCGTACTCCCGATTCCCGCTGTACTACTTCTGCGCCGCTTCCAGTGCCTCGCCTTCGACGTGGACATCCACCAGGGCTCCATCAGGAGGATCGAGACTACTGTATCGACTAAGGAGATGATGAGTGACCAGGATGTAAGTGGAATTTATTATTGGTTTTACTTTTAGCGTGGGAAAGAGATGCACACATCATGTATGATGTGTTTAATTTTTTTGTTCTGGTTGGGGTAAATAATTTAACATCATGGGTGAAGGGTTTAAAGAGAAATCGATGAGTAATTTCATGGGAGGATTGGTTATCTTAAAAATCTAATTGTCTCATAACTAAATCTTTGTTGGCAAGTCATCTTTTAAAATTCAGTTTTAAATATTTTCATTCTTGTTTCGCCACATCAAGTTTTAAAACGTGTAAAATGGTACATTTGAGCGGATTCTTAATTTTTACTATATTTACTTCAAAAATGAAAACCGTACATAAAAACCTTTGCTGGTACAGAACGTTTCAATAAAAGTTGCTAAAATAATGAAAAGTGAATCGTTGTGTCGATGAACCGTTCTATAGCGAAACGAATGTTGGAGAAATGTTTCAGAATTCTCTTAATTTATAAAAAAAAAAGTTTTCATTTTGACCACCAAAGATGGTACCGAGATATGGCCAAGTACAAAAAAAATATAATGGCTATAATAGGGGGATTAAAGGTCTGATAACAACCAATCTAACTTTTGGAATTTATTCACGGTTATCATGTGTTTCTATTACTAAGGTAAATTGGCTAGAAACATTGCTTGATTAACATCAAACTTAGTTTTTAATACATAATTTATTAAAATCTGGGATAACTTTTATATTGCTAATTTTCATACAAGCTAGATGTCACGCAATCATAAAAATGTATATAATATTTTAAAAAGATGTATTATTATTTTAATATTTTACATCTCTTTATTTTTGTGTTGGCATAGTCTGGAAAGATCTTACCGAATTATCTTTGTAACCCACAGTATCGCAATTTCCATTTTGGAAGTTACGTTAATTTAATTCAAAGTAATATTAATACAAGAATAATTCATTGCCTTGATTCATGTTACCTCTTAATACGTATCTTTGTAAAGGATTTCTTTAGAAATGAACTGGCTATAAATTGAAATATTATAGAAAAATGGCAATTTTTAAGTTCAATGGCATTAAATAAAACGTTTATTTAGTCTCATAAATTTACATAACAAATGTGAATAAAACAGCCCCAGTAAGTGGTTATTAACACTTGTGTCGGGGTTAAAAAACACACACATTATTAATTCCTTAACTATCTGTCAGCAATGAACTGCAAAGCAAGTCTTAGTAAATATATTATTTTTAGCCTCTCTTATCCTATCCTGCGTTAGTATAATCCAGACTATGCCATACTTACAGTCAACGGCAACAATATTTGCGTAAACATTCAATGAATTTCGAAAGCCCTGTAAGACCATTTTTAGGGTTCCGTCTACCTCAAAAGCAAAAAACTAAACCTTATGACATCACTTTTTGTCCATCTATCTGTCGGCCTGTCAAGACCCTTTATCTCAGGACCGCTTGGAGGTATTAAAAGGCAATTAAAATCATATATATAAATCTATTGTCCCTTAGAGCTGTGAAAATATTAACCCTTTAAGTTTACGCAGTTAAAAGATATCATCGTTCATGTCGCAATTTGCTACGGAACCCTCGGTACGCGAGTCTGACTAGCACTTAGCTTATTTTTTTAAACTGTGGCGAACAGGATCTGTGAACACACATATTATATTGAAAGTAAAATATTACTATATCAAGATGTCTTGGTAACCAACTGAAAGTTGAATTTGTACATATATCGTACTTAGGTAATGCCGTCACTGTATGGAAGAGCGGAGGCTCCAACCACTAAAATGTAAAAAAAAATAATGAGCTTTTTTTTCTTAATTTAAAAAACTTATAAATATTTTTGCCGTTGTCTGTCCCATCTTAACACAATCATGCTAATATACATACTTTCATGTGTAATCATGTAATCATGTCGCGGATGTAAGGTGCTGTCTCCCGAGAACGCCCAGCCTGCGCCCGCGCAGCTGGTTGCTGAGGCGGCTGGTACCCGGTTCACTATCGGAGACTTTGATGTAAGATCATTGTGGCTTATGAGGTTCTGAGACTGGACTGGTTTATTTTTTGGTTGTAGAGGTTATAATTAAAGAAGGCTTATTGTCGTAATCACAAACAATCAGCCAGTATTGCCAAGGTAAATGGCGAAGAAATGGCCTCTTTTTTAGTACATAAGCTGAAGCTTTATTTGCGTCATGGTTAGGTAGTATACCATTAAACATTTTTAATATAATCCTTCCTTTAATCACGCGTGGTTCAAAAATTGGGAGGAGTATTTCAGAGATTGGGTAACGTGCCAATCAAGTTTATATTTAGAAAAACACAAAAAATCTAATTAAAATCATCTTATTTCAATAATAAAAATATATAATGTGATTCTGGGTTACATACGAAGCCTTTTGTTATCCCATCCTCGTCACCAATTGTTATAAGTATACGAAGATGGGTAAAGTTTTAAGTAATGCAATCGATACATTCACCCCCGAATACTGAAACGTCAAACACATACTCAAAAGTGACGTTTGACAATACAAAATCTTAAGTTTAAGGGCTGCTCAAATTTTAAGCAGTCCTCAAACTTTGAGTAACTTTTCAGTATTCGGGGGTAAGTCTCATATATTGAACTGACGCAGTAGTCATTCACTGTGTGTCAGTAGCTAAATCTACCCTAGTTATTTTTTATTGATAAATATGTAGGTACTCATATAACACCTTTTTTCGGTTGGGAAATCTTCAAATAACTTCCCCTTGAGGAAGAGTGTCTGACTTGTACTGACTAAAACCCACCCATGTTCATTATGAACAACCCGCAAGAGGTAGCCTTTAATCTCACTATGCATCACCAAAACACCACGTGATTAAAGAAAATAGTTTTTGGAATCTGATGAGTAGTTAACCAAACAGGCAATCCGTACCGCTTTGTAATATTGATATAGATCATTAATTTTATTATTCTACAGCCAGTCTTTGAGCCCACTTACATTTATTTCTGTTTCATTTGGTTTTGGTTCTCAGTTCTATTTTATTTTCAGTTTTAGAAGTGTAAGTATTTTAAGGAACATTCTTCTGTTTCAGCCTATATTTTTGAATTCTTGATTAGATAAAATGTAGGCAATTTATTCTCACACGCCTAGATCTAAACGGAGATAACTCAAAAATTGTATTTTTTTTTGGTATTTTTGTATTCGAATGCTCGGTGATCATGTGCAGCTTACCACATAACGTCGTTGAAGTCCTAACACCACGTAAGTCACTTTTTGGCTGTTTTGACATTTTGATGCCATTCGTTAGAGAATCAGAAGACGCATCGTTTTATCCAAGTGTTTCATCACATTAGGTAAAACTATAATAAAATATAATTAATATACAGTTAATTGGTCTTATTATAGTATCTATACAAAATTATGCGACTTTTTCTCTCTCCTAAAAAGTTACTATTTTGACTTATGTGGTGTTAGAACTTAAACGACGATATAACATGACAAAATTTACATACACTGATGTTTTACAATCTATTTAAAATCTAAAATAAATGTAATCTTCATAACTTCACATACAAAAGTAACACGAATTTCTTGTCTCCTGAAAAAAAACTTTTTTTGAGTTATCCCAGTTTATCATATTTATCAGTATATTATATTATATTTGTTATATTATATTTATCAGTGTGCGATATTACGAAATTACCTTCAAAATATCTAAACTTTTCAGAAAGGAATTTCCTTCGTTGAGAGTATTTTTGTTTGAATATATATCACACTGAGGAACTCCACTCTTACTGAATTAGAACCAATAACTATTAAATGTGTGATATAGACAATCAAAATGATCAATTTTCTTAGTGGGACAACCATCTAAATCACGAAAAAAAATAACTATTCAGTAGGGCAATTCTCTAAGAATACAGCCTCGAGCACAGCGCCAATCCCAGACGACTCTATGAAACTTGACGCTGCGGATACTCTAAGCTCGACGCTGTATTCTTAGAGAATACCCCTACAGTAATGACATTAATTTTATGCCGTGACTTTGATGGTGAATCCATAAAGAAAATATTTCTGTTTAATGGTCTCAATGACACTCTGGAATGTCACCACACTATTGTGAAACAAGCTGGTTTGCTATATTCAAGAAATTTACAATGGTATACTCCATTAGAATATTTCCTAGATCATCTATTTGTTGGATAGGCCAAACTAATGTATATTTTCCATACGAAGCTTTTATTCAAAATTAACCTTATAGCGCAGTACTATGTTGATGTGTATGTAAATATGATGTATCCAACTCTAGAGCGTGGACAGCAGCGACGAGAGGCCCAACAAACGTCTACCTGAGGTGATCGCACGCGGCCGTCCCAAGAAATAAATGTTTGTGTCTTTTCTAACTCGCTTCAGCTTTATCCGTGTCTATCGTCAGATATAAGTCTAAACATCTAACTCTAACATTTTGGTTAAATAATTTGTAAATCCTCCACGAAACTATGAACCAAAACATTCTGTAAATCAAAATAAATCCTTTTTCCAGAAAAACCGACTTCCAAAAAAAACTCAAAAAGTCGGTGACTTTTGTTGGTTTTGCCACTGACTTTCGGAAGTAAAGTATTTTTCCACTGGGAAGTCGGTTATGTTTTTTGCAAAAAAGTTTTATTTTAGCATGTTTAGTTATGGTATGATATCTCACATATTTTTATCGAGTATTTTTTAAAAGTTAAATAAAATAAAAAGCTTATAGCATTTATTCTACCACCACCAGGGCCTAAAGATGTATCTGACGATAGATCTGTCTGCTGAATTCGTCATCCGCTTCGCATGGTTTTTGTTTCTAAAACCCTTTTATTCGAAAAGGCTTTCCAGCAATATTGCATTGTTTCTAAATGTTTTTTTCTTGCGTAATAAACAATAGTTTCAATATGTATATTTTTTATTTCTAAATAATGTCTAACTGTTCATTAAAGGCCGTATTATCTAAACATTTTTCTTGTAGATTTCGCAACGAAGTTTATAATAAAATTGTATGTATTTAATTACTATATTATGTTGATATCACCTTTGCACTGCATCATGTATATATAGATTAATTATCTCATTACTGTATCTGACATTAGCACGTCTGTAGTTAATATGGCACACGACACTGTGGATGATTTTTTATTATTCAAATTAGATCTCATCATAATAATGTAGAAGTTCATCTTATTATATTCTAATTAATTTATAATTACTTAGTATTGGAGTTTGAAAATCTAATTGTAATTATGTCATAATTCATTTTTTTTTTATTATTTACAGTCCTCCGATTCAGATGACAACATACGCACGACCGGCCGCTTCGACGACTCAAGCAGTAGTGACGAGGAAATTCTAAATACAAATTGCACAAAAGCAACCGTTCGTAGACTAGCGATGAAGCCCATTGGTCGAAAGCCGACCACTTTCAAAATGGACGTAGTTGACGAATGACCGTTACTTTTGAAATATTATTTTGTTTCCTACTAGATAATTTGAAACCGCCAAAGTTCGTGTTGATTGTATTGCAGTAAGGATTAAGTGTTGGGCGGTTAATTAATATATTAATACTAAATTAAATATACTAATTTAAAAAAAAAACTTCATTGCCCAGACAATATTAATATCTATTACCACGAAAATTTCATCAAAGTAATAATAGTTTGTTCAATGTTTTCCCATCATTTAGCTTTAGGGCAGGGCCGGTTATATTGTTAAGACTTCACAAACAGAAATTATGTACAACAAAGTATACTTTCATAGAAAATGGAACCACATATTTTTAAAAATCTAACCTAAATCGTTTTAAAAAAAAACGTTTCCCTACCTTAGGAATTTCTCGTGTATCGTGGGTGAATTTCTCCTGTAACCCAGGACAACTATCTGTAGGCCATATCAATTTTTGTTCCATGCGGGGATCGAACCTGTGCAGCAGTCAAGCGCTCAGCCACTGCGCCAACCGTGTCGTTAAATAATATAATATAAGACTCGATTGACCCATCCATATGTAAAAACAAGTTAAATATTTATTATTATAATTAGGAAGAAATGCTTACATTTAAAAATTATTATCATCACTAGGGTAAACACAGTACCATGTTTACCCTTCGATCTAGATTTACCCTTAATAACACCGGCCCTGCATAATTGTAAAATTGTTGACGATATTATTCAAATTGTTAAAATTTCATGCACACAGACTTTAAAAATAAAAATTATGTCACCTGGCGGTCTACGTGTAGCCTTAGCTTTAGATAAAACTAGGTTTAAAAACATCGTCACTAATTTCAGCAAGATCGAGATTATGGTTCAACTTTTAACTAAGGAGTGAAGCTCTAAACACAGTTAAAATATACAAAAATATTATTTAAAAATAAATAGTTTGAAGTATCAATTTAAATTATATATATATATTATACGTGATAATATACTACATTCATGACAAACCATACATATTTCAGAAAACCGGCCAAGAGCGTGTCGGGCCACGCTCAGTGTAGGGTTCCGTAGTTTCCCGTCCGTCACAATAAGTGTTCCCAGTTATGAGGCCAACCGAACAATTCGGTAATACCCGATCCAATAAGTACCTACAGCGCCATCTCTCGGGGAATTGGGTTACTAATTAATACAAAGACGTGCAATTTCGGTGGTAATTTTGGATTGCGAGAACCGATTTCAATAATTCATTTTTTGTTTGAAAAAAGATACGTTCAGGATAATAAAATATGTAAACAAAGTTACAAAAAGCTTGCATTACGATTATACTACAAACTTAGTCCAGAAATTATTTTGTACAACTTTTTGTCTTTTTTGTACAAAAACTGTTGTGTCAATCAAGTTCAAAATGATTTTCATAGAAAGTCCTTATAAAGTTCTACTTTTCAGATGTTTTTCATATTTTCTAAACTTATGGTTCAAAAGTTAGAGGGGGGGGGGACACATTGTTTTTTACTTTTGGAGCGATTATTTCCGAAATTCAAAAAATGATCTTAATAAACCCCTATTCATTTTTAAATACCTTTCCAACAATATATCACACGATAGGGTTAAAACAAAAAAAAAAACACTTCCCACTTTACATATAGGGTGGCTACCCTAATAAAACATTATTTTCCAATTTTTATTTTACCACTTTGTCGGCGTGATTGATATACATATTGGTACCAAATTTCAGCTTTCTAGTGCTAACGGTCACAGAGATTAAGTGAGGACGGACGGACGGACGGACGGACAGACAGACATAGCGAAACTATAAGGGTTCCTAGTTGACTACGGAACCCTAAAAAAGATCGTAAACTGTCAATCTATCAATCAAGCATAAATAAACATTGATTGATTGATTTATTGGAATCAATGAAACATAAAAGAAAGAGCTTTGATTAAAAAAAAGACCAGCGAAATAGGCATAACAGAAGTATTTTTGGAAAAGAATTAAAATAAGGAAAAAATTTGGATGTGTTCGTAACTAGGATGGCTTTAAATATTGGCAAGTTTATCAAAATTAAACTGGTTTAATTAGATATTGGTAGGTAAGGATTAGAAGAAAATGTTGAGGAAGTGAAACTTGGCTGGAGATCATGGATGTTTTAAGAGCAGATAAAAAGATTCCAAAAAAAAATGTCAAAGACAAAAAATATTGCATTTTTTAACAACGAGTTTTCCGAAACCAAAACTTAGTACTTAAAACAACGAATTCAAGTAATGGTTACTAGCAAACATGGGTTTTAAGTTCCAAAAAACACTACCCAAAAGAGTACCTCATTTTCCATCATAAATTTCAATGGGTCAGGTCCGTCAATTTATTGCGAACTACTGCAACATTTGTGCGCTAGACTCAACAATGGCAACCATCAGAAAAGGGTAGAGGCGTTGAAACTCGATTAATCCTGCAACAAAATTAACAATAACAGTAGGCCTACTATGACATCTTAAAGCAGAACTTATTCCACTGAGTGAAAGAGATGGTGCTAGACACCCTGTATAGCTCTGTCCCTTTCCCTCAGCGAAATAAGTTCTGCTTTAACACGTCATGGTAGGGTAGCTGTTTTCTGTACACCTACTCGTGTCAAAGGTACCTAGAACATTTCGTTACGTAAAACTGATTGTAAAAAAAACTGCGCAAAATTGTGACCTCTTATTCATCCATGATCAGAATGATTTTATGAACCACTGTTAATCTCGATCTAGTGTCCATGCACTATAAAACGTAGATTGAATCTGACATTATTAAATGTTAATAATTCATTATTAATTTTTAGACAGTGTGTTTATACAAGTGTTTAAGCTATTGCGAGTACTGATTGAATTTATGCACGTTTTTATGATCTTGTTTTGATTGTAAATGGTCCAATTGGTCCTTTTGACTTTGGTTTATTTTTGTCAATTTAAAACTAAACTAATCTTGTGTAAATTAAACGGTGACCCATCACAGGTCTTAATGTGTATCAATATTAGTATCAGCTGCCCTACCATGACGTCTTAAAGCAGAATTTATTCCACTGAGGGAAAGAGGGTGTCTATATAACTGCTATAAGATGTCACGGTAACCTTTCTGTATTTTTTTAATAAATGTATCAGTCAAATATATCCACACATTGGCAAATCCTTTAATATTTTGTTAAATCTCTCAAAGCAAAATTGTAAATTGGCTAATATATTGGTAAATATCCACGTTCATTTCCAGTCAGTACTCTCACAGTTACTACCATAATTATAATTCAATCAAAATCATGAATATTATATTCGATACCTTCTGGAAGTACCTACCTATAATAGCCAGCAAATATCTTAAATATAAAAAATACAGTACTAATTTGGTACAATTTAGAGTGGAGATAAGGTCAAGTCACGTTTCTTACGTGACAAACATCAAAATGACATGTCAACAAATGACATATTGTTGGCGCCATTTTGTTTTCAAGATATTTGCTGACTACGTATGTACTAGGACACCGATGCTAGTCACAGATATTATCCGTAGTACTTATGGTTTTAGTTTCAAGCGTACGACGCACAGCTGTAGAGCTCTGTGTTATTTGGGCCAGACTGGCCATTATTTTGGGCAATTTAGGCATACTTGTAGGTGTTAAAGCTGGTTGTCGGGTGCTTATTAAAAAAATTGTTAAAAGACTCAGTCATTTTGCTATGAATCTCAAGATTTTTAAAAGTTACGACCATTTTGGATTCTAAAGTAATTTTGACAGCGGTAGCCATTTTGGTTCTTACCAATTTCAAGATTTTATGGCAGCCATATTGTTTTTGAAAGATTATTTTGTAAGCATGTTTGATGTGCATAGGTAATTTTTTTTAACGGATTTTTTTTTAATGATTAAATATTTTCGAGTATTTATTTCTTTTTAAGTAAATTCCTCTTTGTGCGTATCAGTAAACCCGGTCAATCAGTAAACTAGTCTATAACTGTATAATATAACATTGATAGTATAATTTGACCAGTCTGTCCCTAACTTTGTAAGTAAGATTCGCTGTAAAAAAAAAGTAAGCAAAATTATATTAGACGCGAAATTTTATTATCTTTCTCAAAGAAAGCTACAGACAGGTTGAAAAAAAAGCTTTTTATTGTAATTATTAAGAAATTTTTGAAGTTTTCAATTTGTATTTCAAGTTTAATCAAAGATTTGAAGATTATAATCGTTTTTTTGTTGTATTTTTTTATTCCATGTTTGGTGGATAGCGAGGAAATATTAAAATTAAATAAATAACTTCGCACCAGCCAATTAGAGACGAGCTAGATCAGTCTAAAACCAGTTAAAAAAAAACAAACGTATTTGTAAAAAACGTACAATACAATTTGACTTCGTTATGCATCACACATCACTAATAATAATTATTAAAAATATTTAATTCCGAATAAATATTAATTATTTAAATGAACTACTGAAAATGTAATAAAATATTGATAGAATATCACTTTTCGAATTTGAAGTGTTCTTTAAATGCGCTGCTAAAGAGATATTAAAAAAAAAACTAATAATAATATTCAACATCAATCAACTCAGTACATTCACTAGTCGCGGCCACAACACTGGTTCTTTGCCACCAGTCTACCCCAGTCATCTTTTCCGGGGGTTGTTCGGTTGCGGTGTGTTCGAAAGAGGTACCGCGGCCCCGGAACATAAAGGGCAATAGAGGAATCAGGGTGGGTTAAAACCCACGGGGGACGGAGGGGTAGTGTCAGTGACTTTAGTGCACAAAGTTACGTGTGTGACGTCACTTGTTGCGACAACGCGTGACGTTTTATGTAACTTTAACAGGCCATATCTTTGTAATTTTTTATCTAATTTACAAATAAAAAAAACGTGTCCTTTATTTTTAAATAATTTAAAAAGAGGATTAATATTTTTTTTGGAAACTAGCTTATTGCTGAGTCGTTGTCTCATCGTTTCGTTTGCATTTTGGCCCAGAATTGAACCACAAGATTTGGCGTTTTCATTAGCGTCCGTCAGTTCCTGCTATGTAAAAACAACGGGAGACGCAGCGTCTGATAGAAAGAGCACCATCGTGTGGACCACCACCACATTTGCATTCCAGAGGTCCTAATAATGAATAACCAGGTGAACAGCTTTTCTTTTACGTCAAAGTAGGTCCAGAATCAATTTAAAGATTTCCAGGTCAACCTAAAAAATACGAAACTCACGTCTTTTTCCTATGTGGTGGGCAAACATTACAGCATTATCATTTACACCTTCTGTCATACAAATGTACACAAAAACAGCGCATTTGAAGAAACCTTAGTAGTGTTAAAGATAGAAAAACGGTTAATGCTCAAGTGAGCTACGATTGTACGTAGATATCGGGACGTCATCCCTCTAGTTGTAGGCAACAAATGATATTAGCGGTTAAGAATGATTGTAAGAACATTTTCAAATGCAAGAATAAAGTATTGCTGTCAGATTGTGTGTTTTATTTCTTGTTCCTTATGGCTCACACTTAAATAATACAAGGTTAGACGCCTTGTGAAAGGTCGGGCATGATTTTTTTAATGAAACCTGGCGTACTCCTACGATTACTATTACGAAACACTCCTTGTGCGAGCCCAAATAATTACCTTTCCTCTCAATTGGGAATATTTATAATATTGTATTTACATATCTGTTTATATATTTTAGTTTTATGTATTTATACAGGTATATATACTCATATGTGTACTTATATTTAAGTTAAGACATTCATACACTACTAGAAAAGCTTAAAGGATAAAATTTTTTTTTTGGAAATTTTTAGCAGGCCGTAACTTCGACAGAAATGGTCGTACGGGAAACCAAAAAAAAAGGAATCCTGTAGCTCCAAGTTTGTAGTTTATGGATTAGAACTTTAAAGTTGTAGGTTTTGTTTTAAAGGTTTTTGAGTAATTTATCACATACGTCCACGTTTCTTTTCTTCATATTTCCTCTCGCAGGCCTGCTGGTAGAAATTGCTTTTGAAATAAGCTGCGCCTTTGTACTCTATGTTTTTTAGTATATTTCCTTGTGTTTTCTCCTGTGTATACAATAATCTAATTTAAAAAATTCTCGTGTCACAGTTTTCGTTCCCATACTCCTCCGAAACGGCTTGACCGATTTAAACGAAATTTTGTGTACATATTGGGTAGGTCTGAGAATCGGCCAACATCTATTTTTCATGCCCCTAACTGATCAGCGGGTGAAACCGCTGGGCACAGCTAGTGATTAAATAAACAATTATCCGGTTTGGAGGCGAAATGCAGCACCGACCCATGAAAACATAACCTAAAGCCGGTTCAGCGGAATTCAACAGGAAAAATTTACGCAATAAAGTGACTTCACCATGAACACAATAGTTTTCGTGTTTTCATTGTGTTTGTGTGTTTCAATGGTTATTGGCTATTTAAACTAAATTATTATTTGGTGGTTTCCTCAAAAAATCAATCGTTTAGTTAAATGTGGACCAATAAATACGTAATATTTGTTTGTTGTTGTATTTTTGTTTTGGTTTAATGTTTTAATTATTACAATAATGAGCTCAATGAAGCGGTAAACAAACTTTTAAATATTTTATTGTGAAAAAGTGACGTGTACTTACTTCATTTATTTTGGAATAATGTATTCTATTGTTTGTTCTGTGACTTTAATTTATTTGTATTTGGGAAATGTGGCTGGTTCTATTGGGGGTAAGTAGTATAAAAGTCATTTTTATACCGAACTAGCTGTTCCACGCTGCTCAGCATCTGTTGGTCGTAGCGTGATGTTATATAGCCTATAGCCTTCCTCAAGAAATGGACTATCCAACACTGAAAGAATTTTCCAATTCCAACCAGTAGTCCCTGAGATTAGCGCGTTCAAACAAACAAACAAACAAACTCTTCAGCTTTATAATATTAGTAAGTATAGATTGTCCAAAATAATACAGATTTCGTTGAAACTTACATCTTCACTTTTGCGATCTATGTTAACTATCTATGTTTGTTGCAATACATGCATTTTCCTGTTTTCTCTCTGAAAATAACGCCTATTGAGCATACTTTTTTACACGAAATATTAGAGTACCTACTTTTTAAATTTCCCGCACAACCTGCTCCCTGCCTGCCAGCGCCTACTGGGGTTGCGGGTTGCTCGAAAGAGATACCGCGGCTTCTGAACATAAAGAGCAAAAAGGAACATGGGTGGGTTTTATTCGGTAAAAGTCTGACAATCCGCCTAAAGGGTCTACCTGCCATAGGCGGAGTGTAACGCGGAGTTAGTGTACCGCAGCCCCGGAACATAAAGGGCAAAAGAAGGAACATGGGTGGGTTTTAGTCAATAAAAGTCTGACAGTCCCCCCCACTGGGAAAAATTGTTTGATGATTGCCCATCCTCCCTGCTCCCTCTAAAAAGATATACCGACTTATATAAAGCTGAATCAGTTTGTCAAGTTAACCCAACTTAAAATTCTCAATTCAGATAATATTATTTCTAATATAATTTTGTAACATTTCATATTTCCTGAATCACTTAGGTACCGTGCGTTATAAACAGAATATAAGTACTCCAGGACAAATTGGAATTAATGACAAATAGCTTGATAATAATTTGTTAAAATTGTTACTAATTATGAATATTATCCATGTTATGCATCAAATGAATGGAGTGAATATCAAAATCATAATATTTTTATTTCACATAGGCCTACATGGGCACTTATAAAACGTCGAGAAAAGATGCATGGTTCGGGTTGGTCCTTTCCTATGGAGTAGAACCTGCAAGAAGCTCCATGGTTACTCTTTTAAACTCATTTGGTTTTACAATGTTGTTGTTACAGCGTTAGTACTTAAGTATGAGAGGATAGCGTAGACCCGACAATAAGTCATTGCTTACTATACAAAACGTAAAATAAAATAATTCGTTAACAAAAGTTAACAAGCGTCTAAGAATCTATCTATTTCACAACGACACGGTTGGCGCAGTGGCTGAGCGATCGACTGCTGTGCTGCGTGTCGCGGGTTCGATTCCCGATTTGTATGGCCTACAGATAGTTGTTTCGGTTCTGACTGTTTGTGTATATGAGTTTATATGTTTGTAAACGCACCCACGATACAGGAGAAAATCCTAGTGTCAGGCAAAGTTTTAAAAAATAAAAAAAACGACTATTGTATTACTTTTAAACTACTAAACGACGACTATTATTTATATTATATTATATCTATTCTCGACGGTATGAGGGAGAAAGGAGTGCGTAATGCCGTGACGTCTGACAGAGGAGAATGGAAGAAGAAAACGTGTTGCGCCGACCCCAATTTACAAGCCAAATATGAAGGGCAACACCAGGATGGGACGCTCTAGAAGAATCTAAGTACACTTAAATTATTGGTAAGGTTCTTCAGAAAGGGTGGTTCGTAATACTTGGTACTGTGAGCGTATGACCAAATGTTCGAACGTGGGCCAGGCAAAAGGAGTGTCCCTTTCACCTTAACCCTTTTGAGAAAAGGCGTGAGTATGTGTTATGTGTTACTCTATTATTAAAATAATAGAGTTTATCTTTAGTTCACCTTAGGTATATAAAAGTGTCTACTAACCGGGCTCACTTGATGGTAGTTGATAAAAAAAACGTTTTTTTTTTTCGTATTTCAGAAAATCATGAATCCGCCAAAATTTCAGAAAGGAATCAAACTTTCAATTGCGTTTCTAAAAGTGATCGTTTTCATAACTGGAATCATGTCTACCCAGAGGAGGGGAGAGGTTTGTTTTTTCAAGTATTAACTAAATTAAAAACTTCATTTACAATGTCGATTCCGAATGTTGATTTTGAGCTCGTGGCTAAATAATAGCAGCCGCTCAGGTCGAGCTTTAGGTTAACCCGCGCTTGCCTAGGTTGGCCTGTGGATGGGTGACACCCGTTACATACCGAGTTACCTCCGTTCCTCAAAAAGCACGTTAAGCTGTTGGTCATTTGTAGATCTTTGACATTCGTTACAGCTAGTCAGTGTATTACCCAGTACTAACTGGGTTGTGGAGATCAGATAGGCAGTCGCTTCATGTAAAATACTGGTATTCAGCTGCATCCGGTAAGACTTGAAGCCGACCCCAAAATAGTTGGGAAATGGCTAGGTAGATGATGATTTACATCTAGCTAACCTGCCATATTGATTTCACATACTGTAAGATAGATGAAAAAAAAGTCAAAGCATTTCAAACTCAAAGCATTTAGCGATATTAGACGGTTACAGGCACAAAAAGATGAAGTTACAGTCCCAGTAACTTGTGAAATGTCGTAGTTGCCCATTCCAAAGCGTAGATCTCTATGAAGAAGGATGGGCAAGAAAATCTATGGACACTCTTTTAAATCGCAATATTTTTACAAGATCATGTTTTCCGTAAACTAACGATTATTTTACATTTACAGGTATTTACAGGATATCCAAGCAAATCCATGGCAAAATCACACAATTCAACATAAAATTTGAAATTTTTGATAATAATACAGAAATAATTTGCTACAACGACGAAGATATTAACGTTATAGACGAAAAAATAATAGAAATCTGGTATTATAATGATGATTCAAATGAAATCAACAGATCACCTTGGGGTTCTGCACCAGAATCATCTTCTCAGTCATACCGTTTTTTAATACGAATTGGGGCAAATCAATTCAGTGAGTATTGTTTGCATTCTTATAAAAATAAGGTTTCAGTTAAAGCAATGTTTTGTTTATTTGTAAATAGAGACAGGGACACTTCCCGTGACCCAAGGGCTGGCTTTTACTTTGGCTAGAGGCTTAGCGTTGCCATACAACGTGGCAACGCGGCCAGTCTCTTGGGGACATTGCCAACTGACAGCGTAGACGACGATTTTTTGACGCAATTTATTTATTAGTTAGGTGGTTAATTCTTTTAATGTTTATAAAGTTTAAAAAAAAATCTCACTATGGATAGATACACAAAAATTATGGTAAATTCAAAGACAACAAATATGTTGGAGTAAAAGTAGAGCCCGCATGTAGTCGGTAGCTGCTTGCTTATACGCTAGGCTTACTCCAAGTAACTAGTAACTTAAGTATGCATCTCGCAGTTCAAGCTATGAGCTCGTCGTCTGCTTAACCGGACGGGTCTGCTACCCTACCATGACGTCGTAAAGCAGTATTTATTTCAGTAAGGGAATGAGCAAGAGCTATACAGGATTTAAAGCGCCATCTATCTGAAATAAGACGTCTACAGATGGGCTACAATGTAGGGAAGAGATGACGCTAGCCAATCTCTAAAGCTCTGTCTCTTTTTCACATTTGAATGACATTCAAACAATCCTGCATTCACCCGTCATGCCCACATGTATCACAAAAGGAGTGTATAATCTTTTAAACCTAAAATTTTCTGATTACAGTTGAAGACAGCGAAAAGCCTGCCGTTCTTAAATATAAAGACGAACATATAATTCCGTTTCATTGTAAAGAATACGTGACTAAAACAAGTAAGTTCAATGAACCGACTTGAGAACTGAGAATGAGAATTTTAATAAAGAAGGAAAGGAGGAAGCAGGAAGGAGGAAGAAGGAAAGGAAAAGAGTTAAGGAGGAAGAAGGGGAGGGATTAATCACTCCCCTTCTTTTCCAAACGATCGATGCAATAGAAGTACAGGGTGCAACTTTTACAGATTTTAGTCGGTTCAATTAACGTGTGCGGCAAGCGAATTTAAAAAAATATTTGAATGCCTTTTTCTTTCTTTTCAAAAATAAAGGAATGTTTTCTTTGAGTAAAACTTTCTATCTGAAGTATTAAGAGTACTTCCCCTTCAGGTGGCATTACAAAATTCCACCCTGTATAGCTTATGATAGTAGTGTGAACAGCAAGATCCGATGGCTGGCCAACGGTAAAACTATCCGTCCGACCCAGTGTGAACTTCCCTTTTTTGGGGATCTGAAATTACTGAGCGGATCGGGGCATGTGACTAAAATAGTGATGGATCTGAATGTTGATGGACAGAGAGCGAGAGGAATGCCAAAGAAAAGATGGATGGATTGTGTAAGGAATGATATGAAGGAGAAAGGACTATATGATGCCGTGCAACTAATAGGGGAGAATGGAAGAAGAAAACGTGTTGCACCGACCCCAAAAATAATGGGACAAGGGCAAGAAAATGATTATGGTCACGCGACCCTCACATGACATGATGATGGGTGGCACACTGCTAACACATCAACTACTCACCAAAAACATTAGCAAATCACATTAACATACTTTTTTTTTCACAGATCTTTATTTAGGTGTTATAAATACGACATCTAACAGAATATATTTATATACAAATCAATCACGGCAACCAATATTTAAGAAAAAGGACAATGGGACACTTATATGTTGTATTTATTTTGAGGAGAACGGAATAGGGGATGAAACGCGGATCACCCGACATGTCGTCAAAAAAACTTTATTAACTTACGATGACACTGTAACTCATTCTGTTCTTGCTCTACAGGAACATTTGGGAGACACAGGTTAGGTTTTTCTCCATGCAAGCATAGATTATTAATATTCTCAGGTAATTTGCAATTGCAAGGAGGTCAATGTCAGGTTGCATTTTTAATGACTTTATTATGAAATTGACACTTATTTTTTAACCTCCCGAAATTCCGTGTCTAGTGAGGACTTGCGTCAGGCGGTTGCGTGAGGACGCTATGACGCCTCTGCAGCCACTCCTCAAAGAGGGGAATTACCGCCACTATTGTGGCGTGCCATATGACATTGACACTCAATCAAATGAACTTAGGGGCTCGTTATCACCAAAAGGTGGTAGCCATAAGGCTAATCCAGGGCCAGGGCACGATATCCAGCAAGGCCAAAAGCCTCCTTGCAAGATTGAATAAAAAAAAACGAATGACTAATATGGCGCTTTCTCCTTCCAATTGGCGCTTTATAACGTTACTTAATATAAAAAGCATCTCTCTCACACACAAAAAGGTAGCATATTGCGAGCTACACCGTAACTCAACGTAATACCGTACGCCTACCTTTAAAACTTATGTTTTCAGTTGCCGACATTGATTCCAGTGAAAATACAGATAATCAAGTTGCTCATTCAGGCAACGAAAATGCCGATTCAGGCAACCAAGCTGCTGCTGCTGATTCAGACAACCAAAATGCTGATTTAGGCAACCAAGCTGCTGATTCAGCCAAACAAAATGCTGTTAAAAACAACAAATCTACTATGATATACATAGGGTCAACGGTGGCTGTAGTACTATTTATATTAGTAATAGTTTTCGTCATGTATTCTAAATGGTGCAGTAAAAAAACGGTAAGTAAATTGATGTGTAAGTTACTATAGAGCCTTAGACCATCTGTAAACCTGAAACCCACGGCCTTTGTAAAACGTAACGTAAATACGACAATTTTAACATTAATAATACCCGCTTCATAAATAGGGTAGTTACCAGGGTCAAAGTAAATACATTCTGTTTAGTCCATCTTGTATTATACTATACTAGCTTTCGCCCGCGGCTTCGCTCGCGTTAAATTCGGGGTAAAACATGCTAAGTTTTCCCTTTTCTTCCACTATTTTCAAAAAAATATTAGCCTATGTCCGTCTCCTGGTTCACAACTATCTCTGTACCAAAATTCGTCAAAATCGGTTAAGCCATTAAAGCGTGAAGAGGTAACAAACAAACAAACTCACTTTCGCTTTTATAATATTAGTAAGGATAAGGATTACGGGCTGGTGTCCGCAGCTCCACGTCTGAGGCGCGTATTTTAGTCCGTCTTTTAGATTAATCAAAAATAAAGGACACGTATTTTTTTATTTGTGAATTTGACCAATAATTACGAAGATATATTATAATAGCCCAGAAAGTTACGTGTGACGTCACCTGTTGCGAATTTACAAATTAAATGAATGCGTGTTTTTTTTTCTCTTTATTCATTTTATAGAGGGTTTAATCACATATTGATTATGCTACACTCATCGGTACCAACAATAAATTATTCTACAAATAATATAAAAATCCTATTTTAGCTAAAATATTTAAGTTTCTTACACACACAAATTATTTGATAGGACATTACATTATGCCAGGAGAGCACAAAGGCATTGCTTGTTTCAAAATTTCTTCCAGCAGACTTTTGGGAAAGGACACTTGCCCGAAAAGACGGAACCCATTTCCGCGACTGGCCGATCCTGTAACAGTCCTAGTCCCACTTGGCCAGTGGACGACAAGATTGGCGCAGTGGCTGAGCGATCGACTGCTGCGCTGTATGTCGCGGGTTCGATCCCCGAACGGAACAAATATTTGTATGGCCTACAGATAGTTGTTCCGGGTCTGCCTTTTTGTCTATGTGAATTTAATGTCTGTAAACGCACCCACGATACAGGAGAAATCCTTATGTGGGGCAACGTTTCTTTTAAAAATAAAAAAGGTTCAGAGTTGAGTCATTTCTTTATGAAATAATACTATTTTCAGAAAGTGGAGGTGGAGACCAAGGTGTTATACGCAGACCTAGACCTTCTTCGTCGAAATGAACCAGAACGCTTGCCAAGAGGACAGCCAGAAGAAGAAACTCCTTATGCACAAATTATCGGTGAAATGAGGCCTAAATAAATATAAATCTTATTTTTTGCGTTTTTTTTTTGTGCATATGTGTCTTACCCCCGAATACTGAAACGTCACTCAAAATGTGAGGGCTGCTTAACATTTGAGAAGCTTTAGATTTTGTATGGTCAAACGTCACTTCTGAGTCTCTGTTAAATTTAAATGGGACTTAAATTTTGAGTGACGTTGCAGTATTTGGGGGCTAGAGATGCTAATCTAATAATAATAAACGATAATTCAAAAAAAAAATAATATAGTACATTTGAAAGACTCGATTATTAAGCTTAATTTTTTCTAAAAACGTTTTTCAACACAAGAAATTTCTCCTGTATCTTGGGTGCGTTTATAATCATTTAAAATCACATACACAAACAGCCAGACCCAGAAGACTACTACCTGTACCTGGTCATATAAATATTTGTACCGTGAGGGATCGAACTCGCGACACGCATCGCAGCAGTCGATCGCCCAGCCACTGCGCCTACCGTGCCCTAAAAATCTTGGTAGATTTTAGGGGTGATGATGGTTCAATACCCTAAAAGTTTGTAGTGTTTCAAAATGTGACAACACCCGTTCTACTAGTATGTTTTGATCATCGATTGTTTGTGTATGACGTTACTAACCGATAAAAAAACTGACTAATATTTAAAAACTACTACTGACAGATGGCGCTGCCGTCAACGTAACATTTTGCTTGTATCGAAAATTTTGAGAATATTATTTATAATTAAATAACGAAGTAAATAATTTAATGTTTGCGTCAAAGTGAATCTAACTAGCTGCAAAACGCCATCAAGTGTTATCCACGGAAACAAAGCATGGAGTGATTCAAAACACGTAAACATAATACAGAACTCAGTGACAGTGCAAATGAAACAGTTTAAAGTGCAATTAACATTAAAATAATAATTAAACGGAATTCCAACCATATTGTGCGCCCAATAATGGAATGTGAATGTGATTAGTCTACGAAATGGTGAGCTGATTCCATAAAGATTTGCTTGTAACAAAAACCAGGGACGGTTTTTTTTCTATCATGATTTGAATTTTACATCATTGACAACAAAGGGCGACATCTAACGTAGAGTAGAAGAACAATAAAAAAAAAAAAAAATACCGCCGACATTTAAAAAGTGATTACAATATTTACAACTATGGCGGTATCCACACTGCAGTAGGTGCAATAAATATTCAGGAAAGATATCTTGGAATGCTTCTATAACCAGCAAAGATAAGTTTAAGGACGTGCTTACTCGTGTCACAGGGCTTCATCACCAAAAATATAGGAAGGAAGTAACTACTAGCGCCTCTTGCGGATATCAGCGACACTAATATTGAATGATTAATGCCCTCTAGCGACGAATAGCATGACATAGAAGATATAGATCAACCTGATCGATTCCACATAGTACTGATAGAGGGAGCTTTACTATAATAATAATACGATGATGGAAGAAGAAAATATAACATTTCGTCGATATAAAACCAATGAAAATGAGTCACTGGACTTTTCATTCCAGTCAACAACCACTGAAATTAGAAGATGTAGTATACCGGACTTGTCGACGGCTTATGATAGTGACATAGAAGACTTAAAAGAAGCGATATTAAAGATCAGAAGTGAACTAGAAAGTGCCCACACTGAAATAGAAAAACTTAATGAAGAAAACATGACTTTGAAAATCGCTTTAAATAAAGAAAAAAAACAAATCGAAAAAATTACAAAATATATGCTCAGACACAAAAAGTAAAGGATTAAATACAATTGGCAGTAAAAGCAAAAGAAAGAAAAGGATTTCAAGAAACCTGGGTTTACCTATAAACGAGCTATTAAATAATAGCTACGTAGATCTTGGGATCAATGAGAGTAGTGAAATGAAAACAGATGGCACTACTAGCTCGCAAACCACACTACTGGATCCAGTTAACGAACTTACCGCTGCTAACGATTACACTGAATATGGCAACCAGCAACTAGATGTCGTTACCAGTACCTCAATACAACCACATCATGAACAACAACAAAGAGTTTGTATAATAAGTAGTAACAATAAAAATAAAGTATTATCTATAGCTCAAAGTACATTCCCAAGTCATAATATATGTCACTACATCTCCACAAATTGTGGAGTTATACAACTACTCGATAACTTAGACCAAAAACTGCTTAACTATACAAAACAAGACTGTTGTATTATTCTCATAGGCGAACAAGATTTCAAAAGAACTGACAATTATTTTAATTTAATTAATAGTTTGAGGAACATATTAATGTCAATTCAGCACACTAACTTTTTGCTCTGTTTACCTACTTACAAATTTAATGGATACTGTTCTATGTTTAACTCTAGAATAGAAACATTTAGCAATTTACTCTACTGTGACATCTGTACTAATGATTATGCAATGATATTTGACTCCAATTTAAATCTGACTTATGATGAAACAATGTTTTATAGGAAGCGTGGAGTAATCAATAACTATGGTATGAAGAATGTTTTTGATCATCTTAAGTGTTATCTTGACATGTGTATAAATAAAAATTGCCTTGAAAGTGATGAAGGAACAAATTCAGACAAACATGCAAATTTAAGAAAGGAACAGTTTTTTCGTCCCTAATACAACTAATAGGAAGAAACCAAACGCTAAAGTTGAATCTTATAATATAAGACTACTGCATCAAAATATTGCAGGGTTATTGAATAAACTTTCTTTGGTGGAAATATGTTTGTCGGAGTTTAATGACAGTCATAAAGATATCCACATACTGTGTTTTTCAGAAACATTTATTAGAGCCAACAACGAAGTAAATGTATGTATAAATGACTTTACACTTGCCACTTCATACTCTCGAAATGAGGAAAATAGGGGTGGGGTTTGCATTTTAATAAAACATTTCTTAGATTATAAAATATTGCAATTATGCAAAGAAATGGCAGTAGAAAAAGTGTTCGAATGCTGCGGAATAGAAATACCAGTTTATAACTGTACTATTATATGTGTTTACAGAACACCCAATTCCAACATTGCAATATTTTTTAATAAACTACAGTCTATATTGCATAAACTAAGCGACAGAAAAAACAACAAAATAATACTGGTCGGAGATCTGAATATAAATACCCTCACCACTAATAAAAATGCCACCATCCTGAATGAAATACTTAAAAATTATAACTTAACGCTAAAAATAAATACTCCAACTAGACACACTTCTTGCATAGACCACATTATTACCAATATACCAGGTTCTTCTGGTGAAACGTGTGAACTACAGCTCTCGGACCATAATACTGCTCAGATATTAACATTTCCATCAAATATATCAGCAAATAAAGTTGCTCCGTCGCATTGCTTTATATATAAAAGGAATTTTAGCCAAGAATACATTGAAAAATTTAAAGATTGTCTCTCAAGCCTAACGTTTCAGAATATTTATGAGGAAGTGGATCCAAATGTAGCCTTTAATAATTTTCATGAAATTTTTAGTCTATTGTATAAGTTAAATTTCCCTTTGCATAAAATTAAGGTAAATGATCAAAAACCTACTCTGAAATGGCTAACTAAAGGTATAAAAACATCATGCGTGTCTAAAAGATATCTTAAATTCAATTATCATAAAAATAAATCCCTGGAAAATAAATTAAAGTATAAAAAATATGCCAAGCTTTTAAAAAAATGCATTAATGTGTCCAGGAAACAAACGTCTGGGAACTATATTATGAAAGCAAAAAACAAATGTAGCGCAACTTGGAAAGTGATTAAAAATAAACACAACTCTAGAGACTCACAATATATCGAAGCAATTAAATTAAACGATAATTTGATAGAAGATCCTGAAGAAATAGCGGAGGCTTTTAACAATTACTTTATTGATTCTACAAACATTGACATAACTAATAAAAATAAAAATAGACCCATAATTAATACTAATAATAATGGTAACAGTATATATCTAGAACCCTGTACGCCAAATGAAATGACCAAAATAATTACATCTCTAAATAATACCAACGCTGTGGGATATGATGAGATTTCAACACAAGTCATAAAATCGTGTGCCAATATACTGTCACCTATTTTAGCACATCTCATTAATTTAAGTTTCTTTGATGAAAAGTATCCTGACAAATTAAAGTTCTCAGTAGTAAAGCCCTTATACAAAAAAAACAATAAACATGACTTAACTAATTACCGTCCAATAACATTGATTCCTATAATTTCAAAAATATATGAAAAGGCAATGTGTAATAGGATTATCTCATTTATAAATAAACATAGTATAATTAGCCCGGAACAAAATGGTTTTCAAAGAGGAAAGTCGACTACACTAGCTTGCTATCAACTTATTAAATTAATAACGGAGAATATAGATAAGAAAACACCGGTCACTGCTATTTTTTTCGACATGAGCAAAGCGTTTGACTCTGTAAAACATGACATACTGTTAAAAAAATGTGAGAGTTATGGAATAAGAGGGAAAGCGTTAAATTGGCTCAAAGATTACCTAAGTAATAGACAACAACGCGTTGAAGTTTTAGGAATTAATAAAAATAGAGAAGTAATATGTTATAAATCTCAGTTAAGGACGAACACATATGGCGTGCCTCAAGGTAGCATTTTGGGGCCATTGCTTTTTCTTTTGTACGTAAATGATTTGCCTGCAGTAACTCAAAATAAGTGCGTATTATTTGCAGACGACATTTCACTAGTAATAAATAATGAAAACAAAAATGAACAGCATGATGACAAAATAAATAATGCCGTAGAAAGCATACTGGAATGGTTTGAACGAAATAATTTATGTGTAAATATTTCCAAAACAAAATACATAAATTTCTGTAATTACAAAATGACAAATAAAACAATGAAAATTATTGGGCGTGATAATGAAATACAAGAAGTTGACCATACAACATTTCTAGGCATAGTTATTGATAAGAATTGCAATTGGAAAAAACATGTAGATAATGTCTGCAACAGGCTGAACAGCTTTGTATTTGCACTAAGAAATCTGAGGAAAACTGTTGGGATAAATGCCGCTCTACTAGCTTATCACGGTTACGTCTCATCTGTCCTCAGATACGGCTTAATATTATGGGGTAATTCTACCGATAGTGACAGGGCTTTTATTGTGCAAAAAAAATGCTTACGAGCTGTATTTGGTGCAGGGCCATTAGAATCGTGCAGGCCCTTGTTTAAAAAACATAAATTATTATCACTGGCATGCCTATATATATTGGATATGGCATTGTTTGTAAAAAAACACCCTAACTTATTTAGTAAAGCTGATAGTGGAAATATGTATAAAATAGGTAAACACTCAAGGGATCCCACCAGATTGGCTATGCCTAGGTGTAGAACAGCATTCTGCCATAAAAACACCAGTAGAATGGCAATACAGATATTTAATAAAATACCAAAAGTAATTAGAGAACTGCCTACTAATCTATTTCAAAACAGACTCAGAACATGGCTTACGGAAAATTGTTTTTATACTATTAATGAATTCATGAATTATAAATAGGGATAATGCACGATTCAACAATGAAAAATGTAAATTAATAAATTTGACATTCTTGTACTTAATTTAATTAACTTTGACATTCTTGTACTTAATTTAATTAACTTTGACATTCTTGTACTTAATTTAATTAACTTTGACATTCCTATAATTTAATTTAATTTGACAATTCTGTAATTTTATAAATCCTGACATGCCTGTGTTCTTATTTTGACATTTTGTAATTCCTATTTTTTAATGATTAAGAAACATGGCACGTAAAAAAATATAAAATTTGCATGCTGAATTTAGTAGGCGAAATATGTAGTACTGTAATTATTTTATTTTAAGAGCTGTAAACACCATATTTCTTGCAAATAAATAAATTATTATTATTATTATTATTATAAAAAAAAAACACTAAAACCCGTTTTTTTGGGGATTCTGGTACTGAATCTGCGTTAAACGGGCGCTCACAACTGGCAATCGTGTCTACACGCGTACTGGTTCGCGAAGAAGCCTATAGCGGGTACCTTAAGAGCTTATATTCGCTTGGCCCCATATGTCAGGGCAACACTGCACCACATTATTAATCTTGTATCGAAAGACAATTTTCACAAGCTTTATTGGCAGAACAAGCGTACGTGCAGTGCACTTTTGTATGGATCTGCGCGGGAGTCCGTTTTGACGCAATTTCAGCCCCAAAAGCGTCTAAAATAAGCCGTCTGAATTTATATGAACGGTGATTACGAATGTGTATACACGGCAATTTGTCATTGATTGCATTTTGTTCTTCACTTCAAATGTTTTTAAAATATTTTGTTTTTGCTTACGATGGAACTGTGTATGATTGTGTAACTACTTGTGTCAATATTTAATAAACATTTTTTTATGTTTTCTTGCTTTTCATGTTTACATTAGCAGTTCCTTTTTTTTTGCGGATAGGAAATCATCAAATAACTTTGACGCTCTGAGCGGATCGCGGGAACTGTCACTTGTACAGACTAAAACCCATCCATGTTACTTCTATTGCCCTTTATGTTCCGGGGCCGCGGTATCTCTTTCGAACAACCCGCAATTTGGGTAGGCGGTGGCCCTAGCAGGCTCCTCTGCTTTGCTGACAACTCTTTGAGGCGCGCGTGGAACACAAACGGTAAACTACCCATTACTCACCGTCCACAGGCCCGTATCTACGGTGGCTGGGAGTCGTCTTACGGCGCCCGACGCCCGGAGTACCCGTCATGCATGTTTTGCTGGTTCCCAGAAGAAGTTGTCCGCTTCCCATTCCCTCTCGCTCCGGACCATGGACTGAACCAGGGCCGGGCGCGAGAGATCGACGCTGCCGATCGCCTCTACAAAGGCACAGCGGTGCTCCCCCGCTCCCCCGCTCAAGCTAGGTAGACCACTACTGTGTGCTTCACCGTGTCCTCCGAGCGATCGTCACAATGATGACACCCGGGTGTTTTCTCCCACACATACGGACCATTTTAGTTCTACTAACAGACTTTATGAAAAAGGATTACGAGACACCTGAATCAAATCAAATCAAAATATTGGAACGAAGTTAAGAAGAAAGAGGCGGAAAAAATTAAGACCAAAAGTTGTAACGACACTTTTTGCAATAGATGTAAGCCGTGCGGCATGCGCGTATTTCTCTGTCTCTCTCTCTCATAGAAAGCAAGCCAGTTATTTTTGTTTCGTCTTTCTATTTCGCATTGAACAGTGTGGTGTCGCGACGATTATTTTTTTTAAGTGTATACAGGTTCTTTGTAAGAAAAAAATAATAACTTCGTTCCATCCGGGTGTCCCTTGACACCTCTCAAGCTTTTTTATTTCACATACTCGTAGGCCTACGTGGGCCCACTTACAAAACGTCGAGAAAACGGTACACGGTTCAAGTAGGTCGTTTCCCTTGGAAAGAAACCGGCAAGAAACTCCTTGAATACTCTTTTAAAATAATTTTATTTTACAATTTTATTGTTACAGCTTTAATAGGTACTTAAGTATGAAAGGACAGCGTAGGGCCGACAACAAGTCATTGATTACTTTACATGAAGAAAATGAAGCGAGAAGCCCCAAGGTTTAAGGATAAAATACAAAAATAAGAAATGCTATAACAAATGTTATAAGAAATGCTATAAGATATAACCGCATCTGAAAGAAGTCAGTCATATTGCATGCTATCAGTCAAATAAACTTTTTATTGAATGATTTATTGAAATAAAGTGAATACATAGAGATAGAAATACGAACGTAGGTCACAACGTGAAACAACGGGTGGCTGAACACACACACTGTCATTTTTTTTTATGAATTGCACCAGCATTTCAACCTAAGATGTTGTCGTCTGCTTAACCGGGCGAGTCCAGTGGTTGCCTTGAAGTTAAGGCCTCCAGCTAGGGCAAAAACTGACAAACTTAGTGACTACACCCTAAGAACACCCTCTGTGGGGAACGAGCCTCGGCTTAGGTAGGACATCGCTGGGAGAGGACAGCAAAGGGACAGGGTGGATCTGAGTGATATTAATTCGGGACTGATTTGAACCCATCCATTTACTTAACCTGGTTATGCAACCAGGTTAAACAAAATAACATTATCCAAACAAACCAAAGGTTTGGAAATGGATGGGTTCCGTTATATATCAAGGTTAAGCAACCCTGGCCAAAGTTTGGAAATGGATGAGTTGCCTTACAGGTCTAAGTTAAGCAACCCTTGCCAAGGTTTGGAAATGGATAGGAACCCTTACCGGTCCAGGTTACGCAGCCCTTGTCATGGTTTGAAAATGAATGGGTTACTTTACAGGTCTAGGTTAAGCAACCCTTACCAGGGTTTGGAAATGGATGGGCTACCTTACCAATCCAGGTTAAGCAACCCTTGCCAAGGTTTAGAAATGGATGGGTTACCTTACCGATCCAGGTTAAACAACCCTTGCCATGGTTTGAAAATGGATCGAAATCCATTCTTTATTCAGATTCATTAGTTCTTGTCCAGGTTTGGAAAAAAAATGGGCCATTTGTTGCTTAACCTGGTTTAGTGAGGGCACCCATCGACGTGCTTTTGGAGGTACGGAGAAAACTCGATAATCCCTCCACAAATAGCTGCATGAGGGCATATACCCAAACACCAAAAACTTTGGTACTGTCAAGGAAAAAGAAAATTAATCAGTCTCGTCAGATACACTTGACATTTTCTTAGAAATCGACAGACCACTTGAACTTACATTTAATTTACTTAATAACCTGCTTGTTTTCTTTCAAATAAATTTAACATTATTCGAAAACATTCGTGGATTTTTTAGATAATTACAACTTTTTCTGATGATCCCGGTTACCTTTCTCTTTTGCTGACTGTACAGCGTTACAGCTTTTTTCCTATGGCTGCTTAACCAATTATCGTAGTACCAATGCTACGACATAAATATTAATAGTGCATTAAACAGGATAAATTAACAAAATAGGTATATTTACAAACGCTCGTCATAAACAGCTTGACCACAGCTAACGTAATTCTAGTTTCAATTGTGCAAGTAACCATTTAATACGAGTTAAAAAAAAATGAATATTTAAAAAAAGAACAATGCTGTATTTTAGTGGGGACTAAAAAATAAATCACTTTTTTTATTTACAAAGCGAAAATAACTTTTAAAAACATTAGCAAAATAAATGAAATCGTTTGCCAGTGTGTTTATTAAGACGATATTGTTATGTCATTCAACTTGGAATAATGATTTCAAGGGTCTGTGTTATGACTTTATTTTTTTTGTGTTTGGAAAGTGGTGAGGGATTAATTTGCAGTAAGTTGGATACATTTATTTTTTATATTAATGTAAGGGGACGTCCTTTAATCACGTGAATTAAAAAGAGGAGAGATGGTCAGACAAATCACAGTTAATGCGGGAAAAAAAATAATCAGGTGTATTTTTTCTTCGGACACAAAAACAAATTTGATGAGAGTCGTATATATAAGTACTTATTTATAAAAAATCCGATCAAGTGATTTACAATAATATTTATTAATATTTATTTTTATACTTTTTATCTGGAAAAACACCTTCTACCTAAAATCGATTTAAAAAAATAGATGTGGTAAAAAAATATAAAAAAAAGGAAAAATAAAACGTATTATTTGAAATACTAGAATCAACACAATGTATTTATAAACTTGTATAGGACGTAAATATAATTATTGTATTTATAAATTGCGTTATGTCATAGTGTATTTTAATATATTTATAATAACAACTTTTTAATCATAATCTAATGATTAAGTATGACTAAAAAAAATTTTTTGTTTAATTAATTAATTATTTTCCGTTTGACAAAGAGATTTTTATGCATTAGTTGTACACAAAATACAATTCTTTCAAAATTATTCAATTTTTACAGTGCGTCTTCGCTGTTAGCTCAAGGGAGATACATAGCGCCTTGTTTCGTTAACTGCTGATAATGCCTCGGTTTGAGACACAGAGGAAAAATTAACTCCTTTTTTATAATTATCAATAAGGGCCTTTTTGTCCTTTATGAGTCGGTCACTCAGTCCATCGTTAATAGCAGGACGCCACTGAAACGAAACTGTATACAACAATAAAACTTATACTACTACTAGCTTTTGCCCGCGGTTTCGCTCGCGTTAAATTTTTGGTAACACAGTTCCCCTTTCCTAATTTTCAGGTATTTTTCGTTGGTAGCAAAGAGTGTGTGTACCGATTTCTAGCTTCCGACCTTGAAACTGCGAAAAGTCCCATTTAAAATTTCATCCCCTCTTTTAAGGGGTTGCCTTCGCATGGATATATACATATTATGACGGCACTGTTGACGCAGTCGCTAAGCGGTTGACTGTTGCGTGCGTGTCGCGGGTTCGATTCCCGTACCGAACAAATATTTGTATGTGTGTGTGAGTTTAAATGTTTGTAAACGCACCCACAATACATGAGATATTCCTAGTGTGGAGCTAAGTATAATAGTGCATTTTGATTCAAGAATCAATATATTATGTACTATGATACTTTCGTCGCTTGTGACGAAACTATATCATTGCGCCCAAGGCCAATTAAACGCACTAACCGCCATGCGTGGGTGTTATAGAGTCGAGAACAGCAGTGACAAATTCTCACGTGAATTAAACAACGTTTTGCAATACACTTCATAATCTATACTAATATTATAAAGCTGAAGAGTTTGTTTGTTTGTTTGTTTGAACGCGCTAATCTCAGGTACTACTGGTTGGAATTGGAAAATTATTTTAGTGTTGGATAGTCCATTTCTTGAGGAAAGCTATAGGCTATATAACATCACGCTACGACCAACAGGTGCTGAGCAGCGTGGGTGAAACCGCGGAGAACAGCTAGTAATTAAATAACAAAACAAAAAATTATTAGAAATATAAGTTAATCACTGTTACAGGTCCTTTTTACTCTAAACCTAAGTCACCCGTTCAAGAGAATAAACCTGCCACGGGTAAGTTATCTTCAATATTTATATCCACCTTCCTGCAATGGTCATATGATCCTTTATTTATTTGTATACATATTTTTTATATTTTTACATATTTCTTATCAAAAACAAAAAACATTTAAAAATATTAAAATAGTAGCCCACCGGTATCGGGAACAGGGTCCTAGCTACCGGCAGTCAGGACTCCAGAGGAAGGAACCTCCTAACAATACGAACCGTGTCCAGGAGTACCGCTTTCTGTATCAAGCCCTTGATCCAGCTGCCTAACGAGAGCCTTCTCAGTTGTTGGTCGAGGCTCTTGGCAATTAAGCCATTGGCTGTAACGACTATCGGCACAATGATCGCTGAGTCCACGTCCCACATGTCGACATGTTGCCAAGTCAATATACTTGATTTGTTATTATTACTTATTTATTTTATAGATTACAATGTGGTCCAGTGTGTTAGTAACAATATGACTTAGCTTATGTTAGTACTTAATAACAGATCGAGTGCGATTGGTTAGCGCCCACATTAGCGGGCGATTGCAGGATACTGTTGGGACTGCCACGCAACCTGTAGTGAGAGTAGTGAGGTATTTTTTTTACGTCACAACGCATCAAAACTTACAGTGCGTACGTCAGCAAGCATTGCTGAGGCACTACAGAAGCGAGGCAGTCGCAGCATTTAGACTAGCTTTTGCCCGTGGCTTCGCTCGCGTTAATTTCAGGGTAACACAGTTCCCATTTCCTGATTTGACCTATAGGTAGTTTTTGCCCTTGCACCTTATTTATTTCAATAGCAATTCTAAGTTTTGCCTTTTCT
Organism: Ochropleura leucogaster; assembly: GCA_958449745.1. Taxonomy (NCBI): domain Eukaryota; kingdom Metazoa; phylum Arthropoda; class Insecta; order Lepidoptera; family Noctuidae; genus Ochropleura; species Ochropleura leucogaster. The sequence continues at coordinate 12,179,954 of OY288221.1, read as the reverse complement.
TCCCTCTTTCTCCCTCATTTCTCACTCTTTTAAAAGAAAAGTTAGCCTATGTCCGTCCCCAAAATTCATCAAAATCGGTTCAGCCATTAAAGCGTGGAGACGTAACAAACAAACAAACTCACTTTCGCTTTTATAATAATATAATAGTAAGGATACGCAGAGCATTATAAGCCTTTTGGGTACATGTGGACCACAGGGCTCCCGAGTACAATAAGGTGCAGTTTGCATTGAAAAGAACTATTTTAATTGCGACTGTACATCGAGAGAACCTGCGGGCCAGCATATTCGCCCTAACTGATAATGCTCTGCGCTCCGTCTCTAGATCAAGGTCATCTTTCAGATCATCAGTAACCAGGAGGCCCTGGTGTTTCAATTTGAATACTCTGTTTATGGAGTGACCTCACATTAAAAGAGGAGGGCTGGGATAATGTCAGCTTATTACAGTCCCACATCTGGGGAAAGGCCTGTTCTCATACAGGGAAGGCATTGATCACCACGCTTGCTCAAGATGAATTGGCGATTTCAGACTTATATTAATTTTAAGTCCAGGTTTCCTCACAATGTCTTCCCTCACCGATGTCTCTGATGTTTTTTTTCTTGCGGATGGGAAATCATTAAATTCTGGGCGGAGCGTGGGGGAGTGACAGACTTGTACAGACTAAAACCCACCCATGTTCCTTCTACTGCCCTTTATGTTCCGGGGCCGCGGTATCTCTTTCGAATAACCTGCAACCCGGGCAGTCTCTAATGTCTTTATTTTTCGGGTGGGAAATCATCTAATGACTTCCCCCGCTCTGGGCGGAGCGGGGGGAGGTGTCAGACTTGTATTGACTAAAATCCACCTATGTTCCTATTACTGCCCTTTATGTTCCGGGGCCGCGGTATCTCTTTCGAACAACCCGCAATCCCGGCAGTCTGTGATGTCTTAGATAAACTTTAGAAGGTGCATATGAATTGAAAACGTCATATTGGTATTTCCGGGATTTAACCCACAAACTCAGGCATGAGAGCCGAGGCGCCTAACCTCTAATAAATAAATTTAATTCAGTAATATTTATTTATCAAAACTGTAAAATTTTTGCAAGCTTTGTGCGACGTTGCCAAGTTTCAGAGCACAAAATGTAAAACCGAATGATTTTTGAAGATTAGATAACCATGGAGTTTCTTGCCGGTTCTTCTTCATAGGAAATGTACAACCCGAACCGTGCACCTTTTCTCGACGTTTTATATGTGCCCATGTAGACCTATGTGATTATTATTATAGGTACCCATCTTAATCGGTTTAAATTTTACCAAATTGGGACTAAATAGACGAATACTTATGTTTTTTTTTGCAGATCCTTTTTACTCCTCTAAAACTGAGCCACCCAGCAAAGAGGATAAGTCCGGTAAGTTATCAATTGACTACAATAGCGTATCCCGATTCGGTCTATAAAATACCGGCCAAGAACGAGTCAACGCAACGCAAACTTACGAAATAAACGGCCATATCTTTTGACTGCGTAGTCTTGGATGGTTTTTTTTATAGCACAAAGAGACTACAGACTTAACTATTTTGATTTAAATTTCAACACGATACCTCCACGCGTTCCCGACATAAAGGGTCTTGACAGACAGACAGACAGGCGTGTCTAAGACTACCTCTTTCTGAAACGAACCCTTGATCCAGCTGCCTAACGAGAGCCTCCTCAAGTGTTGGTCGAAGTTTTTGGCATTTGGCTGACAACCGTTATTATTATTATTTTGTTTTCAGAGCATCCTGGGTTCATATACCGTTCCGAAGGCACTGAAGCAAATGTAGATTGTGTGTCTACAGTACAACATCATCAATGGCACCAAGCCTACCAAAATAGTAACGTATATTGCTTTTTTTTTTAATGATGTTAGTGGGTTTCCGCAACCGGAGTCCATGTGTGACCAAAGGCCCTAGCGCGGTGCAAACGTAAAGTATTCGTATTATTGGTATCGATCCTATCGGATTAGATATCGATTTTTTAATCGATATTACAATTAATCGTTGAAATTTCGATTCTGAAAAATTATTTGTGAAACGAGTGCTTTTATTTAGAAGTTGTTTTTTTGTGAATGGCATCTCGCAGTTCAACCTAGGAGGCTGTCGTCTGCTTAGCCGGACAAATCCTGTGGATGCCTCGAGAGTCCTTACTCTGGCTGGAGGAAGGCCTCTAAAAGGAGAAGGCATCTAAAAGGAGAAGGCATCTAAAAGGAGAAGGCATCTAAAAGGAGAAGGCCTCTAAACGGAGAAGGCCTCTAAAAGGAGAAGGCCTCTAAAAGGAGAAAGTCTCAAAAAATAAACTAAACGACTACGTCATATAAACTAACGGGACCTTCTGTGGGGTACGAGCCTCGGCTTACTCGGCGTCGCTGGGGGAGGACAGCAAAGCGACAGGCTGGATCTGGGTGTTTATAGTCGACGTTTTTACTTTAGTTTTATATCGTTTACTCCTGCTTGGGCCTCTAGACAGCAGGAGTTAGCTGGGCCTGTTATTTTTTGGATGGGATGTCGTCAAATGACTTCCGCTCTAGACGGAGCAGAAGGGAGTGTCAGACTTCTACTGACTAAAAACCCATCCATGTTCTTTCTTTTGCTCTTTATTTTCCGCGGCCGCGGTATCTCTTACGAACAACCCGCAACCACGGCAAGCGGTAGCCATGATGGGCCTTGTATGATATGATACTTTGCTGACATCTCTTTGAGGCGAGCGTGGAAATGGAACCCGCTGTCGACATGACCTATTGCCAAAAGACGGACGGATAGTGAGCCACCCTTTCCTCACCCAAAAAAGGGGCCCTATGAGCAGCATAGAAAAAAAAAAACAGAGAAGCTCGTCAAGCCACTACCTGCCGTCTTTGAGCGTTGTTCGATAGAGATATCGCGATCCCGAAACAGAAAAGAAGGAATATGGATCGGCTTTTGTCAGTACAAGTCTGAAATCAAAAAATGATAATTTCACATCCAAAAAATCTATCTAAACTAATATTATAAAGCTGAAGAGTTTGTTTGTTTGTTTGAACGCGCTAATCTCAGGGACTACTGGTTGGAATTGGAAAATTCTTTTAGTGTTGGATAGTCCATTTTTTGAGGAAGGCTACGACACACAGGTGCTGAGCAGCGTGGGTGAAACCGCGTGGAACAGCTAGTTAAACATAAAAGGTACTTATATAGATGGCATTTTTTAGCTTCGTCCATGTAAATCATTGTATATATTTTCTTCAGGTACAAGTAAAAAACAAGAGGCGATAGGAAACATACCGCTACAAATAGGACTGACAAAAACTCATTACAGTATTACGGTGGAACGCTTTGATAATAACACAGTTATATATTGTAAGAATGACGCTTCGAAAGCAGTTCTTTGGTTTTCTTTCTTAAATAAAGAGTTTGTAAAAAAGTATTTCAAGACTAGCATAAAACTTTTTGAAAATGGAACTCGTGAGTATTTTTGCATTTACCTATAGTACGGCCAACGAGAAGCGATACCAAATGTAAACAAAACCCATGCTAAAACCCCATCTAAAATGGCCGCCCGAATGTTGGCGAACCCGTCTTTACGTTGTCATGTTTTTGCCGGGAGAACGAGACATTACGACAAAGGCACAAGATGGAAAGAGCTAAATATTAGATTGTCAACGCCACAGTTGTTCTTTAGGTTAATGACCTTTCGTATCGCTTCTCGTTGGCCGTACTGTACTGCCATAACGTTACGCCAGTTATAACCGAAGGAATAGGCAAAAATGTACCTGAGAGTACGTTTTTATTTGTCGGGGATAACCTGCAAACGGCGACCAGTTCTGGAGATACGAACGGTAAGTGTGGAACTCTTACCGCACTAAAACCACCCTGTAGGGATACTATGACATCTTATGGCAGCTCTTATTCCTGTGTGAAAAAGAGATAGTGCTACACCCTGTATAGCTGTCTCTTTACCTCAGTGAAATAAGTTCTACTTTAAGACGTCATGGTAGCTGATGGTCACAATTCATACATGTGAGGTTTTTTTAAGAATATCATCTCGTAGTTCAACCTATCAGGTTGTGGTCCGCTTAACCGGGCAATTCTGTCGATGCAATGACAGTAAAGCCTCCAGCCAGGATGGTAAAAGAAGGGTAAAACCTTATTATTAACAATAATAACGGGACATTTACCATGTTTAGAATTTCTTTTGAGCTCCCGATATTTTGGCACTGTCGCACTACTGAAGTTTTTGGGTGTGTATTTTTAAGAAGACCTACGGATCTACCTGAAATACTAAGAATATTTTGTTATCTTAAACCTAATTATTTTACAATTTCAGCGCAGAAAAACGAAGAACTTATAATACTCCCATATTCTGAAAGAAAAGTTCTTTCGTTTAGCTGTGAAGAATACGTCAAAGGAATAAACGGTACGTACATATTACCAGTTTTTTTTAAAATAGAGCGTTTTTAGGGGGCCTTTTTTCAGTTATTAAATCATCAAATGACTTACCGCGCTCAGGGTGGAGCGAAAGGGAGTGTCAGACTTGTACTGACGACTAAAACCCATCCATGTTCTTTCTTTCGCCCTTTGTGTTCCGGGGTCGCGGTGTCTCTTTCCAACAAACCAGCAGCTCCAGCAGGCAGTGGTCCTGATACCTCTCTACTTTGCTGACATCTCTTTGAGGCACGCGCATACCCAGAGTCAGAAATGACGCCGCCGCCATCTTGTTTTCAATATAACTCTCTATTGGTGTGCAAGATTTCGTCATACTAAATCCAATATGGCCGACTCCCAAAGATGGCGGTTTAGTTCTTTTTTATAACTATATTTTTTATTACAGATACTTACGTGGGCGTAATAAATACGACTTCTAACATGATTAAAACATATCGAACGATTTTGGCGCATCCGAGTTTCAACAAAACGCACAATGGCACGATTTTATGTTGTGTTTACTATAATGTGAGCGGAACAGCAGATGAAAAGTGGATCGTCCGACATGTTGCCAAGAAAACTTTATTAATTTACGATGATTCGGTTCAGCAGGGTAGCTCAGAAGGTAACGGTGAGGTTTTTGATTTAATATGTAGGTATTTCCCTATGGGAGACTTGACTCTATTCACTCATTTTTCTTTTTACAGACTCATGTTATGTTAAACCAGTATGTATCCTGCACAGCTCTAGCATTTGTTTCGTTTAAATCCTGAGTGATTGTGCACGATGGGCAGGAAAGGAAGTGCAGCATATCCGCGCTCCACACTGGCGGTGTGTTTCATTGCTAGTAGTCTGTCATTGTTCAAAAATAAGTGGTCTCCAAAAAATCTAAAATATTGTTACAATCTAAAGATGGGGTGGCTCCAGAGGGGCCTAGACAGGCATACCTCTGCGAGATGTATGGCTTGGGTTTAAACTCGAGAACTATGACTTGGCAGTCCGACGGTCACCACTGGGCCATCATTGCTGCCACGACGAAAAATTATCTCTTCAAGTACCTGGTACCCTACCATGACGTCTTAAAACAGAACTTATTCCACTGAGGGAAAGAGACAGAGCTATACAAGGTGTCTAACACCATCTCTTTTTCACACAGGAATAAGAACTGCTATAAGATGTCATGGTAAACCGACTGCTGTCTTTCGTTTACAGAAATGACCAACACTGAAACTGAGACAGGTTGGGCAGGCAACCAAACCACTACAATATACATTACTACAGCAGTTGTGGGACTACTAATACTGCTGGTCATTATCGTTACTTGTAAAAAAAGGTGGCGTAAAAAACCGATATCGGTAAGACATACGTTTCTATCTACTTCATTTTGGTAAATGGTTAAGCGATCGACTGCTGCGCTGCGTGTCGCGGGTTCAATGTGCGTGTGCGGGGTCACGGAACAAATATTTGTATGACCTACAGGCAGTTGATTTGGGTCTGGCTGTTTGTGTATACACGTGAGTTTAACTGTTTGTAAACGCACCTACGATACTCGGAAAATTCCCAATGTGGGGCAACTTTTTTTTTAAATTTACCCTACAGAATTCTTGGTAGACGGCTTCGTGAAGGGACGAACGGAAACCTTCAAAAATGTTTCTGTACATAAAACTAAGCACCACGTAAAAAATATATGTAGATATGTATAGTATTGGGACACAACATTTTCATTGAACCGCTTATACACCAAAGTAGGTTTTCTCTACTTGCGATAACTTGAGTCAGGAGTCCGTTCACTAAGCAGTATTCAACCTTCTATCTGCAGAGAAAGGTGTATTTATTAGCTTATTTTCTGAATGTCATCTCGCAGTTCAACCTAGGAGGTTGTCATCTGCTTAACCGGGCGAATCCTGTGGATGCCTTAAAAATAAAGATAGCTGGAGGCCAGGGCAAAAAACTTAGAAACTAAGTGACTACACGCTAAGCGCGGGTGCCCTTAGCCTGTGGGATACCAGCCTCGGTTTAGGGCGTCGCTGAGGGAGGACAGCAAGGGATAGGCTGAATCTGAGTGATATTATTTACGGACTGATTTAAACTTACTGCCTTAGCAGCGCGGGTTGGCACTTGCAAGATATTTATTAGTGCTGTGTGTATATATATAAAACACAAAAGTTGCTAGCTAGTTGTCTATGAAATGGTTTAACCAATCTTTACAACTTAAACCCTTTATATTACCGACATTCCAGTTGCAGAAAAGCATCCCTTGTTAACACACGCATAAAAAAGCGAGTGTAAACTCTATGGTTTTTTTTTAAATACTTTTCAGGACTCCAAGGTGTTGTACGTAGACCTTGACTTATTACGTAACGTTCGACCAGACAGCATTTCAAGACCCCGTCCCGAAGAAGAATCTCCATATGCACAAATTATTGGAGTGCTGAAGCCTAATCAATGAATAAAGACTTATATTATAGCATAAGCAATCGATGTTTAATGTTCACTTTGCCAAGACACAGGCCTCTGTGGAAGGTATCATAACTTGCCTAGCCTTTTCTCGACTATGTTGAAGTCGGCTACGCATCCATCGCCAGTATTGAAAAACAAATCTCACTTCTGAATCCCGGTCGTGAGATCGCATTTGAGATATCGATAAAACTAATAAACAAATATGGAGACCGGTTTGCGACCAGATTTTCAAGTGAGATAACTATTGATTAATATTTCGGTTCTATTGCTGAGATGGTCTAAGACACGGTAGACCTTATCTTAAGACCATTTTTTCGTTAAAATCACGTTTGGCAGTTAGTTGACTTGTGTTGGTTTGCGTACGATAGGTACGTGAAAAAACTATTTGTTATTTGACGCGATGCGTGTGAACGCGAGTATTAACAAAATATTCTTTAATATTTTGTTAATACTCGCCTTACCAAATGTTAAGAAAGTTCCTGTTAAGATTTTCTTCTATTTTAACCTTTTAAAATAGAAAAAAACTTTCTTCGGAACAGTTTTTTGACGGATAAGACTTTTTTTATTACGTTCTAGCTAGATTATAGCAACTTCGGCCTTTTGAGCATCAATATGACAGATTTTATGTTATCTGTGGTAGGTAAACTAAAGATTACATTTGAAATTTTGAAACTGTCTGTTAATTCATATTTAATGGTGCGGCTGGCTAATAGCTAGCCGCACCATATTAATATGTCAGTGGCTATAGACCTGAGATGGTCGTGATACCGTATTTATTAATTATTGATATTTCTTGAAATATCTTAAGAGCATGGTCTTACGTTGAGACCGAGTTTATATCAAGCCACGAGTGAGATTTGTTTCTAAAAACTGCCCAAATGAGGCTAAGCTCAAACGATCACTGTGGATCTATAAAACTATGCTCCGCATCGGCCACAACGTTTTAAGAATTAAAATTACACCCAGATATATTTAGGATCTACAATGTTTTCTTTTCTTACGCGACTTTGACAGTGCTTAAAAGGAGTGTAATTAATAAGTGTGAGTGAGTGTAATAAAATGATTATTATTTAAGATCCTGTGTCTGTAATAAATAATTAAAATAAATTAAAATAACTTTTCATGTTCACTTTCCGTTAAGTATTTACTATGCATTATTATAATAGGTATGAAACAATTTTATAAGGAAAGATAAAGGGATTAAAATTAGTAAATAAAAAAAGAAATAACGAAATCTATTTAGTTTTATTAACATTTAAAACTGTAGAATATTTTACATAATTTCAATACATTTATCGGTTCATTTAAACATTTCATGATTTCTGAAATACTTAAACTAATATCTGAAAACTTTTAATACCCCTGGTCATATTAAGGTAGTGGAAAACGGAATTTAAAAGGATATATTTTGATTTTTGTAACATGTCAATGGTATCAATCAGGTACCATAAAGGTTACCCGTTTAGGGGTATTAATCGGGTTATCTATATGTTTAAGTGAAAACTGTAAAGGAAATGGTTAACCCGTAATACAGGGTAAAACACACATAAACGCAAGTGGACCTGCGCTTAGCACTTACTGCACTTACTACAATTTTGATCAATGTATTCAATTGCCAATATTTAAATGTTTAACCCTTTTACTTATACTATTAGGGCTAACCCGTCTATCTGTATTTAGGTCCTAGATGTTAGCCCTATTAAACAGACCCTTGTATCTAACAAGTAAAAACATATTCGGTAGGTTGTCTAATCAACACATACTAAATTATGCAGTATAGCAAAAACTCCACAAGAACAAATAACACCAAGTAAATTAAACAAGATCAGCAGTAGAAGTCTATTATCCTTTAATAATATCTAAACAGCGTTTAAGAAATGTAAATGACTATATTCCACAACATACGCCGAGAGCTCTCTAACGAGGTTAAAACGCAATTAACGTGTTCAGTTTCATAAGTGAAAAGTTTAAATAGCAGTATAGATAATTATTTATATCTATAATTATCCTTACTAATATTATAAAAGCGATAGTGAGTTTGTTTGTTTGTTACATCTTCACGCCTACATGGCTAAACCGATTTTGATGAATTCTGGTACAGATATAGATGGGACCCTGGAGACGGACATAGGCTAACTTTTTTTGAAAAAAGTGAGATATGAGAGAGAAAGAGGGAAGAAAAATTAAAACTTAGCTTTGCTATTACAATAAATAAGGCGCTAGGGAAAAACTACAAGTAGCAGGTACTTGCAAATCAGGAAAAGGGGAACTGTGTTACCCCGAATTAAATGCGAGCAAAGCCGCGGGTAAAAGCTAGTATCTTATAAATAAGTACACAATAATACAAGTTAGTGTAAGCAAAGAATTAAAGCTTAGTAACAATAATAATTATTACTTAAATACTGGCAAATGGTTGAACATTAATGTTGTTGTTTAAGTACAAGTACTTCGACAGAAAAAAAAAATATTAAAAAAAAATTCGAATCTATGGTTAACATTTTTCATAATATAAATTGGAAGCATTTAAATTCAATTTATTCCAGTTCAATTAAAAATTTGTTTATTTTACAGGCAGATTGCTCTAAATATATTTTTCTAATGATTTTTAAAACACATAACTGTAAGTTTCATTATTCAGTGTCTTATTATAAAATAAGTCACAACATCTTTAATACTTAAGCAGAAAATACATAAACACAGATTATGTCAGATTAAATACAAATAATAATTACAAAGTATGAATGTTGCCCTTTACTTTAAACTTTATAAAAATTCATTAGATGAAATATTTTTATCCTGTTAACAAATATGGACTAAATGATTTCGTTTTAAAAATGCTTTTTGTGAAGTGTTTCGGCAATTATAGAGATTTCCATTGATCATTCAAAATGACTAATTTCTATTATAGTTTGAGAAAAATATTGCACTAAATTCTTAAAATCTAATATTCCGATACTTAGTACCTAATTGTTATTTTAGTTTTTTTTTTATATAAAATCTATGCCCCATATCTAAGTTTTCAATCCAATGACATGATATTTATGACATTTGAAACTTAATTTAAGTACATAAAACATAATTGAAAGTGGGGCAGAAGCCTAATATAGTTGTACTAGAGGGCGCCATTTCTGGCTTAAATGTCAAAGACAAAATTTGCATAAATTAAATTTAAAACATTGGCATAGTAAATTAGAATAAATTACAAATAAAAAAGCTGAAATTAAAAAGAGACCAAAATGAAGTAGATCTTGCACAAAAAATGCATTTAATTATTATTTTATTTCATTAAGTTAGACTATGCTAAGACCACTTATTTACCATTTCTATTCATTTTTAATCACAATAATAAAAAAAGACTTTAACACGAATTAAAAATAGTGGTCTTTAAAATTAAAATATTTAAAACCTAAGTTAAAATTAATGAGATTTCACTTAATACATAGTATGATAGATGGTGTTTAGTGCAAAGAAAAATCAATTTTCCTATTAAATTGTATGACCTACTAATTCGGCTACTACTATTCTGTATTTGTAAATTGCCTACTTCAATGTCAAAATTTGTTTTAAAACGGTATAGTCCGTAATGCTAACAGTGGCCGCTAATTGGGTATACTTTTAGTTATTTTATAAATAACTACATTTGTCTAAGTAAGTACACTAGTTTGAAGTTAAATTGATTCTATCTCCTCTCTACCAATTATTTTAGGATTTTTTTATTTACTTCAAGTAACTTATTTATAAATAAAAACAAAATTTTACTAAACTCACTAAAATAAAATAAGATTCAATGAATCGATGAGCTAATGAAATACTCTTTAAATATCCTGAGATCTTTTATGTTATCTTACATTTTTATTGCCACCATATTTTTAGTCCACGGAATTTTTAAATTCATACTGACCTAAGAGTACCATATTATTTTAAATTTCCAATCAAAAATTAGAATTTTAATTGGATAATCAAAGAGTATTCCCACGTAAATTGCCAAATGTTTCCTTCGTAAGCTGTCAAAATTGGCATTTTAATATTATTTTAAATTTATCCGTCATTAGATTTTTATAATAATTTTCATTTTAATTAAATTTATATTATAAGCAAGCCAAAAAAGATTAGAGAGAGGAAGAGAGCAGTAAATCTATGTTTCTTAATATCTAGCAAAGTTTTATAATACAATTTGCAAATAAATTATACAATGCGCTTCCACTCAGTTTTCGGTATAAAATTGCCGGTGAAAAGCCTTAATTCTGGAATCCCAATCTTTAATTACAAATTAAAAGCACAAACAACTACAATATTTAGTAAAAACTTTTACGAAAAAACTACAAGCACCATTAAATTACGCGCCAAAATTTTGACAGCTCACTTGCAACTACAGACAACACAATCAACCTTCACGGTTGATAGCAAAACGGGCATAGACTTAAAACGTACCGTTACATGGCTTCGCTTTTATTATTTTTCTGGGTCAGCTTGCTAAGCGTACTTAATTGTGGGAAAGCAGTTTTGTTTTGAACAGGGTTGAGTTTAGAAGTCATGAATATGAAAGGTTCGTACAAAGAAGGCCGGTCCATGGCGGAGACTTCAAAATGGCGGATTTTTTCCCGCGCGCACCAATTTGAGGCTTTGGAGCATGTGTTTTCTAAGCTGTTGACATCATCAGGTCCTGTGCGGTTGCCGATTACTAGCATAACTACCTGTGAACATGAAAATAGATTGTTAAAAAATGGTTAGCCTGTTAGTTTTCTAGCTATTTTTAACCGTGTTGAGGTCGGCTTCCAGCCTAGCTAGATGCAGGTGGATACCAGCATCTTCATGGAGCGAATGTCTATCTGATCTCTATACGGTATACAAACCTGTGTCATAAAAATCTACGGTCGTATATGAGAACGAGTAGCCAATATGTCTGGCTGAACTGGTTTTTTTTTACCCGACAATCAAAGCCAAAAGGATGAGTTTAGCGGTAAGTTGGTATCTTTTCACTATCCAGGGACCAGCGGGTGTGGTTATGTACAGGTAAGTAAATAAATATTGCCCGAAAAAGAGGGTATAAATTAAGCAACCCGTTGTTTCGAATAAAAGAAACCTTGACCACAAAGAAAAACTAATTCACATCCCTTCAACTAAGTTATTCCTTTAATTAAATATTTCACTTATAATTTCGCGTGTTTGACTAGCATTTGGCGTGTTGAGCCTCATGGCCACGGCCACAAGGGACGTCTGGTGTGACATTGTACCTGTCTGAACAGCATAATTATGATGAAAAGGTTATTAGCTACTTAGTTCTAACTATTGTTATAGGGACGTATTTATTAAGTTTAACTATAGACGAACTATGTAGACTAGTCACACGAGAACTCACGAAATATATTAATTAAGTACTCTTTTAATTACATTCCGGGTACCGACAAGGTAATCCATATAAGGGTATTGATAAGTTTTTTTTTTTGAGTTAACCTATATTATGGGGTTAATAGTTCATTTCTTTTAATTGCTTTACAGGTATAATGTTTTATTAGGGTTAACCCATATACAGGGTGTTTGGAAGATCGATGCAAAGCCGTGAAGCAGACCTAGTATAGACTATTTAGAACCATTTGAACCTAACTTGTCTTCGGCGAAGTGTGACTATTTTTTTTAAATCAAATTTTAATGATTTTTGATGATAATCCTAAAATGTTGCAGTTATTTGCAAATAATTAGTCAGTTTGAAAGATAAATCATTTATTTTTTTAATTTATTTTATTAAAGTAATGTCTGAACAATCAAACGAAACATGATTAAGGCATCTGTGTCATGAGAATTTTTTTTTTTAGACTGTTGAAGTTAATACTTCTGTTTTTAGATTAAGAAAACAGATTTTTGACAGTTTAAAAAAAAATCACGGATCGTGCTTTTTCTGTTCAAACATTTTTAAAGACATGCCTAGTTATTAGACTTTCTTTTGAGGTATCAATTACGCAGATAGCTTACAAATTATTGAAATTAGGATCTACAAACTAAAGTGAGGGAGAAAATTAAACATTTTAAATAGGATGATAAAACGAGACTAGTGCTTTAAAATAATAACATTTATTATTATACTTATTAAAAAATAGATTTTATGTTAAAAAAAAATAAGAAGATAACTTTAATTTTGGACATTCGAAATAAAATTTAGGGGAGACTCTCTAACACTGCCGACGCGTGACGCGAGCGATAAGATGGCGATAACTTTGACAATTTCAGGTAGCGCCCGCGCACCCCTAGTTACGTGAACACATTTCACAGCAAAAACGACTTTATTGGTAAGACAATAGGGTCGTGTTTCTTTAGATAGGGTCAGTAACTACCTGTTTTTTTGAAGGGACGCCAGTTTACTCAGTCGAGTAACAACTGCGCTTGTGACTAGACGTTATCTCCTTTTTCGTGACAATTCATCGTGTTCAGTTGTAGCCCTTTGCGCTCCTGCACGTGACTCTTGAACTTTTATTTTAAGTTGAACTTTTAGTGCGTTACCAGCCGTTTTTGTGAGAACTGACTATGGCTACTTTCTCGAACGAGGAATATGCTGACATCGTTTTTATGTATGGCAGAGCAGACGGCAATGGATTTTTAGCACGACGGATGTACCAAGAACGCTATCCTAATCGGAGAGTACCGAACGTAAGAGTGTTTTACAACACATTTCGTCGGCTTGCTGCAGATGGGATACACCGTGTGGAACCTGGAGTCAATCCAGGTAGACATGGTACTGACATCGAACAAGATATCTTAGCGGCATTTCAAGCTGATCCACATACCAGCACTAGAAAAGTAGCTCGAAATTTAAACATCTCCCATTGGAAAGTGTGGAATACAATGCACCAAAATAACAGGTATGCGTATCATGGCACGGGCGTTCAAGGTCTTGAAGAGCGAGATCCTCAGAGAAGGATACAGTTTTGTCGTTTTCTTCTTAACTCTGACATTGAAAATGCATGGTTTCTGAAGTCAATCTTGTGGACAGACGAAAGTAAATTTTCTAGGGAAGGCATAACTAATTTCCACAATCTTCATCAATGGGCTGAAAAACACAACAATCCACATTGGAAAAAGCAGAAGTCATTTCAAAGGAAATTCTCGGTCAACGTGTGGGCCGGAGTGATCGGCAGAACACTGGTTGGGCCCCATTTCTTACCGGATAATTTGAATGGCAATAGTTATTTGGAATTCTTACAAAATGATTTTCCAGAGCTTGTAGAGAAATCCGGGGCCCTAATATTCACAGGAGACCGAGAAATTATTTTCCAACAAGATGGTTGTCCAGCGCATTGGACATTGAATGTACGCGAGCACTTAAACAATTGCTTCCCTGACAGCTGGATCGGCAGAGACGGACCAATCCCTTGGCCCGCCCGGTCACCCGATCTAACGCCGCTTGACTTTTTCGTGTGGGGTCGGGCCAAGGAACTAGTTTATACAAACGTAGAGATAAATACTAAAGAAGAACTGATTGCGAGAATAAATTCAGCATTTGAAACAATGAAACTAGAGATGAAGTTGAAAATTACAACAACGGAAGTGAGAAGACGGGCCCGTGCTTGTGTTAGGAACCGCGGCGGACATTTTGAACATGAAAAATAAATGATTTGTATTAAAATTTTGTTTTAATTATTTCACCGATACATTTTAATTTTCTCCCTCACTTTAGTTTGTAGATCCTAATTTCAATAATTTGTAAGCTATCTGCGTAATTGATACCTCAAAAGAAAGTCTAATAACTAGGCATGTCTTTAAAAATGTTTGAACAGAAAAAGCACGATCCGTGATTTTTTTTTAAACTGTCAAAAATCTGTTTTCTTAATCTAAAAACAGAAGTATTAACTTCAACTGTCTAAAAAAAAAAATTCTCATGACACAGATGCCTTAATCATGTTTCGTTTGATTGTTCAGACATTACTTTAATAAAATAAATTAAAAAAATAAATGATTTATCTTTCAAACTGACTAATTATTTGCAAATAACTGCAAAATTTTAGGATTATCATCAAAAATCATTAAAATTTGATTTAAAAAAAATAGTCACACTTCGCCGAAGACAAGTTAGGTTCAAATGGTTCTAAATAGTCTATACTAGGTCTGCTTCACGGCTTTGCATCGATCTTCCAAACACCCTGTATGTTTGCCCCCACCGTTTCCAGAGCCTGTGCCTAAATGTAAACACACTCCAACTTTCCTCTCGCAGGTATGCTGGAAGCCAGGACTGCAGTTGTTTAAAAGAGATACCGTGACCTCGGAACACAACGGGCATAAGAAGGAACATGAATGGGTTTTAGTTAGTACAAGTCTGGCACTCCCACTACGCTCAGAGCGCGAGCAGTCATTTGATGATGTCCGACAGCAAAAATGTCTGTTGCTTTTCGAATAAAATAAGTAGTAAGTACAGACGCCAACAGGTCAAGCTACCCGAAACTGTCAATTTTTCCCAATGAAAATTCAACCTAATACTTTAGAAATAAAGTCGAAAATCTATCAAAGAAATCTGACAGATTGTAGTAGCTTGATGTGCAGGCGTCTGTACATTTGTACTGTTCTGTCGCAATATAATGCCCTTACATATTTTGTGTGTACATAAATAAATATAACTTGCAACACGACCGTTTATCTAATATTTGCTGGACATTTTATCAGCCATTCAATAGATTAATCATTGTAGCTAGCTAATATTTCAAATAAAAGATAAAATCGCATTTCCTTGTCATTAAAAACTCGTGTACGTTTTATCAATAAGCCTATAGTTGTTTTTTATTGTCCAAGGAGACATTCAATGACTGCAAATATTTTTTTAAACTAATTGTGATATTCGTTCCATATGGAGGCATTATTTGATGATATCCGTTCCAAATACTCGAGGCATAAGGAATGGATATTATCAAATAATTTCTCCCGCTGAGCGGAAAGGAGTGTCAGACTTTTACTAAGTAAAACTCATCCATGTTCCTTCTTTTGCCCTTTATTTTCCGCGGCCGCTGTATCTCTTTCGAACAACCTGCCACCCCGGCAGGCAGTTGCCCTTTGGTGTTGGCCTGCCATTGCAGCGTCCTTTTTTTTTGCGTGTGGAAATCCTCAATGGATGTCCTCCGCCTTTGCGGTCTGTCAGACTCCTACTGACTAAAACCACACGGTGTTCTACTCGTCACTTCTGGCTGGGGTGCGGGGACACATTCGCATTCTACAAAATCACCCCAGCAGTGGCCATTGCAGTGTCCTGGATTAAGGTAGAGCGAGATTGTCTATAGCCGCCGTGGCCGAAGCTTTCACTTCAAAATAATTATCAAATGTAGTAAAACCAGTTTATACTGAATCATTCAGAAATGCTTATAAAGATCTCTGTAGATCTACGGATTTTGAAATATCTGATGTGGCAGATTGATTGGCAGCACCGCATCAAAGTTCCATTTTTTCTACCATTCATTTTTTTTTGTACTAGGAATAGATTTCACATTTGGCATTTTGGCGCCCTTTGTCATCTGGCGCCTGGAGCGACCACTGCACTTGCCCACCTCAGGGCCCGGCGCTGGGAAGTATGTTACTTTGATGCAGCCAAAGTGGTCAGTTAGTAAAAAATAAAATAATCAATAAAATACCTCTTTTTTATCCTTATTCCTATCAATATCCTTTTTCAAATACATGAGCACGTCCAGTGACTCTGGTCTGGTGGTGTCGTAGACCATGACGAACCCTTCAGCAAACCCGAGGTAGTGGCGTTGTAGGACCTGGTTAGCTGTCAGCTGCATCGTGGGGGATTGTGGCGGACCTGTGAATGACGGGGGTGGCGGGGTTAGCTAGATCGAGATCTTTCTATCTTAGTCACGAGGTTGGGGATGCACATCTGGGCAAATACCATTTATATATATTTTTGTATGGCACCTCGCAGTTTGACCTATGAAGTCGTTATCTACTTAACGGCACAGTCATGTGGATGCCTTGCATTTAAGGCCTCTAGCCAGGGACGGGGCAAATACCAGTGTGATATGTTTAGACATTTGAGAGAGGAAATCATCTTATGTAATACTGGATTTATAATTTAATAACATAATAATCCTTGAAGGGTTAGGCAGATATAAGAGGTGTAACTAACAGTACACCTTCACGGAAAATTATCATGTATGTCTTGCTGCAAAAGAGTGGAGTCTCCTAACACAAGCATATTTTGCTTAAAAGGAGGCTCCAATTACATTTTTGTTATTACCAATATTATATCTGTATTGCAAACTATTTTTATTTATTATTTGGTAAGTTATGTTTTGAGTTCCATGTATGAGGAGGCGAGTCTACTACCATTCACCAGGTGCAAATCCAGACTCAGTAACTACTACTGAGAAACTCTTGATGGGAAAACCCAATAATAATTTTCCGGACTAGGGAATCGAAGCAAGGGCCAATATATCCTGCCAGGGTTGCGAGTTCCCGGCTTGGGCGGAGCACCGCCGTGCCCTCGTAGAGGCGATCGGCGGCGGCGATCTCTCGCGTCCGGCCCTGGTTCAGGCCACGGTCCGGAGCGAGAGGGAATGGGAAGCGGTCACCACCTTCTGCGAAGCAGTAATGTTAGCGAAGGAGGTGGCCGGGCGTTTGAGGGAGAGAACATCTGCCCAACCCAGCCGCCGCGGGAGACGCCCATGGCGCCGGGCGCCGCGAGACGACTTCCGGCCACCGTAGATGCGGGCCTGTGGACGGTGAGCAATGGGTAGTTCACCGTCCGTCCGTCGATTGACGACAGGCCGTGTCGACGGCGCGTTCGTGTTTTACGCGCGCCTCAAAGAGAGTCAGCAAAGCAGAGGGGCTTGCCAGAGCCTCTGCCTGCCGGGGTTGTGGGTTGTTCGAAAGAGATACCGCGGCCTCGGAACGTAAAGGGCAATAGAAGAAACATGGGTGGGTTTTAGTCAGTACATGTCTGACATGCCCCCCCGCTCCCAGAGCGGGGGAAGTCATTGGATGATTTCCCACACGAAAAAAAAAAAAAAAAAAGGGTTGCGAGTTGTTCGAAAGAGATACTGCGGCCCCAGAACAGAAAGGGCCACAGAAGGAACATGAATGGGCTTTAGTCAGCAAAAGTCTGAAACTCCCTCTGCGCCATCTAGAGAGGGGAAGCTCTTTGGTAATTTCCAATTGGCAAAAAGGGCCAATTTATTCATTGTTAACCAATGTGGATATTGTTAAATATTTTTCAAAATTTTCTTATGATGGCATATTAATGTTTTCTTTTTGTACAATTCCTTACAACTATGTGCAATTTATGCGGTGCTTATTAAAGCTCTTGTGCAATGTTAATTTATAATAGCAAATTAAATTAATTAAAAATTATATTGGGCTATAAATTGTTACTTCAATTAGCAAATGGGTTGAATAAAACTTCCTTTAACTTAATAGAAAATCCAATTAAACTTTTTGGTGCCCACAACCTACCAAGTCAACAATTCATATAGCAACAACTTGAGAGGCAGGTTGTGAACAGATAGATAAATTATTGCCTGTCCCTGGGCACTTTTTACAATTCAATTCATGAACAATTATTGTGGAAAGGAGTTATGAAATCCCAGTTTAGCAGTTGTTGTAAAAAGACATTTGAAATGAGGTTATCATTATTTAAGTAATAGACAAGTGACCTTGCTGATTAGACATGAATAATGAACCGTAAATAAAAAGAAAACTCTGAGAAACGGTGGAACCACATATTATGGAGTAGGACAAAACAAAAATCAGTGTGATGTGCAGGTAATTGCTTCCTTACTTTTTAATTTATATACAAAATGTTTAAAACAGAACACACTACAGCATCTTACCCATAGACAGGCATCAAGAAATTAAAAAAAAAACGCCGATTTCCAAGCAGTGCCAGCCAGCCTGTACAAGCCCTCAAGCAAAAACAAATCAAACTAGACTAAACCTTTGAACTCGCCTGTAAGCGGGGGCTCCAGTCCCGCCGTATCATAGAAACAAACTCTCTCTTTTGTCCCCCTATCTGTCTCTATATTAGCCACATAAATATCCTCAATTGTTGGGTAAAAACACGACTTTAAATTTACATTCCCGTAAATAAGTTGTTCTAATACTGCAGTTTTGCCTACCCCTTTCATTCCACATATGACGACTTTGCTTGTTTTGCCCATTTTCTTAGGAATTTACTATGTTTTAGATAGGATTTCACTTTCGACACATCGCGAAGGATTTTGATGTTATACTTTTTATAAACGTAAAGTATAGGATACTATAAATGTCAACAAATTATCTTGAGTTGTTTATGTACTCGAAATAGAAAAAATCCAAATCATTCGTATTATAATATTTTTCTACTATCAATTTCGTAACCTCCACTTTCACAACTGCTGCTTTGTTGACAATATTCTTGATTCTTGTCAGTTGTCAATGTCAGTCGGTAGCGGTACCATTGATGTCAGTTTTTATTTTAAGTTTCATTCTACGCTTGAAAAATAAACAGCATAAAAATTCTAGTGTTCATACTTTTTCTCTTACTCAGAATACACTCTCAAATATATTTTGAATTTTTATATTATTGCAGTAAGTAAATAGTCAACCAAGTAATAAGCATTCTGTCAATAATATTCCTACTGTATGAATGATCGCAATTGCATGGATTGGGCTGTATGCTGTTTATCATAACAAGTCGAGACCGCATTTTAGTAAAGATAACTATGCATTATCACTTGGGATTGATAATTTTAGCTTCTCTCATTAATTATAAGTGGGTGTAATAAATCAAACCGTATTATATAATTTGAATCTTAAAAATTATTTGTTTACAACGCGACAATTACGTCTCATTTTATTTTGACATTTCAATCAATGAGTGTACATTGCATGACATTTCTTGACATTTGACAGCATGGCGGCCACGGCTTCAGATTCGGAGATCACAAAAAGTGATAAATATTCCATTTTATTGCCTACTTACAATGAAAGAGAGAACTTACCCATCATAATATGGCTTATAGTCAAATTTCTGGATAACAGGTAAGGTTCCTACTTCTATATTTGCAACTTTATTTGAAAACAAAGGTCAGTGTTTATACACGGATATTTACCTGAATTCTCGTTTATCTTTTCAGCGGATACGATTATGAGGTGATTATAATTGATGATGGAAGTCCTGATGGGACTCAAGATATAGCCAAACAACTTCAGAAGTTATACGGATCGAATAAAATAGTGCTTCGCCCTAGAGAGAAAAAACTGGGCTTAGGGACCGCGTATATGCATGGTATCAAACATGCAACCGGTAACTTTATCATTATTATGGATGCGGATCTAAGCCACCATGTAAGTATTCATTAAACAATTTCATAGCATTAGACATGCGATTAATAAAGTATTTCAAAACTTTCCAAAATGAATATAGAAGAAATTATAAATGAAGCTGATAGAAGATTAATAACGCATCGGTATCAAGAGAGAAAACAAGATCAGAATGTGTGATGTGATGACAAGGTCACAAAGATATTATTTATGAATTGTAGGGACAGCAATAAAATTGATAAATTGAATTAAGAAGAAAATTATTCATAATATTCATAATTATCTTTATTGTATTCCATAATGTGTGAAGATCTTAAAATAGGCTTAAAGCTAAGGTACAATTACGGACCTTGTAGGGCACAGCAAAAAGTGTAAAATAATTTTGAAATTAAATAAATCTATTAAACAAATAATCCTCAATATTAATTAACCAAATTATAACATTATTCATTGAAATTATTTGAAAGATTTCCAAATAAATCTACAGCAATATTACTACATGACTTTTCAATCATTATTGTTCTTAATTACAGCCAAAATTTATCCCTAACTTCATTGAACTACAACGGGAGCATGATTACGACGTGGTATCAGGTACGCGCTACCAGGATGGAGGCGGTGTGTACGGATGGGACTTCAAACGGAAGCTGATATCACGTGGAGCTAACTTTGTCACGCAGATGTTGCTGAGACCTGGGGCTTCAGACCTTACTGGGTCATTTAGGTAAGATTATTTTGGTTTAATTAGCTTAACTTTTAACCTTGTCTATATCTAACAACGGTAGAAGTTTATTTTCACAAAATATTCTGTCTAATATTCGTGCAGTGGTCAATAGTAAAAATGAGGTATGCGAGGCCAAAACCAGAGACAATCGAAACAGAGTTTCCTGGTGCACAAAGAGGCCTGAGACACGGGTTAACCTGCAATAAGGTCAGGAAGAAATATTTATGTGCCAAGTGCTTGTGTCAACATGACTGTTCTTATCATAAATTAGTGCATGGAATGGAAGGGACAACAAAGCTTATGTGTACATCATACTGACACCCCTCCCCCCCCCACACACACACACACATAGAATGTACATAAAAATAAAAATGTATCTAAAGTACTGTATTCCAGAACTTATGATTAGGTAGGTTAGGTTTACAAAATGAATTATTTAGTTATCTGGGAAATTGGTTAATCATGAAAAGATTCTTGCCTATTCCAGCTCTGATTTTGGCCACTGAAGTTTTAAATAAAAATATTACTGCTTGTATTTCAGGTTATACAAAAAGGATGTGCTACAGAAGTTGATAGACAGCTGTGTCTCAAAAGGCTATGTCTTCCAAATGGAAATGATTATAAGGTAAGAACTTGCGTATTGGAGACTGGTGAATTTATTATTTAGACTTCGGTATTTTTTTTTAATTTTTGTTTTTTTAAATAATTGGTGTTTGCTAGCTGACAAGTGACAATGAATGAATAATTTCTTATTTTTTTTATATTTTTTGTGATAATATGACAGACAGATGTGTTGCTGGGGAGTTTGTTCCGCCACTTCTTCCCAGCTAAAACACTAGGAGGTGGCGAAAAGCAGGGCGTTTTTGTGAGACTGTCTCTTGTAATGTGACGTTCAAAAAGTGCTGATTATCAGCCTAATTTGAATAAATGACTTTTGATTTTGATTGACATTCATCATGTTCCTGCCCCATGATTTTTGGGGTTTGTGCAACACTTTTTTTTCTTTGAACGTCATGCTATCAAATACTCCATTTTCCATCTATTTGTTCCTTACACAATCCATCCATCTTTTCTTTGGCCTTCCCCTCCCTGCATCCATTAATATTTATGTAAGTGTGGTCGCGTCTCATCACATGCCCATTCAAAGTCATAGTCTGGTTAATCAGAAAAACAATAGTGGGTTGAACTGCAAGTGCTACCAAAAAAGCGCCTATTTTATTTTTTTAAACTTTTCCCCTTACTAGGTATTTCTCCTGAATCGTGGGTGCGTTTACAAACATTTAAATTCACATACACAAACAGCCAGACCCGAAACAACTATCTGTAGGCCAATATTTGTTCCGTGCGAGGATCGAACTCGCGACACACCGCGCTGCAGTCGATCTCTCAGCCACTGCGCTAACCGTGTCGTCAAATTGTGAATTCAAAGACAGTTAACTCCCTTAAAAATTTTCTAGCAACAAAAAGTTCTATAAAACAAAATAATAAATTGACGGGCCTCTTGGTCTAGTGGTTAGTGGCCCTGACTGCTGAGCCGGACGTCGTGGGTTCGATTCCCACCCAGGACAAACTTTGTGTGATGAGCATGATTGTTTGTTCTGTGTCTGGGTGTGATTTATCTATAATGTGTATGTATTTATAAATTATATAAGTATGTATATCAGTTGTCTGGTTACCATAACACAAGCTCTGCTTAGCTTGGGATCAGATAGCCGTGTGTGAGTTGTCCCAAGATATTTATTTTATATCTACCAACAGTAAGGATTTGAAAGCTATTTTTTTTTATTCTCGGTTTGGTTCAACGCTTGTTGGCTCTCTGGCTGCTACTGAGAAATTGAAGCTGGTTGAAAGCCATAGATACACCCAGTTCGCGAATTAGATTGTTAGAAACTATTAACACTGTTATGTGAGCGACTCTTAGGGACACTTCTAAGCTCACCGTCCGTCCGGCTATTGACGACAGGCCGTGTCGATGGAGCTTTTGTATTTCACGCGCGCCTCAAAGAGATTTCAGCAAAGCATGGCCTGCCAGGGCGCCACCACCTGCCGGGGTTGCGGGTCGAAAGAGATGCCGCGGCCCCGGAATATAAAGGGCAATAGAAGGAACATGGGTGGGTTTTAATCAGTCAGACACTTCCCCCGCTCTGGGCGGAGCGGGGGAAGTTATTTGATGATTTCCCATCCCCAAAAAAAAGGGACACCTCTACCTAAGTGCTAGGGGGTTAATAAACATGATATAACATTTTGTTTAGATAAGAAAAAAAAGTTGAGTGTTTAATTAATACAAACATTGTTCTTTCCAGGGCAAGACAGTTGGAGTACACTATCGGAGAAGTGCCAATCACATTCGTGGACCGCGTCTATGGCGAGTCGAAGCTAGGAGGCTCAGAGATCATACAGTTTGCCAAGGCATTACTGTACTTATTTGCTACCACATAAAATAACATTTTATATTTCTACATTCCATAAACAAGGCGGGCTTTCTTTGTGCGGGGAAGAATGAGTTTGATTGCTTTGCATGCAAGTTGCGTGAAAAGAAGAATGTTTAATTAGCAATAAATGCCGATCTATCAATCTGAAAGACCAGACATGATGGCATAAATAATGTCCATTGCCATATCTATGCATTGTCCTTTGCAACCTGTCGGGAAACTTCTAGATACTTGGACAATGTCAACCATCATAGCTAGAAATACATATGTTTAAAGTTGTGGATTTTTAATTTTTTAATGCTTCAACTGGTTAATTTGCACTATTAATCTATCCAGTCAATGTAAAGTCAGACAAAATTGACTTTATGAAGTAAAACTCAACATCTTCCTTTTGGTAAACGAAATATTTTATTAAATTGCACAGCTGTAAAAAAAAATATAAAAAAAAAATGCTAACCACTCCGATCCGGTTGATGGCCCATGGGATTTAAACAAATCTAAGAAAATATGAGTGTATTTATACATACAGAAGGCACACATCTGCTTAACCTCATCGGAATACAAGCATAATGTTATTATAGTCCACAACTGATTTTATTAGTCTATTTATAAGCTTTTTTATTATAGTAAAATCAGCATTATTATGCCAAACAGATTAGAATTAAAAAATAAAACGTATTTTTTAACAAAACACTAAGGCGAAAATGACATGCAGTTATTTTCAGCGGTAAATGTTTGAAACACGATAATATTGTATAATAATGTAATAAACTGATCTTACACGTGTTAATAAACGTCTAGAAAATTATAAATACATATAATTTTTAATAAATTGATATTTTTTAATTTTTAACTGCTTTTTTAATTAAGAAAAACCCATACACCAAAAGTTTAATTTGAAAAAAACTATTCTTTAAGTTTATTAAAACAAAGGTACACAAACGTGAATTCAAACTGTTTCTGTGCAAGTTGTCGCATAATTATTCACATGTCTGTAGAAAATAATGTTGCTTATAACTAACATTTTATGTACTCAGCTGAAATATAATTACGCAGTAAAAGTTCAGTTCAATTATTTTCCAAATCATATTGACACACAGCAAAGCCATAGCCACGAAATGTTGCGTTTTTTATTCACCATATTTTGTTCTTATTTTGAATTTATCAGCTAAACTTTTTAAATCTACAGCCTTTGATGAAACAAGTAGAATGCGTTCAGAAAATAGTGAGTCTGTTGACTTACGATTTTTATTAGTAGAGGAGCCCCGTTGTGGGTTTTAAATATAAGTGGTGATTAATGATTGGCTCCGAAATCAGAATTATTTATTTACATTGTCATTTAATAAATACTTTTCCCGTTCGTAAAAATGTACGAAAAAGCATAGGGACTAGGGACAAAAAAATAAACAACATCGTAAGCAAAAAAAAACGATACGCTACGACGAGCACATGAATGGGTTATTTTTTTTTCTCACAGAATACTGTCCACTATTTCGTCGCATTTCTCGTACCTTCGATAGCTCAGTTGGTAGAGCGGTGGACTGTAGCTGGTTTCAAATTGTCATCCATAGGTCGCTGGTTCAAATCCGGCTCGAAGGAATTATTTTTGCATCTTTTTGTAACATTCACTTTTTCTTTAGTAAGTGTAACGATAATAATTGTGATAAGAAATTAAAAAGTAGACAGTTATTTATGTATTTTATGATGTTTAATATGTCAAGATACTTTTGTAACAGGAGGTAGATTTAATGATAATAAAAAGGTCGTAGTTTGTGTAAAAATGGCTCTACAAAATCAATCAGTCGAAACAAAAGATATTAATATGAAGGTCAAAAGTATTTCAATAACTTATTAAATGAGAAGAGCTGTTTTTCCTTTGTTTGCTAACTTTGTGTAGGTATGTACCTATTGTAAGGTCAAACAGAACACGTAAAAGAAAGCCTTTTTCCTTTAGTAATTTTTTAGATGCTGGCCGTATTTGCCTGGTGTTGTTAAAGGCCTTATTAGACCACCCAATTTCCAGGGACCCTAACCCTAACTAAGAGTGGTGTAATAAGACTTAGGGAGTTAGTGTCCCGATTTAGGGCGATCGGGTCATCCCGATCTGCCTAGCTCCCTAAGCGCCCTGCAGATTGGGTAATGTAATAACGTTTAGGGCGGTTAGGAAGCAAAGTTGCCGCGCGACTAGTGCGTAGCATGGTCCTTTAGCTTAGAGTATTCATATCGGAATATTATTTGGATGATTTACGAAGTCAACCGAAATCCTTTTGAATAGTGCAGGTTGAAAGCTTTTTAAATAAATTGTATTATAATCTTGAAAGTTTCATTCATATGCAGTGTCTTAAATTTTTTGAAAGAAACCGGGAAAAGTGTAATCTGTTCCACGCTAGTTACCCAAGCGTCAACAAAAAATAAATATATTTTGTTGACTCGAGCTCCGTTTTTTAATGCGACAATACGTTTATTTCTCTAGACATTCGCGTATAAACTGATTTAGGGCCCAATTCGCAGAGAAGTGTAATAAGCGGCGCACTAACTAGGGTACACGCCCACCCTGGATGCAGGGCCCTTCATATCGGGTGGTGTAATAGGCCTTTAAGAGTGTTCGGTATTTAAAAATAAAATCAGGTACAGTACTACAAACTACGAAAATCTTGTGACAGTCAGTAAAATTAATTTAAAAAGGCCCGTTCTGTCTCTAATCAACGGGCTTTTGAATGAAAAACATAATGGCGGTATTAATACTTATTCAGGTCATTCACGATGAGCGAAAAGGAACCTGGAACTGAGTGCGAGCCTAGCAGCAAAAATTGATTAGTGGTAGTTATTCCTGTGCTGCATTTTTTTAATGGCATCTCCCCGATCAACCTAGAAGGTTGTTGTCGAAGGAAGTTGTCTGCTTAACCAGACAATCCTGTTAGTGCTTTCAGTCAGTGAAAGGCTCTCAGCCAAGACAACAAACTTTAAAACTATGCCACGACTACACTCTAACCAGGCCAGAGCAGGCTTCGACCAAAGGGGCCAATAAAGTACAGGCTGGATTGGAAAAAACCTTGTACTCCTTCGCTTTAATTACTATAGCATTCCAGTAAAAGCCTGTCATTGTTGGCAATGCAAACGTCACACGTATGTTCTATCTTTTTTTTGTAGAAACGATATCGTTGCCCGCGAAATTGGAAAGAGAAAATTCGAATTTGGCCTACGATAGCGTTTCGTATTTTTTTTTAATTACCAGGTTTTGTGCGGTTACCTCTTTCTGCGAAGCAATTATGCTAGGAAATAACTATGATGTCGTTCGTTAATTCAATCATTCATGGATTACGAATGAGGTACACGTGGTTTTGCCACATCTATATTATAGCAGTTCGTCTTAAATGTGTGTAGATTTATTTATTGTGTGGTTAATTTGGCTTCATCAACACTGTATCCAACAGCGTTGATATGTGTGGTCGCTCGCAAGCCAAAATCCTGCTATCCAATAACAAAAAAACGTTTAATCATTCGTTCAATGATGAATCACAACTTTGACGTTTCAATTCATTCGCAAATCGCTGGTTATTTTTTGTGCAGTTGCATTGTTTTTAAATAATTGAATTGTAAAGTTATTATCGCGAAACGGATGTAGGATATCCCCAAAAAATGTCGTTCGGTAGTTTTGAGAACGTTGGGTCATTTAGACGAGATTGCGATGGGTCGATATTGCGATTCGACCAAGCTTGTTTACAAATTATCACGGATCAACCAGTGAGTTTTTGGAGTCAGTATGAAGAATGCGAGGGATGTGTTTTGCTGGAAACAGAGAAAATACCGGAAACTCGTGCCCTGATCTTAGATACAGGGAGCCCTATTAATTATGCTGTGCGAAATACCACAGCAGAAATATGCAAGGGTGAGTACAGATCATTTCTGTAACATGACACATTAATTGCTAAAATATTATTGTTCCGCTACCTTTTTTCTTTGTTCGATAGTAAACAATACGCTTCGACG
Organism: Ochropleura leucogaster; assembly: GCA_958449745.1. Lineage (NCBI taxonomy): Eukaryota > Metazoa > Arthropoda > Insecta > Lepidoptera > Noctuidae > Ochropleura > Ochropleura leucogaster. The sequence goes on along the minus strand of OY288221.1, from coordinate 12,152,665 downwards.
ATATTTTAAAATTAGAACGACGCGTTCTGAGAATAAAGAAAGATTACTGTTTTGCCATATAAAACATGGAATTAAAAATACTTGAATCATTTAAACAAAGTATTCGATTTGATAATAGTTTTTAATCAAATGAGTCACACACAGCTGCCCATTTCTGTTGCATAGAGAAAGTTTCAGTACAAGTATTATTTCATAACTACTTTGCTTGCACTTTTTCTAGACATGATATAATACTTACATAGGCTGTATGCAGGATTAGGTATTGGCAAGATGAGTAATACCTTTGCCATTTCATTAATATCTGAATGGCTTTTGAACAAGTCTGCAGCATTGCAGTTTTACATCCATTTTCAAATAAATCTTTTATGTGTTTAAGATAGCAGGTATTTTATTGTAGATTATAATATATTAAACTTAACATGTTTTTATTAAGTATTGATTTAGAATAAATTATTTTAAACCCAATATTTAGTGAAATCATTTTTATTATGTTGGGTATATGGCAATTATTTTACAAAAACAAAAAAAAAAACAGAGAAATGACAAAAAAATGGAATTTAGGATTTAGATTCTGTTTTTTTTTTTTGAATGAAGTTTCGTAAACACACAACAGTCACATCATCTGATATCCAAACATGCACAATCAATTATGAACCTTATCTTTTCATTGCTAAGTAAATTTTACCGAGTCATTAAACTGTAGTACATAAGGAAGCTAGGTAATCCAATAATGTATAAACATAACCCTATTATCTAGGTTCAGTAATGTGATTCATACTCCTTGATAGGTATTTAAATACATAGAGGTTTGTTATGCACTATGAAGGTTGTTGTAGTCAATGAATTATTGCTCAGTGAAACCTTGCAGTTAAATATAGTTTAAAATTATTAAACCAGTATTTAGAAAAAAATCTTGAGTTCTTTTTAGATCTCTGACTGTTTGTTTTGTAAATTATGTTGGTAGTCAGATGTCAAGGGCCTGCCAGCATCATCATCCTACTCTTGTCCTGTTGTATTAGGGGTTATTGAAACTTGTTTTCTTCTTCCATTCTCCTCTCTCAGACGCATGGCATTATTATTCCTTTCTCCTTTGTATCAGTCTTTGTTTTATTATTAACGGGCCTGTTGGTCTAGTGGTTAGTGGCCCTGACTGCTGAGCCGGAGGTCATGGGTTCGATTCCCACCCAGAACAAACTTTGTGTGATGAGCATGATTGTTTGTTTTGTGTCTGGGTGTGATTTATCTATAATATGTATGTATTTATAAATTATATAAGTATGTTGTATATCAGTTGTCTGGTTACCATAACACAAGCTCTGCTTAGCTTGGGATCAGATAGCCGTGTGTGAGTTGTCCCAAAATATTTATTTATTTATTCCTCACACATTCCATCTATATTTTCTTTGGCCTACCTCTCCCTCTCCATTCCTCAACATTCATATCTACCACTCTTTAAGTAACATGAGTTTTATCCCTCTTTATTACATGTCCATTGTTTCATACCAAGACAAACAACTCCCTTTCAATTTATCTGTTGTCTCAAGTGCCCGCTTGATACTTCTATTTTATTTTCTTTATTTAGGTAACCAACAGCGACACTTACAGTATTTGTATTATTGTATTATGAGCCAGAATTGTCCCACTGCAGGGCAAAGGCGTCACTTACAATATAAAATACATAATTGAGTTACAGTTTAATATGGATAATAATAGGATTCCCTATGTATAAATAAATGATAATATTTAATTCCAAAGTATTTCCCTAGATGAATGCCTTTGTGCTCAAAACTTTTCAATTAATTGCTGCGGCTATAAACAAACAAATATCCTTCCAAAATGAGAAGCCTGTGTCCCTCTCCAGTCCCCTAGATACTTGCATGTCAAATTTCAAACCAATTGATTCCATAGTTTAAGTGTAAAGTTACCAATGTTAGTTATGCACATCCCACTATTATTAAAAATGACAACATTTCTGAGAATAAAAGTACTGTTGTTACTTTTTCACGCACATGAACTATAGGATTAGGACAGGCTAGTTTTTATCCTAGTCTATGCAGTTTTAATCACAGGGCATAGCTAGTTTATTTTTTATTTATTTTATTTATTTTTTTTTTTTATTCAAGTATAAGTAAAACTATGATTTACATTAATCGTCATAGAGGAAAATTAATTCTAACTATAATGTAGACCTGCCTGATCTAGGTTTATGAAAACCTGTGTTTCAGGCCATCAATTTACGTCATACATTTAAAAAAGAGGACATTAGTAAATTTCTTAGTAGCTAACTTATAGAGAAGACACATTATTTTCAACGACTTATCAAGTAATTATTTAGGTATATAATATTAAATATTATGTTATTTTATCGAATGTAAGATATAATATTATGGTAAAATAAATTAACGAATAATGTTAAAGTAGATAGAGTAGATTAGGTAAACAGTGCGACTTTATTAGAGTGTGTACATTCAGACTTTATTTTACAATTTCTAGTAGTTTTTCCGTGTCTGCATAATTGTGTTTTGCCAGGTATTCCTGAACTAGTAGATTACACCTATTATAACTTAAACTATAAATATTTAGTACTCTGTTAAACTGGTTATATAAGTAGGGTCCCAAAAATAAGTAAAAACGATTAGCAAAAGCATGTTTCGTCCGAAGGTTAGCACAAACCAAATCTTTTCTCCTCCTATCTGAGGGTACTGGGTTAAAATAAAGTTCAGTGTGTTGTAATAAGATTACGTTCAAAACAAACAATTGACGCACTGTTAGCACCTTGCATGCTATATACAGCTGATGTGTAGGAAATCTGAAAGGACGAAAAGTAGCAACCTTTAAAACTGCTCGTTGGGCGCGTTCTAGGGGCAGCAAAATTGATTTAGCGACACCACCCCAGGATGTTATGCAGTAGGTAATAATAGATTGACACAAAGCCAAATAAACCTGCCTAATTAATCGAAAATGGGCAATGTGACGTAAGTTTTTGAAAATGTAGATTAGTTTACGCACTCTGGTGCATAATAAATCGATGTGTTTGCGGAAGTTCAGATTTGAGTCAATCGTAATACCTAGATATTTGATATGGTCTGTTTTCGCTAAAGTGGGACAAGTGCATGCAATGTCAGCATTATGTAAATTACAATTGTTATGCGCTTGAATGCTTAGATTAGTAAGAGTTGGATAAGCGTTTCTCATTGTAAATAATAGGTATTTTGTTTTGTTTATATTTAGTGTTAAGAGATTTTTATGAAGCCAGTTAGACACAGTATTGAAACCTTTCTGTGCAACATCATAGACGTCGACTGTTGATTTAGCTGCGAACAGTAGAGCTGTATCATCCGCATATGACATAATGACACCATTTTGGAGAGTCAAATTGCATAGGTCATTTATATATATTAAGAACAAGGTAGGACCCAAAATACTGCCTTGTGGGATTCCGTAACAGGTATTTTTAAGCTCAGAACTGATGCACTGACCTATTTTTACACACTGATGGCGGTCGCTGAGGTAATCAGACAACAGTTGCAATTGTACACCCCGTATTCCCATCATCTCCAGCTTGGATAAAAGTAAGGTACAAGAAATTGTATCAAAAGCCTTGGCTAGGTCTAAAAATATCCCTATTGTGTGCATGCCGTTATCTAGGTTAGTGCTTATAAAATTAGTCAGACGATGAACAGCTTGGCTTGTAGATCTTTTAGGCCTAAAACCAAATTGATGATCAGAAAGCAATTTATTACTTTCAAGATATTTTATTAATCTAGAGTTTATAATTTTTTCTAATATCTTTGAGAGGCCTGTTAGAACCGAAATTGGCCTGTAGTTATTTACACAACTTTTATCTCCAGCTTTAAACACAGGGGTAACAAGGGCTTTTTTAAGCAATTTAGGAAATACTCCTTTTGTTAAACATAGCTGAAAAATGTGTGTCAAAGGAGGGGCAATGAGGTATTTAAATCTTTTGAGTATGCTATTAGGTATGTCGTCACACCCTAGGGCACAAATTTCCTTTAATCCATCTATTATACCTACTACCTCATTAACATCGGTATCTAATAAGACGAAAGAGTTTTGTGTTGCGTATGTCATAGTTTGGCTTGGAATGGAATTACTAGAAAGTAAGATTTTCTCTGCTAAGTTTTTTCCTACGTTAATGAAGTAGTTGTTAGCTTTATTTGCTGCATCGGTAGGGCTTTGCTTAACGAACTTCCAATATGTAGTTGCAAGTAGGTCTTTCTTTTCTTCCTGACTTATGGCTCAATTTTATAGTTTCTACGAAGGACTCACGAGTGATGTTCGGCAATTTATCGGCCAGGTTTTGCAAGAAAATGCAATCAAACACCTCTTTTTCTGTTAGAGCAACGGGGACACCAATAACAGCAATCCTAGGACGGCGTTTGGATGGCTCTTCAATTGTAAGGCCTGAGGAAACTAGCTTCTGTGAGCTTTTTAATTTGTCGATGTCGTCTTTATTATCGGTGCTTATGATGACGCCTCCGTTTCTAATTTTTCTTAGTCCGCGGACATGGAGTTTCATTTCCTCAGGCGAGATAATTTTTTGTACCAACGTTTTGGTGTCGTCACTGGTTTTAGTTTTGTCGCTGGGATAAATAGCGACTGCACTGATATTTAGTGGGCGTATAAATTTATCAGAGCCTTTCTTCACCATGCTAGCATAAGAAGTATTTGCTGGTTCGTTTCGGCTCATTTTCGTTTCCACGACTTCTTTAAATTGACAGAGAGAATCCGCAACATTCTGCTGCAGTTGAAGGTGCTGGATGGTTGTGTGCGCTTGGATGGACTTTTGCTTCAGAGATTGGTACAACACAGCCATCTGAGACGTCCCATGGTTCACTTTTCGACAGAGATTGGTGACACGGAGTTTTTGGTCGGAATTCATTTTTCCCTCCGCCACAATCGAGCAAATTTCAGTCAAAATTGTGTCGATGGACCCTAGCCATCTCTGAATCTCCGGCGTAGAAACGACTTCAGCCGGTAGTTCGTTCTCCGTGGCTGCTGGCGGTATTGGTTCTCTTGTCTGAATTTGATCGGCATGCGGCGGCGTCGGTGGGGGACTTCGTCTTACCAATTTGCTGCGGCCGAAGGGGCTATCTCCTGGGTTCGACATTCTTCTAACACCGAAAACGCTGATTATCTAAAAACTATCTAGTTCATCTTTCACAACGAAAAAGGTTTGTTAGTCACACTCGACATTAACACAAAACACTGACTCAACAAATTATTGCAATAACATTATTCGTAATTACTCAAATCAATATCGTTATAATCAACGAAAAACACGTCCGCTTAGTCTCGCGTATTGGCTAACAGATAGTGTAGATAGGGTCCATAGTGGTAGATAGGGTAGATAGTGTTTAGAGTCTAGTTTATGATATTTGTATGAGTGGGACTCATTATTATCTTTCATTTGTAATTGAGCTCATGGCTAGTTTGACTAACAGAATACCTATCAACCTACGTCCAATACAAAATCAAATACCTAAAATATTAGCCGCTATGCAGTGTGACTGGTTATATTAGGTCATTTGTGTGCCGAGTGAACTTGTTATGCTGCATGAAGAAGATAATTATCTACAAATAAAATATACATATTGTTTACACAAAATATCTATAAATAATTTCTTTAACATACTTTTACATGTGCGATTTAATTTAAAACAGATCATTAACTTTGAAATCAATAAATTGACCTTTTGACCTTCAATAGATACATGGATAGACACTAGAGCCACCGCATTTAGCTTTCACATGCGTCCAAAATAGTTTGGTATTTTCTTTTATTTCTGACTAAATTTTCCATATTTATTGGACGTAGTTTTGGACAGATCTTGAAAAAGCTTTATAACTAATTTTAGTTTTTTAGTTCTAGTTAATCCAACAGGTTTTTATATTTCCTGAAACGCAACTCATATGTGTTTTTTTTTTCCTTGTATGTAAGTACCAATAATTGCTTTATCAAATAATGAAGGAAGGATAACGGTACTACTGCATGGCTTACAGTCTGGAATAAATTTATTTATTACAGTGTTTAACACTTATAGAGTTTCTTCAACATACTATCTGCTTCTGAGCAATCAGCAAATTGATGGTCCTAGTCATGTGTTTATTTTATCATAATTAGCCTTATACAAGATTTTTCTCTTGTTGAGCTTATTTTTTTTCAGATTGTTTTTTTTTTAATTTACACGTCATTAAGATCAAATGGAGGAATAGCGGTTAAGAAGCAAATAGATTCACTTACGGTGAATCTAGTTGCGTCAGGAGTTAAGTTAGGAGGATATTTATGAGGACTCATCCCTTAAACACATGGGTTCAAAAAAGTAGAGGAGAGGAGTCAGGAAAAAATTACGATTGTTGAAATGAATTTAATCTGAGACATTATAATATTTCTTAATGACCTCATTCTATACTAAATAAGCTAGCGTTTGGTTGCAACTCACCGGATCTGAAGTTGATCACTAAACTCTATTTACACTGGAACAGAGATGACTGAAACGTTCGAATACAGGTCCTTTGCTAAAAAGAAAAGGTTTTATGTACTTGATATTTTTAATTATTCATGAATCTCCATCACTTTGTGAAAATGAATAAGATTAGATTGTGTTTGATTGATGTTTCAAAATTGATTTGGACAAGTTTTAATAAAACACTAGCTACTCCACGCGGTTTCACCCATGCTGCTCAGCACCTGTTGGTCGTAGCGTGATGTTATATAGCCTATAGCCTTCCTCATGAAATGGACTATCCAACACTAAAAGAATTTTCCAATTCCAACCAGTAGTCCTTGAGATTAGCGCGTTCAAACAAACAAACTCTTCAGCTTTATAATATTATAGTATATAGTATAGATAGACAATAATAATATTACCTACACAACACTGACCACCATGTTTGGATAAATATGCAATTTCGCGGCACTATTACATATCAACATTATGCATACAGAGTATTACGATTTGTACAATCAGAAGATTGTTTCGATTATTGAATAATCAACTTTGTGAGAGGTAGCATAAAACTCAAAAATTCTGCAAAAATCAAGGTGCCCTTCGGGGTTTTAGAACACGCTCGCTCAATATCATTTCGAAATAAACAACCTCATTTGAAAATCCTCTTTTCATTTCCCGCGCCACATTCCGAATTCAAATCACATTTCTTTTTTTACAGGCCAGTACCAGTTCGGTGAATATGGCCAGTATACTCTCAACGTCACCAACGTGACGAAAGGGTCATGCGCTCCACGGATGACTGCGGAACCGGATGCGGCTTACCTGCCGATACTGACGGCGGTAGTCATTCTGTTGTCTATGGCGACTTTGTGGTATATCATCAAGGGTATTGGAAAGAGGGTGGTTGCAGGAAGGGTGTATGCTAGATATTTTGCTAGGTTAGTATTTTTGAAGAATAAATTCTGGAGACTCCTAAATCTCTTGGAATGTGGGTGAAGAATACAGCCTGTCTGTATTTTCAGAGAAGACAATGAGCTGGGCTCCGAGACCCGTGTCCTGACTACAGAGGCCAGCATCCCACGATCCCCGACCAGGTCGCGGCTGCGCTCCCTTGACATCTTCAGAGGATTCGCCATTGCTCTTATGGTGAGTTAGCAAAAACAGCTACCCTACCATGTCGTCTTAAAACAGAACTTATTCCACTGAGGGAAAGAGACAGAGCTATACAGGGTGTCTAACACCATCTCTTTCTCACACAGGAATACGAACTGCTATAACATATCATGGTAATCCTACAGGTCTAAACAAAACATAAAATAAGTAAGTTTTTTTTTAATTTCATTAGTGCATATAAAAGTATATAAGTACGGTATAGTTTCAAACACACTCAGTAAAAAGCCACTAAAAGACTTAAATTTTATTAATTGTGTAGCTTTTCACATCAAAAGTAAAAAAAATGTCATGACAAAATTATAATAATTTATAATTAGGAAATTACCAGAAAATAATAAATCGTTCATTGTCCTTAAAATGTATTTGGTATTTTTCTTATCTTTGTCCTTTAGTTCTGATAACTGAAACAAAAGGTACATTACACTGATAAGGAGCCATTCTACCTCATTCAGTATCACTATCAAATTTTTATCAACATCTCCAACTAGCTGTGCCCAACAATTTCACCTGCTGTTCGGCTCCTAAGTGCCGAAGCGTTATGTTACAGCCTGCCTAGATAATTGGGCTATCAAAGGCTAATAGAATTTTTCAATCCGAACCTATAGTTCCTGATATTATTGCGTTAAACGAAACGAACATTTCAGTTTTTATTCATGAAACTAGCTTTCGCCCGCGGCTTCGCCCGCGTTAAATTTGGGGTAACACAGTTCCCCTTGCGCCTTATTGATTTGTAATAGCAACGCTAAGTATTCCCTTTTCTTCCCTCTTTCTCATTCACATCCCACTTTTTTCAAAAAAATATTAGCCTATGTCCGTCTCCTGGTTCCCAACTATCTCTGTACCAAAATTTATCAAAATCGGTTTAGCCATTAAAGCGTGAAGAGGTAACAAACAAACAAACTCACTTTTGCTTTTATAATATTACTAGCTTTCGCCCGCGGCTTCACCCGCGTTAAATTTGGGGTAACATAGTTCCCATTGCGCCTTATTGGTTTGTAATAGCAACGCTAAGTTTTCCCTTTTCTTCCCTCTTTCTCCCTCACATCCCACTTTTTTCAAAAAAATATGTCCGTCTCCTGGTTCCCAACTATCTCTGTACCAAAATTCATCAAAATCGGTTTAACCATTAAAGCGTGAAGAGGTAACAAACAAATAAACAAACAAACTCACTTTCGCTTTTATAATATTAGTAAGGAAGTAAGGATTACTATTCAAATAAATACAACATAAAAAATAAAAAAAAATTGTGATTTCACATCCGCAAAAAAAGGCGACGTTGCCGGGGTTGCGGGTTGTTCGAAAGAGATAGAATAGAATATACTTTATTGCACACCAAAATTGAAGTAAAGCTGTTTCACAATAAAAAGCTAAATCTATGGTTGCAATGGCGGTCTTATCGCTAATAGCGATATCTTCCAGACAACCTTTAGATGGACTGTACGAATATAAAAATACAACGGGGGGTAGTTAGTACCGCGAGTTACCGCGGCCCCGGAACATATAGGGCAAGAGAAGGAACATGGCCCCACCAATGTTCCTTTTATTGCCCTTAATGTTTAGCCAGTACAAGTCTGGAACTCCCCCCCCCCGCTCCGCTCCACTCCGGGGAAGTTATTTGATGATTTCCCAACCGCAATAAAAAAGTGTGACGTTTTATTATGCACGCTGTACTGAGGATGTAAAGATAACGCTGTTTAAGGCCTTCTGCCAGTCGTTTTACACGTGCAGCCTGTGGACCATTTACACCCAGCGGGCATACAGTGACCTGCGTGACCAGTACAATAATTCATTCAGGGTGCTTTTGGGGTTGTCGAGGCGATGTAGCGCGTCAGGGATGTTCGCTTGCCTGGGTGTCGACGGGTTCGCCGCGATCATGCGGAAGCGATGCGCTTCCATGTTGGCGCGCTTGCGCTCGTCCTCCAATAGCATCCTGGATGTGTTTTCAGATCGGTGGGACTCTCCCCTCTTACGAAGGTGGATAAGTGTACAGACACACCTATCCACATAACGAGTGTGATTATAAATTTAATTGTAATACTAACATTAGGCTAAGTTACTTTACTACTAACAATATATGGATTTATCTGAAATCAATTATTTAAATTTAAAATAAAAAATTAAAATAAAATTAACCCCTTTCATTTGTTCTCAGATCTTTGTGAACGCAGGCGGCGGCGGCTACGGAGTGTTCTCTCACAGCGTCTGGAATGGACTCACGGTGGCTGATGTTGTTTTCCCTTGGTTCGCGTTCGCCATGGGAGAGGCACTGGTCCTCTCACTCAATGCCCGGCTCAGGACCTCGCTGCCCAGGCTACAGGCGCTGGGGCAGGTGAGATGTTTGATTAGTTCATTATTTGCTTAGCCTTTTGTGCGGGTTTCCAGTCTAACCAGATGCAGCTGAATACCAGTATTTTACATAGAGAGAGATAAAACTCCTGGGTAAGACTGAATTTCTGTCACGGTAGATACCAATTAGTATTTAACAACTATGTTGAAGACTAGAAACTAAGGCGCATCGCCCACACGACCAACAGTCGAGTGGGCGACGACTGCGCCTCGACTGTTGATCGTGTGGGTGAAGCGCATTAGTGATTCAGTTAGATTAATACTTAAATTCAATTCTTCAAAATATAATTACATAAATTGTTTGTTTATTTTGCAAGTAGGTTTTCAGAAACACTTTTACACGTTTTTTTTTTGTTAAACTAGATGAGGTCTGTGTTTCGTACCCGACTACTCTGAGAAGAAATAGTCGAAACAAAGTCAGAGGTCATAGTCTCTTTTAAGGTCCAGACAAAAAATCTTGGTCAACTTACATGAGGACTATGCAGATTAGTGTCTATAATGGTCTTTTTAAGAAAGCACCACTCGAACTGAGTGGACCTATCCAGTCAGTGCAAGCATTTGTCAGTTATCGTGTAGCTCGACTTATAACCGAAGGAGCTGAACGACATAATTAAATTGTTGTTGCTTTTTTAGTCAACACCTTAATGCAATAACTGCCAGATAGTCATTGCTTCATGAACTCTGCTCAATAAGGAGCCGAAATAAGGCGAAGCCGTGGGCATAAGCTAGTATATCATAACGTCATAAGTATGGGAATGATATGGAAGCGCGGAATAGCCTAATACAGGCACTGTTTTGCTGAAAAGGAGGCTCCAAATACGATTAAATGTTACTGTTTAATCTAATTCTGTGAAATAAACTTTATTTATTTATTTATAACCAACTTATACTAACAGTAATCACCGCACATACTGACATACAAGTTATCGGTTGTACATAAAACTTGAAAATCAAGAAAATTAAATACAGTCACAATAATTAGAATTAGCAAAAACAATTTATAATAGTTAAACAAATAGCAAAATATAAAAAAAAAAACAATATAACTAGGTACAAAATTATTTAATTCGCAGAGATATTACTAGGGGTAGCAATGGACTCTAGGTAACGGGAAGCAGTGCTCAGGAATATCAGCTCAGTACTTGTAAATATATCTATGTATTGAAACAAATGCTTTTAAGCATTTGTTTCAATTAAACCAAAAAATTACAGGCACTTTTGAATGTCAAGAAACAAAATGTTAAAGTTACAGTCCCGGTCACAAGACATAATAACTTGTGAAAATACTGCAGTTGCCCATTCCAAAGCGTTGATCTCTATGGAGAAAAATGGGCAAGAAACTCCATGGACACTTGTTTGTGTTATATTATGTTTATCAAGTAAATCAATTTCTCCATGCAGTGCAGTTATATTATTGTGCATTTTCAGGTGGCTACCCGATCTCTAATGCTATGCCTAATCGGTATAGTCCTGGGTTCATCAAACGCCTCATGGGTTGACGTGCGCCTCCCTGGAGTCCTACAACGACTGGCCGCCATGTACTTCATTGTGGGAGCTTTGGAGTGCGTATTTATGAGGACCAGCCAGGATATTACACCAGGTAAGACGTTAACCATAGGACCCTGCTTCTTTGACTTCCGTACGTTTTGCTCACGTGTTGATCACTGAAAACCAGCGCTGTGCTGTGGGCCCCCATAGCTCAGCATCTTGCTGAGTGTTGACCTACTTGTAGTAATCAGGGCGTGCAAGCTATTTTTGTTTGCTAAATGTTTGTGATGCATTGTGATAATTTTTTATTTATATCCTTTATTTACTTTGCATCTTAAAATTACATTTTTAAATATTTCTTAGAAAATAAATTTAGAATAAAACATTTAGAAATATAAAAATAGGTTTTCGCTGGTAACTGGAGCAGGGTCCAAGCTACCGGTGGTTAGGGCTCCAGAGACAGGAACCTCCTCACAATGCGGGCCGTATCGAGGAGTACTGCCTTCTGAATCAGACCCTTGATCCAACCACCTAAGGAGAGCTTCGACAGATGTTCCTCGAGGCTCTTGGCAATTAAGCCAATTTATTTATATTTTTATTATTTCGTGTGCTCCTCGTAATTACGGCTAATAAATATTTTTTCTTTCTTTCTAACCCGGCGAAGCGATGGGCCCAAAAGGAGATAGCTTTAAGAGCTAGATTCCGTAAACGAAGAGCACACGAAAATAACAATAAATATACAAGGCAACTCAAATATTTATAAATACATTTTTTTTTAATTTATTTGGCCTGTTTTGTCCCACTGCTAGCCAAACGCTTCCCCATTCCTTTATAACTCTCTCGGTGTTGATGCTTCCTCTGGTCAATCTGGCACAAAAAGTCCAGTTGTTTTTCCCCAAAGCAGAGCGGCCTGCTAGGGCCACCGCCTGCCGGGGTTGCGGGTTGTTAGAAAAAGATACCGCGGAACGTAAAGAGCAAAAGAAGGAACATGGGTAGGTTTTAGTCACTGATACTCCCCCTTGCTCCTGAAGATATTTGATGATTTTCCTTCCGAAATAAAAAAAGTGATCAGTAAAAGCTGACAAAGCAAATAATCTAAAACTACACATTTATATTATTTTAATCTATACTAATATTATAAAGCTGAAGAGTTTGTTTGTTTGTTTGAACGCGCTAATCTCAGGGACTACTGGTTGGAATTGGAAAATTATTTTAGTGTTGGATAGTCCATTTCTTGAGGAAGGCTATAGGCTATATAACATCACGCTACGACCAACGGGTGCTGAACAGCGTGGGTGAAACCGCGTGGAACAGCTAGTAATAAAATATTTGTCTCCCAGGTCGTTCTCTATTCCGTGACATCAGCGCCGGGTGGCAACAATGGCTGGCCACGCTCGTCCTCGTTGCCATACAGGTAAAATCCTTACTAATATTATAAAAGCGAAAGTGAGTTTGTTTGTTACGTCTTAAACCGATTTTTATGAATTTCGGTACAGAGATAGTTGGGACCCTGGAGATGCACATAGGCTAACTTGTGAGGGCTAACAGGAGAAATTCCTAGTGTGGGGCAACGTTTTTTTTTTAAAAAAAAAAGAATTTTATTTTGGTTTTAGATTATTAAATATAACTTTAATTTGTATGTCAGTATAACAAAATATAGCAAGAACGAGCTTTACTTAGAACATCCTATTAATGTAGCTACCTAAGTCTTACAAATGTTTTTTTTTTAATTCTGGGGGAATTAAAAAAAAATTAAATTACTCCTGTTTCGTTGGTGCGTTTACAAACATTTAAACTCACATACACAAACAGCCAGACCCGGAACAACTACCTGTAGGCCATATAAATATTTGTTCCGTGCGGGGATCGAACCCGCGACTCGCAGCGCAGCAGTCGATTATGACCGTGCCATCATTATGATTATGTAATGTCTGTCTTTTTGTTTGCGCATCTAACGAGCTGATGGACGCTACTGAAACTACAATACGCCAAATTTTGGACTGACTCAATTGAAACTGTTAACGACACTTGTTAATATTATCAATTTTTATTCGCAGGTGTGCATAACCCTTTTGATTCCTGCCCCGGGCTGCCCTCGCGGCTACATGGGTCCCGGCGGGTTGCATCTGTCGGCTGTCAGCAACGTGTCGCTCCAGAACTGTACTGCGGGCATCGCTGGCTATATAGACAGGTATAATTTTCTTCAATGTGGCCAATGGCCCACCCTTTGTTCAATGGAGTAACCCTTGAAGGTGACTGTTATTGTAGTGTTTCGGGGATGGTAAGCTGTCCTGACACACATACAAGTATAAATAAATACCTGGTATCCTCCAAGGGTTGGCTGTGGTGAGTAATTTGTGTAAAAAAATTGATAGATGTAGCGGAAGAGAGTGTCAGACTTTTACTGACTCAAACCCATCCATCTTTCTTCTGTTGCTTGTTGTTTTCTGGGGCCGCTGTATTAATTTCGAGCCAACTCGCAGCCATGTAGCCCAAGGCCGTCTAAGAAGCGGAAAGGCTATTCTTATTAAGCAAATACCTAGATAATAGTGGTCAATGTTCCTTTGTTAACCTCTAGAGCACCAGCGGTACAAAAACGTGCCAGTAAACAAGTATTACCGGTGAGCCCCGCTGGCACAAATTTGTGCCACCAAACCCCGACGGATTTAAAACTGTATTTCTAGTAAAGATAAGTCTTAAAATCAGATTACGCTTACGATAACAGCTCGCCCGGCGGTGTTTGATGGATAGTTGACGAAAATTATGGTGGTCCTTGAAAAAAAACATATCTTTAATTATTATTTTTTCATATTTAAAAAAATATATCAAAAGACGATGGATAGGAGTATGGTAGCCGACGAGGCCAAAATAATGTTTTGTAAGTTAACAAAGTTAATTCCCATATTTCTGTAACAGACTGATCCTTGGCGACGCTCACTTGTACAAGCGCGGCTCGTTCCACAAGATGTACCACACGACGGTCCCGCACGACCCCGAGGGGCTGCTGGGCATCCTGTCGGGCGCGCTGGTGGTGCAGGCCGGCGCACACGCCACCAGGATCATGCTGGCCTACAACCACGCCAGGTAATGTACCACGACTTAAGGGATCGTCCTTCGACGCGTACCTTGTTTATAGGATACTTTCCTTTCTAACTCCAAGGAATGAAAATTATAGGCCGACTACTTTATGCGTTGCCCATAAAGTAGTCGGCCTATAATTTTCATTTTCTTCTTTGTGTGTTGTGTTATTGTGTTGTTATTCAACCTCCGGGGCCAGTTCTTTATATTTTAACCGACTTCAAAAAAGGAGGAGGTTCTCAATTTGGTTGGAATCTTTTTTTTTAATGTATGTTCATCGATCACTCAGCGATCCCTGGACCGATTTGCAAATATTTTTTTTTGTTTGATATGGTATACTTCCCAGGTAGTCCAATATCAATTTTATTTATATTGCTTAGGTAGTTTATGAGTTATCGTCTACAATACATATTTTTTTCTCTATGTCTATATGAATGATTTTATTAATATTTTAGTAACAATGGAAATACTGGATAAAAGATATGTGATTATACCATTACTA
The DNA here is from genome assembly GCA_958449745.1 of Ochropleura leucogaster. Lineage (NCBI taxonomy): Eukaryota > Metazoa > Arthropoda > Insecta > Lepidoptera > Noctuidae > Ochropleura > Ochropleura leucogaster. Next base: position 12,137,605 of record OY288221.1, on the reverse strand, counting down.
AAAATGCTTAAATAAAAAATCTTTTGTGAAAAAAATAAAATCGATTTCTAAGCCAAGTCAGTGGCAAAAAGGCAACGAAACCAACAAAAGTTACCGACTTCCGGAAGTATAGTTTTTTTTTTGGTAGTCGCTTTTATTTTTATATATTTTATAGTTTTTTTATATTTTTTGTTTTTGTTGCCAGGGCCCGCATAATGCGTTGGGTATTCTGGTCCCTAATCTTCGGAATCACCGGCGGAGCTTTGGCCATGTTCACTAAGAACGGAGGTCCGATACCAATAAACAAGAATCTATGGTCGGTGTCTTTCTGCCTGGTGACGTCATCGATGGCGCTATTCTTACAAGCCGCACTGTACTTCATCGTGGATCTCAAGACCAAGTGGGGAGGCAGGCCGCTGTATTATGCTGGTGAGTGCTGAGATGTTTTGGGGCATTGTGGCTCTAATTTTGGGCAAGTTTGTCTCAGTAGGGTAAAAACAAATAAAAATAAGTGTCCCTTATTTTTGAATAATCTAAAAGACGGACTAAATAGAATGTAATTACTTTGATCCTGGAATCTACCTTATTGCCCTAATTCAAAGCAAGGGTGTCCCAAATGCCCTAATTCAAGGCAATGGGTCACTAATAAGGGGTGTATTTTGACCCCCATTTGCGGTGCTGGTACCTAGTTGTTTCTTTATACCCTGAATAAAGATTAACAGGCCCTTGTTTCAAGCATTGACCAGAATCAGGGTCGGTAACTATCCTTGATTAGGGCAGTTCCCTAATGTCCCATCATTAGGCAACCAACCCACTCAAGCACTAAATCTGTACTTGGTAAATAAGTTTGGACCTTATGGTAACTAAATTATGGTCCTTTATCTAACGTCTCTGATTATCGCCTTACGGGGCGCGACTAATCGTAATATCTTTTTCTCTCCACAGGACAAAACGCCCTCTTCCTCTACATCGGAAGCGAACTCCTCAAACGAAACTTCCCCCTCCACTGGGCCATCCCCTTTCCAAGCCACGCTCAACTCCTGGCCACTAACGCCGCCGCCATGCTTATATGGCTCGCTGTCGGCGTAGCATTGCACAGGAGACGCGTCTTTATTACCCTGTAATACGGTCTAATTTGGTATAGCCGGTACACTGTAGTAAAGTCCGATTTAGGTTAGCAAAGCAGGACTAAGGAGATAATTGAATTTTGATTTCGAAAATGTTTTAAAGCGAGAGTTATGGGAAAAGTATTCTTGCTACAGTGTTTTTAAGCTCTTTTTTTGTGTGGTAGGATGGGACTGAACGAATTGGATTTAATATATTTGAATAGGATGATGTAAAAGTGAATTGAAATATTAAATGTCGAAAATGCCAAATTAAAGTCCTTAAAAATCGACAAAATTTTTATTCTTTGCAAAAATCAAAAGATTTTTTAATCAGAATAGGACACGGCCATTTTATTTGCCTTTATTGTTAAACTTCATAATAAAAATGTATTCACCATACAAGGTGCATCCCATCCCGAACATTCGTTGACTAAAATAAGTACTATTACTAACTAACGAACATTCGGAGATGAATGCTCGCGGTGTGGATGCATCTTTAGAACTAAATAAATCCGAAAGAACCGGTATGATGTAAGTTTTAATTTTACATGCAAACACTGGATGGTCAAATAAAAAAAAATAATAGATGCAGACCGAGAAGTAATTCTGCTTTGATCAAAACTATGCCATGTCAAGAACGAACAGGCCTCCCATGAGGTACAGGTAGAGATTCACAGGGAACACCATACCCCACGTCTGCGATAAGGCGAAAATGCAACACCAGTTCCATCGAAAGTTAACGAGGTAACATTGAATCAACATCATCTGCCTAGCGCTTTCACAACCATGTTGAAGTCGGGTTCTCGTCCCACCGGATGCAGCTGAATACCAGTATTTTTACATGGAACGACTGCCTATCTCACCTCCACCACCCAGTTAGTACTGGGTAATACTGTACCCCTTGGTAAGACAGGTTGTCAGACTTTCGGGCCACTGACTACCTGTAACGACAGCCACAGGTCTACAAATGATAGCAGGGACTAACAGCTTAATGTGAAATTGAATGGGGAGAAGATAATTATATAAAAATAATTGGAAGACAAATAAAGAATAATTCGTAAGCGTTTTGCTCAAATATTAGATGACATTGGATTTTGATGGGAAGATAATGGAAAAATGTATATTTCTAAATCTTTTATTTCACTTGTTGAAGAGTAAAAATGTATTATGATAATAAAGATTGAATAGCAATAAAAAAATGTATTTTTCTATTTTTTGTTTAATTTTTCTTTGTTTGCGCATTAATAACTTGTCATGTATAGAAATGTATAATTATTAATTAAAATATTAGATTTAGTTATGTAATCGACTTAATATGGAAGCCAGTTTTTTGTTTATACGCGAGGTAGGATTGCCATATAAAAAAACCTTTTTTTTATTTTTCGTTCGTCCAATTTTTATTTTGATGGTAATTTTTTATATTCATGAAAGCAATTCTAAAAAGCTAATATGGCAGTCCCATTAGAATCTCGCAATTATATCCATTATAAATACAGAGTGTTTTAAAGATAAACCGACACACGTAGGCTTAGAGAAACGGTGAGTCATATCGTTGTTCTAACCATGTCTTAAGGGACACGTTAATTAAGATAACAATCAAAATAAAATGTCGGTCGTAGTTCCACCGTCACACTTCTCTAAACACTCTGTAAATACAGGCTGTAATATAATATACGCAAGATCTGACGTGCGGTCTCTCAGACCACGTAACGGTGAACTTTGGTTCTGTGACTATTGGAAATACAATTCTTTCTTTAGTTTATAATATATTTTGATTAGCTGATCGCTTCAGCTCCTATATAGCAAGACATTTTTTTTGGAATAGGCAATATTCGAAAAAAATATTGGTCTTAGAACAAAAGTTGTTCAGTCTGGGAGACCATACAAGAAGTCTTGCGTTTATTATATACACCTTGTATATAATAATTATAATATAGTAGTCATTTCTTAGAACCACGTATAAAAATGACGTTATAATCATTATTTTCTTAAATAATAATCCATGATATTAAAGAATAGTTATGGTATAATTGATTCAAAACACGAGCGTGTTGCAATCATCATCGATAATTTTAAAGTCTTAATTCGATCGCTCGTGATTTTTGTTAGAACTATTGAAGAAAATGTTTAAATGAGAACTCGGTTTTTTATTTTAAATATCATTATTACACTAACTTAATTTTATTATAAAAAAACTTGACGAAAATGTATCTAAAGGAACGATGTCATAATTGTGTCTTATAATTATTAAATGGGTCGAACAAAATATATAAGATCGTTTATTTTTTTGTCAAGTTTCAAAGATTATAACTTCACGTGATTTTAATAAAAAGTTAAGTTTAAATTATTGTTTTATTTCGAATGGCAACACTAATGCCCTTATTTTTACGCACTAGTAATCAAATTAATTACCTTTGTTTATCATAAAATTACTGCCTCTACTGGAGGTCTAAAATGGCCGCAAAAAATCAAATCATGTATTTGAATGTCATGAAACAAAAAAAAGATGCTGCTAGTCTGCTACAGTCTCAGTCACAAGACATAATAACTTGTGAAAATACTGTAGTTTCCGCTTAAGCAGAATCATAATAGTTTATAATTAGGAATTACGTTCCTATTCCTAAAATGGTCACTAAGTAACAATTAAACAATATTAACTGTATCTGTGACCATTTTAAGAACTTTCACGTAATTCTTTATATATTCTTAACCCTTGCGGCTTGTTCGAAAGGCGGCGGCGGCTCCCCGGCAGGTGGATGGAGGCCCTGGCAGGTCCCTCTGCTCTGCTGACTTCTCTTTGAGGCGCGCGTGGAACACTCGTCAATAGATGGACGGACGGTGAGCTACTCACTGTTCACCGTCCACAGGGCCGCATCTACGGTGGCTGGGAGTCGTCTCGTGGCGCCCGACGCCTGGGGCGTCTACCGCGGCGGCTGGGTTGGTTTGAGGTTCTCTCCCTCAAACGATCGGCCACCTCCTTCGCCAGCATGACTGCTTCCCAGAAGGAGGTGACCGCTTCCCATTCCCTCTCGCTCCGGACCATGGACTGAACCAGGGCAGGACGCGAGAGATCAGATTTAGACCCCCTGACCTCCACAACCCAGTTAGTAGCGGGTAATACGTTACCCCTTGGTAAGACTCGTTGTCAGATTAAAAGGCCACCGATTACATGAAGCCCATGTCGGAAATGATTAGGTATCGAATTTCTACAAATGACAGCTAGGACCACCTGCGTAGGTACATAGACACAATAGTGTTTACCTAAATTCAAAAGGCCGCAAATAAATACAAATTGTAGACAAGCGATCTCATCTAAATTTATAGCAGCGTGGGAGATCGGACATACTTACGCTTTTTATAACCTTGAACAAAAAGACGTCCAATGAAGTTAGTTTAGAAGAAACAGTTGAGCATCGCGAGTGTCGTGAGTCGTGAAGGAAATATTTGTAAATCGTTCTAGTGTATTTAAAACAATTGGGAATCGCGTCTGATTTTTTGGAACACATTAAATCGTCTTTTGTCGACCACCAGGTAGATATTTATCATGTACGACGTGCGCGTTTACACTAATATTTTGAACAATTTGTAGTTTGTTTTCAAGAAGTCTTGTGAAAAACATGTACAGACGCCTGCACATCAAGCTACTACAATCTGTTAGATTTCTTTGATAGATTTTCGACTTTATTTCTAAAGTAGGTATTAAGTTCAAGGTTCATTGGGAAAAATTGACAGTTTCGGGTAGCTTGACCTGCAGGCGTCTGTACCTATCCATCACTCGTATAGACAAACGTTCAGAAATGTATTTTTATCAACTTTTTGTTTGTATTGAATTGCATATCGGACTCTCTGCAACTCGACTTCAGAACATGGACTTCCCTGCCGGGGTTGCGGGTTTTTCAAAAGAGATACCGCAGCCCCGTAACATAAAGGGCAAAAGAAGGAACATGGGTGGGTTTTAGTCAGTAAAAGTCTGACACTCCCCCCGCTCCGCTCAGAGCCGGGGAAGTTATTTAATAATTTGCCATCCGCAAAAAGCATGTATTTGCGTACGATCTCATTTTTTTTTTGTTTAAATTCCGACAAGTTTTTTAAGCCTTTAGCTACTGGTTTTAGATGCAAACGATAAACAAAAAACACAGCACAACATGTTTTATACTATGACGTAAGCGCAGCGTAAAGTTAGGTCATTCATCAAACTCTCGACACAGCAATCAATTTTTTTACGATACTGTTTCACAAACAATAGTATTCGCGGCTCATTCGTCCATGTGTACGCACGTTTCAACATTTGGGATTACCTTCTCTGCTGATACCGATATCCTTATCGCGTCGTATCTTAATATTATTGTGTAATTATCTATATAATATCATACAAGCTATAGTACCTAGAGGGCAGGGTACAGATATTGTTTTGTTTGGTTGTAGAATAAAATAGAAAAAAAGACAAGATGGGAAATTTAATTGCCGGGAGTATGGGCGAACAAATGAAGAAGAATCAAGAATTAATGCAACAAATGAATAAAATAAAGGTGAGTTTTCTAAATATTTATGTGATATTATCATTTGTTTAAAATAATTGTATTATTCTCTGGCGAGTAGTTATAATACAATAATTTCTGAACAAAATTACATGTCAACATCTAATTAAGTAACCCGCCTCTGACCTTTCCTGGCGCAAAAGTGCCCATAACACTAGCCGCATTTCCGCGTTGGATGGCAATGGACAACCTTTGCGCCAGAAACCGGCTGGAGCGGGAGTCACCACTGACAATGTTTAGCCTGTGCCCTAAGTCCTGAACAAAGTCCTTAGCGTCTTTACCCCAACTCCCCATGGTCTCCACTGCCATTGGCACAAAATGGTACAGCGGTTCCAATGGAGCATACTTCGACCTCTTCTTTGAAGCGGCATCTTCCGCAGCGGCTGACGGAGAGTGGACGGTGCGACACAGGTGGCTGGCGGCAACAGTGCAGACACATGTGGCGTCCCAAATTAGGCACTTACCATTTCTCCAGGGCACCAATGTCAGCCCGTCCGGCCTCTTTCCATCAGTTCTACTCAGACCCGGAGGTTCAAGACGGCAAGGAACGTTGGCCGATATAAGGGCTCTACGAACTATGTCGTTGAGAGCATGATGTCGCGGAAACCTTCCTGTGCAACGACGACAACTCAGAGCATGATGACCATCCGCCTCCACCATAGAACCGCAGGTGCATACATGAGGTTCACACACCTTGCAACCCAGGCGGAAGGCCACCGCCACCCGCAAAGAGTCGTCGTCGAGTAAAGTGCCCAGATGAGGCGAAGGCAGTGCGTGCAGCCACGCCCCCGATTCGGGTTGCGACACAGCTCGTAGTCTAGCCATATCGGCCCCGGATGCCTCCCCTAACAAATTTCCTTGAGCCCCCTTCACCCATTCGTCATCCCACGCGCGCTGAACGTGCAGTGCTGCAGGGATAGCTGCGCACGGGTTGAGGGCCGACCAAGCTGAAACAGCATCCGACACAAACGGTATGCCCACCTCGTCACCATTTGGATACAATAAGACAGTGACAAGGCTGGCAACACCGTGGGCAGACGCCAAAAAAGCCGGCAGGCCCACATCCCCCGCCCGACGCACCCCAAGACCACCACACCGAACCGGTAGAGCCGCCTGACTCCACTGGGTGTCACCTAGGGAGACATTGAGGATCGACTCCACAATTGATTTTAGAACTTTGTCAAAAGAAGAAACTTCCTCGGAACAAAGCCAAGTAGGGGTAGTTCGTAGCAAGTATGCGATCTTCGGGAGGGCAAAGCACATACGCAGCAGGACAATAGCAACGTGTGCGGAAAGATCTTTGAGACGTTCGTGAGCGGTAAGGAGAAGACGTATTTTAGCATTGATGGCCTCAGGAACTGCTGTTAGAAAAATAGGAGAACCTAAAAGGCTGAAATTGGAAGGAGTAAGTTCCTTGAGACCCGGTAAAAGAGTTTCAAAACGAGAGAAGTGTTCACGAGCCCCGTTACTGCAGGGGAAGAATTCACATTTCGAGGGATTCGCCTCCAGACCCAGCTCTCTAAGGCGTGGAATAAGAGCCTGTAGATCCTGGAGCACGTCCTCCGGTTTACCCCCAATAGTGCCATCGTCAAGGTACCACACATTCAACGAAGATTTAAGCTCAACAATCACTCTGTGTATTGCTAGACTAAAAACAAGTGGACCTAGCGGGTCCCCCTGCTGGGCTCCCACTTGAGAAATAATAAGATTACTGTCATAGAAGAGATTAGAAGGAAGTCTGTAGACCTGATGGAGAAACGGATAGAGTGAAGGAATTTTTTCCTTAACCTCTCTCAAAAGAACATCCCTTTCTAAGGTATTAAAGGCGTTGCTAATGTCAAGCTTTAATATAATGCTGCCCTCGTTTTCGTATCATTTAAGATACATATTCTATAAATCATGTTATCTTACTTATATTAGGTACTCGAAAGTTTGTTTGAATGTATGGATGTTTGTTACTTTTTCACGCAAATAGGTAGGTGGATTTTAATGAAACTTTACAACAATACAGTTTATACTTCAGAGTAACACATAGGCTACAATTCATAAAGATATTGTATATTCTAGGACCACACGAGTGAAACCGCGGGTCGCAGCTAGTGATTTATAAAAATAAATACAAGTGTTCATAGACACGGTATAATATTAATCACGCTTGAACTCCCCGAAAGGGTAGGCAGAGTATTCGATACTTTGCATGTTATGATTCAAAGATGAAAGAAGGTTTTGTGCTTAATCCGTATGTATGTCTGGCAACAGTTATATCAAAAAGTAAAAACAACTTTTTCAGATGGAAAGACAAATACAGTTTCAATACCAGATGCAAAAGAAACAAATGGCAATGCAGATAGCGGGGAGTAGGGATACTTTCCATTGGATCTCAGCGTTTTACACAACTATAGCAACGGGTCTTATTATAGGGTAAGTTTTATTATAATTTTAAACTATGAATAGGTATTATATTCAGTATCAAAGTATGTTACATTTGAATCTACTACAACATTAATAATTATATCTTTTTTTTTTGTATTATTTTGAGCCACTTGTGTCCCACTGCAGGGCAAAGGCCTCCCTTCCTTCCTCCCATTTTTTTCTATCTTTTGCTATTGTGACCCAATCCTTTGTCCGTAAAAGATATAATTAAATTCTACTTCTCGCATTCCCGCGCGAATCTTAGAAACCTTAAATTTCGCTCAAAATTTTCTTAAACAAAGAGCGCAGCAGTTGAGCACTTTTTTTTTAATTCACCATAAGGCATTAAATACATTATGGTTCGTTTTTTTTGCGCTGATGCTTAAACTAATGGACTAACTGGTCTTCCCCTACCTCACCATCCATCATCAAGGATGGTTAGGAATAGGAAGGCTTTCGACTTCCTAATTTATAGAAATTTGGATTAATTGTGTAAGAAATGAAATGTATACAGGGGAGAATGGAAGAAAAAACCTTGTTGCGCTGACCCCATAATAGGTAACATGAGATAAGTGCAGAAGGATGATTAAAGTGATAGTTCTTATTAATTTTTTAGTCTTTGTCTATCTACGATTACTAGCATTGATGCAGGGTAGCACTTAATGCCCTCGATTGTTCGAGCGAGGTCATGACACCTAATGGGTACGAAGGTTAAAGTCCAAAAACTTGCCGGTCAGGTTGCTATAATTATTTAATTATCGTGAAGCTGACGCAATAATTTTGATAGCAGTATAAGGAAAATCACAAGAAAAGGCATGTCCTAGGGAGAATCTAGAACCAAACATCCGAAGACTTATGTGACATGCAATAAGTAGGCCCACTAATAAACAAAAAAATTGAAATCCGTTCCACGCAAAAGGTGTAAAGAGCACGAAGCAAAAAGGCACTTATTGATCTGCATATCTATGGATGATGCTGATTGTGCTTGATATAAATAATATCATGATCATTTTCCTGCCCTTGTCCCATTCCATTTGGGGTCGGCGCAACACGTTTCTTCTTCCGTTCTCCCCTGTCAGTGTCAGAAGTCACGGCAGCATCTACTCCTCTCCCCTTACAAAATCCATCTATCTTTTCTTTGTCGTTACTCTCTCTCTTCTTCCATCAACATTGTTATAAATAATATATATATCTATAAAAAATGCTATCTATAAGATAATTGTATTTTCAATTCAAAAATCTACGTAAGTACCCATTAGGTTACGTTTAAACTGCGCGCTCGAGTACCCTCTGTTCGCGTGGTACTGCATTCTGAACCGAGGCCGCTCCTACTCATAAAGAAGAGGCTTGAGTACCCGCAGAGGGAGCATACAAGCTGATGATTTACAGACTGCAGGTCAAGCTACCTGAAACTGTCAATTTTTCCCAATGAACCTTGAACCTAATACTTTAGAAATAAAGTCGAAAATCTATCTAAGAAATCTGACAGATTGTAGTAGCTTGATGTGCAGGCGTCTGTACCTACACAAACTATGTTCAACTAATTTATTTGTAAAACAATTTCCAGGTTCAGAAAGACAAGGAAACCAGGTCTTTTGGCACCTTTGGTACCTCTCGCTTTTCCAACCGCTTACTTCTGGGACCTTGCATACGGAAACAAAATACATAGGATTAAAGGTAAGCTCTGTCATCGATCGCGATATTATCCTTTACACAGTCCATTTATCGTTTCTTTTATACTCGAAACTTTTCTCACGTCATTTTCCTCATTCTTTCGCATCACATGCTATCCCCAACCAACCGATTACCACACAACTTTTCAATCACCGGCTACTTTCGACTTCCTCTTCTGTACTCGTACTTATTTTATCCATGAACGTAACACATCCCTCTAAGAGCTGGTTCACATTAGGTTGAACCGACAGCTTTACCGGAAAGAAAACGGTGTCGAATGTATAATATTATCTATGGATTTCAATAGCACTTTCACATTAGTTCGACAAGATAAAACTTTCTGAGACACATTCTCCAGACGTTCAGCCAAGATTTCTGTCGGGCCGGACTTAATATTGGCATACTGCTTTGTATAGATTGGATTGCAGCTAGTGTGAACTGCAAGACCCGATGATCGGCCAAAAGGTCCCACCTAATGATAACCTAGCCTTAGAGCGAATTCACATTAGGTCATACCCGGCAGTTTTACCGGAACCGGTGTTGGATGCGTACTGGCGACCCGATAAAACTGTCGGACGAGACAATCAAATGGTGGAGAATATAGACATAGGTACCTTTGTATAGGGCGGCTATGGCTTCTTGTGTGAACAGTAAGATCCGGTGGTCGGCCAACGGCAAAACTGTCGGTCCCACCTATGTGAACCTAGCCTTAGTATTCTTTTCTTAGCCACGTGCAAATGCCTTTCTTTCATCCATTTTGTGGCCCAACCAGCGTGAGCAAGAAATGGCGCTAGACATCTTGAATAGCTGTCCATTTACCACGCTAGAATCATATTATGGTAAACACATAGGTCTAATAATTTTAAGTATGTTTCTAATAAACCAAAATATGTTTCAGCTGAAGCCGACAGTATACTGACAAACGAGGAAGATTCCCTCGTGCAAGTGCTGGGTCCCCCGCCGCCTTCGCCCACATTGCCACCCACTCCAGCTGCAAACAGCGTTTAATGTGCCTTTATCGCTGGGGAGACAAAACAAATACTTAGACCAGGTTTTTAGCAAAGCAGAGATGAGCGGAGCAAAGAAAAATTGAGCAAGATTTGAACAATCACAGGAGAGACAGACACGGTGATGAATTTTACCAAAAACCGCTCTGCTTGTCTTTGTTTTGGGCTAAAATTGGTAGATGTACCACCACACCGTACTTGAGTTAAGGTATTAAAAAAAGTTAAGGTCGTAGCACTCGTGAAATTCAAATCTTCTTACGCTAAATAGTTCACGTAATACTGAGAAGTATTACGTGAATTATTTAAAGTGATTCTTAAAAAATATTGTAAGTATAAGGCGTTTTCATAGTTATCAATTTTATAAGCCATGCCACGTGTGGGCTTCTACGAGTAGGTACTTAAGCCTGTATCATATACAGGCTGCCTAGGCTACGTCTAACTACTGTAGATATACATATACACACACAAAATAAAGAAGTATCTGTAGATAAAGCATAAGGCACTGACGCCTGACCACTTTTCACCATTTTTTTTGCGGATGGGAAATCATCAAATAACTTCCTCCGCTCTGAGCGGAGCGCGGTGTAGCGTCAGACGTACTGATTAAAACCCACCCATGTTCCGGGGCCGCTGTATCTCTTTCGCCCTAGCAGGTCCCTCTTGCTTTTCCCACGTCTCTTTGAGACAAGCGTGGAATGCATTGCATGCATGAATGTAGGTAATTGAAAAGTCAGGCTTTAGATTCTTCAGTTGTAAGTACTTACTACCAGCAATACGTAATGAATTGTAAAATGTTATCATACATTACACCGCCAATTTTTATCGTTTTTGTCTCCTACATATACCTTTATGAATAGGTGATAATATCTGTTATTGAAATCTTATCTTTGAGGAAAAAAAACATAATAGTGGCTAGTAGATTATTGGTACACACTGACTATTTATAGAATATTGATTACTTATCTTCGAAAGTTGCAAGTACAATGATATAAGTATGATGCAATCTTCATTAGAACTAAAACACATAATGACAAATTGTATTGCGTACGTAAATAGCATAGCTGCATTAGTTGCAAAACTGTGTCGCAGCTTAACGCCCACCTCCAAGAGGGAGACTAACATAAACAGCGTTCCAGATTCTACACTTAAAATTGAACAATACAAAGTAAAATATAAAAAAAAAATTGTAAAAGAGTATAAGAGGTACAAGAGGTCTATTCTCTATGGAATAGGGAGGATGCTTTGCCCAGACGGGTGTCGTGTCTGGTGGGCCACTTCCCTTTGTGGGCCGAGTGCTCGTATATATGCTAACTTCGCGTACAACTTTGCTTGCGCGATGTAGGATCTTGCCGTTAGTTCTTCAGTGGCTGCATAGATGGGGCTGTAGTAGTTTTTGCCTCTTCATATTTGTGTCGCTACAAGTGTAATGATTGTCTATGGGATGTATGTGTGGTGTGAATGTCTACGGTAGGGAAATTTTAGGGTTTCACTACTTTCACTCCTCTAGTTCTTCGTAGGTATGTGAGAATATAATGAAGCCATTTGTCAATATTTGTTTTTCAATCCCGGAGAGTACAAGAAAAAAAATCAATAATACTACAGTGTATCTTATGTTTTTTTTTGTATAACATCACAGCTGTATTCCTAATAGTAGGTACACCCGCATTGCGCTGGTTATGTTAAGTCCCATGTAATAGGGGGCGAGCCTAATTAAGAAACTCGTGATGGTAACGGCCAAGAGCGAGTCAGACTCGCGCACTGACGGTTTTGACGGTGTAGACTTAAGCCTGAAACTGCGTTAAACAGACACGCGGGTACACTCGCGGGTTTGTTCAGCCAATAACGCTTGATGAAAAGCTTGTAAAAATGTCTTTCGGCAGAGAATGACTAATTGTGAAACTGCAGTGTCGGTCTGTCATATGAGGCCAAGCGAATGAACTCTTTAGGTACTTGTGACAGGATCCTTCACATACCCACAGAGCTGACAGAGCCACGCTTGCAGACACGCGGCGGGTGTCTGTGGCGGGTGCCCGTTGAACGCAGTTTCAGCCCATAAAGGGTTGATTTTCACAGAACAAAGGGACCATAGAGTTGCATATATGGTCTTAATTTTAACTCGATATCTCCCCTGTTCTCGCGATAAAGGGTCTTGACAGACAGACAGACGGACGGACGGACAACAAAGTGATCCAATAAGGATACCGTTTTGTTTTCCTTAGAGGTACTTACGGGACCCTAAAAACCAATAACACTGCCCGACCCGGGATTGGGACCCGCGTTTGCGATCACTCGGATCACCAAGATGTTTAGAGTACCTACAGAAGAAATAACGGAGACCATTTTCTCTCAAAGAGAGTGACTTGGGTCCCAGAAATGGGCATAATATAAGCTAATGTATCTTATTTTATCACAATAATTTTAAAATAGGTAAGTATGCATTTGTTTGTGTAAAAACATAAATGACAATAAAATTAAAAGTTTAGTTTATATTTTTTGTTTTATTTAGACTAGTAACATTTTACTTTAAGTACTGGTAATACGAATAACTATTACCTAAGATTTAGGAGGAAGTTCCTCCTGTAAATGACGTTGGTTCCTCGGAGGAACCAACGTCAGTTACTGACGTTGGTTCCTCCGAGGAACCAACGTCAGTCTGGTCCGCTACATAGTTCTGGTCCATTCACATTAAATTTATCTTTACTTCTAACAGCACGGTCGGCCCTTGGTACTAGACTACCAGGCAACCTGCAAAGAGTTTAAAGACCCCTATAATGTTAACTGCTGTAATACAAAATAAGGTACTGTACGAACATGCTCTGCCCTACATAATTTTGTTTAAGGCCAAATGTAAAGAACAGCTGGAGTAAGACAGTAATTAAATTAAATTACCTATCAGCGCAGCAGATATAAAAAGCTAGCAGAAGACTGGACTAGAGGTCAACAGTTATTTTTTTTTTTAATTTAGCGCAACCGAAATACGTTAAACAAAACAACATAAAAAACGTAATACCTACTCAACTGAACACTAAACTCAACTGAATGAGAAAAACTTAAAATTAAACATCATAACAAGGATTAAAAAGAGTTGTACCTAATAGTTTTCTAACAACAACCTAATATTATAATTTAATGCGAAAGTTTGGACGCCAGAACATCGGACTTGGTTAGAACATTATCCCAGAAAAATATACTGTTCTCGTGGGACAATTACTAAACTCCACAATGAAGCCGGACATAAGCTAGAAGGAAGACGGTAACTTAAATCATAACACCCACGAACAGGGGGAAAACGCCTGTTGTCATCAACCTGCAAAAATCAAGACCCAGTGACTGTTACAAAAAACTTCTAATAAATAAAAACGCAATAATACTGCCCGAACCAGGAACCTAAAACTTCTAGCTCTACTGCTCAAAAGGACCGATGACCTCAATCAACAAACTCAGCAGTCCAGTGCTGGATAATCTCAAATAATGTTTTATCAAGTTAACACACTATTGAACAAGAAATTGAATACAAAAAAAAATAAGAAACTGCAAAAAGTTGGAGAATTTGAATTTTGCGGCGCCCTCTTATTAATTTAATGATTAACTATGTTTGGATAATTGTAATGGTAATTTATCAGTAAACTAAATTATGACAATTACAGTATATTATATTTATTTTACGGTTCCTTGAATAACTCAACTCAAGAAAACAACTGAAAGATTGATAATGCTATACGAAAAACAAAACGCGAATAACCTTCAAATAACATTGAAATGTCAAAAAGACGTTTGTTATCAAGAGCAATACAGTTATTCGGCGACCGCTCGCGAAAAACCTGTTCTATTACACTGAAAATCATGGATCCTAAAGTTAATTTGAAACAAGACCCAGCTTACGTAGAAATCCAGAAGTTCTACGATGCTAACGCCGACAAAATAAATATTCAGCAATTATTCCAACAAGATGCCGATAGGTTCAACAAATTTAGGTTTGTGGCTTTAAATTGTGTTTTTTATTGCTAATATGAATAAAATCGTGTCGGTTTTTATGTTTTTAAATAGTCCTATTAATATTTCATTGTTTAATTCAGCTATAGTCGTGTGTTTTGATTAGTTTCGTAAAGTTATATCATTGACTTTAAAGTTCTTGCAAAGGTCGCGCATGTACAGTTGTCATTTTTTTCGAAGCGTTTTATTTGCAATTTCATAGCAATGTCATTTAATTTTAATCTCAATATTGTTTACTTTATGATATAATGGTATGGCACCTTTGATAATAATTAAGTGGTTGGGTACATAAATGCAATCAATAAATTAATCACTTATAAATAACTGGTTGAAATTAAATCCCCACAAAAATATTTGCCATTTCCAAGTTTTTTTTTTGTTTTATCATGACTTGATATTATAATATTCATGTCAGTCATTATAAACAGGATCATTTCACAGTTTCAAGACATATTTTATGAATAAACATTAATTTTTTCTTGCCACAAAAAATTTAAGATACTGAAAATACTGATGGCTTTATTATACACATTTTATGTTTTTTTTTAATGCCAAAAATCAAGACTTTATAAATAAATAACCTTGCCAGTTTAAAAAATAATTGCTTTTGTGGGTACTTTCCACAAAAAGTTTTTGTTTAGAATATGCTATTGGTTACCTCTCAAATTACATGATTATTATTTATTTTTCAAGCATGCATATAATAATTGCTTTTTTAATCCAGTCTCCGCATCCCAACTCCAAATGATGGAGAGATCCTGCTGGATTATTCCAAAAACCGCATCAATGAGCAGCTGTGGGGGCTGCTCCTCAACCTTGCGAAGAGCAGGAATGTGGAGAAGGCTAGAGATGCTATGTTCTCAGGTTAGTACACTTCACATGCTTGTAGTATGGTACCTTTTGATTAATAGATCTTATAAGTCCTTAAACTAACATGGTTACTGACACTATTATTATAACTTGAAAGGGATATTTACCATATTTATTATTTCTAAAACACTTATTCACTTACTTGCTACTATATTGCCATACACGCAAACCTCACAGGGTTTATCTGTGCTGGCGAGCCGTTCATATGTTATTAAATATTAGGATCTACATTTATATTTATAAGTTAGTATAGTAACGTTTATATTTATACTTGTAACTTTTCGAACCTGTCCTATATAGCGCTTGCAGGTCGTCTGGTAGTTTGTTGAGAAAATAAGGTACTAGATATTCAGCTACCCTCATCCCATACACATTATGAAATTTTAGTAGGACATATTTATTTTTAAGCGTTATCCTTCTCAAGAAGTCTGGTCTAGAATTTTCTGTCAGCAGCTCTGGCCTGTTGACTTCCGTAAGAGTGGAAAAATCAACCTTTTTGAAAACATTCATTACAAAGCAGTGTCTAAATAGGTCGTCCTCACTGCTGTTCATTTTCTTTTTTATATGTTTAGGCGTAATTACTTTTAATATTCTTAGTTGTAATTTATATATCTCCGTTAGGTATGTATGATAAGTTCTCCCGTAACTGCTGAGGCCATAACTGATGACCGAGTCAGCTAAAGCCATGTATAGCATTCTCAGTGTTTTATACGGCAGTTTATATTTTAATATAGTGAGTTTACCCAGAATAGACCTCAGTTTATTGCACACATGATCTATGTGCAGAATCGGTTATCAACTATAAGACCGATGTACATGTGTTTATCGACTACCTCCAGTGACGGACATTTGCAAGTGATTGGCGAACTATGAAGGCAAGAATGGACGTGTGATACGATTGTTGGTGTGGTGGAGCATTTTGCGATGAGAGTATGTGAACTACTTTTGTTTTAGATGCATTTATTACTAATCCTACATCATGAGCCCACTTACACATTTGATTGAAGTTGTGTTGTAGGGATTTTTGAGCTTCGTGAATGTTTTTATTAGCGACCAAGATGCAAGTATCGTCTGCAAATTGGTGTACCGATCCTGAATTCATCACGTAGCTCATATCATTCACATAAAGTAGGTATTCTGTCGGTCCCAAAATTGAACCTCACGGCCCAAGGTTCGTGGATAGTAATTTTGTACTATACTCATTTTGTACTTTAACTGTGTTGTGTCTGTTTGTGTGATAGTTTTTTAATAATTCCAACAGTGGCCCCTGTATTCCACTTCGTGACAGCTTGTCAAAAAGTATATCAAAACGTAGCACATCGAATGCCTTGCTAAAATCTATAAAAAGTGCCAAATTTTTTATCATTTAAGCATCTATTGACCTCATCGGTAAATTCTCGTAGTAATTGTGTCGTGCTCTTATTCTTTTGAAAACCAAATTGGTTGTTGTTGATTATTTGTTAAGAGTTTCTGATATTTCGGAGATGTTGCAAGCGCCATAATCAAAGATGAACTGAAGTTATCGGGTGGATGTTTATGAGTTTATAACAAACATGGTAAATATCCCGTTTCAAGTTTTAAGATCTTGTTTAAATATTATATTTGTGAAGTTTCACTCACCTGCAAATTCGTTTAGAATAAACAGAAACAGGGATACTGACACACAAACGGTTCCCATAATCAGTACAATGATCCTGAAACCCCCATTTTTTTTTTAAATTACTGATGTAAGATTTCTATGTAGGGTT
Organism: Ochropleura leucogaster; assembly: GCA_958449745.1. Taxonomy (NCBI): domain Eukaryota; kingdom Metazoa; phylum Arthropoda; class Insecta; order Lepidoptera; family Noctuidae; genus Ochropleura; species Ochropleura leucogaster. The sequence goes on along the minus strand of OY288221.1, from coordinate 12,120,278 downwards.
CTGAATAATTTATCAAATGATATATGTGTTAACCAAATGTGCATTGGTGAACATCCAACCTGAATATTACCTTCAATGACATAATAGATAACATAATTTACATAAATGTGTCTAGTTGGTAATTAGCATCAACTTGGCGACAGCCAACCATACAATTAATAGGCTTAAAACTGCAGCAGTCGCACACAAAGTGTGATCATTAAAATTTTGCCTTTTAAGATAAAGGTAATGTTATTTTGCAAACATGGAGAAGAGTAAATGATGACAAAATATATTGATAGGTTCAGCCATATTTTACCATTTAGGCATGCAAAAGTTTTAAAACATACAACTTATACCTAGAACACTCTTACAAATATTACACAAAAAGAATAAAAAAAAGTTCTAATTTAAAAAAATCTTTCTCCTTATATTATAACTAGCTTTCGCCCGCGGCTTCGCTCGCGTTAAATTCGGTATAACACACCAAGCAGACCTGCAGTTTTTGCTCTTGCGCCTGATTGATTTGTAATAGCAACGATAAGTTTTCCCTTTTCTTTCCTCGTTCTCCCTCATATCACACTTTTTTTAAATAAAAATTAGCCTATGTCCGTCTCCTGGTTCCCAACTATCTCTGTACCAAATTCATCAAAATCGGTTTAGCCATTAAAGCGTGAAGAGGTAACAAACTCACTTTCGCTTTTATAATATTAGTAAGGATAACTGGAGCCATGCAGTTGACACTTTTGCGCATAAGCGCTGTCTTAGCTGGCTCCTGACATAGCAAGCTATTATCGCGTCTATTGCGGGGAGCACGTGAGATCCCAACACCATATTAAGGCTCGACTTGTGCCGCTTATGCGCAATTAATTGTGTTGTAGCTGAAACTTTGAACAGAATTTGGAATGAAACTCTCACTTTGGGTCTAATTACCCCCTTTTTGCGGATGGGAAATCAACATATTACTTCCCCTTTCTGGGCGGAGCGGAGGGAGTCTCAGCTCAGACTTACTGACTAAAACCTATCCGTTTCTTCGTTGTCACTTCGTGTTCTAGGGCCGCGGTATCTTTTTCGAACAACCCGCAACCTCGGTGTCCCTTTATCTCAGGAACGTGTGGAGGCATCGAGTTGAAATTTAAACCATATACTATAGTCTGTAGCCCTTTGGAGTTGTAGAAAAAAAACATATGTCTAAGTCTACGCAGTTAAAAGATATGGCCGTTAATGTTACAACTTTTATGCAACACGTAAGTAAATAGTTAGGTGTTACGGTCGTGAACCCATTTTTTTTATATTTCGACTTCCCTGGCGCTCCCACCTTATTGAGAGTGACTAACATCAGTCAAAACTTGTTTTAACCGATTAATAGTTTTGATAATACATCGTCATCAGGATTGTGCATGATTTTTACGTTGCGTTGTCGAGGTCAAACATTACAATATTATTTTAAGTGACACAACATTTTTTTGGTAGTTTCATGCTAATTCTTATAAATCATACATATTACACATCCTTACTAAAATTATAAAAGTGACAGTGAGCGTGTTTGTTTGTTTGTCACATTTTCACGCCTAAATGGCCAAACTAATTTTGATGAATTTTGGCACGCAGATGCGTTTTTTTAAAGTGAGAAGAGGGGAGATAGAAGAAAGAAAAGGGGAGAGAAGGTATTTTTTTTCCGTCATCACGCGGTTTAAAGTTAGCGTTATCCCAAAGTAACTATGCCACGCGGACGAAGTTGCGGGCGGAAGCTAGTAATCTTTACTAATATTATGAAAGCGAAAGTGAGTTTATTTGTTTGTTACCTCTTCACGCTTTAATGACTAAACCGATTTAGATGAATTTTAGTACAGGGATAGTTGGGAACCAGGAGAAGGAAATAGGCTATATTAAAAAAAAATGTGGTATATGAGAGAGAACGAGGGAAGAAAAGGGAAAACTTAGCGTTGCTATTACAAATCAATAAGGCGCAAGAGCAAAAACTACAAGTACTGTGTTATACCGAATTAACGCGAGCGAAGCCGCGGGCAAAAGCTAGTTAATAATTATCATAGAAACAGAAAATAGCAGTAAAACATCAAGTAAACAACTTACAATTCGTTCAATTAAAACTAACACGGAACAGTGGACACTCTTGCATACTTTGTTTCACAAAACACCAGACATACTAGAACGACTTTATTCCATTCATCCGCAAACACGTCACATCTGAATGTGACGTGTTTGCGGATTTGCGGATTTAGGGGGCAGTACGGAGGGCGTTGGGCATCTTCGTGATGTCATGTTATATACATTTTAACATTTCATCTTTCTCACAATATGACTAAGCATCTTATACAAATAAAATAATTTACAAGTCAATATAAGAGTTGGGCTCAGCATGATTTGGTATTTCTAATCGAATATACCCGCTATAGTTTTGCATCCTCATCACATTCAATGCTAATTCTCGATTCGATAAAAATGAAATAAGTAGGTATTTTTTACTTTTTATTTTATGGAAATTAAGTGCCAATGCCAAACCATACGTGGTATGTTTTGCCTTTAACCAATATTTGCCTTTTTACACAAACACGTTGCGCGTTCATACACATAAATGCTTTTTTTTGCGGATGGGAAACCATCTAGTTATTATTTATTATGTACCTAAAACCTGTATACACTCAACAAAAATAATCGTCGCGACACCACACTGTTCATTGCGAAATAGAAAGACGAAATGAAAATAACTGGCTTGCTTTCTATAAGAGAGAGAGAGAGAGACAGAGAAACACCCGCACACCACACGGCTTGCAACTATAGCAAAAAAGTATCGTTACAACCTTTGGTCTTATTTTTTTTCATCTAGACACCTTTCGCAACGCGCGATAAAGAACTTCGTTCCAAAAAATGCGTATATTACTTAATATTGACCTATCTTGTCTAACTTTGTCATAGCTCAAACTGATTGAGTTGATCATGATTCAGTGATGGTAGACGCGTCAATGGTTCTGTACAAACTTGCCACCTAAACGACCATATCAGACAGACAGACAGACAAACGGAAAACAAAGTAGTCCCTTAAGGGTTCGATTTTTTCCTTTTAAACCCTAAAAAACTCTAACATAAGTGAAACAAACATAACTAACAAAATGTGGGTGGTAACTCTACCTAACCATTTGGGGATTACAAGCGTGATAGTATGTATACGATGGCCCTACAACCATCGTCCCGCATTAACCCACCAGACAACACTGGTCGAAGGATCCTTCCCTTACAATGGAGGATGGGACCTCCACATCACTACCTCTATAAATTCCAACTCACGATCACCGTCTCTCTAACCAGGTGAAAAGATCAACTTCACTGAAGACCGCGCAGTCTTACACATCGCTCTCCGCAACCGTCAGAACCGTCCCATCCTAGTGGGAGGCAAGGATGTCACACCTGATGTCAATGCTGTCCTCGCGCATATGAAGGAGTTCTCTGGACAAGTTATCAGCGGACAGTGGAAAGGGTAAGAATTATCAGTCTATTGTTAGTCATGTTCCCAATGATGATATTCATGTTTCTTCGTGATGACGGGGAGTAGGCCATGATACACCACGTGGGTCATGATCCGCCAGTTGAGCCATGATCCATCGCGTGGGGCCATGATCCACAACGTGAGCTGTGATCCAACACCTGGGCTATGAACAAACACGCGGGGCTATGATTACTACGCCACCCGGGGCCATGATCCACCGCGTGGGTCCATGATCTACCCTGTGAGCTACTATCCAGCACTTCGGCCATGATCTACCACGCGGGGCCATGATGCACCCTCTGAGCTTTAATCGAGCACCTGGGCTATGAACAAACACGCGTGGCCATAATCTACCACGCGGGGCCATGATCCACGGCGTGGTGCCATGATACGCCACGAGGGCCATCATCCACCACGAGGGCCATCATCCACCACGTGGTGCCATGATCAAACACGCGAGGCCATGATCCACACTGTGAGCTATGATCCAGCACCTGGGCTCTGATCCAACATGCGGTTCTATCATCCACTACGCGGGGCTATGACCCACCACGAGGGTCATCATTCACCACGCGGGGTCATGATCCACCACGCAGGTCATCATTCACAACGCGGGGTCATGATCCACCACGCGGGGAATACTAGCATCAGGTCTTGGCCCTCTCGGGTACGAATGGCTGCTGATTTGATATTTTGGGCTGCATTCTCCATGATTCATGATTCTTATTTTATTATATGTATTTATATATAAGTATTTGTTTTTATAAATGTTTTAAAAAATTGAGTGAAAATTAATTTTAAAAAATGTGACGCCACAAAGTACCTACAGTACTGTTTCTTCTCCTTTAAATCCATCCAAAGGTTGTCTTGAAAAGATCGCTTTTAGTGATAAGACCGCCCATTGTGTCACCCTATTTATAAGTTGTCTAGTGTTATTCTTGTTACTTGTTGGTGGACATAATAAAGAATATTCTATCTATCTTCTCCGTCATTGGAGGAGTTCGTGGCTAAATAATAGTATCCACTCGGGACGATCAGGTTAAGCCGCGGTTGCATAGGTTGGTCTGTGGATGAGTGACAATTACCACTTATTCACCACCCAACAGGGTCATGTACTAAAAAGTTGTAAGTCTAGCGTTACTATTTGCTCATTGTGCATTAAATAGATATATTGTCTTAAATTTGTAGGTACACCGGCAAGTCAATTACGGATGTGATCAACATCGGTATCGGTGGCTCGGACCTCGGACCTCTGATGGTCACCGAGGCACTTAAACCTTATGCCAACCAACTGAAGGTAGGTAATCGATTTTACTTCTATTCAATTGTTCTTAGAGGAAGCCTTAATAAGTTACCTACAATAAGCTGGTGTAAGAGGAGCTCATGGCTAAATAATAGCAGCCGCTCGGGTTGATCTTTAGGTTAAGCCGCGCTTGCCTAGGTTGGTCTGTGGATGGGTGACCACCCGTTACATACCAAGTTTCCTCCGTGCGTCGGAAAGCACGTTAAGCTGTTGGTCCCGGCTGTCAATTGTAGATCTTTGACAGTCGTTACAGGTAACCAGTGTCTCTAAAGTCTGACAACCAGTCTTATCAAGGGACATGGTATTAACCAGTACTAACTGGGTTATGGAGGTCAGATAGCAGTCGCTCCATGTAAAATACTGGTATTTAGCTGCATCCGGTAAGAATGGAAGCCGACCCCAACATAGTTGGGAAAAGGCTAGGCAGATGATGTTTCTGGAAAATGTTTGTCATCCTTTGCAATAAAATTAGGTAAAAATAACGGTGCAGTAAGTCTTCTGAATCAAATAATTTTATACAAAAATAAAACTCGACAACCAATATTTTTACCCCAGGTACACTTCGTATCCAACATTGACGGAACCCACATGGCCGAGGTCCTGAAGCGCCTGAACCCGGAGACAGCGTTGTTCATCATCGCGTCCAAGACCTTCACCACGCAGGAGACCATCACCAACGCCACTTCAGCCAAGACCTGGTTCCTGGAGGCTGCTAAAGATGTATGTCCATTGATTATAAAATATTTAGAGATTTGAAAAGAGTGTCAATCTGTTCATGCAGTTTCTCGTCCATTTCTCAATTAGATCTACGCTTTGGAATGGGCAACTGTAGTCCATTTCATTCCATTTCCTTACCTGTGACTGAAGTGGAGGTAGCTATACACCTTAATTTTGAGTTTGACAAAAGACATAAGTTTTAAAAGTAACCATCTGGTTAATTTGATTTTTGCCTTAAAGTTATAGCATTTTTTTTTTCTAAAAAAAAAAACACTTGCATAGCAAACATTTGTTACGATGATACTTGCATTAAATTGATAAAAAACCTTAAATTCAACCTTTCTAATAAAATCTCATTAAAATAATGATGGTAGGTAGGCCTTCTAGCCGATGTTGGCCACAGCGTCTGCATTCAATGGCTTTCTATGGTAGTTGTTGAGTTTTGCAAATCTATTATGTGGTCTAAAGTAACTAGCATTCTATAAACGCCAATATAATTATCATTTTTTTTTTTTAAGTCGGGTTTGTTTGCAATTTTTTTTTATTTCAGCATTTTTATTTATGGTATGATGATATCTCACATCTTTTAATCAAGTATTCATTTTCCATTGTTACTAAAAGATTAGCAGATCATCCATATACATATAGAAGAAAAAATATGTATATAACTCATAAACTATCCAAGCTATATGAATAAAATTGATATGGGATCAGAAGTAGACCCTTTCGAATGAAAAAAGAATAATGAAAACCGGTCTTCAGTTGGCGGAGTAAAAAACATAAAACAGTTCTCACAGTCGTAACCTTCGGGCTTCCAAAAATCTACTCCCCTAAATTCCTTTACACCGCACCGGTTTTATGTCCAAATCATACGTAATTTCAACAATAAAGCTCAGGAACGCGCTGACGCTTTTTGACATTAAAAAGGCGGAAAGTAAATAAAAATATATTATGATAAACATACTTAGTTTGAGATATATATATTTTATATAATTTGTGTACCCTATCACAATATTGTCGTATTTTACCCAAAGGTTGACTGGTACAGAATGGCTTATGGCATTAAGTCCGCCTTTATACCACTTTGTACATGAAGTTTAAATAAATAAATAAAAGATAGAAGCTCCTCCATTTTTTGAAGTCGGTTAAAAATAATATCTTAACACGTTTTAAATCTAATAAATAACCTTGTTCTAGCCGTCAGCGGTCGCGAAGCACTTTGTGGCTCTGTCGACGAATGCTGAGAAGGTGACCGCATTCGGTATTGATGCCAACAACATGTTCGGATTCTGGGATTGGGTGGGAGGCAGGTAAGAGGCACATCCATATGGTTTAATTGTGTAAAAAAGATTTGATTAATTCACACTAATCCCGCTAATATTATAAATGCGAAATTTGTGAGGATGGATGTATGGATGTTTGTTACTCTTTCCCGTCGAAACGGCTGAATGGATCTCGATGAAATTTCGCACAGATGTAGATTATAGTCTGGAATAACACATAGTGTACTTTTTACAGATTTGGATGAAATTTGTAGCTTATAAATATGGAATCTTCTAAAAACAACGAGTTACTTACTTTTGACCCTGGTCTACGCAGATGAAACCGCGTGACGCCGCTAGTGAACTACTCTATTCCTGTTTTATGAAATCTTGTGTCGACTAATTGATTTAATTATGTCCTCATTTGACTGAGAAAGGACAGGATAGCTGATAATAATTAATGAATATATTTGTGGAAATCTAATGTTCCAAGATTGAAATACAAAGTTATAAGTATTTAGGCTATTCATACGGTCAGCATAGCAGAGGGGCTTGCCAGGGCCACCGCCTGTCGGGGTTGCGGGTTGTTCGAAAGAGATACCGCGGCCCCGGAACGTAAAGGGCAATAGAAAGAACATGGGTGGGCTTAAGTCAGTACAAGTCTGACACCCCCCCAATCCGCCCAGACTGGGAGAAGTTTTTTGATGATTTCCCATTCACAAAAAAAGGATTCTAAGCATACTTTAGTTAGCTAACAGATTATATGAGAGGAAATCAAAGTTGTTGCATCAGAACAATATAGTACTAGCTGTTCCCCGCGGTTTCACCCACGCTGCTCAGCACCTGTTGGTCGTAGCGTGATGTTATATAGCCTATAGCCTTCCTCAAGAAATGGACTATTCAACACTAAAAGAATTTTCCAATTCCAACCAGTAGTCCCTGAGATTAGCGTGTTCAAACAAACAAACTCTTCAGCTTTATAATATTAGTATAGATGAATACGTACTAAATCATATGTTATCTTGAACTTATCTCTCCGAAGGTACTCGTTGTGGTCCGCCATCGGTTTGTCGATCTCGCTGTACATCGGCTACGATAACTTCGAGAAACTTCTGGAAGGAGCCAGTTTTATGGACCAGCACTACACCACCGCGCCGCTTGAGAAAAATGTAAGAATAGTTTTTTTTTTAACTAACAATTATTTTTTAGGTCCGGTCCATACTTCAAAAGGAAAAAATCGGGCAAGCGCGAGTCGGATTCGCACAACATGCACAAATTTATTATTTTTATGTCAATCAAAAACAACCTACAACCTTTTTGTCTACCTCTAAAAAAAAACGTTACCTCACACTAGGAATTTCTCATGTATCATGGGTGCGTTTACAAACATTTAAACACACACAAACAGCCAGACCCGAAACAACTACCTGTAGGCAGGCCATACAAATATTTGTTCCGTGCAGGAATAGAATCCGCGACATGCAGCGCGGCAGTCATACCTGTATTTAATAAAAAAAACCGGCCAAGAGCGTGTCGGGCCACGCTCAGTGTAGGGTTCCGTAGTTTCCCGCCCGTCACAATAAGTGTTCCCAGTTATGAGGCCAACCGAACAATTCGGTAATACCCGATCCAATGTAATAAGTACCTACAGCGCCATCTCTCAGGGAATTGGGTTACTAATTAATACAAAGACGTGCAATTTCGGTGGTAATTTTGGATTGCGAGAACCGATTTCAATAATTCTTTTTTTTGTTTGAACAAAGATACGTTCAAGATAATAAAATATGTAAACAAAGTTACAAAAAATGCTTGCATATACGATTATACTACAAACTTAGTCCAGAAATTATTTTGTACAACTTTTTGTCTTTTTTGTACAAAAACTGTTGTGTCAATCAAGTTCAAAATGATTTTCATAGAAAGACCTTATAAAGTTCTACTTTTCAGTTTTTTCTTTCATATTTTCTAAACTTATGGTTCAAAAGTTAGAGGGGGGGGGAACACATTGTTTTTTACTTTTGGAGCGATTATTTCCGAAATTAATGACATTATCAAAAAATGATCTTACTAAACCCCTATTCATTTTTAAATACCTTTCTAACAATATATCACAAGTTAGGATTGAAATTAAAAAAAAATCACTTCCCACTTTACATATAGGGTGGCTACCCTAATAAAACATTTTTTTCAAATTTTTATTTTGCCACTTTGTCGGCGTGATTGATATACATATTGGTACCAAATTTCAGCTTTCTAGTGCCAACGGTCACAGAGATTAAGCGAGGACGGACGGACGGACGGACGGACGGACAGACAGACATGGCGAAACTATAAGGGTTCCTAGTTGACTACGGAACCCTAAAAAATGTTGTTCAGTTTTGGGAACTACTATACAATAGCTATGAAATGATTCGACGACATCGACTGCTGCACTGCGTGTCGCGGCGCGGGTTCGGTTGCCGCACGGAACAAATATTTGTATGGCCTACAGATAGTTGTTCCGGGTCTGGCTGTTTGTGTATGTGAGTTTAAATGTTTGTAAACGCACCCTGTTTTTAAAAAAAAAGATTCGAAATTCAACAGTTACTTGACAGACTTTTTTCCCCCCAGGCTCCAGTCATCCTTGCGTTGCTCGGCGTGTGGTACTCCAACTTCTACGGAGCTGAAACACATGCCCTTTTGCCCTATGACCAGTATTTACACAGGTAATGTATCGTGCTTTTCATATTAATGTGGCTGTCGTTTTTTTTAATAGCGGCGTATACATTTTGAATCTAGATCGATTCATCCTTATTAATATTTTAAAAGCGAAAGTGAGTTTGTTTGTTGCGTCTTCACAGCAAAATGGTCTAACCGATTTTAATGATTTTAAATTCATCCAAATCGGTTAAGCAGTTATAGCGTAAAGAGGTAACAAAAAAACAAACAAACTCACTTTCGCTTTTATTTTTGTAAGGAAGTAAGGATTGTGTTTTCCCTCGCAGATTCGCAGCATACTTCCAACAAGGCGACATGGAGAGCAACGGCAAATACGTGACGCGCTCAGGGGCCCAAGTGGACTACAGCACCGGGCCCATCGTGTGGGGAGAACCAGGGACCAACGGACAGCATGCCTTCTACCAGCTGATACACCAGGGAACCAGGTGAGATTATCGCCTGTCTTTCAAACGTCTTTATAAATTTTGTTTTGGGGATGGCATCAAATAACTTCCTCCGTTCTGGGCGGAGCGAGGGGGAGTGTCAGACTTGTACTGACTAAAATCCACCCATGTTCCTTCTATTGCCCTTTACGTTCCGGGGCCGCGGTATCTCTTTCGAACAACCCGCAACCCCTTTATAAATACTTTGTTTTGTAACTCATATGTAAGTGGAAAATATCTTAAAATTGGATTAATATCTTTTGATAAATTAGTAGAAAACTGACCAAATAAATTCAATATCTTCCATATTTACTGTCAGTATATCTGCTAATTTATCAAAAGGTATTGATTCAAATTTGTTTTTAGCAGTTGGTTTAGAACCTCGTTTATTGTTTATTTAAAGGTTTAACACTTTTTTTTAGGGATTGGTACCTCAAAAGGAAAAAAACGGTACCCTTATACTTACACTACACTGTACACTTTAAACTTTGATGTCCGTCTGTCTGTCTGGACCCTAAGGGCACCCGTGGGGGTGTAGAGTTGAAATTAAAACCATTATCCTCAACCTTGTGGTTCCTTTATGCTATGAAATTATCAAACCTCTGATAAATGAAATGATAAATGATGTTTATTTTGCAAGAAGGTTTTCACAAACACTTTTACACGTCTTTTTTAAATACTAGACGAAGTCGGTATTTCGTACCCGACTACTCTGAGAAAAAACAGCCAAAACAAACTCAAAGGACATAGTCTCTTTTTAAGTCCAGACAAAAAATCTTGGTCAACTTACATGAGGACTATACAGATTAGTGTCTGAAATGGTTTTTTTAAGAAAGCATCACAAATATTGAGTGGACCTGTCCAGTCAGTGCAAGCATTTGTCAGTCTACACAATCAAACGATAATAATACAAGATTTTCACTGCAACCTACTTCAGGCACCAGTCTCTCACAAAGTTAATTTATTGACCATGAATTTCTGTAAATCTAGCATTAAGTAACTTGTGTAGAGAAAATAAACGAATTTTGTACGGAACCCTTGGTGTGTGAGTCAAACTTCGCCGCCGCTTTTGTCACCTCTTGTTACCATTGGTTTTTCCCACAGACTGATCCCCTGTGACTTCATCGCCCCTGCGCAGACGCACAACCCGATCTCAAACGGCGTTCACCACAAGATCTTACTCGCCAACTTCCTGGCGCAGACTGAGGCGCTCATGAAGGGCAAGTCTTCTGACGAGGTGAGTGTTTTGTCGTGTGGGGAATTAATGTGAAAGCGCCACTGTAGCCTGGGAAATTAAAATTTATTGATATACTACCTTTTGCCCGCGGCTTCGCTCGTGTTAAATTCGGGGTAACACAGTTCCCCTTTCCTGATTTGCACTTTTGCAGGTACCTGCTACCTGTAGTTTTTGCCCGTAGTAGAGAGATCAGGTTAAAATGGTTTTGTGTAGGTTAATGTGCCGCCGTGTGTACATAAATATGTCTTAATAATATGGAGTCAAAATCAATGATATAATATTCAATTAAATCTTGAATATTAATAGACATCAAAAAGTGTAATGTACTCTTTGCAGAATATCGGAACTCCAGTAAAATAGACCCGATATACAATAAAATACTTGCAATAATAAGCCATTCAATAACTTTGATCTATTTCTAGGCCAAAGCAGAGCTAGAGAAGTCAGGCATGGCAGCGGACGCCGTGGTTAAGATCCTGCCCCACAAAGTGTTCAAGGGCAACCGCCCCACCAACTCGATCGTCGTCAAGAAAGTCACGCCCTTCACTCTTGGAGCTCTTATTGGTAAGTACGTAGTCGGAATGAGGGCTATCGTATTTGAGCTCACCAGGTGGCGCCACTAAAGTTTGTGTATGTGAGTTTACGTTTGTAAACGCACCCACGATACAGGAGAAATTCCTAGTGGGGCAACGTTTTTCAAAAAAAGAATACTACCAAAAACCTTATAAAAACTTATTTTATTACGTACTAGCTTTTGCCCGCGGCTTCGCTCGCGTTAATTTCGGGGTAACACATTTTCCCCTTTCCTGATTTGCAGGTACCTGCTACCTTTAGTTTTTGCCCTTGCGCCTTATTTATTGTAATAGCAAAGCTAAGTTTTCCCTTTTCTATTCTCCATCATTTCTAACTTAAAAAAAATAGTAGGGTATTTTTTTTAAGTTTGTCTCAACCATCTGTATATCAAAATTCATCAAAATCGGTTTACCCTTTTAGGCGTGAAGACTTAACATCTCGGAAACGCGTGGAGGGAGGATTTGAAACCATATAACCATAATTTCGGGGTAACACAGTTCCCCTTTCTTGATTTGCTGGTACCTGCTACCTGTAGGATTTGCCTTTGCGCCTTATTTATTGTAATAGCAAAGCTAAGTGTTCCCTTTTTTTCCCTCTTTCTCAATTAAAAAAAATTGCTTAAGTCTGACCAAGGTCTCAAAAATCTCTGTACCCAAATTCAAAAGAATCGTTTTAGCCATTTAGGCGTGAAGACGTAACAAACAAACTCATTTTCGCTTTTATAATATTAGTAAGGATGTCGACTTAGTGTAAACTGCAGTTACATATTTACAACTTTGTCCCTACAATTAGCCAACAAAATCATTATTTATCGATGCACTAACAATTTAGATCCTAAAGTTGTTATTGAAAATCTCCCAGTCATCATAAATTTGGAATAGCGCAATTTTAAATATTTTTTCAGCCAAAACCGTAAATATTAATTACTAGCTGTTCCACGCGGTTTCACCCACGCTGCTCAGCACCTGTTGGTCGTAGCGTGATGTTATATAGCCTATAGCCTTCCTCGAGAAATGGACTATCCAACACTAAAAGAATTTTCCAAATCCAACCAGTAGTCCCTGAGATTAGCGCGTTCAAACAAACAAACTCTTCAGCTTTATAATATTAGTATAGATAATAAGTTTAAAAAAAAACGCCCCTTTGTAAACTGAAGCATCAATAAACTTTATTTTATTATCTTATGTGCTATACTAATTCTTTTTTTTAGCTAAATTGATTTAATGCCTTTCCACAGCCCTCTACGAACACAAAATCTTCACTCAAGGCGTGATCTGGGACATCAACTCCTTCGACCAATGGGGTGTGGAGCTCGGCAAGCAACTGGCCAAGGCGATAGAACCAGAACTGCAGGACAATACTCCGGTGACCAGCCACGATGGCTCCACCAACGGCCTTATCAACTTCTTGAAGGCAAACTTTTAAGAAGAATTTTGGAGCCGTTTGAGTATCGTTCTTATGTTTTTTGTTTTTATAATGTGTAATGTTGATCTAAATTATCTAGACTTGGCACACGAGGTTGTTGATAGCCAAGAGCCTCGACGATCATCTGTCGAAGCTCCCCTTAGGCGGTTGGATCAAAGGCCTTATTAAGAAGACAGAACTGCTAAATACGGCCTGTCTCTGGAGTCCTAACCACCGGTAGTTTGAACCCTGTTCCGAATACCGACGGGAACCAATTTTTTTTTGAAATTTTTAATAATCTATATTTGTGTAATGTGATGATATAGTCTGTTATTCGATTGTTTATTTAGAATTTAATATTTTATTTACATTAACTGTATATTATTTTGGAAGAGTGGACCAGAAAAATCTCGTAGTAAACAAAATTATTTTTACTTTAAGTTATTAATGATGTTGAACTAAAATATTTTTTCATCTCCAAATCGTATAAATTATGTTAAAAAAATATATATAAAATCAAGAACGTACAACAAACGGCGTAAATATATACATTTATTATTTAGAAGCAAACATTTTAATCGCTTTTTCTTACTGTTGTAGTATATTTAACTTTTATTTAAAATAAGCATAATTCGCAGTTGTAACTACATGAATGGTTAAAATGGAGGTGGATTTCGAACAAGTGAATTCGTATGTTTCTTTTGTGCACACTTTATTTAAGATATTAAAAAGTCATTATCCTTTTGAACGCCATAGTTACATACCTACATACATATATGTGACAAGTACAAAAAACACGGCAAGCACGTATCTTAGACGCCAACGACACAAATAAGTGACAAAATTTGAGGTTAAAATGAGTTTTTTGGCGTGGAGGGAAAGCGCGTTTATGTTCTGGCGTTTAAGGGACGGCGAAACATTGAACCTGTATTTATTTGATTGTGAAAAATCCCAATATAATAAAGCTTTTATCAAGGAGTCAAATATTAAAATTATCAATGAGTTTTTAATGTCTTAAATGTGTGCTTTAATTTTAAGTTTCTGTATTAAAATATTATGAATTGTTACTCCTAGTGAGATGTATTTAATATAACTTGTATTGAAACTTAAAAGTTACGTGTTTTAGAAATAAAGCATTGTTTCGTACGTACTTTTGTTTTATTTGATGTTGAGGACCTAAAAGCATAGCTTTTGATTTCGACATAAACGATCATCACGTGAAAAATAAACTTAATTTGGAAATCGGAAAAAGTCAATGAAACCAACAAATGTCTCTGATTTCCGAAAGTATTATATATTCTTGTTCTTTTTGCTGGAATCCGGTTGTTTTAATTTGTGTTCCTTTTAATAATTCGATTCAAGTAAATTAAGTGTAGGTACGGTGTTGTAGCGACACAAAGATGCAAGTGGCCTACAGCGCCATCTATCCAGCCACGGAAGAACTAACCGCAAGATTCCTACATCGCGCAAGCAAAGTTGTACGCGCAGTTAGCATATATACGAGCGCCCGACAAACAACTGTCGGGCAGTGGCCCGCCAGACACAACACCCGTCTGGTCGGAGGATCCTCCCTTTTCCTTAGGGGATGGAGAACTTTACACCCTGTTCTTCATACCTCTAAAGTGTGTATACTCAATACATTAAATAACTTTTTTATCATCTGTCGTCCAATTAAAATTTATTAGTACGGTTTATCCTTGTACAGGCATCGAACTTCGTAATACGGATTCGTGATTCGGAAATTATTGGAGCGGGGGTACTGTCGGACTTTTACTGATTTAAACCCACCCATGTTTCTTCTTTTGTCCTCTTTTCTAGGCCCGCGGTATCTCTTTCGAACAAACCGCATCCCATCCATTGATATCTTTAGTGTCTATTTTCCTGTCAACTTTTGAGTTCAAGTTTACAGAAAATGAACTAGATGGCGTTTCTCGTTTCACAAGATTTTATTTCTGAAAATATTTTTCTCAAGTATGATTTTAATAAATACTTCTCCACCTAGCCGCTTAGGTTGGGAACTTGAAGTAAATAATTTTACTGCTGAATTTTCCAGAAGGTAAATTTAT
Source organism: Ochropleura leucogaster (assembly GCA_958449745.1). Classification (NCBI taxonomy): domain Eukaryota; kingdom Metazoa; phylum Arthropoda; class Insecta; order Lepidoptera; family Noctuidae; genus Ochropleura; species Ochropleura leucogaster. Next base: position 12,105,092 of record OY288221.1, on the reverse strand, counting down.
TTGTTGTGCACACTACATATGAATAAGCACATTTATGCCGAAGCTTTAGTAATAGTTTGGGAAACTTGTGTATTATTTTCAGCAATTAGAAAAATTGTGGTAGATTATGTTGTTTTGTGACCTGGGGCCTTAGTCTGCTATTACAATAGTGTCGGAATGGTCAACCATTATGCTATCTGTGATCGACCATTCTGACACTATTGTAATAGCAGACTAAGGCCCCTGATGCCGTGGACGAAGTTTAGAGGCATAGTCTATCGATGCAAAAGCTGACTTATCACGTAGCCCTAACGACGAGGCTACTATGTCGGTTGAATGGAGTGACGGCATGCAGCCCAATGCGTCGGTACTAAAGAAATAGTGAGGGCTTGTAACTGCACATATTCAACATTAGTTTTACTTTATGCGAAACCCGAAACACGTGTCTAGTATGTTTATGTGAAGAATCAAAATTTCAGAACCTTATATTGAAAAATCAGAAAGTTATAAGCTTGTTATTTTACCTGGCTGTCCGTACAAAAACACGGTCACCGCGCGGCACAAACGGCACCACACGTGCGTCGCTTGGCCTGCCGTGACCTTGTTGCGCGCCGTATGATTTCGTATACCTACTTAGAGTCCAACTCGTAACCTTTTATTAATATTTTTGGGACAAAATATAACATGGTGAAAAAATTATTGGAATCGATTCAGTTACTAATTCTGCACAAACTATATTCAGGTTTTGCATATACTAAAGATTCAGATTCAGATTCAGATATATTTATTTGCAACAATGTAGGTACACGTATAAGATGATATGTACATAGTTTAAAGTTTCCGCTACACTCTACCATACGGCATGCAAAATTTACAGAATAAATTAGTACTTTATCGTCAAACATCATGTCGTTCTAATTAACAATAATAAATAATCAATAAAATACATATAAATAGCCATTGAAAATTGAAATGAATTGCATTGTTTTGAATTATAATTAAGCATATATGTACTCTACGAACACAAGTGAACACTTACAAATTACAAGGTCATATTTCCCTATCATTCAAAAAGTCATTTGTACAATAATAAATTAATAAAAAAATAAAAAAAACTAATAGTAATGCATAATAATAATAAATTTATACTTTATCGTCAAATATCATGTCGTTCTAATTAACATTAATAAATACAATATAAATAGTCATTGAAATTTGAAATGAATTGCATTGTTTTTAAATTATTTACGCATATTGGTACTCTACAAACACAGGTGAACACTTCCAAATACAAAGTCATATTTCCCTATCATTTAAAAAGTCATTTATACAATAATACGTTTTGTCTAATAATAATGCAGTCAGCTTGGATTTAAATATACGTATAGGGTGTTCTTTAAAACTGTGTGGAATTTTATTATATATGATAGGTCCCATTGACATAATATTTTTCCTAAGCAATGCTGTCTTGTATTTGCCTGTGTGTAATATGTTTTTATATTTTTGTCTAATTGGACCTGACCGAATTCTCATATCGACTAATGACGGAAATAAATAAGAATTCGTTTTAACAAATATTGCAACCTCTAAAATATAAATAGATGGTAAGGTCAGTATTTTCAGCGACCTAAACACAGGCACACAGCTATCTGTAGTTTTCAGGTTCGGCATGGATCTTATACAGCGTTTTTGGGCTTTGAAAATCTGTTCCCTCTCACTGCAATTCCCCCAGAATATCACTCCGAATCTTAGAGTTGATGCAACCAGACCGTGATAAGCTACAACCAGTGTATTGTTGCTAACTTTATGCGATAGGTTGTGTAATACAAAGGCTGACTTACTCAGTTTATTACAAACATCTTCAGCATGAGGTTTCCAAGTAAGACTGCTGTCAATTAAAATACCCAGAAATTTGGCAGTATTTGTTGTGTCAACATTTTGTCCACTATAACTAATATTTACATTTAGAGGGCATGTCCGTTGGTAAAAATGCATAACCTTTGTCTTTTTAAGATTTATAACCAGGTTATTTATGTCAAGCCAATCAATAATCTTTTCCAATGCCTTATTAATATCATCTTCATAGTTTCTAATGTCAGTACATTTTATTATTACTGTACTATCATCAGCAAATAGCACCATCGGATGTTGCGTTTGTCGTGGCAAATCATTTATATAAAGAAGAAATAGTGGCGGGCCCAGAACGCTTCCCTGTGGTACACCATATTTGACTACTCTACTGTGTGATGTATATTTAAACTCACGTTTCGTTTCGATAGATATTCTAGTTATTTCTGTTAACTGGTTTCGGTCACTAAGGTAAGATTTTATAAGGTCCAGGACATTTCCCCTAATGCCATATCGGTAAAGTTTGTTAAAAAGGACATCGTGACTTACGTAATCGAATGCTTTAGTCATATCAGTCAATATGGCACATACCGGTACTTTATTGTCAACACTCGTCATAACTTGAGATAAAAGATTGTAAATTGCCATATTTATGTTTTTGTTTTTCCTGAATCCCATTTGTTCTTTGCACAATATATTATATTTTTCCAAATATTGGTCTAGTGCTTCGTAAATAATCTTTTCCAGAATCTTGGAGAAAATAGGTATCAAGGCTACTGGTCTATAGTTGGACATATCTGCTTTGCTATTCTTTTTATGTATAGGTTTTATAACAACTGTTTTGAGACTATCAGGAAAAATGCCGGAGGCAATACTAGAATTAATTATGTGACTTAGAGGTCCAGCCACAATATCGTTGACATATTTAACAACCTTGGTCGTAATGCCGTCATATCCATGGCTTTGTGTGTTTTTAAGGCTTTTTATTACTCTAACTAAGTCGTTTGGGACACTTGGTGACATAAATATCGAATTCGAGTGGTAATCCAGGTCAATAGCCGCAAAGTCTGTTTTATTTCCTACACTTTGTACTTGGTCAATAAAGAAGTCGTTAAATGCTGATGCTATCTCTTTAGGTTCCTCAATTGTCTTATTTTGATTTATAATTTTTAAAATAGGTTCCTTTATATACTTATTATTGTTAATTATTTGCCATGAAGCCTTTGATTTATTATGAGCATTGTTTATAAAAATAATGTTGTTTATGTATGATACAGTTGCGAGGAATTTTGGACTAATTTATATTTAGTGTTTTTGTTTTCTATATAGCCAGTTGCCAGTGTTCGAGTAAGGATGGACAGCAATGTCGGCAATGTGTCTGACATGGGACTGGCAGCGTTTTCACGTTGCAAGTTTTTTGGGCACATTGCTGACTGACAGCGTTTAGTAGGAGCTTTTTGATGCCCTTTTTAAAAAAAAAATGTTTTTGTTAGTTTAGTTATTTTATTTATAGAATAAAACATTTGGATGTTTACAGTTACGGTAAATTTACTACAATTATTAGGTACTGCATCCATATTTTACGACTACCATATTCTAAATGCAGCTAAAATATTCAGTCATTACTGTACATCGTTCCCCACACTAGGATTTTTCCTGTATCGTGGGTGCGTTTACAAACATTTAAACTCATATACACAAAAAGTCAGACCTGAAAAACCACCTGTAGGCTATACACATATTTGTTTCGTGCGGGAATCGAACCCGCGACACGCAGCGCAGCAGTCAATCGCTCAGCCACTGCGCCAACCATGCCGTCATAGATTGAATAGGAACAGTTTATCTAACGTTACCTGCACAATGAAACAACAAAAACAATATAGTCATTATGAGGGTTAATTAAAACATAACTCAATAATATGGTCACAACTATAATTTAACGTTATTCATTTTTTACATTTTTATCATTCATCGTCATCGTTATACAACAAATTAATAACAAGAAAAAAGCTTTCGAAGATGAAAATGCAATTCGATTTAACACCATCGACGCTAAACCTTAAATGGCCATTCTTTTAAATTTATGTTTTAAACGACAAAATAACCGATTCCTAGACCACTTATACCGAATGCATGCAACGGTTTCAGTTTTGCATAAACTAATAAATGAAATTCTCGTGTCTCCGAAACGACTGGACAGATTTGTATGAATTTTTTTGTGAACATCGGGTAGGTCTGAGAATCGGTCAACAGATATCTTTCATACCCTCAAGTGAGAAGGGCACCTGAGTAGCGAGTGAAACTGCTAGGCACAGTTAGTCATATATAAAATTCTCGTGTCAGTATTAGTTGCCATACTCCGAAACGAGTTGACCGAATTTTATGAAATTTTGTATGTATATTCGGTATGTTTGAGAATTGGTTGTAATCTATTTTTCTAATCCCTAAGGCCCATAGCACACGGCGTATTTTAAACGCGCAGAAGACACGCGCGTCTTCTATGCTGTAGACAGTAATTGTAGCGTTTGCATTGATATTACAAGCGCGCGCATGAAGCGCGTACACGCGCGTTTGAAGCGATAAAACGCGCGTACAAAGGTGCGGAGTAGGGGCAAGGGGGGTGCGCTCACGCCACCACTATATCGCCCGCTGCGACTACAGCGCGTATGTATTGCTGTATCTGCGCGTATACGAGCAGTAGAGGCGCGTTTCACAATCGCCCCGTGTGCTTAGGTTGCGATCGAATCTCGTTTGAATTGCGTATACGAGCGTAATCTGTGCGTCGTCTGCGCGTTTAAAATACGCCGTGTGCTATGGGCCTTAGTGAAAAGGGCGGCCCTCTCTAAAAAAACGCTGGGCAGCGAGCGAAATCGCTGGACACAGCTTTTAAATACATAATAGAAAGATGTGTATACTTTTGGATGAACAATGTTCCAGACACTGTGTGCCAAAAAGATACACATGGCGCCGAAGGTGTTAATATCGAGCCCGTATTCCCCCAAAGAGGTAGATAGAGGTCCACAATATTCGAGTATAATAAAAACAAAACTTAAAGCTAGGGAACTAATACTAGTACACGATATGAGAGCGCAAGTAACGGTACGAAGGCACCGAAAGGAAAATTTATTTAGAAGCCCGCGAAATTCAAATGTTCTTACGTTTTTGCAATTTCAAGGCTGTATGGCGATTAAAATACGATTGGTGACCGTAACAAATATTAGCTTTACAGAGATAATTATTATTATTATTCCGTCCATTTATTGATTTCTATACATAAAATTACATTTTTAAATATTTCTTTATTATTATAATTATAAATACAGCGCTCCTAAGTTCATTAAATCCTTACTAATATTATAAAAGCGAAAGTGAGTTTGTTTGTTACCTCTTCACGCCTAAATGGCTAAACCGATTTTGATGAATTTTGGTGCAGAGATAGTTGAACCCTGGACATAGGCTATTTTTTTAATAAAAGGGAGAAATGAGGGAGAAAGAGGGAAGAAAGGGGAAAACTTAGCTTTGCTATTACAATAAATCAGGCGCAAGGGCAAAACTACAGGTGGCAGGTACCTGCAATTGGGAAAGGGGAACTGTATTACCCCAAAATTAACGCGAGCGAAACCGCATGCAAAAGCTAGTCTCATTATTTTAGAAATTGGCATTTCTTAAACTTGCGACATAAACGGCCATATCTTTTGACTGCGTATACTTAGGTGGTTGTTATTTTAAAGGTCCAAGAGACCACAGACTTGAGATAATGGTATTAACTTCAACTTGAGTACTCCACGCGTTCCAGAGATAAAGGGTCTTGATTAAAATTATAAATTCATCATGGCGTCGCGTGCGCATCCCACAGCGTGTATGTATGACTTGTGTACACATAAACAGTGTATTCGTATGTTCATTTTGGATTAAATATGTCATTGAATAGAATAGGTTTAGAATAGAATAGGTTTTTATTTCTCACAAAAAGGTACATTCTTTGGTTCAAGTCATATTATGTCAAATCAGATTTATAACCTTTGTGAGAGCTGGAGTCTATAATGGGTTCGGGACCTGTATGACAGATCTCCAGATCTTCAGAATAGGATTAAATGAATTCATAGGACTTGTATTAATGATTTTAATTCTGTTTATACGTGTTACGGTATCACATCATATTTTAATCGACATACAACTTGATACTGACTTGCAAATTGCGTTATACATTAATAAAATTGATTTGAATTTTTTATTTATTTCGTGGGCGGGTAGTTGATAAAATATCAATCAAATCATTAATTTCAAAGTTCCAAAAAGCTCCGAAATCTAGTGTATATTTTTTGGTAGTACTATGCTCTATACTCGTCTCTACATACATACTTGAAGTCTTTTATACCTGACAGTTATTAACAAATTTTATACATATATACGAGTACTACCGTCTACTTGGGTTTGCGTCCCCTACCGCCGCCGCCAATCTTCGCCTTTTTCTTTGCTGCATTCTTTTTGTCTTCCTCGGCTTTTCGTTTTGGGTTCGGTGTGGTTGATATCTAAAACAAATATATTTATTATCATCCGAAAAAATAAATTTACTTTTCGTTTCGTAACTGATAAATTTCTGTAGTTAAAGTACTGTAGTTGCCCATTTAAAAGTGTAGATTTCTATGGAGAAGAATGGGGAAAAAACTTCACGGACATTTTTTAAATCAGAATATTTTTACAAAATTATGGCTACATCATTAATGTTGAAGTTGATGTTTATAAATTAATATGTACCGTAAAGAACCCATCTAGTCGTCCCTGCGTGGTTCCACTTCGTGCCTTCAGCAGTTTCTTGGCTCCGTTGCGCACGCGCTCTTCGTTGAACTGCTTGTCTCCACACAGGAACTTGACTAGACCTTCTTCATCCGGATCTGACCATTTTAACTGTAAAACGAAGAATTTACGATAATTATCGAAGGTTTAACGAAACAGTCAGTGCCGCCTTGTAAACATTTCCAAAGTCGTCGGATCTCCTGCCGGAGTTGCGGGTTGTTCGAAAGAGATACTGTGGCCCCGGAACATTAAGGGCGATAGAAGGAAATGGGTGGATTTTAGTCAGTACAAGTCTGACACCCCCCCGCTCCGCCCAGAGCGGGGGAAGTTATTTGATGATTTCCCAACAGCAAAAAGAAAGTCGTCGGATCTGACTTGTTGTCCTCATAAAAGCAAAATACAACTTGTTTGGTTGATAAGCAAATGTTTCTCAGTGAACGACTATACTAAAAGTTCCTGATAAGCTACTTAACTATACTAAGGCCAACTAGAAGCGATACGAAAGGTCATTAACCTAAAGAACAACTGTGGCGTTGACAATCTAATATTTAGCTCTTTCCATCTTGTGCCTTTGTCGTAATGTCTCGTTCTTCCGGCAAAAACATGACAACGTTAAGACGGGTGCGCCAACATTCGGGCGGCCATTTTAGATGGCGTTTTAGCATGGGTTTTGTTTACATTTGGTATCGCTTCTCGTTGGCCGTACTGTAGAATTATTATTCAGAAACACGTCTAGTTACTTAATTACTGAGTATTCAATCTAATGAAAACTAGGTTTTATTTGAACAACAGGTTAAACTAGGTCTTATTTACAAAATTACTTGGTTATTCATTTATTGTTCCCAACCTCAATCCTTACTAATATTATAAAAGCGAAAGTGAGTTTGTTTGTTACTTCTTTACGACTAAATGGCCAAGGTAGAGATAGTTGGGACCGTGAACAGTGAGAATAGGGGGAGGAAGTAAGGGAAAAACAGTGAGAATAGGGGGAGAAAGAGGCATGAAAATGAGAGAGTTTTGTTTTTCAATCATCACGCGTGTTGTAAGTTAGCGTTAGCCCAAAGTAACTATGCCACGCGGACGAAGTCGCGGGCGGAAGCTAGTTTGTGATAATCGCCCAGAGGTTCAAATCTGGGCAAGTAGCAATGTGACTTATTTCATTTATAGGTATCTAAGTTTATCTTAGACATCACAGACATCAGTGACGGAAAACATCGTGAGAAGAACTCATCCTATTAATATTATAAATGTGAATGTTTGGGAGGATGGATGTATGAATGTTTGTTACTCTTTCATGTCAAAACGGCTGAACTTATCTTGATGAAATTTGGCACAGAGGCAGATTATAGTCTGGAATAACACATAGGATACTTTTTTTATCCTTACACGGGCGAAGCCGCGGGCGTCATCTAGTAATTAATATAAGTCTCAAAGCACTGTGATCAACGCTCTTGTCTTCTCTGTTTACGAAGAAGCTTTTGCCTAACAGTAGGACAGTTAAAAGCTAGTTTTTTTTACCTCAATTTCCTTAGGATCAGTGACCTCCGGCTCCAAGAACAGCTCCCTAGCTCTCTGGTAGTCCCAGTTCTCGGGCGGCTGGTATTTCTCTGTGTCTATGTTCCGCAGCACCTGTTCTAAGGAGCGGTGCTGACGGATGAGCTCTATGGCACGCTTGGGGCCAATGCCTCGGATGGAACCGCAGTAGTCACAGCCGAGCAGGATGCAGAGGTCTATGAACTGGAAAGATTATGGGACATTAAGACTTAAAAGACCTTTCACGAAACTTGACTGAATATGACGACACTGTTGGCGCAGTGGTTGAGCGATCGACTGCTGCGCTGCGTATCGCGGGTACGATCCCCGGAACAAATAAACGTTACACCACCAACAGCCAGACCTGGAACAACTGGTCATACAAAACCTACAGGTAGTTGTTCCAGGTCTGGCTGTTTGTGTATGTGAGTTTAAATGTTTGTAAACGCACCCACGATACAGAAGAAAATCCTAGTGTGGGGTAACACTGGTATGGTCAGAACAGGTCGTTTTTTTTTTAAAAAAAAAACGACCTGTTCTGACCATACCTAGAAACCTACGAGCTCCTTTTCAAAAGTTAAACAAACCGGCCAAAAGCGAGTCAGAGTCGCACAACGATAGTTCCGTACAAACTCGCGACATAAACAGCTGTTTTTTTTTGGGTTGTCTTTCAGGGTTAATATTTTTCACAGCACAGTGGGAAGGCAGAGTTGAGTATATGTTTTTAATTTTAACTCGATACTTCCACGTGTTCCCTAGATAAAGGGTTAACAGATAGACAGACATATGGACGAAGTGATCCAATAACGGTTCCAATAAGAGTAGTAGCACTTATCTACTAACAGATCAACAAAAAAATAGTTTCCTTACCTCATTCTGGTTCAACTCCAATCCTTTAAGCACGTCATCCAAGTGAAACTCCTGGACGGGCATCTTGCGCGCTTCAGAGAAGGTCAGGTGACGCAGCAACACGTTGGTTCCAAAGGTTAGAGCATCCATGTCTTCCGTTGCTGAGGCGAATACCTTACCGGCTTTTACCTGAGGACAATAGGATAGTTCCCAGGGTCAAAGTAATTACATTCTATTTAGTACGTAGTACTCGTTGCGAAAATGCAGCAACGCGTGACGTCACACGTAAATTTAATGGGCTAAGTATATCTTTGTCATTTATTCTAATTTACAAATGAAAAAATACGTGTCCCTTTTTTTGAATAATCTAAAAGACGGAGTACTAATTTTATTTTTATGTAAACTAGCCTCATCATCATCATCAGGCTATATTAGTCCACTGCTGGACATAGCCCTCCCCTAATGAGCGCCATAGCGCCCTGTCTTCAGCTTGCCGCATCCAGCATCTGCCTGCAGTCTTTCTTAGATCGTCATCCTAAACTAGCCTATTGTGAATTAAGTAAAGAATGGTTAGACAGGCTGTCGTTCCATGTAAAGTATTAGTTTTCAGCTGCTTCTGGTTAGATTGGAAGCTGATCAGAACAGGGAACAGGCAAATGATGATAAAATCAAGATTGGTAGAACCAGTCGACATGATATGTATTCTATAGTGCATCTGTTTAACTGGCCTAAAGTTTAATGGATGGGCAAAATAATAACTCTTTAAAAATCGGCCGCGAGTTCGAACATCAATTTACAAAGCCGCCTTGATAACAAAGGAAGCCGCGTCGATAACAAACAAAGCCGCCTCGATAAAAAAGAAAGCCGTCTTGATAACAAAGGAAGCCGCCTCGATAACAAAGGAAGCCGCCTTATAGCGCGCAAAAAATACTGACTTTTTTAAGGGTAACAGAGGTTGTGGGAATCTAGTTGGGGATTTACATGGAAGGAGGAGTTGTATGAAATCTGTTAATGCCTAACACAAGTCTTCATCACTGTAGACAAGACACAAAGCTAGGCAGATCACTTACTAGGGCAGCACATTGAGCCTCAGCCTCGCATGGTGCCTCCACTACAGGTACACCCATCAACTTGAGCAGTTGTCTTGCCTCCTCATTGTGAACCTTAGTCACCTTGACCAGGCGACGGTTGAACTTCTCTATTGACTCTTGATCACCTATAAAAGAGGTTATTTATGAAAAGTTTGTAATCAAATGTATTAACCTGATTTGAGGCGCCTGATTTGATGGCGTTTGAGGTCTGCCTTATGAGTACTAGAACCAACAATACTTTTTATAAGGCATAGCACAATGCCTAACCTGGGTATTGGCACCTGGGATCTCTTGCAAACGGTAACACAAGATTACTTTTATAAATAACTACCTTACACCTGCGACTTCATCCACCTGGCATAGTTACCCGCATGAAGATAAAAAAAAAAATCTTTCTCTCCCCTTTTCCTCCCTCTTGGGCTCCCCTTTATCTCACTTTTTTTTTAATTGGCCAATGTCCATCACTAGGGTCCCAACTATCTCTGTACCAAAATTCATCAAAATCGGTTGGGCCATTTAGGTGTGAAGACATGACAAACAAACAAACTCACTTTCATAATATTAAAGTAAGGATTTATATCTCACCAGCTTCTGTAGCCTTCTGCAGCTCTTTCTCAGCTTCCTCTCTTCTTTCTGCTCTCTTATTCAGCTGATGAGACTTCATATCTGGAGGCTTTCCATCAAACACATACACTGGCTTGATGCCATTCTCTACCAGTCTTATAGTGCGGTAGAATGTTCCCATCAAGTGTGATGTTGTTTCTCCATCCACAGAGACTAGTTGAGAACCTGTGGGTAGCATATAAATTGATATTTAGATGATTGAAGAGGTCAGTTTTGCTTTGGACTGCCTCAGATTATAATCTTTTTCTTTGCGTACAATAGTACATGCTGGATATTAAGTACCCTTATTCCTGATGGAAAAAACTTTGGTCTACCTGGAAACTGAACCCAGGACTTCATGCTCCACAGTCAAGCTTGCAACTACTAGACCAATGAGGCAGTCAATTTAAAATTTGTTACCAAATTTGTTTCTGTATTTTTCATTCTAACTCTATTAAAATTTAACCCTTAGTGTGGCCGGCAGATAAAGAGAGTATCACAATTATCTATTGCCTTTAGCCATGAATGATAATTAATTGTATTTATTGTAAGACTCGAAGAATAATGCAACAAAAATCAGTAAGTACATAAAACAGCAGATTGGATATTGTAATCACATACCTTCACTTCTTACGGCTATCAGGAACTGATACAAGCTCATATACGCGTCAATAGCAATTTTACGTCCTGAAAAATTGAAACAAACAGTTAAGTTTACAAGCTGAGGTTAAAATATTGATTCATTCTAAATTAAACTCACCAAAGTAGTTCTTTATCTCCATTTCTTTGATAGCATGAGGTGCAATATCTGCAATTAGCTTCGATAAGCCTAGAATACCCATCCTGCCGTTTTATCAAAAATGCAGCTGCACAAAATATAATTTGCATCTATCCAACGTTTTCACGCTTGACAAATTTGGCGGGAATGATGACAAAATGTCAAATTGGCAAACCAAACCAAACGTCAACAAAAATAGTGATGTGCACATTATTACAAAATATATAATATTGATTATGGGCTTAAATTAATCAAGATTCCTAAAAAAAATACAATTTTGATATGATGCAATCAGACACATTAACTTAAGATTTGTAATGACTCTGTTCACACTACTGTTAGCTATGTTCCAGTAAAATTAGTGCAGTAACAAAACGCCACGACGCTTCTGTTGAAAAAAATGTTTTGACAACAATCAGCTGGCATTACACAATTAATAGCCAGGGTAGGGCTCGGATCGTGTTTGTTGTAATTTTTGTTAAATTACACATAGTAATTAGTCTTCAAGATGGGAAACTACTTTACTGTGAACATGGAGGAAAATTTCAAAAAGAATCAAGAATTCATACAATGTGTCAATAAAATAAAGGTAAAACATGTTTGAGGTTTTTATTAAATCTTTGGTCAGCAAAATATAAACTAGAAGTTTGTTTTAGATGGAGAGACAAATTCAGCTGCAATATCAAATGCAAGAACGACAAATGGCGATGCAGATAGCGAAAAGTCGGGATACCTGCCTTTGGTTTACTGCATTTTATGTTACGGCAGCAACGGGCCTTCTCACTGGGTATTTTAAAATTTATTTATGATTATACTAAGAGTAATTTCACACTTCTTTACATAAAATTATAAACATTGTTTCCTATCCGCTGATGAAAAAAATGTGTTAAAAATTCAGACGAATAACAAACGACTGCTTTATTTTAACGAATGTATTACAGTTTCAGAAGAACGAAAAGGCCATATCTTCTGATGCCTTTAATACCACTGAGTTTTGCGACTCTGTACTATTGGGACCTTGCATACGGAAACAAAGTTCACAGAATCAGAAGTAAGTAGTAGAATAAAATTATACTAAAATATTGCGCAGTTTAAAATAATGAGACAACTTCCGCAATTAGCTAATATTACCAAATACCTACTTCAAGAGTGCATTTTCATAGCACACTTTTCGATTCTTTTTTATAGCCAGCCTTTAAATTATTCACCGAGAACAAAATATTGCATTGCATTGATGCATGTGAGTTTATTTATTCAGAGAAGCACTTCATACAAAAAATATCGGATCCTTGTAAAAGGTCTTTGCATTCGCGTTAACAGTTAGAATTTATATTTTGAATGAAATATTAATTGTTAATGACGTCTTTGATTTGTTCATCTTTTGGTAAATGGGATGACTTACTAAAAAATTAATAATTCTAAGACATTGACGAATTGTTAACAAACAATTATGTTGGTAAGCATTGTTAGGGATGAAACCGAAAGATGTTAAGGGAGGTTTAAACCCTGATAAGTTTTTAGACATCTTCCTCTCAATTTTTTCTCTTGCACAAATGTAACTAATAGACCGAAATGTGTTACAGTGGAAGCTGAACACATAATGACACACGAAGCGGATTCCCTCGAATGGCCATGCGGTCTTCCCACACCGTCTTCCATTGATCTCGGACGCTTAGACGTCGAAGAAAAGAAGAAAATCCATCCACCACTGTTGTAAACTTAAAACGCTCAATAATGACGTGTGCCTTCACCGCAAAGTAGATCAAAACAGCGGGTAGTGTAGACCTTCGGCTTTTCAATAGGCCCCATTTCTTTCGGTGAAAATTTCTGAACATATTATACGGATTTTATTTCATTCATCACTATCACGCTTGATGAAAAGCGATAGATACAGCGAGACCTGGAAATCTCTTCTGTTTTCTGTTACGTCAGAAACAGCTAGTAGATATAGTTCGTACTACGACAGTTAACTCCAAAAACCTAGTCTAGGTCAAGTATTCATGTTTTATGAGCAACAGAAACTAATTATAAGTTCGAGTAAACATGTTATTACTACCTCTCTAAAGGTCAAACTTTCCTGAATTTCCCTCTAGAGAAATAATAGCACCGGACCATTTTTAGTTGAGGTTCGTTCAAACTGTTTTGGAGTTGCGGATAATTTGACGCTGGAGTCAATTGGATATGCTACTGAAGTATCTGCCAGGGATCGGTGATCACAGCCGGTTCACAATATGTCCGTACAGGTTTGATTTGTGATTTTACTGAAGTTTTAATGCGGTGCGCAGTAAAGTGGAGTAGGTGCTCTTATATAAGTTAAGTGCTTTCATTGGAGTCAATGTTAAGCTACTCGGACTGTCAACCGTTAGATTTAATTACTTGAGCAATTTGCAATATGGAATACCTTTTTGTTCAGAAATTTACATCTAAGAAAATGCGGTTATAGTGACAGCTAGAGTTTAGAGGCACTTCTATAACTAAGGTAATGCGTGAAATAAAATGTAGTTAATTCTAACGTTCATCGAATATTATCGATTAATCTCATTTTGAATTTCAGGTAGATCATTATTACGGTCAGGGTCGTAAGCCTAATAATTTAAAAGTAATTTAATCTAATGACGAATTTCTTGAACGGATAATATGTCATTGTGTAGAGTGCGCCAAGCCATGCCAAACGTCGTTTTTCTGAAGAAATTAAAAAGAATCTCAAGATTTGGCACTATACTATTAATGTTTAGAAATTTGCAAATTAATGGGCTTCTCCACCATTTCGGATTTTGAACGTTACTGGTTTTAATTAGATTCTAGTTGATATAATTAAATTCTTCTCCGATTCTTCATTGTTCGTGCTTGCGCTAATGCACAATACTTATAATCTAGAAACTTAGGTACTTACTTAAAAATTTATAGTTATAGTTAAAAAAATCATACCAAGACGACGGTACCAAAACAGTTTATTAAAAATCGGTGGACAATCTTCTCAAACAAAGAAGTAACTAGCATGATACTTAGCTACCTCACTGCTTATCTGCGTTTAAATACGCTTAGGTAACGCCAATTCCATAATAACGTAAAACGTTTTAAAATAACAGTTTTTTTTTAATATATTTAACGTTTTTAATATGTTCCATTATTAAATGTTTTTAGATACTTATTTAAATTTTATTATATTTTATTTTAGAAAAGTATACATACTACCTATTTATCACATTTTTTTGTGATTAGATATATTTATTTCGTGACATTTAAAATCGGGAGAAAAAAATAATAATTGGCGACTGATGATGACATATTGTAATACTAAGCAGTGCCATCAATTAGGATAGAACCATGACGAAAAATAAGCGAGTTGAGATGGTCGAAATAAAAAAATGTTGTCGTTGACAACGGTGAGGGCTACATCCAAGTTGAATACATTAAATTGCTTTTTAGTCACATGGAGTTCCTATTCGCCCTCTTAGTATTTCAGTAAACCATTTGCAGTGATTTAATACCATTCCAGTCAAGTTTATAAATATACTTAACATATAGGTATCTACTTATCACCTCATTGTTATATAACTGTAGGTAATCTTAAATTTATTGTGTTAAAGGTGTACCTACTTGTCATATTTATTATAAGAATAAAAACAATAATTTACAACTTTTAAAAGTACATACTATGACGTGAAGAATTGTTATAAAAATATCATTCCTTATAAAAGTATTATGCATTTATTATATTACTGTTTAAACTAAGTAAAAACTCTAAAGTATTACAAGACAATTAATAGATATAATTCCTCACTGTATTAGAGTGTTCCCTGTACTAATGTTAAATATAAATAAAGTTTGTGAAAAATGAGCTGTCTTTTTTGTGATCAGAGACTTGCAGTCAATAATTATTGTTACACCGTTATCCCAATATATTAAACATAATTATATAATGTGGCTTAAAGAAAAACTCGACTGATAAAAATTTTATTTATTTATTTTCGATTATACATTTTAGCCCCATTACTATAGAGACTATAGTTGACATCTTTCGTTACCATGACAACTGACAGGTTGTTTAGGTGGCCGTAAACAAATGAAACTCGACTGGCAGAATTCAAATGTGCCGATGTCCATCTAGTAATATTGGCGAAAAAAACCCAGATTTGAATAAAAAATAGCAAACGTATAATGGGATTTGTGAAGAATTACTGCTGTTTTTTACGTGAGTAAAGTTTAAAATTGTTAAATTTAAAAATTGAGATGGTTTTCCAATCATTGGTTTGTTATCGACATATTTCTCGTTGCTTAGCGTAAATAATCAATATTTTGACAATGATGGTAGTCACGCTTTTCTGATATTCAAATAAGCTCACGATACCCTTCGAATTTACATTTTATATAGGCATTTGATAGCAAAACATGAAAATTGCGAATAAATGAATTTTAATTGGCTACGATTTCAGAATTTGATTTTACAGTCTCCGCGTGAGTATTAGAGTTGAAGAGAAGTGCTGATGTCTCAAAATCAAGTTAAGAAAGACGACCGGAAGAAAGATGTGGTCCAAAAACCTGTTCAGAAGAAAAGATCTGATAAAAATATGTCTGAAATTGATGAGCATATTCTGAAGCGGTTCGAGATTAAGAAAAGGCTCGGTAAAGGAGCTTATGGCATTGTCTGGAAAGCAGCAGATAAGAAGACCAAGGATGTGGTGGCGATTAAGAAAATATTTGATGCCTTCCGGAATCAAACAGATGCACAAAGAACTTTTAGGGAGATTATTTTCCTCCAATCGTTTCGAAACCATCCGAATATTGTGAAGCTGCATAGTATACACAGGTAACTAAGTTTTATTGTTATCTCATTCTAGCTTCCTCATTAATAAATCACTTAAGTATTTAGCCTTTAAATGTAACACATAGGATACCTTTATCCCGGTATATGATCCATGAAGCTTGACTTTTTTAAATATGTGTAGCACTTCTCCAGGCTATAAACTATCTGTGTGCCAAATTTCATTAAAATTTGTTCAGTAGTTTTTACCATTAAAGGGTAACAAAAATCCATTCATCCTCACAACTTTCAAGTTTATTTTAATATACATAATTGTTCTGTACATGTGTTTGTCACGTTTTTTGGAAGTAATTCTGAGTGTACATTTCAATGGGTTCATGGATAGGACCTCGTAGCTGGTCACTACTTTTAGTATGTGATCAATTTTTATTTGTTGTACCAGGGGCAGTATAATGTTTGTCAGGTCCACTTGAAGTATAATAAGAAAGATTAGCCTGTCTTAATCTGTGTAATGTTGACAATTTATGGACATTATGACTATGTTTACAATTATCATTTAACACTTCAGTGATTCAAGGCGCAAATAGACTCATTTGTTTAAAAATAAAATAATTATTGACATCAACTCCCATAGACTAGGTTTTGCCCCAACTATGTTAATATTATAGGTTACTAGCATTTGCCCGCGGCTTCGCTCGCGTTAAATTCGGTATAACACAATACCTGCAGTTTTTCCCCATGCGCCTTATTGATTTGTAATAGCAACGCTAAGTCTTCCCTTGTCTTCAGTCGTTCTCCCTCATATCCCACTTTTTTTTAAAAAAATCTTTAGCCTGTGTTCGTCTCCTGGTTCCCAACTATCTCTGTACCAAAATTCATCAAAATCGGCTTAGCCATTAAAGCGTGAAGAGGTAAGAAACAAACAAACTCACTTTCGCTTTTATAATATTAGTAATGATTCTCCTTGGAGAAGACATCTACCCAGGTCTCCGGTAGGTAAGCAACAGTTCCTTCTAAATATATTTTTCACTGACACAGAATTGAAAATTCAAATAAGTACCCTCTTCACATGATTATCTATTTTTTTTTATTATCGGTTCTTGTGCCAGTTAAAGTATTGTTTGAAATTTGGTTAATTTATATGATACCAAGTACAATTAAATAAAAGTAATTCATTCCATTGCTATGGGGGCCTAAATAGATTTAATTATTTACTAATTAGTTACTATAAAAACTTCTGTTAGAAATATATTAATTAGCTTTGCAAAAGGAATTGATGGTTTACCATAAATATGTCATTACTTCCCAGATTTCGATCCCTATTAGCAACACTACCAAATGGCAGGGCCACCGCTTGCCGGGGTTGCGGGTTGTTCGAAAGTAATACCGCGGCCCCGGAACATAAAGGGCAATAGAAGGAACATGGGTGGGTTTTAGTCAGTAGAAGTCTGAAACTCCCCTCCGCTCCGCCCAGAGCGGGGAAGATACCAACTATGTTCCCCCGCTCTCGGCGGAGCGGGGGGGAGTGATTTCTCATCCGTCGAAAATAGTGTAAAAGTTCAGGATGTGTTTTTTTTTCCAAAATCAATGGTACAGTTTTAGTTTTGAATGCTGTCTCCTTTTTAGTTGAACTTAAACTCAAAACATTTATTTCAATTAGACCATTACAAGCACTTTTGAATGTCAAGAAACAAAAAGATGAAGCTACTGTCCCCCTCACAAGGCATTATAACTTTTGAAATTACTGTGGTATTCCAAAGCGTTGATCTCAATAGAGAAGAATGGCGTTCTCCTACCGTGATTTACCCTTAAACATAATTTACCCTTAAACATAATTTACCCTTAAACATAATTTACCCTTAAACATAATTTACCCTTAAAAATAATTTACCCTTAAACATAATTTACCCTTAAACATAATTTAACGTTGACTATAATTTACCCTTATCACTCTTACCCCCAGAGCTCTAAACAACCGCGATATCTACCTCGGCTTCGAATACATGGAAACGGATCTGCACAACGTGATCAAACGTGGCAACATACTCAAGGATATACATAAGCGGTACATTATGTACCAGATGCTGAAGGCCACCAAGTATATACATTCTGGGAACGTTATACATAGGGACCAGAAACCTAGCAATGTGCTGATTGATAGTGCTTGCAGGTAAGAAGTTATTTTTAAGAAAAATCAATTTGCCTCATGCTACAACGAAAATAAAACTTTAATACACAAACTAATAAGTGAGTTTATTCTTTTCATATTTATTTCAATAACAATATACAAACAAATAGGCTCGGAGAAGAAAACTAAACTAGTGCCTAAAAGGATATCATACAGTACACATTAGTACACACACACATACTACTCCGTAGCACACACATACTACTCCGTAGCACACACACACACACACATACTACTCCGTAGTACACACACCCACATACTACTCCGTAATACACACACACATGACACACACACACACACACACACACAAACTACACTGTAGTACTACACCGCAGTACATACACACTATACAAAGTAATAGACACACAGTAGTGTTCTTTGAATGTTTTCGTCCATAGAAAAAAAGCTGTGTGTATTTGTGTGTGTGTGGATATACAACATAGCACTTTAAGCAGCTTGAGAGGCGGACTTTCTTAATGGGAACTCTTTGTGCAATAGGGTGAAGCTAGCCGACTTCGGTCTGGCCCGGTCCGTGTCGAGTCTATACTCTGGCGGGGAAGAAGGCGCGGACCCATGCCTCACTGATTACGTCGCCACACGCTGGTACCGCGCTCCTGAGATACTCATCGCTAGCAAGAAGTGAGTACTAATCTATAATAGGGTAGTTTCCGGGGTCAAAGTAATTAGATTACATAGTATGTCCGTCTTTTGATTATTGAAAAAAAAGGAACACGTATTTTTTTATTTGTAAATTAGACCAAAAATGACAAAGATATAGCCCATTAAAGTTACGAAAGACATGACGTCACACGTCACTTTAATGGGGTATAACTTTGTAATTTTATACTAATTTACAAATAAAAAACACCTGTCCCTTATTTTGTGAATAATCTAAAAGACCAGACAATTTTTTTGAAACTTGCCGATTAGGGTAATAATATTTAGGTCTATGTAATGGTCTATCGTACTTTTACAAATAAATTAACTTATAAGATATTTATAATGGAACATCTTTTTTGTTTTTCTGTAACTTAAAAGGAAAAATACGGAACCCCAGGATCACTTTGTTGTCCATCTGTCAAGATCCTTTATCTCACGAACGCGTGGAGGTATCGGGTTGAAAGAAAACTATATACTCAAGTCTGTAGTCTCTTGGAGCTGTGAAAAGTCAACTCTATGTCTACGCAATTAAAATATATTATTACGTCGCAAGTTTGTGCGCGACTCTGACTAGCACTAAGCAGGTTTTGTTAACTATCTTTTCTCTTATATGTTTCAGCTACACAAAAGGCATAGACATGTGGTCTCTTGGCTGCATCTTGGGTGAGATGCTGACCGGGAAACCACTGTTCCCGGGTACTTCGACCGTCAACCAGGTGGAGAAAATCATGTCTGCGTTACCCAGGCCTTCTCCTGAGGGTAAGTTACCTAGGATTCATAGATCGTTTCGATAAAATCCACATTTTTAAATGTCGTTATTAAGAGTAGTAGCGGCACTTAAAACAATACAGCAACATATTACACAAAGTATTACAGCGCCATCTATATCATAAATGAAGAACTAATAACAACATTCATGAAAGCGCAAGTTATCAGCGACTCAGCGAAACTATATAGGAGACCTGACAACAACTTTCGAGCACTTCGCCGACGAAGCCCGTCGCGACGATTCGGTACTTGCCCCACCCGTCCCTAGCTAGAACCTACCCGTGATGCTGAGCCAGTAGTTTTAAACAAGTCCCTAAATAATATCACTCTTATCCAGCCTGTCCCTTCGCTGTCCTCCCCCAGCGACGCCCTAAGCTACCTCAGCTTCGTACCCCACAGGCCCCCCCTAGCGAGAAGATGCTTATTTTTTCTTATTTTAAGTTGCTCCACTCTAGGATTTCTCGTTGTGTCGTCTAGACACAAAATTACATAATGCATACGTTATTTTATTTAAAAATGGCACCTCTTTAAGTGAAATTACTTGTATTCTGATCATTTAATGAAACCCTTTGTAAATCAGGCAGATGTTTATACACCTGGTTTACCCTGGGTTAGTGGAATACCTCTTTTAGTAAGACTTATTCTCGCATCCCCTGAAGTCTCAGATCCAGGTTTCACTGTACACGCGGCATATATATCTGACGACACGATTGGCGCAGTGGTTCAGCTATAGACTGCAACGCTGCGTGTCGCGGGTTCGATTTCCGCACGGAACAAATATTTGTATGACCTGCAGATAGTTGATTCGGGTCTGGCTGTTTGTGTATGTGAGTTTAAAGGGATGCACCCACGATACAGGAGAAATTCCTAGTGTGGAGCAATGTTTTTTTTTAATAAATATATTTGCTAACGCCTCCAACACCACAATTTCTAGACATAGCGATAGTATGCAGCGGTTACGGCTCGTCCCTCATACGGGAGCAGGCCGGCAACCCGAACGGCGGCGCGTCGCTGACCGCGCTGCTGTCGTGCGCGCCGCGCGACGCCGCCGACTTGGTGCAGAGGCTGCTGGTCTTCAACCCCGCCAAGAGGCTCAGCGCTGAACGGGCGCTGGACCATGAGTATGTCGGCAAGTAAGTGTTTCAAGTACTTACCTAATGTTATTTTATAGTTAGACTAGCTCTAGCCCGCGGCTTCGCTCGCGTTGAATTCGAGGTAACACGTCGGTTCCTCTTTCCTGATTTGCAGGTATTTTTCGTTGGTAACACAGAGAGTGTGTACCGATTTTTAGCTTTAGTCCCATATAAAATTTCACCCCCTCATTTAGGAGGTTGGTGGCAGATTTCAGAAAAAAAGATTATGCGCGATGTTTTTGTTAGTGACAAATAAGTCCGCATACAATTTCTTGCTTTCTACCTTGAAAATTGCGAATTGCTCCATATAAACTTCAACCCCCTATTTTAGGGAAGTGGGGGATTAGAAAGAGACAAAAAGTAGCCTATGACCGTCTACAGGGTCCCAACTATGTCTGTACCAAAATTGAAATGTGCAAAAGTGAGTTTGTTTGTTACGTCTCAAAAACCGTTTTGATGAATTTTGGTACAGACATAGTTAGGAGACAGATTATATTTTTTTAAAGTGATTATTTGATCATCACGCGGGTTAATGTTAGCGTTAGCCCAAAGTAACTGTGCCACGCGGACGAAGTCGCAGGCGGAATCTAGTACGTTATAAAATAACCTTTTATAAGGTTATTGGTATGTATAGAATTAATGACAGGACCTAACTCTCCAGTGGCACCATCTGGTGAGACCGAAAACGATAGCCCTCGTTGTGTGGCGGCGCGTTAAGTTAGCTGCGAGTGACGGACTGCGCATTATACATTTAAGACATACGTCCTCTGTTCCCCGCTGATATTTAACATTTTTTGAGCCGCCATAAAGTTTAAACCGTTATTTCTGGGCAGACCGTCATTTGCAACTAACTTCAGAGCTGCCTTAAAGTTTGAACCGAACTAAACTCTGTTTAGATGGATATTTCTATGCGTCACATATTTGTATTCTAGATTCCACCGTGAACGTGACGAGCCAATATTACTATCCGACGTTCTCCTTCCACTGAGGGACGACAAACAGCTATCCGTGGACGACTATAGGAACAAATTGTATAGCATCATGGCGAAGGGCAACCAGCTGTACAACGGGCCACCTAGGAAATCTCATTCTAGGTAGGAGGCCAGCGAATATTACTACTTTTATGCCCGTCTGCACTTGTCTTTGACATGATTAAAGTACATCTATAAACGTTACCCCTGCCGGGGTTGCGGGTGGTCCGAAAGAGATACCGCGGTCATCATCATTTTCCTGCCCTTGTCCCATTCTATTTGGCGTCGGCAAAACATGTTTCCTTCTTCCATTATCGCCTATCAGACGTCACGGCATCATTTACTCCTTTCTCCTTCATATCATTCCTGAACCTGGCCTTCCTCTCGCTCTCCGTCCATCAACATTCAGATCTAGGGTAAAAGAGGGAACATAGGTGGGATTTAGTCGGTAAAATTCCCTCCACTCTTATTGATTACATTACAGCCATATAAATCAGTTGAAGTAACGTTTAAAGATGTTGGCCTAACACGCTATAATACAAGCACACCTTTTAACTTTAGATGACTTAGCGCCTTAGTCAAAATTCCTAATACCTTTTGATTAAGACGTTGTTCGCCGTCCATTTAAAAAAAATGGCATATTAAAAAAAACATTTTCTAGTTTATCCAAGTTGTGTAGTGCAGACGGACATTTTTTTTTTTTTTAGTTATTATGGACAAGAGCTATTTTCCTTTTCACAGTGAATTTCAAAAATATGAACTGCATCTTCGAAGATTTTGTAAAATACTGTAATTTTTTACCTATAAGTAAGTTTTCTTAGGACCAAATTGGTCGTTAAATATTCGTCATTTTTACGTGTTACGATATGTTATAAAAACCCTGTCCGCCGTCAGAGTAATATTAGGTATCTATACTAGCATATGTATGTAATCTGTTTTGTATATCAACAAAAAAAAAAACGAGTGACGAAATTTTATGAGACAAAATTCATGGCAACACAGGGGGCGGGCGCTGATATTCTGGTAGTTTCTGGGTTAGTGACGTCATAATCAAGTTATTAGCGGTCGGACATACTAATGCCTTTTTTTTTTTTTTTCGGGTGAGTAATCATCCAATGACTTCCCCCGCTCTGGGCGGAGCGGGGGGGCATGTCAGACTTGTACTGACTAAAACCCACCCATGTTTCTTCTTTTGCCCTTTACGTTCCGAGGCCGCGGTATCTCTTTCGAACAACCCGCAACCCCGGCAGGCGGAGGCTCTGGCAAGCCCCTCTGCTTTGCTGACTCTCTTTGAGGCGCGCGTGAAACACGAACGCGCCGTCGACACACATACTAACGCCTTTGATGGTGTTGTCACGTTTTAAAAGTTAGTTAGAATTTAGGGAAATTATGGTAATTTTGGACAAAAAGGTATTTTGTGTTACTTATTTTATTTGGTGATGTCATTGATGATGGCCCTTTCGGATCTAACAGGGTTTTCTAACATATTGTAGGTACTATACCGAATAAAATACAATATGATTAAACATTTCTTTCAGCAACAAAACGCACCCTCTACCAACCACAACAACTAAAAGCAGCAAGAGTTTCCACGAAACAGATCCAATAAAATCTTACGCAAAGACAAAACATTTAAGCGCTTCAGCAGACCAAAAATCTCGGCCAAAAGCAAGACCGCACTTAGAACGCCCTTTCAAAGAACATAGACCAGAACAGAATGCAGCAAAACCTCTTCGAGCGACTAAACTCTTTGAGCATAGACACGAATGGGGCGAAAATACGAACTGTCACGGTGATTATTTCCAGCCAGTGACAAGGCACACTCCCACAGAATCTGGTTTTATGAGCGGGGGTAAAAAGTCTACAGTTCAACATAGAAGGAACTCGACCTCCTTTTCAACAGTTACTATAGGTGGTGATGCGGACTATGGGAGTTGTATAGGCAAACAAAGGCATGGGGTAATTACGGCCAGTGCCTTGATGGACCTCAGGACTAGCATACGGTAGGTAAGCGATCTAAGCGTTAGGTTTGCGAATCTCTGAAACTGTATTTTTATAACTAATGCTCGACTATGGAGACTAAAGGCTCGTTTAGATCTCCATAACTGAATTCTGAATCATTTATGATCAATCTTCAACATAATTTTACACAAGATAAAGTCCAAATCTCATTGCCAATTGCATGTCTTCTTCTATCTTCTTGGTCTTCAAAATACATGCGTAAATAATAATATGATCTTAACTTTTACTTCCGTAGTCGGGTAATTAGGATTGTGTTCGTAATTTTAGAGACTGTGACGTAATAAGTCTATTCGTCGAAAGAATAATATTGTCTAGTCCAACAAACTTATTTGACTGGTGGCTTTAAGTGGAACTAACAATATGACTAAAGAACGTAACAAAATCTGTCATTGTCTCTTCACCGACAGCGCCACCGCTACCCGCCTAGATAAGTTTGTAGGATTTTATGTTAGGTTCGCCCTTTTTCTATTAAGTTTTTCAAGACTTGAAACTCTTTTATTATGTTAAAAAGTTAAAATACTTTTCGCTTTGAAGGCGGTCGTTTAACCAGATTTTACCCTAAGCTTCTTATAACCCTTCGATGTTTTTGGGGTAATATCAAGAAGATTATAATTATAGTCTAAATATCATCTAATAGATCTTTTTTAATACAGTTTTGTGATCTTACCAAAGGAAAAATTAAGTTTAGATATTCAATGCATCAAAGTTTACAATTCAGCCCTGTCTTTAAAGCGAAGAGATTGACTTTACTTAATCTTTGAAGCAGGTACGTAACATAACCAATTAAGCTATACATAACCAGTGTATTCGGATATCTCAATGTACGGGAAGTCTATATAAAACGGGGCCATTTAATACTGAATGTATAGCTTAATGAGTACCTTCGTACGGTCATTCTTTTAATGCAGTCTGTGTTATCTTTTCTAGTCATTTTTTTTGGTTATTTGTTGAAAAGTTGAGTTTGTTTTGAATAAAATGTCTAATTTCCGTCCATTTTAAAGATACTTCAAACAGGTCTTACGCCTAAGGATATACCGTCAGATTTATGGTCAACATCGTTTCTATTATCTTTTTTAAATGTTATGATTGCCCTCTAATTCAATTTCATGAAAGACAAGCATTTGACATGAAGCGATTAAATTTCTGTTTTCAATAGCCCAGTTGCCAAAGGCCGATTGATTAACTGGGACCGTGCCTAAGGGTGCTGCTTGGTGACTGAGCGCTTGCATCACGTCACCCAACTCCTCCCGCACCGCGCACCTACCTCAGGCACGATCTCACTTAAGCGGTCAGCCTATATGTGGTACGATACCCGTTGCCAATCCTCCTTGGTCCGTCAGATTTATGGTAAAGAGAAAAAAATGTGACGGCTGGTGCGTTGTCTATGGAACGAAAAAGGTTTATATTGATCTGACGATAAACTCTTTGGCGTTTGGCGCATTGGTTTAAGTATTAAAAATGTTAGTTAATATTTTAGGCTAAACCGTATCTAACTTGTTATTCTATAAAATTTAAAGTGTGTTTGTTTGCGATATTATAAATTAAAACTTATCGAATATCTTCATACAAATAAATAGTCCCAGCATTTGATTGTTATTTCATACATTAATTTGACCATATGACTTTAAATTACACTGCCGTAAAATATGTGAAAAATAGACATATAGAATATTCTAGATTTTCACTATAACAAGTCTCATAAACTTTCTATATACTTACTTACATATTTACAAAATTTTGCTAATACAGGTAAATATTTTATAGTGACTAGAACAGACATTTTGAATATCTTCTTTCCTTTGCGAATAAACGCCCATTTAAATTAATATAGTCTTAGTTTATAAATTCAACTAATTAAAACGTAATTGCTCCGATATTTAGAAAATAACGTTACAGACCAAGTGACCTTATTGTAAACAAATGAGTTTGATATTAAACAATAAATAAATGTTAGCTTTGGAAATCGAATGTAAATTCTTTGATTATTTTGAAATTAAGTAGGCAAAGATTTAATTCGTCAAATGTCCCTGTCACAGTACTTTGGCGAAAATTTAAGTTATCGGCCAAACCCGATATCAGGCCAAACTATTCTGTCGTAGGCTATATTGCATTATTGGTTTATTCTGTCAAGATATCATCATCTGCCTAGCTTTTTCCCTACTATGTTAGGGTGGGGTTCCAGTGTTACCGGATTCAGCTGAATACAAGTATTCTACATGGAGAGACTGACATTTACAACTGCAGTATTGTATAATACGACCCCTCTTGGTTAGACGATATCCCTGGGTAAGACTGCTTGTCAGACTTTTTTTGTCACCTCTAACGACTGTCGAAGATCTACGATTGAGAGCCGGGACCAACGGCTTAAAGTGCTTTCGAAATCACGGAAGAAACTCGGTATATACTGTGTGTTCTTCCATCCACGGACCAACTTACGCAATTGCGACTTAACCTGGAGATCGACCCGAGCGTATGTTATTATTTTGCCACGAGATCCTTGTGCTCCATCCCAAGCTCCAGATAACACTGTGACCAATATGGATGTATCGCTCGCTCTGTTCAGGCGTCATACCCATTATGCCTGAGCAGAGCGAGCGATACATCCTACAGTTCTAACCTAGCTTATTTAGTTGCGATGCCCCATGATTTTGCTTTGTTAAACCCTCGTTTAAACTGATATCGGATTTAGAATAGAACAAACTAGTTTGGCCTGAAGTAATGTTTAGCTGGTATATTATACACTTAGAAGAGTGAGCTCGAATATTTCGCATAGAACAGCAGATCAAAACAGGGACATGTTTTTTTGACGTCACAGAGTCAATCGCTCGTTTTAAATCTTTGTAAGTAATAATAATCGAAGTGAACAAATAATATTCGGTATTGGATTGTGTGAAACCGAATTGTTTTATTGTAAAATTTCCTGCACATGCCAAATAAATTATGTACCTACGCAACTATTCCAGCTTAAGAATAAGTGTACGTTCACACAGAAGATCCGTATTTACAAGATCGTTTTTACGGATCCGTCGCCACTGATGCATTGTTCACACCGCGTTTACAGGACCGTTTTAGCAGATCCTTTGTTACTTGGAGTAACGTTCACTCCATTTACTGATTGACTGACTGGAAAGGAAGTGGGATTCAGAATCAGCCCCCCGTTTCTTTGATTCGATATACTGTTGTGGGTGGGATCTTTCACATACATCTACATTCGCCATCGCCGAAAAATATTGTATACGATCAAACGAACCTGTAAAAGGGACGGTATATATTTTGTCGGTTCATTTTTTTTGGATCTGGAATATTGTCATTAGGAACTCCTTCATACAACTACATCCACTAACTTGAAATAAAATAGTAGATTATTTACCAAGGGGATAAAGCAGTGTCTTCTGTCGCGGGTGACGATTTAAATCGCGAGTGTAACGAAGGACTCGAGGTTTACTCCCGAGCGTAGCGAGGGTGTTAAAAACTTAATCACGAGCGAAGCGAGGGATTTAAGACGAGTCCTGAGTGTAGCGAGAGATTTAAGTTTACCCAAGACTAAGACAGCTTTATCACCGAGGAAAATACTCTACTTTTCGTACCATTTGCGAAAAAATTAACACAGTAATAATATGAAATAAGCATTTATTAAAGATAATGACATTAAAAGAAAAAGTTAAGATTCGAACATTGGTCCAATTAATTATAAAGAGAGCTACACTTTTGTTTGGTACATTTATTGTTGATGAGTATGATTGCGGCAGCATTTGCACTGATGGAATCCGACAATACACTGTCACTGTCGCTTTGATTTAACAATGTATTTTTAAAACATTAACTTATTTGTAAAAATAAACTTAACGTTTATGTATTTGAAGAAAACAAAATCGCGGCAAATTCCTAGACTAATATGTTTTGTCGGAAAAGCAAAGGCATCAAGCTCATACGACCTCGTCGGTTTTGGTAATTTTATTTAATAATCATACTGCATATTAATTGCGTGTTCCTTTTTAAAAAAGATGCTTAATGCTTTATATACCTACAAACTCAATGGTGTAAACACAGATGTAGTTCAGTATTAAGTATTCCAATTTTAAATCACATTCTCTCCCTAGGGGATGAATGAAATTCAGTACAACTTTCTCTCCCTGTTTTTGACAGATTAAAAATGACTATTGTTATGTTCGGTTTTTGAGGCATAGAATGTCACTTTTTTGAGCAAGTGGTACGAAAACGTATACGATATACTTATCGGGTTCGTAAAACAAGACTTGTGTGAACGTACCTTAATTTTCGTTTTGCAAAAGCTTTTAATTTTCAGTTTTTTCTAATTTAAAGAACGTGATTAATATTCAAGTTACTAAAATTGATGTTCTACATTCAATGGTAAGAAAATATCGTTAAATGAGGTCCTCATTGCCCTAGCGGTTGTTTTAAAGTTGTGTGTGCAGGAATATTTATAATAATTTAATTTATCATTCTCATATAGTTGTACATGGTTGTTTTAGCGCGTGAACGAAATAGGAACTAACGACTGCCATATAATTTCCCATTACATTTCACAAAATAAAATTATAAACTTTCACCAACGGCGCCCCTCTATGAACGTCAGTCGTTCGCCAAAAGATCCATGTACTACTGTAAGTTGTAGACACTATTCCTATTTTGTTTGGTATGGACTCTTTTGTAAGGTATTTTACATGACGAATAAACGATGGTATATGATTACATGGTTTTATTTCGTACAAATATACCCATAGGGTCGGTTCAGATCCATGCAGGGCACGCCACAAGAGTGGCGATAAGTCCCCTCTTTGAGGAGTCGCTGGAGAGGCGACACGGCGACCTCACCTACCGCCTGACGCAGATCCTCACCGGTCGGAAGTTTTGGGAGATTCCTGCTCATTCCTACCACTGTAGACTCGATTCTGTAGACGGTGAGCAATGAGTAGCTCACCAACCGTCCATCTAGTGACGATAGACCGTGTCGACGGCGCATTCGTGATCCACGCGCGCCACAAAGAGACGTGAGAAAAGCAGAGGGACCTACCAGGGGCGAAAGAGATACCGCTGCCCCGGAACTTCAAAAGAAGGAACAAACATGGATGGTTTCTGTTAGTAAAAGTCTGGCTCCCTGCCCAGAACGGGGGAAGTTTTTGATAATTTCCCACCCGAAAATAAGGGTTGGTTCAAATATAATAAAGGTGCTATTTTCAATGCAGTCAAGGACTTGCATTGCTCCCTTATGTTTAACACGTTCTTACGAGCTACAGCTGTAACTATTTAAGAAAATACCATGAAGTTAGATTTGCCCCACTTTCCGTGGACGTTAAGTTGCAATCTAGTTTAGATAGCCATCCAACCGTGCATCCAACAACTAGGTTTCAGTCGGAAATACATGCTTACTGACGTCATTCTAAATCCAAAATGGCGGGCTCCCAAAGATGGCAGACTTGTCATTTTATGCATACCAATGTTATAGATTTCAAATGAAAAAGTTGCTTAGAAGAAATAAGACATTTTTAGTTTTTTAACTACAGTACGGCCAACGAGAAGCGATACGAAAGGTCATTAACCTAAAGAACAACTGTGGCGTTGACAATCTAATATTTAGCTCTTTCCATCTTGTGCCTTTGTCGTAATGTCTCGTTCTCCCGGCAAAAACATGACAACGTTAAGACGGGTTCGCCAACATTCGGGCGGCCATTTTAGATGGGGTTTTAGCATCGCTTCTCGTTGGCCGTACTGTATAGTATGTTCTGTCTGTTTCCACAATGTTTAATTCTTACTTCTATAATAATCAGATGTTCTTTCCAAATTTTGACGAAGACGCTCAACCAGGTGGCTAGTTATTTTACCCCATATTTAACTTTGCTGTCAAAATCATAGTGGAATTTTTGACAAATCTGTCAAATTAATTGTTATGCCGATAAGTTTATCGGACTGACAATTTAAGGAAGCTGACTGGAAAAATAACTGTGAAAAGACTGCCGTAGGCCTACTATGACGTCTCAAAGCAGAACTTATTCCACTGAGGGAAAGAGATGGTGCTAGACACCCTGTATAGCTCTGTCTCTTTCCCTCAGTGGCATTAGTTCTGCTTTAAGACGTCATAGTAGGGTAGCAAATCATCCGTATTGTTGAAGATCAAAATAATTTGCGATTAGTGCATTCTGGCTTTCAGAATTCTGAGATAACTCTGGTCTGCTCTTTATACATAATAATATGGAACGCTTTAAATTTGGCCGTCTTTGAGCGGATGGATATACGATAGAAATCTGACTAGTTGGATACAAACGACTTTGCACATTTATCAGTCTTAGCTGTCAGCTTCGGCTTAAGGACGCGTCTGATAGTTTGTATGCACCTTATCTTAGGTCGATATAGAATAATAATCATAAATCTGCATTTATCTCGACATCAACCATTACAGGTGTTGGATCATATTGTGATCTTATTAAAAGAAAGATGTCTAAAGTAGGATGGTCTTGAATTCTAAAGTACAGATATATACATTTTAGTTTTGCAAAAAGTTAGGTCACCATATTAAAATTTAAACAAAGTTAAAACAGTGTAATAGACATTTAACCTTTCAAGGACCGCCATTATTTACGTCAACTATCCATCAAGCACCACCGGGCGGGTTCTTATCGTAAGCGTAATCTGATTTTAAGACTTATCTTTACTGCAAATATAGTTTTTAATCGGTCGGGGTTTGGTGGCACAAATTTGTGCCAGTGGGGCTCGACGGTAATACTTATTAACTGGCACGTTTTGTGCCGCTGGGGCTCTAGAGGATAAGCAACAGTATGAAATGGTAATTATATTATAGGAGGAAGGAGTAAATAATGCCGTGACGTCTGATAGCGGAGAATGGAAGAAGAAAACGTGTTGCGCCGACCACAAATAGAATGGGACAAGGGTAGGAAAATGATGATGACTTGGTAATTATTATAGAATTGTTGAATGCAACGAAATATCTGGCCATCAATAAACTCTTATCTGGCCTCTGACATATCTTCTGCGACGTCAAAGAGTTGTCAAAGCATGTCCACATTTTGTAAAACTTTACATAGAATAAAAAAATCGTAAAAACCATCATAATGAAATATATTAACGCGATCCTGTTTTATTGTATTTGTTTGTTCGGTCATGGTTTAGGTAAAAGTTTGGTCCCCGTCCTTAGTTTAGATGAGAACTTTCAACCTCATAACAAGTCACACGGAACCTTGAAGGTAATTTTTTCGTGTATTTCAAGTCTTTCTGAATGTTTATTCTTTCTATATTTCTTCCTTATAGAAATCCTATGTATTGTTGTCCAACCAGACACAAAATCAGACTCTTTGGTTGCTACTAGAAAAACCCTGATGGTGAAACTCGAAACTGGTGGCCCAAAACTACACGACAATGACAACATGACTGGCGCAGTGGCTTGGCGATCGACTCCTGCGCTGCGTGTAGCGGGTTCGATCCCCGCACGGAACAAATATTTGTATGGCCTATAGGTAGTTGTTCCGGGTCTGGCTGTTTGTGTATGTGAGTTTAAATGTTTGTAAACGCACCCACAATACAGGAGAAATTCCTAGTGTGGCGCAACGTTTTCATAAATAAAAAAAAAAACTTCTGGCAGTGGTAACATTATTATGCTTAAGCACGTTTCTACACATTTGACATTCATTCTTCTCTTACTTCACTTCCAGTATCTCACCTTCATGAATCTGATAGATAAGGAAAAAGACACGAGCGAATTCTGGAGAGAAACAGAGATCTTATCACTAGTGAGGAACAACGCATTAGGGATAGACTATGACAGGTGCGAGCAGAACACTCAAGATAACAGCTTGGTGTACATAAACAGTCCAAGGACCGTCAGACCTATTTGTAGAAACAGAATTGGTAAGAGTTAATTCTCCTTAAAATTGAGTTGTTTAAAGCGCAATACACACTGACCCCGCCGGGCCGCCGACAGTGCCCGGCGACACAACCCGGCGGGCTGTATGAAAAGAATTATCACGACATGTTCGCTGCTTGGGTACGCTTGCGCTCACTTGCCCAGCGACGCTCGACCTGTAGTGCTGACTGCTAAATAAATTTCTCATCTCAAGCCGCCGACCAAATTTTCCGACATGTATTAAGACAGCCGACAAAAAGTTGCCGACATATGTCGGCGGCCCAGCGGGCTCAATGTGTATTGCGCTTAAGAAAAGAATTCATGGTGGAATGGAAGATATGTCGTGAAGTTTTGACGTAGACTAAATATTGCTATACTCTTTTGAGGATCAAAAAATATCACACGGGTGACCCCGTATCATCGGAATAACAACTATCCTGTGATATGTGCGACCTCAAAGTTTTCAAGTGCATCTCATTTAGGCGTGGAAAGGTAACAGATTTTCATATTCTTCTTCTTCTTTTCGGCGTGGACATTTTATGGTCAAAATGCATGGAATATTTGGTGAAATTTTGTGTGCTACATTGAATCTTCCACTGTGTACCTATGTTATTTCGTAAATTACTTAACTTACTTTAGCCTTCCTACGGAAATAAATTCAAGCAAGTACGAATCTTCTATCTAATATTTAAATTCTAGTGTCACAATTTTCGTTCCCATACTCCTCCGAAACGGCTCGGCTGGACCGTTTTAAACGAAATTTTGTGTACATATCGGGTAGGTCTTGGAATCGGCCAACATCTATTTTTCATACCCCCAAGTGAGCAGCGGGTGAAACCGCTGGGCACAGCTAGTAATGTATAATAATCATCTTTCAACAAACTTTTTTTCATAAACCACTTTTGTATACAGAGTTGCTCTCACAGCGTCGTAGTTTCAATGAGCCATGCTTTTGCAACCGATTTCGTCCGGAAATATTCAAAGTCAAGAATGTTACATATGTTCATAACCATAGGTGTCAATGCTTGACCGGAAGACGTTTTGGAATCATCAGGAACCACAAGGGTTTCAAGATGCCAAAGAATCTGAATGCAAGGAGAATGTTATCAACGAAAAATCCGGAGCTCGATAGTATTTTTTAATATTTTTAACGTGCTGTAACTTTTTATAAGATTACTAGCTTTTGTCCGCAGCTTCGCTCGCGTTTAATTTTTGAATGAATCCTTTCTTTACTATCCTTATCTTTACTAATCCTTACTTCCTTACTAATTAAATACTAAGGTTATAAAATAACTCCAGAAAGCTGTTTTGGGCTAAAACAAAAAGCTATCATAAAAGTAACGAATCCTATTTCTTGTAGATGACCAGCTGTGTCCCCAGTGCCCACATTTCAATAACCACACGGAATGCGAGCTGTTTCGGGATTCTTGCAAGTAAAATGCATTTTTCTTTAACTCTTGCGCTGAGCAGAACTCAGCGTATAGTCCAAAATGTATGGTATAATTTGGACTGGGCAGCAAAAGGGACAGGAACGGATGTTTTCCTAGGGAGTTTGTTTTACTGCTTCTTCTACCTTAAAAAATAAAAAAGCTATACTACGTTATGATTTAATTTTTCGGGTTAAACACCTTAGCTTTTCTCCCGTTCTAGTCTCTTTCTTCTAGTCATAATAGGCACCTTGGATGGACCTTATGTTGATAGCAATAGGCTTCGTAAATACAGTGGGAGCTGTACAAATTCAACGGCTAAGGTTTCACAGTATCCGGGCATCAGGCGCTGCGGTACGACTCGCGGCCACCGTAGATACGGGTCTGTGAACGGTGAGCAATGGGTTGATCCTTCCGTCTAGTGACGACAAGCCGTATCGACGTCGTGTTGGTGTCCACGTGCGCCTTAAATATATGTAAGCTAAGCACGTTGTGGGTTGTTCGAAAGAGATACCGCGGCCCCGGATCATAAAGAGCAAAAGAAGGAACATGGGTTGGGTTTAGTCAGAACAAGCCTGACACCCGCTCACAGCTCGGGAAGTTAGGTATTTGGCAATATAAAAGGGTTCACAGTATTGCTGGATCGAAAGAACTACAAACCATTGGAAGAGGCCTTTGTCTAGCAGCAGAATTATGGAGAGTAACGGTAGGTAAGGCTCCGTTTTTATCATCAACTGCCTAGTCTTTTCCCAACTATGTTGGGGTCGGCTTCCAGTCTAACCGGTCCGTTTTTTATAAATAACTAGCTGTGCCCCGCAATGCAATTTTCTACCTTTCTACCTACCTGCCTACCCTACATACCCTACCTATCGTACATACCCTACCTACCCTACATACCCTACCTACCCTACCTACCCTACATACCCTACCTACCCTACCTACCCTACCTACCCTACGTACCCTACGTACCCTACCTACCCTACCTACCCTACCTACCCTACATACCCTACATACCCTACCTACCCTACATACCCTACCTACCCTACACACCCTACCTACCCTACATACCCTACCTACCCTACCTACCCTACATACCCTACCTACCCTACATACCCTACCTACCCTACATACCCTACATACTCTACCTATCCTATCTCTCAAGTTGGATCGAACTGCACATGGTGTGCGAATTTTATTATAATCGGTTAAGTGGTTTAGGAGTCCATTGAGGACAAACATTGTGACACGAGATTTATATATATTAAGATATAATTCTTCATTGACATCCCTCGACTATTCGCAGAGAACGCCGAGTTCAGCAATCAGAATATAGAAACTACTGCGACCGAAAGTACGGCAAATGGCGAGCCATGTTTGTGCCCGCTGACTACTCGCAATGCCGATGCTGTGATGAATGCATATTCTATAGAGGTAATTGTTTATTAATACACTACCTCGATCGCTCTTATTGCACTAGGAATAGGATATATTGTACATGCCTGCTTTTTTCTCATTTATCACAACGAAGGTTTTTTTCTGACCGTGGTGACGTGTGACGTGCCAATTTGTCACTGCTGTTCTCGGCTTCATAACACCTTCTTATATCGGCTTGTGAGTGATTTCCGCCTCGAACGCAACGAGAAAGTTCCCACAATTGAATCAAGATGTACTATTGTAGATCAGATTTCTCATGTCGAAATTTGAAGACTTGCAAAAGGTCTTAGATATCAAAAATCGCGTATTGGCATAGTTTTATAGCATAAATGGTTTGTGTAGTATATATATATATATACAGTATAGTATATATATAGTATGGTATATATATAGTATGGTGGTGTAATAAAGTTATTATGGGTTAGCGTCCAAGGACTGGGAAATAAATTTCGAATGTGGGGACATAGGCAAAATTCTTCAAATAAAAAATGGCCTGCACTTATTCTTATATTGCAGAATTGGACCAGTCTTGTGTCGAGGATGAATACAGTTTGGTCACAGAAGAGTTTTTGCCGACAACTTCAATAGGTTTGTATGTTGTAGATCTAGGGTACCTATTCAACTGGCTTTGATTAACGATGCGTATCTTACGCAGACATCGAGTAATTTGCGCGATCGGTGTGTAATTTAGACATGATATAATTCGAATTTTAGAGTTGTTCAAATCAATAAACAAATAATTATCTTGGGACAACTCACACACGGCTATCTGATCCCAAGCTAAGCAGAGCTTGTGTTATGGTGACCAGACAACTGATATACATACTTATATAATTTATAAATACATATATATTATAGATAAATCACACCCAGGCACAGAACAAACAATCATACTCATCACACAAAGTTTGTCCTGGGTGGGAATCGAACCCACGATCTCCGGCTCAGCAGTCAGGGCCAATAACCACTAGACCAACAGGCCCGTCAATGTAATGATACTATAAGTAAACCTATTTAAAACCCACCCATTTAACAAACAATGTGAATTTTCAACCCTTATATTAATCTAAAATTTCATTTCCGACCTTCCTTATGGAAAGGTCAAAGGAAAAGATGGAATTACGTCACGTAATATGAGAGCCAATCTCTTAGAGAAATCTTTCCCTGGCAATGATCCAAGAGATTCCGATATTAGGCTGAAGTTGTAAGTAATATGCTCCAGATTTCAGGGCCGGATGCAACCAATATTGGGGTCACCCTGAGCAAGAGTTCAGAGCTCTGAGATGCGACACAGCACTGCGGCGATGTAAGTTACGATACATACGGCGATTAAGTACTGCAAAATTAATTCACTCAATACAAACACAGACTGCAATCCGTCCCGGCTTCGTCGCAGAGGCTCGCCACGAAATTCCGTTTTAGAAGTTAAAGCCCGACCCTAGCCAACCCGCGGGTTGAGCCAGTCTACAGCTGTGTGTTGAGCAGTTTTAAAAGCCCTTAAATAATAACCCGATTCGGCTCTTTTCAAGTCGTTTCACTCAATGCCGACTCTCTAAGCCGAGGCTCATTCCGAGCAAAGTAGAAGGACTTGCCAGAGCCTCCGCCTGCAGGGGTTGCTGGTTGTTCAAAAGAGATACCGCGGCCCCGGAACATAAAGGGCAAAATAATGGACGTGGATGGGTTTTAGTCTGTACAAGTGTGACATTCTCCCGCTCCGCCCAGAGCAGGAATAAAATTAATGTTGATTGAGTGATTCATAATGCCACACTAACTCTTTTTTAGTCATCGGTGCCACTTTCATGCAAAAATTACAGAGCGAAAAGAACAAATTATCATCATTTGAGGTCGGCGCAACACGTTTTCTTCTTCCATTTTCCCCTATCAGACGTCACGGCATCATTTACTCCTTTCTCCTTCATACGATTCCTTACAAAATCCATCCATCTTTTCTTTGGCCTTCCTCTCGCTCTCCCTCCATCAAAATTCATCCATCACTCTTTTAGTCACATGTGCTTCATAATAATACATATTAAAAAATAAAACTGCAGTTCCATAAAAAATTACCATGTAGCTTATACACTTTTCCATCGGCACAATAATTGATCGTTGGGTCCACATCGCACATCCCGGCTACTTCGCGAGCCGAGTCGGTACTTGATTTGCTTATCTTAGTCGGCTTTCACGATATTCCTGTCATGCGGGACCTTCTTGCTTGATTTTTATATTTTCCAGGTGTTCCTGTCAGTGTTCCACAGTTACCGAACGCTTCAATAACCAAGCGGTAAGATGTTACACTATTTTTAATATTTTTTGACGGTTCAAATTGTTCTATTGTCACTTCGTCGACCTTCATTGTTTCGGCACTTTTCTGGAAGTCGTTACATGATTTTGGCTTCCAGAAGTTGCAGTTTTTTGGAAATAGTGTAGCGGGCTTGTCTCAATAAAAATATCTAACGAATACTGCCTTTTTGGTTTTCAAATATAACTGTATAGTTTACGACGCTTGTTCTAAGATTTCCAATTCATTTTATTTCATACTAGCTTTCGCCCGCGGCTTCGCCCGCGTTAAATTTGGGGTAAAACAGTTCCCCTTGCGCCTTATTGATTTGTAATAGCAACGCTAAGTTTTCCCTTTTCTTCCCTCTTTCTCCCGCACATCCCACTTTTTTAAAATAAAAATTATCCTATGTCCGTCTCCTGGTTCCCAACTATCTCTGTACCAAAATTCATCAAAATCGTTTTAGCCATTAAAGCGTGAAGAGGTAACAAACAAACAAACAAATAAACAAACAAACAAACTCACTTTCGCTTTTATAATATTAGTAAGGATAATTAGAATGAGTAACTTAACCTATGTGTACGGTATATACATATATGAGGTAGCATCACTTGAGAATTACTCGACCGATTTGGTTGATTTTTAGGGTTCAGTACGTACGGAACCCTTATTGGATCGTTTTGTTATCCGCCTGTCGGTCTGGCTGTGAAGACCCTTTATCTGAGGAACGCGCGGAGGTAACGATTTGAAATTGAAACATTTAGTCAAGTCTGTGATCCCTCTTGAGTTGTGGAAAAATCATATCTCTGAGTCTACAGAATCAAAAGATATGGCCGTTTATGTTCAAGTTAACCGTCAGAACAGATAACGTCAAAATTGTCATAAAAGAAAGAAAAAAGTAGTAGTTCTTTTGAAAGCTCGTTAGAATTTATGATTGTGTTTTCTGAATCTCTTCAAAATTCGAGTGAATCGCTCGTGTATTCATGCGTATCTAGGCCTAGGCCACATCATCTTTTCACATTAGGCGAGTTGCAACCAAACGCAAGCATAGAAAAAACTAAAACGTAAAAACGACTTAATGGATTTTGAACACACATAATTTATAACCTAGAATAATTTAATACATTGGATACTTTTAATCCTGGTAGAACGCGAGCAACATCGGGGCACAAGCTAAGTTGAAATAAATGCTTTGAATTTGACTATTATCTATTCTTACATAGGAATCGTAGCTTCCGGTACGAGACCACGAACGAGGACTGTCCAATCTCCTGCCTTGGGTACATATGCACGGGAGCGGTGTTAGAGAAGGATTGCCCTCTTGGGGGGTTTCTACCTGACAAGAATCAATGTAACTGCTGTGGCCATTGCAGCGTGTATCAACGTGAGTTCTGTTTGTCTCTGTCTGGCTCATGTAGCTCTAGTGTCAGTAGTATGATGAGGAAAAGAGACAAACATAACGCTGCTAGTTTTAAGCTTTTGTGGTCTTTACCACAAAAGCTTCGCTTTTGTTTTTGTGTGTGATTAGTGCGTAAACTGGTGTGAGTTGTCAGAGTTTGCTGCCCATAGGCCTCAGAATTTGAGTGCTCGAGAAATATGTCAGGCATGCTAGTTTTCTCAAGATCCCTCCCCCAAGACCTTCCCCGCATGTGATACTAATAAAATGCGCGACGCAGACGCTCCTTGGGTTCAAAATCGAGGCCTATGATTTGGTAGTCTAGCGGTCACAATTCTTCTTCCATTACCCTTCCAAATATAAAGTCACGACTATATTCTTCGAAGGATCGGGCACAGGATCCCTCTGCCTAGTGGTATGATTTATATTCCTTATAATGGAAGACGATCCTATCGCCATCAGTCGGCCACTAATCCTTACTCCTGGCTACTACTGAGAAAGAAAAGAACCTGATTACACTGCGCGACCTTCCAGGCATCTGGCTTCAATTTCCAGGTTTGGCAAAGTGAAACTGTCACTTTATCTTCCATTATTTGTAAATTCTGAAGGTAAAATTTTGGAAAATTTTAAAGCATGTTCATCAATAATATTTCGGTGATCTTTGCAGAATTAAACGAAAAGTGTGCAGAATTCAAGAAGACGTTCCAGAAAGTCAACGGCACTGTTGAGATTGAGGTAAGATTCGATCTATGTACATAGTTGATATAATCCTTCTAGGTTCTTACGTCCTTTCTTATCAGGCCATCAAACTGGATAACTTTCCCAAAGGAACATCATCTGCTTATCCTTTTTCCAGCTATTTACGGTCGGCTTCTAGTCTAAACGGATTCAGCTGAAAACCAGTATTTTACATGAAGCGATTGCCTATCTGACCTCCACAACCCAGTTAGTAGATACCACTAGTAACTGGTGACTGGTTATCAGACTTTTGGGTCACTG
Source organism: Ochropleura leucogaster (assembly GCA_958449745.1). Classification (NCBI taxonomy): domain Eukaryota; kingdom Metazoa; phylum Arthropoda; class Insecta; order Lepidoptera; family Noctuidae; genus Ochropleura; species Ochropleura leucogaster. The sequence continues at coordinate 12,065,697 of OY288221.1, read as the reverse complement.
ACTAATTGTAACGACGGCTTGGTTGGTGCAGGATGAGCGATTGGCTGTCCTGTGTGTCGCGGTTTCGATCCCCACACGGAACAAATATTGGTATGACCAGGTAGTTATTTCGGGTCTGGCTGTTTGTGTATGTGAATTTAGATGTTTGTAAACGCATCCACGAAACTGGAGAAATTCCTAGTATGCGATAAAGATTTTTTTTCAAATGACAGTCATGTAACGTACCTTCCGACGCATGGAGAAAACTCGGTATGTAACGGGTTTCCCTAATTCACAGACGATTGTACGTGAGGCTGAGATGTTAACTACATTTTCCTTAAGGAATATGGACAAAATAAAAACGGACTTTCCATACAAAATACCGCATCGTCTGACGCAGTCAGAAAAGACTCTTTTTCCTTTGGTCCAGTTTAATGACCACCTTAAAGGTGACACAAGTTTGATTAATAAGAGAAAGAGCTTCATACATTTTGAAATGTCCAGGTAGAAGAGGAGTTCCTGGAGCCTGGCTGTGATGATGGCCTGGTCTGCAGACATGGTCGCTGTGAGGACATACACGTGGTATTGCCCGCCGTTGGCAACCGACGGAAGAGGGACGAAGTAGAGGAGTTAGCTAATGGTATAACATATAATGGTATTTACCTTGATTTTTCGGGAATCCTTGTCCTGGGGTCAATTCTTTTCGGGTTTTTTCATTAGGAATTAATATTTTTTATTTGCTGGTTTAACATTTTGTTCGTCTGATGATCGATTAGAGAGGTATCTATCTCTCTATCGGTTATCTGGATGGGGCGGGTTGTCTCAGCGCAGAGGTCTTTATGAGTGTCAGGGGCAGTTACTGTTTTTCTAACCCTGAGGCGAAATATTAGAATCAGTGTCTATTGTATTCGTGTAAGTTTATTTGTGTTACTAACAATAGTTTTTAAGTCAGTATGTATACTAACTGTTGGATCAAGATGTCCGTAACTAAAAATTGAATTGAATTCAACTCACGTTAACACATTATAGATGATGCACATCATAAACTCATTTGTGTTTAATCGTGCATCATAAACATCGACACAAAAATTCCAGTTAACCAAAAAATTACACAGAAATCGTATTATTTTAGAACAATAGCACACAGGAGGGTACAAGTTAGTAAAACATAACATGTACAAACACAACATATACATATCAGCATCATATCATATTATCAGCATATAAGAAAGGCAGTCAGCTTGGACACCGGTCCGGACTGACCGCTTGTCATAAATCAGTAGTGTAGTGACCGAATGTGTTTGTATGGTTGTTTCTTTATGGTAATTTTAGCGGGCATAACATTCGCCCGCTATTTTACGGAACTTAACCAACACTCGCGAAATGTGGCTGTTCTATTAGGTACACCACTGACGAACCCTTCGAAGATTACTGGCATGATGTTAAATACTGTTATTGTACTTATATTGTGTACTAGCTACCGCCCGCGACTTCGTCCGCGTGGCATAGTTACTTTGGGCTAACGCTAACTTTAAGCCGCGTGATGATCGAAAAAAAAAAATTCTCTCCCCTGTTCTTCCCTCTTTCTCCCCCTTTTCTCACTTTTTTAGCCTATGTCCGTCTTCAGGGCCCCAACTATCTCTGTACCAAAATACATAAAAATCGGTTTGGCCATTTAGGCGTGAAGACGTAACAAACAAATAAACAAACTCACTTTTGCTTTTATAACATTAGTAAGGATTGCACCAGCCCTTTTATGAAGTGACTCCCAGGTTTTCTATAGTTGTTAGCCGTAGAAAAAAAATACTTACTCGTGAAGACGTTAGGTTTATTATAAGTTGACTCCTATTGACCGTAAACTATTTAAGTCATGTTGATTCTTTCGTCTTCAGCGCGATTCTGGTGTTCCTGAGATTTCCAAAATAAAATATTTTTTCTTTAACATTCAGAGCCGTGCAAGCGTGAGCTGAAGTATTTCAAGAAGAAATATGGTCCTGATGGCCATTTGCATTTCAATGCTCCACAGTGTACCCCGTTGTGGCTATACGCTCCTGTGCAGGTATGTATGTCATTCTTGGCAAAACTAATGCTCGCTCTTTAAAAGCTTGTTCTTAAACAGAGAAGCCACGGGCATTGATTAGCACGCTTGCTCAAGACAGTAGGTCTACTAGGTAGGTAGGTAGCAGGTTGGTGATTTCAGACTTTTTAAATTACTGCCTGTGCCGCGTTGTTTCCCCCCCGTAGACTAATAAAAAATTTAGAGATCGCTGTTCGTTTTCGAAAATTTTATCGTTGTTTTGTAAAGTCACCGTTAAATTAGTGCCAGATTTTTTTGTAATTTCATAGGAAACCATATTGGTAACCGTAACGACTGAGACGTCTATGGTTAGTTACCACAGGCGGGTGTTAGGTTGAAAACCATGTGAATGTGATTCGTCTCAGTTGAGTGTGTGCTGACGGTTGATTCTGCTCCTTTTAGCTATTGGAATTGGCTTTTATATATTGGAAATTTACCCTAAGCATGTGTAAACGACTTCTCGTGCCCGGTCTTGGTTTATTCCATGGTGCCATTCCGGGGCGAGAGGGAATTGGAAGCGTTCGCCTCCTGCGAAACAGGACGTTTGAGGGAGAGAATCTCAATCCAATTCAGCCGCCGCCCGAGCCGCGAGAAACGCTCTGAGCTTCACCGCAAGACAGCTCCCAGCCACCGCAAATGCGGATCTGTGGACGTTGAGCAATGGGTAGCTTACCGTCCGTCCGTCTAGTGATGACAGGCCGTGTTGACGGCACGTTCGTGTTCCACGCGCACCGAGATGTCGGCAGAGGAGAGGGGCCTGCCAGGTACACAGCCTGCCGGGGTTGCGGTTTGTTCGAAAAAAAAACCGGCCAAGTGCGAGTCGGACTCGCACACCGAGGGTTCCGTACAAACCTGCAAGGTTTACAAAGTTCGTTCATTACGACAATCGAGTCATAACCATGGTATTTTTATTGCAAAATGAAATTCATAACATTACAATGGGGAAAGATGGAGGAGCATAAATTTAAGACAAAGATCTCTTTATCGTTTAAGTAATCCTTTACTTAAATTTTTAAGCTTTTCTGAATTTTTCTGTTACCTGTGCTGTAAGCTATTGCTTCTTACCAAATTTCGAGATTCTATGTCAACGGGAAGTGGCCTTTAGGTTTTAATTCCCTTGCGTGTAGTTGCGAGTTTCAAAATATGCGGTATCAATGGTTGTACTTTTGCGTTTTGCGTTTTTGCGTTGACTTAGAATTTTTTTTTTCACGGGTTAAAGGCAATTAGATCTAAGTATTTGATATGAATTTCAACTTGATAGCTCTACGCGTTCATGAGGAAAAAAGTAATAAGTTTATATTTATTAAATAAAAAATAAATATATATTTTGTAATGTAACTAAAAATTTAAGGTTTTCGGAATTTTTCCTTTATGTGTGCTATAAAACGTTGCTTCATGCCAAATTTCAAGATTCTAGGTCGACTGGAAGTACCCTTTAGGTTTTGATTCCCTTGCGAGTACTTGCGAGTTTCAAAATATGCAGCTTAAATTGCTGTTTCTTTTGATTGCGTTGACATAGAAGTTTCATTTTGTTACAGCTTAAAGGTATTATAGACCTGAGTATTTGGTATGAATTTCAATTTAATACCTCTACGCGTTTATGAGGAAATGGGTAGTAAGTTTAAAATTATTAAAAAAATATATATTATGTGATGTAACTAAAAATTTATGGTTTTCGTAATTTTTCCTTTATCTATGCTATAAGACGTTGCTTCGTACCAAATTTCAAGATTCTGAGTTCACGGGAAGCACCCTGTAGGTTTTGATTCCCTTGCAAGTGTCGAAAATTTTCGGCATAAACGGCTGTATCTTTTGATTGCGTTGGCTTAGAAGTTTGATTTTTTCACAGCTTCAAGGAACAGTAGACTTGAATAATTGATATAAATTTCAGCTTCATACCTCCACGCGTTCCTGAGAAAAAGGGTCTTGACAGACGGACGGACGGACGGACAGACGGACAACAAAGTGATCCTATAAGGGTTCCGTTTTTTCCTTTTGAGGTACGGAACCCTAAAAAGATACCTCAGCTCCGGAATACGGCTGGGTTTCAGTCAATAAAAGTTACACTCACCTTTGCTCCATCCAGAGCGGGAGAAAATATAGGATTACTAGCTGGCGCCCGCGGTTTCGCCAGCGTGATATCGAAAATATCCTATGTGTTATTCCAGACTATAATCTACCTCTGTGCCAAATTTCATCAGGATCCGTTCAGCCGTTTTGACGTGAAAGAGTTACAAACATCCATACATCCATTTATCCAACCATATATCTTCACAAACATTCCCATTTATAATATTATAAGTAGGATTTCCCTTCCGAGAGAAAAAAAACCGTGTCTAAAATGAGATGTCTTTACTCTATGTGCAGTGTCGTCGTTTCGTGTGTTACTGCGCTCTTGAAGATGGTAGCTTTATCATAGGCATCAAAGTGCCACGAGTGGAGGTCTCTAATATGAACTGTGGTTAGTATAATACTTCTCTTATCTCCTGCTTTTCACCTTTTGGGATATACAGCGTGGAAAAATAAGCGGGCCTCGGAGGCAAACTACCTTAAATTCTTAGTTGGCTCATTTTACTTAAAGCAGACATTCCTTTATTTTTAAAAAGAAGCAAATCTGCATTTAAAGATTTTCTAAAACACGTTCGCCTCGCCCGGGACAAGGACCTTCTAAAATTAAAAAACTTGCTATTTTAAAAACCATTTCTTCTTTATTTTAACTATTATTCTGTATTCAACTATTGAGTTATAGATATTTGTTCTAATCACAAAAAACACCTTGAATCCCAAAAAATAATATCTATACCGTACCAATATAATAAAGAGGAAAAATGTTTTTTGTTTGTTTGTATCAAATAGACTCCAAAAGTACTGGACTGATTCAATTTTTTTTTTCTCTAATGGGAAGCTACTTTATCAGGAAGTAACAAAAGCTGTATACGTCGGGAGCAGTAACAGTAACTAAAGACGCGGGTGACACCGCGTAGGACAGCTAGTTAATAATAAAAAGAAAATATCAAGGAACTACGCTCTGTTCATCATTAAGCATTTACTATGCTTGCTTTATTTATCATAAATATATTCATACTTTTACCTAACATATAGTGTATCTAACTTTAGGATCTAATTTAAAATCTTTTTACATGTTTGTATTGTCCGTTCGCGTGGTATATGCAATTAAGTTAAACAAGCAAACATATTATTAGCCAAGCTGAACTGTTTTATATTTATTTGTGAAACATGTTGTGTATCGCTGTTGGATTTCTAAATAAATAAATAAGACCCAAATACTACAGTCTCAAAATCAATCTCCTAAGGACTTGCAGTTTTATTTAGTAACTAGCTGCTCCACGCGGTTTCACCCACGCTGCTCAGCACCTGTTGGTCGTAGCGTGATGTTATATAACCTATAGCCTTCCTCAAGAAATGAACTATCCAACACTAAAATAATTTTTCAATTCGAACGAGTACTTCTTGAGATTAGCGCGTTCAAACAAACAAACAAACTCTTCAGCTTTATAATATTAGTATAGATATATTTAGTAATAAGCCACCTACATCTGGCAACATGCCTACCCAAATTGCATTTTATTGTTTTTATTCTATTGATTTTACTTAAAACTAACTTTTTCCCGCGGCGTCGCTGGCGTTAAATTTGGGGTAACACAGTTCCCCTTTCCTGATTTGCAGCTACCTATAGTTTTTGCCCTTGCGCCTTATTTATTGTAATAGCAAAGCCAAGTTTTCCATTTTCCCCCTTTCTTTCTCCCGCATTTCGCACCAGAAAAAAAAATTGCGTATGTCCGTTTCCAGGGTCTCAACTATCTCTGTACCAAAATTCATCAAAATCCAATACTTAAATTTTTATTTTTTAAGATATATTTATACAGAAACTGTTGGTGACTTTTTAAATAAATAAATAAAAGCACATTCGAGAACAATGCCCCTTGGTTTGCGCTGAACCAGCCTGTTGAGCTATGACAGACGTCAAATCGAGTTTTCCAATCGGTATGACCTGAGTGGAAAGGATCGGGACCCTTGCTTGCCACCCCCGCCAAGTTGATCCAGTACTAATGATCTTGTTCTAAAGCAGCGTGTCTTCTTGCGCTCTCCTCTCCCAGCGGCGCCCTTGACTGAGACTCATATTGCTCATATCCCACAGGGGCTTAGCAAGTTAATTTTAAGTAGGCCATTAAAGGTACACTGTTTTCCGTCTAAGCAGTCGACAACCTCCTACGTTGACCATATGGTTGACCAGTGAAAAGTATTTACAACAAAGAAAACCGGCCAAGAGCAATTCAAACTCGCGCACTGAAGGTTCCGTACAAAATTGCGACGTAAACGGCCATATCCTTTGACTGCGTAGACTTAGAGGGTTGATTTTTTCACAGCACAAAAGAACCATAGACTTGAGTAAAAATATATACATAGTTTCTATTTTAACTCAATACTTCCACGTATTCTCGAGTTAAAGGATCTTGACGGACAGACAGATAGACAATAAGACAGACAGACAGACCCCCGAATACTTAAACGCCACTCAAAATTTAAGTCCCACTTAAGTTTAACAGAGACTCAGAAGTGACGTTTGACCATACAAAATCTAAAGTTTAAGAGCTGCTCAAATGTTAAGCAGCCCTCACATTTTGAGTGACGTTTCAGTATTCGGGGGAAAGTGATCCAATAAGGGTTCCTTTTTTGTTTTGAGGTACAAAACCCTAAAAATGGTCGTTTCATTCATTCCAACCTCGTGTTCACAGATTGTGCCCGCGAGCGATGTCGCACAGGGTCCGATATTGAGTGTGACGGCTACGGGAACTACAAGGATGCTACGTTCACTTCCACCCCAGACGAATCCAAGCCCACCGCTGGTAAAGATGACAGTACGTCACTTGCAGTATGATCTGTATGATGTACAAAGAGTAGGTAACATGATGTGTCGACGGCGCGTTCGTTTGTCACGCGCGCCTCAAAGAGATGTCAACAAAGCAGAGGGGTCTGCCAGGGCCAACGCCTGCCGGGTTTGCGGGTTATTTTAAAGGAGGAACCGCGACTCCGGCACATACAGGGCAAAAGTAGAAACATGGGTGGGTTTTACTCCGTTAAAGTTTGACTCTTCCCCCGCTCTGGTAGGAGCGGGGGAAGTTATTTGCTGATTTTCCATTAGCAAAAAAAAGCATACCTAATGGGACATCCACATTACTCTAAGTTCCATGTGAAAGAGTGCGCCTATAACCATGGACCAGTCACAAATGTCCGTAGCTGCTACTGAGGAATTTCTGGTTGAAAAACCTAATAACACTTTGCATTACCTGGGAATCGAAACCAAGACCTTATGCTCAACAGTCGCGTCCACTAGACCAGCGAGGCAGTCACAATAATTGTGATAAGGATGGCACGGCTGACATATCTCGGGCATGTCGCCGTCCCGGAGAATCGATCCGTCACATTATTTCTGGGTGTTCTCGTCTGGCTAACGGAGAGTACTTGCATAGACACAACCTAGTTGCCAGAATTATCCACCAGCAACATGCTTCGAAATACAACCTTCTGGAATCAGAAATGCCGTACTATAAGTATGTGCCCGACTCAGTTCTCGAAGATGGTAATCTCATTGTATTGGGATCGATCTATCGTCACTGACAGGACTATTGTTGCCAATAAACCGGACATTATGGTGATAGATCGATTGGAGCGTCACGCAATGATTGTTGTTATAACGGTTCCGCATGACGAGAAACTTTTTTTTTTTTCGGGTGGGAAATCATCCAATGACATGTACTGACTAAAACCCACCCATGTTCCTTCTATTGCCCTTTACGTTCAGAGGCCGCGGTATCTCTTTCGAACAACCCGCAACCCCGGCAGGCGGAGGCCCTGGCAATGCCCCTCTGCTTTGCTGACTCTCTTTGAGGCGCGCGTGAAACACGAACGCGCCGTCGACACGGCCTGTCGTCAATCGACGAACGGACGTTGAGCTACCCATTGCTCACCGTTCACAGGCGCGCATCTACGGTGGCCGGGAATCGTCTCCCGGGGCGCATGACGAGAACCTCGTGAAAGCAGAGAAAGATAAGCAATTCAAGTATCTGACTCGCGAGGTTGTCGACATCTGGCACGTGAATACAGCAGTCATTGTGCCGATAGTCGGGTCGGCCAATGGCTTAATAGCCAATAGCCTTGACCAACATTTGAGGAGGCAATCGCTTGGCAGTTGGATCAAGGGCTTGATTCAGAAAGCAGCTTCTGGACACGGCCCGTATTGTTTGGAGGTTCCTCTCTCAAGAGCCCTGACCATCGGTAGCTAGCTGGGACCCGGTCCCCGATGCTGTTAGACTTTTATTTTTTTATTGTTTTTTTTTGTTTTACTTATATTAAACTACTAGCTTTTGTCCGCGGCTTTGCTCACGTTAAATTCTGGTTAACACAGTTCCCCTTACCTGATTTGCAGGTACCTGTTACCTGTAGTTTTTGCCCTTGTGTCTTATTTATTGTAATAGAAAAAGCTACGTTTTTGTAAAATAAAATAGCCTATGTCCGTCTTCAGGGTCCCAACTATCTCTGTACCAAAATTCATCAAAATCGGTTAAGCCATTTAGGCGTGAAGACGTAACAAACAAACTCACTTTCGCTTTTATAATATTAGTATGGACAAGTGGACATGTAAAAATATAAAAAGATATGCATGAAAACGAATAAGCGTGATAATATTTCTTTCTCTATTCAATAGGTAACTTGCCGGGATCCAAAAGAGGAGCTCATGACGAACCATCTGTAAGAGCAACCTCCAAAGCACAAACCTCTGAAAGTGGAATGGCAATAGAAATTGACTTGGACAATTAAACGCTTTTTAATATATTATGCAGTTGGTCTTTATTTCATCTCATCATCTGCCTAGCTATTTGAGGAGCTCGTGGCTATATAATAGCAGCCGCCCAGGTCAGGTTAAGCCGGGCTTGCCTAGGTTGGTCTGTGGATGGGTGACCACCCGTTACATACCGAGTTACATACCTCCGTGGAAATCACGTTAAGCCTTTGGTCCCAACTGTCATTTGTATATCTTTTACAGTTATTAAGTGTCCCGAAAGTGTGACAACCGGTCTTACCAAGAGGTTTAGTATTACCCAGTACTAACTGGGTTATGGAGGTAAGATAGGCAGTCGCTCCATGTAAAATACTGGTATTCAGCTGGATCCGGTAAGACTGGAAGCCGACCCCAACATAGTTCGGAAAAAGCGGATCATCATCTGCCTAGCCTTTTCCCAACTATTTCCCTTTGTTGTGGTCAGCTTCTACTCTAACCGCATGCAGCTGGATACCAACTGGTTATTAAATATTTATTAGTAGTATCGGGTCTGGCTGTTTGTGTATAATAAACAAATAAATATCTTGGGACAACTCACACACGGCTATCTGATCCCAAGCTAAGCAGAGTTTGTGTTATGGTAACCAGAAAACTGATATACATACTTATATAATGTATAAATACATACTTACATATTATAGATAAATCACACTCAGACACAGAACAAACAATCATGCTCATCACACAAAGTTTGTCCTAGGTGGGAATCGAACACACGACCTCCGGCTCAGCAGTCAGGGCCACTAACTACTAGACCAAGAGGCCCGTCAAATGTGTATGTGAATACAGGAGAAATTCCTAGTGTAGAACAAAGTTTAAAAAAAAAACTACTTGGACCTAATTCTGATGCTGATGGGGTCCTATTTATATATTACCTATTAAACGTTTTTTTTCTTTTCTTAAAGATGTTTGTAAAATTAAGTATCTTCATTATTTCTTATATAGGGAATAATGACTATCCTTACTTCCTTACTTATGTATAATATATATAATTATATAATATAATATATATTATATAATATAATAATATTATAAAAGCGAAAGTGAGTTTGTTTGTTTATTTGTTTGTTTGTTACCTCTTCGCGCTTTAATGGCTAAACCGATTGTGATGAATTTTGGTACATAGATAGTTGGGAACCAGGAGACGGACATAGGGTAATTTTTATTTAAAAAAGTGGGGTGTGAGGGAGAGAGAGGGAAGAAAAGGGAAAACTTAGCGTTGCTATTACAAATCAATAAGGCGCAAGGAGAACTGTGTTACCCCAAATTTAACGCGGGCGAAGCCGCGGGTGAAAGCTAGTAGATAATAAATAAAGACCAACACCCAATCTATGAGACAGGTAGTCAGTATCCCGAAAGTCTGACAACCAACTAACTGGGTTGTAGAGGTCAGATAGGCAGTCGCCCCATGTAAAATACTGGTATCCTGCTGCAGCCGGTTAGATAAGAAACCGACCTCAACATACTTGAGAAAAGTCTACGCCAAAGATGATAAATAGGAATCGTTTTAGAGCATTCCACTAATAACTCCTTATTATCTATCGCTAACAAATTACTGAACATCTATCTCTAAGTATCTATCTGACATTTTAAACCTAAGGTTACGCGCGCAAAATGAGATGGTCACGCAATCCGTCCTCGACCACAGACTCAATGTCATTTTCATTTGGCAAGATTATCTTTCGCGTTGCGCATGCCCGGACAACAGCTGACTCTGTTATATCAATAACATCATACTATTCTCTACAAATACGTCACATAAAAGAACCCAGCGCAATGGGGGGGAAAAATACGAATTTTGTAAAGGAAATTGTTAGGTTTTTTAATCCAACGTCGGTCATTAAATAACCTTCACCTAGCGGCTGAAAGCGTGTATTTCTGGGCGCACTCGTGACGTCTTGTGTCACGCTTGTAAAGTAGTGTTGCCAATACGGGAAATTTGCCCGGTTTCAGGTTAGTTGCACGGATTTTAAGTTTCGATAGAACTGGTAATAAGAAACTTTGGACACGATTCTTGATACTAAGGAATTTAATTAAAAAGTAATATTTTGGCGGTTTTACTGAATACTTCGGAAGATTGGTAGACTACCACAAAAAAAATGGTTAATAAATATTTGTGTATGTGGTTGCGTAATTAATTAATCAAGTCATTTAGCTTTCTAGGCATAATATTATTGAGCTGCAAGCCATTTGCCGAGAAAAGTCATCTCAAAACTGTGAAGTAAACTGAAGTAAATATATAATTTGGATGAATATTAAAAAAAAACTGGCCAAGTGCCAGTTGAGCTTGTGTACGAAGGATTCAGAACTCAAAAAACTAACTTATTATAATAAAATAAAATTGAGTTTGTTTGTTTATTGAACAATGAACAACGTTGAAATAGGTGTGTTCTAAGATAGTGTACTCGGTCTTCCGTGATGTAATTGTGACACAATTTATTCATAAAAGTAATCTCATTTATTCAGAATAATATTAAATACATTTATAGTGAGTTCGGATAGAGTTGTAATCATAGATTAATAATCTATTTGTTATCATGTATTTATTTATAATTTAGCATGTCAGCTCCATTTCCCTTGCTGGGAAAATGTTATATTACTCTAGCAACACTGTCTGCATTGGGCAGTCGATACAGAGCGCGGGATTGAGCGTGCGGCCGTATAGAACGCTAAGTAAATACATTTTACGAATTTAATTCAGATTCGAGATCAGTGAAAATGCCTAATATAATAAACGAAGTAAAATTGGACTTTAAAGATGTGTTGTTGCGACCTAAACGAAGCACTTTGCGGAGCAGAAATGACGTAAGTGACATTTTTACTTTTTAATTTTCTGAAACGTTAGATGATCAAGGTTTGTGGAAAATGCCTATTCGTGAAAATTTTCTTTATTGATATTTTCTTTTTTTTCTTTTGTACTCTGTAAAGATAATATAAGTTAACATTTGTCATTGGCTATCAATACGCTAAGCAACTTTTATTCCTACAAATATTTTAGTTATAAATCTCATATAGTGCCGTAATAAATAACATGGAATATTCTAATAAAATAATAGCTATTATTCAAACAAACAAATAAAGTGGTGTATGTTGATTATTTTCAACTAGGTAACGTAAACTTTAAAACATCAATACATCATTTCAGGTGTCTATTTCAGTACAAGTTCTTGTAACCTTGACTAAATACTCCTTACTGAAATGACGTAGCAAGATTCGAAAAAAGTTTCTAATGCAGGCTGAAAAACTGCAAATAAATTACTGTAACGTATTCAAATAATTTCTGATATTTTAATAACTGATAAACTAAATAAGATTTAATTATATTCTATTTTGAGACTAGTTAATAACTCATTGACTGCATATTAAGGTATTAAAATGCGTTAAAATCACTGTTGAAAAAAACCTTTAACGAATGAAGCCATAGAGGTTGGCAAACATCAACACTTACTGGGGCCTTAGTCTGCTATTACAATAGTGTCAGAATGGTCGACGCGTGATGGAGGACCATCTCGGGTGGACCAAGGCGAAAAGTGGTGTGACTATCTGGGGATCTAAATTGCCATTAATAGTTCTTAAAAAGAAACCGTTAATATTGTAAGTTGTCAATTTGTGACAAACATTTTACGAATTGTAGCATACCAAATTCCTTTTATAGTTCTACTAAAGTGACCAGTTTACGCACCCTGATTTTGTTTGTGAAACGAACAGCCAGAGATCGCACAAATTAGGGTGGTTTTGAAAGAGAAAGGGGAAAAGGAGGTTTACCCAGAAGATAGAAACTTAATAGAGAAACAAAAAAATAACAGTTGAGCACGAATTGTGAGCAATGAATGAGGTCCTGGTTTCCAATTTTAGGTCAGTCAGGGATGTTATAAGGTTTTTCCAATAGGAACTTCTTAGTGCCCGGACTGTGAGCGGAGCCCGGTTCTGCCATTAGGACTGGTCGTAATTACATATTAGACTACTAAAAAACCGATTGTGAGTCGGACTCGCGCACCAAGGGTCCCGTACAAAAATGCCACATAAACAGCCATATCTTTTGACTGCGTAGACTTCGAGGGTTAATTTTTTGCAGCTCACACGACAGACATAGACTGGAGTATATGGTTTTAATTTCAACTCGATACCTCCACGCGTTCCCGAAATAAAGGGTCTTGACAGACAGACAATAAAGCGATCCTATAAGGGTTCCATATATTCCTTTTGAGATACGGAACCCTCTGTAAAGATCTTCTCCCGCTCTGGGCGGAGCGGAGAGGGGGGTGTCAGATTTTTACTTACTTAAACTCAGCCATGTTCCATCTATTGCTCTTTGCGTTCCGGGGCCGCGGTGTCTTTTTCGAACAACCCGCAACCCGTTAGGTGGAGGCCCTGGCAAGCCCCTCTGCCCTGTCTTACCCTTCAGAGGTAACGTGTAAGCGTGATGTAATGAATGTAGCTGCCGAAATGTTGACGTATTAAACGCCTTTCCTTGCATACCCCTGTTCTATAGTAGAACATTCTAGACACACGACCGTAATCTATAATGATTTCGTTAATCAACCGACGTTAAGATACTTTGTTAATTGTGATGATAATTATTTCATTCAAACTATCAGAACGAGTGACGTCATTAAATATTAAGTCATTTCTAGTAATCGCACTAGAACTTCTCGTAATGAGTTTTTTCGGGGAAGTACCGCAATACCTACTATTCTCAGCTATTTGTTAAGGCGCTGTACGAAGCAAACACTTCGTAAAACGTCTAGATTTTCGTCGCAAAATTAGCCGTATCTGTACATGCCACTAGCCGAAAAAAATACCGTGTATTGTTCAATACATAAAGTAAAGACTTAAACAAAATCAGTTTACAAAAGTGGTTTAGTACTTACTACGAAAAATAAAATGTTTAATAAGACCAAGAAAAATTTTTTTTCGTCTCCAAATTCTCAATTTTTTCAGCGACAACCGTCATATTTTTTATATCTATAACAAAGGAAATTTTATAGACTAAAGAGATATCTAGAATTTATCTAACACGGAACAGTTTTTTTATATTCAATTAAAACTGCAAAATGACCTACATTTTGGCGGACATGATATTCAAATAAAATCAAACACCGAAATATTTTCTACCTTTTTTCTATTCTTTCGATGCATTACTGTCGTGTACTTGTGTCAGACCATGCCCAGTAGGCAGCTAGCCTCACTACCGCGAATACCTAAAGATTAGCTTGTTACCGCGCCTTAAGTTGTTGTTAAGCTGCCGAAGATGTTTGACGAAGCCAAAAGGTTCGGCAACACATCAACCTATACAAAACCAGTGTATGCGGATCTCTCATCACACGGTGTAGGATGAGAATTTGAGAGATAGTTTGCTGTTTCGTCGTGTGTTCTTATTCTTCCTGTCACTGCGATATATGTTTATGTTTAGACCATATCTGGGAAACTTCTGTTTGCAGAGATATTGAAGGTCAACATCAAGATTTAAATGATAAAAAAGTCATGACATCTTATAGCAGTTCTTATTCCTGTGTGAGATAGAGATGGTGCTAGACACCGTGTATAGCTGTCTCTTTACCTCAGTGGAATAAGTTCTGCTTTAAGACGTCATGGTAGGGCAGCTGTACTATTCAATTTATCCATCAGTATAATATTTTGAGTCCGTAACACTGAGCCGTACCGTAAACCGTGATTATTAACTCTTAAAAAAAAATCTTTTGCAAAAAATCTTGCGCAAAGATTTTCATGTAGGTACATAGGCTTCGTGAATGGTCCTTTAACATCTTAATTTTATTTGTTTTTTAAAAGGTTGCCCCACACTAATTTACTCCTGTATCGTGGGTGCGTTTACAAACATTTAAGTTCACATACACAAACAGCCAGACCCAGAACAACTATCCCTAGGCCATACAAATATTTGTTCCGTGCGGGAACCGAGCCCGCGACACGCAGTGCTGCAGTCGATCGCTCGGCCACTGCGCCGACCGTGTCGTCTTTATGTTTGATTGATTTGAACTTTAGGAAAAATATTTACATTTATTCATATTTACAAGAAGAAAACGAGTTGCGCCGACCCCAAATAGAATGGGACAAGGGCAGGAAAGTAATGATGATACGCCAATAAAACTACCTGTGCTAAACCTATGTCCCATCTCTCCATTGACACGCTAGCTGATCCATCAAATACCCATGAAAGCTTCTGTGACGTCTATCCAAATCTTATTGACGTGACCTACCATCGTTAACCTTGTCTTTATGTCATTGGTTCATGACAGCCTCGATTAGGACGTCCCTAATACCAGCAGTTTACCTGTTTTATCAGAGTTTAGCAGTTTTAAGCATTCATGGTTAGATTTAAGTGCTGCATAAATTGGTAATGACGAGACTTATGCCTTATTTAAGTTAATAATCAATTATTAACTTTTTTGAACCCATGAAAAAAAATATATAAATTAGGTTTCGCCCGCGACTTTGTCCGCATGGCATAGTCACTTTGGGCTAACGCTAATTTTAAACCGCGTGATGATCGAAAAACATGTTGTACGGTCAAGCAACCGCACATTGTACTTTGGCCTAGTTAGAGAACTGCAAATTTTGTTAATTTATAAAATGTAATACAGTCACGTACTCAAGTACGTCAGTCTTCGGTAGAATATCGAGCTCGCGTAACATTTAACATTTTAAACATTTTTTATAACATTTTTACATCATTTTCTTTTATATTATTTTAGTGCATTTTTCGTATTAAAATACCTTTTTGAACATTAACATTTATTTTATTAACATTCAACATTTACTGTAAGGGTCCTGCCCTTACATATGGTCCTTCGAATTAAGTGTAAAATCAGTGCCGTGGTATATTTTCACTCGCGGGAACATTTTGAACATTAAACTCGAACATTAATCAGAACATTCAACAGAACATTAAAACACAGTGTGAAGAGTGAAAGTGAGAGTACGCAGAACGAGGTGAAGTATAAGCAGCAGGCAGGTGTAAGCAGCGAATCCGGTGAGCACGTTCCATTTTACCTATTTTTCTGAAATTTTGGATTTGTGTACCGAGAAACAACAATGTCTTCGTACGATGCTTTACTTGATTCTCAATCTGCCAATCTTAACTCTATCAAACGTATAAATGAAAACTTTAAGAAAGATAGCTCAACACGTAAAACCACTCTTGAGTATCACGATGAAAGACTTCAAAAGCTGGAGGAGTATTGGAGTGAATTTAAAAACAACGACATCCAATTAGCCTTATTTGAAGGCAAGAAGTCTGGACCTTACTATGAGAATCGTGTTTACGAGCGTTTGGAACAATTATACGAGGAGACGAAGATTATGATAAATAAGTCGAAACAAAGATCACTGGCGAAAATCGAAGACGACGGATTTACTTCGTTCACTCAGTCACAACAACAAGAAGAAAGGTCAAGTGCTCAAGAGGTTGTTGAAGAACAACGGGAAAGCGACGAGATCGCGGAGGATGTGAAGAACACGAGATCAAATGAAGAGTTAGTCGTTGATCAACGGACTAGAGATATGATAAATGAGCAGCGGTCTAACATAAAGGCGTTTGAGCGAACAGTACGTAACATGGACATTGAAAATTTGAAAGAAAAGTGGCAACTTGAAGATAAATTGAGGTCAGTTACGCAACGTTGGGAAAAAGTCGATACCACGTATTGGAAGCTGGACAACATATTAGTCAACATGCAAGCATTTGAAAGTGACTATAACAGACTAGAACGGCTGTATGAATTCAGTAAGGAACAAATTAACAAGAAGATTTGGGATAACAAACACCAAGAAAAATCCACGCCTCAAATCGAACTTCCGATTTTCAGTGGCAGCTACGCCCAGTGGACAACATTTAAGGACTTGTTCGTGGAAATTGTGCATCGTAACACTTTCATCTCTAACGCTCAAAAAATGCAACATTTAAATGCGAAGTTAAAGGGAGAGCCTGAGCGATTAATACAGCACATGAACATTAGTGCTGACAACTACGAAGCCAGTTGGCGGATACTTCAACAGAGGTACGACAATAAGAGACTGTTATTTACCTACCAAGCCAACATGTTACTGAGTCTACCCAGCATACAAACCCCAACGGCATCACTACTGAAAAGAATGCATGACACGACCATTGATTGCCTCCAGGCTATTCAGAATCTGAAATACGATACTACTAGTTGGGACCCTTTAGTGGTTCACATTTTAATGCAAAAGCTAGACGCAGACACATGCCAGTCCTTCAAAGAATCCATGGAAAACCCAAGGGAAATGCCATCATTAAACGAGTTCTTGAAATTCATCGAAACCAAGTTCATGTCAATGGAATCGGGTACAAACCCGAACCGCCCTCGGAACGTTAACAGTCAACAGCAAAACACTCAGCCAAAAACAGTACATAATGCAACATACAGCAAGTCTAAGGCGCAACAACAGACCAGTCCAGGTGGATCTAAGAACATGCCGAGAACATTCCATAACAAGCAAACATCTCATCATTCTTTTATAACTTGTCCTAAATGTAACAAGCAACACGGTCTCTATAATTGCAGAGTATTTTTAAGTATGTCACCAGACGAAAGGTTAAAAACCGCTAACAACCTACATGTATGTCTAAATTGCCTGTTTAGTCATAACGGCGAAAAATGCACGTCGGAAAAAAAGTGCAAGCACTGCGATGAGCCGCATAGCAGCATTTTGCATGATGCGATTGGAGTTGCGAAATCGAGAACCAACAGACCGAATGTAGGTCAACAAGTAAGCACGCATTTAGCTCATGATAACTCAAATGAGGTACTTCTAGCCACTGCCCAGGTCAAAGCAATAGCCAACGACGGAACTATGGTCATTCTACGCGCTCTATTGGACCAGGGCTCTCAGGTTAGCCTCATTACAGAAAATGCTGCGCAAAAATTGCAATTAAAACGAGAGCGGATGAGCGCGCTGGTGTCAGGTGTTGGGACTTCAGCCACCACCAACTGTAAAGGGGTTCTCCATCTTAAGTGCCAAGCGATATACAGCAATTTCAACATTAACATTAACGCACTTATTATGAAGAAAATAACAAACAAACTGCCGAGTAAGACAATAAATAAAGATAGCTTCGAACATTTACAACATTTGCAACTTGCTGATCCAGATTTTAACATATCTCAGGATATAGATTTACTATTGGGAGCCGAGGTATATTCTGAAATATTGTTAGAGGGGCTAATAAAAACAAACACGTCATCCGTCATCGCACAACAAACATATTTAGGCTGGATAGTATGTGGTAATTAAAAAACATTCGATTGCCATGTAATTGTCAACAACATTCAGGATCTTGCCCAATTCTGGGAACAGGAGTCTCTGCAAGAGGAAAAAGAAGATGTCGACCCAGACAACAAGTGCGAACAGCTGTACAAAGAAACAACAACACGACTTCCTGATGGACGATACCAAGTTCGTCTTCCCCTCAAGGACAATTTTATTGAACAATTAGAAACATCAAAACCACAGGCAATCGCTCAATTTCAGCAACTAGAGCGAAGAATGGTTAAAAACCATGCGTTTGCAAGTAATTATAAAGCCTTTATGGAAGAATATGAAGAAATGGGTCACATGGAAAAAGTCTATAACAACACTGGGAACAAAAACATGGAATATTATCTTCCACATCATGGGGTAGTGCGGCCAGGTGCGATCACAACTAAACTCAGAGTTGTGTTCAATGCATCGGCAAAAACAAGTACAAAACGCAGTCTTAATGATTTAATGGAGGCCGGGCCAAATCTACAAAAAGATATCTTTAGTATTTTGCTGAAATGGAGACAATACAAATATGTCTTAACATCAGACATTGAAAAAATGTATCGATTTATAATGGTGCATCCTGAACACCAACCTCTTCAGAAAATAGTGTGGAGGGATTGCCCACAGCAACTGCTAAGAGAATATCAACTATGTACAGTAACATATGGTACCAAGGCCGCTCCATTCCTAGCACTCCGAACACTTCAACAACTAGCAAGAGACGAAGGTGACAAGTACCCTGAAGCAAAAAACATCCTACTCAACCAATTTTTTGTTGATGATGCGTTATTCGGAAAGGATACCATAGATGAGGCCCGAGACACAAGAGACCAACTTATACAGTTATTGAAGGAAGGAGGGTTCAATCTCAGAAAATGGTCGAGCAACGAACGTCAACTGCTAGAAGACCTGCCAGAACATATGATTAGTCCCGTCAGTTTAAGCTTTACAGAGGCATCAGCGTCCAAAACGTTAGGCTTGGCATGGGATCCAAAACAAGATGAATTTATATTTTCAACTACACTAAAAAACAAAACCGACACTGAAACCAACAAGAATTCGTCAAAACGGCAAATCTTAAGCGACATTTCAACAATTTTTGATCCATTGGGGTTGCTATCCCCAATAAAAATCAAGGCAAAAATCTTATTCCAACAGATCTGGAAGTACAAAATTGAATGGGATGATACTGTTCCAGATGGAATAGAAAAGGAATGGAGAACATTAAAAACGGAATTAACAAACATGCAACCTTTCAAAATAAACCGATGGCTTGGATTAGAAGCAAATAAAAATTGGGAATTACACGCATTTTGTGACGCATCAGAAAAAGCGTTCTCGTGCGTAGTGTACAGCAAGATTACAGAGGGAGAACATCAACAGATTACATTGGTTGCGGCAAAAACAAAGGTCGCTCCAATACAAAAACAACAAACACTTCCCAGACTTGAGTTATGCGGTGCTCAGCTGTTAGCTCAACTGGTTAAGAAAATAAAACATTGCTTTGATAAGCCTAACATTAAAGTAACAGCATGGACGGACTCGATGATCGTGCTTGGCTGGCTAAAGGGAGATGTCTCGCGATGGAAAGCCTACGTCGGACACAGAGTTCAAGAGATCATATCTGTAGTGCCCGCAGAGAATTGGAAACACGTGAGATCTGAACAAAACCCGGCCGACTGCGCGTCACGTGGACTACTACCGTCTCAGTTACACAACTTTCCTCTGTGGTTTAGTGGACCGGAATGGCTTAACAGTGAATTCATTCCTGAAGCACATGACATGATAAAGATGCCTGAAATAGAACTAAAAAAGGTGCATGCAGTTACGTCACAAATTACGGAACACAAAAACATCAACTTTATAACAGAATTACTTAACAAGAACAGTTGTATTATGACTATAATACGCATCGTAGCTTGGGTGTCGCGTTTCATAACAAGGACGTCGCAAAACAATCGGCACGGGGAAGCCGCAGCTATGAATCATCCAAACATTAATGACTCGCACGCGTCAAAACAATGTAATTTAACACTCTTTGATATTCGATGCGCTGCTAATATAATAATAAAACATGTACAAAACGAATATTATGAACAAGAAATTAATGAATTAAAGACTAAAGGAAGAATAAGCAAAAATAGAGGACTCCAAAAACTGTACCCTTACCTGGATGAAAATAACATTTTGCGTGTCGGAGGGAGACTAAAGAATTCAAACTTACCAGAAGAAACAAAACACCCAGCTATCATCCCAAAAAACAGCAAACTGGCGCATCTCTTAATTGCTCGTGCACATTCTACAACACTGCATGGTGGAGCGAGGCTAACTATGGCTACATTGAGACAGAAATACTGGATCACAGGTGGAAATAACACTGTTCAAAAATACCTGCAGGACTGTGTAAAATGTTGTCGCTTCAAACCATCGAAACAATACCAATTGATGGCTGACCTACCCAAGGAGAGAATAACACAATCGCCACCATTCTACCACACAGGAGTGGACTTCACAGGGTTTGTTAACGTTAAATTAAACAAGGGCCGGGGCGTCAGAACGAGTAAGGGTTACGTCGTTGTATTCGTATGCATGACAACAAAGGCGGTGCATTTAGAACTTGCATCAGATTTATCATCTCAAACATTTATACTGGCTCTTAACCGCATGATCGGACGACGAGGATGTCCGAGACATATTTATTCTGATAACGGAACAAACTTTGTTGGAGCCGAAAGGGAGTTAGCAAAACAACTGCATATTTCAAAAACATTTAACAACGACACCTTAACGAAAAAGAGTAACGAGATGGGGATAGAATGGCATTTCAACGCTCCAAGCTGGCCGACTGCGGGAGGACTTTGGGAGGCTGCAGTTAAGTCTATGAAATATCACCTAAAGCGTGTCCTAGGAGAGCAAAAGTTGACATACGAAGAGTTTTTAACACTGCTTACACAAATAGAAGCCTGTATGAACTCTAGACCACTTTGCCCTTTAACTGAGGACGTGGACGATATTGACTACCTCACACCTGCACATTTCTTAATCGGCCGACCTTTAACATTCTTGCCAACAGAAAATATCGAAAATCAAAACATCAACATTCGACATAGGTGGCAGTTATTAGATAAAATGAAACAAGGGTTTTGGAGAAAATGGTCATCAGAATACCTTCAACAACTTCAAGTTCGCAGTAAATGGTTAAACAAAACAAACAATTTATCATTAGGGGATATTGTCTTAATTAAAGAAGATTGCCTTCCTCCTGCGAAATGGGCACTTGGCAGAATACAGGAAGTTCACCCGGGGAGAGACAATCTGGTCAGAGTTGTGACGTTAAAAACTAAAACAGGACTACTAACAAGACCAGTAACAAAATTAGTAAAACTCCCAGTAACAGAATCTCCTATAGAAGTACCTGACACCACCACCTCCAATGATAAAAGCTGCACTGAAAAACAAAAGACCACAACAAATAACACCAACAGGAAACAACGTTTTAAATCAAACAAGATAAGCTCCAGCCTGCTATGCATCCTCGTAACATTGCTAACATTATTTCAACCCACAAGGCAGAGCAGTGACGGCATAAATGTTACACCGTTTGAACCAAATAGAGGAGTGTATTTTGACAAAATCGGCAATTTGCAAACCGTGCACGATGACTGGAAGATTGTAACATATTACAACATGACAACATACTGGCAAGGCATGGAAAATATACATAGAGTTGTGAAACACCTAGGAGAAAGGTGTGAGCAATTTGCATACCAAACATTGTGCAAAACCATCATGACTGAATTCAAACAGGAACTCAACGAACTTGATCTAACTACATGCTGGAAACTCATCATGGGCAAACAAGGGGACGCGTTGCCCGAGGTCTCGTCGATGGAGTAGGTTACCTTGCAAACAGCCTATTCGGCGTGCTAGATGAAAGATTCGCAACACAATATAAAAAGGACATAGAAACATTACATAATAACAGAGATCATTTATTAAATCTGATTAAAGGTCAAACCTCAATCATTGAAGCACACAATAACATTTTAAAGAGAAACGAAGAGGCGATGAACACTCAGTTCAATCTATTAGAGCAACACCTTAACGCTACAGAGAACTATCTGAAGAAATTGGACGAAGCTGTTCAACAAGATGAAGCGTTGAATTACTTTAACATCATGGCTTTAACAAGTTCAACCATTCTGTCCAAACTCCGTCACATACAACAGATGCTCTTAGACACAGCTATTAACATACACCATGGTCATGTAGACACCAGACTTTTACCGCAGAACCAACTCTTTCAAGAGCTTAACATTATCTCTGGACAATTGCCACAACAATTATCGCTACCCGTTGACAACATTCAATACCAATTAGCTGATATTTACAAACTACTAGAAGTAAAATCTAGACTGTTTGAAAAATTATTTCATCATCGAAATAACATTACCACTAACGGGTGACACTCCATTCACTATATATAAAACAGTTCCCATTCCGATGATCAAAAATAACAACCAGTCAATTACAATGAAAACAAACTCAGAATATGTTGCAGTAAATGTGAGAAAAGAGACATACATGCAGCTAACAGACAGTGACCTGGAAAATTGTATTAAAATAGAACCAAGGACATATGTATGCTCACTAAACAAACCAACACGCAACATGCGAAATCATCAAATTCCATGCGAAATCGGAGCAATAACAAATATTACATTATCAAAATGTATCTACACATCCGAGTCATGCAACAACAAATGGACGCCATTACAAAAACCGAATACCTGGCTCTATGTCTGCTGCACGGATTGTCAACTGCAAATCATCTGTGAAGGTCGTATGACTACGAAGGCAATACGGTCAACGGGAATTTTAGAAGCCAAAGAAGGATGCATAATTAGAAACAACGAAGAAACATATTATACACAACTTTACTACACAAACAAAATTTACGTCAACCCGGAAATACCGCTGATAGACCGAGATGACATCAACAATTTAACATCGGTACAACCGCTTGACTTATCAACAACCCAACATAATACGCATTTTGTGAAAAACGATTATGAAAAACTTCATAATTCGTTGAAAGAATTGGAAGAAGAGACAAAACAGACTGAAATGTCGCAACACGATGTCCATCAATACATCGTTTCATACTCTACGATGGGACTTCTGATCCTGTCAATATTCGTCGCGGGAGGAGCCTACGTGTACTGTAAACGCTGCGGCAAGCGCGCCGTCAGTGACGGCGCCAATCAGATCAGCGCCACAGAAGCCACCAAGAGCTACGGCATCTACCTACGCGACGCCTCATGATTTTAACATTTAACTTTATTTACATTAATCATTTTATTTACATTTCTTTTTATTCCATGAATTTATTTACATTGATGTTATATTCTTTCTTAATTTTTACTCTTTTTGCCCCGCCAAGATGTACGGTCAAGCAACCGCACATTGTACTTTGGCCTAGTTAGAGAACTGCAAATTTTGTTAATTTATAAAATGTAATACAGTCACGTACTCAAGTACGTCAGTCTTCGGTAGAATATCGAGCTCGCGTAACATTTAACATTTTAAACATTTTTTATAACATTTTTACATCATTTTCTTTTATATTATTTTAGTGCATTTTTCGTATTAAAATACCTTTTTGAACATTAACATTTATTTTATTAACATTCAACATTTACTGTAAGGGTCCTGCCCTTACACATGTCTTTCTCTCCTCTTTTCTTTCCTCTGTCTCCCCCTTTTGTCTCGTTTTTTTAGCCGATATCCGTCTCCAGGGTCCTAACTATCTCTGTACCAAAATTCGGTTCGGCCGTTTAGGTGTGAAGATGTAACAAACCAACAGACTCACTTTCGACTTCGACTTGATAAAAAACAGTCGGCCAGCGGCCAGGCGGTAGTTGGAGTCGCGCATCTAGAGGATACCTTACAAACTTCGGTTCGACTGCGTAGATTTAGAGGGTTGGTTTTTTGACAGCTCTAAGGCACTACATACTTGAGTATATGGTTTTATTTTAACTCCATACCTCCACGGATTCCTGAGATAAAGGCTCTTGATAGACAGACAGACAGAAGGACAATAAAGTGATTCTATAAGGGTTCAATATTTTTGGTACGAAGTTCCTTATCGCACGGTGCAAAAATGCGTTGGCTTAAGACCAAAAGTTGTAACGACAGTTTTTGCTATAGTTGTAAGCTGTGCGGCGTGCGCGTATTTCTCTCTCTCTCTCTCTCTCTCTCTCTCTCTCTCTCTCTCATAGAAAGTAAGCCAATTATTTTCGATTATTTTTGTTGAGTGTTTACAGGTTTTTTGTACATAATAAATAATAACTTCGTTCCATCCGGGTGTCCCTTGACACCTCTCTCTCAAGTTTTTTCATTTTGAGTTACGGAGCCCTCAAAATAAATTATTCATTATTAAATAATTTTTAAAGAAAAAATACTCTAAAACGCAGGTTATAAATCATCAAATAAAATGTAACGGCTCCTAAATCAGTCTACTCTGAACCTAATAATAACCTATGGTATTTCGTTGAGGGTACTTTATTACAGCTTGTCACGATATGATGACGTGGTTGCTGCTTATTTGTTTTATTGGTTTTTGATTGATGTATTTGGGGATATTTTATATAACTGGTTACGATTGGTAACCAAAACGCATATCATCAAATAACTTCCACGATATGGGCGAAACGGAGAGCGAGAGGAAGGCCAAAGAAAGATAGATGGATTGTGTAAGGAGTGATATGAAGGAGAAAGGAGTAAATGATGCCGTGACGTCTGATAGGAGAGAATGGAAGAAGAAAACGTGTTGCGCCGACCCCATAGAATGAGACAAGGGCAGGAAAATGATAATGATGATGATCTGGGTGAAGCGGGAGAAGTATCAGACTTTTATTGACTAAAACCCATACACGTTACGCGATGATTTCTCCGTCAATTGTGGGCTGATTTTAAAATATATCATTTTTATCGAGGGGGAATTTTATATATAAACTAGCTTTTGCCCGCGGCTTCGCTCGCGTTAAATTCGGGGTAACACAGTTCCCCTTACCTCATTTGCAGGTACCTGCTACCTGTAGTTTTTGCCCTTGCGCCTTATTTAATGTAATAGCAAAGCTAAGTTTTCCCATTCTTCCCTCTTTTTCTCTCATATATCTCAATTTTTTTTAATAGCCTATGTCCGTCTTCAGGTTCCCAACTATCTCTGTACCAAAATTCATCAAAATCGGTTTAGCTATTTAGGCGCGAAGACGTAACAAACAAACAAACTCGCTTTCGCTTTTAAAATATTACAAGGATATAAATAGGATCCATGCTAATATTAGAAATGGGAAAGTGTATGTGTGTGTGTGTTTGTTTGTCTGTCTTTCAAGGCAAAACGGCGCGACGAATTGACGTGATTTTTTAGTGGAGATAGTTGAAGGGTTTGAGAGTGACACGAGTACGTTTTGTCTATTTCTAACCCCCCCAACTTTAACACATATTTTTCGTCTTATATTCTAAAAAACGTTGCCCCACACTAGGAATTTCCCCTATATCGTGGGTGCGTTTTACAAACATTTAAACTCACATACACAAACAGCCAGACTCGGAACAAGTATCTGTAGGCCATATCTACACATATTTCTTCCGTGCGGCAATCGGTCTCGACCCGCGACACGCAGCGCAGCAGTCGAGCACTCAACCACTGCGCCAACAAACAAAACAACAACAAAGATATTTTTAACTTTGATGTCTTTTTAGGGTTCCGTACCTCAAAAGAACCACCCGTTACTTACCGAGTTTCCTCCGTGCCTCGGAAAGCACGTTAAGCCGTTGGTCCCGGCTCTCATTTGTAGATCTTTGACAGTCGTTACAGGTAGTCAGTGTTCCGAAAGTCTGACAACCAGTCTTACCAAGGGGTATCGCATTACCCAGTACTAACTGGGCTGTGGAGGTCAGATAGGCAGTCGCTCCATGTCAAATACTGATATTCAGCTGCATCAGGTTAGACTGGAAGCCGATCCCAACATAGTTGGGAAAAGGCTAGGCATATGATGATCGATTTCTTATTAGGTATACGGTTTAGACACCTATATCACAAAATATATAGGTAATAGTACTAACCTACCTATATTAAGTACATAAAGGTTGGGAGCGCTTCGAATTTTTCGAAGTGGGTCAAAAGGAAAATGGGCCATAGAAAGCTTTCGCGGTCACCGACCCGTTTAACCTACCTTTTTTGGGTCAAGCCTTCACCAGACAGTTGACAAATTGTTAGGGTATTATGTTTGTGTAGAGAGTGATAGCCTGACATATAGACGCGGCGCTAGACCAAATGCGGTCGTCACTGACATCAGCTTTGCGAAGCCCCTTCCAGTTCCAGATTATATCATGACTAACACCAGGCTGTTTCCGCTTTTTTTTCAGTCTTTACGGTTCTGTACCTCAACAGGAAAAAAAAGAACCTTATAGGATCACTTTGTTTTCCGTCTGTCTGTCTGTCAAGATCCATTATCCCCGTTACGGCCCTAATTGGAACAGTTTTGCGAGACCCCCTTGTGCGCGAAGCCGTCAGCGGTTTCCGACGTCGCCGACGCCTAACGCCGCCACTGGCTGCTGACTCATACAATGTCTTTATTGATGAGGTTCGTCAGAAAGGTCAGTTGCGTGGTATTATTCGCAACAAGCCTGTGATCAGATGTATGACGAGGCAAAAGAAGTATAATATTAATCCTAATATATCCGTAGCAGTCGGCGATCTGTAGTTTTTGCCCATCCATGGACAAAACGTGTGTGTGCAGTATTTACCTGCGTCTTTAGGCCAATCTTAATCCATTATTGTAAATTTTTTGGCAATAAAACAAAATCAAACAACTAGGTTTTTGGAACGAAGTTCCTTATCGCGCGTTGCGAAATTTGTCTTTGGTCTTAAATTGTGTTTGGTCTTATTTTTTCCGTCTAGCCCAGACGGAAAAAATAAGACCAAAAGTTGTAACGACACTTTCTGCTATAGTTGTAAGCCGTGCTGCGTGCGCGTGTTTCTATCTCTCTCTCTCTCATAGAAAGCAAGCCAGTTATTTGCGTTTCGTTTTTCTATTTCGCATTGAACAGTGTGGTGTCGCGACTGTTATTTTTGTTGAGTGTATACAGGTTTTTTGTACATAATAAAAAATAACTTCGTTCTATCCGGGAGTCCTTTGACACGTCTCAAGTTTTTTGGTCTAACTTTCTCATTTGAAACGCTTTACAAACGTGATTTTTTTAGGCAGATTCACGAATCTTCCCAACTCGAGACGTATATGTACAGACCCCTGCACATCAAGCTACTACAATCTGTCAGATTTCTTTGATAGATTTTCGACTTTATTTCTAAAGTATAAGGTTCAAGGTTCATTGGGAAAAATTGACAGTTTCGGGTAGCTTGACCTGCTGGCGTCTGTACATATACCAAGTAGTATTAGTTTTGAGTTGTTGTTTATGCAGTAGATTCATATTATGCAACGTTACCCATTTGAAACATTGCCAAAGTTTCCCGTTCCTGTTTATGCCAAATATGTCAAGTGTCCAACACTCGAGAGATGAGTCATGTTGGTAAACAAAAGGCAATTGATACTGTTATTGTTTGATTAAGCGATCAGTGAAATCGATCAAGCATACTTCTTGATTCCGTCTAGAAACCGAATCATGAAGCAGAAATATTTATAAGTGGATACTGGGCAGCCCATACTTCTGGTTCATGATTACAAAATCAGTGGCGAGCCTCGAGGTGGAGGGGGGGGGGGGGTAGTCCTTAGGTTCGGGGATTATGTGTGACCGATTAAATCCTTATCCTTACTAATATTATAAAAGCGAAGGTTTTTTTGTTTGTTTGTTATCTCTTCACGCCTAATTGGCTAAATTTGGTACAGAGATAGTTGGGACCCTGGAGACGGACATGGGCCATTTTTTTTTAAAAGAGCGAAAAAATAGGGATAAAGAGGGAAAAAAGGGAAACCTTAGCATTTCTATTACAATAAATAAAGCGCAAGGGCAAAAACTATAGGTAACAGGTATCTGCAAATCAGGAAGGGAAGCCGCGGGCGAAAGCTAGTTATGTGTAAAGCAGAATGATTGGTGGCCGTGGAGGGTCCGTTTACACCTTGTATGGTTCAATCCCTTATTCTTTTTATAACAAGAACTTTCAAGGCTGCTATAATCATGGTATTTATTGAGCTGGTACCATTGCACAAAGGCCAAGGGCATACTTTTGCAACCGTGCCACGAGGGAACCCGGTACCATTTCGATTTCTGTTTTGTCCAATTATCTTGTTTACTTAGAGATTTTTAAATATTAGCTGCTAAACTTTAATAATAGTATTACTTAGTTGCATTTATACAACACAAGCTGCGCACTGCGGTTTCACTCGCGTGGTGATAGAATATACAATATATCTTTATAAATTGTATTGTTATTCTGATGTATATGTATATTACTAGCTTTTGCCCGCGGCTTCGCTCGCGTTTTATTCGGGGTAACACAGTTCCCCTTTCCTGATTTGCAGGTACCTGCTACTTGTAGTTTTGCCCTAGCGCCTTATTTATTGTAATATAACAACGCTAAGTTTTCCCTTTTCTTACATCTTTCTACCTAATTTCCCACTTAAAAAAAAGAAACAAAATCGGTTTAGTCATTAAAGCGTGAAGACGTAACAAACAAACAAACAAACTCACTTTCGCTTTTATAATATTAGTAAGGATTTACAATTCACAATTAAAAAATCGTTGTACAAATGCGTAGCGTAGACGTAATGCCTTTTTATTTTCGGGTAGGAAATCATCCAATGACTTCCCCCGCTCTGGGCGGAGCGGTGGGGCATGTCAGACTTGTACTGACTAAAACCCACCCATGTTCATTCTATTGCCCTTTACGTTCCGGGGCCGCGGTATCTCTTTCGAACAACCCGCAACCCCGGAGACGTAATGCCTTAGGTGTTTTCTACCAGTCAACCTTAGGGTGATGCAGAGATAAAAACATAGTAGATGCAATTTATTTTTAAATGTAAAAGGAATTTCTCCTGTATCGTGGATGCGTTTACAAACATTTAAACTTACATACATAAACAGTTAGACCCGAACCAACTACCTGTAGGTCATACAAATATTTGTTCCATGCGGGGATCGAACCTGCGACACGCAACGCAGCAGTCGATCGCTCAGCCACTGCGCCAACCGTGTCGTCAAAACCATGTTCCTTCTATTGCCCTTTATGTTCCGGGGTTGTGGATTGTTCGAAAGAGATACCGCGGGTATCTTTTTCGAACAACCCACAACCCTGGAACTAAAAGTACCCTTAAGTAAGGGTACAGATTTTTATCATGCTGGTAACCTTATTTTTACCGTATTATACCAACGGTTTATAAACAAAAAAGAAATAGTTGGGTTTTAATCAGTACACGTCTGACACTCCCCCCGCTTATAAATTAGTAGGGTTTTTTAAAAAAAAACTCCCGAATATCCAGTAAAACTACACACTACTGTTCCGTGATTTCTTAAATCAGTATTCATTGCCTTGGCCTCGATTAATCACCGAAACAGACATGATCGAGAATATCTGCTTTGCACCGATTTCTTTTATCTTTTATTGTCTTTGGTGCTATCGTAATACCGTCTGTACTAGTGTCTGATACGTCGGTTCAAAGATTATGTGATACTTGAAATGTTTTTTTTATTTACACTTGATATTTTTGCAATGTTTACTCCAAAGTTGACGCTGCGATGGTTTCTGATTCATGCCTGTACGCGGTGTTAGACAGTGATTTCCAAACGGGCCTTACTTACCCTACTATTACCAAAGGTATCGTATTATCTTTATATGGCATACTAGCTTTTGTCCACGGCTTCGCTCGCGTTAAATTTGGGGTAGCAAAGTTCCCCTTTCCTGATTTGCAGGTACCTTCTACTTACCTGTAGTTTTTGCACTATTTAGCGCCTTATTTATTGTAATAGCAAAGCTAAATTTTCCTTTTTCTTCCGTCATTCTCCCTCATTTCTCACTCTTTAAAAAAATAGCCTATGTCCATTTCCAGGGTCCCAACTATATCTGTACCAAAATTCATCAAAATCGGTTTGGCCATATAGGCGTGAAGACGTAACAAACAAACAAACTCACTTTTGCTATTATAATATTATAGTAAGGAACCTAGCGATTGAATTGTGGAGGTCACACAGGCAATCACCCCTATAAAATACTGGTATTCGCCGCAGTGGCGAACCGTGTGTTTGATTGGAGCAAGCCCTCGACGTTTGTTATGGCTATTTAGAAGATGGATGGAAAACGATTGCGTGTAACTAATAATAGAATATTCAGTTGAATGTTTTTAATGGATAAAGTAATAAAGGATACTAATATATTAAGGGAAGTTTGAAAGTTGCGCCTGTTACTGAAAAAAATCAACGGGAGTCGGAAGGCATTTGTCTTGGTATGGACATGTAATGAGAAGGGACGAATCGCTTGCCAGATTTCAATGTTGACAGATGTAAAGGAATGGCCAAAAAAATAGATGGATGAATTGTAAGGAATGATATGAAGGAGAAAGGAATAAATAAATAATAAAATAAATATCTTGGGACAACTCACACACGGCTATCTGATCCCAAGCTAAGCAGAGCTTGTGTTATGGTAACCAGACAACTGATATACATACTTATATAATTTATAAATACATACATATTATAGATAAATCACACCCAGACACAGAACAATCATGCTCATCACACAAAGTTTATCCTGGGTGGAAATGGAACCCACGACCTCCGGCTCAGCAGTAAAGGCCACTAACCACTAGACCAACAGGCCCGTCTTTTCCGTGAGGTTTCCGTTTTTCCTTTTGAGGTACGGAACCCTAATATAACTTCGGAGCTAACAAAGAACATCAAACGACTTCTATGGATGGACGATTTAAGATATATTAAGATTAACTACTGCGCTATAGGGTAGGCGGTGAGTCGTACATTGTCTTTTAGTAATTGACCTCATAGCGCTTATTACTATTAGTGCCGGCTATGACGCCATCACATCGATCTCTGTCATGGGCTAGTTAACGAATAGCATAGCCATATAATGTATTTGTGAAAAGGTACTGTTCATCATTCATAATTTTCCTGCCCTTGTCCCATGGTCGGTGCAACGTGTTTTCTTTTTCCATTCTCCCCTGTCAGACGTCACGGCACCATCTACTCTCTCCTTCATATCATTCCTTACACAATCCATCGATCTTTTTCTTTGGCCTTCCTCTCGCTCTCCGGATATCAAAATAAATAAATAAAATAAATAAATATAAATATCTTGGGACAACTCACACACGGCTATGATCCCAAGTTAAGCAGAGCTTGTGTTATGGTAACCAGACAACTGATATACATACTTATATAATTTATAAATACACACATATTATAGATAAATCACACCCAAATCAACATTCAGATCCATCACTCTTTTAGTCACATGTCCACGGATTTCAGTGTTTTCGAAAAAAAAAAAAACTGAATGCGTATATATTACAGGTTTTACCTAACACAAACACCAGTCTCTTTGTAGTGATGTTTTTACTCTGTACTGATTTATTGTGATTAGATAAACAAACCAAATTTATTTGTAGCCCTTCCATCCTGCTGGTCACTACTGCCTATCTCTTCGGGGAAAACGAGCAGGATGTTATGTTATGCTCTATATTATCCAATAAAGGATTTTGATAAAACAAAATCCTATAACGTTATTATCAAAGCTTATGGTCGCTCGTATTATCATCTCAATCAAAACATAAGTGTTTATTTTGAATGCCGAATTGCCGACAGACCGTTGTCAAGTCATCATCTGCCTAGCATTTTCCTAATAATGTCTTCTAGGCTGTTCTTCTGAATAGTTACAGTACTGACGGGTTACCATGACATCTTATAGCAGTTATTATTCCTGTGCGAGAAAGAGCTGGTGCTAGACACCCTGTATAGCTCTGTCTCTTTCCCTCAGTGAAATAAGTTCTGCTTTAAGACGTCACGGTAGGGTAGTTGATGGCAACATCTGTGTCACTTGTTTCTTATAGTTATTTTTTTTTCGGATACTTTTTTATCAATTCTTTGTGAATGAGGGGAAATTGTTGGCCTTGTAGATTTCTAGACGCTTGTTAACTTTACGTTTTGTAAAGTAAGCAATGACTTATTGTAGGGTCTAAGCTGATCTCTTATACTTAAGTAATAACGCTGTAACAACAACATTGTAAAACCAAATTTTAAAAGAGTAACCATAGAGTTTCTTGCCGGTTCTTCTAAATAGGAAATTAACAAACTGAACCGTGTACCTTTTCTCGACGTTTCATAAGTGTCCATGTGAAATAAAAATACTAACATAACGAAAACAACTGTTTCAGATATGTAACTACCTATAATAGTAAAATATATGGCAAGCAGTAGTGTATTTTGAGGGATGTTAGATTCCGAGTGTACGTATGTGTGGGTGTGTTTATATGTTGCTGTGTGTGTTTGTGTGTGTTGGGGTATATTTTTAAATATATAAAATGATCAAGGGGACTATACTTTAAATAGAGCAAACGCCTATCTGACATCCAGATTGGCACAACCCATTTATTACTTTGTAATACGTAAAATAAGGGGTTCTGTTAGACTGGTTGTCAGACTTTCTAGCCACAGACTACTTGTAACGGCCGTCCAAGAGTTTCAATTGACAACCGTGACCAATGGCTGGCCCATCCATGAACCAAGCTTGGAAAATACTGCTTAACGTTCTAGATTGATCCGTGCGGCTGTTATAGCTACGTCTTCTACTGTTATCGGGAAACACATTAGATTGAATACATAATAATGTGTCCTTGACAGAAATCTGCAAGATTCTTCCCCCGTGTATATTGTTACAAGTCTACAATTTTGGCACGATGCCTATATTGAAATTACGTCACGAGGAAAATGTGGAAATTACTCTCTATTTCACTGTTTACAACACTGTTCTGCTCAATCCTCTTAGAGTTTAGCGATATGATATTTATTTCGAAATACGCATGGTTAAGTGAGCTATAATTTGGTTGGAATATCATCAAAATCTGTGCAAGAGTTTTTGAGTAACGACCGTTTAAGCAAATTGAATAGTTTTGTTAATTAATTTGTTCGGAATTTTGTTTGACCTGCTATATTTTTAGAACTTGGTTACCTACAGTTTCACTGTTCGGGGAGTTTTGGTTAAAAACACAATATTTTTTTCATCCCACCATCTCGGAAAGAGTATTTTTAATCTTCAATATCTGAGTGGAAAAGCCGTTTTTATTCTCTAGAGGATAAAGTAAATTGAATTTAGAACATGGTGTGCACTAAGTTTGTGAATTAAAGAAAACATTAAACCGATTTACTGCCACCTCTATGGTGCCGAATATTATCATACAACTTTTTTTTAATTTGTTAAAAACTCAGACTCGGAACCTTTTTGGTGTTTTCTTAATTATACCTTACTATTATTTTGTTATAATTTAAAGATTATTCTGTAATAGTTACCTGTCATAATGTAGTAATTAATACCTGAACTGAAATAAAAGTGTACCTATCTTGTGATTGTAAACGTTTTTTCTTTGCATTTAGTCATTTCCTCGCTGAGGTGGAATGAAAAGTTACGTGTTGCACTCGAGTGCAAAGATTTTTCACCTCGTGCTCTTTTGATTCTCTTGCTAACGCTCAGGATTCTAATTTTGAATCAATCGCTGCGCTCGTGATTCAATTTTAGAATCCTTCGCTTGCTCGGTCATCAAAATTGAACACGCGGTTAAAAAGCAACTTTGCACTCTTGTATAACAAATAACTATTTGTTAATCTAGGCCTTTTTTTGAGGATGGGAAATCA
Organism: Ochropleura leucogaster; assembly: GCA_958449745.1. Lineage (NCBI taxonomy): Eukaryota > Metazoa > Arthropoda > Insecta > Lepidoptera > Noctuidae > Ochropleura > Ochropleura leucogaster. The sequence goes on along the minus strand of OY288221.1, from coordinate 12,031,609 downwards.
TCAAATAACTTCCCCCGCTCTGGGCAAAGCGTGGGGGAGTGTCATGTATCGGCTAAAACCCACCCATGTTCCTTCTATTGCGATTTACGTTCCGAGGCCGCGGTATCTCTTTCGAACAACCCGCAACCCTGCAGGCGAAGGCCTTGGCAGGCCCAGCAAAGCAGTTGCTGACATATCTTTGAGGCGCGCGTGGAATACAACGCGCGCCGTCGACGCAGCCTGTCGTCAATAGACGGACGGTGAGCTACTCACTGTACTCACCATCCACACGCCCGCATCGCGGTGGCCGGGAGTCGTTTCGCGGCGCCCGACGCCTCCCGCGGCACCTGGGTTGGTTTGTGGTTCTCTCCCTCAAACGATCGGCCCTAAGCTGGCTTTACATTTCCCTTGAAAAATATCTCTATAGCGATTCTATATACGATTTTTATCGTGAGGAAACCAAACCAAACCTTGACGGTAGGAGGTGATAATTATAAATTACTCACACAAATCCGAAAAATCAGTAGTACGTGCACGCAGGCACAAATCCAGACTCCGTCCTACTTCTGACAAATTCCTTAGCTCCTGAAGCTTGAATAATTTTCAGCCAGTTAATATATTTTTTTCTATTTGTTCCAGGTTGATTTGTACCGGGAGATCACATTCCGCAACTCTGGACAAACGTATAAGGGTGTGCCGGTCATGGCCAGCAACATGGATACCGTAGGGACCTTCGAAATGGCCAGAGAACTGTCAAAGGTAATGTTTCATTTTATTTTTATAGGAATAGGGTAGTTTCCAGGGTCAAAATAATTACATACTATTTAGCCCGTCTTTTAGATTATTCAAAAATAAGCGACATGTATTTTTTTATTTGTAAATTAGACCAAAAATGGCAAAGATATAGCCCATTAGGCCGTGCGCTGCGTTAGGCGTGCACACGGCGCGGGCGCCCGCGTGGCGTGCTGTTTCATGTAATCTCATAGATCAGCGCTACGTGCAGCGGCTAGCCCGCTTAACGCAGCGCACGGCCTATTACATGAAACAGCACGCCATGAGGGAGCCCGCGCCGTGCGCACGCCTAACGCAGCACACGGCCTTACAGTAACGAGTGACGTCACTTGTTGCGAAAAAATACAGCAACGCGTGACGTTTCACGTTACTTATATCTTTGTAAGTTTTGGTCTAATTTACAAATAAAAAAAATCGTGTGCCTTATTTTTGAATGATCTAAAAGATGGACTATTTTTTTTAACTAGCCTGTAGAATAATAATAGAATTAGATTATACGAGAACATTGTGAAGACTTAGTGATAAAAAACTGGCCAAGAGCGAATCAAACTCGCGCACCAAGGGTTCCGTACAGACTAGGTACCTACATAAACAGCCATATCTTTTGACTTAGCCATATTTTCATGATTTTTTTGACGAGGTAAAAATTAGTATGTAAGGATCGTAACTGGTGGAGTTCTGTGCTTTCTGCCTGCACCCATGGGAAAATGGCGTGAGTTTATGTATACCTAAATAGCAGAGGCATAGTTTTGGTAACACTGGAAGATTATGATGAACATACTGATAGACTAAGTCGCACAATTCGGGTTTAAAAAAAAAGACTCAATTGTTATATAGATAGATAAAACATTTATTTAATGCAACAAAAGACAAAATACAGGTATTAATACAAAAAAGTATCAAACAGAAAAATAAGGAACACGTCATAAAAAAAAAGTGAGTTAGACTAAGTTAGATTGACCAATAGGCATTTAGACACATCACATTTATTTATAAAGGTCGCTCAGTGGCGGTGTGTGTCTCAACTTTCCACCAAATAAGAGTCCAGCTCAGCATAATGCCAGGTAGATACCTGACGGTGGTTTTCTGCTAGTGACACACGGATGTCAAGAAAATGTGCGGCGAAAAACAATTGTTGACGGAACCCTATGAAAATTCTGTACGTAACGTAGGTACCTACTCTATTAAGTAAATGACCAAAGTCCAGTTAATTTCATACAATAAACGAATCGGCGCCATATCATGAGTTTATTTTCAGCTTATTTGCAAATAATCCTTAATAAAGATACGCGACGGTGGTTTTCGGAAACATGCCATGTGTGCGCTGTTGGATTTTCAACCTTCGGTTCTAGACCGAACATATCAATGTTATACTAATGTCGCTTATGACATTACTTTCAACCGTAGTTGTATAAAGTCATAAAATCGTAAACAATGGCCTGTCACAATCGTAAATGTAATGCATTCTACTTAGTGATGGACAATCTGATTTTATAATACTAAACCGTATCGATAACGTGTAACTGCGATATTTTGAATCGAAACTAACGAATACGTTAGTGGTGTGATTAATACAATGGAATTAAAGAAATTATCTTATATTCCATAAGCATTTTTCCAATGAGTTTAATACTTACGAAGGAAGGCCAAAGGCAAAATTCCTTTTTTTTATTTAGACTTTACTTAAAAGCACCTCCCACCAGACCTTTTACTATTCAATGCATAAGCACAATAATTTGTGTGCATTGAGTTTACCTTAAAACTTGATATTTTACCCCAAATATAGCAAAACTTTTTTCGTGGATTAATTTAATTTGAAATACAGGATGCTTGGTTGAAGGTTTCCTGAAGGGTTCGTGTACAACCTGAATAACGTAATATTATAAAAGCGAAAGTGAGTTTGTTTGTTACGTCTTCACGCCTAAATGGCCCAACCGATTTTGATATTTTTGGTACAGAGACAGTTGGGACGCTGGAGACGGACATAGGAGAGAGGACGAGACATTTTTTTTTAAAAGTGAGGTAAATGGGAGAAAAGGGAAGAGAAAGATATTTTTTTCGATCATCACGCGGGTTAAAGTTAGCGTTAGCCCAAAGTAACTAAGCTCGTGGAGCTCGTGGCTAAAAATGAGGAGCTCGTGGCTAAATGAGGAGCTCGTGGCTAAATAATAGCAGCCGCTTGGGTCGATCTTAAGGTTAAGCCGCGCTTGCCTAGGTTGGTCTGTGGATGGGTGACCACCCGTTACATACCGAGTTTCCTCCGTGCTTCTAAAAGCACGTTAAGCCGTTGGTCCCGGCTGTCATTTGTAGATCTTTGACAGTCGTTACAGGTAGTCAGTGTTCCGAAAGTTTGACAACCAGTCTTACCAATTGGTATCGTATTACCCAGTTTTAACTGGGTTGTGGAGGTCAGATAGGCAGTCGCTCCATGTAAAATACTGATATTCAGCTGCATCCGGTTAGACTGGAAGCCGACCCCAACATAGTTGGGAAAAGGCTAGGCAGATGATGAGCCCAAAGTAACTAAGCCACGCGGACGTAGTCGCGGGCGGAAGCTAGTTATCGATAAAATGGCAAGTATCCTCCCTAGTTATACATAACTACGTATACTATATTATTGTGCTATATGACAACGAAGTCATGACAGATCAAACACGTGCCAAGATAACCAAGCTTCTAGAAACAATAACGCCATCTGATTACTCCCTAAGGCTATGCGCACACTACAATAAAACACGTTGCGATTAAAATTCGCACGCTTAAAAATTTTATGGCTTGATACTTTGACGCGAATTCTAAATGCTCAGTGCGAGCATATTAAGATCCTTTTCCCAATCATTTATGAGTTCAGTGTGACTTTGTTTTGTTATGTATTCACGCCTAAATGGCTAAACCGATTTTGATGAATTTTGGTACAGACATAGTTGGGACCCTGGAGCCGTCTCCACGGTCCCAACTTCCCTCTTTCTCCCATTTTTTAGCCTATGTCCGTACATAGGCTAAAAAATGGGAGAAAGAGGGAAGAAAAGGGGAGAGAAAGATTTGTTTTTCGATCATCAAGCGGGTTAAAGTTAGCGTTAGCCCAAACTATACCACGCGGACGAAGTCAAGGGCGGAAGCTAGTCTTTAATAAAATATCGCTAAATTTTCTAATACAGTACGGGCCTAAGGCTCCGTTCACGACCTCAGGTGATACGATATGCATAATTAGGCATTAAATACGGGCGCGCGACTTCATGCCATTTATACATGCACCCTTTAATCTCGTTCCATCCACTACCCTGCACACTTGCGGAAGATAAGTTCCGCCCGCATTCTGTTATCAACATGACAAAGTCGCGCCATATCTGTAACGTAATCTTTTGGAATAATATGAGGAGTTGGTTGGCGTCACGTATTAGGCGCGGCTCTTTGGGTACGCCCTAAATATAGTAAAAGGTTGCTTTACTACATAGTATAAAACAAAGTCGCTGTCTGTCTGTTGCTATGTTGTATGTATGCTTAAATCTTTAAAACTAAGCAACGGATGTTGATGCGGTTTTTTTAATAGGTAGAGTGATTCAAGACGAAGGTTTATATGTATGGTACTTCACTCTATGACTCTTAGGAGGTGAGCAGCGGGTGAAACCGCTGGGCGGGTCGCTAGTATTAGATAAAATTTCAAGGTATTTTGAACCATAACTCGTCTGCCTAGCCTTTTCCTATGTTGGGGTCGGAAGCAGCTGAATACCATTTTGTGCTTGTAATAAAAAATACCACTCTTTTACTTGGAAGGACTGCTAGTATCTGACCTTTATCTGACCTCAACCATTAGTACTAACTGTAACCTTAGTAAGACTGGTTTTTAGACTTTCGGGACACTGACTTCCTAACGACTGTCAAACATCTATAATTAACAACAGAGACCAACAACTTAACGTGCTTTCCGAGGCACATATCAAACTAGTTTTTTTTTCGGGACATTCATGGATCAACTTAGACAAGCGCGGCTTAACCTGAAGATCGACCCGTGCGGTTGTTATTGTTTAGCTATGAGCTCTTCAATTTGATAATTAATCATGATTATGCAGTGCAATTTAGTCTGTCCTGCAAATAGTCGTGGTGTGGATAGAAAAGGGAAAAAATCGATCGACTCAGAAGTAGTTGTGTGCGCACCTTTATTTCCTGATGTGATACTGATGATGAAGCAATAAATATTAATGTCTGTTATGTTTATTTAGCTGAGGCCCGCGGCTTCGCCCGCGTGACATCGAAAAAAAAGTATCCATGTGTTATTCCTGACTATAATCTATCCCTGCGCCAAATTTCATCAAGATCCTTTCAGACGTTTTGACGTGAAAGAGTAACAAACATTCATACATACATCCATCCTCACAAACAGTTAGTCATACATAGGTATTCCTGCCGGGGTTGCGGGTTGTTCGAAAGACATGCCGCGGTCTCGGAACATAAGGGCAAAAGAAGAAACATGGGTGGGTTTTAGTCAGTACAAATCTGACACGCCCTCCTGCTCCGCTCAGATCGGGGGAAGTTAATAAATAATAAACATCTTGGGACAACTCACACACGGCTATCTGATCCCAAGCTAAGCAGAGCTTGTTTTATGGTAACCAGACAACTGATATACATACTTATATAATTTATAAATACATACATATTATAGGTAAATCACACCCAGACACAGAACAAACAATCATGCTCATCACACAAGGTTTGTTCTGGGTGGGAATCGAACCCACGACCTCCGGCTCAGCAGTCAGGGCCACTAACCACTAGACCAACAGGCCCGTCAGTTATTTATAATATTCGTGGCAAGCCTACTATGTTTAATATACATAACATACTTGATTATTACTTATTCTGTGCTAATAATACACCCACGTTTCGCCCGTTATTTTGTTCCAATTAATTGGGGGCGAGCATATTATTTAGTCTACGTGAATAACGGCTCTGCGTGCAGTATTTAATACTATACTAGTCATTGTTTCGTGATGTGTGCCCTTAATTTGATGAATGGCATAGCGGATGGTATAATGAGAAATCGTTTGCTTATAAAGTGATAAGCCAATTCAACATTACAATGAATGACGTGATTAAGTTTTATCGGATTAATAGAAGTTGTGGACTAAAGTTAAATTGTATTATTCACTTTTTTTTTGCTGATTTTATCAAAAACACTTCCCACGCTCGAGGCGGAGTGGGTGGGAGTGTCAGAATTTTACTGACTAACACCCATGTTTCTTCTTTTGCCTTATTTATTGTTATTAATCTTGTTTCAGCATGGACTCTTTACATGCATTCACAAATACTACACCATTGACGAGTGGAAGAAATTCGCCACGGACCACCCAGCATGCTTGGAACAAATGGGTAAGTCTGCTCATAACATGAGTACAGCTATGTCCAAATAGAGGACACGACTTTATCATCAATACTGTAATATAAAAGAAAAGTTGTAGTACTCACTTCCTCACCGTTGTTATTAAACAACGTAAAACTATTAGCAATACAATTTGTTAGCACACAAAAAAGCATGTAAAACGATAATCAAAATCAGTTCAACCGTTCAGGAGCTACGATACCACAAAACAACAAACTACAAACTTATAATACTCTCTTATTGGTAGGGGGTAAAAAATACAAATTGTTTGATAATTTTCAAAAGACTAGAAGAATACATCAAATAGTCTAAGGTTGTTTTTTTTCTTTTTTAGCTGCCAGCTCCGGCACTGCAGAAGCAGACTTCGAGCGTCTAGCAGAGATCCTGAACAACGTGAAAGACCTTAAGTTTATATGTTTGGACGTCGCTAACGGGTACTCTCAGCATTTCGTGGAGTATGTCCGGAAAGTCCGGGCGGCCTTCCCCACGCATACTATTATTGTAAGTACATTTTATTTTCACCCTTTTCCACCGCACTATAGGGCAAATACTTCCCTTTCCCTATTACATTCTGAGCTTGAACTGCTCTCTTGGTCTTATGGTCGCAAGGGTGATTGCTAAGCATAAATCCTTGGTATAACTCTTAAAACTTAAATAAAAACCATAAATCCTTGGTATAAGTCTTTAAACTTAAATAAAAACCATAAATCCCTGGGTTTAAAGCCCGGATCGGGCAAATATTGTTTTTTTTTAAGTTGTGAAATTCTTAGTAGCAGCTCGGAATGTAGAAATTGGCGATACAAGACTCTGTGCATTGAAAAGCACGATGGTAAGATGACTTGGTTTAGCGAAGAATAGCGATTTGGTGCAAAAAATGTTTTAGTGAACAAGTGTGTGCGCTGAAACAGGGTGCACTCTCTCGAGGAAGAGAGAGTGCACCCTGTTTCTCCACTGGAATTGACCTACATGACCGAAAACGATCAGTTCATTATGTTCTTTAAATCTTCATTAAATTTTGAGTGTGGATTAATCCTGCCTATAGGAGTAAGGTCATCCTGCCAATCTCGCCTGAGTCAGTTCAGGATGTTTTAGCAATTGTATGAGATTCAAACTACGTCAGAGAGGACCCCAGAACGCCCGCCTTTTACCGCTTCATTGGCAGAAGAAGTAGTGGAACATGTTAATGTTATACTTAAATGTAACAATTGCCTGTATTTAATCCTTTATATTAAGATTGACTTAAGTTTATTTTGACATTGTTATACAAAATATGCAATTTAAAGACGAGTAATACTATCACAACAATGCTAAACATGGTACCTATAGTGTAATTTTAACTACATATTTAAACTGTTTTTGCATGCCTTTTTTAAATTAGAAAATATAAGGACCACCAAACAATTAAGACGAAAAACTGTATCATATACACACGACGGCACATCAACCTACACAAAACTATTATAACCTGGTCTCTCTACTACGGTATGCGATGCGTAGTAGAGAGATCAGGTTATAATACTTTAGATTAGGTTGACCTGCTGTCGTGTGTACCTTTTTTCTGTTCAAATAAAAACATATTCTATTCTATATAGAGAAAATATATTTTCTCTGACAATTTAAAAGAACGTATTTAACTCTAACTAAGGAGGCAGGATTTCTACGAATCTGTTAGATTTTTCTTTATTTGGTGTTCATTCGTTAACAAATCGCAATGTTCTCTTTTCAGGCGGGCAACGTGGTTACTGGTGAGATGGTGGAGGAACTCATTTTGTCTGGAGCAGATATTATTAAGGTACTATTTTATTTATGATCACTGTTATTCAAACACTGATATGTTCATTTTTAACACACTTTATAACATGTTTTTGTAACCTTCACTTGTGTAATAAGAAAATCTTAATTCAGTTTAGGTGACATTGCATTGGCTATTCTTATTCCGCCATGTTTCGGAGTCGAATGAAGTCATTCTAAATCCAACATGGCGTCGTATTGGATTTCGAATGTCGTTATTTTAAATACAATATGGCGGACTAAGAAACATGGTGGAATAGTTATTTTGTATGCATACCCATGTTATTGGTATCAAATTAATAGGTTTGCTGAAAAAAATGCAGGAAAGTGTGTTTTTTATTAGTTTTTCTGTAACTATAGTACCTATATTTATTGTTGAAACGTGTAGAAATTATCATACGTTTTAACATAATGATAATTTTCTGTTTCCCCTCCTAATTATATATTAGGTGTTTAGATAAGAGTATGTGAAGTAAAATAATGAAAATGTCACCGACTAATGAGCTCATCGAACCGCAGAGGGGTCGCTATGAGTGGATAACGCCTAATTTAACCCGTCTGGGATTTGGGGCAAGCAAATAGTACCCTTTCAGTCTGATGACGCACGGTTATCTTGTTGAACTTTTAGGCACGTTTTAGGTCAATGCGCACGTCAATAGGGTGGGCCTGTTAGGCGCGTCGCCCACACGGCCAACAGTCGAGGCGCGGGCGCATTAGGCGCGTCACCCACAAGATCAACAGTCGAGGTGCAGTTGAGGCGCAGGCACATAAGAGGCACGCCCCGCCGCAACGAGATTTTCTTTACAAATGTCGTGTCGTGTGGGCGACGCGCCTTATATTCTAGAGGCCAACGGTGACGTGTTAAAATAAAATGGCATTTGCAATTTTAAGTTTTTGAGTCTCGAATTTGTAATTGGAAATACCATTAAATTTTTTGTCACTATTCTTTCCATCGAATTGTTTCTGTACAAACTAACAGTCGCAATATTTTTCTTTTTTTTTGCGGACGGGATATTATCAAATAACTTCTCCCGATCAGGGGGGAGAGGGGGAGAATGTCCAACTTTTAATAACTAAAACTCACCTATGTTCATTCTTTTGCCCTTTAAGTATATAATCTTGGGCCTCCTAGCACAGGTATATATTTTACTTAAAAGGATGTCCCTATGTAATATTTACGCTAAATGTTGTACAAGTTTCTGCAATAAACCTTTTTTTTAATTTACTTACTTTCAGTATCCTGACTTCACAGAATATAGTCTATCATGTGTCGTTTTCCTCCCTTGCAGGTCGGAATAGGCCCCGGTTCAGTATGTACCACGCGCATCAAGACAGGAGTGGGCTACCCTCAGCTGTCCGCTGTCATCGAGTGCGCAGACGCTGCCCACGGTCTCAAGGGGCATATCATATCGGTAAGTATTCTTCCATATTAAAATTTCTTGTTGATGTTTTTCCACTTTACGTAAAGAATTATCGACTTTAAGTACAGTTACAATAAGCTTGTTGTTTGTGTTATTTTTAGTATCTTGGAGTTTCAGTTTAGTAGTATCTAATATCTATAAATGTGTATTAATATGTATACAACTATCAAATTCCAACTTACTTGTGCTAAGCGTCTCTGAGCTTAAACTGCCGCCATTGATACATATGTTTTTTCAAAAAATTCTTACTAATATCATAAAAGCGAAAGTGGGTTTTTTTTGTTCGAAAGTTCGTTTGTTACATCTTCACGCCTAAATGGCCGAACCAATTTCAATGAATTTTGGTACAGAGATAGTTGAGACCCTGAAGACGGACATAAGTGAGCAAAGGGGTAGAAAGCAGGAAAAAAGGGGAGAGAAAGATTCGCGGGTTAAAGTGAGGATTAACCTTAAGTAACTGTGCCACGCGTACAAAGACGCGAGCGGAAGCTAGTTGCCATATAAACGCAGAATCCTTACTAATATTATAAAAGCAAAAGTGAGTTTGTTTGTTTGTTACCTCTTCACGCTTTAATGGCTAAACCGATTTTGATGAATTTTTGTACAGAGATAGTTGGGAACTAGGAAACGGACCTAGGCTATTTTTTTAAAGTGGGATGTGAGGGAGAAAGAGTGAAGAAAAGGTAAAACTTAGCGTTGCTATTACAAATTAATAAGGCGCAAGGGGAACTGTGTTACCCCGAATTTAACGCGAGCGAAGCCGTTTAAAAAATCTCCCGAAATTAATAAATCTCTTTTCCTAACAAGGATGGTGGCTGCACGTGCCCTGGTGACGTAGCGAAAGCTTTCGGTGCTGGCGCGGACTTCGTGATGGCCGGCGGCATGTTTGCCGGTCACGACCAGTGTGGGGGCGACGTGGTCACCACTGCCGATGGCCGGAAGGTCAAGCTGTTCTACGGCATGTCTTCGTCCACCGCTATGCAGAAACATTCCGGTGGGATGGCGGAGTATAGGTCTTCAGAAGGTGAGTTTTAGATTAAGGAGGCAGAGAATTGGCTAGGCACTAATTATGTAGGCAGAGAATTCCCTGCGTACTAATTATGGAGGCAGATAATTACCTTGGCACTAATTATGGAGGCAGAGAATAGGCTAGTTAAGAAACAAAGAAATAAGTCCGTCTTTTAGATTATTCAAAAATAAGGGACACGTATTTTTTATTTGTAAATTCGACCCACTTTGCAAATAAAAAATGCGTGTTACTAGTTTTTATTTTTTTAAAACCTTGCCTCTCACTAGAAATTGCTCCTGTATCGTGGGTGCGTTAACAAACATTTAAACTCACATACACAAACAGTCAGACCCGGAGCAACTATCTGTAGGCCATACAAATATTTGTCCCGTGCTGGGATCGAAACGGTGACACGCAGCTCAGTGCCGTCAAATGAAGATACAGCTTAATACACCTCTACAATATCTATTCTAACTTTCTATCCTCAATTTTCAGGTAAAACGGTGGAAGTAGAATACCGAGGTGATGTAGGTGTCACAGTAAAAGACATCCTAGGAGGCCTACGGTCCGCCTGCACCTACGTAGGAGCTGCCCATCTTCGGGAACTGCCCCGAAGAGCGACCTTCATCAGATGCTGCAGACAAGTCAACGACAGCTTCTCTTAAGTAGATAAATTGGATAAACAGATGTTGCTATCATAGTCGGATTGAGTTATCCGGCTGTTATAGCCAGATCTTTGTAGGATAGTGAGTTTTGTGGGGTAGTGTAACTTACTATGATAGTAAAATTTTACTGGGATAGTAGGATTTTACTATGATAGAAGTACTATTTTAAGTTATGTGGAGTGTAATGTGTTGATGTAATCTTAGGTTCAAAGGACATTGGCAGGACTTTCGAAAAAACTAAAGCATTTCTCAATTACTTGACGAAGCCTTGTTAGTTGCTTATTCTAAAGGCCCGCGTTAAGTTGTGCAGATTGAAAAAAAAAATGTGTTATGAAAATATGACACGGAGGATATTCTCGATAGCTCCTTATTTTCGAAGCGTATTGTCAATGTCGTTGTCCTTTGGCCCTAATCGTCTTGTGAGCCACGCCACTTTCTGAAGCACTTAACTGTTTATTTAATAATAGTTAGATAATTCAATGTTATGTCATTTTTACTATTACGACATCTTCTCTGCTAGCTTACTTAAGATCTGCTTGAATGTGATACTTCGTACGTGTAAAAGTGGTGCAGTGCAAGCCGAACAAATTTTATTAAGAGACACATTTATTTAATTTAACTAAATTAATGTCCATTAGCTGAGTCAAAGATAATTGTCATGGGTATTAATGTGTTAATTATCATCATATCGCCTTTTCAATTGCTGAGTATCATACTATTTGAACAAAAAGTTTTTAAATCTTTCTTGACCATAGTAACCTCATTATTCAGCAAGACTGGTGTGAGATTATGATTAAAGTTACATTTTGATGAGATTTGCGGCTTTTTAGAGGCCTCATTTCAAAATATAAGCCTTCGTAGTGTTGCACGATTATCGATAGTGTAGCTATCGAAAAGTGAGCAGTAACGTAATTTCACCAAATTTCTTTAAAAATAATGACACTGACATTCAGTAGCTGTCAGTGTCATTATTTTTTATTGAAAATTGACAGCTCGTGATTTCGATTTGTAAGAGTTTTAAAAATAAAATACTGCTTTAAAATCATGTTACCATTTCATGATAGTTTTTCAAAAATCGTGCAAAGCTACACTCGAATCAATCAAATTTTAATATTAAATAGCTTAATCAAATTCAATTTCGCTGGTGCTAATAATAATCTCTTAGATAGAAGACATGATCGGAAGAAATAGCTTGTGAATTTAATGTAATAGTTCAATTTTAGATAACTATACATGTAATACGGTTGCAAACAAAAAGGTTGATATGTACAGTCAGAAAAAGAGCTAAGTAACCACGATCTTCAGACTCAGCTGACATTTTCATAAAAATCTATGAATGTTTTAAAATTATTTTATAGATAACATACAGTTCATTAAATAAATTACATTTGAATTGAATACATCCATCGGTTGCTAAGAAAAATGCCTGGTTACTTAACTTTTTTGCTGGCCATAAAGGAAAAAAAAATGTCATGAGAAGAATACAGTGTGTTTCAAAGGTGTGGTAAGGGTGAGGGGGGCACCGACGCTAATCCTTAACTACGTATTTAGGACATCGTTCAGAGATATATCTAGATATTTCTAGGTGGTTATAAAAAAAAAACAGCTGTTTCGTACAAAACTGAATTACGAATACACCGGTTCGAATTACTTTTGTAAAATATTGTACAAAATAAACTGCACAAATAAAATAAAAGGATAAATGTTGAATGGAACTTAAAAATAACAATTTTTTTTTTATATTTTTTTTTTATGTAATTAATATCTGAAAGTTTCGTGCCATAGTTTCTATGGTAGTATTATTTACTTAGCGTACTCTAAAGTAATACTACCATTAAAGGTATGGTCCCTAAGCCATATATTCTCAACATACATTTTTTTTATTATTTACGAAATCCGAATATAGTTTGTTCAAAATAAGTAACTTAATCGATTGCGATCATTATTTTGTCCCAACACTTTTTAAAAAGGTTACAAATTGAGTACTTAATACTACATAATACTTAATTAGGAGCGCAGCAAGGTCCCGGTAGGTCAAAGCGACAGTTTACACGCCCAACGTGTTGGTGCCGCGTGGTGACCGTGTTTTGTAGGGACATTCAGGTAACATAACAAGCTTATAATTTTGTTAGATTCTTAACATACTAGACACGTGTTTCGGGTTTCGCATAAAATAAAAACGAATGTTGTATATTATGTCAGCAGGGTAATTCTATAACAGAATATTTTATTTGGTCAATGGTTCACTTTGGGCATTCAAAGGTGATTGCGTAATTAATTGCCATGGAATTCTGAATTCAACTGTGTGTTAAAAGATAGAAAAATATAATAATGCATTTTTAGTAAAAATCTTTAAATAAATTAACTTTTTAGGTGCCTTTAAACAAAAATTCTAATAAAAAACTTCACGCAAAAAATCTCTTACCTTTTCAAATGTAATAGGAACATTATTTTATAAATTCTAAATTAGAAATTAATGCCTGTAAATGCCTGATTATTCTCTGTATTTTCGGGCACAATTATAATGGCTTTCACAGCCTTTGCACAATTTTAATCTAGTTGTAAATTGTCTTGCCTGTTTTTACTTAAACAGGACACAAATAAAAGGGGGCCATTGGAATTTCAACACTTGACACAGCGCCGGCAGTTGAAATTTCACCCGAGCTAAAAGAAGGGACATTTGGTGAAGTGTATGAGCCCCAAATTTTAATGAGGAAAAGTGCTAGACAAATGTACAGTCAACAAAGAGATAAGTCACCAGTCTTGTCAGATGCTGTTATTTTTTCTTTAAATTCATTATTTTTTGATAGATTTATTTTTCAGCAAATATTCCTATAATAAGAACTACAAATTGTACAATACATTTATAAGATTACATTTTACAATTTTTCATTAAAATATAAATGTAAGTAATTAAAATAAAATTATTGTTATTAAAATAAACATTGAATAAATATTTACAAATTACATTATAATAATCAATTATAATAAAGTTATTATTTTTTATAGAAAACAATCAGTTCATTAATGAACTGATTGTTTAAAAAGAAAACAATCAGTTCATTAATGAACTGATTGTTTTCTACACATTAAATTCGAGTTGAAGACGTCCATCGATTTCCAAAACAAAAAGCAAATATATTTGACGAGAATGGTTACTTAACTCTGTTGTTGACTGTACGTTACTTCATTTGTTAAGTGTAGTGAACTGTTACTTAAGTTATTTAAAGCTACAATTCTGGAGGTGCATTGCATGCAAAAAAACATGAACGAAATGTCCTCCCAGATTATTATTATTGTCTTAGAAAATTATTAATCTCTATGTAAATGGCAACATTTCGCATTTTCATAGAAGCGGTCTGTTACAGTGATACTGTCATGTTTTCTTTGCCGTTGAAGTTTGGTATGACTGTAATCGCCTCCGGAATTGGGATTTGCACCTTTCACAAATAATTACAAGACTAAAATTCTCTAAAAACATTATATTTAGATATGAAAACGAGATTATTTTTATTCTTCTTCTGTGTCAATGTTCACAGAGTTAAAAGCATTGTTGGCGTCAAGTTTGAGTTTAATCTCAGATTTTTTTGGAGTTTAAAAAGAGGCTAAGTTATGTACGGCAGCCTCACAGGTGACATTATCCTCAAGATTAACTGTTAACTTAATAGCAACTTGCTATTGCCATACAAGATCTATGGGTAAACGCGTTTTGACAGTTCATGTCAATTGTTAAGTGACGTACAGACCTGTCTTATTGTTCCTACTATTAATCCTAAACTTGTAAGAAGCACAAAGTTTAAAATGGAACGAAATATTTTGGAGAGTGTTATTATTTTTTAACGATTGTTTAATTTGTTATTTGATGTGTTTAAAAGACGATGAACTGTTGCTTGGAACGTTCTACATTATAGTTATTGTACATAGTTTGAAGTTTTATTTTAAGCTGGCTTTTTTATAGATTCTCACCAAACTGCGCGGAACGTCAATATCAAGAAAAAAACTGCGTTTTGACTAGATATTAAAGTTTTAGAGGTTTAAAGAACGGGCTGTAACGTTCTTCATCCGCCATAGAAAAGGGGAGAACCTCCAACCAGGCGGGTGTCGGTGTCTGGTGAGCCCGTAGGTAGTAGGTCAACCAATGAGGTTGTCGTCTGTTTAAACGGGCACTGCCCGACAGTTTTTTTTTTCTTTTTTGTCAATGGCATCTCGCACTTAAATTTTAAACGTTAGCTGTCGCCTTAACCGGACAAATCCTGTGGATGCCTCGAGAGCAAGGCCTCCCACTAGGGCAAAAAATTTAAAAACTATGTGACTACACGTTAAAGGCACCCACTGTGCGGTATGAGCCTCGGCTTAGGACGTCGCTGGGAAGGACAGCAAAGGGACAGGCTGGATCTGAGTGATATTATTTTGGGACTGGCTTCAAAGTATTGGCTCAGCATCACGGCTGGTTCTAGCTAGGGACGACGGGCGAGACTGCCCGATAGTTGTTGTCGGGTTTTTATATATGCTTACGCGCAAAACATTAGTTTCGTGATGTAGGAAATATAAGTTTCCTTTTCAGTTGTAGCACAGTATGGCGCTGTAGTACTTTTAGCTGTAGGCCATCATTTTGTAGTGTATGGTCTGTACATAGTATTGTACAGGACAGCCGTTTTTTTTTTTCTTGATGTTTTAGTGTGTTTCATGGAGGAAGATGAAAGTTTGATGATCTGGATCACACCCTGAAACTAATATGACTACTCCTTTCCAGCAAACACTGTGGATTTGTTTGTTTTTTTTTTAAACATTTGTCAAAGAGAAAAGGTTTATTTATTCTTTCTTTTCTAGTCAAGGTCCATTTAATAAAAAAAACAACGAAAAAAATATTTTCTCAACATTTCTTTGTCGTACAAACCGCATTCCCTGAATCCATACAATAACAAATATTACATCCCACTTTATACGTCTGCTCTTTGGGACAAACATAACCTCTATGAACAAATGGGACGAATTCCATAATTAAGGACTTATCTTCTGTGTGAAGTTCGCTTTGAATATAAGCATCGAATTCTGCTCTAGTACTCTTTAAAAGGCCATTTTTCTTTTTACCTTTTGTCTTAGGACATATCATTGAAGTACACGCAGCTGTTTTACCGTCGGCTAAACATGTACACCGGTTGCAATCTTGCTGGTAAACATGCAATGGCTCACAGTATCCATGCAAAGAAGAAAGCTTGCTAGGTATTGTATTATTTTCTTTTAAACAAGTTTCGTCAACAGTACAAAACTCCCGCTTTTTACCCTCATCAACAACGCAATGGCAGATCATGCAGTTGAGTTGATACGATGTTCCTTCAACGCAGGATGTTCGTTCGAAAGTTTCATCAGTAGTAAACTTACAAGTTTTCATCGAACATCCCAAATACTTCACTCCAAGTTCCATGAAGCAATGGCATGTATTACAATCTTTTTTGAACTTAGAATAAGGCACGCAGTTCTGCTCATCTTCAATCTTTTCCACATGTGAGTATAGAGCCTTTGGTAAAGAGATTTCTGTGTGATGTTCTAAACAATTTTTTACAGTACAATATATTGTTTGGTTTCTATCGCAGTAGCAGAAATTGCAGTCTTTCTTGAAAATAGCGCCAGGTTTTTTTAAGTGGCACTCCGTTTTGTGGGTAATGAATTTCTTTTCCTCATCTTGTGAGCACTTGTCACAGAGCAGACGGTTGTTCCTGAGACACATACATGTATGGCAACCTAATTTGTATGTATTGTTGGGAATGCAAGTAGCATAAATTGCTTCGGCAGTATCTTTCGAGTTCTCTAGCATTCGTCCGGTATTCTCATCTTCACATTTTCTTTTAGTGCACTTTTCTAGGTCGATTTTCCCGGTATAAGGACAGCTGCAAACATTGCAGTCGAAAAGGTAGAGTTTTGTGGGGATACAGCTTGCGTTTTCTACCGGCTCTCTGGGTTCTGTCGTTTCAACGGGATGGAGGACTCGGAAGATTTCTCGACACTGCACATTGGGCCATTTTCCATTGTCGTTGCAATAACAGAGGTCATCGTCCTTTTGGTAAGCCTTACCGGGCTCGCAGTCTTCGACATTTGAACGCCATACGCCGCGGCCTTGCATACCTGGGTCAGTCTCTTTTATGGCATCTGAAAAAATGTTATTGATGAAATACATATAAAGGAGGGTAAAAAGATAGTGGTCGAATCAAGCTAGCTATGCAAAGTTATTTTTTTAGCGGTAAGAGTTTCTAGACCAATCCGTCTCGACTGGAAAGAGATCGGACGCAAAACCTGAAGAACGTGCGGTGCATGAAATGTGAGAATTTCGAATCCCTCAAGGAAAACAGTTTGCCCGATCTTGATAATAAGGTTTTACGCTCAGTTACAGCTACGAGGCTATCGGGGCAGTCAGTGCCATATTATCCATAAGGCACTTTAGGCCATTGCCTAGGGGCCCACTATGTCCAGGGGCCCAGCACTGCCCATTACAAAATTAAAAAGGGGATTGTGATAAAAATACGCAAGATTTTCCTACTCTTTGTTTCTTTTCATTTAAATGACTTCGATACTTCGTCCTGTAGATTGTGACGAGTCTTTTCACTTGAAGGAAGGCAATACAATATACCTTTGCAATGTGATGACTGAAGTCTGTTGTTGATGATCATGGTACCATCATTCTATTTCGTAATGTAAACAGTAAAAAATTCCAAATTGCGTTGTTGTGGTATGAAAAGGGGGGAGGAACGAGTTGTGCCTAGGGGCCCCGAGATGGTTAATCGGGCCCTGGGGGCAGTTGGTTCATAGTACTATTAAGTGAGTTACCATTAAAGTGACCGAACATGTCCACTGTGCTGCAAGCTCGCGGTTCGCAAGTAAAAGTACCACTCGCGCTGCATTTGCACCAATTGCAATCGTTCAGCACAATGCTGTTTTTAGAGCAACGTTCACTCCAGATTTTCTCGGGTACAGCTGGAAAAATATGAAAAACATTTAATAAACGCAGACGTTGCAATTTGTATCAAGAACTAGCTGTTCCACGCGGTTTCACCCACGCTGCTCAGCACCTGTTGGTCGTAGCGTGATGTTATATAGCCTATAGCCTTCCTCAAGAAATGGGCTATCCAACACTAAAAGAATTTTCCAATTCCAACCAGGAGTCCCTGAGATTAGCGCGTTCAAACAAACAAACTCTTCAGCTTTATAATATTAGTATAGATGTAAAACTTCGTCAAACGTGCGTCATTTTTTTGGTACCTATATACAGTTTCTAAAAGTTAATTGAAATTTAGTCACTTCAAATCTAATGTCACATTGATGATTCCGTTTATTAATTTTTATACATGTTTTTTTTTATATTTTTACATATTTTCTTAAGTGGATGTCACATTATTATTGAAATATATAGTTTCAAATGTTTGATATATTAAAGATAAACTGGTAATACCTAGTATGGAAAAAACTGATATAATGATTTTTAACTGAGTTAGAAAAGTACAAAAGAGGTTGAAATATTTTTGCCTGCTGAATTTCATGATTTCAGACATACCTAAACCAGCCTTTTCCAAATGAGGGTACGCGTAAATTTAAGGTTTTGTTTTTAGTCTAGCTTTTTTATTGTCTGTGTTTTGGAGGCCATGTTGTTTGGATTATATTTGAAAGGAGAGATCCGATACTTACGCGCTTCAAAACGCAGCAGTAGCAAGCCAGGCATATTAAACAAAAGGAGCCATAAAGTTCCCAATTTCGTCGTCATTTCAATCAATAGATTTTCAAAACACTCATTGCTCAAAGAAATTATTTTTGCAAGTTTCGATGAATTCTATAATTGGTTTCTTTTTTATTGGCAATCATGATGTTTCTAATGTAAGAATTAAATTGAATTTTAGATGTTAAGTTGAATGCCTCCTACTTAATAAGAATTATTTTAATATTTTTATGTTAAGTCTACGCAGTCAAAAGATTTGGCCGTTTATGGCGTAAGTTTGTACAGAACCCTTGGCACTTGGCCAGTTTATTGAATACTAACTTTTGCCCACGGCTTCGCTCGCGTTAAATTTTGGGGTAACATAGTTCCCCCTTTCCTGATTTGCATGTACCTGCTACCTGTAGTTTTTGCCCTTGCGCCTTAATTATTGTAATAGCAATGCTAAGGTTTACCTTTTTTCCGTTCTTCTCGTTCATTTCGTTCTTCCCTTTCACTTAAAAAAAATAGCTTATGTCCGTCTCCAGGGTCTCAACTATCTCTGTACCAAAATTCATCAAAATTGGTTTAGCCATTAAAGCGTGAAGACGTAACAAATTCTAATTGCGATTGGACAAACGTAAATGATACTGAGACTAAGCATAAATTAGCTGGAAACAGCTAGATGAGTAGTCCAGGATCACGTTAAATCTATACTAATATTATAAAGCTGAAGAGTTTTTTTGTTTGTTTGAACGCGCTAATCTCAGGGACTACTGGTTGGAATTGGAAAATTCTTTTAGTGTTGGATAGTCCATTTCTTGAGGAAGGCTATAGGCTATATAACAGGTGCTGAGCAGCGTGGGTGAAACCGCGGGGAACAGCTAGTATCTAGATATCCGCCAACTGCAAGTTGTTAGTCTTAAAATCAGATTGATGAAAATCCATGTAGATAACAAAAATCAGAAACGACAAAAAAAATAGAAGTGTTGTATGATACTTCCATAAAAATGTTAATAGAAAACTGATCGTTGTTAATAAGTTGTTAATAATTTGTTGCAGAAGAAGATATTCTGGCCATGTGTAATCTTGGTTATGACCGTAGAACTGGACGTGGGCGCCAGATTATTTCCAGGAGCACCTTCGTTTTTAGTCTTTTATTTAGTTTAAATTCCATGAAAACAGCTCGATTTTATTTACAACTAGCTGTTCCACGCGGTTTCACCCACGCTGCTCAGCACCTGTTGGTCGTAGCGTGATGTTATATAGCCTATAGCCTTCCTCAAGAAATGGACTATCCAACACTAAAAGATTTTTCAATTCTAACCAGTAGTCCCTGAGATTAGCGCGTTCAAACAAACAAAAAAACTCTTCAGCTTTATAATATTAGTATAGATTCACCTCGGATAAATTACTTAAATTTTCGTTTGTCAATTTACAAAACGAGTAAATTTGTACCGAAACAGTAACATAACTTTAAATAAATCTTAATCCTCTCTATGTAGGTTCTTTCCCGACAAGAGATGCACTACTCCACAAGTGCATCTCTTGCACCCTGCTGCGTTATCCTATAATGCCATCCATGGTGTTCTGACAGAGTATTTCTGCTCGGCCAAGGTTGTATATGCCATAACCACCCCAAAAAGCCATCGAATGCAGTCCCTGTAGCCGAAATCGGCTATATGCCATATAACCTATTTCGGCTTTTTGGATTACGGCTACATTATTAAACTATGAGGATCTAACTTACATAAAGTTTTATTTAATTTTAAAGCTAAATAGTATAGTATTTCCGTTTTTACAGACAAGTTTTAATTAATAGATGGGCAGTTAACACTCAATCGAAATTTTAACCCACTTTGATTCAGACCCATTGATCCAGCTAGTTAGATTAATGAATATGATCAAATTGATAAATGCATTATGGTTGTGTTAAAAAAAAACGTTCTAGGTTTAAATCTCAGCTGTTTCAATTCCTCAGGGAAAAATTAAAGTATTACTTACTAATTAATACAATTTTATTGACGCTACCACACGCTTCACATGTGATACAGAAGACATAAAATTACGCGATTTCATGATCATTTTGAAGTTAAATACTGTTTTAGATCCATCGGTCTATAAAATATGTCTCTTGCAGAGATCTTCAAATAATTTTCTACAGCAAAAGGACTGTAGACAGTGTCGATACCTGTGAAATGTTCAAATTCCCAAAGTTTTGGCAAAAAAAAAAACAACACAAATATTATTTAATTAAGCTTTTCTCCCTCCAACACATCTGTCGGTAGTACACAATTGTTTATTATTTTTTAAGCAAAAGCACATATTACAGTCGTGCACAGTCGTAGTACCTGGTGTGCATTTCGTTTTCTTTGACAAAGAAACCATAGATTTTCTCAAAGCTAGTTTAAAGACCTTTTTCAACGCTTTGTTTACATCGATATTTAACGTTTTGCCATCGTATTTGTAAACTTTCTGCTTTGGAATATTCTGGTAGGGATCTGCCCGAAGTTTTTCTTGGACTGGAGGATTCTGATCAAACTGTATCCCAATTTCTTGAGTCTCATCATCGTCGTCTTCTATAGTTTTCACTTCGAGATTTTCCTTAGTTACATCTACGCTCTCAGCAGCGGTCTCTTCGGTCTCTTCGGGGTCTTGGTCGGGAAACTGTGTACTCTGAACAGAATCAGTAGTGGTCATCGTGGTAGTCCGTTGTGTGGTAGTAAGCGTCGGGACAAGTTTAGGCTTCGTCTTATTCTGTTCTTTTGCTTCCGATTCTTCAGAATAAAAGGCAAATGTAGTATTTTTTCTTTGGGGACTTTTGTATTTTTTTTTATCTTTCAAGTTAATTTCCAAGAGCTGATTTGCAGATATTTTATTCGAATCTGATTTTGTTAAAAGTTTTACGGCGTCTTTTGTCTCTTTGGATGTATTATTTACGTCTGGCCTTATTCTTAACGTTCTTAGATTATCAGGTATGAGTTCAATAGCTTCTTTTATCAAATCTTTGCCGCATACGTTTAGTTTGTAGGAGCCTAGATCCAGATTTCTGTTGTAGTAGTTACCAGTGTTACATACAAGTTTGTTTTGGTTGACACAGTAACAAAATTGACAGGGGGCTAAAGAGTACCAGTATTTTTCTTCGCATTTGCTGAAGACAGTATTGGGTGCAGTGCTAGACCTGCGGTGGACCTCGTCTTCACAAGCGTTTCTTGTACATCGGTCGTTGAGGATTTCACCGTCTGGCCCACATCTACATACATTGCAATCAATGGCAATGTAGGTGTTCGGGACACATTTATGTGTGGTGACGATTCTTGGAGGCAACGATTTGAATGTATCATGGCAACTCTTGTGCGGCCATTTCCCATCCTTTGTACAAATGCATGTTATTAAGTTTTGTACGTAAAGCTGGTTTGAGAAACATTGAGGTTCAATACTTTCAATTTCTTTATAACCTGTAATTGAAAACAAGTCAAAATGATTGTGCAAAAATCAAAGACAGCCAAAATGCCAGCGTCTTGTAAATTTCTTCGTGTACTTACTTGTTTGACTGCTACAATCCAAGGGTGTACATTCAAACACGCCCTTTGAAGTACACAAACATTTGTTACATTGGTTTTCCACCACATCTCCTACGTGACAAGGCTTAACAGGGTGCTGTAGATAATCTATAAAAATATGTTTTTCCCTGTATTAGTATGGTAGGTGTCAATATTGGAATTGTAGTACCTAAATTAAAGCGAAGCCTAAATTAACTAACAACACAGAATATTTTTTCAGAGTTTCAACGATGACTCAGAATTACTCTAGCATCTTCACTTTTGTATGGTATATGACTAGATGACTATTGGCATATAGGCTTCTCCCTGGAAACTTGATTTACCGCCATCCAGTCCGCCTAGGCCTGCAGGGTAATTGAGTATCACATTAACGATGATAATGCTTTTTATTATGTCAATTCAACACAATTAACTGTATTGTTGAGCTAATTAATTTATCAAACACAATGACGCTAGTTCTTTCTTTCTGTGCGATCTTCTTTCAAATGTTCAGTAATTTTATATAGCAACTAGCTTTCGCCCGCGGCTTCGCCCGCGTTAAATTTTGGGATAACACAGTTCCCCTTGCGCCTTATTAATTTGTAATAGCAACGCTAAGTTTTCCCTTTTTTCCCTCTTTCTCCCTCATATCCCACTTTCTTTAAATAAAAATTTGCCTATGTCCGTCTCCTGGTTCCCAACTATATCTGTACCAAAATTCATCACAATCGGTTTAGCCATTAAAGCGTAAAGAGGTAACAAACAAACAAACTCACTTTCGCTTTTATAATATTAGTAAGGAAGTAAGGATGTACATGAAGAATGCTGAGACGTTGATTAAAGATGGATTCATAAATAATCAAAGAAATGTATCAATAAAAAAAAAATGTGTGCGAAGTTTCGAACATGCATGTAAATAAATGGGTATAAGAGTCTAAGAAAGATTAAATAAACGGTAGATGGACTATTGGAAGGACGATATGGCAAGAGAGGAAGTCTTATGAATGGAAGAAGATATGCTGCGCCAACCCCAAAAAAAATAGGATACGAGCAGGAGAATGATGATTTCAGTAATTAACATATTTGCACTTACCTACTGTCGATTTAACAATACCAAAAACAGAAAGATACAATATAAAAGTAGAAAGCAGCCACATTCTGCAATTCTTATAGGTCAAATGATTTAGTCTTCAGTGCGCAAATTGGAGCAGTTGACCGATTTTTATGAGACTTTTAATTATGATTGCATGATTATTGGACTAGTCAATATTTGAATATTATACGACTTAGTTTCTGAGTAATCAGAAAGATAATCTTTTAATTGAGTACTCAAATAAATATCTGTTTGGCGTTATAAACAAATTATTTTTATAAATGATCATGTTTATTTGTGATATTTTTTTAATAAACACAATTTTTTTATTCAATATGCAAGCCTTAAAATAAAGCCTCCTTCTTTTAAACAAAATACTGCCGGCTATGCTTGAATGCCGTGATGAAACAGAAAAAATGAAAATCTTTGTTGTGATAAATGAAGAAAAAGCATGTGTGTCAAATCCATCGCCTGTTGGACCTAATCGTACTGTTATAAGAGGTCAGTTTTGAAAAATAATTTCTGTTACCTTATCATCATCATCACCAATATTAGCACATGAGTAAAACTACAAACATTGATGAATACATTCTACATCTTTCTCACATAATTATATCAATGTCAACATGAGTTATGTAAATAAGATTTAGTAACAATTATTTGATTTATAAAAAATATGTGGGAGGTTTTGACAATTATTTTCCATTTTGGAATGGGCAACTAAAGTGTTAACACAAGTTATAATTCCTTGTGATAGGACTGTAGCTACATCTTTTTGAACTTGACATTCAAAAGTGAATCTTACCTTAATGGAAACAAATGCTTTAAGTTTGATTAAGTTTTTATTGTAACAGTAGTAAAACAACCTCAACTAATATTCTTCTGGAATGCAATAGGAAGGTCACCGGCTTTGATGAAAGTAGGAGTAGCATCAGTGCAAGCATCGCTGTCACTTTTATAGCAGTGTTCCACCACTAGTACGTTTTCAGATTCACATTCACAAATAAAACATTCGTCGGTTAGGTTTCCTGGCTTCTCACATCTGTACATCGTGTGGTTGTGTGGTAGCTTTATTTGTATCGGGTACTGGATGTCCGTCACGTTCACCATTGTCTCGTTTGCTGTTAAGAGTAAATTGTTATTTATTGTTAGTTTTTTTTTAAGTAGTCTGTGGTCTGCTGATGGCAATACGCTTTTGGAATAGGGAATTTAAACATACCTGGGGAAATGGGTTGTACTACAAAAAACCATAATCGTCTAATAATAATAATAATAATAATAAGCCTTTTTATTCGGAAAACAAATACAGTTACTACTAATACTATTACAATAAATTTAACAATTATTCTAAACAATTAAAACTTTTCGCATATTTGGTGCTTCTTTATTTTTTGTAAATCCGTTTGCCAGTTGGCAAAGGCCTCCTCCAACCTACTCCATTCTGACCTCTCTCGAGCTACTCTACTCCATGTTTTTCCAGCAACCTGTCTGATATCATCGTCCCATCTTTTGTGTTGTCTTCCTCTTTTTCTTTTACCTTCCCTTGGGTACCATTGTGTTATAATCTTGTTCCATTTATCCTTTCCTCTGATCATGTGTCCCGCCCACTTCCATTTTAGCCTTTTTATTTTTAAAGTAACGTCCTGTATCTTGGTCTTTTTCCTCACGTTGATGTTCCTTACTCTATCTCTCCTCCTTATTCCCAGCATGCTCCTCTCCATTGCTCGTTGGCAAATGGCAATTCTGTTTGTTATATTTTTTGTTATTGCCCATGTTTGGTTTCCATAGATTAGAATTGGTAGAACGCAGACGTTGAATAATTTGCTTTTTATTGCTATGTTGAGGTTTTTGTCTTTCATTACTTCCCTTAGGCTCCAATATCTTTTCCAACTATTTGATATCCTTCTATCAATTTCTTTAGCTACGTTGTCTTTAGGTGATATCAGCTGTCCTAGGTATATGTACTCTTCAACATAGGTAATCTGTGCCTCGCCTACTTTAATGCTGCTTTTATTGCCATTGGTCATTACTTTGGTTTTTTCAGGATTTAATTTAAGTCCTACTTTTCCGCTCTCAGATGCTAGTTCGTTTAACATTATATTAAGGTCTCCTGGCGTTTTTGCGAATAACACAATATCATCGGCAAACCTTAAGTGTGTTATAGTACGGCCATCGATGTTTAAACCCAGATTTTTCCATTCAAAGCTTCTAAAGATCTTTTCTAAAACAGCACAGAAAAGTTTTGGAGAGAGAGGGTCTCCTTGTCTTACTCCTTTTTGTATTTTAAATGGCACTCCTTTCTTTTCTAACTGAATGCACGCCGAGCTGTTTTTGTATACATTCCTAATCAGTCTTATATATTTTTGTTCTATTCCTTGTTCTCTTAATGCCTCCCAGATATTTGAATGTATTAACGAGTCGAATGCCTTACTATAGTCGACAAATGCTAGATAGTATATCAGTTGATATTCCCCATATTTCTCGATAATTTGTCTAACAGTATGGATATGATCAAGTACCGAGTAATCTCTTCTAAAACCTGCCTGTTCTATTGGTTGTTCTTCATCGAGTTTTCCTTCTATTCGCTTGAGTATAATCTTTGCAAATATTTTGTACAGGTTGGACATCAGACTTATGGGCCGGTAGTTTCCGATATCGTAGTGATCACCTTTTTTGTACAGAAGAATTATATTAGATTTAGTCCATTGCTGTGGAATAGTTTCGGAGTTCATAATATCGTTGAAGATGTCTTTCAGAATAGGTGTTATTATCTGTTTCGCTTGTTTTAGTACTTCGTTGCTTATCCCGTCTGGTCCTGGAGCTTTATCGTTCCTTTGGGTTTCTAGAGCAAATTCTATTTCTTCCTCCATGATATTGGGAACGGATGAGATCTCTAACAATTCTATTTCTTTTTCCACTGTAGTACTTTCATATAATTTCTTGTAGTAGGATGTAGCGATTTCTAATATTCCTTGCCTTCGGTTTTCTTTTAGTCTATTATTGTCTTTCATTTGCACGATCCAGTCTTTTTTGTTATTTAGCTCCTTATATGCCTTTTTTATGCCCCCTGTCTGTAAAATGTGTCTCTCCATTGTTTCCATTCTTCTCTGATTTCTATCTTTCCTTATACTTTCTTTGATTTCTTTGCTGAGTTTTGCTATTAGTTTTCGTCTGTCTGTAGTGTTTTTTCCATTTATTAGATCAGCTCTTTCATTAAGAAGGTTAATAGTTTTGTCAGACATCCACTTGTTAGATAGGTCTTTGCTACTACTAGTCCCTTGCTGAATAGACGTTTTTATTGATCCTTCTAACCAGTTGTATTTTTCTTGTACGTGCATGTTTATTGATCTTTTATTGTTATCTATAAGTTTTGGCGTAATGAAGTTGGCTATTTGGGCTATTTGGTATTTGGTCGGTTTTGTGTTCATCATATTACTTCTTGGTCTTGGGTTTTTTGGCGGAGTTGTCAATAGTTCAGCTCGAATCATTCGATGATTGGTATTGAAATTGAAATTACTTATGACTTGGACGTTTGAGAAGTATCTGCTTTTACTGGTCAGTATAAAATCAATTTCGTTTTTTACTTTCCCATCTGGGGATACCCAGGTCCACATTCTACTGTTTTTCTTCTTGAACATGGTGTTTAAGACTCTCAACCCATTTTCCTGTGCAAAGTTTATAAGCTTCTCTCCGTTCCTGCTTCTGGTCTTTTTTCTATATATAAATGGGCCCAGGACCATGTCTTCTTCTGGTTGTCGTTCTCCGATTTGGCCATTAAAGTCTCCTATCACAATAAGGTTTTTATGAGCATGGTCTTTGATTGTTTTATTTACATCTTGGTAGAATGAGTCTATAGTTTCTATGTCGGATTGTTCCGTAGGTGAGTATACTTGTATAATGGACCATGGTTCTTTGTACCCCGGTAGCTTGAGATTCATCACTGCTATGCGCTCTGATATGCCTGTGAAGCTCTCCACGTAATTTGTAAGGTGTTTTTTGATAATGAAACCAACCCCATACTGCCCCGGGGTTGTTCCTATGTGGTATATGAGGAAGTCTGGATGGGAGATAATTCTTTCTCCCATTCGCCTTACTTCACTCAGGCCAACGATGTCCCAGTTGATCTGTTTTAAAGCATGTGTTAATTCTGTAAGGTTTTCATCATTTCTCAGTGTAAGTACATTGAGGGCTGCAATATAAATCTTTGATTTTCTTTGACTGTTTTCGCAACTTTTTTCCTGTGTTGTTGGAGGGTTGTGGTCTCTATCCCCCACGAGGACCAGTCGGCTTGGGGGAGGTTGTGTTATTTCTGTTGTTTGGTTTTCGTAATTTGGTTTGATTATCCGTTTGCCGGTTATTGATTGCTATTGTTTTTTATGGGTGAAGGTGTTGGTGGGCGAATTCGATTGAGTTCTCATCAAATCGAAGGCGTTTGTTCTATTAGTTTTGATAGAGCTGATCGTTTGTTGCTTTTTAGGTTGAGTGGTTATCTTCGACTGTGGTGAAGTAGATAGTTCTCTTTTCCTTTTGTCGGAGTTCTGTCCTTTAACTACTAATTTATCGTATTTCAGAAAAGCGGTATTTCCCTTCTTCTTCTCTTCTAGTAGCTGTGGTATCAAAGCCTTTCTCTTTTCTATGACTTCCTTAGAATAGTCCTCCGATAAATAAATATCTTTTAGACTTTTTTTATTTTTTAGGATTTGGTCTTTTTTCCATCCGTTTGTAAATGAGAATAGCACAGGTCTATATTTGTTGTCTACTTTATTTTTGCCTAAGCGGTATAATCTGTTCACTTCATTTTCTTCCATAGATATATTTAAGTCTCTTTTAAAGATCTCCTTAACGGTTTGAAATAGCTCTAAAGTCGATTCTTCGCTCTCTTGTAATCCATAAATAACTATGTTGTTACTTCTCTTATCTTTTTTTAAATATTCAATCTCATTCTCCAAATCACAAATTTTTCGCTTTAATATTTCATTTTCTTCAATCAAAGGATTTAGTTTTACATCTATCCGATCCATTATATTTTTCGTAAGCGATTCTTTTAGATCATTTGACTGTTTTTGCATCTCCGTTTTCATTTTATCGAATAATAGTTGAAATTGTTCATCCATGTTGTCGGAAGAAATTTTGTGAAACGAAACGTAAATGGGAGTTGGTAGTTCTTTTTTTTTGTGATAGCAACACTCACGTTGGTTGTCTTTGAGAGTATTGAACTGTCAGTTAGATTTTTTTTACTGTCAGTGTCAGTTGACCATCTCAATGGTTGAACTATTAATGTTGTTTATTCTAACCTCAAATATTGTGGATGTTTGTTGCAGCTTCACTTTAGGTGGCCGGAACTTGAGAATATCCAAAGATTTTATATTCAGTGTCTTCCTATGTTGTTTTACCGTTGTTTGTAGCAATATAGTTCCCGAAGTGTTGCTTTTAACTATTTTTCTCCAATATTTTAATGTGAACGAGCGGCACAGACTTGTTGACACTTCAACGACCGGAAACGGAACTCCGGAACGGAATAATCGTCTATTATGTATTAATATTATGTTAGGTAAATAAAGAACATTCTAAATAAAGATTCGTGACTCGGCTGAAAATTCGTACGAAAGGAAGAAAGAAAACATGTTGTACAACAAAAAATATAATTTGTTATGTGTGGTTGGTTTTGGTTGCAGTAGTCTCAAATTATTTGTTGCTCAATTTAACATTATGTTAATATAATAGCATAACGATTCAGGCATGAAACTAAAAACAGGAAATATCTACACCTGCTGCCCTACCATGACGTCTTAAAACAGAACTTATTCCACTGAGGGAAAGATACAGGGTTTCTAGCACCATCTCTTTCTTACACAGGAATAAGAACTGCTATAAGATGTCATGGTAACCCTTCTGCTAGTAAAAATGAGTCGTCTAATTGCCTAAATTACTACGCACTAAACTCATTGTAGCTGTTTATGCGTATGGCTTTCTGCGAACTATTGGATTCGCTATTTACTGGCAGACTCTCGTTAATAACTTTCAGCCCTAACTGCAGACAAGGATTTCAAAAAGGCCTAAATGTTTTGAAAGTACGAAACAAAATTAAATAAAAGAAAACAACTCGTATAACTATGTACAGTACGGCCAACGAGAAGCGATACCAAATGTAAACAAAACCCATGCTAAAACCCCATCTAAAATGGCCGCCCGAATGTTGGCGAACCCGTCTTAACGTTGTCATGTTTTTGCCGGGAGAACGAGACATTACGACAAAGGCACAAGGTTAATGACCTTTCGTATCGCTTCTCGTTGGCCGTACTGTATGAGATTTTGAAAATTTGGTCAAACGAACACTTTGCATCACCAACAGACCCAAATGTCAGCAGTCAAAAACGTGGTTTTGTCAATCAACCACTTTAAGTCTTTCTAGTACCCTTAAGTACAATACCAACTTGTATTGAATAGGTTTACTTTTTTTTAAAAAGCTATAAATAACGAAAGAAAAACTACGTCCCAAAATTATTCTTAAAAAATTGAGAATTTTCAATTTCTAACTAAAATCATTATTTTATTTCTTTTTTGAAATCTAATTTTAAATAGCTTAAATATTTCGATTCTCGTTACGCTGATAAATAGTGCTATCTGTCAGATGTTACTCAAACATCACAGCCTAATAAAATATACGAGGTTGGAAAGTCAAAATACGAGATTTTTTGTTTTTAAACGAGGGATTTCTTTTTACGGTTGGCAACCCTGTTAGATCTAAAAATAATAGCTACCTGTCCTTCTGCCCATTGAAACATAGTTGTAATTTGGGAAGGCTTGTTCGCAGTATTGATTAGGTGGCATGGGTCTGCAAAAGTGGTTAATGTTCCCCAAATAAGGGCAAACGCAAATGCGGCACCTGAAACAGATAATTGTTCTTTTACATACATCAGGATTACAAGAAGTTGAGGATGAATGAGTTACTGATACGCAAGCGTGTAACAACGTCAATCACATATTTGCTGATGATAGTCAAACGCGGAATTATCATTAACGAGCTTTTGCCCGCGGCTTCGCTCGCTTTAAATTCGGGGTAACACAGTTCCCCTTTCCTGATTTGCAGGTACCTGCTACCTGTAGTTTTTGCCTTTGCGCCTTATTTATTGCAATAGCAATGCTAAGCTTTCCCTTTTCTTCCCTCTTTCTACCTCATTTCTCACTTAAAAAAAAGAGTTCCTTTTTCTGTACCAAAATTCATAAAAATCGGTTTAGCCATTAAGGCGTGAAGACGTAACAAACTCACTTTCGCTTTTATAATATTACTAAGGATTACATGTAAATCAAATCACCTTATTATATACTGCGATCCAGGAGTACAAAGATTTCGTTCCGGTTTGCCTGTGAGATTGTAAGTTTGGCATTTGGCTCTCCTTGCATCGATGATAGTAAGGTTCTCAAATTCATCAGCTCTATCTGTTCCAGCAAGGTCAGGTTGTTCGTCAGGTATTTCATCACTACTTTCATCATCGCCACCAACCAAGTCTTTTTCAAATATATCTTCACTATCATCATCGAATTTTTCGAGAGCTTTTGTCTATAACACAAATATTACCATCTTGGGAAGTTGCAAAGAAACAGACAAGTATATAGGTACTAGACCATGGCAAGAAAAAACTATGGTAAGCGATTTTCGTCTGTCATTTCGCAAAACTTGCCTTACAAAACAGCTAGCAACAACAATCGTGTAGGTCATTTAAACTCACAACGTGACGTCATCAAAACTGCTAAATCAAGCAGGAATGTAGTAAGCTTGTTTTTAGGAAAAAAAGGTATGAAATCACAAGCAGAGGAGCTCGTGGCTAAATAATAGCAGCCGCTTGGGTCGATCTTTAGGTAAAGCTGCGCTTGCTTAGGTTGGACGTGCTTTCCTCCGTGACTTTCCTCAAATGACAGCCGTTGGTCCCGGCTGTCATTTGTAGATCTTTTACAGTCGTTACAGGTAGTCGGTGTTCCGAAAGTCTGACAACCAGTCTTACCAAGGGGTATCGCATTACCTAGTACTAACTGGATTGTGGAGGTCAGATAGGCAGTCGCTCCATGTAAAATACTGATATTCAGCTGCATCCGGTTAGACTGGAAGCCGACCCCAACATAGTTGGGAAAAGGCTAGGCAGATGATGATGCTATGAAATCACAAAGCAAGGTCCAAATAACACTGCTTTAAAACGTTAATTAAAGAAAGAGTGCTTCGCTAGGGATGACAAGGGTATGATGTCAAAGCAAAAAACAACATTTCTACTTAAAAAATAAGCGGTATTCTGATAAATTTATACATATAAATAAAATGTGTGTGAATATAATTATTAGGGTTTACGTGTAAGATTTTAATAGACTACGTATGTATTAAAAGAAAATTTGTTTTTTAAATATTATTTAATAAAGACTACTATCGACTACTTTGATAGTTTAATTATCAATAGCTTATTATTAATATGAATTCTCTACGCACTGTGTGTTAGAACCTGTCATTTGATATATTGGATAGATTTGTGATAACTTTATTGAGTTAGGTCTCACACACAGACAGATGCTGTTTCAGGTAGATAGTTCATCTATAACATAGTAGTTTAAAACAGCCAAATACGTCAATACATTATAATGATATTCAGTGCTACATTTTATTTATATTTACAAAAAATAAGTTTTGAGTATACGGACGATATCATTTTGCATTTAACGATAGCATGTTACGTATTTTGTTTCAATTTCAAAATGTCGAACTAGAGCTCGTTATGCAGGGCTGAAAAAAAAAGTAACGCGTTTGCATAAAAAACCAAGATCTCAAGTTTTTAATAGGCATAATATGCTATTTAAATTTCTAATAGGTAAACTATTTAAGATGAAATGTTCTGCATATTTTCTTTTGGACATAAATACGATCGTCAAATGCAGTTTTTGATACAGACTAATTTAATATTATTATATATTAGTATGCCCAAATACCTGCCCCGTCAGTCAAAATATTCAGGGTAGTTTTGAAAATAAAAAGGTGGAACTGATTTACCCAACCTTTAAGTCCGCAGAATCAAAGAAGCTCTTCTGCTGTGAATCATTTGCAGGAATACTACTTGCAGTACTCACAAGCTTCTTGCTATCGCATAAAATAGGGGTACATGACGCATACTCTTTAAGCCCCATTTCGGGACACACACAGAGTTTACAACCAGCTTCAAATTCCTCACCAGGAAAGCAGACTTCCAAATTCCTTACAGTATCCTCCTCGACTTGGTTACCTAACAACGTCTGGGATAGTTTGAAGATCTTCTTCCACGGTGTGTCTTTTTCAGCGCAGGTTCGGTTAGTGCAAGCTTTGTCATTCTTATCTCCATTTAGAGGGCATATACAGATGTTGCAGTCATCGCTAAACAACTCGCCGGCAGCACATGTGTCTGATCGCAAGAAATTACTCTCGCAATGATTCTTTGTACATTTGTCCACGTTTTTGATACCGTCTGTCCCGCAAAAGCAAATGTTGCAGTCAACCGTGTAGTAGGCGGACGGCTCGCACGAAAACTCGTTGCCGACTGACTTAGAGTGCCCGCTGCAAGTATTGTTCGTACATGCCCTGTTCTTAATAAGACCATTTGCACTGCATATACAAAAATTGCAGTCGACCTTCGTTATAGATCCAGGTACACATGGGGCTATAGATTCTGTAGTAGTATGTTTAGGAGAAATACGATCTCTGTGTGATTCTTGAATCGTTTTTTTTTGCATCACAGTCATCAAAAGTGCACCATTTCTGTTCTATCTTCCCGGCTTTCGTACAGTAGCAAGTATTACATCCAAATTCAACGAAAGTATTGGGTTCACAAGTTACGTTATAATCTATAACGTTGGCTTTATCAACTATAAATCTTTGAGTTTTCTTTGGTCCGGAATCATCTGTGACAGATGTACAAAGCCTGAAGTTTGTATTCCCGTTTTCTGGACACAGGCAGTATCTACCTTGTTCGATGAAAACTGAGCTAGGCTCGCACGATTCACTGCTGAGAATGTCTTTGATATCACTTCTTTCAATCTGACTGATGGTTTCCTTCAAAACTCGTTCTAGCATGATAAGCTTATTCTGTAAGGAACAAACTCTGGTGCAATATTTTTCTAAAGTGAAACCGTTTCGTAGACAAAAACATTCCATGCATGTAGGCACCAGCTCTCCAGGACTACATGTGCTTTTAACAGAATCGTAATTAAAGTTTTTCATTTTAAAACATTCTTGTTCTAAACAACTGCTTTGGTTCACCACTCCTTGAGAACTACATTCGCAGTAAATACATTTTGGCTTCGTATATTTATTGGGTGTGCATGTGGTTGTAACATTCCTCAAACTAACTAAGGACTTCAGTTGATCCCGTTGCTTATAGCAATTTGATTTGGTCCTCATTTCTTCATCAGGTACACCATTGTCAGGGCAGTAGTACACGTTACAATCTACTCTGTAAAATGTTCTAGGAATACACCTCTTTGCTGATTCAGGAGCTTTGTGGCATGTTTCTACACATTTACTTTGGACGAACAACCCGTCGTCTGAACATAAGCAGTGGAGGCAGTTGAATAAGTACATGACCTTAGGTATGCAGGCGTTCTGCGCGATCGTGTCCAAGGATAAATTAGGACCTTTGAGTGAACAGGACGAGTCAGTAGCACATCGTGCTTCGGACATCTTTCCAGACGCAGGACATACGCAAAGACTGCAGTTGATATAATAAGACCTGAAAGGAGTGCACCAAAGTTCAGATCCAACTTCTTGGTTGGTTACATTTTTCTTTGTATTTTCTTCAGCACATTCTGTGTTGGTACACATGAGCTTTCCATTGTCTTGACATATGCACTGGCTGCACTCTTCCCAAATGATTTGGCCTGGCAGGCAAGTTTGTCGGCGCCCTATCATCTGACATGTGGCCTCGCTCCAACGGCCCATACTGTTGCAGTAGCATAGCCGACCATTCAGTAAGAACTGGGTGTTTGGTACGCACGTGCCTGTAGAAATAAATAAAAATGTAGCACTATTTGGGAAGAAATGCTTTAAAATAAATGTAAGTAACTAAATTGGGAGTATTAAAAATAAATCTTGACTAAGTAACATTCATTTTTGTGGTAAACATTTTACAGGGAAGATTATAATGCGACTCAGGAATAAAGCATTGCATAAAACAACAGAAATGACAATAGAAGAAAAGAAACATCTGAGGAACGAATCATCAACGTGGTGAATAATAAAGACAGATCCGAAGTATCGATACAAGCAATAATAATGGGGAAGGTAACTGTCTATCTAATGGCGCTCGCAGAACTTGTACCAAACATCATCATTGGTTGAAAATCTGTAAATGTCATTTTATATGTCAAAATAGCTTGATCTCATTGGTTTTATTGGGACTACACGCCATCTATAATCAGATTTGACCGGCCTTCCCCATTGAGTAATTTTGTCAATACTTACGTACTATGGTGTCCCCAAAGGGTATTGTCGTTAGCAATGTCACAAATGTTACAGCCATTAACATATTTTAAGGAAAATTTGTTGTTTTGTTCCCTGCACACTGATAAAAATAAAAATTTCTTAATTATATAACTTAATCTTCAATTTCATTAACTTTTTTATTACCAGAAAATTATTTGAAATGGGAAACTCGTTAAATATAACGGTTGCGTGGTTTTATGACATTCGCTTGATCGTAAGTTAATTAAGTTTCGACTTTAAAAGATTTAATGTAATTGCAGGATTTTTTAGTGGATTCAATTTTCTGATTTTTTCGTACTATTTTAGATACTTTTACCTGGATTACGGTTTTAGTTTTTCAGATAATATACTATTTAAGTTTAGTTCCTTATAAACATTTTACGAAAAGCCTTACTGAACTACGGGCCTGAAATTCAGATTATACGTTTTGTAAAGTATATTATTGTTTGAAAGATTTTAATTAAGATAGGCTTTACAAATACCTAGAATAAATTGAGACTTAAATTAGCTACAGTAGCGACACTACAAACGACGCGACGGTGACGTTATAAAGAACTAATTAGGTAACACTTTTGGCTACGACCGAAAATATTTTATTCGGAATTCAAAATTATTGAACAAAAAAATTGAGCGCGTTTTTCTGCTGCCTTTTATTTTATTTTTTTTATTTTCACTCGATTTGATTCCACATTACACAACACATTTTACTGCAAACTTTTACTGTATTTTTTATATGCGTTTATTTATGTCCTGAAATATGAATTATATATAATATAATATAATTTTTAGGGTTCCGTACTTCAAAAGAAAATCACGGAACCCTTATTTTGTTGTCCGTTAATCTGTCAAGACATTTAATTTCGAAAACGCGTGGTGGGATCAAAGAAAATGGCCGTTTATGTGAGATTTCTCGTGCATTCAGAAAAAATATCAAAATCTATAGGGAACTTCCCGTTGATCTAGAACCATGAAATTTGGTAAGAAACTATGTATGTGTAAATGTGCAGATGCATCCCAAAAAAATATTACAAACTTAATTGCACTTGGTAAATTAACTATTGCTATTAATTACCTACAAGTTACTACGGAACCCTGGGTGCGCAAGTCCGCACCGAGGGTTTTTAAGAAATCACTACGATTTATTGTTGAAGTAAGTTGACAGTCAGATACACACCCTACCTCCATTATTATTATTGTTTTTTGTGCGGTTCAGCTATGCTATTCTGAAACGTTCAATTGCGATCTCACGTCTGAATCCGCGCCCGCTCGCTTCCTTGAGCGTGGCGCGCCGTTTGATCTAGCCGCGCCGGCGCGGCCGCGGGGCGGCTCCCTTTCGTCGGTCACCGCACTCACCGCATAAATGATATATGCAAAATTTTGACTAAGTTTATTTTTTTGTATGGAAAAAAAAATCTTCGAAATTTGAAAAGTCGTAGAACAAATGTTGTTCAGGGTCATGATATGAAGGCAGGATTAAGAGGTTTCGGGTATTTTTTCAATGACCCTGTATACAAATGACTCACTAGTGTATTTGTGCAACTGCCAAATACCTGAACATACCTGATAAGATTTTTTTTTATTAATAATTAACTTAAAAGAAAGACTGGGTCCGTAGATTCCAAAAAATAAGTGTGAGTTAGTTACAGAATGGGCTTATTAACTACCTTTATAAATAACATACATTAAATGGTTGTATTTGTAAATGTGTATCGCCTGTAGCAAAACCTTCACCACCAATAACATTTCTATGCGCTCTTCTATATTTGATAGCTTTGATGTGCCACCTTCAACCATTCCTAAACCTGTAATATTTCCAAAAGCAGCGCGTGCAGCAGCATTCTTTTTCACTGCACTTGTTTTGTCAGACCAATACTGTAATGAGAAATACAAAAATAATAATTATTTTACACTGCATGATAAGCAAAGACGCAAATAGCACAACACACAATGAAATATATGAAGTATACTATGTAAATAAGATAACTGAAATTATCAACTAACCTTAAATCATTTTTTTTGCAGTCTTCACCGTTTTTCCACCCATACTGTTTAGTTTTACAGTTATTTCATCCCAGTCCTTATTAGCAGCCTGTTTGGCGCTTTGATTTTTGGAAAATCCCATTACCAAGCTAAGCTTCCTTTCTAAAAACTCTGGGAATTACGCTCGGCGCAGTCGGCACTGAAATAGGGAATTAATAATTAAATATGAATATACCGATACCGGCTGTTACTAATTACCTAAGAAATCGTACTTACTTCATTTTGTTATACACTTCACTGAGAAAACTCGAGGAAATAAAATTAATACTTTGGAAACAAAAAA
Organism: Ochropleura leucogaster; assembly: GCA_958449745.1. NCBI lineage: Eukaryota > Metazoa > Arthropoda > Insecta > Lepidoptera > Noctuidae > Ochropleura > Ochropleura leucogaster. The sequence goes on along the minus strand of OY288221.1, from coordinate 11,994,442 downwards.
CACTTAAGACGATTGACATTAATGACATTACGTGATGAGAGTTTTTTTTAATACAGAGGCATCTCATCGGACCACGAAGCAAGGGCGACAGGCCATTCAGCCTAGTTATTTCATTGTCGATCTCAAATAAGACTTGTAAATTTTAAAATGTGCAAAATTATACATTTACATTGCATTTAAGGCCAGAATAAACTATAAACTATTAGTGTAGAGCGCAAATTCTGGTAATTTAGTGTGTCAATATAAATTTTAGCAAGACACAATTTAGCGTCACTCTATATTACCATAGAGAAATCTCACTTGAGTTTTCGGCCCTCACTTCACTTCACTTGGCTTTGATCTTGTTTTGTGAATACGAAAACTTTGACAGGTGATGTGACAAGTGAAGTGTGTATGACTTTCGAGATGGCTTGCGAGGTGAGTTCTGAATTGAATCACTGTTTACAGAATAGCAGTGCAGTTGAGGCACGGTAACAAGCTAATCCTTACGTATTCGCGGAAGTGAGGCTAGCTGCATACTAGGCATGGTCTGACACAAGTACACGACAGTATTGCATCGAAAAGAGAGGTCGAAAATATTTCGGCGTTTGATTTTATTTCAATATCATGTCCGCCAAAATGTAGGTCATTTTGCAGTTTTATTTGAATATAAAAAAAATACAGTTCCCTGTTTGAGAAAATTTAGATATCTCTTTAGTCTATAAAATTTCCTTTGTTATAGATATAAAAATATTATAGTTATAAAAACATTGATTTTTTCGTTATCTTTTTAAACTTTTTTTTGTAGTGGCACTTTTCTAAAATTTTGTTTAAGTCTTTACTTTATGTATTTGACTATACACGATATTTTTTATGGCTAGTGGCATGTACAGATACGGCTAACTTTGCGACGAAAATCTAGAGGTTTAACGAAGTGTTTGCTTTGTACAGCGCCTTAATCCCTACTGTTTTAAAATACTCACGCTTAGATTGATTAATAATCTGTTCAAATTATCCTTACTAATATTTTAAAAGCGATAGTGAGTTTGTTTGTTACGTCTAAATGGCTAAACCGATTTTGATGAATTTTGTTACAGAGATAGTTTCGTACAGACATTTTTTGTTTGGAAATATTACGTCACGCTAGATCAATCCAGGGGGTTATCGAGTGGGGCTTCCGTCTACGGCAGTACGGACAGAAAAAGTTACTTATAGATCAAACACAAAAGTTTAGTGAATTCATTTATTCATTGCTCTACAAACCCTCTAAAAATAATAATAAAAACAAAAAAACAAATAATACTAATCGGTCAGTAACAGCAAGCCGGTGTCTGTTAAGCAGGTAAGCGGTATTCATCATCACAGTCCATGCTCCAGCAAGTACTTCTGCTGTTTCTCCAACATAACTGCTTGGTTGTAGTTCAGACAAGTCTTCTGCGTACAGCGCAAAGTCTGGTCCTTCTGACAGTAGCATTTGTTGCAGTTGTCCCTGGGAATTTAGAGAAGACCATTGTAAATGTTGAGCAGTGCAGCGCCTACTTTTTGGGTTTACTCAGTGGTGTAGCGATTCTCAACCATCACCGCTAGTCCGCGCGGACGGATGAGGATGAGTAAGAGCAAAAAGAGCGGGGGAAATTTACATGGGCTTAATCTGCGCGGATAGAAGGGGAGTTTCGCTCATCCGCATGACAAGCACACTGTGTAAACGTAACGTAAATACGACGCTTTCAAAAATAATTGTTAATACGCGCTTCACTTATCATACTTTCATAATTACCTAAGAATATATTTATTCATATCTATGTGGGTTACCGATTGTAGAGACGCCTGCACATCAAGCTACTACAATCTGTCAGATTTCTTTGATAGATTTTCGACTTTATTTCTAAAGTATTAGGTTCAAGGTTTATTGGGGAAAAAATACAGTTTCGGGTAGTTTGACCTGCTGGCGTCTGTACTTGATACAAAAACAATAACTAAAATGCTTTAGAGTTTTTGTATAGTCGATTTAAAAATCGACTTAATTACGTTACGAATTTCTTACAATGCGGTATGAGATCCGCTTCACCATTCGTCTACTTTCACCAGGATTTCACCTATCGGTAGCTTCGTCAATGATATGAAGAAAAATAAAGAATTAAACTTTATCTGGCCCTTTGCGATTCGAAAGTAATCAAAATTAAATCGACCCAGCGTCTTTTAGTTTCTATAACGTGCATGATACTGAGGATTTTAAGTGACCTGCTGACTTATCGCAAATGCTTTGAATAAAGTTCAAGGATAGACACACGAAGGTGGCATATGCCTCGCAGTACCACGGTACCCGCTAGACGAACCAAACAGTTCTTACTTATAAATATGATCAGGTAAACATTTCTCCACAGTGTAATCAAAGGCCAGACCAGCGCCATTCCTCTTGGTACTGGTTCTCATTGCTAGTTCGTCTTCCGCCTCGCAGTCTTCCTTGGCTTTGCAGTGAGTGGTTCCATTACAGGTGCACTTCACACATTGCGTCTGAATAATCTCGTTCTCCTCAAAATTTTTGATGTGGCATGGTCGACCTGGTGGAAAGGGAAGTAAGAGCATTACCTCATATGTTTTTCCTTTTGTAAAAAAAAAAACGTTTTATATTTGTCTTCAATTCAGTCTTAACAAAATTGTATTTTTTTGTTGTTTCTGTAGTTTTTTTTTTAATTAATACATAGATAATTATTATTCTTATCACTCATACTATATAAAAACGAGATGTGATTGGCATAAGACAAATAGTGTAATTGTCTAGTGGTTAGTGGCCCTGACTGCTGAGCCGGAGGTCGTGGGTTCGATTCCCACCCAGGACAAACTTTGTGTGATGAGCATGATTGTTTGTTCTGTGTCTGGGTGTGATTTATCTATAATATGTATGTATTTATAAATTATATGAGTATGTATCTCAGTTGTCTGGTTACCATAACACAAGCTCTGCTTAGCTTGGGATCAGATAGCCGTGTGTGAGTTGTCCCAATATATTTATTATTTATTTATTATTAGTCATCACTCTTCTGTCTTCATCCCAATGTACTTCAGCTCAGCACAAAGTGTCTTCTTCTTCCATTAATCTCTAGTATTCGTCATCTAATCATTTGAAGACACGTGCGTGTCGCGGGTTCCTACAGATAGTTGTTGCGGGTCTGGCTGTTTGTGTATGTGAGTTTAAACGCAACCTATAGACAGGAGAAATTCCAAGTGTGGGGCAACGTTCTATTTAAAAAAAAATGTTTCCACTGATGTGGCTGCTAAAACATTCGCTTACCAGATCTTCTCATAGCCTCTGCTTTATGCATATCATTGTAACTGATGCATAACAACTTATCACAGAGAAGGTTCCTGAATTCATCGCAGAGGCAGGCATTGCAGTCGACCATGTAAGAGGTGCCTGGCTCACAAGGCGAAGCGGCGTGTGGAAGCTGTGGTAGACTATTGTACTCGTCATCATCGATTGGAGTTCGGACGTCGACGGTTCTCAAATCATGCCTCGCTGGGAGAGAAGAACAATATTAGAAACTAACATTTGTCCACGGTGTTAGGATGTGACGATTTATTTCGGGTTACACTCTGCAAGTATTATTATAATTTAACTAGGTTTTGCTCGCGGCTTCACTTAAATTCGTTATAACACCTGTTCCCTGCAGTTTTTGCCCTTGCGCCTTATTGATTTGTTATGTTATACGCTAAGTTGTCCCTTTTTTCCCTCTTTCTCCCTCATATCTCTATCTTTTTTTTTAATCTACTATCTCTGTCACAGAATTCATCATAATCGGTTCAGCCACTGAAGCGTGAAGACGTAACAAACAAACAAACTCACTTTCGCTTTTATAATATTAGTAAGGATAGCTCCTGCGCCGATGGATATTACTATTGGGCAGCATGACCCAAATATAGTCAAGAAGATAAAGGACTAGAATGATTTGTCTTACCTTTCGGTTCATTACAGGCATTTTGAGTAGAACATACCGGCTTTCTATTAGCATCACAAAAACATCTCTGGCAACCTTCCTCGTATATTCTCCCAGGCTTGCAAAAACCAGACGGCAGCTTCGGGTACTTTATTTTTACCGGTTTTGCCTGTTCGTTCTCCTCTCTTCTCTGCCTCTTCATCTTTCGAACCTTCTTCTTTTTAGCAGAATTTTCTTCTTCTAATTCCGATTTTGTACGTTCCCGGCCCAGACCCCCCACAGAGAAGTGAGAGTCCTTGTCTGCAATTGCTTCTGGTGGTGGTTCCATAGGATGCAAGCAAGCTGCTTTTGTGCATAATAAATTGTTCTGGTGTCCACAGTGGCAAACGTTGCAGTCCATCTTGTATATTTTGCCGTAAGTGCATTTTTCTCCATATCTTATTTCTGGGAGCTTCACTCCATGTTTCGTCACATTAGCTGCAATTTAATGAAATAGGGTAAATTCTTAATTTACTTCGAGTGGTTGAACATTTTTGGGCTGACTCAATTAGATTGTCATCGACACATTTAGATGATATTTCTTTTTTGTTTTTGAATGGTTAATGTTGAATAAAAAACCTAACGTATTTTGTGATCTAAAAAATTCATCTCAATCAAGTAATTTACCCACTGTAATCGATGGAAAATGATTAAATAATTACAAACAAAAGAAAAGACTTAATTCAAAGTCATAACTGTAATATAATACATAAAAAGAAACAAAAATCAACCAGCAAACAATACAGCTCTGAGTGCCTTTAAATCTAAGACGTAATTTTGCAAGCAAACCATAGTAGTGCAAGATGTAGAACCATCCTTCGCGCAAACACAGACGTTGCATTCGTGACGGTACTCCTTACCAGGTTCACAATTACTATCGCTGTCTTTATCTAACTCAGGAAGTGAGTGAAGAGAGTCCACCTGATTCACTCTGTCCTGTCTCAAACCGCTCTTTGATTTTTGCTTCAAACAGACATTCTTGGAGCAAACAAGGCGGCCCGATGTTAATGATGGTGATGATTTAACACAGACGCACTGGTTACAATCAACTACGTAGGTAAGAGTTAAGGAACAATCATTTTCAAGAACGCTGAACCGTCTCCATGACCCGCCAATGTCATCTAGCAGTAAAACGTCTTGCGCTTTAAGTGGTTGCATAACTTCATCTAAGACTTCGATGCAGAGACGATCGATATAGTAGTTGATGTCGCTGCAGGAGCAAAGTTGCTTGTCAAGGCGGAGGATGTCTCCATAAGAACAGGCTTCTGCTTTATGTCCTGGGCTACAGCTCCTACTGGTACACAAAGTTACGTCGATAATTCCACTCTCTGAACACCGACAAATGCTGCAGTCAATAAGGTACAGATTGTTGGCGGTACACTGGATATTGGTCCTTAAGGTTTTATCAGGGAGGTTGGTTCTTGGATAAAGATAACGGTATGTTGCTTCACAGTTGTCTGACAGCCAAAACCCTTCGTCACTACATGTACAGAATGTGTTATCTTGTCTGAATACGTTGTTTGGTATGCAATCTACTTTAGGTTTGGTTTTTTCTGAAAACAACATTGTTTTTATTAGTGTATATTTTTATTTTGTAGCTTCAATAGTTGTGTTTGAACAAGGGATAGTGGAAATAGAACCTCAATAAAATTATAAGTTTTGAATGTATGATAAACGAGTGTATGCCAAACATCTGATGTTATGCAAACTAATATTATGAGATAAAAAGTTCTGCCAAAGAGGATAGACCCAAAATATTGATAGGAACTTCAATTACCAACTCAAGCATAGGTACTCGAAACTTATTTTTTTTAATTCATTAATGCTGCGTCGAATCGATCTCATGATCATATTTTGTGTTTTAGCTCTGCTGACTATAAGCGTACACTTATTTCTGCTATACTACCTCGTTATGTGCTTATTTTCATCAAGGTATTTCCCAATATCATCAACCCAACCTACTTTTGGACGGTCCTGGAAAGGCCCTTCTGGTGAAAAATGGATGAAGTCTCAATTTTGAAATAATAATTGATCATCCCAAATCGTTGTTGGCAATCGTTGGTTTATTCGAATACATTGCTGCTTCACTTACCCCCACTTTCTTCTTCACACTTCTGAGGCTGGCAATGGAATACCCCTTCATTGGAACAAACACATATGTGACACGGACCTCGTACTGTGTCGGTTGGCACGCATTGCTTCACCAGCTCCACTAGGCCGGGCATAAACTAACTTTAACTGTATCTACTGAATGGTAAGGACGAAAATTGTGTGAATGCTGGCTGTCTTATTATCATGTTAAAATTTCAAGTAAATTATTCTTCAAAACATAATTGTACACGGTCAGATCAATCGACAAAGTTGCCAGATCTGACGAATGTGAATTGATGAGATCGAATTGATTTCTGTAGCATTTCAACAAAATTTTGACGAAACTAAATTTTCTAACAGTAGGACGAAGAAATATAGAAGATCAGGTTTGGAATGATTTGGATTAAAAATTAGTAAGTATCTGGTTTTATCAAAAACCAATACAAAATTTATTCGCATTGCTGTCAGCATCTGTTTGCACCTTGTGGATTGTTGTTTTGTCATGAGAGCAAAATCCAAATAAATAGTAGACAAATCTCTCTGGGCCATATTCGCCCGGTTAAGCAGACGACAACCTCCTTGGTTGAACTGCGAGATGCCATTCATAAAAAAATATGGGTAGGTAATATGATTTAAAAGCTTTTTCAGAAAGCAGTAGTCTTCAAAACGGTAACGGATCGAATTGAGCGGAGGTTACGGTCTCTGGTGCCCTTACCACCGGTAGCTTGGAACCTGGTCCTGACAATCGGCGCAACCTTTTATTTTGATGTATTTTTTTTAAGAAACGTAAAAATATAAAAAATCTTGTTTACTGATGAATAAACTAAATAATTAGAAATTGATTAATGATGTTTATTTTGCAACTAGGTTTTCACAAACACTTTTACACGTCATTTTTGAAGATTTGAGATTGAAAGAAGAATTTCCTCTAGTAGATGTAAAGGTTGACCGGTGCACAACCACTTGGACCTATCAGGATTTAAACGTAGGAAATTCTAGAGCAGTGCAGGTCGTTTCTGGTCTACCATAATATGTGGTTCATCGACAAGATGACAAGAAAAAGAAGAAATCCGGCAGAGAATGAATTACTTCTATTTTACTTAAAGTTAAAATAAATAAATAAGAATTGTACAGAAGTCAAATATCCTGAACAATTCTTATTTATTTAGTAAAAGGATTTTGTGAGAAAAAAAGAAAATGTTTGACAAAAGTAATTTAAACAAATTAGACTGATAATCAGCGCTTTATGGCGTCAAAATTTACAAAAAACCGTCCCCCAAAACAATTCAAACCAAAAAAAACCTATTGTTTTAAAATTACAATACCTATCACATTTTTTTTTCTAACTATACAATAATGTTGAACTAGAACAAATTAGAAGTAGGAAATAAGCGCGGAAACGCAAAAAAAATACTTACATAAAGAGGATTCTGCCCCCTTCAGAAGTACTGAAGTGGTCACCAACGTAACCAAACCGATCCACATACTTCAGTTTTCTGATTAATCAACGCATAACGAAACCAAGAAGTTAAGAGACCAAGAAGTACCCATTCTTCCACGCCCAATAAATTTCTCAACTTTAATTACCTATAAAAGCCAACAAAAATAATAGTTAATTAGCAAACCACTTCATTTTTTATTAGATAAGCGTGCGATTTAAATAAAATTTCCACAAACAAAATGAATATTTTGTTATTTGTTAAGAAACTCCTCATATCATCATACTTAATATTATAAATGCGAATGTTTGTGAGGATGGATGTATGGATGTTTGTTACTCTTTCACGTCAGAACGGCTGCATGGATCTTGATAAAATTTGGTACAGAGATAGATCGATAGATAGAGATAGGTCTGGAATAACACATAGGATACTTTTTTTTTCGATCATCACGGGGGCGAAGCCGCGGGCGCCAGCTAGTGTAAAATACTGATATTGAGCTGTATCCGGTTTCACTGGAAGCTTATTACAAATGGTTGGGTAAAGGTAGAGCAGATGATGTTTTTTAGTTATTTGTTAATTTTTCGTTTTTTTTTTGTTAAAGTGCATTTTTTTAATTGGATCCTTTTTGCGTATTTTACGTTCAATTGATTCAAGTACACAGTGGGGTATAAATTATCAAAAACTGTTCGAAAGTCTGACACTCCCCCCCGCTGCCAGAGCGGGTAAAGTTATTTGATGATTACCGCTAACTTTCAATATCCCAAATAACCCAATAGCACTATGCCCGACCTGAGATTCGAACCAGGACCTCACATTCAGCACTCGCGTTAGCAACGCCTCGTCCAACGAAACAAATTTTAAAACATGAAAAACAAATTGGTTCACAAAGAAACAGCAAATATTATTTTCTGAAAACAGAGCAGTGGTATCTGTGGTGTTGACCTGTGCTACTTTATAAGCAATAAACTCACCTTTTAAATCCTAAGGTTGACGGTAAACCACGTCATCAGATCCTCAATCCATTATAATAATGTTATCAAATACAAGATTTAATTAACTCGACATGAATTTAATTTAATTGGCAGTTATTTTATTTCATGTGAAAACGGTGACGATGTAGGATTAAGATTAAATTCTACTTATTCAAAATCTTACTTTCAGTAATCTTGCAGAGCGGTACGTATGGCCTATTTGCTCAAAATATAACTAAAGAACGTAAGTACCTAACTAAGTACATCAAATATATGAAATTTTCGTGTCACAATGTTCCGAAACGGTTCGACCGATTTTTATGAAGTTTTTTATCCATATTCAGTAAGTCTGAGAATGAGCTACTATCTATCTTTCCAACGCCTCTCCAGAAAAGGAGCTCAGCAGCGGGTGAAACCGCTGAACATAGCTAGTCTTATATATGAAATTCTCGTGTCACAATGTTCGTTCCCATACTCTTCCGAAACGGTTACACCGAATCTTTTGTTTTTTTTTTATGCATATTTCAGTAAGTCTGAGAATCGGCTACTATCTATATTTCACACCCCTAAGTAAAGTGAGCAGCGGGTGAAACCGTTGGGCACAGCTAGTAAGACTATAAAGTTAAATAAACATGACAGTTTTAGTAATAAGTAATTTAATGTACCTTTAATTTATCTTTATACCTTTTTTATAATATTCTTTTTGTGGTTTCGTATCTCAAAAGGAAAAAATGAAACCCTTATTGGATCACTTTGTTTATCTGCTGGTTTTAATTTCACTTCGATACCTCCAAGCGTTCTCGAGATATAGGCTCTTGTCAGAGAGACCCACGGAGACCAAAGTGATCATACAAGAGTTCCGATAATTCCTTTTGAGGTATTAAACCCTTAAAAAAAACTGTTTCCTTCAAAACTGCAATACCACGGTCAAATGTGGTGCGTTCTACGGGGACTAGAATGATGTACTGAATACGTGGAAACAGTTCTCGCGACGGTGTCCCTTGCACCCCGATACAATAAACTAACTAAATAAACAACAGGACTCTTAGGGGTCGAAGTTCTGCATCACATCCTACTAATATTATAAATGCGAATGTTTGTGAGGATGGATGGATGTATGAATGTTTGTTATACTTACATGTCAAAACGGCTGAACGATCTTGATGGTAGGCACAGAGGTAGATTATAGTCTGTAATAACACACTTTTTTTCGATGTCACGCGGGTGAAGCCGCGGGCGCCTGCTAGCCATCGATAAGCCAGCCCAGAAGACTGCTATTTTTTTACCAAAGAGCCAATCCGGTCACGTAAAGTGTCGCCTGCGCAGCATTGGATGACGCAAGAGTCTCGACGCACGTTGTGTTCATGACCAAATATCAAACTTTAGGAAATTCAAGATTTTCGTTATTTTTTTTTATGGTTTCGTACCTCAAAAGAAAGAAACATAATCTTTATTGGATCACTTTGTTGTCCGTCTGTCTGTCAAAACCCTTTATCTCGAAAACCCGTGGAGGTATAGAGTTAAAATTAAAACCATATATACTCAACTCTGTGATCCCTTTATGCTTTGAAAAAATCAACCTTCTAAATCTACACAATCACAAGATATAGCTGTTTCTGACGCAAGTTTGTACGGAACCCTTCTCGCTCTTGGCCGGTTTTCTGACCTGGATTTGATAGTCGAGGAAAAAAAACTAAAATAATATAATTAACTCGTTTATTCGTTTCGTGATTATCTTTAACTCAAAATTACTTAAGTTTTAATTACGTATCGTCTAATACATGATGGTACGTACTTTCTAAGTTAAACCACGTTGTACAGTTCGTTCTCAGTGATTTTATCTCTGATTTTGCAACACCATGACCTTTATTCTCCTTGTTTTAAGGTTGCTGTTTCGTTACCAGTCAGAGGTACAATAACTGTGAAAGTGTTGTACTAACAACTCTCTAATTACTTAACATTCGAGCGATACTATTTGACGCCGAGCAAATAGCCAGGGTAGGGGTTAAAAATCGACTAAAATATTAAAAAAAAATTACAGATTTCATCCTGAAATAAATTTCTACGTAGATGCCATGTGTTAACAAATAAAAGTAAATTGGGAAACGAAACTAATTAAGTAAATGCCATAGTTATACACATATATTATAAATAAAAAGATTTGCAATTGCGTTCATTTTTGCATAGCTAAAACAATCCTATAGAATTTTGCTCATACATAGACATGGAAACTTTTTAATATTTTCTTAATGTGATAATTAAAGAAATATAAAATAGGGGGTCAACAATCTGGCTACAAGCTCGGCCCACTCAACATAACAGCTAAAATAATGAAAAATGACATGAAAAATAAAGCACTCACACACGAAAATCGTATGTTAGCCAACTAAGTTGAAAATGCTGATGAAGACGTAACACACACACATCAAATTATAATAGGCTCTTCATACAAATTACTAATAGAATAAGTTAGTTCACAAATACGTAAACTAAATACAATGTATCGAAAACTATTAGTTTTTATACTTTTAGTATTTAACTAAACATAGGATTTATCGACTTTTTTTTATAAAACGGATGACAGCAAAGTTTTCATTAGTTCTATCAGCGTCAATATTCCATTGTCATTGTGTGCTATTGGTGAAATCCACCGAAACTCACACTAACTAAAGTCAATAGTCAAACATCAGATTTAAATCAGTTAACAGCCAAATAGTCGATTTTACGAAGAGAATTAGTCGATAAATCTTAAACTATTCAATTTACACTAAAGTTTTCTGCAAGCATTGTACAATTAAAATGAAATAGTAACAACTCGTTCATTCTTATTACATACTAAGTAAAATTAGTCACAAAATACTTAGAAAAACACAAAACATTGAAATGATACTAAAGCACACAATTACTCGATCGACAAATCGATTTAATAAGTCAATTTGATCGACTGCGCAGCTGCTTATAAAAGGAACAAAACTTATCTTGAAATGACACGAAACACACTTTGAAGTTAATGATAGTGAATGGCTTTGCCTCTGTTTTCTAATACTTGAGTACACTCTCGCAGACTCTTGTTTGTAACGCTTAAAAAGCAACATCAAGAACTAAAAGAACTACAACAAAACTGATTGTTATTAGTTCTTGCAAGTGGATAACGATTTTGTTTGCGTTGTCTCGTGTATGATGAGTACCTGCAGCATATTTAAATATCTAGCATGGACTATTGACTATGAATATTGACATGGTATCTTCTTCTGCTTTTAGCTTCCATTCCTATTTGAACTCATTGATTGTCGATTAAAGAAATAACACTTATTCGAATGGTTTCATTCTCCAAAAAAAAATAAAAGAAATATAGAGAGCATATTTTTAAGTGAAATCACAGTTATTCTTTTTATTATTAACTTGGGTACCGTAAAATGATGGTGTTGAAATTTTAAAGTTAAATGCATACCATGTCGTCGTTACAGTAATTATAACTGGAGAAATTCGAATCAAAATGAAAACGATATAGAGTGACTTTTTCGTGTTCATGACAAGATAAGAGTAGATGTACAATTAAATGTCGGATGTTAGGGCTTCGTCGCACAAACGCAGTGTGCAAAAGACGCTCCTCCCATCAGCAGAGCAAGTGCAGTCGTTGCAGTCACGTCTAAATTGTTCTCCAGGGTTGCAGCGGAAGCCCTGATCCGATTCTGAATAAAAATAAAGATTTATCTAAGATACAAGATATTATGTTCAACAGTTAGCCTAGCTTGAAGCATAGAAGGTAAGATAAGGAAGGTAGATAATATTCTGTGAATCAGAAAGGCAGTTATTGGGCTACTGGTTTATAATGTTGGTAGAATAACAGCAGCATAGGTGGGAAGTGGCTAGGCAGGTGATGATTTATGCTTAAGTAGGTTAGTACTTCATACAACTCTTACCTACCAGGAGCTTTCTCCGTTTCAGCTTTATTGTCCTTGCATTTTTTGAGCGTGCACGTCGCGAACTGACCGCTCTCAATGCACCGACAGACATTGCAGGCGCGATCAAACACACTGCCAGGAACGCACTGCATTGATACCTGCTCAGAAATATCTGAAAAATATAATATTATAATTGAATTTTGTTTTTGTTCTGTGAAAGGCCTTCAATCATGTAAAGCACGGCATAGGTATAGAAAAAAACGTATCTTGTACGAATATGATTGTTTATAATTATTTGGAAATCTTGTGGGCAAACTTTGGATTTCATTGGGAATGAATGATGATTAACTAGGATATCTCTCAAAATTATGTAATGTTGAGCGTATCCAAAAACTAGTCGTTTCCAAGGCACTATATCGGGACCAATGTTGCGTGCTTTTCAAATATACATACAAAAATTTCTCTTTACATTTTGAATGAAACTTTTGATTTCTGAAAACTTTTTGAAATTAATATAATAATTAATTTTTAACCTTAAAATATTAATTATTTAATTTGCAGCAGATCTTTATTTTATTTTCACTTCTTTTTATTTTAGATACCGAGTGAAAAAAAGCATACCTCTTTTACTCCTTAACGAACTGGCATGATGGTTGTTATTCAAGGCATTGCAGTCGATCCGCGTGCAGGAAAAGTCTTGGCCCTTATTGTCGCAGAGGCACTTGTTGCAGTCCATACGGAATTCTTGTCCTGGCTGGCAGGCTTTCGGCGGCTCCTACTAGATACACGGAGTGCGTTGTTATTTGTAACTTGTCAGATAAACTAAACCCCTTATTAATACACGCGAAGTAAACTGACAACCTGTGTTAACATAAGTGTTGACAACGCATACAACCTCTTTTTGTCTTACTGTTTTATACGTTTTTTGTAGTCATGTCACTCTCTTCTTCTGTTTTTGGCTGTGTGTGATTTATTGTGCATTAAAAAATAGTTGTGAGATAATCGACGAATTTTTTGGTGTCTAGTGCTCAAAAGCTTCTAAACAAACCTACCAGCGATTTGTCAAGGAATTGGCCAGGCATTACTTTTACACAACGTTTATTAATAAGGGGTCATGGAGTAGTTCAAACTAAAAGAACAATTAATAGAAAAAGACTTTTAATAGATTAAAGATCGAAATAAGTATTAAAAAATATTACCGTAGTGAACGCCCGTACTTTTCTCGACAGTGTGATATTCTGAAAAATATAATAAATAGTTTTTCAAATTGTAATAGTAGCTATTGGCATAACATTTTATTAACCGAGATAGATAAAAGAAGATGTCATGAAAAAAAGGAAAACTATTGTTATAAGCACAAAATATATTATGGTTATTAAATCTACCAACCATGTATTAGAAAGAAGTGTTGAAACACAAGTTGCAACAAAAACGAAAATAAAACAAAGATTAGTACAGACAGTTTTTATTTATTTAAAAAAATCCTTCACCACTTTAAAATGTATAAGCTTAAGAAATAGAGACCAAATCACCACAAAAAATTTGTATTGAAAATCCTTCACCAAATTATTGAATCACCAAAATACCAATCACCAGATCACACAATGGTTAAGATAAATGGACTCCGTCAAAATTATTTTGTATCCGCCCTTGCATAGCTCTATCAAAATAGTGATCCTTATTTCTGTGAAAATAAGATTGTTGTTGGAATGCAACTGTGAGAAGTAAAATAACTGTGAGACAACAGTAATCAGGTCGTGGTTGAAAAGTATACCTATCACTGACGCACAACTGTCAAATAATAAGTGCAAGAAAGAGACGAGACACATAACTAAGCCATGTGCTAGAAGGACGAGGAGTAGGAGTCCATTGACCTCGACCAAATTTATTTAGACCAAATGAAAAGGGAAACCTTTTTCTCTTCTAGTTGGTCTTCACAAGCTCTTCTTGTACAAGCGTAGGACTTCCCATCAGGATTGCACCGACACATATTGCAGTCCAGTTCAAAAACTTCATTAGGACGACAATGTTTCTTTACCAAGCGAAGATTCTGCTTATGAGAAGTTTAGCTTAAAATACAAACAATAATATACACGTTCCGCTTCATACACAAGAATACAATCATATACCATTCGCATCTTGTGTATAAAGTTTCACTAGTCCATTTATTTTGATATTGTACGTATATGTAGCAATTATATTGAAAGCAATTGAATCATGCAACAAAGTTCACAGCTCCGTCTAAAATGACGATAAAATTATCAACATAGACATAGACACAAGTTTTCATCAAATCATACTTCAGCTGGGATCCCTCCGATATCAGGTAGGTCTTCGGGCAGAAGAGGCACACATACTCTCCTGGTGCAGTAGTAGCTGGTACCATCGTCGTTACACCAACAAGTGTTGCAGTCCTTGATGAACATGCGCTTTGCTTCGCAGACTTGAGATTTTGTAGTGTTTTTGGATGATTTCGTAATCTAGAAATGTTGGGATGAAATGAGTTGTGGAGTTAAAGTGAGTGTTTTTGCAATGGTTTGTGCGTTATTTAAGATATTTAAGTGTAAACGAAATTGCAAATATAACCGTAATAATGGAAAATTTAATAGCTTTTTTGTTAGCACTGATGTATTGATATAAACAACATTATACACAAACAGAAAATCACCTGTGCAAAAAATAATGAATAGTGCTTGTGGTTCAAGAGGGTATTAAATAAAATACTAAACATTATCAACTTTGGTTTTAATAAAATAATGTAAAAAAGAAAAAAAATACTGTTTCCTATAGCTTTAGTGAAAAAAGCATTGAATCCTGTTTATAATTTGGTGGCTCTCAATTTGTGATCCCATTCGCCGGAGTACGGGACTGCTGGTTTTACTTCCTGAAATATTAATGAATATCACAATCATTAACAATTAAATCCCGTGTCAACACTAACCTGTGTTTAAGGAGGCCCAGAATTCTCTAAAATCATTTCTACCATGGTAAACTATGATAAACTCTACTGTTTGGCATGAGGTCTTGCGTTCGATTCCCAAGTCGACTAGTAATATTAGGTTTTCCTACCAAGAATATCACAGTAGTAGTCTGGATCCGTAAAGGAATTATAGCAATAGGATCGCCTTTATAACGTGAGACTTAAACACAACTGGGGACATGTGATACTACCTACGAAACAAAACAACAAGGTGATGCCAGAAAGAATGCCTGAAAGTCTTCCGGGATTCTTACTTGCCTCACCTTTTGTATTTCCCAATTGCAAAATAGATAGTTGGTGAGTCAAACTGACTCTTTAACTTGATACCTTAAGTTCAGGGAACAGTATCTCAACGTCAGCTGGCAAAGGACACGGTTTGTTGGTACAAGAGTAGTCAGTCCCAAGTGCGTTACAGCGACAAGTGTTGCAACCGATGTAGAACGTGTCGCGTGCGCGGCAGACGGAGGTGCGCTCTATGTGATCCTGGCCCTATAGAAATAGTTGACAAAAAATAAGTTGGACTGTAGGTAGTGTAGGTACAAGTCAAGAAAATCTGGAATTAAATAGTCATAGTAGATACTGGATTTCTTAGTATCGACGATTCCAAAACTGCTTCAATGTTGCATTTGGTTTAAGTGATTTTACCGGGCTTCTGAGAGCGGTTGAATCTATAATAGCGATTTCTCAAAACATCTATACAAAACTTTCCAATTTATATTCAAAACATGTGCAGTTATTATGTGCTCAAATCCAGCGAAATTTAGGAATGAGCTATATTTTGCAAATGAATGATTTATCTTAAACAATATGAAAAATACCATTGACTTAGATACCAACCTCGCTTTGCATGAAGACTTCAACTTCCTTATCTTTATCCATTTCAGTCTCCAAGCATTCATTATGGGTGCAAGAGTAGCTCAGTCCATCGCTCGCACATTTGCAAGGATTGCAGTCCCTCATAAATTCTTGCAGAGATTTGCAAATAGTCGATCTCTTCACAATTATAATGTCGTGGTCCAAGTTCACTAAGTTTTCTATGTCGTAACGGTCTACATTCTGCAGATTGATAGGAGGAATTGGATTATTCGTTAGATATTATATATTTCCTACAACCTTCATAGCTTCTTTATACTAAGAGTGAGAAAATCTATAGATGGCTTCCTTTCATCTTTAAACTTGAACTTATTCATCCATCACATGAAGAAAACCAAAATTAGAACTTTTAAGCTGGATTTCTAAAACTTAATGATCCGATAGTCTTATCTGTATCTCTATGTTGTTAGGGTTTGTTTTCTTCTTTTAATTCTTCTTCCATAGTTCTCTATTCTTCCTTATATTAGCATTCACCTTTCTAGCCATATCAACCTACACGCAGGTCTTTCGTCGTACCAAGACTACTAAAGTATAATAAGTTTCAATATTAAAATGTTAAGTTGGACAGCAACATTCTTAATGTATTTTAGTCACCAAATTAGTTATTGCAAACTGTGTACTTACCTCACTAATAATAATTTGTGCTCCCCATTCACCAAATGTGCAGTTTAAAATTTCACATATTTTAAGAACAATTTTCTCAATGTCTGTATCGAACATTGATTTGTGAATTTAGTTTTCTCATGTTTAAGTTAAGAATTTTCCGAAAACATAAATGAAGGATTGAAATATGATGTAATTAAGAAACACTTGTATATTTCCACACACATATTAACTTTTTATTATTTTAATAACCGCATACCTCGTTACATAAGAAGCATCTTGGTTGTACTTTTAAATAACACTGAAAAGAGCATTTACTGATTTGTGCAAGACACCAGTGTTTTATTGTGCAGATTTGAAACTAAATGATCACGCAATGATTTATACTTCTACAGAATGTACCAGAAAGCTGTGGTTATGTTTTACGGGAATGAATCGCGAAATACATCGCCAGAACTTCAACACCTACCCAACTCAAATGTTTAAGACAGCAAATTTTATTTTTTTCAATTTGGGTGGTGATCCTACAGAAAAAGATGTTCAGCTTGATGATCACATTATTCTAGTACATTCTGCATACAACGAAAAAGTTGTCCCTTACTCTGACTAATTAAATAAAATCTTAAATGAACAATTATATAGACTTACCGGTGTTACAGCATTAGTTTTAACCGACTTTACAGGTGGTTCAACTACGTCGTCTGATGCACTGTGAACAGAAGCTAGCAGTATTTCGGGAACACTGCTTAGGACATCTGGAAATGATGCAGATAGATAATTAGTTTTGTTCGTGGCTGTAAGCGTAATTGTGCGACTTTGACAGTGTTATCTAAATATGTAGTTTCAAGCTCTGGAACGCACTACTCTTTGGCATTAAAAATGCTGAAAGCAAATTGACTTTTAAAAGAAAAGTTCGCCACTATTTAGGTCCGTCTACCAATTAAAAGTCATAGTATGTTAAGTTTCTCGTTTTTATTAATTTTATATGTATTTGTTAGTATTTTATATGTATATGTGTATTAGTATCGGTATAAGCATATACGTTTTCGAAAACAAATAGTTTTAAATATGTATTTTATATAATTTTTGTACCCTATCACAATGTTGTCGTATTTTTATATCTCCTGAATGCGTAGACTTAGAGGGTTGGGTTTTCATAGTACAAAGGGGCCACATTTTTGAGTATAAAGTTTTAATTTCTACTCGATAAAAAGTTATGAAGGGTTCCCGCTATAAAGGGTCTTGACAGACAGATAGAAATAAAGTCCACAAAGAGATCCAATTGTGTAGTTTAGTTTAAAAGTTAGTTTTAAGTTATGATGAGGCTGACTCTCCTTTGAGGATAAAAGCCTCCAATCAAATAAAAGAATAAAAAAAGGGATTCGTTTTTTCCTTTTGAGGTACGGAACCTTAAAAATACATTACTAAAACTTTATTGTCAAATCTGACCACCAACATACCTACGTAAGATATATCTGAGATTCGTACCTGAACTTCTACAAAACTCCAAAGTGCAGAGTCCCAGCCCATTTTCTAAGCAGATGCAGGTGTTGCAATCCCTTTGAAAAGTCGTGTTCGGCTTGCATAGGGCTGGCTCCGCTGAAAACATTGAATGTTAAATTTCAATAGAGTTTAGGCGCTTGTGGTAATAAATGAAGTAAGTAGATAAAAAAAAAACCGGGCTAAAGCGAGACAGGCTCGCGGATCGAGAGTTCCGTACAAAATTGCGACATAAACAACTATATATTTTGATGCGTAGACTTAAAGGGGTTTTTCACAGCACAAACGGACCACAGACTTAAGTATAATGGTATCAATTTAACAGACAGACAGAAAGACGGACAATAAAGATGATCCAATAAGGGTTCCGGTTTTTCCTTTTTAGGTACGGAACCCTAAAAATATAGACACCTAACTATAGCAATTATAAAAGTCAGTGATAGTCTACTTGTATGTCCGTAAGATTGCATCATCATGGAACTCGAGTTCAAACACTATTTTTTTTTTAATTTATGAGTTTACTAGTTTTTCCCGCGGCTTCGCTTGCGTTAAATTCGGGGTAACACAGTTCCCCTTTCCTGATTTGCAGGTACCTGCTACCTGTAAGTTTTGCCCTTTTGCCTTATTTATTATAATACCAAAGTTAAGTTTTCCCTTTTCTTCCCTCTTTCTACCTCATTTCTCAATTTTAAAAAAATAGCCTATGTCCGTCTCCAGGCTCCCAACTATACCAAAATTCAAGGGCCCGCGACAGAACCCTACTGTTCCGTTCATGACAAGATAATGATCACTTACCAAAGACCCCTGTATCACAGTCGGAGGACTGTTTCAGGCATTCGGCTTGGCCCTTGTAGGAGCAGCGGCAGTAATGGCAGTTGCTCTCCCACTCACTGCCCGCCAGGCACTGCACCTCCGCAGTCTCACCCGGTGGTTGGATTGGCTCTGAAATGTTCAGCAGTCACATTTTACTTTTAATTCTGTGTTGTGTTATGTTGGAGACAGTTGCAGTAGCAGGTTTCTAAGCCACGATGTCCCTAGGAAGAGGCCTAGGACTCCTCTAGGAGTAGCCAAAAACCTGTGTCTCTGTGGGAAGTTGATGCATCAAGTCCTATCAACTCCATCAGGTCTGAGGAAGGAGGAGAGTATGACAGAAGTGGAAAGCAGATTCCAAGAGTTGACTTCTACCATCTTTCGCCGTCATTAACAATAAATGATTTCATTTATGTGCCATCTGTGTTGGACTGTATAATAATAATAATACCAACCTATAATTATCCTACAGCTGGGCAAAAGCCTATTCTCGTATAAAGAAGGCACAAACATTGATCACCACGTGTGCTGACGGTTTCTAACTTCTATTTATTATAAATCCATGTTTCCTCAGGTTTCACTACGTGTGGTGGAACAAATATTTGTAGACTTACAAATAGTTTTTACGGGTCTGGCTGTTTGTGTATTTAAGTTTAAATGTTTGTAAACCCTCGACACAGGGGAAATGCCTAGTGTGGGGCAAAGGTTTTATAAAGAAAAAGAAGTTGATTTGTGTTACTTCTATAAGAAAATAATAATATTTGAACTCACCAGGTATGTTGAATTCTTTTCTATCTACCGTACATGAGGGGTCTGACGTGCCAGGCGGACATTTTATTGCTGAAACAGAAAAGAAAAATATAATCAATACGTTATTCAAAGTTCGAAAGAATTCAATAAACTTATAAGCTTCCAATTAATGAACATTGTTACTTCAAACAAGATTCATTTAAGGCAGAAACGATAAAAAATGGCATGTTGTCTATACTCCATGTTAACCAGAAGCGTGGTAGCTCACACAATCCATCCATTCGCCCATTTTTATATCCATCCAAATTCATATTGAATGATTCCTCACCAGATTTCCCGATAACCACACAACTTTTCGGTCAGTCAACGGCTCCACTTTCAGACTTAATCTTATATACTCAGAACCATTTGCCGCGGCTTCGCTCGCATTTAATTCGGGTTACACAGTTCCCCTTTCCTGATTTGCAGGTACCTGCTACCTTTAGTTTTTGCCCTTGCGCCTTATTGATTGTAATAGTAAAGCTAAGTTTTCCCTTTTTTCACTCTTTCTCCCTCAAATCTCATAATTTAAAAAAAACAAGCCTATTTCCGTCTCCAAGGTCTCAACTATCTCTGTACCAAAATAGGGTATTTTACTCCATATAAAAGAAATTCTAAAAATATACAATTCAGATAGCTTAGGCAACAAGCAATCGGAAAATGTTAAATTTAATTAATAAAATAATTGAATAAATTTTAAAATTGATTTCAAAGTTTTCACTTTTTTTAGTCTGTTGTTAAAAAGCCAAACAGTGTCCGCCATGATTATACGTCTTAAGGTTATGTAAACAAAAAACTGACAACTGTCAACTGAGCAACTATTAACTCTTTCAGTCTTGGTGGTTAGTGTTACTAACCACCTTTTTTTTTGATCACGTTAATTATAATCCACGCTATCTAGCGATAAACGGTTGAATTATTATGAAAGTTTGGACTGTGCTTCAAAACAAATGACAGATTCCCGGTAAATTGAATGAATAACAGTTCATACCAGTTGAATTGAAAATAGCGGTAACGTACTTTTTCTCGAGTGTCTGATAAAAAAATCTATAAAACGGGTAAGTAAGATTTTTTCTGTAATGATTTATATTGAACGTATTCTCATATACCTATTTTATGTGTGTTTGCATGCAAGTACTATAACTTTCGTGTCTTCAATTAGTATTTACAAAGGGAATTTGGTGGTTAGTTTACAAACCACCATGACGGTGGCGGGTTAGCTTATGGATGTAACTTAATTTGTTTTTTCCATTGTTTACAGTACGTCGAACCGCACGCACCGCTTAGGAGAGGAAGAGATTGAAAAATACTTATTTGAAGACAGCCCTTCAGGCAACGAGAGAATTTGTAGCTATGAAGATGACCAAGAAGAGGCAGAAAATCAGTCAAATCCGATGGATGCTCATGACGACATCTATGATTCTGATGATGACCTCCCTTTGTCTAGCCAGTTACAACGGAATCCTGATTCTACAGAGTCTATTTATGTAAGTTCAAACATGCCGGTTAAGATTGCTCCAAAATGGAAGAAGAATTATAGAATGGATATGCTTGGTGAGTTTTCTGAAAGAGTGGGTTTGTCAGATCAAATTCTAAGCATGGAAAATGTGGCACCTCTTTCACTATTTTCTGTCAAACTACCATGATCCGAAGAATGTGGGAAAAGTAAAACGCAGAGAGCGTGATGGCGCCAGTACTGAAGTGTCCTGTCCTCAAGCCGTTATCGACTACAACGCAAACATAAACTTTGTCGACAAATTTGATCAGCTCAAGTGGTGGCATAGGATTTTTCACTATCTTGATTGTTGTGTTGTCAATGCTTTTTTTGGTTTATAAAGAACTGCAGTACTCTTCCCGCCCAGACCTAGAAAAGCTGATTCTGAAAGAATTCAGGCGAGAAATATATCGGGGCTTACTGGCTGGTGCCAGTAAGCACCATGCTGGTGCATATGTCAGAGAAAAACACAGGAAGGATTCAGTGAACAGCAGTCGTAATTCTGCAGCCTCTTCTCCAGGACCTGCATTTATAAAACGCCACAAACCTACAGTCCCTCAAGAAATTCGTCTAGAACCTGAAAGAAGCATTTCAAGAAGATGCTGCAATTGTAGCACTAAAATATCTCCAGTGCGTGCTGTATGGCAGTGTAGTACATGTAAAGTGCCTCTTTGCCTACGCAAAGGTAAAACATGTTTTACAGTTTTTCATAAAAAAATAATTTATTTTGTTAGTTTTGTACTTTTGTAATGATGATTCGTCTAATAAATGACATTCACAATCATCCTAGTTTTATTTATAGCAATAGTCATGGTGGTTAGCGTTAGTAACCACCTCATTCCTTGAAAGCCTTAATACCTATATTTTTTTTCTTCTATTTTCTGTGATATTTTACTTGTTAAAGTTTCATAAATAAACAGAAATTCGTAATTATGTTGCTAATGTAAAAGTGTGACTGAAAGAGTTAATATTTTTGTATTATAAAACTTTACATTTAATTTTTTATTAAAATAGTAGTAATAATACCATGGAAGAAATAAATACTACCATATAATAATACCATAAACTATAGTGAAAAATACAACTAAACAGAAAGACTAATAACAGCGCATTTGTTTACATAACCAACTGACGTCATGACCACAGAGTAACATGGCGTCAAGCGTTTTTGTGATTTTACGCGCGAAAATAGAAATTGTAAAATTGAAATGCAGTTTTATGGCACTTATCGATTGAATATTTTTTTTTTGTTTTTTTTGGTTGTTTACTAGGACCCTAGGATCAAAATGAGATACTTTTTAAAAATGGGTGTAATACCGTATTGACAAACGTGAAGATGTAACAAAAAACACTTTCGCTTTTACATTATTAGTAAGGATTCCTTCTTTTATCCATTTCCGATACACCACAAATCCCTTCATTCGCATTCTCATGTCAGCTACATGAAAATTACCTTTCTTTCATCATCTTCACATTTGTGGCCTAGGATACTTCAAAATGTTCACAAATTCGTAAAATGAACTCCTGGGTGCTTTGTTTGAAGAGCCCTTCAGATTTTGTCTTTAATGGACACAGTTTAAGAAGTATTCTTAGACATTTAGTATTCATAATAGTCATATATTTTTATGAAAATATGAAAAAGTAATTATAGTGAATTGCAAGTGTCTGTCTCTCTACGTGCGTCAAAAGACTGCGTTAATTACGCAGAGGATTTATAATTACTTAATTGACAATCACATTCTAGATGGGCATTCCTCATTATTTGGTGTCGTGTTCTCCGTGTTAAAGTATACTGAAATAAACTTTTATAATCTATTACTAATCTTTCTTAGCTTATAGTAATAAGTAAGGTTGGTCTTTTTTTAAATGGATGTTTTGATGCTTTTATGTCACATCGTTTTCAAAGAAATTGTAATGAAGAAAATAATTAAGGCATGTACTCGACTTCAGGAACACGCGCTTTATAACTATGTAAAATACTTTCGCGCCATTTTAAGCCGTATGTAAACATTGAGTGATTTGACATTTCATTTCGCGCCATAAATTCTAAAAATGGCGGCGAAATGTCACGTGACACGTTTCGGACGGAGCGCGCCCGGTTGGTCCTCGAGTTGCCCTTTAACCTTCACAATTATTGCAGTTCTATTAATAGCGACAACAATTGGTTTCAATAATTACATGCCGACGATCATCTTTGATACTCGGATATTACGAAATTATTAGCTGAAGTAAAAAAGGCTTTTTTATCCAATTTTAGATTTTTTTCCGTAGCTATGTCTCCAACCAATGAGCTATCAACACGGTCGAAGTGGATTAGTTCTGGACGAAGCTTGCTTACTTGAATCATAGACACGAAAAAATAGAAGAAGTATTAAATTCCAACTCGCAAGAAGCTGCAAGCATACCATCAATGAGTTGTTAGCAAAGCAAAGGGGCTTGCCAGGGCCACCGCCTGCCGGAGTTACGGGTTGTTCGAAGAGATACCGCGGCCCCAGAATACAAAAAGGCAAAAGAAGGAACATGGATCATAGATTTAGTCAGTAAAGTCTGACACTCCCCCCTCAGTTACATGAAAATGTCCAACCCAAAAAAAGGAAGGCGTTCAGAATCATTCAGTGATGATCTATACATATATCTCGGGTTGAATTGTCTCCACCAATTTCAAAAATCTATTTCATTTTATCGTTTTAAAGAATACCATGTCAAATAAGTGGTCTAAAGGAGGAGCCAGATAAGACTAAAGAAACGATGAATAGACTGAGATGACGAGAAACAGTTAATAGAAGAAGAAAACACAAGCTTTGCAGAACCGGAGACGAGGGCAGGTGAAGTATCAGAAGTAGTTGATATGGTATTGGCTTGTGGTGTGAAAGTATGAAGAAAATATAGTGATAACATTTGAGTACAAATGTGGATGGCTGTTGTAGAGGTAGATTAAAGAAACGATAGATGACCTGTGTGAATGGTGACATGACTAGAAAGGATGTGACCACTGATATAACGAGTAATAGAAAAGTATGGACCCCAATATAAATTGGGATAAGAGCAAGAAGTCGATGATACAGAAATCCTTTCGGAATAACGTTGGCTTATTCTTTGCAGTGTGTCAGAATGATCAAAACACAAGCTAGACTAATTAATCCCTCCTTTAAATGCAACACCGGTGAATCACCGACAGGTCATAGTTATAACAGAGCACATTTGTGATACGAACACGATAAGGTAACTAAAACATATCCAATGACACACGGCAATAGTGTAGCAAGAAAGTTTGAAATCGGATCAGTGAGAGATTGCCTCCAACGTATAAAATACTTATACAAAAACTGACTTATTCCCGCTGCTTTGCCCGCCTTCGGCTTTAGTAAAGGTCCTAATCGATTGTACTGCCGTGGACTAAAACTGTATTAAACAAAGCTATAAACCAACAGCGCACCATTTTTCGTCAAAATCCGTTCAGAAGTTTTTGTTTGGAAGAATAACAAATATCCACATACTCACAAACTTTCGAATTTATATTGTAAGTCGGATTAAAATAAAAAGAGGTCATCATATTTTAAATAAACCACAGTTTCACTGTGGTTTATTTAAAATATGCGAAGCGCAGTCAGAGACCCATTAGCGGCATAAATCCTCTAATACGTACTAAGGCAATCGATAAAAAAGAAAGAAGATATCGATTCCAGTACATCACCGTTCAGTTCCTAGAACCGTAATTAATTACTTACACTATTTCCTCTATATAGATAACATCTGTAGTACAATAGTGTATTTAAGACTTCGTAGTAAGAGATAGCGTTTATCTTGAACTAAGATAACCCTGACTTTCTTGGAATTGACTGCTTAATTGGTCTAGGTCGCAACTCTAGCTTCAGAGCAGGATCTTATCCTGGGTCCTAGACTTGTGTAAATCATTTTATATACATGATGTTTATTTTGCAAGTAGGTTTTTACAAACACTTTGTCGGTGTTTTTATAAAAAAAAAAACTGAGTCCAGTGTTTCGTACTCGACTACACTGAGAAGAAACAGCCGAAACGAATCCAGACATTTATCTTGCTAAACTAACATAAGGACTACACAGACTATTGTCTTATTTAGTCTTTATAAGTAAAAGATTTGTCAGTTATCACGTAGCTCGACTTTTAACTCAAGGAGCTCAACGACACATCGAACGATACCAAAAAAAGAACATGTGTTTCGTTCAACTAAAGGACTTTAACGAGATTTTTAGAAACTAATAACTATCGTGAATAATATTACATATAGCTGTTCCATTTTCCTTATCACTAAGAAGATGATAAAATAAAATTTACTTTACCATAGAGATGTATAATATTTATGTAAGAAACTACTCGAACAAGTTTGATTTCTAAGTCAAGAATTCAAGGGGGATAGACCACGCTGCATTTGGGCCCGGCTGTCATTTGTTTATCGTTGACATAAAAACTGTATTTTTGACATAATATGTATTTTTTTATTTGTTATTTTTGACACTGTGTTTGTGACATTATTTAATTTCTGTATTTCTTTTTTAATTGTTGTTTTCTATTTATTTTTTGACATATACAATATTTTTCAATGTTTATTTTGTATTAGTTTTTATCATAATTGACTGTAATTATAATATTTTTTAACACATATATTTGTACGCTCTCGGGCTTAACATAGAGCACTTTTGTACCCACCATTTTTAACATCTATATTACGATTGAACCTATGTTAAACAAATAAATAAATGATTTGATTTGATTTGGAAATAGTTGGTTACAGGTTGTCTACAGCCCGAAGCCTGACTACCAAACTTTCTAAGGAGTACCACATCACTCAATAACTGGATTGGGGAAGTTAAAAAGGTAGACGGTTCTTATATAGGTACTAGTATTAATTAAGCTGCATCCAAGTTCACTGGAAGCCGCGCTCAACAAACTTGGGAAAAAGCTAGACAGATCATGATGAACATATTTGCAAACATTTCATCCATATTTACTTAAGCTTCAGTGATAAAGGGAATCCCCGAACGAAATAAATATTTGTACTATAGTGTGTAAATATTTGTGTCTTAATTACTGGAAATCAACAAATGCTTATGCCATGGGTCGCGTGAATCCGCGATATCCGCTCATTTAAGTTATTTGTACTGAATTTGGTTCCTTTTTATTTTTGGTATAAACGTTAGATAAATACGTCAATATAAATATGCACTTCTTTTTTAATAAAACGTTGCCCCACTCAAGGATTTCTCCTGTATCGTGGGTGCGTTTACAAACATTTAAACTCACATACACAAACAGTTAGACCCGGAACAACTATCTGTAGGTCATACAAATATTTGTTCCGTGTGGGGATCGAACCCACGACACGCAGCGCAGCAGTCGATCGCTCAGCCACTGCGCTAACCGTACCGTCATAAGACCATGACACACAAATACCAATACATACGCCACACTAATAACAATATTACAATTATTAAGTTCAACTCGCGCACCGAGGTTTCCGTACGGCCATATCTATTGAGTGTAATAGATTTGATTGTCTAATTGTTATATTTCTAAACGTGTATACATATTTATATATATATAATATATTTCAATTCATATACATTGTATATGAGGCTTTAATAGATTATCTATTTATATATATATATATATATATAAATAGATATATATATATCTGTGTGTGTAAAATATATATATGTATATTCACAAGATAAGACATTAGAAAGTTAATAATTTAGCAATTTGTCAATATTATATTATTAGAGCCGAGTTTTAAAACAGTTACCTTATTCGGGAACATTTATCGAGTAATATTGTTTATGAAATAATTATCGTATATTATTTCATGGTAACATTTGTGACAAATAATAAATATATCAATAAATAAAAATGTTTTACATAATAAATTCTTTATTAACATTTTACAATCATAATAACATAACAATAACAATTAATTTTAATAAAGTAAATACTTATCTTCTAGCTCACAATATCCACACTTGTACACAGTTTTTATATATATAAAAATAGAGAGAGAGAGAGAGAGCTCCGCACTGTCCGACGTCTGAACCAAGAATGCCCAGATCGGCCAGTGCAGTGGCTTTTTATAGGCGGTAACAAACAACTATGAGTCATACTTGTTTGTTACAGCTTGAACGTTGGTTTTATTTTAAAACGTTATCTATTGTAATTATTATTTAACACATTATTACTATTATATTTTATAAATCTATATCTATACATAGGCATAAACTATCACGGCCATACTGACAGTACTTCGTCCTCGAAGTATTACTATATTATTCATAACAAACAAGTAGGTATATTAGATTCATTAGTCAACATATACATAACACAAAAGGAAAGGATTTAAAACAAATCATAAGACCGTTTTTATTCGTATGTCATAAATTTGTCTCCAAATAGGTAACAGAGTATTATAGCCAACTACATAGACATGTCGATCACATTCACCCGCTGCTGGTGAGATAATCGACACCAAATAGTAGGCCGACCAGCGGTTATTGAGTAATGCCAACTACATAGTCATGTCAATCACATTCACCCGCTGCTTGTGAGATAATTGACACCAAATAGTAGGCCGACCAGCGGTACTCATTTTTTTGTTTTTTTGTTTGTTTTGCCAAGTGCCTAGACGTGTCAAGTCCCCTCCACCCGCTGCTGGTGGGATAGACTTGCACCAAGCAAATGACCGACCAGCGGTAACAATTTTCCATCCTGTTTTTTTTTTTTTTTTTTTTTACTATTATTTTGTATCATGTATATGTTTTCAATAATGTTGTATTTAGTAACTTATATTTTATAAAGGTCTTAATTTAAATCAAAATATTGTACGGTTCATACATAACAATACAATAACACAAACAATAACCAAATAATTATAATCTTAAAAAAAATCACAAATAATTATAATCTTAAAAAAAAAATCACAAATGATATATTATATATCGTTCTAAATGGCATGTTCGACAGCATTGTTTTCATCAACCCATTCTCCTGGCCAAAACCGTATTTTTTCCTTAGCGACAGTAATATTTCTAACATTACCGTCGCCCTTCAGAGTATAGCGATCATTTGGAAGAATAGACTGAATTTCGTAAGGACCCTTAAATCTCGATTTTAATTTATCATTACGTCTATGATCTTGACAAACATAGACCAAATCCCCTATATTGTATTGTTTATTATTCCGCCTAACATGATCAAATCGTTGCTTAAATTTTTCTGCAATTTTTTGTAGCCTCTGTTTGGCTATTGCACGGTCAGCTTGGACGTTAATATTGGGGTGCAAGTCCACATCATTAATAACTTCGGTTAGGTGAGATTGTACTATAGGTATATTTGCTTCTACACCGATTAGTAAACGTAAGGGAGTAAAACCAGTCGACTTTTGTACTGTCGTGTTAATTGACTGCTGTACTTTTAGCAATACGTTCGGCCACTCTGACGCCTCATCGCACATAGTATTCAACATATTGACTACGGTAGCCACGTAACGCTCAACCTGGCCGTTGCCTCTGGGCGTACCAGTAGCTATCATGTGGTGTTCGATATTGAGTTCTCTAAAAAGGGCTTTGATTTGATTGGAGCTAAAATTCGTACCACGATCAGTTATTACCAATGATGGTGTACCAAATAGTGTAACAGTTTCTTGGATAATTGGTATTAACTCTCCCGCACTCAGTGTTTTAAGGGGTTTTAATAGACAAAATTTAGTGAAACCATCAACTAATAATAGAATATGCCTAAAGCCTTCCGTGGTTGTTGGAAAAGGACCTGTGCAATCTAAATGTACAGTATGGAATGGTACAGCAACTTTATCGATCGGATGTAATAACCCTTGTTTAGGACCAGAGGATCCCTTTTTCTTCACACAAATAAGACAATGGTTTAAACTGTTACCCCTGGGAACCAAAAATATTGTCGAATTTTATGTAAAACCTTATCGAACCCCACATGACAGTTTTCATCATGAAATAGTTTTAAGATTTTTATTCTACATCCTTTTGGCACAAATAACCTTGGCTCAGCATCAGGACTAGTTTTATAATGCAATAAATTATTTTTAATTACATATTGGTTAGTGTCTAAGTTACCGGCTTGCAATTGCGACATTAGGGTCTGGGTTTCGGAATCATTTGTTTGCGCGATTTTTAACCAAGACTCGGGACTTAGATTATCGGCTTCAATAAAATTAACTTTAGGATAATTCTGCCGTTCTGAAGGAGCAGAAACAGGATTGCGACTTAGAAAATCAACATGACTGATGAATTTACCCTTTTTATACTGGATATCAAACTCGAAATCCTGCATAAAGGTCCACCACCGTGCTACCCTAGGTGACAAATCTCTCTTCGTCATGGTTGATTTTATTGCATTGCAATCAGTAATGATTGTAAATTTAATTCCAAGAAGATATACTCGAAAGTGTTTTAATGCATTAAAAATGGCAAGTGTTTCTAAGTCATAAGAGCAATACTTTGATTCTGCTGGACTTGTCCGTTTACTATAATAAGCAACCACCTTATTCATGTTATCTACCTTTTGTAATAATATTGCACCGTAACCTATAGCGCTAGCATCAGTGTGTAACTCTGTTGGGCGCCGAGGATCAAATATTGTCAAAAGAGGTTTGGAGGTAAGATGATCAACAACATACATTCGTGCTCTATCTTGTTCAATGCCCCATTCCCATTTTTCATTTTTTCTAGTTAGTTTTGTTATACAAGCTGTTTTTGAGGCAAAATCGGGAATAAATTTTCTAAAATAACTACATAGACCCATAAATTGTCGAACTTGTTTAACATTAGAGGGTATTGGTGAATTTGCTAAAGCAATGATTTTTGATTCACCTGGCCTAACACCTTCACGGGATATTAGTCTTCCTAAATATTCAATGCTATCTACGAAGAATTTGCATTTCTTAAGATTTATTGTGAAGCCACAAGAACTAAGTGCCAAAATTGTTTGCTCCAAATAAGATATACCCTCTTTAATTGTATTAAATGAGATCAAAATGTCATCAATATAAACGGATATAAATGGTAAATGCCCTACTGCCTTAGTGATAGCTCTTTGGAACACCGACGGGCCATTACAAATTCCAAAAGGCATTTTTAAAAATTCGTAATGTCCATCTGGTGTCACGAAGGCTGTGTATTTAGTGGAATTGCTGGAAATGGGGATTTGATAAAAGCCATTTTTCATATCTATAGATATATAATATGTTGAGTTTCCTAATTTATCTATTTGGTCTTCAATGAGAGGGAGAGGATATCGATCTTTTTCTATTAATTTATTTAATGCTCTATAATCAATGCACATTCTATCGCTTCCATCTTTCTTTTTGACTAAAATCATGGGACTAGCAAAAGACGAGTTACTTTCTTTAATTATTTTCTTATTCAATAAATCTTCCACTATTTCTTTAACCTTCTCCCTTTCTATCGGGGCTAATCGATATGGCCTGTAATAGACTACCTCATCTCTTTTTAATTTTATTTCAAGTTCGCCGGTATTAACATGACCAATATTGTTCAAAACAGAAGGATATTTTTCAAAAATAGCTTTTATCTCATCCTGCAGATTATGATCTAGATGGTTTATCGTATTTGAGAGTTCCATTATATAGTTAAGGTCATTATGTATCAAATTAACGTTATAACTAGATTTTGTAACAGTTTTTCGAACTAATCGAGAACCTAAATAGTCTGTCACAATTGCAATGTCGGGATGTTGGATAGCATTTCTCCCAATCAACAGATCGTATTCAAAATCAGTATCCGTGATGACAAAAATACCCAGTTCAATACACAATTCATCAAATTTAACAGGAGCTGTAATTTCGGCAAATACTTTTAAGGCACCTTTTCCTATTCCGCAAAGAGATAAGTAACATGGGTTAAGGTGGACGCCAAGACGTTCTGCTATAGATTGTTTGATTATACTACAGTTTGATCCTGTATCGATAAGCGCCTTAATTAAGACATTATTTATGTGTACTGGTGTTAAAACTAATTCGCTTTGTCTAAAAAATTAACCTGATTATCAGTTTTAGAAGGGTCCGTTTTGGGTTTATATCTACAATAAGAATCTAAATGCCCGGGTTTTTTGCAATAAGTACAAAATTTTCTTTTTGTATTATTTGAGTCTTGTTCTGAATTAGGTTCATTATTTTGGGTACTGTTTTTGCTATAACATTGGTTTTTGGTGTGACCAGTTTTTCCACAGTTAAAACATCTTATATCATTGGGTCTAGAATCATTTTTAAAACGCTTAGGGGGATTTGATGGGTCCTTACTGTCTATTGGCCTTTTTTTTGTTTTTGCGTAAGAAGTAAATAGGCCAATTAATTCCGAGGTAGTTTTAACATTGCTGTTAAACGAAGCCATTTTTACATTTACATCACATATACTACCACAAACTAATTCAATCAATTGTAGTTCCGAAAATGTAATTTTTGTATTTTTTAATAACCTAATTTTTTTCCCTTGCGTATTCGCAATAGGAATCTGCAGTTTCTGACGTGTATAGTACGGCCTTTTGAAGCTTTTCTGATAGATTTTTTTTCTCAGGGTATAAAGCTATCAGTTCTAAACGTAAATTGTCCCATGAACGACCTTCAGCAGGGTCCCACGTTTCGAACCATAGTAAAGCAGAGCCCTTAAGGGCCTTACCCGCTTTGGCGACGGTTGCGACGTTACTCCAGCCAAACTCCTTGGCGAGCGTTGCAATATTGTTGCACCATGATTCAGCACCGAGGTCACTTTTAGCTGGATCAAATACTGGCAGTGCGACCTCACTGTCGTTCTGGCGGGAACTGGAAACTGCGTCTTTGATAGCCTTCAAAAGTTCTTGTAAGACAGGTAAATCCATCTGGAAATTTAAAAATAAAAAATAAATATAAAAATATTAAAAAAAGGATCATAGTATCCCACTTCTGATAATAGATTTGATTGTCTAATTGTTATATTTCTAAACGTGTATACATATTTATATATATATAATATATTTCAATTCATATACATTGTATATGAGGCTTTAATAGATTATCTATTTATATATATATATATATATATAAATAGATATATATATATCTGTGTGTGTAAAATATATATATGTATATTCACAAGATAAGACATTAGAAAGTTAATAATTTAGCAATTTGTCAATATTATATTATTAGAGCCGAGTTTTAAAACAGTTACCTTATTCGGGAACATTTATCGAGTAATATTGTTTATGAAATAATTATCGTATATTATTTCATGGTAACATTTGTGACAAATAATAAATATATCAATAAATAAAAATGTTTTACATAATAAATTCTTTATTAACATTTTACAATCATAATAACATAACAATAACAATTAATTTTAATAAAGTAAATACTTATCTTCTAGCTCACAATATCCACACTTGTACACAGTTTTTATATATATAAAAATAGAGAGAGAGAGAGAGCTCCGCACTGTCCGACGTCTGAACCAAGAATGCCCAGATCGGCCAGTGCAGTGGCTTTTTATAGGCGGTAACAAACAACTATGAGTCATACTTGTTTGTTACAGCTTGAACGTTGGTTTTATTTTAAAACGTTATCTATTGTAATTATTATTTAACACATTATTACTATTATATTTTATAAATCTATATCTATACATAGGCATAAACTATCAAGTGCATAGACTTAGAGGATTGATTTTTTCAACTCGACTTCGACTCCAAGGTACCACAGACTTGAGTATACAAGGTTTTTGGTAATTTCAACTCGACACCTCCACGCGTTCCCGAGATAAAGGTTCTTGATTTACAGACAGACGGACAACCAAGTGATCCTGTAAGGGTTCTGTTTTTTCCTTTTGAGGTACGGAATCCTAACAAGCCTATCCATGTACTGTATCAAATATATGTTTATAAAGCTTAGCATATTGCTTATGCTATACATTCAAGATGCTGCTGGGGCTGCCACGCTTTTGCAGTGCATCGGGAATGTTAGCGGATAAGCACACTGATGGTTTTTTGACTGATCAGACGTAAGCGTGCCGCGTCACTGCTGCAGAGTGTCCGGGGCAGCTCGAACAGTCTTCTAAGGGCCGATTTTACAATCGTTAGATAACTTTTATCTAATGAGTAAATGTGACGTTTTGACAGAGTGTCCATACAAAAACTGTCAAAATGACAGACTTATTCGTCGGATATAACTTAATTGGCGATTGAAAAATCGGCCCTAAATGTCATTGTGGGGAAATTTGATTGCCCGTGTATGCATGTTTTGTCCAATCTACATGTCTTACTAACATAGAACGTTTTCTAATTACTGTGTACTAATAAAATATGGATGTATAATTTTCGAAATAAAATGTTAGTTATTGTTATTTAGCCATTTTTGCATCGCCATGAAAAGCGGAATCTGCAGTCCAAAAGAAATAATCATGCTAATTAATTAAATTCCGGTGAATTCAATCGCAAAAGTTATCGCGTGTCGGCGACACAGACTTATTACAATTAGTAGTGGCCGGAACTATGCCTTTGGCGTCTCCAATCATCATTAAAGAGCAAACTTTGGCGCCGCGCTCTAAAAAAATTAGAAAAATAAATAAT
The DNA here is from genome assembly GCA_958449745.1 of Ochropleura leucogaster. Lineage (NCBI taxonomy): Eukaryota > Metazoa > Arthropoda > Insecta > Lepidoptera > Noctuidae > Ochropleura > Ochropleura leucogaster. The sequence continues at coordinate 11,960,408 of OY288221.1, read as the reverse complement.
ATTTTTTCATACTCACAGTGCAACCTGGTTTTGTTCGTCTAATATTTCCACTCAAAAACAAAAAAGTTTATCAAATCAAATCATTTATTTCAATTAGACCATCACGGCACTTTTGAATGTCATGAAAACAAAAATAGATGCTACAGTCCTAGTCACAAGACATAATAACTTGTGATAGTACTGTGATTGCCCATTCCAAAGCGTAGATATCTATGGAGAAGAATGGGCAAGAAAGTGTATGGACACTCTTTTAAATCATATTTTTACAAAACCATGGATACCTAGGTACATCATTCACGATCACGAGATTATAAATACATGTGTGAACGATGTAGAAAAACGAGCACATTAAGAGCGTCCAGAGTAAAAGCAATAATATTTTGCAGGTGTGTCGATGTCGCGCTGAATTAAGTTGATAAATAAAAACAAAATACAATCGACCGCAAAACTAAATCTCTTTTTCATGGTAGGATAATGAAAAACAAAGTTACGACTGCAGTTTAATGAAACAGAGTTACAACTCCAATTTATTGTGAAAGTTTATATACGTATCTACCACAAACTTATTTTTTCCAGAACTTTCCTTGTTTTACTTTGGAAATTAGAGAGGGGCACAATCTTACGACTTTAGAAGCAAATATCTTATAAAACATTTTTAAATACTTATCGATAGACAACACACATAGTTATATATATATATACGTAGGTATATTTTTGAGGAGTAAAATGGCTGTGAAATATAGAAAATAGAACAGCAGAGTTACAGGGCAAATGTTTATGGATTCTATTTAACACAACCCCTACCTAAGACTCGAATGCAAGACCTTGTGCTCAACTTATATAAAAACCCATCTTATGTAAATATATTACAGTAATTTGAATAATAATTGGACTTGAATTTAATCCAGATAATATTTTATTTAACTGACATGCCACTAACTTTAATTAAAATTCCTATTTAATATAATATATTAGAATATTATAATTATAAAATCTATATAATATATTAATATACTAGCTTTTGCCCGCGGCTTCGCTCGCGTTAAATTCGGGGTAACACAGTTCCCCTTGCGCCTTATTGATTTGTAATAGCAACGCTAAGTTTTCTCTTTCTCCCTCACATCCCACTTTTTTCAAAAAAATATTAGCCTATATCCGTCTCCTGGTTCCCAACTATCTCTGTACCAAAATTCATCAAAATCGGTTTAGCCATTAAAGCGTAAAGACGTAACAAATAAACAAACAAACTCACATACATAATATTAGTAAGGATTAGACACATATTATGTGTCTTAAAAATTATGTTTATGTACTTGCACGCCCGCAGTGGCAGAATATGATGAGACCTTTGTTTAAATTTAAGACCATAAAAATGAACCATAATCAGACAATTAAATGAATTTGTCTTTAAATGGCAAAACCTCCACACCCGAGCCATCAAAAGTCTTTAAATGCATAACATTGCACATAAACCGACCGCTCAAGTTCAAAGCCAGCACATTAGTAACTTTACCTCTACAACACGTAACAAGGTAGGTAGGTTTAGCATGGGAACGGGCGCATTATGTGTATATTATATGGTGTTATGATTCTGAGGGGACATCGGCGGCTAATGCCCTCGACCGGCCCGCCCACTTACAGGTACACACCACCTGATACACTTGAGGCCAACTTTACCGACACCACACACACGCTTCGAACGAAAAAAAAATTATTTTTCCCAATATAGAATAGTGATTTGTAAACAATTCCTTTTTTAGGTCATATTTTTTTCTTTGAGTAATCATGGATATTAAAAACTTTTTTGATTAGACTAATAGTTTAAGAAATATATCGTAAAAACCATTTCAAACCCTATTTTCAAGATGGGACAAGGGTGGTGATCCCACAAATATGGTTTAAGCTACACATAAAAAATGCCTCCTCTAAAAAACACAGGGTAAGGCTTAAAAATTTAACATTTCAATGGACTTGCTTGTAGGCAATTGTGTAAATAATATGTTTTTACTTTTTTGTTCAATAAAATTAAAAAAAAATATCATTCACACGGTAAACATCAGAATAATTATTCAAACATGAACTAAAAATACATAAATAGACAGACAAATCTATCACTATTAAATCACAGAACATAAATCATTGTAATCATAAAGCTCAAAATAGAACTTTGAATAAAGCTCGTAAGGTAATGTTATCTTTGCGCGTATTTATAGACAACCGCAAGGAAACTCCGCAAATATAGACCATAAAGCGCTGAGCAGACGAAGGGCTATTTGTTCAATGGACAAAAAATGCTTCTGCAATGAATCCTGTACGTTCGTTGCCGTTTTGTTTTTAGGGTACCATAACCAAATTGCTAAAACCGAGCCTTTATAGATTCGCTCTGTCCGTCTGTCTGTCTGTCCGTATGTCACAGCCATTTTACGCTAAAACTGTTGGCATTACATATCTGAAACTATTATTGAAAAATTATGAAAAAATAAATAAAAACGGTTTTCTCTCCATATAACTGAGGGACTACGTGTATTACTCTGTGAGGTTTCTACCAAAATTATATCAACGTTTCATTTTCATACATTAAAATAAAAAAAAGAATTAAAAAAATGATATTTGCTTCTAAAGTCTCAAAAATGTGGTGCAAACAAAATAAATTAGATTAAAATTGGTTTAAACAAGGTTTGTTATAATTTTTTTCTAGTATGGGACTTTTTCATTAAACTACAAATATATTCTCGCGATTTAAGTGTAAATTTTTATTTAACTTGAATGTATCCTGTGTGTGCGAGTGTGACTCACACTTGGCCGGTTCTTTATACATTGGTTGACGTTCATTTGTTGTTGCAAAGTTTCCGCTTTTTATGGCTGAAAACATGGTTCTCCTTTTGACCTTTGTATTCCGGACCCGCGGTATCTCTTTCGAACACCCCACTACCCCGGAAGCTGCACCCTGCTGTTTTGATTTAAACCCAGATAAAAAATGCGAATGACAGATGATTGATGCAAATTATCCGCGTTTGGCGGGTTAGTCTGCTCAACGCCTAATATCAGACTAAGGTACGATCTATTTTTAGTCCTGTGTTAATGACATTCGTGAACTTAAACTCGTAACTATAGAACGGAGGCTATAAATTAATTGGAAGTTATCTAAACGGGCCTCGTGAGAAGATATTTATATAATTTAGATGATATTCAAATTACGTTATGTTACTGATGTATTTCATCACCACCTCTCTGAATACTACAATTGTCTTCTGTCTTCACTTATAAAAAACCGGCCAAGTGCGAGTCGGATTCGCGCACAAGGTGTAGACTAACTCTCACTGTTCATGAGATACAGCCTGAGATCGTCGGATAGACAGATGGACAGCGGAATCTTAGTAAAAGGGTCCCGTGGGTAAAAACCCAAAACAATAACACAAACTTTCATCAATGTTGCTTAATAAAAATGTCAACGATACTATTAAACAAACTTTATTTTATTTTAATATCCAATTTACTTAAGATTTCTTTCACACTATAACTTTACTCATAGTTGCTATAGTCTAAAAAATATATGACATACTATAAGCAAGATTATAAGACAGAATAATTATAATTATAACAAATCAAACTTAGGTACTTTGCAAAGCTGGGTTGTTAAACCTTGCTTGCAGTGTAGTCTGGACTACTTTATGCGGGACATGCGCTAAGCAACAAGCGACCCGACCAACTTAACGGTACTTCGCGATAAAACCTCCTAATGATTGCAAATTTATACAAAGTCCGGTTATACATTTGTTTACTTTGGATAATATATTTCGTTGTTTACATTTTGTGTCTAATTTCTGGTAATAAATTTTTTGTACCGTTTTTTTTGATCGGATATGTAAATTTTTAGACAGTTTTGCATTTTGATTAATAACACGGATTATGTATGTACCTACATATTGTTTTGCTCTTATCTTAATTTTTCGGGGACAGTATTTTTTTCATTTTACTAGTTCTCTATTCATTTTACAAGTTTTTGCCACAGAGTCTAGTTTTATTCTCAGTTAATGGCAATACGTTCGCTCCCTATTAGGTGCATGGGACGGAAGTATAACTGCCGTTAGTTTCAGTTCTACCTAACTCTTTGGAGTTAAACACTCAATGTGATCGCCGTGCTTTCGACCAGACCATGGCCCATTAAATAGAGCAAACTACATCTCTTTAGACGACTCAAGAACGCTACTGATGCCGCGATAAACGTTGTTTGTTAACCTTTCTATTGTCCCACTACCAGGCAAATGCCTCCTTTCTCTCCTTCAAAACATCTCGTGATATCTAACCATGTTACTAGAACTAAATCAGATAGTTCCACGTTCTTCTTCCATACTTATCTATAACTTCTGTTCTACCCTTTTTTTCGGATGTGAAATCACCAAATAACTTCCTCCTCTCTGGGCGGAGCGGGGGGGAGGGTCAGGCTTGTACTGACTAAAACCCACCCATGTTCTTTCTATTGCCCTTTATGTTCCGGGGCCGCGGTATCTCTTTCGAACAACCCGTAACCTCGGTTCTCTTCTATCCTAGCCATTACATCTTTCACACATCGTATTATACATAAGTATTAAGGCAAAATGTTAAGGAAAATATAAGGATGTTCACTTATCTATACAATATTACAATTTGCATTTCATAAGCCAGTTGGACTGGCTTGGCAATAGCCTTTTCCTTGAAGCAATATGTGTGTGACCCAGGAATTTGTATCGAAGAAGCTAAACCATAAACTCATATATCAAAACAAAACGTCTTCAATTCAAACCCATGGTTTGGGCAAATGGGTACCTATCTCGCCAGAAATATTTAAGTCCCATGTGATGGGGACGAGCTTATTGCCATCATCTCGGAACAGACCTAGATGGCCGTGACTCTTAACGAGCAGTTCCTAATAGAAAATCCAGATAGGAAGCCGGCAGTATCGTCACATTTTTTATGTTTTCCTCGTTGTTTGTTTTTTTATTTATTGTATATGTGTATCTATACTTTTATATATATTTATAGTATTTTGTTTTATATTTATAGTATTTTATATATCCATATAGTATTTTTTTCCGATTTACACCTACCACTGATTGTCTCTGCATCACCCCAAAGGTTGTATGGTAGAAAATGCCTATGGCATGAAGTCCGCCCCTGTACTTTGTGATTGAAATGTTAAATAAATAAATACCATCTGGCCTGGCCTGAAGATTACAAGACCTAAAAGTTAGAACGTAAGCTTTTATAACAAGTTGCCAAAGTCCGTTTAAAACTTGACCGATGGAAAGTTTCAAAGCTACACCAAACGTGTCCTTATAAAAAAATACCTGGCGCCCGCTGCTCTGCCCGCATGATAATCGAAAAAAAAGTATGCTACGTGTAATTCCAGACTATAATCTACCTCTTTGCCAAATTTCATCATGATCCGTTTAGCTATTTTGATCTGAAAGAGTAAGAAACATCCAAACATCCTCACAAAAATTCGCATTTATAATTTTAGTAGGATAATAAAAATATGTAATATAGTTGGACTTACTGCAAAATTAAGGACTACATTGAATATAAGAAGTTAGCTTTAATTCATTCTTCGGTTCCCTGGCTGCTCATCACAAAAATACGTGAATCTCTTCCTCCTTTACTGACTGCTTCACAGAAGGAGGTGACAGTACCTACCCTATGGAGGCAAAAACATGGAGTTTTCTGCCGGTTATTCTCCATAGAAAACGACCATCCCAACCCGAACCTTTTCTCGATGATGTGAAATAAAATATTTAGGTATTTTAAATACGAATTTGAGTGCAGGTCCATGTTCTTAGAAATCAGAAACTATAAGACATCCAGGATCAACACTTCAACGTGCCAAAGAAGTCTCACAAGACAAACACAACCTTAGCTCACAGACTATAATAAATTCCTCTTATAATAATAGTAAATATTGTCATTAACGTATTAAACTTAACAAAATCCGGCTGCGCAGGCGGCGCGTGGTTGCTGACGTCATCATCGGATAGCGTCGGGCCGCGTCCATATTATGAATGAACGCGTCGCGTCGGATGCGACCCCCGACCTCCGATAAGGCTGTGACGTCGCCTCAGTAGACCTCACTTATTGATAATGTACACTTGTGGGCTTGGGAGACGGAGCGGAGAGTTTTTAATTTGTGGGTCGATGATGGTGGACTGACTTGTAAACAAGTTCCCGACGCCAGACGTGCTCTATAGGGTTTTTTTTGTTGGGGTGGGAAATCATCAAATAACTTCCCCCGCTGTGGGTGGAGCGTCAGACTTGTACTGACTAAAACGTACCCATGTTCCTTCCATTGCCCTTTATGTTCCGCGGGGCCGCGGTCTCTTTCGAACAACCCGCAACCCCGGCAGGCCCCTCTGCTTTGCTGACCTCTCTTTGAGGCGCGCGTGGAACACTAACGCGCCCTCGACATGGCCTGTCGTCAAAAGACGGACGGACGCTGAGCTACCCATTGCTCACCGTCCACAGGTGATCAATGGATAGCTCACCTTTAGGCTCAAATAAAGAGTGTATCTTGTAATAGTCATAACTGTGTGAAGGATGATATGGCTAGTAAAGAGAGGCACCTTGAGATGATGAGAAATAGACAAGTCTGGAAGAAGAAGACAGGATGATGGAATGATTACGAAGAGTCGTCATAACTACAAACTTCTTACCAACTTTGTTACCGATATAAAGTTTTAGAACAGTATCCTGAGTTTCCCTACACCGGTACAAATGTTACATGATTAGAGCAGTCAGGGGTTGAAAGAGATACCGCGGCGCCGGAACACAGAGGTCAAAAGAAGAAACATGGATGGTTGGAAAAAAATGCGTTATAGTAGTTAGCCCTGCGTTCGGATGCTGTCAGGTGTAATAATTAGCATATTTTAAATCACCGCCACCCTGTAGTTTTTGCCCTTGCGCCTTATTTATTGTAATAGCATAGCTAAGTTTTCCCTCTTTCTCCCTATAAAATAGCCTATGTTTGTCTCTGCACTAAATGGTCCGAACAATCTCTGCACCAAAATTCATCAAAATCGATTTAGACATTTACGTGATAGACGTAACAAACAAACTCACTTTCGCTTTTATAATATTAGTAAGGATTTTAAAGATACACCTCACACTTCCTTCGCTATTCTCAAGTCTTCTTCTTTCTCTTAATTCTTAATTTAAATCGACCTGAGTTTTAGAACGTTATGGCCAACCAGCCAGCATTCGGTTTTGGTTAAGGTATAAAACCTCTAACATTACCTACTAAAAAACGTGATACCAACACAAATAAAAAGTCTTTTTCCAGCTTTTGTGTAGAGTGACTTAGTTTGAAGTACCTACAGAATGCTGGGTTGACGGCGCCGTGAAGGGCCCGTTTACACTTTGTTTGAATATATCTACTAGTTTGTATCACTTGCGTAAACCCTAGGTCTTCAAGGAAATTGCATCATAAAAAAACCTGAACAATAGATGGTTTTTTGCAAAATTTCTCAGTTTGTTGCATGCAGAGGAATTAACCTGCGCAATAAGTGCTTAGGATTAAAGTCTTATTTCGTAATCATGTAGAAGTGGGTTAGATTCGATTTTTCCCAAATACTTATATTGGTTTCATTGTATATTGTTGCTTCCATGAAGACTGCTTTTACATGAAGTGACTGCTTTTCCGACCTCTTCAACCCAATTAGTTCTGGGTAATATAACATTTGGTAAGACTACAGGTATTTTTTGTTTTATTGTTACTACAAAACATAAGTACATAGGTATATTATTTAAATGACACTGAACCCCACACTTGGATACCCTGTGTCGTGGGATTCAGTCTCTTTCGTCTCTAGTAGAACAATATACAATCGTTTTTTTTTTCTTTTAATTATGTTTTCCTAATAAGATATTTTAAACTTAATAAAAATAAAATAAAAATAATTAAATACTGGTTGACAGACTTTCGGGAAACTGACTATCTGTATCCACTGTCAAAGATCTACAAATGACAGCCAGGAGCAACAGCTTAACGCGCTTTCTGAAGCACGGAGAAAACTCGGTCTTTAACGGTTGGTCACTCATCCACAGACCAACCTACGCAAAAGCGGCTTAACCTAAAGACCTAACCTAACACAGCCTGCGGATACAATAATACAATATTTGCGGCCATCGCATACAGGTTTTAATGCAACTTGATTTGATGGAACCCTTGGTTCGCAAGTCCGACTCTCACTTGGCAGGTTTTTAAGTTCATACTGACTTCATCATGACCGATTTCTTATATGTTAGTGTTGACTATAACGCTATCTCCAATAACACAGTCAATGGCTATGATTGTACACAATCCTTACTTAATGTTATTAAAGCGAAAGTGAGTTTGTTGGTTTGTTTGTTACATCTTCACGCCTTAATGCCTAAACCGATTTTGATGATTTTTTTTACAAAGATAGTTGAGACCCTGGAGACGGACATAAACATTTTTTTAAAGTGTGAATGAAGGAGTTAGAGGGAAAAAAGGGAAAACTTAGCTTTGCTACTACAATAATTAAGGGGCAAGGGCAAAAACTATCGGGCGGCAGGTACCTGCAAATCAGGAAAGCTGAACTGTGTTACCCCGAATTTAACGCGAGCGAAGCCGCGGGCGAAAGCTAGTTATAAATGATAAATGATAAATGATAAATGATGTTTATTTTGCAAGTAGGTTTTCACAAACACTTTTACACGTCTTTTTTTTTAAAACTAGATGAGGCCGGTGTTTCGTACCCGACTACTCTGAGAAGAAACAGCCGAAACAAACTCAGAGGTCATAGTCTCTTTTAAAGTCCAGACAAAAAAAATCTTGGTCAACTTACATGAGGACTATGCAGATTAGTGTCTGAAGTGGTCTTTTTAAGAAAGCACCACACAGATTGAGTGGACCTGTCCAGTCAGTGCAAGCATTTGTCAGTTATCGTGTAGCTCGACTCATAACCCAAGGAGCTCAACGAAACGACGAACAATACCAAAAAAAGGACATTAGCGTAGGTCACTAAATACTCAACTGCCAGAATCGTCAAAAGCAAAAAAAGGTAAATAAAAGTTATGATCCACATGGTCCTCACATTCACAATAAACAACTACTTAGAGACTAGAAAATATTTACAAAATTAAATTAATGAGATCATAATGAAATCATAACATGTCACAATAAAAAAAAAAAAAAGTAAAATCAAATAAATAATAAAATAGGTATAAAACAAAGTAAATATTAATGTCAAATCATTAAATGTCAGTGTATAAAATAAAGGAATGAACAATAAATAAATGAAACAAAGAAAAATTTTGACACTCACTGAGTAAATTAAATTGGAGCAGCTTAATCCCAAGCCTTTTTATCTTCAAGGTAAAAATTAATATTATAGTAAGCTTTAAGAGTTAACTTACGTTTTACAAAAACTTTAAATTTATTGAGGCTTAGTGTTTGAACGTCGTTTGGGAGTTTGTTATAAAAACGTATACATTGACATGTGAACGTGCCCCCTATTTTTTTTAGCCTCGTTGACGGAACGACAAATTTGTGTTTGTTCCTCGTATTTATGTTGTGGATATCACTGTATTTTTTAAACAATTTTATATTTTTATGCGCGTACAAAAGGTTTTCGTAAATAAACTGAGAGGGCACAGTAAGTATATTAATTTCTTTAAATTTTTCTCTGAGGGAGTGTCTGGGACTTAATTTATACATTGAACGAATTGCCCTTTTTTGCAAAATAAAAATAGTCTGAATATCGGCGGCATGACCCCACAAGAGAATACCATACGACATCACACTCTGGAAATAACTAAAATAAACTAAACGGGCTGTCTCTAAATCAGTTAAATCACGAATTTTTCTAACGGCGTATGCTGCAGAGCTTAGTTTTTTTGACAACTTATCTATATGAGGGCCCCACTGAAGCTTAGCATCCAAGGTTAAGCCTAAGAACACTGTGTTATCTTCCGGTTTCAACTCTTCATCCTTGATTAGTACACTGGTTTCCACTTGTTTTACATGAGGTAACGTAAACTTAATGCATTTGGTCTTTTTCTCATTTAGAAGTAAGTTATTAACATTAAACCAATTAACGACCTTTGCTAGAGCGCTATTAACATCGTCAGTAGCTAGCTGCTGACGTTTTAGTTTAAATAAAAGAGAAGTGTCGTCTGCAAACAACACTACATCATGATTATCCTTTATGAGGTAAGGCAAGTCATTTATATAAATAAGAAACAAAAAAGGGCCAAGAATTGAGCCTTGTGGTACTCCCATTCTTACTACAGATCCGGGAGATCTTTTCCCGTTAACATCAACTCTCTGAATTCTACCACTCAAATATGACGTAAGAAGATTCAGAGAGGCGTTCCGGATTCCGTAGTGGTGTAGTTTCCTGATTAATGTTTTATGGAAAACGCAATCGAAAGCCTTGGATAAATCACAAAAAATGCCCAAAGCATCGCATTTATCTTCCCAGGCATTATATATGTGTCCTAAAAGTTCAACACCGGCATCAGTAGTTGAACGACCCTTTGTAAAACCGAACTGTTTGTTATGCAATAACTTATGTTTATTAAAAAATCTTTGCAGTTGCTCTAAAATTATTTTTTCAAAAATTTTACTAAATGTTGGTAGCACTGAAATTGGTCTATAGTTAGTTGGGTCTAATGTACTACCCGATTTAAACAATGGTATTATTTTACTATTTTTCATTAGATCAGGAAACTCACCACGGTCAATACAATCATTAAATATAACAGCTAATGAAGGAGCTACAATGGTTATAATGGACTTAGCAACGTCCACAGAATGACCCCATAGATCAGCGGTCTTCTTAACATTTAACATATGAAAAGTTTTAATTATATCATTACAATTGACATATTGAAAATTAAATTCGGAATCATGGAATGGAACGTTTTCTTTTAGTAAAGCATCTGCAGCAGCAGGTGACGAGTCTAGCGATTTAGTAGTCGATACAGGAATATCCGCAAAGAAATTTTCAAAGGCTGTAGCAACTTGAATATCTGATTTTATAATATTATCGTCGATAGCAAGGCTGTAGTCACTATTTCGCTTGCAAGACCTTCCTGCTTCGCTATTAATAATGTTCCAAGTGGTTTTAATTACGTTACTACTATTTTTAATTTTTGAACTCAAATAACGTGACTTAGCTATAGTACAAACTTTTTTAAAAACTTTAGAATAATTCTTAACATACAAATTAAATTCTACAGTATTAATACAAATTCGCTCTTCATACAGCTCATATAGCCGTTTTCTACTTTTATGAATACCAATGGTGGCCCAGTCATTGAAAGAAGCGTTATTATTAACCGAAATAGTCTTAGGAACAAAAGTGGTATTAAATTGTGTGCAATACATACTAAAAAAATTGTTATATTGTTGATTGGGGTCATCATTAGTTGACAAAAGTGGTAATTTAGTCGAGAGTTTAATTTTAAAAGTTTCTAGGCGACTTTTAGTTTTTGGGTTAACAATGATATCCTTTTTAGCTACTTTTTTTATAACATTTGGAATTGTGATCAGTTGCCCACAATGATCTGAATCTAATAAGTTAATAATTACTTTGTGGGTTGGTATAACATCTGTATAAATATTATCTAGGCAAGTGGCACTAGTCTGGGTTATTCTAGTGGGCTCCAAAAATTTGTTTTTAAGATTGTATGACTGAAACAGGCTTATAATTTTAGTACTCAACCCAGATTTTTCTAACAAATTAATATTAAAATCACCACAAGTGATTATAGATTTCTTTGTGGTACAAATTTTATGCAACACTTCATCCATTATCTTTTCAAAACAATCATACAAACCTGAAGGGGGTCTATACACACTTAATATGATAAACTGCTCCAATTCTATACAGGCTATTTCAATTGTTCTCTCAACAGACATGCTTACTTACTTAGTTATCAATAAAATATTAGCGCCTACTATAAATTCCATCCGGGTATTATAATAGTTGCATCTTGTGCGGTCTCAGCCTTAAGGAAAACCGTTCTCACACAACGCAATCACGCTATTGTGTGTCTAATTATATTATTTGACATCGTTTCATTGCATGATGTTGATGCTTCAGCCTGTGAAGGTCATGGACTGGTTGTGTTAGCACATCATAGTGCATTTAAAGTAGATGCATCGTTAAGCCCATTGAGGGACACGTCTCTTTTGCTATCCTTATGGACGGAAGTGAAGCTGGGTAGTTCGTTCCACTTGTTCTTCAAAACTTGACGAAGGCGGGCGCTTTGGGGGACTATCATAATATATTGGCGTTTTATTTAATACTAGCTTTTGCCCGCGGCTTCACTAGCGTTAAATTCGGGGTAACGCTGTTCGATTTTCCTGATTTACAGTTACCTGCTACCTGTAGTTTTTGCCCTTGAGCTTTATTGATTGTAATAGCAATGCTAATTTTTCCCTTTTCTTCCCTCTTTCTCCCTCATATCTCATTTTTTTTAAATAGCCTATGTCCGTCTCCAGGGTCCTAACTATCTCTCTATCAAAATTCATCAAAATCGGTTTAGCCATGTAGGCGTGAAGACGCAACAAACAAACAAACTCATTTTTGCTTTTATAATATTATAAATAAGGATTAGCCTCATTTGATTTGGAACTTAGACTCTACCAGATGCGATAATAGTCCAATGTCTGACCGGTACACCTCAGTCAGGCTCGTTGACAGACAACAATAAGCTTAAACCATGTAGCTCAAGATAGAGGTCTAGTTATTTTAGGTAACCACGACATGGTTTATGCAAAAAGTTACAAAGTTTCTTGAGCAATTCTCAAAAGAAACTCCAAGTCTGGATGTGCTCGGTAAATAATCCCACCCGATTTTAAGTGGCTGATAGAGTAATTTCCGTTAAAACAACAAAGCCATTGTAATAAATCCCAGAGAAAAGATATTATGGACCTTCAGGGAATTCCAAAATCAGAATTCACTTATATGATACTATTTGGGATCCCTTCCAGAATAAAGCAACTTTGATTACACTTCAACCAACTTGTGTAAACAAGAAAACACCATCATCATGAGCCTAGCCTTTCCCCAACTGTTCGGGTCGGCTTCCAGTCTAGTAGATATCGTACATGAAGCGACTGCCTTTTCGACCTCCATAACCCGGTGGTCACAAGTTCGGGTCACTGACTGCCTGTAACGACTGTCAAATATCTAGAATTGCCAGTGGGGAACTTCGAAGGATGGATGAAATTCTGTATGTTACGGGTGGCCCTTATAGAAGTACTAACCCCGGCAATCATGGCTTAACCTGAAGACGGACTGGGGCGGGTAGATTTAGGAGACACAAAAAGAACTGAAAAATAAATGTACCAAGTTTGACAAAACAATTCTGGTGTTAACAACTAACACCACCTTGAACTGCACACATAAAGTGGTCATACAATAATGGCAGAAATAGGTGACATCGTCAAGGTGACGTCCCAGAAAAAGTTCTGATTACTGATAACACTAAAAATAAACCCAATGTCGAAAGCAGTACGAGTTTGGCGCCTTACTAATCAGCTCAATCACGCCCAATTGGATCCAATCGAGCTTCGATTTGCGTCAAGCGACCACCAATCACTTATATGAACATCAATAGTTTTACTGAGAACTGTTTTTTTTACGTCTACAAATAAATTGTTGCGGACTTTGTATTGGGCTGAAATTGGTTGGCGCCAGACATGAATTTACCAAAGGCATTGTCCGCTAAAAGAGGCATCATCAACGAAGTGATCCATCATAGATCTAAAGTCACTTACATTGCTCGCAAAATCAGTCTGATGAAATAGACGTGGGTCGGTCTTTCTTTTTCGTGTGGTTAGTGCTTTACTTGGTGTCAATTTTTATAGCATGCATGAGCCTTTGACTAAGCTTAACATGCCGTGGAGAAATATCTCTCAGGCATGATGGTTTCCTCGCGATGTTTTACATCACAAAAGCAAGTGATAATTAAACAATACGCACAAGAATCCGAATAATCAGAGGTGCGTGACTTGGGTTCCTACTCGAAACCTATGCTTTGGCCTATGCTATTGTAGTGGAATATGATGTCTCCAGATGGGGATTGGTAGACCAGATAGTTGATAGAGTGGAGACCACGTAGTGTGGGAAGACCTGCTACACGATGGACCGCCGATTTATAGGAGTGTCTGTGGATGCAGGCTGCCCAGGTACGGTGACGGTTGGCGTTCTTTCAAGGAGCCCTACGTTTAGCAGTGAAGCTGATATAATGATCATCTGCCTAGCCTTTTCCCTACAATGAATTGTGAATCTGTGTGTCTGTCTGTAGCTCTTTTGCGGATGACCGCCCGTCTTAAAATCAAAAGTCATTTATTCAATTTATGTTGATGATCTGAACTTTTTGAACGTCAGTTATACAAGACAGTCCCACAAAACGCCCACCTTTTGCCATTTCCTAGTGTTTTAGCTATGGTGGAACAAACTCCCCAGCAACACAAATCTCTGGTAGGTTTGAATAACCAGATTTTACATAATAATTTCCAAATTGCACATTACAATTATGAAAGACCACATTTGATTGTATCGCCCAATAAACGCTAGCAAATACAAATATTTTTATTTGTTGAACATAGGTGAGTCAGATAGGCAGTCGCTCCATGTAAAATACTGATATTCAGCTGCATCCGGTTAGACTGGAAGCCGACCCCAACATAGTTGGGAAAAGGCTAGGCAGATGATGATGATGATGAACATAGGTGAGTTAGGTACATTTGTTGTTATTATTAATGAACGCTATGTCTAGCCGTGATCAACGTACAAATATTTTTGGTAGCATGCTGATTTGAACAAATTATTAAATTGTATAAAATTAAGAAATAATTATAAACAAGAAAAAAACGTTATTATAGCGCTTTATTGAGGATGGTCGGGTATTTATTCCTTCTCAAATCTTCTTCTAAGGATTTGTTCACAAAACTGCTATGCGATGTCGCATCGTAAAAATTTACGAGCTCGCACGACGCATCGCAAGAATTTGTGAATAGATTCGCATTTTCTTTTTCCAATTTCGCCTGAGCAATAACAGAAGAGCGCACTTCTTTTTACGATCCATGTCAAGACCTAGTTTACAAGATACGTTCAGTACGATTGACGGTTGTCGAAGAGACGGTCATCCGAATAATTAAAGGGAGACGCCTTGCCAAACGAAAGGAAGAAACGGAGTTTTCATCGTTGCGAATTCGCATCGCACCGATTCGCAGTTTTGTGTACAAGCCTACCTTGACCTTTTAGGAGTCTGTCTTCTGTTATTTTGGCAGTGTTCATTCTCAGCCTTATTTGAATAATAAATTATTGATTTATTTTGATACACCATTCATCAAATTACGAGTTAAACTGGGTTTGTGACGGCTTGATGGCAATCACTGCTTATTACATGAGCCATAATTATAACTGGCGAATAGGTTTACTTTAAGGTACAGATTTGCCTATCCTTTTGGAAATTACAGACGTGGAGTTAAGTTAGGTTTCGCCAAATATTCATAAATATTTCCTAGAACCATATATTTCCACGTGATTATTCACGTGGAAATATATGGTTCTAGGAAATATTTAAATATCCGGGAGAACTTTCAAATTAAGCTCTATAAATTGGTATATTGGGGATATGGTCCCAACTTTGTTTGTAGGTTTGCAGTCTGAAGTTAATGAATGAAATAACGAATAAAACGGCACTTTAACTTGAGTTAGGTAGGCGTCCCCTTCATTCCCCTGCTTATTTTTTAACTACAGATGAATTAACGTTTAATTCAACCACACAAGCACTAACAACGCTTCTGTCACTCTATTGTAGTTAGACCGGTTTTCATAATTATGGTCGGATTAACCGCTTCGTTAATTCTGTTAAAAATAACTTTTTTTCATAAAAAAAAAACAGATTATTTTTTCTAAGAAGGTAACACAGCATTTCTGCATGAAGTTGATTTTTGTCTGTCTGAATGCCGCCATTTTTTTTTCAATATAGCAGATACGCATAGAACCTGTATCAATCAAAAACTGGTATTGATCTACAAGTATAGCTACACAATTTTCTATTATAATGCGTTACGTTCCGAAATACAAAGTCAAGATTTGAAAATAGAATAAATTGGCCAAAACAATCCAACCTCTTTTCCGGTAACTGTTATCGGTTTGGATTTCCCCACTTTGAAATTGTTATACCATATTCAAGTATTATTTAATATGGAGTATTTCTTTTCGTTTACTAGCTTTTGCTTTTCGCTCGCGTTTGATTCGGGGTAACACAGTTTCCCTTTCATGATTTGCAGGTACCTGCTACGTGGAGATTTTGCCCTTGCGCCTTATAGATTTGTAATAGCAAAGCTAAGTTTTCCCTTTTCTGACCTCTTTCTCCCCCTCAAATCCCACTTTTTTTGCCTATGTCCGTCTCCTTGGCTCCCACTATCTTTGTACCACAATTCATCAAAATCGGTTTAGCCATTAAAGCGTGAAGAGCAAACAAACGAACAAACTCACTTTCGCTTTTATAATAATAGTAAGGATATACTATACATATAATTTTACATTTTTAAATATTACTTAATAAAACCTTTTTATATATATATTTTTTTTTATTAAAAAATAGTAGCCCACCGGTATCGGGAACAGGGTCCAAGCTACCGGCGGTCAGGGCTCCAGAGAAAAGAACCTCCTAACAATACGAGCCGTGTCAAACAGTACCGCTGTCTGTATCAAGCCCTTGATCCAAGTGCCTAACGAAAGCCTCCTCAGGTGTTGGTCGAGGCTCTTGACAATTAAGCCATGTTATTGTTATTATTACAATTATTGTTTTTATAAAAATATAAACGATACATCCTAAGTCAAATGATCCAAAGCACTCTGGTTGGGTAAAGTGTCGTTGGGTTTTCCCATCAGGCTTTTCCCAGTAGCATTCCAGAGACTGTATATGCTCGGTTGATAAAATCCTTACTAATATTATAAAAGCGAAAGTGAGTTTGTTTGTTTGTTACCTCTTCACGCTTTAATGGCTGAACCGATTTTAATGAATTTTGGTACAGAGATAGTTGGGAACCAGGAGACGGACATACTTAGGCATTTTCAAAAAAAGTGGGATGTGAGGGAGAAAGAGGAAAAAAAGGGAAAACTTAGCGTTGCTATTACAAATCAATAAGGCGCAAGGGGAACTGTGTTGCCCCAAATTTAACGCGAGCAAAGCCGCGGCCAAAGCTAGTATTTACATAATTAATAGTTCGTCTCTACCTCAAGGAACTTAAATATAAAAGGAAAATGTAAAGTATGGAAGATGAAGAAAAGCTGCCCCGATCCCAAATAAATTGGTAAATGGACAAGGTTATAATGACACCTCTACGTAAATCTTAAGGCAATCGTGATCCGGGGTTGAGGGTTGTTCGAAAGAGATGCCGCGGCCCCGGAACGTAAAGGGCAATAGAAGGAACATGGGTTCGTTTTAATCAGTACAAGTCTGACACTCCTCCCCGCTCCGCCCAGAGCGGGGGAAGTTATTTGATAATTTCCCACCCCCAAAAAAAAGTCAATCGTGATGTTTAGTTAAGTTTATTACAATAGCGGTTTCCTTTAACACAATAGTCCGAAAAACAATGAATAAGCCCGGAATTCCACTGAAACCGCGATATCGCAGTTTTTATCGGAACTAAAGCGCTCCTGTCCGTATTGGATTGTCGTATCTCACAAATAGAGTAGAATGGGATGATTTATTTACACGACTGTTTATATGATATAATTGTATGAATGAGTAATTATACAAAAACACCAACTGTTCCTGTAGTGACCCTATTACAGACAGATATTGTAGAAGACAACAAAGCGAACCAGAGCGTAGCTCCTAATGTTCTAAAGCCTACTTATTGAGAATATTGATTGCCAATAAACTATCATGAAGGCCGAAATGTTTCAAGTTTAGCACGGAAATTAAAGAAGTGTTCAGGTTCACATTAAATTAGGTACAACGATTTCGTACCCTCTGACACGACCTATGACACAGACCACAATTAAAACCATTTGTAATCAAATAAAGAAAGATAAACACTAGAAATGGGGACCTAAAAAAGTAGATTTAAAAATTGGAAAAGCGTTTTTGACTTTTTGGTGGTCCACGGGTTGCACTTACCCAAACCATCGCAGCACCTCGCGAAGCACACGACCAAACAAACAAATATCGAGCACTTCATCGCACTATTAGACACAACACTAAATGTAATTATCCGCCAGACACGCGACCGCCTCCCGCCGACTCCAAGATACAACTGATATTCCTTCGCGTACAATTCAAATGATATACTCCTGCGCAACATTAAATTTACCGTTCGATTTATGAATTTTTTCGCCCCACCCCTCGTTACTTCCTCTGTATAAGGGCGATACTGAAGCCAACGTTTTTTTATCATGAGCAAAGTTAGCTTTGCATTTATTATCAATAATTGTGATTATTTTTAATAGGTTCTAAATACGGTAGAGTTTGTGAATTGAAGTGGTCCGTTGTTTGACCGGCGCGGGCGCAGGCTCGCTCCCCCTGACCTCTTGGCAAATAGTCGTGTCTGATGATAAAGTTATAGTTTGTGTATTCGTCGAAATATTGTGATTAATTGCATTTTTGTGATCACGTGTGTACTCCGGGTCTCCGCTGGTAAACACTATTGATTCGTTCGGAGTCCGATACGTTATTTTGTAGTTGATTACGGAATTACGTATTTTGTATTACATCATAAGTATTTCTGTTATTATTTTCCGGTTAATCAGTGTTGTTTATTGAGATTCGGACTGTGATCTCTGATGATGCGTTTGATTAAAAATGTTTTTTTTTCTCGATGTGTGTCATGTCCCCATTGTTTTGGCTATATGATGAGACAAGCTATGCCCCGAGGTTCTTTTCGCCGCGCAACCTTCAAGAATTGGGCTATGTAATGCAAAAATATATATTTTGATTCCGCCTAACAACTTCTACAGCTTCATTACAATCATCTGTTAGTAATATAAATACGAATATCTTAGCTTGTTGATGGTAATCTAAATTGTGTCGGCCAAGGGGGTTTAAAATCACAGCTTTAGCAGATTAAGATTCTGCTAAATACTGCTGATAGTTGAATAATATGAATTACGTTACCATTAGTAAAATGCTCACTTGACTTTTCACAATATTAACTGCGTCTGTGACCATTTTAAAAATTTAATGTAATTCATATTAGTATCAGATAGGCAGTCTCTCCATGTAAAATACTGGTATTCAGCTGCATCCGGTAAGACTGGCAGCCGACCCCAACATAGTTGGGAAAAGGCTAGGCTGATGAATGTAATTCATATCACCATGATTCCGCTAAAGCAGCTATTTTAGACCCCCAGAACTGTGCCACGAGTTTGGCGTCTTCAGTAGCGTCCATCAGTGACGAAAACCAAACCTTGCCGTCCCACAATATCAGAATCTAAGAAACGTACACAGATTAAACAATGTGAACAAAGATCAAAGTTTGCCAGCCGAACCTTAATCCTCCTCAATGGGAAATCATCAAATAACTTCCCCTGCTCTGAGAGGAGCGGAGGCGAGTTTCAGACTTGTACTGACTAAAACCAACCCGTAAATTGATGTGCCGGGCCGCGGTATCTCTTTCGAACAACCCGCAACCCGGCAGGCGTTGGCCCTGGCAGGGCCCTCTGCTTTGCTGACATCTCTTTGAGGCGCGCGTGGAACACTAACGCGCCGAGCGGGGGAAGTCATTGGATGAATTCCCACACGAAAAAAAAAGCCCTTAATTCAGCTGCCTAACGAGAGCCTCCTCAGGTGTTGGTCGAGGCTCTTGGCAATTAAGCCATTGGCTGTAACGACTATGGATAAAATAATCGCTGAGTCCACATGCCACATGTCCACAACCTCGCGAGCCAAGTCAATATGCTTGATTTGCTTACCTTAGTCACCGGTACCACTTTCAGAATTTCCCTTATATTCCTATTTTTTTCCTTTTCTATCCAGTGAGTAGCTTCATATATCCCTTTTGTGGCCCACCATTTTGACCCACAGACCTATCACCTCCATGTTCATTTAGGTAATACTTTTATCTGTGAGTTGAAATTCGTGCCCTTCAGATCAGTTAATTTTCAGCGCACATCTTTTCTTTCTTTTATCACCCTTTCCATCAACCCTTTTCATAAAATAAACAAGTATTATAATCTCACACGATCGCTCCTAATTTTCTTAGTTTTTTTCTAAAATGTAATTCAGTATGTATCAGCTTCTCTAGTAGAACCTAAAGTTTCATATGAAGATACTACATTTAAGGCAATGATAGGGATGATAATTATTTATTACTTTTTTCTTCCCAATGTATAAAAATAAATATAAATAAATACCTATATAAAAATAAAAATTGGGCTCATTTATATAAACAGCTTAAACTGACTGACAAAAGAAACATTACCATAAATCTAACATCTGAATTCCTAATGTCCACCATATTGGATATGGAGTAAAAGCTTTTTAAAATATTCGAATAAAAGGCAAAGGTATCAGCGAAATGCCTCCGCGAGCCTATCACAAAATCTGCCCGTTCGCATACCGGACCCGCGTCAAAGGCTCCGCTATAACTTTATGGTCTTTTTACGACTACAAACTCTTGTTCTCTTTGGTATGTTGCGTTTAAATTTAGAATTCGCATTTTCCGATGCTTTTAAGGCGGTCGGATACATGGCAGAATGAGATAGCTGGGTTTGAAATATGAGGAAATTAGAATTCAATAGTTATCTACCTACAAGATGGAAGAAATTATATTTAAATAGAGAATGCAAAATGTTATCGCTTTTCTATTTACAGAAATGCGACATAGGGCAATATAATTTGAACTAGCTTATGCGCGCGGCTTTGCTTGGGTAGAGTATGATAATTGTGTAATAATGTTGTAGTTACTATACTTTAAATTATTATTGATCACTAATAATTTAAACCGTTTAAACAAAAATAATGATTTAACGAAACTTTATAAACGAAAATAATCATTTTTTTTTTATTTATTTGTTTAGTTTGATGTACAGTTTATACGGTTTCTATATAATATTTAGTTCACAAGGGTCCCGTACATACGTTGTAATTCTATTCATTGTAATCTGAAATTTAATCTGAAGCTGAAACACAGGTTTCTCCTAGTTCGACTACAGATGCAAAAACTTTTGTGTACAAATTTTGTTTTACTGAAGAATCTTTCTCGAACACTTTGAATTGCGTTTGTAAAATATAATAAACTAGGTTTTGCCCGCCGCTTTTCTCGTGTTAAATTTAGGGTAACACAGTTCCCCTTTCCTGATTTGCAGGTACCTGCTACCTGTAGTTTTTGGCCTTGCGCCTTATTGATTGTAATAGCAAAGCTAAGTTTTCCTTTTTCTTCCCTCTTTCTCCCTCACTTCTCACTTTAAAAAAATAGCCTATGGCCGTCTCCTGGGTCCCAACTATACCTAAAATTCGTCAAAATCGGTTTATCCATTTAGGGGTGAATTTCGACGTGAAGACGTAACAAACAAAGTCAGGTTCGCTTTTATAATATTAGTAAGGATAATACTCCTTGTCCTTGACAAATAAGGTTTTGTAGAATGAAAGTTTTCCAACACACAGTTACAGACGGATGTAGCTAACTGCTCGTTAAGTATACACTACTCTCAATACTATTGACTCGGTTATAAGACACACGACACTTTAAATAAGTATTCATCTCACTGTTCGCGCAAATATTGAGGAGACGTAGGTACGTTCATTTCTCTTTACCACTTTACTTGTTCTTATTTCTAGTTTAATGGTTAGTTTAGTAACCAGGTTAAGTGGTTTGTTTCTAAATAACTGCCAGACGGGTTGATCTTTCAGGTTAAGCCGCGCTTGACGAGGAAGTGCGGCTTAAGGCGCTGTACGAAGCAGACATTATGTAAAACGTCTAGATTTTCGTCGCAAAGTTAGCCGTATCTGTCCATACCACAAGCCAAAAAAATACAGTGTATAGTCAAATACATAAAGAAAACATTTCAAACAGTTCACAAAAGTGGTCAATATCTACTGCGAAAAAAAAATGTTAAATCTATAATAAAGGAAATTTTATAGACCAAAGACATATAAAAGTTTTTAAACACGGAACTGTATTTTTTTAAATATTCAATTAAAACTGCAAAATGACTTACATTTTGGCGGACATGATATTCAAATAAAATCAAACGCCGAAATATTTTCGACCTTATTTCTATTCTTTCAATGCACTTGTCGTGTACTTGTGTCAGACCACGCCCAGTATGCAGCTAGTCTCACTTCCGCGAAAACCTAAAGATTAGCCTCTTACCGCGCCTTAACCTGAAAGATTGACCCGCAGCCGCTGTGTGGCCAAAGTTTTTACTAGTCGCAAAAATTTGCCGGGGTAATTAAATCTCAGTTGCCACCCACGGCTTATGTGAATTAATTATTTTATTTTTGAATTATCTTTAATATGAACACGTTTAACGTGCACGTCTTACTACATCGTTCTCACATAGGTAATGTACCATCTCAACATGAATGATGCAACCAAAGTTTAGTAACAATATTCGGATTTGAAATAGGTTTTTGCCCATTCTTCTCTATATAGATCTACGCTTTGGAATCGTTAACTAGGTACAGTACTTTCATAAGTTATTATGTGTAGATGTTATTGATTATTGTCAATGTTTCGACATTTCAAAAGTGCTAGTAACTGACCTAATTATAATAAATGCTTTTTTGACAGTCGTTACTAGTAGCCAGAAGCCTAAAAGTCTGATAACCAGTCTTACCTAAGGGTCACGTATTATCCAGATCCTGGGATATGGAACTACTAAAATTTAGCAGCTTCTGTTAACACAAGAAATTGATGCCAACAAAGTTGGGAAAACGATTCGTATTGATGAAGAACTTAACGTGAGACAAAATGTGTACCTTTTTTTATAAATTTTGAATAGAGAATCTTACGTTCTGAGAATTTTCAAAATGTCATTACCACAACTTTTTTTTATTAATATTTGTCGTTTTGCGTATCGAATGTTCTGCATCAAAAACGAATATCGATTAATTCCGTTTTTTTTTTTTTTTATTTATTATTGATAGGCTCGCGTTTGACCACTATCTCACCTGATGGTAAGTGATGATGTGGTCGACGATGAAGCACGCTTTTTAAACTCGCTTAACATTTGGTAAGTTTATTTGTTTATAGGTAACACACACAGATCATGAAAACTTAAATCATGAACAAAAACTAACTTACTACTAACAAATCAACCCTTTTTAAAGGAAAATTTATCAAATTGATAAATCTATTATACTGCACGAGATTCACAGATGTCATAGTTGGTCGTTTTACCAGTATCTGACGTGTTATTTATGTTGAATACAAAATCTTGGTCTTCGAAAGATTTCCAGAAGGTTCCATTCAAACAAAAACCATTTAAAGTTTTGTCTAGTTCTTTCGTTCCTAATGCACGTTGAACCTTAACTCGTTTTTTTTAATGATCTCGATGGCCAGTCTGTTGCTAACTCCAGTTTTGTTTTTATTTTTTAAGGCGCAAACTCTTTGATGCTAACTTTTTGGTGCCTGCTTTATTATACAGAGTGTTTGGTTTAAAGAGAAACATACCAAAAGGGCATATCAGCATTTTGAAATAGGACATCTTTTCCTATTCCTATTTTCAGCATTTTTCCCTACAATTTCGAAGTCAACTGAAATGTAAGAGCAGCTGGTTTTGTTTTGTGGTCCTAAAGAGTCTAATCGTACTTCCTACTAACATTATGCGAATGTTTGTGTCATTTACATAAAATCTACTGACCGGATTTGGGTAAAATGTTGGAGATAGTTTATAACCTGGATTAACTTTTTATCCCCGTAGAACGATCCTGTAGGATAATTACTAAGCCCCACGCAAAGCTGCAAACATGGAACCCTGAGCTCTATACAATTCAAAATTGCACACACACTCCTTAGTAAGAACATCGTTTGACATACTCGTAACAGCCTGTATAATCTGCAGACGAAGATAAAATAAGGTTTTATTTAAAAAAAAAACAGCGTCAAAACTTGGAAGTACATTTAAAGTAGCCGTTTTACTAGATAAACATGTAGTGTTTTTTTTTAACGATGAAAATTACGTCAACTTACCTACATGCATCCTACCGAAAAAGTTAACATGATGTTTTTGTTATTTTAAAAATAGAATTTGATCGATTTGCGTGGGTTTAAATTGGGAAGTTAGCCATGAATAGATTTTTCAATAGTATTTTAATGATAATCTCGGATTCAATCGGTATTCGATCGTGGGTGATCATGCGTAGACTACTTAAGCCTGGTACAGTCATGAGCATTTACAAGTATTTAATGAAAAAAGCTTTATTTCTTAGTTTCCGCATTCGGCCCCAGAGCTTTAATTACACTCGTACCAACCACTTGATATTTTTTAGTAATTTACTTGTAACATTGATGCTTATAATGACCTCAATGTTACTCAAGTATTATGAAATAATAAATTTATATTTCACCGTTAATTATTTTTAATGTCACTAAGTATTTAGACTTTTCTTCAATTAAAAATAAATTGTGCCCGACATTGTGAAATGAATTAAATAATTGAATTGAATTGAACAGCTATGACAGATAGTGTATAGTATACAAGTGTATAAGTAAATAAAATAAAATAAAAACAAAGCCAATTACAGGTTCTCGCTACTAAAAAATAGAGAAAGTAGGTTCACTAACGAGCACAATAAAAAATACTAAAAAAAATTTGATTTACCATATTTCGATTACCGCATAAATTCGATTTCCGGAAGTAAACTTTTTTCCACTTTTTATTGTCGTTACACTTTTAAAAGGGGTTGTACGTAATTTTATGTTGATGATTGGAACTTTTGTAAAATTTTGCTAAGTGTAAGTAAGTACTGCTTTTGACTGTACATGGAGCTGAAATATTTTCTAACAATGTGCGTAAGTTGCAATGGCTTTGAATTATTTTTACATTCACCATGAAGTCAGAAGCCCTAACACAAACGCGTGACGCAAATCTACGTCAATACGTTGCTTTTAAATAAAAAATACTTGTTTTGAAATATTTACAAAATTTTAAGAATAATATATTAATATCCATGTATGATAGGTACTGAACGTGTTTGTTTCAAGAATTTATATAATATAGCTACTTAAACTATAGGATAATTATATTTTTTATTTAAAAAACCGGCGAAGATCAAGTCAGACTAGCACACCGAGGGTTCCGTACAAACTTGCGACATAAACAGCCATATATTTTGATTGTGTAGACATTTACGGTTGATTTCAGTAGGTACAAAGGGACCACAGAGTTGAGTATATGGTTTTAATCTCAACTGGATACGTCCACGCGTTCCCGAAATAAACAGTCTTGACAGGCAGACAGTCAGAGTAACCAATGACACAAAACGTGGTCCAATAAGGGTTCCGTTTTCTCGTTTTGAGGTACGGAACCCTAAAAACCGTCCTAGTGCGAGTCGGACTCGCACACCGAAAAAGTCATCAAATTACTTCCCCCGCTCTGGGCGAGGGGGAGTGTCAGACTAAAACCCACCCCTGTTCCTTCTATAGCCCTTTACGTTCCAGTATCTCTTTCGAACAATCCGCAACCCAGGCAGGCGGAGGCTCTGGCAAGCCCCTCTGCTTTGCTGATATCAGTTTGAGGCGCGCGTGAAACACAAACGCGCCGTCGACATGGCCTGTGAGAAAAAGGCTTGGCAGATGAGATGATGCTGATAAGTATGCTGTGTAAAAGAAGGGGGAACCCCACCCTCCATCCGCAAGGTAATGAGTCGCATAACAAAGTGCGTTTACGCGTAAATATCGTGACATATGACCTTTAATAACAACATGTCGTAACAAAGAGCCATGACTAATATTTATCAGTTTTATCACATTTCTAGTAGGTAATACGACGACAATAACACCGCTTTCCTACACGTGATGCGGAGTAGTACGTTAGGTGTTAATATCTTCTTCCTATGTTCCAGAAACGAATCATTGGCCAAAAATCTTAAAATAAACTCCAAGAAAAACCGGCTCAGAGATTCATTGATAGCTCTATCCTTTTTTACGGATGGTTAATCATCCAATTACTTCCCCCGCTTCCCCCCGAAGAAAGTGTCAGACTTTTACTGACTAAAACTCACCCATGTCCCATCATTTGTCCTTTATGTTCCGGGGCCGCGGTATCTCTTTCGAACAACATCTTTCGAAGTATTTTGATGATTTCTCATCCGCAAAAAAAAGCTGTAACCTTGCCGTGTTGACGGAGCGTTTATGTTCCTATATCCTCGCCTCCTGATATCTAAAGTAGCCTGCCAGGACATTCCCGGGTTGCGGGTTATTCGAAATGGATACCGCGATCCTGGAACACAAATAGCACAGAGCGGGAGAAGGATGGAAAGGAAGGAATTTGATCATGATTTCTCAACTGAGAAAAAAAACAAGATTACACCTAATCTTGTGCTCTACTATAGAAAGATGGTGTGGAAACGAGGCTTACATACGTCGCGTGACCTACGTTTATAGAACCCATAAAAAAATCCCATTCATCTTACGCACGTTACATTCTTCAAATTCTTCAGCTAAACTTCAGTTAAAACAAACATATTTTTAACGGCGAGGAACAAACAGAATCGTAATAAAATTATGATTACTAATGTTATATTTAGCGCTAGATATTTTGAACGAAACGTTGTCGAAATCCGAGGATTTGCGAAAGTTTACGAGTGCTTACGATGTTGGAAATTACGGTATGAAATTGAAATTACTTTGTGGGGTTTCCAAAGGCGTCTCTAGAGCTAACGGGGGTGGGGGACGGGTAAAATAAAAGATTTGTGTAATTCATGCAGAAAACTGCGGGAGAAACGATTTTTTACTTGTTGTACTCTTTCTCTTTGGTCCTTTTACTTCGAAACACATTAATACTTATATAGATTGGACAGTTTCGAATTCGACTTTTCAGGTTTTCCGATGACCTTAGTACTCATGCCATCTCTGTATGAGAAGCAGCGACCATACAGCCCGTAGACGCCTAATGTTTGATATTTTGTTCCAAACCAATTCTGTCAACTAGCCGAGGTATGAGGAAGCGGGGTACTGCATTCTGATTGGCCCTACCAAGGTCATAGGGTAGAATTAGGGATGGGACAGGTTACAAAAAAAAAAGATATCGATACCTTTTGCTGCATGGCCGTTGATGAGAAGAGGACTTTGCCCAGCTGTAGGGCAGTTATAGGGTGGTATTATTATTATACCCAGCTCGTAAAATTACCATAGATAAGAATCGCACTCGTAAAGTTGTAACCTAATAAGTTAGTTTTTTTCTCTAATCTCCATCGTAGCGAGGATGTTCCCACGCTTATCGTCGCGTGTTCCGGCCAGTACATGCACCATATCCGTCATGGCCGCCGCTTGCCGCCCTGTATGACTCATCACCTTCTCTGCTAATATCCTAAGGTTGGATTTCAAAGAGAACAGCGACGTCAATACACCATGGATGCTAGACGTAAATGACGTAGTGGTATTATAGTCTGTGGTAGTAAAAAGTAAAGTATTTAAAATATTTATGTATGCTGTTTTGACTTCCGTACGTTTTACTCACGGATTGACCACTGAAAACCAGCGCTGTGCTGTGGGCTCCCATGGCAACAGCATCATGCTGAGTGGTGACCTACCTACCTGTCGCAGTTACGACGTACCTACAAGCTATTTTTATTTTGTCTCATTTAGGTATTTGTAAATATTTGTGGTACTTTGCATGATAATTTTTTTTTTTGTCGTAATTTGCGACTACTTAATAAATGTTTTTTCTTTCTTTCTTTTTGTATCTAGTAGTGTCGTCGATACATTTTAATCTATTTATTGTAGTTTTTGGGATGGGATTTCATCAAATTACTCCACCCGCTCTGGGCGGAGCGGAAAGGAGTGTCAGACATGTACTTACTTAAACCCATTCATGTTACTTCTTTTGCCCTTTGTTTTCCCCCCACGGTATCTCTTTCGAACAATCCGCAACCCCGGCAGCATAGTATATTTATTTAGGTTAAGGTATTTATTCATTGGTGTTTGTTTCCTGAAATAAATAGTTTTTTATTCACTAATTGAATGTAAAACCATATATACGTTTACTCAAGTCTAGTTACTTTGGGGTAACGCTAACTTTAACCTGCCACGCGGACGAAGTCGCGGGCGGAAGCTATTCCGCCCGCGACTTCGTCCGCGTAAACGTATATATGGTTTTACATTCAATTAGATACCTCCTCGCGTTCTCGAGTTAAAGGGTTTAAAGGGTATTGACAGACAGCCAGACAGACGGACAAGAAGGTGATTCTATAAGGGTTCCGTTTCTTCCTTTTGGGGTAGGTACGGAACCCAACAAATAAAAAAATATCCATATCCTTACTTAATATTATAAAAGCAAAAGTGAGTTTGTTTGTTTCGTCTTCACGCCTAAATGGCTGAATCGATTTTGATGAACTTTGGTACAGAGATAGAGAAAACATGAGAAATGAGGGAGAAAGAGGGAAGAAAGGGAAAACTTATCTTTGCTATTACAATAAATAAGGCGCAAGTTCATCGAACCCGCGACACGCAACGCATTCGATCGCTCAGCTACTGCGCCAACCGTACCATCGATTTTATAACTTAGCGCAGCGTCCATTCTTCTACAATTCAGAGATTATTTCCCATTGTTTTTCTTACATGAGAAGTGTATGTTATAGACAATTTTCTTGTTGAACTGTCGCTATTACTATAATAACTAGGTGCCCTTATATGATTTGTTGGGTACACGGAAACAATGCATAAGTAACGAGTAAAACTACCTACGTATATAGATGATTGTTATATTTATGAATTTGTACCTACTGTAAGTAGGTTCGTGTTTGTTGACAGATGTTTGCAAACCTCTTCCTACATGAAATTAATAATGTAACAATGAGTTAGCTTCGTTGGTTATGTTTTGAATGTATGTTTGCCTAGCCTTTACAAGTTTCGAATAGGTACCCACGGATATGATAGATTGTGTTACGTTATAAAACTTTTTATCCTAGTAGGACGTTCCTATGAAATATATACTAATATAACAAAATCATAAAGAAAAACCCTATAATTAAGTTACGAAATAAATAAAAAAAAAAAAAACAAGAAAATTGCTGTCAATGTCATGACTGTCAAAAAGTGACATCTGGGTTGACGGCTGACACTATGGCAGTGCTGATGTAAACAAACATTTCACTAAAAGAAGAGTTAAAATGGAAGAAGGAAACTCAATAATATATGGCTTAGAGCACCAGGTACTGGTGTTTACAATTATCATTCAGATTTAATGGGTGCTCGAATAATTTATTAGTTTTTGATGTTTACGGTGGGTTCTCGCATAGTTAGAGGATGAACCATAGGTCGGCGCAGCATGCCTTCTTCTTCCATGCTTCTCTGTTGTTCGTCATCGCATCAGTTACCTCCTTTATCGTTAGATCCTCCTTCACACTTTCCATCCATCATTTGTTTAGTCTTCTTCTACTCTACTCTTAGTTCTATTGTATCACCACTATGATTTTCATCTTTGTCTCTATGGTAACACCGTAAGTTTGAGTACAACATTATTACCTTGCTGGTGTAGTGTCCGCCAGCACAACTGCTGAGCATGAATAGAATGGGGAGACTTAAAAAAAAAAGGAAAGAATGAAAGAAAAATAAGGTCCTGTTTCCATTCTCAAAAAGAGTAACAAACATCCATCCTCACAACATTTATATTTATAATATTATATTAGGATAGTAGACATGCACATATCTGGTAAAATGTGGTTACACCAATTAGGTACACCTTTGATTTACCCTTTTGTTTGTTATATGAGTCACAGACATCCTACTGTGCCAAACATCCATATACACAGACGAGACAGCAGACCACTTGCCTGCCCAGAGGTTGCCACAAACAGGGCAAAGTTTTGGTAATCCAGGTAGTCTTTATGAAATTGTCGCTGACACAAAGGTATTGTTGGCCTCTCTTTGGGAACTGGGGTAGATCAATGGATTGATTTTCCCACTTGTACTCAATATTCTGGCATTTAACACTAGTCTGCTATAAAATACAACCCTTTTGTTCTCTCTTATTTGAATTTTTGATGGTACGGATGGCACATTGGCTGAATGATCAACTGGTGCCCTACGTATTGCGGGTTTGATCCTCACACAGAACAAATATTTGTATGACCTACAGATAGTTGTTTCAGGTCTTGCTGTTTGTGTATGTGAGTTTAAATGTTTGTCAGGAAAAAAATCCTAAAGAGGGGCAAAATTTTCATAAAAAAAATGATACTGATTTTAATTTTAATTTGTTTACAGACCAGAGCACTATCCCCACAGTATGGAGAGAGTGATGCGATCAGATTCCTGATAGGAACCCAAAGCTTGAAGCCCAACTCTAACCAGATACATGTTGTGGAGTTAGAAGAAGATACCGGAGCTTTACATACTAAAGTAAGTTTTGTTTCTTTTTGTATTTATTTATTTAACTATTTATGTACACCAGACAGGATAAAAACAAAAAAAAATTGAGTACTATGGGTACTGCTTATTTCTTAAGAAATTTCTGCCAGCAGACCTGTGAAAGGAGGCATGAGGTCGAAATGTAGACGATAGTATCTGCAATGAACTAAGTCATAATCAGATATTTTGTCTTTTTCATTATTGTTTAGTGGAGTATTTCTCTAAATTCTCTCCCTCACCCTTCATATAAACGTGCTTGGCTTATAAGCTTTAACTCCTATATTTGCTATCTTTTCAGTCTTGTAATGTCCTTGTAAGTGTGAACTAGATCACTATTAAGTTGGTTTGTGTAATTTAGCGTCCTACAGCCTCCTTAACTGTTAGTATTTCCATGTATTCATGTAACTTTATATTTCTAGCAAACCAAGCAAGATCCTACTATCTTACTAATATTATAAACACGAATGTTTGTGAGGATGGATAGATGGATGTATGGATCTTTGTTACTCACTTCACATCAAAACGGCTGAATGGATCTTGATGAAATTTGGCATAGAGGTAGATTATAGTCAAGAATAATACATACTTTTTTTCGGTATCACGCGGGTGAAGCCGCGGGCGCCAGCACAATTATTTTCTAGTTAGATTTCAAGTGTGATGAGTGTGTTTCTCTATGCAACAGAACTTTCGCCAGCTTATTGAGACTGCCCTTTTTAAGAAAACACCGGCCAATTGCTAGTCGGCCTCACCAAGGGTTCACACGTCACCTCCTTTTGCGAAGCAGTCATGACTGATTTTTGTTTGTTAAAGAGATTTCATCCTTATTGACCCTAACGATCGATGCAATAAAAGTACAGGGTGCAACTTTTAAAGATTTTAGTCGGTTCGATTACCGTGTGTTACAAGCGAATTTTTAAAAACATTGAATGCTGTTGTCTTTCTTTTCAAAAATAAAGGAATGTTTTCTTTGTGTAAAATTTTCTATCTAAAGTATTAAGAGTAAGTACTCTTAATACTTTAGATAGAAAATTTTACACAAAGAAAACATTCCTTTATTTTTACCCGTTGCCACCTGGTAGGGGAAGTCCCCTTCAGGTGGCATTACAAAATTCCACCCTGTATAATAGGTACCACATTTTTTTATTTTAAATAATAAAATGTTTTACAATTTATATGGCAGACATGTCGGATCGAACATCCTAAAATTTGTATGTTGTGCTATTACTGATCTACAGGTATTCAAGCATGACATTGGTGAGGTGTGGCACCTGCGCTGCTCCCCACACGATGCGGCCACACTCCTCACTACACACAACTCCTATGACCCTGCCACGTCGCAGTGCACCATGGGAGTCTCTTTATTCAAGCTACCTACAGTTGAGGTGAGGCAATTCCCAGCGTGTTTCACTAGCTGTGCCCGGCATGCATTGCAATGCAATTTTTCTACGTCGTGAGACCCAGCAACTGGGTTGCAGAGGTCAGATTAGGAAATTGCTCCAGGACCTTAAAATATTCAGCTCCATCCGATTAGACTGGAATCCGACCCTAAGATAGTATAATAGAGATAAAAGTCTGCAATCTCTCTTGTCCCTCATCTGCATAGCTTTTTCTCAACGAATTTATATCTTACAGGTAATACCTAAGGACCTGGATGATTTGAGTGCTATTCAAGGCAGGAATGCGGAGGATATGGAACTTCTCCTGACCATCAAACCAGAGGTATGGTTCGTTTTTGTTACTTCTATGTATCTCTTATTTAAAACTATGACTATATTTATTTTTATAATTCTATATTTGAAACTATTTCACGGCACGGTTGGCGCAGTAGCTGAGCGATTGACTGCTGAGCTGCTTGTCGCGGGTTCGATTCTCGCACAATACAAATATTTGTATGGCCTACAAATAGTTTTTTCGGGTCTCTGAATACACAATTCAAATGTTTGTAAACGCACCCACGATACAGGAGAAATTCCTAGTGTGGGTCATTGTATTTTAAATAATAAAAAGAAAAAATGCAAAAATCTTTGACCTACAGAAACCCGAAGAAGAGATCCGGTGCGCAGAATGGCACCCGACGGACAATGCGCGTGTGGGCGTGGTCTGTGAGACGGGCGTGCGCGTGCATGACGTCACATCCGGCGCTGCGCTGTCCCGCGCCGCCGCCTCTGCGCGCCTCAAGTTCACGGCCGGCAAGTGGAACCCGCACCAGGGACATACACAGGTACAGGTCTTCAAGGAAACCAGGTGCATCGGGGATCATCGGCTAACTTCGCCAATATATTTATATTGTATAATAAAATAAATAATAAATGGCATTATATTTTTTGACGACACGATTGGCGCAGTGGCTGAGCGATCGACTGCTGCGCTGCGTGTTGCGGGTTCGATTCCCGCACGAAACAAACATTTGTAAGACCAGCAGATAGTTGTTTCGGGTCTTGCTGTTTATGTATGTGAGTTTAAATGTTTGTAAACGCACCCACGATACAGGAGAAATCCAAGTGTGGGGCAACGTTTTAAAAAAAATACGTGTGGCACTCGGGGACTACCGCGGTAAAGCTATTGCATAGCATTTTTTTTATCAACTTATGCAATAAATAAAAACAATCTAAATAAATTATTTAAAAAGTACTTCCAATGAAAAGAAGTCGCAAAAAGAAAAACAAGATCTTGGGTTTGATCCAGCGTAATGTCGATAGACTATCCGACTCTCTACCAAACACACTATTAGAACATTAGAATCGGGATTGAAATAACTGACCGTATCGTGTAAACGACGTTAGACAATGCACGGTTTTCAAGCCACACCTCCGTGCCCGTCGGAGTGGGGAGCGTGAGGTTTTCTCGTTACGAAATTTCTGGATTCGGTCCCCGCGCTCAAGGCCCGCGATAAAAGCTATGCAATAGCTTAAAAATACTATGTTCGATAGTGAGAATTAATACAAGGTTACGGCGGTTCGTGCCCCATGCGCGGGTCAAAGTGATGTCAGCAAATCAGAGTGGGGCATGAAGGCACTGACTGCTGGGTGGGTTAGTTTGAAAGAGACACCACAGCTCCGGAACATATAGGGCAAAAAAAGGAAGATTCATTTGATGATTCGCAATCATTTGATGATTTCCCTTCGGAAAACAAATAATACAGAGTTGAAGGGACGTGAACGCACAAACAATTACCACGTATACAGTACATCATTGCAAAGCCCCATCCTTACTTTATAATATTACAAGTTTTTGCCCGCGGCTACGCTCGCGTTAAATTCGATATAACAGAGTACCTGCTACACGTAGTTTTTGCCCTTGCACCTTATTGATTTGTAATAGCAACGCTAAGTTTTCCCTTTTCTTCCCTCTTTCTCCCTCATAGCCCACTTTTTTTTTAATAATCAGCAAAATCGGCTTAGCCATTAAAGCGTAAAGCGGTAACAAACAAACTCACTATCGCTTTTATAATATTAGTAAGGATAAAAGCGAAAATGAGTTTGTTACGTCGTTACGCCTAAATGGCTAAACCGATTTTGATGAATTTTGGTACAGAAATAGTTGAGACCCTGGAGACGGACATAGGCTATTTTTTTTAAAAGCGAGAAATGAGGAAGAGAAAGAGGGAAGAAAAGGAAAAACTTAGCTTTGCCATTATAATCGATGAGGCGCAGGGGCACAAACTACAGGTAGCAGGTACCTGCAAATCTGGAAAGGAGAACTGTGTTACCCCGAATTTAACGCGAGCGATGCCGCGGGCAAAAGCTAGTTGTATATATTTAAAAAACCTATCAATTGACGTATATTTTTTTTTTTTTTTATCCACAGTTCGCAGTTCTACAAGATATGCACATAAAATGCTACGACACTCGCTCCGATTGTACAAAACCTTCATGGAGCATAGACAACGCGCACACCCAACTGGCCAGAGATCTAGACTTCAATCCTAACAGGTATCTATATCTGAGTACTATATCTAGACCATAAAGGGTGTACAAACCCTGAAAGAAGCTGAAACGCACTTGTTCTCCCTTCTTTGCCCATACCTGCGAATCTTAAGTTAACGGAGATATTAAGGGTTCAATGTTCCTACATTTTAACAAGTATTTTTCTTTAATGGCTACACTTTTACTATTCAATGTATCCATCAGCGTCTTGCGGGTTGTTCGAAAGAGATACCGTGGCCCTGGAACATAAAGGGCTAAACCCCCATGTTCCTTACATGGTTAGGTTTAAGTCAGTAAAATTCTGACACTCCCCCAGGCTGCGCTCAGAGCGGTGGAAGTTATTTGATGATTTCCCACCCGCTAAAAAAAAGCATCCACTAATAGCACAATGTTTATTTTTTGAAAATAAAAAATATATGTTTTCATTGCGTTATATTGAGTCCTACAAATTTTTTAACCGAAAAATCGTTTCCCAACCATAACTTTTGTTAATTACTTTGACGTACAGACTGCATGTTTGAAGGCTTCTAGAAAGGTCCATGGGTGTAAGGGGAATACCTTGTAATCATGTCGGTTATTTAATTCCAGGCAGTTTCACTTGGCGAGCGCAGGCGATGACGCCGCTCTCAACATATGGGACTACAGAAATGGGAAGGAGCCTATATTCAGCAGGACGGATCATTCTCATTGGTCAGTTACCATGTCATACAATAGACCTGCAAAATTCGACCAATCACAGGAGAGATGAGATACGGTATGAGGAATGTGATTGGTCGATTACTGCACGTTGGCTCTGCTTCGCTTTGACGTAAACAGGAACCTATTTCTGATGAACGTCAATACGGTGAGATTCCAGGTTTTTAGGGTTCCGTAGTCAACTAGGAACCCTTATAGTTTCGCCATGTCTGTCTGTCCGTCCGTCCGTCCGTCCGTCCGTCCGTCCTCGCTTAATCTCTGTGACTGTTAGCGCTAGAAAGCTGAAATTTGGTACCAATATGTATATCAATCACGTCGACAAAGTGGTAAAATAAAAATTTGAAAAAAAAAAATTATTAGGGTAGCCACCCTATATGTAAAGTGGGAATTGTTTTTTTTGTTTAATTTCAACCCTAACGTGTGACATATTGTTGGAAAGGTATTAAAAAATTAATAGGGGTTTACTAAGATCATTTTTTGATAATGTCAATAATTTCGGAAATATTCGCTCCAAAAGTAAAAATCAATGTGTCCCCCCCCTCTAACTTTTGAACCATAAGTCTAAAAAATATGAAAAAAATCTGAACAGTAGAACTTTATAAGGACTTTCTATGAAAATCATTTTGAACTTGATTGACATAACAGTTTTTGTACAAAAAAGACAAAAAGTTGTACAAAATAATTTCTGGACTAAGTTTGTAGTATAATCGTATATGCAAGCTTTTTTTGTAACTTTGTTTACATATTTTATTATCCTGAACGTATCTTTTTTCAAACAAAAAAAGAATTATTGAAATCGGTTCTCGCAATCCAAAATTACCACTGAAATTGCACGTCTTTGTATTAATTAGTAACCCAATTCCCCGAGAGATGGCGCTGTAGGTACTTATTACATTGGATCGGGTATTACCGAATTGTTCGGTTGGCCTCATAACTGGGAACACTTATTGTGACGGACGGGAAACTACGGAACCCTACACTGAGCGTGGCCCGACACGCTCTTGGCCGGTTTTTCAATATCATGTGGAACAATATAAAACAAATTTTATAACTAAACGCTTAGAATAATGATTCAGACATAGTCGTACCATATGTATAGTATTAGCTATTGCCCGCGGCTTCGCTCGCGTTAAATTCGGGGTAACACAGTTCCCCGTTCCAGATTTACAGGTACCCGCCACTTGTAGTTTTTGCCCTTGCGCCTAAATTATTTTAATAGCTAAGTTAAATTTTCCCTTTTTCTCCCTCATATCACAATCTTTTTTTTTAAAACAGCATATACAGTCCGTCTCCAGGGTCCCAACTATCTCTGTACCAAATCGGTTTAGCAATTTAGGCGTGAAGAAAAAACAAACAAACTCACTTTCGCTTTTATAATATTAGTAAGGATGTGAGAACGATGTAGAAAGACGTACACAGTAAGAGCGTCCAGAGTAAAAACAAAATTCAATATAAATATCTAAATAAATAAAATAAATTCTTATTTTCTTATAACTAGATGGTAATAAATTTTTTATGTTCAGGCTCTAGTAATTACTTATAAAATGTTGTTCTCAGGGTATGGACAGTACGCTACAACACGTACCACGAACAGTTGCTGCTGACGGGCAGCTCGGACGCGCGCGCGCTGCTCACGGCCGCCGCCAGCGTGTGCGCAGACCTCGACGACGACGGCAAGCGGGAGACGCAAGTGTGAGTGTGGACATAGCCTTATTTATTTATTTACCACTTCAAGCACAAAGTACAGAGGCGGACTTAATGCCATAGGCATTTTCTACCAGTCAACCTTTGGGTGATGCAGAGGCAAACAGTGGTAGGTGTATATAAGACAAAAAAATTGTACTATATGGATATATAAAATACTATAAATAAACACTATAAATATATATCAAAGTATAGATACACAATATAAAAAGACCAACAATGGGGAAAACATTAACGGTGTGACGAAACTGCCGACTTTTTACGAAGAAACTCACGAACTTTATGTTTGAAAGATAAACAGTTGATTGCCATCCTGATTTCCTGGGGAAGCGCATTCCATAATGAAAAAGCCTGGACGACGAATGATTGGTGACTAAATGAATGAAGTCAGTGCGGTGAGAGGGAATAGGACCTTACAGAACTTGAAATAAAGTTAAAAATATAGGAATTTACTGCTTCGGTCAACGGGTGACCACTTGCGATGCTATTGATAACGAGGTCTTGGGTGTCAATCCCCGGGTCGGGCAGTGTGATCAAGAAATTATCAGTAGCAGCTATGGAGTCCGGTTTTGTGCCCGGTTGATAGCAATAAGGTCGCCCATATTATTAAAATACAATTACAATTCAACATAACTGGCGAAATGTACAATTAACTTAGGTACACCTCAACCCTTACCATTCGGGGAGCACAGGCGTGATGTTACATTATGGATTCTGCTATGCATGAGGTCCTGGGTATGATACCTGGGCCGATCAAGTATTATTGGAAACTAGCTATAACCTGGGGGTCTTCAAGTCAAGAGTGAATAGGTTATTTCTAGGTAAGCGTGCTTCATCGTCGACCACATCATCACTTACCATCAGGTGAGATAGTGGTCAAACGCGAGCCTATCAATAATAAAAAAAAAAAAAAAAGCTGGCGCCAGCGGGTTCGCCCGATATCGAAAAAAATATCCTATGTTTATTCCAGACTATAATTACCTTTTTTTCCGAGGGGCACTTCCGACTTTTACCGTCTAAAACCCACCCATGTTCCTTCTCGTTCCCTTTACGTTCCGGGGCCGCGGTATCTCTTTCGAACAACCCGCAACCCCGGCAGGCGGAGGCTCTGGCAAGCCCCTCTGCTTTGCTGACTCTCTTTGAGGCGCGCGTGAAATACGAACGAGCCGTCGACACGGCCTGTCGTCAATCGACGGACGGACGGTGAGCTACCCATTGCTCACCGCCCACAGGCCCGCATCTACTGTGGCCGGGAGTCGTCTCGCGGCGCGGCGCCCGGGGCGTCTCCCGCGGCGGCTGGGTTGGTTTGAGGTTCTCTCCCTCAAACGCCCGGCCTCCTCCTTTACTAGCAATACTGCTTCGCAGAAGGAGGTGACCGCTCCCTTTATATTATTACCCTTGTGACAAATTTCATCAAGATCCGTTCAGCCGTTTTGACGTGAAAGAGTAACAGACCAATCCCTAGTAACTGTCTGTTTCAGAATATATTCGAATTAGGGAGTGAGTCTGTTGCCATGAACCGGGGTGGTTACGGTACATACAGTAGATGTTTAAATGTCTCGTATGTCTGTAGGTATCCTCTACCTGCTCCCATCGGGAATAAAAGCGTGTTGTTTATCTACATTTCAGTTTGGAAGACGGGGTGCTCCAGTCGTACGAGCAGCATGAGGACTCCGTGTACTGCGCGGAGTGGAGCGCCGCAGAGCCCTGGACCTTCGCCTCACTGAGCTACGACGCCAGGCTCGTGCTCTCAAGAGTGCCTCGGCATTTTAAGTACAAGATACTATTGTAAATCTATGAATCGATTTCAGTATCTTTATACTTATCAATTTAATCTTGCTTTCACAGAATCTTATCTTATTAATGCTTATAATTCAATTAGTTAATCAATTCACATTCCAATTTACATTTTGGCATTGGGAAAGCTAAATGCGTATGAGTTATTTAGTGTGCTATTGGATTTTTTACTTTAGGCGCCCAGCCAATCGTTGCAAATCCAACAACACGCACTGAATTTCTATGGGCTTAAATTTTTGCACGGGGCGTGGTCTGAAATACTTCCGTCGCTTATATTTATTTCTGAAATAGTGGCTACACATTAAAACATTATTTATCAATAGCTGTTATCAAATGAATGCTAGCATGTGTTGAGACTAAATCTTCTGAAGTCCGATATTTAAGCTATGAATGATGCGCTTTAGATTTGGTTTTATACAAAACTATTTCTATTGATTCATACAGGATTAATGCGTGGCCGCTATTTTGAAAATAGTATAAAATGGCGGATGGTAAAATAGTACAGACCAAATAATTCAAAGCCTTTCAACACTGATTTGTGTTATATATTTTAGTTTATAACATGTAAGGTAAAATAAAAAGATTATTTATAAATATAACTTTTATTTACAACTAAAATCTCTCTGCGACTCTGCTGGCAACATTTCTGAGGTTTCCATACACTTTAGAAGGAGGAGAACCCATAATAAGGTTGCATATCGCTCTTCTTGCCAGTGCTATGTTTTGGTAACTGCCAAGGATGTGAATTTTTGAATCTGCCAACACTATTCTAGTTTTGGTGACATTCTCTATGGTGAATTTTGTTCTGCCAGCTTTTCCTGCCAGGCGTCCAATGGCGCGACTTAGATGGTCGCCATTTAGGGTTTTAACATCTTTGACTTCAAATGATTCAACAAACAAGTCATCTAGTCGAAGGAGGGCGAGCGCGTCGTCAACTTCAAAGCCATAGATGAAAGCCTGAAAGTAGAAAGTATGTTTTGTCATGTTTGAAAACAAAGGAAAAGTGTCAAGAGAAAAGTTTTCGGTATAAATGTGGATGGCTATTAGAAGAATAGAAGTAGACGAAAAAAAAAGGAACAATGAATGTACTGTGTGATGGATGATATGGCTAGAAGGAGGTGACTGCTGCGCCTACCACAAATAAATTGGTTTCGAGCAGGATAAAAGAAAACAGGATATATAGGCTGTTTTACAGTTAATGTTATTTGAAACCAGCCAATTTAATTTTAAGATTTCTAGTAGAACTGCGTCTGTTACAGATGCCATTGGACTGTGTCTGTTACAGATGCCATTGGACTGTGTCTGTTACAGATGCCATTGGACTGTGTCTGTTACAGATGCCGTTGGACTGTGTCTGTTACAGATGGCATTGGACTGTGTCTGTTACAGATGCTGTTGGACTGTGTCTGTTACAGATGCCATTGGACTGTGTCTGTTACAGATGCCGTTGGACTGTGTCTGTTACAGATGCCATTGGACTGTGTCTGTTACAGATGCTGTTGGACTGTGTCTGTACAGATGCCATTGGACTGTGTCTGTTACAGATGCCATTGGACTGTGTCTGTTACAGATGCCATTGGACTGTGTCTGTTACAGATGCCATTGGACTGTGTCTGTTACAGATGCTGTTGGACTGTGTCTGTTACAGATGCCATTGGACTGTGTCTGTTACAGATGCTGTTGGACTGTGTCTGTTACAGATGCCATTGGACTGTGTCTGTACAGATGCCATTGGACTGTGTCTGTTACAGATGCCATTGGACTGTGTCTGTTACAGATGCCATTGGACTGTGTCTGTACAGATGCCATTGGACTGTGTCTGTTACAGATACAATTGGACTGTGTCTGTTACAGATGCCGTTGGACTGTGTCTGTTACAGATGCCATTGGACTGTGTCTGTACAGATGCCATTGGACTGTGTCTGTTACAGATGCCTTTGGACTGTGTCTGTTACAGATGCCATTGGACTGTGTCTGTTACAGATGCCATTGGACTGTGTCTGTTACAGATGCCATTGGACTGTGTCTGTACAGATGCTGTTGGACTGTGTCTGTTTGTTACAGATGCCATTGGACTGTGTCTGTACAGATGCCATTGGACTGTGTCTGTTATAGATAGATGCCATTGGACTGTGTCTGTTACAGATGCCATTGGACTGTGTCTGTTACAGATGCTGTTGGACTGTGTCTGTTACAGATGCCATTGGACTGTGTCTGTACAGATGCCATTGGACTGTGTTACAGTTCTGTTACAGACCCCAGTTACACATTGTAAATAGAACCCACTTAAACCCACCCAACCAGTCAATGTATGAGGCAGTCACTGCAGTCACTGTACTCTCTATTTTTTTTACCTTAACAAAATCAGCTGCTTTCTGTAGGTTGGCAATGTCTTTAGTTTCTGGTCCGACCTTGATCTCAACATTCCTAGTCTTGGTGTTGAATCTAACTTGTAGCAGTAAATGTTCTACAATTGGAGTGAAGATCTTCAACCAGCTCTCTTTTAGAGGTGTGTATCTGTAACAAAATATTAATATTAAAATAGTAATTTTATTACTCATTAGTTTATTTATTTATATTAGACTCTAATGCCCACAGTTTCATCAGTGGAGGATAGAAAATGTTTTAATGGATAATATTACCAGGATAAAAGGTAATGTTTTTTATTAAATCATCAAGTTGAAATTCAGGATGTTCGAGCTGACTTGTCAGCCATATATAATATAAATATTGTAATATATTTCGTTATTTAAAAAAAAAACTACTAAATGCATTATAACGCATTTTTCAATTTTAGCATTATTGCTCTTTTATGTTTTTAAATATTACTTATGTTATTATTTTTAAAACATGTTTTAAATTCATCTATATGAAAAAAAAAAACATACAAATCTGTTTATCCGTTAACACTTTTGCTGCCCAAAACTCAATGTTTAACCCTTAAATGCACAGGTTTTTTTATTGTAACAAGAAAAATATATGTATTACTTATAGGGGTAACAAATACGGGAAAAATAGTAAAAAAAATATTTATGTAATTTCATAATATATATTTATCAAAAAACGTATGGTATCATTTTTGATACAACATGCATTTAATACCTAATCAAGTATTCGCGATTCTTAGATTTTGGTTTTTTGATTAGGGGTTTTCTATTTTCAGGAATAATGAAAACCGTTTGCAAAGTTATGAATTATTTATTATAATTAAATGTGGAACTTATTAAACAATTAGATTTTTTTTTAACACAGATAAACTTTACATTTTTCACATTTGATGCTACTTAGAAGCTTACACCCTGGCATCATACACCGCATGCGATTATCCGTGCGTATTTGTTTATGTGTTTATGAGCAGTACCATCGTGTATAATAATATATCTCTCGATGGCATTACCTGAAGAAGGGTATTCCTCCGTTTAGGAGCTGGGTCCTCTATAGTACTGCTACTACTTGGTCGACTTCGTGCAAATTTTAATATATTTTTCGCTCATATTTTTTATAGCATACCTGTTTATATAAGACCCCCGAATTTATAACCGTCAAGTCAAGAAGATGATGGAATAGTCTAATGTCCACTTCCTACTTTTCATGCGGATACTGTACCTGCTCAAGTACGAGTCCATTAAATCCACACCGCCCATATGGGCGTTGTATTCTTTTATAACCTTTGGACACTGTATAAATTTCCTCCTCTTCTCAACCTTATCGTAGCGCTCAATCGTAGATACAGGCTCAGCTCCCACATAAGTAGACAGCAAAGTCACTTGTCTATTATCCTTCCAACTTACTGAAGACATTTCAATTCCATTGTAGCTGGTCACATATTCTTCATAAGATCCCCTCTCCACAGACTTTGCCATCACATTAGGCGTTTCGAGTGTCATTATTGCTGCAGGAAGATCTTTACAACCTTGAAATCGTATGTTATCTTCTTGGAATTTAAGTATCTGCTTTTTCAATATAAGCCTTTGCACATCAATATCTTCATGAAATGGTTGGCTACTACTGTAGTATTATTGCTTATACCTGGCACAGGGCTTTCAATCAATGGAGGGTCTTCTATCAATGGAGGGTCTTCTACCAAAGGAGGGTCTTCTATCAAAGGAGGATCTTCTATCAAAGGAGGGTCTTCTATCAAAGGCGGGTCTTGCAAATCGGCTACAGGTTCAGTTTGTCTTCCAGTACGGCTCGCAGCTCTGCAATAGTTAGAATTTCTTCAAAATCGTTTTCATCTTCTTCATTACTATCCTCGGTTAAGTAACCATCTTCTAACTGGCTTAAATAATTTCCAATACCTCTATCGGTAATTCTTTTGCGTTCTGTTCTACAACAAAATGCATAAAAAGCACAAGCCCGCAACCAAGCAAAAATGTAAGCAAATCAAAGTCCTAAATGCATGATGTCTCATTTTTGATACAAGCAAAAAATTCAATTTTTATATTTATAATGTGAAATTCGAGTGAAAAATATTATCTTACCATGCAATCAAAGTACTTACCTATAATAAAATATTTTTTTTATCTGGATTAGCTTCAAGATTCATTCATTATCACCTGATGAAAACTTTCAAATTCACTTGTTGTTGAAATTTGTAACTGTCAGCGAACAATGACATACGAACGCATCATAAAATGCCGGACCAATCACAATGCTTTACTTTTTCGTTCAGAAACTACTCTTCTTTTAAATTATAAGTCAAAATTATCCGTAATAAATTTTTAAAGGGCTCTGTATCACGTCAAACTTTCCGTATCGTTTTTGATACAATATGCATTTAAGGGTTAAGATTATTTTGGACTCGTACACTGAGTTCTGGGCAGCGAAAGTGTTAAGGCATTGAAAAGGTTTGCCTTACACTAATGATTAAGTATGAATAGTTACTTGTATTACACATGGCATATCATTATAAAATACAATTATTTTTGATTAAAAGGGGTTTTTGATGATAGACAGTCATATCGCAATCAACAATCTCCAAGTTTGTTATATTGAACTACTTATTTGTTTATTTTTATTTTGAGGTTATACCTGTGAGCAGGGACTGCAATCTTTCTCATATTTTCTTTAGATTCGTTTGGCTCAGCACTCTTCTTCTTCTTCGCCTTTGATCGACTGTGTTTAGCTTTCCCCTGGATGCCATTGTGTTCTTCAATTTCCATCCCATCGCCCGATTCTGATACAGCCCTTCGCTTTATGTTTTTTAGCTTCACCGTCTTCTTGGCAGGCAAAAACTCATCCACATTTATATTTGCCATGTCGATCTTTGATTCTTTTTGGTCAGTCATGTTGTTATCTTTATATATCACGAATTATTCAAGATATTTTATTTCAAAATAAAATAACACATGGCTTTTGAAATGCACAGATTAAAAAGAACAAGAAAAAGAACTTCATCCACAAAATGTTAACGTCAGATGACTCAAACGTCAAATTATTATTGCCAGCTAGAAAAGTGTGTCTGGCTTAACTGTAAACATACGAAAAGATTTTGTCACATTTGTTTGGTGGGATCTCCGTGGCCTATTTTCTCTGAGGTGGTATCCATCCAATATCCATCACTGACTTTAGTAACTGTTTGAAATTACAGCACTACAAGAGGTGCGTTCAAATATTGGTTTAATATAAAAAGAGAAACCTGAAAATCGATTTTGAACGTGCGTTTTTACCTCTTCTTGTGAATGGTTATGTCACAGGGTTAATTTTTGTTATGAATTGATTTGAGGTAAGAATTTTAATCCAACATTAGAGAATTTAGAGACTTAAGACCATAGGGAGCTAATAATAAACTTTAATTTTAGGTATCGTACAACAGAAGATACCTTGAGTCAAAATGTCAACGTTACTAAAACTTGGTGTTGGAAAAGTCGTCGGTTCTAGCCAGGGCTGTAAAATAGCGGCTTGCACGTTCGTGCAGAACCGTAACATCGCTGGCAAGACTCTGAGAGGTTCGCTTCCCTGTCCTCCCGATAAGCCGAAACCCTTTGACTATGTGAACAAGGACTATACTTGGATAAGAAGTCTCTTTGACCGTACCACTCACAGGCTCGATGACAACTC
This sequence comes from Ochropleura leucogaster, assembly GCA_958449745.1. NCBI lineage: Eukaryota > Metazoa > Arthropoda > Insecta > Lepidoptera > Noctuidae > Ochropleura > Ochropleura leucogaster. The sequence goes on along the minus strand of OY288221.1, from coordinate 11,915,684 downwards.
AAAAGTCGTGGTGGTCGAAGGCCCAGTGGCAGCTGGCAAGACCCAGTTCGCGGCCGCTCTCGCCGAGGACTTGGGCATGAAGCATTTTCCTGAAGCCAACATGGACATCCACTATATTAGACCAAATGGTTGCGATCTCCGCATGTTTGATAATCAGATACCTGAGGATACGCGCACCTTCGACCACGTCAACTTCAACCTGACTCCAAACCACCGTCTAGCTGGTAACTTCCAGATCATGACGTATGTTGCTAGATACAGCCAGTACATTGATGCTCTGGTCCATTTGTTGAACACTGGCCAAGGTGTTGTGTTGGAGAGGTCTCCTTATTCAGACTTTGTGTTCTTGGAGGCGATGTTCTCCCAGAAGTATATCAGCAGGGCTGTGAGGTCGGTATACTATGAGCTGAGAGCCAACACTCTTGAAGAGCTAATGCGTCCCCATCTTGTCATCTATTTGGACCTCCCAGTGGACAAGGTAAAATAGAATAAAGTATGTCTTTTTCTATTTGTTTATGTGTGCATCAAAAACAATTAAAAAGATGGACAATGCTGGAGATATTTGCTACTAGTCCTTCTTTATTGTTCATCTAAACTTTTGCACAAGCTTTTACTTCTATACTGTAACTTATAGTATCTGATAAACTAAAATAAAATCAACCTGTCAAAAAAGGTAGTAGTAGTAGCAGCTTAGTCATCAAAGAATTCAGAGAACAGAAATGGAGACATTTGAAATAGTTGCCTTTTCCTATATTTTGGGATGCAAAGATTTCATCTATGTATCAGACTAAAAAAAAAACATATTTTAACACATTCATGGGCAGTATTATCTCACAGGTTGCAGCTACTGAGACACTACTTTTTTTATATAAAATGTCTTTGACGATTTTTTGTACAGACGCCTACAGGTCAAGCTACCTGAAACTGTCAATTTTTCCCAATGAACCTTGAACCTAATGCTAGAAATAAAGTCGAAAATCTATCAAAGAAATCTGACAGATTGTGGTAGCTTGATGTGCACAAAAGTCGTAATTATACCTGTGGTGGTATGGCCGTTCTTTAAGATAGCATGAAAAATCAGTTGTTGTGTGGCATACTGATTTTATGCAAGTAAAAACTGATACGTTGACAGGTGTACTGTCATATTACTTTTAGCTATTTACGCATGTGGTTGTTACTTTTCACAAACCTGTTAGCAAAGGGTACTATTACACTCTCTAAAATCCTTATTCAATTCATTACATCGGCTTAGATCGACTCAATTGCTTTGTACTTAGTTTCATTTTATGAATGGTAACGTAATATAAATTATTTTCCGATCATGATTGTCCTAAAGCGACCATTTTAGACCCCAGGAAATAACAATATTTGCTATTGGCCGTATCTCGGTTCTAAGGCGACTTTAGTACTTGTTACAATTTTATTAACACTTGACACATATTTCACTTCTGTTGAGATTTAACAAGACCTGTTTCATGTTGATTTTCAACATCTTGATATTGAAATTGACTATATTAAAAATGGAAGACATAAAAACTATACCAGACGTAAAACCCATGTATACAAATAAAGAATTCTATTTTCAGATTGGAAATCATCCTGAACATGGTTGGGAAAAGTCTAAGGCGCAGTGAAAATGTGGACACTTTTGTGTCTTGTGTCAGATACAAGATAAAATTTTCTATATAACCAGTATGAAATCTGTCGCTACAGGACACAGCAACTTCTACAACTCTATTGGAATCGGTAGCTTGTATCCGACACAGGACACAAATGTGTCCACGTTTGTGCAGCACCTAAGTGTAGATAGATTGAAATTTCATCATCATTCTCCTGCCCTTATCCTAATTTATTTGTGGCCAGTACATCATATCTTTTATCATATCTCATCTTCTTTCATACTTCTCTATAACTCGTATTCTCATCAGACACCTCCGTTCTTGCTACAGCTTATTCAGGTCCTTGGTATTCCTCTACTCTTAAAGCTACATGTTCTACGTTAACTTGCAGGTTAAAGAGGCCATAAGGAAGCGCCGATTCGAGCACGAGAGGGACGGCAAAGCCCTGACGGACGGTTTCCTCTGTGAGATGGAGCGCCAGTACAAAAACATATATCTGCGCGACATCGCGACTCATGCTGAACTGCTGGTGTACGACTGGACCGGTGGCGGTGAGGTGGAAGTGGTCAGTAGACTTGGTAGTCAGTATACACCTATATTATGGTAGAGAAGGAAGACAGATGCAAATACATACCCAGTTTATCATACCATTGTATATGTAACACTATTTTCTTGTCTCCAGGTCGTAGAAGACATAGAGCGTCTGAACTTCGACCAGTACACTGAGCGTGATAACCCCAAGATGAAGGACTGGCGTCTTCCCCGCGAGGTTGATTGGGCAGACCAGCGTATGCTTTACACCAACCAGAAGTTCTTCCTGATGAACCTCTTTGGTATACCCAAGTTGGACGTACCAGAACTTATTACCAGCGCTGATGACGCTTATGAACGCATTAAGGTAAGTGGTTAAGTGAAGTACCTTTAATTTCCCATGGGGACGAGAATTGTTATGAAGGGTAAATGAAATCACTGCCAATTATTTTATTTTTTTGTTAAAAAAATACGTTGCCCCACACTAGGAATATCTCCTGTATCGTGGGTGCGTTTACAAACATTTAATCTCACATACAGAAACAGCGAGACCCAAAACAACTATCTGTAGGCCATACAAATATTTGTTCCGTGCGAGGATCGAACCCGCGACACGCAGAGCAGCAGTCGAGCGCTCAGCCACTGCGCCAACCGTGTCGTCAATTGACTCCAAATACCTATATTAATCACAAAACAATCAGAAATCACTACTCATCACTTCATATCGGTGTAGTTTATTTCGATTCGTTTCGTTGTATAGACAAAATCAGTCTGACTGCTCTCGTTTTTTTAATGGCATCTTGCTGGTCAAGTTATGAAGTTGTTAGCTGCTCAAACAGACGATCCTGTGGGTGCCTTGGAGAGTAAGGGTTCCAGCGAGGAGCAAAAACTTATATACTAAGCGAATGCACGCTAAGGGCAACCCTTGCGGGGAGGACGGCAAAGGGACAGGCTGTATATGAGTGCCATTATTTAGGGGAATTCAAATTTACTTGCTCAGCAACGCGAGCTGGCTCGGGCAAAGGGCCGGGGGGGATTTAACAAAGACGTCGCGTCGCGGCAATCCTCAACGGTGAAGACACAGGAAGACGGCGATCTGTTTGTGTTTGCTAAGCGTACTGGTTTCCCTACTGCTTTCTTGCAGGATGAGTATAGTCATCGAGGTTTGAATGGGACCGCAAACACGACAGTTCCTTCATTATTCATACCCCGGCGGAATGGTCGGGAAAGTTTCTAGAATGTTCCAGAACTTTTGGAACCTTCTCGGCTCCATAATAGAACATCCCAAAATTATATTCGAACGCAAACAATTGTTTGCTTGTTATGCTGATTTCTTTAAAAATTTTCTCCTAGATTGTTTTAGGCCATAAGAAACTTTATATCCAGATACTTAGACCACAGACATTCTAAATGAACGCTCGAGTCTAGAATGCTCCACTATGGAACTAAATAAAAGTTTCGAGAATAATCCAAGGATGTTCTATGGAGCTGTGAAGAAGGTTCCAGAAAGTTAGTAATATTAGTAAAGTTATGATGATGAAATGTCTTACCTTACCTTACCTTACCTTGTCTTACCTTAGTAAGGTAACACAAGCCTCAATGATGTATCTCGTGTAATTTTAAATGGAATGTGACGTGTAAACAATTGTTGGCTAACCTAAATTAAAAAAAAACCACCTCTCCATTCACATACCACACAACTCGATACGCAACAAATCTCATCCAGACAGCTGGATGAGATTTGTTGCTGGCTAATAACAGTATCAGTCATCCCCGAAGGTCATCGCTCTACATAGCCTTTACGGAAACCGTATTTATCAGCTGAATTCCACTCTAATCCCAAAAATTCCTTTTTTTTCCAGGTCATTGAAGCGCATCCCAAGTTCGCCTACATGGATGGCTACAACCAAGAAGGCACTGCGTTAAGGAACAAGATGACCAAGTACACAGAATATCTGTAAATGTCACCAAAATTTGTAGATTGTTTATTTAATATTATACAACAAAATTTGATTTAAAGTTAATGCGGGCTTTTCATGTGTTTATTAAAATTCTTTCTTTTCTTCTCCCATTGGTATATGTAGGGGTATTTTTTAGGGGGAGCTGAGATGCCATAACCGATGCGATGACGTATAGAAGGGGGGGGGGGGGGAGTATTTACAAATGCAGTTGTGTGTATTCTAAGAATCTAAAATACCAAGTGAAAGTAACTAATTTAGTCAAATGATTTAAGAAGTATAAGAACTGTAGGAAAATTTTAGCTCTCCAGGCAAGCTTTTCTTTAGTAGGCACTAACTTATACTCGATTTACCTACACACAATTCTCGTGTCACAGTTTTGATTGCCATTCACCTGCGAAACGGTACCTACGTATATTCGGCAGTTTTGAGCATCGGTCGTAATCTATTTTTCATATGCCGACGTGATAAGGGTGGCCCATTTTCAGAAGTGCACCTGCTGAACAGCGGGTGAAAGTGGTGAAACTTGGGCTCAGCTAGTATAACATAATACATTATACCAGCCTGTATCTATCCCATAGATTTTGGATCATAGAAAATTAGGTACACAGTGTTATTTTACAACCTATTGGTGCACGACCTGTGTAAGTTGTGTTATGTTAGATGCTTGCATTGATCACCGTCAATTTTATTCGCATTCAAATACAAGAATAACTAATAATTCACGATTTTTGAGTTATCTCAGTTTAGATTTATGTGTGCGATACTTATGGCAATGTATGAGAGCGTTTACGAAGCAGCTAAAGTACTCTCATGCTTGAAATATAGCGTTAGCTGCGGCGGGACCCGCAACGTTGCGGCCAGTCAGGTCCTACGGTCAACGGTACCCAGACCCTACTTAAGGCGCGGCTCAAACGTGGACACTTTTGTGTCTTGTGTCGGATACAAGATAAAAAATTCTATATATAACCAGTATGAAATCTGTCGCTACAGGACACAGCAACTTCTACAACTCTATAGGAATCGGTAGATTGTATGTTTGTTACGGGATTTCTTCATCGATTATGGGCCGATTTGAATGTATGGGATTGGGAATGGGAAAAAACAATACATATTTTTCATTCTTATGTTTACAGAGGATAAGCTATATATTATTATATCTATTACAAGCAATGAAAAAAGATAGAGAATAAAAAAATATTTCCAAAAAACCAACTTCTATTCTATTTTGTTTTTTTACCAAAAAAGTTTTTTTTGTAATTGTCACGACAAGTTTTCCTTCATTGGCAAATTACGTCTGGAGCGGGGGCAAATCGCTGGCAGGTAATGAAAAGGAAACTTCAATAAATAAAGTCAACGGCTTATATTTCAAGTAAGTTATTAAAGACAAAGTATTGCAAGGCACCACAGATCCTCAAATATTTGCAACAAGTCGAAAATATGAATTTTTGTAATATAAATGGAATGTTATTTATTCATTATGCTGTATGGTCTCCCCTCATTACATATGAGGTATAATGTGACTAATAACACCTCGTTCCAATAAAAAAAACGATTCGTTTTGGTTACGGATAGTAGTATTTTGACATAAGTTCTATGAGACGTATGTCAAAATCTTACTATCCGTAAGCAAAACGACTCGTTTTTGTTTATTGGAACCGGGCGTAAAAGAGCGATGGATCTGAATGTTGATGGATGGAAGGAGGGAGAGGAAGGCCAAGAAAAGATGGATGGTTGTGTAAGGAATGAGAAAGGAGTAAATGATGCCGTGACGTCTGAAATTTGAGAATGGAAGCCGACCCCAAATAGAATGGGATAAGGGCAGGATAATGATGAATGATGATTTCAGTGGAATGCCATTCCATTAATACATTGTTTGAAGTATAAGTTTTAGTATATAAAACTTATGCATATATTCTTAGATAAAACACGTCATTTATGATTATTTAGGTAAATGTTTAGTATAATGTGACATATTATAGTTATTATAAAGTGAATTTTCAGGTTGTTGCAAATATTCTATGGTCTTTCAGTCTTACCTAAACATTGATATTATTGCCTTACTTTGAATAAAATCGCTTCGAGTTGTATTATTTAATTATTATTTTTATTTAATCGCCTAATATGGATATTTTTTTTTTTAATATTATCTCGGTTGGTTAGATACACAAAGCGATTTTATTCAAATTAATACTATACATAATAATAGTACAAAATAATAACGGAATGTCATAATAAAGTAAAATCAACAAAAATATGGCAAAAAGAATAATAATTATTCTGACATGATGTTGTCAGTCAAAACTATATAAATCATTTTTAAATTCAATTACATTTTTCATATTATTTTAAATAGAACAATAGTTGTTTTATTTAATATTTTTAGACATGGTTACTTTTTTTTTAAAGTTATTATTTACAAAAATATTGTTGTTTTATTATGTAACAGCAAACCCAGGGAACTATTATTTAATTTCTAATGATAGGTTTAGAAATAATTTGATGCACAATGTTGCTAATTTAAAAAAAAAATGCGATATAATGTAACTATTTTATTGGTGTTAAGTTTTAATTCGTATATATTATATTATTACAGTATCAAAATTACGTAGCCTAAGTGGTATCACAAGTAGTCTTATTTTTACTTTTTTTACAATTTTATCCTATGATGGTTGAACCAAACATTGTGTGCATTATTTAACAAATGTGTCTAAATATTAAAAATGACAAAACATATGTAATTATGTATGATAAAATTATACAAAACTTATTTAACATTATTCTTGAGTTAATTATAATATAATTCGCGTTCTTAACAATATTTATTTACAAAATTATAATTATTAAAAATCAACTTTAAAAAAAAGAAAAAGTCATTCGAAATGATTAGATGATCGATTCGATGAGTATTGATGTCTTAATGCTCATAACTTAGCAAAGCCATATTTAATACAATCGCGAATTACATTACAATCAACATACAACCAGACATAGACTTGCAAAACTCAAAAAATATAAAAAAAGCAGATACCCGAAAACAACCTAATTGTAGAGACAGTAAAGATCATTGTTCCGTAGAAAACAGTGGTGGTTATCGTTAGCCAAAATAAACGTTTACTGAGACCATGTTATACTGGAAATTTATAGCTTGATGTGTAGCCGTATGTACAGACGCCTGCTCATCAAGCTGCTACAATCTGTCAGATTTCTTTGATAGATTTTCGACTTTATTTCTAAAGCATTAAGGTTCAAGGTTCATTGGGAAAAATTGTCAGTTTCGGGTTGCTTGACCTGCAGGCGTCTGTACATAACTTATATTTAAAATACATTATCCTGTAATATTGTAAGCATCTCATAACTCATCGATATTTAGACTCTTTTATATCAATCGCTGCGGGCGCGGTCATGAAAAGAGAGAGCGAGACAGCAAAAAGATCTATAATTTCTGTCTTACTCGCACGTTTTATGACCAAAACTTTGCGTTTCGTAAAGTAATTCTGAATGCAGTGACGATTTTAATAATTTTATCGGACGATGTATTTTGAATGCACTGCAAGACAGAAAGAAACCAGAATAGAATGTCGCATTTAAAAAACAGACTGTATCTTAGAAAGGGTGCAGTTACGTCTTTTAATCAGTTTTACGTTTTTTTTTTATGGTAAGTACATGTTTTTACAAAAATATTCTTTATCTACATTCAGTGGACATGCCTTGAAGCCGTAGTGAATAATTGAAAAAACCTTTTTTTCGCCTTGATAGACTTGATATTTTTTAATATTTAAAAAGTGGCTGTTATTTGAAATAAATGTTTATAGTTTGAGTTTAACATGGTTGTATAGAAAAAAAATTTGGTATTTACATTATTTTTACTTAGTGCGACAAACGGCTTCAGTTGTATATTTATGTGTATATTCTTAAATGCTTGTTAGTTAGGTTTATTGTACTACGCGTCTACTAAGAATGGGGAATCCAGGGCTCCAAGGCCGGCCGCGACGCCGCCTTCGTTCGCGTCTGCTAGCTTCGTGCGGAGCATGTGGCCGACCTGACGGTTGTGGTATACTTTGTCCTTGGTGCTGTAAAAAAATATATTATGACGTTATCCCACTCTTGTAATTATTTTTTTTATTTTCAATTAGTAAAATTCTAAAGTGCGTTCAAGGACGAACAAAAAAGTGATCCTATAAGGGTTCCGATTTTTCTTTTGAGATATGGAACCCTAGATTTATTTTTAACTATTTTAGAAAAAAAACGTTGTTCCACTAGAATTCTTGGGTGTAAACACACCCAAAACAAATATATTATTCCATGCGGGGATCGAATCTGCGACACGCAGCACAGCAGTCGATCGTTCGGCCACTGCGCCAACCGTGCCTTGATTTTTTCCAACGGTGATTAAAAAACAGCTGTTCATTATATTTTAACCGTATAGGTTTTGCAGATCGACGAAACATTTCTATTTGAGGGGTTAAATAAGATGTACTGAATACGTAGTAACTTTGGACTTCTTTGGACCTTTCCACCTTATATAAGAAAAGTGTTCCGGCAATTTTTGCGTACCTATCTAATTTTTCTTTTTGGTATTCTCAGTTACACCCACGAAATCCAGATTTGTTCGCAGTTGATACGCTCGCGCTCTATTACATGCGATCTAACCATTACAGGCGAAACGTGGGTATATTAATAGAATTCTTCAACTGAATGAAACGAAATTTAAATCTTGTATTAAACGCACACTATGTAGGCAAGCATATTATAAGTTGGGGGATTATATTGATGATAAAAATACTTGGCTCAATGCTGGTCCTGCTCCTCAAGCATAGGGGTAAACTCATTAATAAGTATCCGAAGCTATAGTGGAAGCTGCAGAAGATTGTAAGACTATCTTTGCAATGTATAGAATCAATTCTCTAGTATTGTATAATTATTAAGCCCATATGTGAGTGCTATGTATTATCATTGACTTGACGAAGCCCTGGTGGTTAATAGTGTCATGCTCACTTAAATGTCTCGCTGATGGTGGCGGGTGTGTCGGGTCATTTAGCTCCCTTCAAAATGGTCGAGCTGAATGGGGCTGATCCATACGTCATGTTCGTGAACGGGCGCTGTCAGTTGGGACTGGTCATTTTTTAACTACCACGGTCATTTTTAATTTATTTAGATTTAAATTGAATTTTGTTTTTTATTTACTCTGGACGCTCTTACTGTGCACGTCTTTCTACATCGTTCTCACATATTTGTATAATCTCAACACGAATGATGTAAATACTATTTTGTAAAAATATTAGAATTTAAAAGAGTGTCCATGGAGTTTCTTGCCCATTCTTCTCCATAGAGATCAACGCTTTGGAATGCGCAACTGCAGTACTTTCACAAGTTATTATGCCTTGTGACCGGGACTGTAGATTCATTTTGTTTCTTGACATTCAAAAGTGCCTGTAATGGTCTAATTGAAATAAATGATTTGATTTGATTTGATTTGAAGATGCGAGTCACTAACATGTGATTTAACCCCAAAAAAGGAAGAGACATTTCCCAGCAATACTTTTTGCGGATGCAAAGCACGTTAAGCTGTTAGTCGTTACAGATAATCAGTGTCCCGAAAGTCTGACAACCAGTCTTACCAAGAGGTATCGTACGTTACGTATTACCCATTACTAACTGGGTTATTGAGGTCAGATAGGCAGTCGCTCCATGTAAAATACTGGTATTCAGCGGCATCCGGTAAGACTGGTAGCCGATCTCAACATAGTTAGGAAAAGACTAGGTAGATGATAATTAAGGCTCGTGACTAAACAGTTCTGTCTCACCCTACGGGGTTTACAACCTTGATGTTTTGCTGTGTTAAACTAGCCGAATTTAGCGGAGTATAGTGTAACGTAAGGTGCTTACCCGATGATGACGCCGAAGATGCCAAGCTCTGACACCAGGTCCACCACGGGCGGCGGGATCGTTGCACCCGGCCGGATCACGTACCCTGCCACCTATGACGATAGAAACAAGTTTACATTCATATTCAATTTGCCTCACTGCGCGTTAAGCCCCACTGTCATTTGTAAATCATTGTCTGACAAACAGTCTTAGCAAGGGATACCACACTACGCAGTATTATCAGGGTTGTGGAGATTAGATAGTGCGATGTGTATGGCTTTTGATTTCTGTGAACTTGTAACTCTAATTTTTTAGTAAAACAATCCGGATAAATTTTAAATAGCTCAATTTTGATCTCATATTTTATATTTCGACAGTACCTACGTACATACAAACATGTCGAAAATGTTTTTTTATTGTTTATTGGCTTTAGATTATCTATGCGCCCATGTTGACATACGATTTTTATTTAATCTATTTAGAAATCGTATAAGCGAACAAGTATTATAAATACAACGTATAAGTGTCGTAGAAACGGTCATCTATCAGTTTTTCCAAGAAAACGTGAAAAAATGTATGTGTAAATAGCAAATTACACTCTCCTGTAAACCTCGGTTTTTGACTGAACCATAATATGTACGTGGAAACCGTAGATTTGTTTGTGTGTGTTAACTCACAATGCTTGGTAAGACGTGGGTGGTGGGGGCGAGATGTAAATGGAAGTGACTTAGCGGTAGACACGGTAACCCACTCTTAAGGGTTTTTATAATAAAATAATATTTATTTGCAGATGGAACTGAAGATCCAACTTTACACTGAAAGAACGGTTTGCCGACCCCTGGGTGGAGTAGGCAGATAAAGGTGTACATGCTGTAAAAAAAAAAACATTCAAAAAATTACAAATGTGACGCAGTGCACTTACAATGGGCGGCACGATTCTCTCCATAAGTATATAAGCAGCTCGTTCGCGACTGTGGCGCATGCGCAGCAGCGCGTCGCGGACGTCGGCGCCGTACACGTTGTGTCCGCCGCCCTCGCGCTGGGGCTTCAGTACGTACCTACGACATTGTAAACTAAGTAAGGGAAATAAACTGGTTGATTTTATAAGTATAGGAATTGTTTTACAGTAAGTGTAACATTTATTATTTATTATCTGTAGACCATGCAAGTATTTGTTCCGTGCGGGAATCGAACCCGCGACACGCAGCGCAGCAGTCGATCGCTCAGCCACTGCGATTGATTACATTGATACTTGCAAAAAAGGGGTATTTTTGTGGGAATTGGCGCAATTACCTGATCAATATGTATGTAAAAGATAAAAAGAAGTTACCAATTTTCAGAAGTCAACGTCAAGTAGCAAAAGTATTTCAATGGTCAATATCTTTAGTGCGCAAATAATGTGTACTAAGTTCTTAGTTTATAATTGAGATCATTATGGACCATGGGCACAGCAAAAAGGTATTTTTTTAGATTCGAAATGATGAGAGGTATTGTATTTATTATGTTACATCCTTTTTTGCGGGTGGTTATCATCTGGGTAGAGGGGGGGAGTGACAGACTTTTATTGACTAAAACCCACCCATGTTCCTTCTTTTGCTTTTTATATTCCGAAACATTGTCCTGGACATTGTTGGCCTTGTAGATTCTTAGACGTTTTTATTTTATTGTACGTTTTATAAAGTAAACAATGACTTATTGTCGGGCCTACGCTGTCCCCTCATACCTAAGTGCTAACACTGTAACAACAGTATTGTAAAACCAAATGATTTTAAAAGAGTAACCATGGAGTTTCTTGCCGGTTCTTCTCCATAGGAAACGACCAACCTGAACCGTGCGACTTTTCTCGACGTTTTATAAATGCCCATGTAGGCCTATTTTTTTTTTTATTTTGATTGATTTTGAAACTATATAAGTAAGTCATGAAATGATTTTAGGTAACCTTATATTCAAATTAATAAAGTCATCAAGAAAAAGTTGCTCATACTTAGCTAACTAGTTAACAATGCACTTACACACATTTAATATTAATTCAATACTCACTTTTCAGCATCCTTTAACCCCATCTCGACAGCTCTCTCACCGCTCTCATCAAAATCAAGGGAATACAACCCAGTGAAGATATCCCTGACCCGACTGGTGGTGGTGCCCGATCCCATGAACGTCTCTAGAACACCTGGAGCCGCCAGCGCTTGTTGCACCTTCTTTGTACCAGCCAGCTGGTAGTGAATCGATGGGCACTTTATAGCTCTGGAATATGTTACAAATACAGAAGTTATTTTTTAAACTATCTGTGTCCTGCGGTTTCACTCGCTGCTGAGGTCACTCTTATCACTTAGGGGTATGAAAAGTAGATGCTGGCTGATTCCAAGACCTACAATTGGTCTAGCTGTTTCGGAGGAGTTTAAAAATAGCCGTCTCCACGGTCCCAACTATCTCTGTACCAAAATTCATCCAAATCGGTTTAGCCATTTAGGTGTGAAGACGTAAGAAACTAACTTTCGGATTATTAATAATTATTTTATTCTGTTTTTTAGTATTTTTTGATACAGCAGAAACAGAAATACACAATATATGAAAATTTTAAATTTATAACATCAGGACACTATCATGAGATACAGCCTAGTAAAGGACAGACAGACAGACAGCGAATTCTTGTAATAGGGTCACGTGCTACCCTTTGGTTACAGAACCCTAAAAAAAGAATCACATAATTCGACCAGTTATAACGCAGGTACTAGGTTATAAAAAAAAACAGCCAAATTAAAAACCTGCTCCCTTTTAGAAGTCGGTTGAAAATAAATAACAAAGCTACTCACGTAGACCTCTCGACCCTCAGGCGGGCGTCCCATTCCCTCTGGGAGGGGTATTGCGCTGGCTCATACCCGGATCGATAGTACACAACCGCCACAGGACTTCCGTCGCTGAAAAAATAACATGAATATAACATAACATCTCGACTATATTATCTGTCAAGGGAGATGTACCTGCGGGCCTGTGGACGGTGAGCAATGGGTAGCTCACCGTCCGTTAGTGTTTGACGCGCACCTCAAAGAGATGTCAGCAAAGCAGAGGGGCCTGCCAGGGATTCCGCCTGCCGGGGTTGCGGGTTTTTCGAAAGAGATACCGCGGCCCCGGAACGTAAATGGCAATAGAAGGAACATGGGTGGGTTTTAGTCAGTACAAGTCTGACACTCCTCCCCGCTCCGCCCTGAGCGTCGGTAGTTATTTGATGATTTCCCATCCCAAAAAAATAAAAACTGCGAACAGAGGACTCGGCTTCGGCCAACCTTCGGCCAAACAACAAGTGCCGAAATTATACGAAGTGTAATGAGCGGGGGGCGGGGTCACTCATTTCGTAGTGAATGGAGTTCGAGACGTAGACAGTACCGGGATAAAAGTCTAGTAAACTTCCACAGTGTAGCTGTATGTCAGATCCTATATGCCTGCCTGTTCTTGGCCTGATACCAATATAGTGTTTATAATGTAGTTGGTACTCACAGTACTAATTGCTTCTTGTCGTTAAGGAACGTCTCTTCAAAAATTTCGTTCAACGTTTTTCTGTGAATCTGAAAAATAATCAATCAAAGTATAATTTCATGCAAATCTCCAAAGGGAAGCAGCAGGGAAGGTAGAACAGTGGTGATATAAATAATTGTGAACCTGAAACGTGTTGCGCCGACCACAAATAGTATGGCACGAAAATGATGATGATGAAAAATAAACCTACCATAATGTCGGGCCTCTTCTCAGCTATTTCAAACTCATGGAATCTTTGATCACAGATATTGTATGAGACTTCTTCCACGACGAATAGAATGATGGCGTTGGGTACTCCAAACAGGTCGTATGCATCAGTGATACCCGCACATAAGCCTGACAAGGCTTTGTTTTCAGGCATCTGTAAATAACAGGACAAATTAATGATAGGACTTGTTATAAAAAAAAAAAACTATTGCCATTAACATAATAAATGATTTTATGTTTAAAAATTACAGCGAGGAAAATGGCCTTCATTTACACGTTTTCACGTGCAAACACTAATTTAAATAGTCAATAAATATTATTGTTGCAATGTTCTAAGCCGCGTCATGAACAGCCGTTTGAAGTAAAATAGAAACATTTATATCTCGCACATCTGTATCGCAACTGAGGCACCTCAAAAGGGTATTTTTAGGAGATGAAAGAAACGTATTACTGTTTTTTTAGGAAGTTAGGAACACGAGAAAATTTTCTTGTTTTATGCCCTGTTCCAATAAACAAAAACGACTCGTTTTGCTTACGGACGGTTGTATTTTGACATTAGTCTCATAGAACTTATGTCAAAATACAACTATCCGTAAGCAAAACGAGTCGTTTTTGTTTATTGGAACGGGGCATCATACTTTTTAGTGCGCACTTTTTCATAAGTTGGTTTTAGTTTCTGAACTTAAAGTGAGGTAGTGATACAACACTGACCGGGGTTACCCCCTGAAGACCGTCGGCGGTCATCGAGAAAAGGCTGTAAAGGACATTCCTACAAACATTTTTGTATTAACTGACAGTCGTTTCAAATCAAATAATTTATTTCAATTAGACCATTACAGGTTTATATTCATAACTAACTTTTGCTCCCGGCTTTGCTTTTATTATGGAGACATAATGTATCCTACACTAAGGGTTAATGCGGCTATCCGTAAGCGAAAGTACTTTCAGAATCTGATCAGTAGTTCCAAAGATTATCGCCAACATACAAACACATTTTACCCTTTTTATAATATGTATTAGTTTAGAAATATAGACTATTTTATGAACCATTTAACTCAATTAATTTTAAATCTACCGAGAAATAGTTCAACACTTACATTTTTAATCAAATCCGGGTGTCCCAACTGTCTCAAAATGTAGCTGAAAAATAAAATATACATGGTTAGTATGAATTCATGAAAAACTGCTTGATGACGTCATTTTTAATAAACGTTTATCCGTCTATGAAACAGAATCTTCAGGGCTACACAAATGTCCAATTCGGCAGCAAATCGACCTTAATATGTCCATACATCTGAGAAAATTCTGCTCGAATTGAAGGTAGTTAGGTAGTTGCAGGACGGAGTTTACCAGTTATCACGATCTAAAAAAAGCCTGGATAATTCGGGGAAAGCACGTCGATGCACAAACGGTAACCACGCTAGTTCGTCTTTCAAAACCCTTTTTAAAAAAAAAGTTCGCCCCGCACTAGAAATTTCACAAAATAATGCTGTTCCAGAGTCATTCTCGATCGGTATCAGTCTTGTACTAGATTATGGTACTATTGAGAAATTAAAAAGTAGCGTTCGTAAACACTGCACGTTGAAAGTGTTGACGACAGGGTGTTAACGACCGTCAATGACCCCTGTTCCATATATTTTGACCCTACAATGTCAAAATGCACGTTTGTAGAACACAAAAGACTGTTGATATATTTTTGATTTGCCCCCCTCATAGAAATGATATTCTAAACATGTGGTAGTCGTTTTTGGATCGATGTTCACCCAGATTATGCAAGAATTACTCCGGATTAACTGTGTTAAAAAAAACACTGCCGAATTGAATGTACTCGAACATGTGTACCTCCCCTGAGACTCAATCATAACTTAATTTTGTAATCAATTTTCAAGATTAGGACATAGTACATTAGGTGCATTTTATGATGGTTGATATCACAGTTTTCACAATTATGATAGTATCCTTATTAGTTTGTAACACAATTATTATTAAACTAGAAAACTATGAATTATATTGGCAACAGTTCTAAAATTTAGAATGTGTCACATCGATCATCACAGAATGAACCGAATTTACGAAACATTGAATATAATAAGATAATTAATCTTTTGGGGCCACTTGCACCAAAAATCATCTTGCAGCCATTTCCTTTCAGAGATCACTGTTATAAGTCGTTACAGGAACTTACGTTAAATTTACATTTGTAAATATTGCATAAAGTTACAAAAAATAAAATAAAAATGAGGATTAAGGAGCAGGGTCTAAACACAGCAAAGTCCACTATAATTTTGACAAAATTATAATGGATGTTTTAAACATCCCTCTCCCAAAACGGGAGACAAAACGAGGTTTTAAATTCGTTTAAATGATTTGTGGTGCAAATCGGCTTCAGGTTTTGTGGTCTCGTGTATGATTATAACTTAAAGCAGAAATGACGTCATCATGGCAGTTAACATCATTGAGTGTGTTTGAAATGTAATGAGAACAATACTTCTAAAACTAAACATCATGCTGACTAATCTAATTTACACACATCTTTGACGCATGCGGAAAATATTTGGGTGTACATCATTTTTAGTAGTTACGTATTAAAACAAATTAGGAAAAAAATTGTTTAAATATTTTTGGTTGCGTCATAGATGCGTAAGGTGGTTTACAGACGAACAATTTTACACTGCAACGCTGTCGCGAATTTACAACAAAACTAATTTAAATAGACAAAATTGTTCAAGTGGTCATCGCCTTAAAATGAACTATATTTCACAAGCAAGTATGAACCGAACATTTATTTATACAAGGCGTAATTTTAATTGGCTGTCGAAACTCTTTCATATCTTGTAAAATGTTGCTCATTTTTTAAATCTATAAATAACAGGCAATGTAGGCAAGTACTAAATAAGCTAGATATATAACTAATAGACATAGACAATACACATTCACATACAAGCAACTAATTCTATAATAAGGGCTCATGCAAAACTATTTATTACTTGTGACTATAATAAATTATGATTGATGCCTAATAATGCTGAATACACAAAATACTATAGGAAAGAAAAGTAGATTGATGTAGGTCCAAAATATGAAATAATGAAATGTATGCAGAAATCATTTTTCCAATTTTTGTATGGAAAATGAAGAAATTCCTGAACCGTACTATTACGTTTAATGTTTTCTTTGACAGTCTTTTTAGTTGTAGTATCTCACACAAATTCTTAAAAAGAGTTTTCATTTTCCATAGCCACTTAGAAATTATAAGCATGTCATCCATATACATTAGAAGAACAACTATAGTTATCTAATGAGTAAATGTGACGTTTTGTCCATACAAAAACTGTCAAAATGACAGGCTTATTCGTCGAAAAAACTTAACTGGCGATTATAAAATCGGGCCTTAGAAGATAAGTCATTATCAGTCGAATTAAAAACTTCCTCCTTGTCGGTTTAAAAAAAAAGTAATCGGCTTCTTAAAAAAAGCTTAATTCAGTTATCAACATACCTACGAGCTATTTTTGACCGGCTTAAACCGTTTCCGCATGGATAGTGTTGTCACTTCCAATTCTCGTCAAACTTTAACGGTTCTTCAGATATTTTTCTCTTGTATAATAGGTTATTTTGTTTTGCAACGTAGTGATATATCTCATTGCGATGATACCAGCTAGTTCTATTAAAGATGTTTAGATTGTATTGATGACAATATGATTAAGTATATTCCTACTAATAAGATCGACATGGTTGGCGCAGTGGCTAAGCAACTATTTTTATGAACTTCAGATAGCTGTTTCAGGTCTGGTGGTTTGTGAGTGCGAGTAAACGCACCTACAATACCGGAGAAATAAATCCTAGTTTTTTTTTTAATATATTATACATGCGAAAGTTTGTAAGGATGTATGAATGGATGTTTGTTATTCTTTCATGTAAAAACTACTAAACGGATTTGGATGAAATTTGCCATACAAATAGTTTATAACCTGGACTAATAGGTTACTTTTTTATACCAGAAGAGACTACCTTTAATATATTCGTAAACTAATGGCTGTGTTGTAAATGACTCTTTGCGAAACACAATATAAAGCTCACATTTATGTTTTATTCAGAGTGGAGTCTCCAAAATTACAGACCGGCCTGAAGTTGCCGCAACCGCCATCACACGCATATTACAATCGAGTGGAACATTACTAACCTAAACAAATGACTTCAAGGATAATTGTCAGAAAAAAGAATTCTTATGAATGTCCCTTTGTTCCTTAATTTTGCATTCCATCCGCCCTAGATTAAATGCACACGCTCGGTTTTCCGCACACGCTACAGAATAAACTTAACCTAATCCTTTTGACATTTATTGATATCGACTGTATTTTATTAAAAAAAAATATTTAATTGAAGGCATGCTTATATATTGTTTTTTTTATATTGCTATTGTGAACAGTTGATTCTACCAAATTCTACTAAATAAGAAAAAAAATGTCATGTTAATCCTTACTAACATTATAAAAGCGAAAGTGAGTTTGTTTGTTACCTCTTCACGCTTTAATGGCTAAACCGATTTTGACGAATTTTGGTACAGAGATAGTTGGGAACCAGGAGACGGATATAGGCATTTTTTTTTAAGTGGGATATGATGGAGAAAGAGGGAAGAAAAGGGGAAATTTTGGGTTGCAATTACAAATCAATAAGGCGCAACAAGGGCAAAAAAGGGGAATTGTGTTACCCCGAATTTAACGCGAGCGAAGCCGCGGGCAAAAGCTAGTCAAATATATTTGTACGCCTTTGGGCAAAACATAGAGGATCTACCTACCTATCTGTATCATCACACACTTTGTAACTTGACCTATGTTTACAAATAAAGCATTTTGAATCTGAACTTTAGCGTAAGAGTAAGTCACGCTAAGGCATTGCTGAATAGCGTCAGCGTGAGCATGCCATGCCGAGATTCTCTCTTCTTCGTGAGGTCACGTGGCTTCTCCGCAGGCAATGATATTGCCATGCATTTGAGTCTCAAGAGTTAGGCGTGAACGCATACAGAAAAGTGTTTTTTTTAAGCCTGCAGTTCGGTTCAAACTTTATGGCAGCTCGGAAGTTAGCTAGGAAGTTAGCGAATAGGGTTGCCAAACATACTTTATAATAACGTTTCCTACTTTATTTTTGGTAATTATACTTTATCATACGAATAAAGTATGTGGAAATACTTTATTTTCAACCTTTACTGTGATGCTTTCACTGAAAGAGTTTTTTTCAGTAATGAATCTAAAGTGGCTAGAAGAGAGAAATAGAGCGTCAATGAATTTAATTAAAAACTAATTGTTTATTTAATTAAATTTTGATCGAAAAAATAGTTAGCATGTGCTAAAAGCACACAAAAGTACGTTTTTAAAGCAATAAAAACATACAATTTGAAAAATACTTTTTTTTCTTTCAAATACTTTATTGTTTTCCTATCTAAACCATTTTATACGTTTTTTCTCACAAAAATAGTTGGCAACCCTAGCTGCGAGTGATGGTTTGCGCAATATACAATCAAGACGATGTTTTTTTTTATGAATGGCATCTCGCAGTTCAACCAAGGAGGTTTTCGTAACGTCTGCTTAACCGGGCGAATCCTGTAGATGCCTTAAAAAATTAAGACCTCCAGCCAGGGTAGAAACTTACAATCTAAGCGGCAACACGCTAAGGGCACTCCCTGTGGGGAGTCACAGCCTCGGTTTAGGGCGTCGCTGAGGCAAAGGGACAGGCTGGATCTGAGTGATATTATATATGGTATGATTTGAACTTAACTGGCTCAGCAGCGCGGGCTGGCTCTTGCCAGGGACGGGTGGACAGTCAAGACGATGCGTCGCTTACGCTCCGGTTATACCTAAAATCATGTTCTACAAAGGTTTAGGTTGGGTGTTTCGAGTCGCCATACAGTTTAAACCGTTATTTCTGTGCGGACCGTCACTCGTTGAACTTCTTTAAGTCTTTAACATGATAATAAAACACGTAATAAACAATACAATAAAACTATTGTAACGGTGAAATGTATGAACTGAACAAGCTTATTTGAATAACCGATGAATGTGGGGGCACGTTCAGATTGACTTACTGAATACATGGTATTTGTGGCACTTCCACCTTATTTTTTTTTCTTTTGTACCTATGTCACACCGCATTTTTCTCGAGTCTAGAATATTCACCCCACCCCCGGAACTAAAGAACCTAGAGGGTAATTGCGTAAAAGACTAGCATTCCCAATGTGACTCATTTTGGCATTTCAACAATATTCTTGTAGTATAATTGGGATGCTGGTGGTAGCCGACTTATATAACATTATTTTTAGTATATGCGGAACCTGAATATAGTTTGTTCAGAATAAGTAACTGAATCGATTCCAATAATTTTTACACCATGTTATATTTTGTCCCAAAAATATTAATAAATGGTTACGAGCTGGACACTTAGTAGGAGTATACAAAATCATACGGCGCGCAACAAGGTCACAGCGGGTCAAAGCGACAGTACACACATGCGGTGCCGTTTGTGCCGCGTGGTGACCGTGTTTTTGTACGGACAGCCAGGTAAAATGACAAGCTTATAACTTTCTGATTTTTCATGATAAAGTTCTGAAATTTTGTACACAGATTCTTCACATAAACATACTAGACACGTGTTTCGGGTTTCGCATAAAGTAAAACTAATGTTGTATATTCCTGAGGGCTCATATTCACACATAAACAACATGAAACTTCAGTATTTGTACACACGACGGCACATCGACCTACACAAAACAATTTTAACCTGATCTCTCTACTACGGTGTGCGATCCGTAGTAGATAGTTCAAGTTATAATCGTTTAGAATAGGTTGACCTGCCGTTGTGTGTACACATGTGTTTGCCCGTGTGCTAACGCGAGCGGGCGGCTCGGGGCGTCACGTCTCCATAACTGAGCCTGAAGAGGGTATGGAGAGAGGCAACGGCACATATATCAAGACATGACCTGGCGCCACCAATGCTCTTTGGTCTCCAGGAGCGGTATTGACTTTAGAAGTTCATAAAAAAAAACGATCTATTAAGATGCAATTGAACAATTCGACCTTGACACATGATTGCACAATAATTTAAACCATTGGGGGTACATGCCTCGCGATATCTGTAGGATGACAAAGTATTTTTAAAGACTAGATCATATCTGCCTGAGCAAATAATCCAAATGAAAATTATATCAGTAAATAGATAAGATAAAACTTGTAAATGAACTCTTATCTACGTAACATATATTGTAACCACTCGTTAATTTACTTTGGTAGCAAATTCAAGCTGTTTACCCTTACAAAGTCCAAAGATAAGTTCGATGGATTGTGTGGGGATGATATGAAGGAAAAAGGAGTAAATGATACAGTGACGATTGGGATTTTGGGAAGGATAATGGAAGAAATTGACGTGTTATTCGACACCAAATAAAACAGGACGAGGGCAGGAAGATGATGGTGAACAGTTTTGAATTTGACTGCTTAGAAACCAGCTACTCTACCATAACGTCTCAAAGCAGAATATTCCACTGAGAGAAAGAGACAGAGCTATACAAGGTGTCTAGCACCATCTCTTTCTCACACAGGAATAAGAACTACTATAAGATGTCATGGTAACCCTACTGATAGCGGTGTCGTATGAAAACATGAGTCTTGCAACATCAAAGCTAAGCGTAAGTGATGACAATAAACAAAATACCTTGTGACCTTACGTTCTAGGGTTGACATTGGCTATTATGTTAGACCAAACATTTCAAAATGACAAAGCTCACGACAACATCTTGGAAAACGCAGTTGAAATACAATGTACTGAGTGAAAATCTGTGCATGTGTGTATGAATGAGACACAAGCGCCAAATAACTTTTTGAAAGATGTGTACCCTAAGCCATACCCAGCAAAGATTGGACAGAAATACACATTTCATATAATATAATAAAAAACACCGTTATCTTTAAATTTCCGTAACAAATTTGGAAAATAAACGGAACTGTTACTGAACCGACAATGCAGGCGTGGACAGGTAACATCTCTCAAGCGAACGTGCCAGGACAAAGCGATCTTATGCTTACTTCAACATAAATACAAGTACATGCACGTGATCATAATAAACTAAAATAAAATACAGCTTACCTAAAACTAAGCATACGATATCAAATCTGGAAATCAATTCAAATGCATCATACAAAAACTTAACTAGGAAGCGGAAATTTTCTAAATACCATGCCTGGAAATAGGTACTGCCACCTGAGGTGCGTGAAGCCAAGCGAACAGTGCAACAAACAACGGAAAAATACGAAGAAAAACGAAGATACACGAAGCTATACGAGGATAGGAGATAGATGTAGCGTGCAAACAGATTGGAAGAATAGCAGCCACATGAGAGATGTTATTCTGATCAGTGTGTATAGATAACCTGGACACTCTATGGACCTTCATTGCGAAAAAAATTACGTGGATATTGATTAGGCTGAATAAAAGTGTCCAGGTATCGTATACGCACCGTACAGGGATGTCGGTACCGAGACATTGTAGGTAGATACGACGTGATGGCTCCAAAACTTGAGGCTACCGTGTTAAACTCCACTTGCTTGATTTTATTCCTGTCCTCGTTGTGCATCAGGTAATCGGAGCGGAAGAGTCCGAGGCTGACCGACTGTAAAATTTAACTCTGTGAAATTCTGTCCAATCTGTCATTTGTTTTATGATTAAGTGATGTTGATGTTGTGGGCCGCCATTTGCACCGCCACCTTCTATCTATTATGTACACCAAAAAACAAAACAATATACAAAATTGTGTCCATTGTCAGATTATTTTTCTGCAAGATAATTTTTGTTTTATTTGAGTTACATAATACAAATAATTATTGCACCATTTCTCATAAAAACTCTTGCAAAATTCAATATTAAAATTTCTTAGCTTAACAAAATTTGCAAATTATAAAATTCTTCTAATAAAAATCGTCGAAGGTAAGTACTGTATTTTTTAACACACCTTAAAACCTTTAAACCTCAACAGCTTCTTAAAAAGGGTAAAAGTTTGACATCTAACTTTACAGATTTTATTTATAAGTATGTCGATATCTTATAAATTCTCGCCGTGAACATGCTCATTTAAAGAAAAATGACAGTACTTAATATGACATATTTCGGTTACACGTCGAATTACATATTAAAAAATGTTGACTATTTAAAAAAAAAATCCTCGGTTTTACCAAACACCCTGTATAATTAGAAAGCTAACGATTGCTACTATGCAGTCTTTGCAGTCTTTTTATATACGGTCTGTTGAATTCGGTTAAAGGAATTGAGTAAACCTTGCCGGATCAATGGATCTAGTTGTGTTAGGCAAGCCTATCTTAAGGTGCAGGCTGGCGCTACCTTGACGGGTAGCCCGCAAAATTATTATTATTCTTATTTTTTCTTGCATTTTGCAAGTCAGTGTCGATTTGTATGATAAATGATATATAAATTTACCCGTATAAAAAACAAAACTAGGTGAGGCTGGTGTTTCGTACCCGACTACAGGAGAAGAAACAGCCGAAACAAACTCAGAGGTCATAGTCTCTTATAGGGTCCAAAGAAAAATCTTGGTCGTTACATGAGAACTATGCAGATTATTGTTTAAAATGGACTTTCAAGAAAGCACCACAGATATAATGACACTCAAGGAACTCAACTACACGACGAACAATACCAAAAAAGGACATTAGTGTAGGTCGCTTATAGTACTCTAATTGTCAGATAATAAGTAGTCAAAACCAAACAAATTAAATAAAAATATATATTGACCCACATGGTCGTCACATTTATGGTGATTAAATTATGAACGCGACCGTATCAAATATCGCTTAACTGAGTTCTAATTATTAAAAATACAACACTCTAGGTTAATTTAGTTACAATACGTTTTTGTTTACGTTTGTTTGGTCAGACAGTTGTATTTATGATATAGCTCGCGAGGTTGTCATCATGTGGGATGTGGATTCAGCGATCATAATGCCGATGTTGTTACAGCCAATGGTTTACTAGCCAAGACCCTCGACCAACATCTGAGGAGGCTCTGCTCTTGATCGACTTTTTCTTTCTTTTGCGGTCATTTTCCAAAAAAAAGTTCTGTTTTTTTAATGTGTGTATACTAATATTATAAAACTGAAGAGTTTGTTTGATAGAACGTACTAACCTCAGGAATACCACACTCGAATAAAAAATAATTAGCGTTGAACAATCCATTTATCGAGGAAAGCTGATCAGGGGGTGAAGCCCCTGGGCACAGCTAGTGTTTAAATAATCATACCCTTAACATTCGAAAGTTTTGTTAGTTTATTAATTTCAAAATGGCACAAAACGTGTCTTTAAAAAGTGAAAATTAAGTGCCGTCAGTCTAAATTGTGCGTACACACATTAATATTTTCCCTAAATTATATACAGCTATATGTACCGCACACTTCATTCATAAAAAGGTAAAATCAATCAAAATTCCCATGTGTTCATCGGCTAGAGAACATCCGCGGTAAAAATTTCTACCACAACACATAGGATTCGATCATATAAACCTCATATTTCCTGCAAAACTTCCTGTTTTTTGTAAAAGGTACTTTACATGTTTTCAAGATAAAAAAAAACTGTACCTAATAAATATTTTACCTTATTGACCATATTATAACAATAGAACGCCATGATTCAACCGCAACATATGGGTTTTAATGCATAACAAAAGCATAGTGAATCAATTGATGAATGTGAGAGAATCCCATTCATCATATTTATCAATGTCCTTAAATCCTTAGTCATACAAATTCCGCTGTATGGAGTTGTCGACGTAGTATTTTCCCTCTTCCTGTTTATGTTTTGAAAATAACAAATATTCACTTTGAAAATAATAACTTGGATTTATTAAACGATACAATGTGTATTTATCCACTTTTCTGAGTGGAACCATAAAAAATCCAATACTCGGCGCAAATGTATGGGACAACTGCTTTTTTAAGCGATTTAGATGATGGTCCCACTGAAAAAGTTGTTACGAAAATATCAGTAGTCTGTCCTGTCCCAAACCAAACTCCAATACTTCTCGACCCAAATGTATGGGACATCTGTTTTTTTTTGCGATTTTGATGACGTTCCACAGAATAAGTAGTTGCGTAAAATATAATTTGTCTGTCCTGACCCATATACAAATCCAATATCTACTCGACCCAAATGTATGGGACAACAGTTTTTTTTTTTCGCAATTTCGTTGGTGGTGCCATGAAAAAGTTGTCTAGTTTAATGGTCTGAATTACCCCGAAATATGATATAATTCTGATAATGCTGTATTGTTTTCAATGGGCTCATTCTTGACCTCAACCTTGTATAAAGACAGAGAGAGATCTGTATTATCATTAAATATGATGACATAGAAACATATTTCACAAATGCTTTTTTCCCGATTGTCACTACTTAAGTCTGTTTTTGTTTAAAAAATCGTGTTTAACGACCATAGTTTAAGATCGATTGTTTCGAAGACAATAGCTGTAGATGTTGGTATAGAAAGAAGAAATATTGACAACACTGTACCGTGGATCTACGTCAAAAATACACAGCAGTTGTTTAAAATCGCAACGTAGCATTATGTACACTATATACAGCTGGATTTACAAATACAATGTATCAACTATCTATAGTCTAACTACGGCCGGTTATTTGAATAAAAAAGGTGTGCAATCGTACATTTTGTTCTTTTTAAGCGATAGTAAAGGCCGGACCAAATCAAATGCGCATGTCAAGGCACTGTGTGTCGTCTGCCTGCGTTCAACATGTCTAATGTAAGAAAACTCTCTACTGTCTTTTCAAGACTACCTTATTAATGAAAGAGGTTTGTGCATCTAGCACACTCCACGACCCACGACCACAAGTAGTGCACATGCATGACCGACCCTTTTCTTGCACGAAACTGGTCGGACGCTCGATTGGGCGACCAAACTTTTTTCCTGGTCGAAGTTTTTGCGACCAAATCGTGGTCGTAGTCGTGTAGTGATCAAGGTCTTATAATAACGACCACTGCAATTTTGTCAGTGATCCAAAAAATAACAGTAACCACTTTTAGCTAATAAAGAAGATATTCTTCAAAGAGTTTTATACATTAGAAACAATAGATTGAATTTGTTTTGTTCCGGGCTTAAATCGGGATAACTTTTTCAAACTAAGAAGCGTAGAATTGAGAATATGGCTCACTTAACACTAACGGTAACTATACTGCAGCACGATGCGGGTAACATTAGTAAAAATGTACCATTCCTCTTCAATCTGGAACGTTACCTCGATTTCTGATCATGACTGAAAGCCTTTAAAGCTTTACCCGGAATATCATAGCCGTATAGGACTACCCAAAGACATGTTTAATGATGGGAATTATTACTATGAAGCACTAAACATATATTTTCATCTTATGTCACCCGCAACCATGCTGCACCGAAAATAGTTTACGTAGTCACAAAAATATGACATTTCAAGAATCTTGTGACCACACATTTGGCTTTCTCAGTGTGAAAAGATTTTTCCCCGATAGCTGGTGGTACGAATCGAAGCTTTAATGGCTGTTAACACTGTTCATTGACAATTAAAGTTGTTAAATAAATATTAGTTTGAATTGCATTCGTTTTCATATCAAATAACTGGCCTTATCTTGCTACTAGTAACTATAAATCTATCCTACAGAACGAACAATGCAAGTCATAGTTTAAGTAATTAATTATATTACAGTATTGTTTTTGAGAGCAACATAAATGTTATTATTAATTTATGTTACCACTACTTTGTATAAGCAGTGTTAAAAATATAGCTGATAATATGTTTAGGCAAATCACCGCATATTAAAATTTAGTTAAAAATGCATTATTCGTTTTATTTATGCGGGCAACACGTTCAGTTGTCCGTAATTTACAAAGATTTAACATGCAATTACGAAACATAATATATTTTTTTTAAACGTTATTTTGCATTTATTATATGCCAACACTGAAAACTTATTTCAATGGATGTGAGTAAATTTTTGTTTATGTTCAGTGTTGCCAGGTTAAAATACAATGGCAAATAAACTCAAGTTATACATTAGCACAATGTTAATTAACATAAAAAGTCAAGTTACGATGTTTTCATTCTTTTTCAAAGTAGGTTTGTATCCAATTTCCGTCTTTCTAATTTTTATTGCTTTTACTTGGGAACAGGTAAGTGGAAATTGAGTACAGAAACCTATTTTTATCCAAGTTCTAAAAGCTTAAAATATTTAAGTTTTCAAACAGAACTTGCACGAGGTAGTTAGTCTGTTAGTCACAATAAATTACTTCACTAGAAATTGTCATACATCTCCTTTGGCCAGCCTTCGTTGATTTTATTGCTCAATTGAGTCAGCGGCAAGATTGTGTTTTTTATACGAACTAAAAAGGCAGCTATTTGGCTAGCATTAATAATTTAGGCAAGTATCACCTTAGATATTGTTGTTAACCTCTAGAGCCCCAGTGCCACAAAAACGTGCCAGTAAACAAGTATTACCGTTGAGCCCCGCTGGCACAAATTTGTGCCACCAAAGCCGGACCGATTTAAAACTGTATTTGTAGTGAAGATAAGTCTTAAAATCAGATTACGCTTACGGTAAGAGCCCGCCCGGGGGCGCTTGACGGATAGTTGACGTAAATAATGGCGGTCCTTGAGAGGTTAATACAGGGAAAAGCAAATGGGTTATTAGAGACCATAGCAGACAAGATACCTTTAGAATCGGTGATATTTCTAATTTCGATGCAGAAAAAACGCCGATCGCCGACTACGTGGCTATTGACTGTATTACATTTTACTAGAGGGGGTCTAAAATAGCCGCTTTATCAAAATAATAACAGGACAATAATATTATTACGTTAAAAATCTTAAAATGGGTCACAGATGTAGTTAATATTGTGAATTGTTACTCTGTGACCATTTTACGAATGGTTATATATTACGTTGTTCATATTATTTACCTTTTGCTTAAGCGTACATTTTAAACCTCTAGTTACCATGCCAGGCAGAAAGTTGCTGACTCAATTATATCGCTTGCACTGGCACAAAATATTCAGGACTTGTCTTCTTCTTGTCTTTGATAGGCCACGGACGAAATTCGCATCGCATCGCAGATACTTTAATTTCGACCACAAAATTCCCTTGATTGTGGACTTTATGACCGTAACCGTAGGCTGCCCAATTCAGTATTCAACAATTTCTAGTAAAGTAAGTATTAAATATAAAATGACAGGCACAATTGAACGCATCGCCCGCTGGGTTATTCAAGCAGAGATAGTTCAAAAGCCTCACTCACACATTCAATAGATAGCCGTATGAAAAGCCTACACATAGACTGTCTTTTGTTTTTACCAAGTATGTGTATTGAAAGGTCAGGACCAAGGTACGTGTATAGAAGTACATGTATAATGTTTACGCGTACATACAAGAACAGATGTATTCTAAAACGAATAGTTGTCAATAAGTTTTATTGTTGTGTGAACAGAAACATAGCTGTTATGCCCTTCAGAAAGGACGAAATGGAAGAAAGGAAAAATATATTAATATTAATAATAAGTCAGTGGAAAACCCATTCACAAGAATAGAAGGTAAAGTATGAATGATGTTACTTACTGTGATTAAACCTAGTAAAAATTAATATGAGTTTTTCGAGAAATGAAATGGTTAACTGGCAAAGTCAGCTGGTTATTGAAATCATTTATTTCAATTAGCCCATTACAGGCACTTTTGAATGTCAAGAAACAAAATGAATCTACAGTCCCGGTCACAAGGCATAATAACTTGTGAAAGTACTGTAGTTGCCCATTCTAAAGCGTTGATCTCTATGGAGAAGAATGAGCAAGAAACTTCATGGGCACTCTTTTAAATTATAATATTTTTACAAAATCGTATTTACATCATTCATGTTGAGATTATACAAATATGTGAGAACGATGTAGAAAGACGTTCATAGTAAGAGCGTCCAGAGTAGTAGTATTAGGCTGAGCTAAACTACTTTTATAGCTCATAAAGCCGAAACTGCCGTGGTTGTATAAACGGGCCCGGATGGAAATGTCACCGTAACATTGTGAACAGTGTTATAGGCCGATCGCTTAAATGAGACCGTGGCTGAGGTAACTGTGCGTTGCGGGACGGGTATTCATGCCCGCTAGTCGAACCATGAGCCTAGTCTGAGCCTTCGCATCACGTCACAACACAGCTCCCGCAGCGCGCCGGTATATGCGCTACGGTCTCAGTTAAGCGGTCAGCCTATCGTATAAAATATATCCCGCGAGGTACACAAACATATAAAAAAAAATTGAAAATTGTAGGGCGATAGGTAGGTACGTCCTGTCGCATGCAAGTGTAATGCTAGTTCACAATTCGTCGAAAGTTTTTAATATTGCGAGATAGATTTTAAACTAACAATGTTCATACTGTGACATCAATTTAATATGGCACCAAGAAGACTGACTCAAGACTACGATAAAAAGTGCAAAGGGAACAAAACTCATACAAACATTCGAGATAGGAGGCACTATACATTTTTGAGCTAGTAGAAAAGATTTCTCAACGAATTGACAAAACATTTTTATAGAAGACGTACTATCACATGTTAAAACCATCATTATTACGTAAAAAGGGATAGCTATAAGTACTGTATGGCTCCATCACTCTCGCACAGAACATTCGGAAACTTTCGTAAGGGTTCGGTTGACATTCGGGATATCGGCGTGTAAGCTCAATAACACGTCTTAATACGGTCATGAAACGCTACAATTTGAAATGTGTGAATGTGGCTTCTAAAAGAACGACCTCTACAATCCTCTACCTCTGTATTTCTCTGGAAACCGGTCCAAGGTGTCCGAATCCTGACGCGATGCTGTTGATTTCCACCTGCTTCCACGAGCAGTAAGGCGAGTGTTTAGTACACTGGTTCTCGGTATGTGGGCAGCGTGATTCCAACATGATGTCCGAACGCAGCATTCCTAGTGATATTGGCTACGCCACATAGCACATTTTACATGATATTCGAACACCGTCAGTTAGCATGAATAATTATGAGATGCGATTGAGGTACGGCACTTGCAAGGACGATTTAAAAAAAAAAAATTGATCCTTTTTGGTAATCGTTTTTGCAAGTGGTAAAAAAAAAAGAACAGAATGTGTGTGCGGTACACAAAATGCATGTGCCAGTGTGTGGAAATCAATTGATTAAAAAAACTTAATCCTTTATAAACGGTACCTATTGTTCGTAGATTGAATTTCCATAGGTGCAAAGTATCTAATTCTTTATTCAAAAAACTGATTGTTGCATTACTAATTATTGTGTAAATTTATTTTAAATAGTGCAACACAAAAATTTACACACGGCGACACATCAAGCTATACAATTCCAGTATAACATGGCCTCATTTTGTATGGGTTTTCCGTGCTATGAGAGATATGCATAAACTGGTTTTTATTGCTTGATTGGACGTCGTGAGTAACCCAAGTAACTTATATTTTTTTTTTAACAGCAATAAGAAGCCGTGTTAGCCACACTCGCATTCTGTTCAGTA
Source organism: Ochropleura leucogaster (assembly GCA_958449745.1). Taxonomy (NCBI): domain Eukaryota; kingdom Metazoa; phylum Arthropoda; class Insecta; order Lepidoptera; family Noctuidae; genus Ochropleura; species Ochropleura leucogaster. Next base: position 11,885,390 of record OY288221.1, on the reverse strand, counting down.
AATTGATAATGACGAGTACCTGTACGATCCCTTCGTTTCGAATTGTGACCCAAATGTCATATAGGCTCTTTGTAAACTCATCAACTTGTAAAGCGTTCTGCAGCGTATGCTCCAAAAATTCATTGTTATGCGCCACCTGTGTAAAATAACATATTTTAGGATCCCTTACAATTTTTTTTATACGAACACAATAGCAGTTTATACGAAAATCCATACTAATAATATAAAAGCCAAAGTGAGTTTGTTTGTTACGTCTTCACGCCTAAATAGCTAAACCGATTTTGATGAATTTTGATACAGAAATAGTTGGGACCCTGGAGACGGACTAATTTGTATAAAAAAAAAAGTTGGATATGAGAGAGAACGAGGGAAGAAAAGGGAAACCTTAGCGTTGCTATTACAAATCAATCAGGCGCAAGAGCAAAAACTGCAGGTCTGGTTGGTGTGTTATACCGTATTAACGCGAGCGAATCCGCGGGCGAAAGCTAGTATATTATAAAAGCGAAAGTGAGTTTGTTTGTTACGTCTTCACGTCTAAATGGCTAAACCAATTTTGATGAATTTTGATACAGAGATAGTTGGGACCCTGGAGACGGACTAATTTGTATAAAAAAAAAGTGGAATATGAGAGAGAACGAGGGAAGAAAAGGGAAACCTTAGCGTTGCTATTACAAATCAATCAGGCGCAAGAGCAAAAACTGCAGGTCTGGTTGGTGTGTTATACCGTATTAACGCGAGCGAATCCGCGGGCGAAAGCTAGTATATTATAAAAGCGAAAGTGAGTTTGTTTGTTACGTCTTCACGTCTAAATGGCTAAACCAATTTTGATGAATTTTGATACAGAGATAGTTGGGACCCTGGAGACGGACATAGGCTAAAAAGTGACGAAAGGGGGAGAAAGAGGGAAGAAAAGGTAAAAAAAAATATTTTTCAATCATCACGCGGGTTAAAGTTAGCTTTAGCCCAAAGTTATAACTAGCTAGTTAACCAGATTGCAACAAATATACACATCATAATTGTATGAATTGATCATAGCAACTTAACCTTTTGTACGCCAGAGCATAAACGCACCCGCGTGCACTCCACGCCGCGCAACTCATTTTACATACATTTTTGTCACATATTTGATTCATTGACGTCCAGGGCACGCTCTTACTTGTCATATATTTGTGACAATGAGATTCAGAAGGTTAAAGGAATATGCACATTGACAATATGACGTTTGAAATGTTACTGCATTAAACCTGAGTAAACTCAAGATATGCCCTACATATTAAATAACAGTTATTATGATAATAAGCAATTCTTTGTTTAAAATTTTAAGTTTTTAGATGTGTAATTTTTTTTACGGATGGCAAATAATCAAATAACTTTCCATGCTCTGGGCGGAGCGGGGGGGGGGGGGGGGGGAGCGTTAGAAATACACACAGACTTGTGCTGACTAAAACCCACCCATGCAGTATCTCTTTCGAACAGCTCGCAACCCCGGCAGGTCGTTAAATTAGTGATTGTTGCACTAATATGTATATTTTTTTTTGCATGTTACCTTAAATATAACCAATGTGGACAAATGTTGGTGAACCAATCTATACTAATAATATTATAAGGCTGAAGAGTTTGTTTGTTTGATTGAACGCGCTAATCTTAGGGACTACTGGTTGGAATTGGAAAATTCTTTTAGTGTTGGATACACATTTCTTGAGGAATATAACATCACGCTACGATCAACAGGTGCTGTGCAGTGTGGGTAAAACCGCGGGGAACAGATAGTTAAATAAATAAAAATTTAAGGAGACCAACCTTATGCATCAGTTCATTTAATACCGGTTGTAGTTCCACAGCTTTCTCAAATTCAGACTTGGGAAATGGTGAGGGCAGTAACACAAATGGGGCAACCTGAAAACAAAAGTTGTGTTAATTATGATTATTCATACAATCAATGTAATAACCCTAGTTTTTTGGGGGTGGGAACTCGTCAAATAACTTCCCCTGTTCTGGGTGGAGCGGGGGGGGAGTGTCAGACTTGCACTGACTAAAACCCACCCATGTTCCTTCTATTGCTTTACATTTTGGGGCCGCTGTATCTGTAACCGGTATCGGTAACCCGGATGTAATAACCCTTGAAACAAATATAATGACTGGGATAGTGAGGTTGTTGATATGTGAGATGTTGACTCAGCATTCATGTGCCAATAGTTTTTACAGCTGGCTTCATTGCCAAGAGCCTCAACCATCAACTGAGGAGGCTCTTATTAGACCGCTAGATTAAGGGTTTGATAGAGAAAGCATGATATTTGGACATGGCTTGTATCATTAGGATCCTCTCTCAGGAACCGTGACTGTGGGTAGCTTAAGACTCAGTTCCTGGTATATACCTGGTTATATACCTTTTAATTAAAAAAAAAATTGGAATGTAAAATAATATGTGTTACAATTAATAAATGAATACTCTTGTTATATTAAAACTCAAGATACACACTCAGTTATTCAAAGTCAGGCTCCAAGAGGTATTACATTACCATTAGCACTAAGATAGGCAGTTGCTCCATGTAAAATCCTGGAACTCAGCTGTATCTGGTTAGGCTGGGGCAGGGGCCAGACAGATAATGTTAATGATGAAAACTCAAATCTTATCTATTGCCTTTATCAATTAACAATTCAATTGCCTTCACCAAGTCAGGGCGCATGATGCCTATTGAACAGCACTTAGCAGACTATTGGACAGAAAATAATATTCATAAAATTAAATTAAATATGTAGACTTGGCACACACTGAACTCTTTACGTTTGGATGTGGAGAAGAATAAGATTTACTATTTTAGCCAGGTAATTTCATCTGTTCTGCGTATTCGCAGGAAGGACGTAATTTCCGAAGCTATTGAAGCAAAAATTAATAAATATACCTGGATAACATCTTTGCTGAAGTGATTCTTATCTCTCATGGCGACTCCATGCATTAAGGCCCAGTCCTTAGCCTTCTCTATCACGTTCACCAAGTTTTTATTCTCTATCGGTAGCGAAACACAAGATGCGAAACGAGCTTGCGACATTTTGATGAAAAAATTAATAATTATACCCTGAAAATAATTTTACTAGACGACTTAAAACGCACTGTTTACGTGATTCTGTGCCCAAAGATAGACAGCGTATGAGTAAATTTTGTAGTATTTATTGTATTTTAAGTAGTGTGAAACAGCGGGATTGGTTGACAGAAAACTGAAAATGTGACAGGAAAACAACTTGACTTGCAATTTGACAGATAATAGACATTACAAAAGCAAGTTTTAAAAAACAATAGTAATTAGTAACTTAGTCGAATCACCATAGGTATTGCTAAAAAAATTCAACTAACATACTTTGAACAAAAGGCATAACATAGACACCACTGTGACGATCGCCTGTCGGACACGGTGGAGCACACAGTAGCAGTCTGCCCCGCTTATGTGCAGCATTGCTGTGTTTTCGCAGAAGCGATCGGTGGCGGAAACCTCTCGCGTCCGGCCTTGGTTCAGTCCATGATCCGAAGCAAGAAGGAATGGTAAACGGTCACCTCCTTTTGCGAAGCAGTCATACTAAAGAAGGACTTGGCCGGACCTTGCAGGAGGAGAACTTCAAACCAACCCAGCTAACCGTCTGTTAACGACAGGCCGCGTCAACGGTGCGATCAGGTTACACGCGCGCCTCAAAAAAGCAGAGGTGTGTGCCAGGGTCACTGCCTGCTGGGGTTGCGGGTTGTTCGAAAGAGATACCACCAACCTTGAATATAAGGGCAAAAGAAGGTAACATGGTTGTGTTTGAGTCAGTAAGAATCTGACCCTCCCCCCACTCCGCCCAGAGTGGGGAAAGTTATTTCATAGCAGCCAGCCTGAGTTATTGAACCAGCTGTTTTAAATCAGTCCTATAATTAAAGATATTACTAAGATCCAGGCTGTCCCTTTGCTGTCTTCCCTAAGCCGAGGCCCGTACAATACAAGCGAATATCTCCACATCCTACCAAGAGAAGGACAGCGTGGCGCCGGCCAGGAGGCAGTGGTGGGTCGACTTGATGCGTACTTGGGGGAGGCCTTTGCCAAACAGTAACACAGCATAATATGCTATCAAAACCAAAAAAAAACAAGCAGATTTACCTCGAAACCTGATGCTTTATACTATAAATTAAGCATCACGTTTCAAGTTTCAAGACAAACAAGTTTCATATGTAACCAAACGCTATAAAGTTAATAGCGTTTGGTTACATATGAAACTTGTTTGTCTTGATACCAGCTATTGATTAATACAAGTTTTAAACGTATTAGTAATGTGAACGACGCGTTGGACTACCAAATCATAGGTCTCGAGTTCAACACATAAAGCACGTACCTCTAGTTTTTCGGATTCATGTGCATATTGTATTTAATTATCACTTGCATTAGATTAAGGAAAACATCGTTAGCCAAATCAAATGCCTAAAAACAATCTGCTATAAAAAATCTACAAAACTATGGTGTTTCATATCACATTCAAGTACCAAATATACACTAAAATTGTTTTTATTAAGTACTGTAATATAAAAAACCTTTTAGGCCTTTACGAATGCAACAATTGACAATTTCGTGGTACGTTGGTAGTTCAAATACAGTTCCTCGTAGGTAGTGTATATGAAAGATAAAAGGTATGTAAATTAATTATATCTCATAAAAGTATGTACGTTGAGTATGAGCCACTTGTAACGTAATTTATGTAGAAAAGGTACAAGCCCAACTATTTTGTATATATATTTTAAAAATGAGAATAATGTTTTGGTACAAGAAAACAAATTAAAAATGTGATTTCGTTCTATCATTCAACCATTCATGAATGACGGGTGAAATACCACTCATTGTTAATCAAATCACTAACAGGTTGTTTGTTGTCGTAGGACAATTGTATACATACACGATAATTTGTCAATGTGTGAGAGTTTCTATTTTGTGTGTCTCCCCTGTAATATGTGTCAAAAATTTTTGTTCCGTGTGTGCGTTCTATTGTTTCTTCGGGACTTTTAACTATATGCTCCACCCCTTCTCCAGGGTCATTTACTCTATGTTTTTCTGAATTTTGTCTTTGGTGAATAGGCGTGAAGTTCAAAAATCGCATTGGAAAAAGCGCGGGAAAATTCGGTTCGACCGGGTGTATTTTTCACAGCAATTTTTTTTAATTTAATTTTTATTAGATAATTGGTTCAGTTAAGGTTTTTATGTAAATAGATATTTTCTTTGTAGTGTATATTTAATGTATGTGTAGATTTTTCTGGATTATTGGTAAGTTTTTGTAAATACTTGTATATAATTATCCCTTTGTACTGGATTCCGAAGACGAATCGCGGGTTGTATGAACGACCCGCCTATTTTAGATGTGGGGGATTTAGGCCTTGGCTTAAGTCCCCCTGTAAGTAATTATGTTACAATTAATACTACAAGCAAAGATTTAAGTGGTATGGACACTGATGGATCTGTAGCCACAGCAAGTGGAAGGGAAACAGATGCATCGACTTCCGGAAAAGTCAGTGCTTCTCGTAAAAGGCGCTCACATAAACACAAATCAATTTGTAAACATTGTAATAAAACAAAACGGAGTAGACATGGGGCGATCCCTGAGGGAACCTCTTCTGTTGAAAGTAATTGCATTTGTAATTCCGGCGCAGAAATTAACATTTTAAATACTAAATCTGAGCTTACTCTTAAAAATAACCATACATCAGTTCCACAGTCTCAACCCTTCGATATTTCTGTCACTCAAACCCTTCAGTCAGAACCACCTGCAATACCAACTGGTCAATCAGTTGGTGTAGGTAGGAAGGAGTACCAGGCCTCTGATACAGGTCCTTACATAGTTCATGTTCAGCGTATTACAACTACTGAAAACAGTGGCACTATTCTGCACCCAATTGCTTTTGGGAATTTTCTTAAAAACAACAAATTTGAAAATATTGTTCCTGGCAGTGTGAAAAGAATTGGTAGGAATAAGTGTGTTGTAGCTTTTACAAACCCTACTGCTGCTAACGCATTTATGAGTAGTAATCTATTGCCTCTGAACAGATTTAAAGCTTTTTTACCTACATATAATGTTACACGGATGGGCTTGGTCCGAGGTATCCCATCTGAATGGAGTGAGGATGAAGTTAAAGAAAATATTTCAACTCCCATAGGCACTGGTGAAATATTAAAAGTCAGGCGCCTCAACTATAAAGTCCAAGTGAATGGATCACCCATATGGAAACCATCACAAACTATTGTTATTACATTTGATGGTCAAGCATTACCAAAAAGAATCTATATTTGTTACAATGCACTACCCGTAGAAACTTATGTTTATCCCACAATTCAGTGTTTCCGATGCTGCCGTTATGGTCATACAAAAAATCAATGCAGGTCAGCTGTCCCTAAATGTTTCAAATGTGGCCAAAACCACTCAGGTGAAACATGTTCCGTAGAAGAGGATTCTGCATCATGTATTAATTGTTCTGGATTCCATTTTGCTACAGATAAGACTTGCCCTGAATTTCTGAGGCAAAAAAACATTAAATATACAATGTCTCATTCTTGTATCTCATATGCAGAAGCAAGTAAATTACACCCAGCCACTTCAAAATCCTATGCAGATGTTCTCACTACGCACACATCTCATGATTCTCTTGTCACCAATAATAATATATACAGCTCAAAACCTAAACCCTCAACTTCTTCATCTCATAAAAAGACTGTCTTCCTGAAACCGCGAGCTCCTCCCAAATCAGTACAGGGTTATGATAGAGCCGCTCATAACGCCCTTGTTATGGAGTTTCAACCCCCATCTTTGGTGAATGGGTGTGCTTTACCTAAGGAATCCCATAATAAACTGCAGAAGAACGAGAATGAGCAAATAGTTGACGTTATTATAGACCTTATAAAAATGTTATTAAGCAAAAACATCTCTTTGGAACCGTACAACGTGGAGCGCTTAACTAATTTATTACTAAACAAAAACCTTAAAGATGGACAAAATAATTCAATGGAATTGCCGATCAGTAATACCTAAAAAAACTGACCTAATTTACTTATTAAATAAATTTAAACCAAACATTGTAGCATTATCTGAAACCTGGATAAAAACTAATCAATTATTCAGTATTTCAGGTTATGTTTGCATACGCAATGACAGAGCTGACGGATATGGCGGTGTGGCCATATTAATTAAAAACAATACCCCATTTTCTCGTGTCTCTTTTCATTCATGTACTTTTATTGATATTGTTGGGGTAATTGTGGGTAAAACTACTTATGTTTCCATTTACATCCCTTCTGCTAATATCAATGCCTTACAAGAACTTAACAATATGTTGTCATCCCTTCATAGACCATTTTTAGTAATGGGTGATTTTAACTGCCACCATCAGTGTTGGGGAAGTGGTGAGACAAAAAGAGAGGGGGTTCGTTTATTAGAAATTATAGACGATCATAATCTTTGTATTATAAACACTGGTGAACCTACTCGAAGGACTAATGTAGGTGAAATTGATAGTGCTGTGGATTTATCTATATGCTCTCCTAGTTTGGCTCCATCTTTATCTTGGTCCCGTTTCTCTTCTACTTTTGGAAGTGATCATTTTCCTTTGTTAATTACTTCTTCAGTAAATTTCACTATAATACCGAAAAGACCCCCTAGATTAAAATATAGACTAGGGAACGCAGACTGGAGTAAATTTAAAACGCTTATTGATGCTAAAGTTGCTGACCTTCCGCAAATTACGCAGGGTGGAGAAAATGATTGCTCTAGGGCTTTAGCGCTGTGCGTAATAGAAGTAGCAGACCAAGTTTTCCCTTGTAAAAAAAATCCTTCCGGCAAAATCCCTATGCCTCCATGGTGGGACTCTTCGTGTTCCGATGCAGTAAAGAAGCGAAAGGAAGCTGAACAAAAATATGCTGAAGACATGTCAGATGAAAATTTGGACAACCTTAGGGAAATTATTAATGGTACACGGATTTTTCTCAGAGATAAAAAACTTCAAGGGTGGAGGTCATTCTGTATATCTTTATCGCCCAGCACATGCCCGTCAGAAGTTTGGCGCAGTATCAAAAGATTTAGAAAAGCCTTTAGTGACACTGCTTCCTTCACACAATTACCTTTATCTCTTACTAATAGTTTTCTTGATAAGCTAGCTCCTGCATCAGCTCCAGAGTATGATCAAATTTACCCTCATTTTACTTCGTTAAATATTGACAATCATCCGTCTTTGAACTCTCCCTTTTCAATGTATGAATTGAAAGGGGTATTAACATGTTTAAAAGACTCGGCCCCAGGAGAAGATGGTATTCCGTATTCATTTTTTTCATATTTCAGTGATGATACGTTATTTTACTATTTACAAATAATTAACTCTGTTATGGTTTCTGGAAATATTCCAGAATCCTGGCGTTCCCAGGAAATCTTACCGATACTCAAACCAAATAAAAATTCAAATGATACCCTCTCATACCGGCCTATTGCGTTATCATCAGTTCTTACCAAAATTGCAGAACACCTAGTTAAAAATCGTCTAGAGTGGTATATAGAAAGCAATCAACTACTAGCGGACAGTCAGTTCGGATTTCGTAAAGGAAAAAGCACAACCGACAGTTTAAGTGTATTCACCACTGACCTGCGCATAGCCTTTTCAAAAAACCAGTCAGTCGTTGGCGCATTTCTAGATATAACAGGCGCGTACGATAACGTAATAATATCTGTCCTTAAACGGAAGCTGATTAATTTAAACGTCCCCACTCTACTTACACGGTTTATCATAAATTTGTTATCGGTCAGATTTATATCTCTTCTTTCCGGTGATAAAAAAATAACGAGGACAGTGTTTAAGGGCCTTCCACAAGGTTCAGTATTGTCACCATTGCTTTACAATATTTATACATATGATCTAGAATCATCCCTACAAAAATCAGCTGATGTTTTACAATATGCCGATGACCTTTTAATTTATACTACTCACAATAACATCTCGGATGCATGTAATGCCTTGACCGTCTCCCTAAGTCTTTTACAGCAATGGTTGCAAATTAATGGGTTAAGTCTTTCAATAGAAAAAAGTACTATAGTAGTTTTTTCAAGAAAACGTAATGTTCCTTCCCCAATCGTTACCTATGATAACGTTACTCTTCCTGTGAAAAATCATGTTAAATTTTTAGGATTAATTTTAGATAAGAAACTTTCAGGCAAACAACACTTTGACTTTGTGGTTGAAAAATGCGAACGTCAACTTAATATTATGCGGTGCCTTTCCGGAGTATGGTGGGGGGCACATCCTTTTAGTCTTAAACTTTTATATAATGCAATAATTCGCAGTATACTTGATTATGGAACGTTTTTACTTGCAGGTGGTAACAGAAAAGGTCTTCAAAAGTTAGATAGCATTCAGTCTAAAGCTCTTCGAATCATTTCTGAAGCCATGAAGTCAAGTCCGTTAAATGCCTTGCAGGTAGAAGTAGGAGAACCTCCACTTCACCTGAGAAGGCAATATCTCTCTGAAAGATTTTTATTTAAATCGATGCAGTTTTCTGACCATTTGCTTCACTCAAAATTATTAGAATTGGATAATCTTATACAAACTTCACCCTATTGGCGACACAAAGATATTCCGTGTCTAGTTAAAAGCCTCAGGAAGTTTAATTCCATACCATCGAGTATTCATAGCTCTCCTACTCTTCCCATATTTGAGTGCAAAATTTTTGAGCCATTACTTGTCTCTCCTGTAGTTCATTATAATCTCGGCATAGAAAAAAGTGATGCAGGAGCTAACATAAAATTTAATGCCGCGATTGATGAAAATTGGATGGACTGTCATTATATCTTTACGGATTCATCCAAAACACGGTCCAGTTGTGTGGGAGTTGGTATATTTCATTCTCAGTATAAAGTTGTACAGATGGTAAAACTTCCGCCTGAAACTTCAGTCTTCACTGGAGAATGCTTTGGTCTGTTCAAGGCATTAGAGTATGTTTTGATCGCGAAACTTAAAAATGTTCTTATACTATGTGACTCTAAAAGTGCGTTACAAATTCTCGAAAAATTTACATTTAAAATGAAACCCTTTTACCCTATTGTATTTGACATTAGAAAACAGTTGCACAAATGTTCACTAAAAAACTACACGGTACAATTTGCTTGGATTCCAAGTCATTCCGGAATCCAAGGAAACGAAAAAGCTGATCAGTTGGCCAAACAGGCAGTGCATAATGGTGACGTTTTCCCATATAAAAATTTCTGTCATGATCTTGTTAGCCTCCCTAAAGACTATCTTCGGCATTCCTGGGATCTTCTTTGGAGTAAAAGCTCTCAAGCAAAGGGTAAGGCATATGCTTCAATTCAGCCTTCGATCCCAACCAAACCATGGTTTTGTAAAATAAAATGCTCTAAACTCATTACAAGCATGTTAATTCGTATGCGGCTTGGCCACGTTTGTACTCCTTTCCACCTTGCTAAGTTGCACATTGTGGATAACAATCTTTGTGAGTGTGGAGATGATGTTGGTACTTTAGATCACATATTCTTCTCCTGCTCACGTTATGATCGTTCATCATTCCTCCGTTCTCTTGTTTCCCATAATGTTCCTCTTCCTACTTGTGTATCTTGTTTAGTAATGAATCCTATTGAATATTTTAGTTTAATATCTGCATTTATGTTGAAAAATGATATAAAAATTTAGTTTTTTTTTTTGTATATTTATGTATATCCTTTTTATCCTAATATAATATATATTGAATAAATTATTTCCTTTCCTGAACCTTACTAAATCCTTATTTCCCCGATTTTTTAAATTTTTCCCTACCTTTTGTTACCCGAAATCGGCACAAAGACGCAACTAGTGCCACACCAAAAAAAAAAAAAAAAATCGCATTCATACCGATTAATTTTTGAATGACAATATAATTCTTATCATCTATTTAGTCTGTGCCTGTGACTGCTATACAGGCAGACTGGTTGGTAAGACTGCTGGTAGTGTACTGTCACAGTACACTACCACCAGTCTTACCAACCCTACTGTTTTAACAGTAGATTTGCTGTTTTCACATTGATGTCCATATTTTCTGTTTCATTCCAATTTTTTATTGTTTTTCAACTAGGGTTCAACGCCACCTATGAAATCCCAGTTTATGAATGACAGCTATAGGTCTATTGTATTGTGTATCAATAATGAGTGTGAAAATACTGAAGATGAGGCTAAAGAAACTGAAAAAAAATTTTACTTTAATTGTAGTTTTTTGTTGTTATCATTATTAATATAACAATGTATGTGCGTTCTGGTAACTAAGAAAATTGTTTGTTGTTTCATTATATAAGCAAAAGTATGAAATCTACCCTTTTTACTTTACCTACTGTTTTTTTTCTGGCGAGTTATTGTTTATTTGTTTTTGGGGTTGGCAACACTGACTACCACTACCAGTACCATAGATTATACAGTTAATACCATATTATTATATTATATATTAGTCTATGGTTAATACTGCCATTGCCATACTACAGGCAGGCAGGAAGTACAGCAGTCCACGTACAAACACCCACCGGCATCGCGCGTGCAGACGTGTGCCAGAGTCAGACACGCATAGTTTTTGTCTGCAGTGCTGTAGCTTGAAAAGTTGAGAGTCCCTTGATTTGTTGTCGGTTCTGGGTTCACGGCACAGAACTTTGTGTCCTTGTCGCCATCATGGTAAATTGTGTTAATAAACCATTTTGTTTGTGAGGTGTGGTTTTTAATCCATCGCTATGTGGATTGTGGTTTGTGACTTGTAGTTTCTGCAAAGAGTTGACGAGTGTTGTTGCTGTTGCTGAGCTTTCTTGGAGACAGTATACAATTTTTTTTTTCTATAAAACGATTATCGGGTTGCATAGTAGTCATAACTGGAATTATTATATTTCCACATTGTCTGTAGTTTGTTGTAAAATAAAACTATAATAAAAGATCTCTTCGGCTTTCAAACGATCGTGCCATTTCAATGCTACGTCTGTTCTAAAGAGATCTTTGGACTCATTGAATCGGTTCCTTGTAGGTTGGGAATTAAATCAGTCTTTGTTGTCAGTAGAGTTGGAAAGTCTCCTATAAAAATATTGTTGAGTTCGGTAGTTGGTATAAAAGTTTCTGGAATTTTCTAAACTTGGTCTCTTGTATTAATATATGTCCTATATCTTATTAAAAAAAAATACCACATGTATGTTGAAGAATTTGTCAATTCATGGACAGTTTCTTGTTTTTTTTTTTTTAAATTTAAGTATTATTTAAAAAAAAAGTATTATGAGTCATAACAATATTGGATCAGTGTCCCCTTAGATTGTGTGACAAAAGTCTGTTTTAGTGTCATTTCAGACAACCGGTATGTTGGGATTGTGCTCAACATGCACTGGCAATTACAATTACTGGCTGCATATGACATATTTGGATGAAACAGCAAGTTTGCAAGCTTAGCATGTTAATTATTTATCTGTCTAAATCATATTGAAGGTGAGATGTTTGGTTTGTTTCTCTGAACAAAGAACAATTTGAGTTTCTTTTGAAAAAAGAATACTTTGAGTCACACTCTTATTTAAAATAGCACTGGTGTTCATCTGGCTGCATCAGTTGGAATGTTACTCATTTAAATGTATTGTTCGCAATTGTGAAGTTAATCAACATTTGTCCAAAATCACTGATAGTTTGCTTCGGTGTAATCATCAAAATGGTCAGAGTTGAATAAATGCCAATTTGTTTAAAAAAATTACACAATGGAGAAAGTATAAGAGAATTATAAGAAGTTTCATGAAAACATTATGCCATTGCACAGTGTGTCAGTTTGGCTTAGTTGTGGTCATATATAGTTTATAAGTTTATTCAAAAAAGCTTGATATAGCACACCATTGATTAAAAACAGTAACCACAAACGGAAGGTTTGTATGCTTCGTGTTGCGAAAAATAAAATGTGTTTTGGGAATATTTAATTGGTGGTTAATATGATAAACAAGCCTTGGTAAAACTTTAGTATAGTGCTGCAGGAGGGGGGTGGTGGTAGTGGGGGAGGGGGGGGTGACCTCCTAACCTAAATCTATCTGAGTCGGGTTGCCCCCAAGTTTTGAGCTCGCTTCACTCGCTCTTGTTGTGTCTTGTGATCTCAGGATAATTATCCAGGATGATATAAAAGAAAATAGAAAACAAAACATTAATTTAATATCTATTTGTTAAAATTGAATTTTAAAACATCAATTAAATCCTCAAAGGGATCCTTTTTATTTCTTTGAATATCTCTTCTCCACAAATATTCATATGCACCAAAACCTCTGCAGTCCGAATATTGTCTGGGCAAACTTCTAAACAAAGATCTTCACTCCCATCTTCAATCATGCCAAGTACCGAGGGTCCATCCATTCGCCGTCCTTTCTATTTTCTTTTACCGAATTTGCTCTCATCAATTTGTACAATTTTGCCAGGACCTCCAATCTTTCCGATTCTCTTCTGTTTTTCATCTTGATATTTAATGACTGCCTCTCTACAATAATAGTACCAATCACTTATTATTGCAGTAGAGAGGCAGTGTTCTCATTCTGAAAAGTCTTCTAATATGGCCATGTAATAACTATATTTTTGGGTAAAGGCATACATTAGATAAAATTCCTGTGGCATGGTGATTTTTTTCTGATTTTTCTGCTTGATTTTTTTTTCACTTATTAGTGAATATCTAGGCAATAAAATAAATTAAATATCATTATTTTCATAGGTATATATTTTTCGTAAAAAAATGTCAAAAGATAAGTTATACGAAATTTCATGCAATTTTTTTACAGTTTCATTAAAATAGGAATAAAAGACACAATTTTGCTTAAAATAACTTTAAAACTAAATTATTATTATTATACAATCGGTTACAAGATAAAAAAAAAATAGCACTTATTCTATTCATCACTTTCTGTTTCCAATAATTCTTTAGCTTCGTTAAACAATTCTTTTGATAAAACCAAAATACAGGGATAGTCGTACTGAATATTAAAGGATGTTATTATTCAGGTCATTTCCGATGAATTTCATTCTGAAATAAAATGTCCGAAACTTAACCGTCCTTTTTTTGGCTATTAGGCGTTTTCTTTGGGATTAGAGTACCCTAGAGTCGGTTTTTTTAATGTATCTAGTTAAAGGACATGTCTATTAATAAAAATGATCAACAGAAACTGAACCTACTACTAACAGCTTAAAAAACTGCTCGACAATAGTTAGTGTGGTGTTCACTATAACACTTCTTTGATATTGGTGGTTTATATTAAATAAAACACTATTTGAACAGTAAGCAGCGTGCAACTCGAAGGGACCGTCAAGTCGCCAGGAGGGCTAGTTTAGGACTAATCGGACGTAGCCGTCGAGTTGCTTGCTACGTTTATTTGTATACATCACAGTTAGCATTATGAATTTTCTAATAGAGTGTTCTTAACTTTAACAGGCTTTTAATAAAAAAAATTGTATGGAACTTATTCTGCAAATAATTTTATAAAGTTCTACGTCTCTTTAGCTATTCAAAATGGTAAAACACTTGCTATTAAACAGGCAAAACATCCCAAATAACAGTTAAGTTAGGAGAGGGTACATTTTTAGTTTGAGGTAAAAGTAGCTAAAATACGTAAAAACAAGATAAAAATTTTAGCAATATTTTTATAATTCATGTTCTACATGGCCGCCGCTATTTCTTAAACAAAGTCTCATTCTTTTTCTTAAATTACTTTTCACGACAGAAGTTCGTAGGTTCCGCCTCATTTCCTCAGCCGCATCAATATTTTTTTGTCTTAAAATATCGACATTTGCGATCGGTGTCATTTGGTCGTATACTAGGCTTTACATATGACCCCACACATAAAAATCCATCGGCGTTAAATCGGGGCTCCTCGCCGCACAGTGGGTCGAAACTATGATTTTAGTGACATAGGGGTCAACTTGTTTTTTTTTGCGTTTTCTGAATGCGAATGGATAGAACTCGTCAGCTTCAATAATTAATATCTCTTGACGTTTTTCTCTTAACTTAATAGTTTGGGCAGAAAAATGGGTTTTGTGTTTTTTTTGTATGGAACGGATCAAATAAAATCAAATTCCTGCTAAGTAGCGTTAGATCCCGCTTTGCGGCGTTATTTTTCTTATACCTTGGGTCATTCACTATCATTTGATGCTATGAACATTTGCATAAAGTTGCAACTCTGCCCAAAAATGACGATTGAAAAAATGAAAAAAATACATAGAACTAAAAGCTTCATTTTTATTTCCCTACGTTCTTCTAGGTCAATTTTAATATGAAATACAATGACAAAAATAAAATAGTAAGACAAAACACGAATTAATACAGGTAAGTACTTAATCAATAACATAAATACAATTAAAAGATCTAATATACGCTTAAATTGGTAGGTACTCGTACTAATAAGTTATTTTTAAAAGAGGATACGAATGTGCTCTTTAAGTAAAAATGTGTACTTACTTAGGAAAAAGGTAAATAGTAGTAAAACGTAGGTACATAATAAAGCTACTTACAAAAGGTACATAATAAAGGTTAAGTAAAGTTACACAATAATACACCTAATTAGGACTAACAATATACAACACTAATACTTACAAAAAAAAAACTAAAAGTACACTTACAATCTATCAAAATCTTATTCACTATCGCTAGGACTATCTTGTAAATTATTTACATCAATAAAATCTAAACCGGATTCTGTTGGAAAACTCATCAGAAGCTCTTTGACTTTTGGAGAGAGAACCATAATATTTTGTCTTATCATTTGAGGTCTTAGACTTGTGATCTTAGGATCAGACGACAAAAGAAGATTGTGTAAAACATCTTCGTTTGTCGCCGTTCTACTTACTTTTCTAGAATGGCTCTCTCTGTAATTCCGAAAATCTTTATTGCGAGCCTCTGCTGCTTCTTCCGACAGTTTACCGATAGGTATGGCACCAAAATGCTTAATTATGTCAGCCCCGTGTACCAACAATTTGTGAACACTGGATGGCATATAATACCATGGATATAAATTAACATATAATTTAGCAGTATCATTACAATATTCAGAAAATTTTGTAAGATCCACGCGCTCTCCAGATGCCACAGTCTGAAGAATCACGTGAAACCTTTCAATTAACTCTAAACTAATTCCTGTTATGCGGGCTGTTGTTGGTGGATCTCTAAAAAATCTTCTAGCAGTATTGCCATCATTTGTTGTGCCTACTCCTTGCTTGACAATATCAATGAGTAAACCGGTTTCACTCTTAAATGCTTGCTGTATAGCGCTCTTTTTGAGCGTCAGTTTTTCTTTATCATCGCCCCTGCAACTCCATTTTTTAAACTCCAAACGATAAGCTGCAAAGAAAGAGGAATGACACTTTATAAAAGGAAATTAAACATAAATGAAAGAGAAAAAGGATGTAGTAAAAATATAATATATACTAACCGATGTGAAGTAAGCACTCCATGCTTCTTATCCAGGCATGTAAAGATGACAATCCATACTGGTACATATCTTCGTTTTTTTCTCTTTGAGCAATTGTTGGTAAATTGTTCATCTCGGACGGTTTTGCTTTGCAAATATCACAGACAGACGATGATGTCTCTGACAAATATGAAGTAATTTTGCCGTCTATCATCGTCATGATCAATTTATGCGTTACTTCAACTTGACTGAATCTTGATGGCTGAAGTTCATCTATTTCTTTTTCTATGCTATTTTTTGTACTTACCACTGTTGACTGCGTTTCTTTGGTAAATTTAAACAAAATCGGACGGCAATAGAATGTTGATGAGGGTCGGTCATTTTCCCAAACAATTGTGCCATCAGATTGTTGAAGCCTTACAGGAACTAGACTGGCCATGAAAATAGTTGAATCATCAAAGTCTGTTTCCGTCTTTTGTTTGTAATTACTTTGACCTGAGGCTCCATCAAAACCCCATTTGCTTATAAGCACTAAATCTTTTGCCGAGCTCAAATCCAAAGCAATCACATCTAATAGCCTCGAGACCGTCAAGTTGAGTAAAGCTTGCAGTTTAATAGCAGCTCCATCTTCTGTTATAGTTACGTTTTCTTTTCCTGGGTAACATTGTGACTTTGCTTGCTTAATTTTATAATAAGAAGGGTATAAGTCCGACCCATTTTCACTTGCTGCTTCTCTTAGACTTATATACTGCCATCTACTTAATTTAAGAGAAACCAACAAAGACAGTGCCTTATCGGGTGAATATTGATTACTTTTCACTTGCACTTAAACACTCCTTAACTTTTTCTAAATCTTCTGGGTTATTTAACAAATGATGCATTATTTTTCCTACATCTTCATTTCCAGTATTTCTTAAATTAGCAATTGTGGTAGCATTCAGTTCATCCGGGGATACTGAAAACGATTTGTTGATTTCATCAACACGTCTCCGTTTTTGTCTGGAGCTCAATTCTTCGAAAGGTTTTCGAGGTGTAAATGTAGATGTGGAAGCTTCTGCTGTAGATGGTGGTAGATTTTCAACATCTTCTTTATCACAAACCTCAAACATTCTTTGTTCATTGTCAACAGGTTCAGGTATTATTCCCGCAGGCCAACTTATTGCACTTTCCAACCAATCCCCGTTTTTTCTAATAAACTGTGCCAACGTGCGGCTACTTCGCTCCCACCTTGCATTTATATTTGAACAAAATCGCGTACAGAATTTTTGGAGTTCAGCACTGTTTTCCTCAGACACATTTATTTTTTCTTGTAGAAATTGAAAAAGTTTTGAACTATTAGACAATGAGTGCAGCTGCTCTCTTAAAATCATAAATAAATCTAAATTATTAACTAAACCTTCCATTATAGCCAAAAAGGTATGATCACAATCACTGGATATTAGTAGTAGTACGAATAAACGAATACTAATTAATATATAATAAATATAGCCCTTTTATACCAGTGACAAACAGATAACTTCTAATTTTTCTGCTTCCTACTTAATGAGGGTTCATTAACTAATGATCCTCATTAGTATTACAATAATGGCTAAAAGTGAAAACATATTTATTTATGAACTTAAAACGTTAAACTAATTAAGTTATTAAACAAATCAAAAGAAATGCAAAATTAGATAATGATCCACCTTTTTGATATATGTAGTATATTAGCAAAATTAAGCTAATTAGAGATTTAATTAGGTATATTCTTGTTAGTTGTTAAGTACATACCTGTATTATTAAGTGTTTACTTTCTATTTCATATTAAAATTGACCTAGAAGAACTTAGGGAAATAAAAATGAAGCTTTTAGTTCTATGTATTTTATTCATTTTTTCAATCGTCATTTTTGGGCAGAGTTGCAACTTTATGCAAATGTTCATAGCATCAAATGATAGTGAATGACCCAAGGTATAAGAAAAATAACGTTGCAAAGCGGGATCTAACGCTACTTAGCCGGAATTGGATTTTATTTGATCCGTTCCATACAAAAAAAAACACAAAACCCATTTTTCTGCCCAAACTATTAAGTTAATAAATAATAATAATAATAATAAATATCTTGGGACAACTCACACACGGCTATCTGATCCCAAGCTAAGCAGAGCTTGTGTTATGGTAACCAGACTACTGATATACATACTTATATAATTTATAAATACATACATATTATAGATAAATCACACCCAGACACAGAACAAACAATCATGCTCATCACACAAAGTTTGTCCTGGGTGGGAATCGAACCCACGACCTCCGGCTCAGCAGTCAGGGCCACTAACCACTAGACCAACAGGCCCGTCTAAGTTAAGAGAAAAACGTCAAGATATATTAATTATTGAAGCTGACGAGTTCTATCCATCCGCATTCAGAAAACGCAAAAAAAACGAAATTGACCCCTATGTCACTAAAATTATAGTTTCGACCCACTGTGCGCCGGCCATGCTATGGGTCGAACACTTCTTCTGTAGTGCGCTGGACAGCCATCATGTTGAAAGAACATGTATCGTCTCAATGCAATAGGCAAGTCTTGCATTAAAGAGGTTAACTCCTCCCTCAAAAAGTTTTCATATGTCTCGCCATTCAAGTTATCGGGCAGGAAGTATGGCCCTATCAAGTTTTTTCATATTATACCCATTCACACATTAAGACTGAATCTCCTTTGGTCCGTGACCCTTTTGGTCTTTTTTTCTTGCGCTTTGGGAGTCCAATATGATATAATGGGATAGTTTGTGATGCCGTCTTTGTCAAAATTTGACTCATCTGTCCACATGATTTTCTTAAAAAAATCCGGATCGGCATTGAGCATAAATCTGCAGAAGTCCAGTCGTCTCAATGGATCCCCTTCTTCAATTACTTGCACTGGCATGTAATGGTAAAGGGTATTGCCCAGAACTGTGCATTACGAACCAGACTTTCCACTGGAAAATACCAAGCCGTCGAGCGACGTTTGTTGACGTGGTTGGGTCGGCTTCAAAGAGACGTCGTAGTTTATGCTTTCGTGTATGACATACTCTAAATTTACGAAAATCCTTGTTTCTTGCTTCAGATGCTTCTTCAGACAAAAAACCTATTACCTACTGATAAGTGGTCCACTATCTGTGATCCATGAATCAGCAATTTGTGTAAACTTGCTGGCATGTTATACCATGGATATAATTCGACGAATAAATTTGCTGTTTCATCACAATATAATTTGAATTTTTGGACTTGAATTTTTTCGCCTGAGGAAATGCATTGCAAAATAACGGCGAGTCTCCTAATTAAATTAACGTCTAATTTAGTAATTTTCGCAGTCGTTTCAGGGTTTGCAAAAAACCTTCTTGCAGCATTTCCAGTGTTTGTATTGCCACTACCCTTGCTTAACAACATCTAGAAGTAAACCTGTGCTTCTTCAGAAAGCCTCTTGAATGGCTTCTTTCTTTCTTTAACTTTTTTTTATTTTCGTCACCTTTTGCTTGCCATGATTTTATGTCCATTCTGTAAGTAATGTGTAATAAACACTCCATAGACCGAATCCAAGCATGCATTGAACTAAATCCATGCTTGTATAAATCTGTATTCACGGGTTTAGCTCTCACTTCTTCCAAGTTATTCATTTCGCTTGGGCGAGCTTTGCACAAATCACACACTGCTGCCGATGTACCAGATATGATTGAATGTACCTTACCATCAATCATGGTTACCCATAGATTTTGAGCAACAGTAGCATTGCCGCAATCAGTCGGGTTCAGTTCACGAATCTCGGTCTCAAATATTTCCATTTCAGCCTTAACATTCGCCTCCGTTTCTTTCATAAATGTAAATGAAATCGGGCGACAATATGTGGTTGACGATAGACTTCAAAACATCTTTTTATTTGTTGCTACAACATCTTTTATAAGTATTTTTCAGAGATAGCTCCAATATTTCATTCCTAGCCGTTAACAGAGTTATTTTTTTCTTCAAATCTTCTGTGTTCATATGTTTCTGATTTAACCGATAAATCTTTTTTCTTGAATTTTCTGTGAGCCGTCTTAAATATTCTAATCGACTTTGAGCATTGTCCCATTGTTTTTTATACAGGCTTCTGGATCTCTTTAAGCGTTTGATTACTTGCAATTTATCATGAATCAAATTAATTTCTGAATTTTCATTGTCCATCGTGGTATCATTTTCTTTCTTCCTCTTCTGCATTGTCTTTTTTATTATCCCGCCACTTTTTTCTTTGTATCTTTTTTTCGTTTTCAGTCATATCCTTGACTTTTTTGTATGTATACTTGGATTTTATTCTTTCCAGGTTCTTTTTTCTTAGCTCTTCCATCTTTTCAGGATTTTCTTTCAATCTTTCCCGATACCGCTTCATTTTTTCAGCCGGAGTTAGAGGCATATTGAAATCGGCTGTAAAATATAACCGTTCACCTTATCTTACATTTACCATGCGAACAGGAACACACATAAAAAGCTTTTTTTTTAAATGATTAATAAGCAGCTGCATTGGTACAGACCAAACATTATTTAAATGAATATAATTTGAAGCACCAGCAAAAAAAAATCATGCAGCAGCCCACCACTTTATAAAATACTAGCGACTCGCCCAAGCTTCGCACTGGTGCAATGTAGATCAGATACTAAATGCGGTGTCAGTCTTTATACAGGAAAAAAGTTAGCTTTCTATTGGTGAACGAATTTTTGAAATCGGTATCTATCGATTCTCGAGTTTTATTACAACCATTCAAAGGAGGAATACAATATGTCCCCTTTATGAAGAAATGGGTACTAATAAATAAGTATGTAACGAGTAGTAGTAGCCAGTACGAGTATTTAATGTTATTTTTAGTAGATACTTAAACACTTTATTTATACACTTTAGAAAACAAATGAACAAAGCTGCTATTCAATTTCGCACATAACCTACTAAAATTTATTCAATTTAATTTAATTAAAACTTCGTCGTAATTATTATAATAAAAATCACATAGTCAATACTCTGCCTAACAGTTTGCTATTTTGTTACCTTTTTTTCCATTTATACGTTACCACTCAAGAGTAAAAAAAAAGATGGTAACAATCCAGTTAAATAAATATATTAAAATTGTGTACGCATACAACTAAAATTAGAACTGGTTTATGATTTGACTTACGAAATCAAGATTGAGAGCTTTAATGGTTCAACATGCGAAATAATAAATAATATTAGAGCTCACCTGCGTTTGTTGGGTAACAAAGATTGGATCTTTTTTGGAGCAATACGCTAATGAGCAACCTTCTGTTCGCGCACATGGAAAGTAAAAGAAATGTCAGAGCGAAAATAAAATGGATACCGATCTTGCCAATGTTGCTACTATCCTAAAACGTGTTTAATACCAAATTGTCTCTATAATTTTAAAAATATGGTAACAAAAGAGGAATTTCAAATAGGAACCTTTTCGCGATACAACAAATCATTATTTATTAAATAACTTTGTTCTATACGACACAATATTAATTTATAAATGAACTATGGTCTTAGGTTTCCAAATAAATACATTAGTTATTTCTAAAATTTCCGCAAGTCCTCTCAAATACGATCGGTTGTTTGGGGAGGTATGAAATTGGGACACTTCACTTTTCAAACAACTAGATTAGACCGATTATTAAAATATTCTGCGTGGCACCACTGGCGACAGTCTTGACATTGAAGCCACCATTCCCTGGAGCGAGAATGACTCCAGGGGTCATTGCAGTATATGCAAGATGGGTCTTCATCGTTTGAGGTGACCGGTTCTTCCTCATCACTGGAAACTGCCAACACGATTCTTTTCTTAACTTGTCGGGCAGATTTTCTCATATTGGCTGCTTCTTTTTCAGCAACGACAGCTTTTAGTAATGCTATGTCTGGTGATGCATTCAGCATCCCGAATTTACCTTTCTTATGAACAGATCGTTTTATTTGTGAAGATTTAGGCAAAGGTGAAATATCTGCTATTGTTAGACTTGACTGAATTTGATCGTGGGAGCTCGTAGGCACTGAAGGCCCTGCCATAGTGTCGTCATTTATCTGAGGTACTGGAGGCTCTTCCTCAGCTTGATCGTTCGGGCGGGAGGTCTGGGCATCTAAAGGAGGCGCCTCGTCGTGGTGCTGGAGCTGGAGATCTTGAGACTCCTCATTTCTGGCATTGTCTGGTAAGATAGGTACAGAAGAATATCCAAGATCATTGTCAGTAACATCTGCAGGTGCAAACATCCACTCTGGGAAAATATTCTCATTTAGAGGGTAAATGCCACTTGCAGGAAATCCATTTTGACCATAGCTAACCGTAGCTGCTCGAAGATAAGCTTGCTTAAACAGCTGAAAATGTGTAAATGTTCGTCCTGGATGATTCCTCAACCAAATATGCAGCTGTTGATTGTAGAATGTATTAAGTGGGCCGAAGAAGCTAACGTCAAGTGGTTGCATTTTATGTGTACAATGTGGGGGGAAACAGAATAGGATGATTCCGTTATCTTTTGCATACTTCAATACGTCCAAGTTTTTGTGACTGGAGTGTCCATCTAAAAGTAACAGAATCTTGGCTTCTTTCGACGGCTTTGCGTATTTAGCAAAATGCTGCAACTACTTAAGGAATACCGTTTACTCATTACCGTACCCCATTCATCATAATCAAAATCGTCCATATGCAAACGAAATTGCTTTTTTGGTCTCCCTTTTTTTGGAGTGCTGAACTTTATTTCAGTAGAATGTGTTTCAGTACTGACTTCGTTTAATATAATGTTCAAAGTTCTTCTTGAAATTCCAGTGGCATTTGCAACTCGCTCTTGAACCTTAAAATAACAACTTACATTTTCATCTTCATTTTTTTTAAATCTGTCAGTTTCGGTTACAAAATATTTATAAACATTGTAGATAATTTCGCGTGACTGACCTCGTAAAGGTTTCCCTCTTTTGCCTAAAGATGCCATTGTGCAATTTTAAATTATTTAAATTTGGGGGTGTTAACAACTCTTAATATATATTTTGAATTGGACGCGACCGCACTTTATCGCACTTGAACAACGACTGACAAACGTCACATAGGTAGTGTGCGACAGAGATAACGCTCTACGAAGCCGAAATTAGTCGATTGTCTCTTTCCAAAGGTCGATGTGCAATATTTATTGCCGGGTACTGTACTAACTGCATTGTAAGTTACTAACTGCACTGCAAAAGTGTTAACAAAAATGAGTTTATGGAAAAATAACTTTAATTCCTACACAATTAAGTTCAGTTTACCCTACCGCTTTAAACATTTTTATAACTGCTAGTTGAGTAGTGCCAGTCATTCTAAAATCGATCTAATTTTAATTGAAATAAAGTTGTTGTTTGTTTAACTTGAAATAACAAAAAAAAAATATTCGTTCGAATTCACTTTTAATGAGTATGGGTCGATTCATATAAATATAATTATATTTAAAAAAAAAATGTTGCTCCACACTAGGTATTTCTCCTGTATCGTGAATGCATTTACAAACATTTAAACTCACTTATACAAACTGCCAGACCCGAAACAACTATCTGCAGGTCATACAAATATTTGTTCCGTGCGGGAATCGAACCCGCGACACGCAGCGCAGCAGTCGATCGCTCAGCCATTGCGCCAACCGTGCCATCAAGTCTTCAAAATTTACACAAATAAACAATTTGTCGAATTGAAAACTTCGTTGACTTAGTTGGTTTGGGATTTAAATAACTGAAGATTTATCTAATAGTAATAATAACAACCGCCTAGTCTGAGTATAACCAGTTTGCGTAAGCGCCGAGTAAGCCAATTCGAGTCTATAGGTATCATGTCTAAAGTGTATTAAGGTAAAAGGTTAGCTTTTAATCAGTTTTTTTTATTCACCGTTCAGAAAACTATAGTTTGTGTAATGATGTAAAAGTTAGGGTAATAAACACCGTGTTTATAATAATAAGCTATACATGGACTCACGCTGTACGAAGATGAGGTTACTCGTGTGCTGAGAAACGGATCGGCAGAGTGTGCAGCGACTATAGCCTCATCCTCTGCCGCCGTTGTGGCTCTCGCGTAGAGTTGGCGGCGGTAGGCTTCCAGAGATCCACTTTCTTCCCACCGCCGAAGCCAGAAGTAGACAGTTCTTTTCTGGAATAACGAAATAACTACTTATAGTTTATTTGCCCATTATTATTCAATTACTATAGGCAAAAATGTATCATACTAATACTAGGTATAAAGGCGAAAGTTTATAAGGGAGTGTGTTTGTTACTTCTTCACATAAATCTAATGAACGGATTTGTTTTTATCCGAACATTCCGACAGGATCGAAACGTATGCAGGTGAAATCGCAGGGCACAGCTAATTCTTATAATATGTAGATGTTAAAAATAACTGCAAGAAAAGTAACAAAGTGGTTTAGAAATACAAAATATATTTCAAAATAACAACCCGTTTTAAAGATCTGCAAGTTTTTCACTTCACAAAAAAAATATAAATATGTGCTCCGTTAACTGCGCGTGCGTCTTTGGCGGCGGCCTAAGGGCCTGGCCACAGCTTCTAGCGGTGCGACGGGAGGCGCGGCGGGCGACGCGATTTGCGTTGGTATGCCACAGCTCGACTAGTTGCGACCGTGGCGGCGTCAGCGGTGGACGTACTCAGTATTATTAATAATGGCCCTATCAAAAGTGGCACGATATTGTCTTGAGACTAATGCGTTTTTAGCTCAAGATATCATTAACTCTAAAATTGGAACGCACCCAGTTAATGAAAAAAGGAAAAACCTTGGCGAATTTCACACGCTTTATCACGAATATAGGAACTATGCAGATTTTTTTTTTAAAAACGAGGACAAGCATAGAAACCTTCGATTACATACTCGGCCACATAAAAGAAGATTTGACAGCTACAGTTAATTTTAAGAAAATTGTTTCACCTCCAGAACAACTGTTTCTTACTTTAAGGTTAGTACATCGTTTATAAAATGAAATTACACAACACACTTCCTATCGCATATCCCGAACTATCTGTCTGTAAAATAAAAGTATTGTTATCAGAAAAATCTGGATAATCCAACACTGGTGGGTTCATTAACGCTTTGTTTAAGCGCCAAAAATGACCTCTCACACTCATCAGACCAACTAAACTCAACCCCTCTTTTACACAGCCTATTCATCGGTACCACTATATTAGCAAAATTCGGTATGAATTTCTTATAATAATTAGCAAACGCTACAAACCGCTTTACTTCATCCACCGTTGTTGGACGCGGATAACCCTTAATGATCTCCACCTTCTGTGGATCTGGTGAAATACCTTCCGCCGAAATAACGTGCCCTAAATAAAGCACTTGCCTCTTCAAAAATTCACACTTAGATGGATTAAGTTTAAGATTCACTTCCCTCAGACGTGAAAAAACTGATATAAGGTTCCGGTTATGCTCATCCAAATTCCGCCCAAAAATAATTAGATCATCTAAATAAATCAAACATTTATCATAATTCAATCCAGACATGGCTACAGTCATTAACCTACTAAAAGCACTCGGACTTATCTTCAACCCCATTGGTAACCTACACATCTGATACTGCCCCTTATCTGTCGTGAAAGCAGTGTATTTCCTACTACTTTCGTCCAAAGCACATTGATAATACGACTGTGACAAATCACAGTGACTAAAGTAAACAGCTCCTGACATTGAATCTAAGATTTCAGTTTTATTCGGTAATGGAAATTTGTCATCCTGTATTCTCTCGTTCAACTGCCTGTAATCTATCACAACGCGCCACTTCTTTTCCCCATTACGATCTGCCTTCTTGGGTGCAACCAAAACAGGACTAGACCACTCACTAACCGCTTCCTCAATGATATTACTATCCAGCATTTCCTGCACCTGCCTATCAACCTCCTTTTTCTGTACATAAGGTATTCTATACTGTCTCCTGTAAACTGGAACAACATTATCCTTCAATCGTATTGACTGCTCATACACATTCGTGACTGCTAACTTATCTCCCGGAATATGAAAAATATCTGGGTACTTTGCGCATATTTGCTCAATTGACAACCGCTCCTTGGCGCCCAAATAGTCAAGTTTTAGCAAAGACAATATTTCCTTTACACGCTCCACGCTCACTTCTGGCTCCACAAAATTACAACAATCAAAATTACTCAATGGGTATACCTCCACACCGGACATGCTACACATAACTTCCTCAGAGTTCGCGTTCAAAATTCTAATGGGTATCATGCCATTCTTAGGTTTAGCCATCACACTAGCCAAGAATACCCCTTCGCGCAATTCCTTCCTAACCACGACACACTCTTCCGCTCTGTTAACGGGAAAATACCTAACCACCTCACAACGCGGAGGAATAGTCAACAAATAATCATAGGATTTAAGTGGCATAAAAACCACCTGCCGCTCACGATCCTTAAGAGTCAACCTGTTTGCCGAAAAATCTATAATACCGCTATACTTTTGCAAGAAATCCTGACCCAATATGCCAATGGACCTACAGGGCAAATTATCAAATATATAAAACTTATGCACGAACGAACACTGCCCGTATTCCAACTTCAAATACACATAACCTACAGCTCGCAAACTACCCCCTACACCATTAATCACTAACTCTTCCTCAACTACTTTACAACACAAAGCGTTATCCCTTAAGAATTCGCTCTTTACAGCCGAAATCGACGCACCGGTATCCACCAACCATTCCGTATCTATACTATTCGCTAATAAATTAACCCAGTTAATACTATCACAAGCTAAAATATGATTAGACTCGAAAAAACTCAGTTTCATTTAACCGTCCGCCGTCATCACTACGTGACATCGATACTGCGCCTGAGTCAGCATCACTCCGCACGTGCTCAAAACATGCCACACGCCGTCGACCTTGCTGAGTCTGGCGGCGAGCATTATTGCCGCGACCGCGCATTCCACCGCTGTGCCATACGTTGGCATTTTTATGCGTACGTGCAACAGCTGTTCTTTGCTGCGCGTGACTACTTCCCACAGCGTACCGCCTATAGCTATCTCCACGGCTCCTATTGCCCGTAGAAAAATTACCCCTCGCGGGCCAACGTTGGTACGTCATGATTTGTGCCTACTAGGACCTAACTTAACAATGGATTCTCTTTACAACTTAATCTGTAAAAATAGCGATGACGTCGCTATTCACTTCCATTTAAAACTATTGTCTCTAAACCAGTCTGCACTGCACACATTTGACACAACACTCAGAAGCACTTACTCTCCTTGTTGCTCCCCATTCCTGCTCTCGCTACGCCATCTGCACAGCCTTCCGAACTTCTCTTTGGTTCATCTTCTCTTCTATCCAACCGTGGTGGCACCTCCTGTACAAGCGAACCGCCACGCCGAGGATTACAACCGCCAAACACGTTGCGATAAAAAACAACACCGCGTTCATCGTCGACAACTGCTCCTGCGTCACTGTTGCGGCGTTTGAACCACCCGCTGCAGTCTGAGCGATAATCACTTCTTCTTTGGATGGTGTGGTCCCCATTACCTGCGACGCAACGCGAAGCGAAACTAACCCCGATGTTTTAAACTGCGATTCGGAACAGCCCCCCGGTCAAGCAACTACAACGCCGTCCAGCCGACTGGCAGGGTCGCCATGTGATGTGTGGGGTTTGGAGGGTTCAAAGAAACACCATAGTGTATGCTACTACACGGATCGACTGATCCACTTCCTTTATTTGTCGTCTTATTTATACAGGGTGTCCGGTGGCAGAATCAGGATTTAAAATATAAATAACAAAAAAACTACGTGAAATATACATTTATATTTTTAATCATTATAAAGAAGACAAATGCGGGTTTTATTTCTTAAAAATTATGTCGTCTAAATGTTGACCGTCACGTCGGATACATTCATGGAATCTGGCTTCAGTATTTCTTGCCACTCGCTGGAGAAGTGCCGCTGAGATGCCATGAACTTCGCGAACGATATTTTCTTTTAATGATGAGATAGTCGCCGGGTTTGTTTCGTAGACTTTATTTTTGAGATATACCCACAGAAAAAAGTCCATGGGTGTAAGATCCGGTGACCTGGGTGGCCAGGGGATGTCACCGAAACGGCTTATCAGTTGGTTGGGGAAGAAATCACGAAGTAGCGCCATGGTCTCCCTAGCAGTGTGCGGGGTGGCGCCATCTTGCTGAAACCATGTCCGTGAAGTGTAGGAAGGATGGTCTCTCAATGTTGGAAAAAAAAAATCATTGAGCATTCGCCGATAAGCAACACCAGTCACAGAAATTGCGTGCCCTTGACCATTTTCAAAAAAATAGGGTCCAATTATTCCCCTGCTTTGATAATGCACACCAAACCGTCACTTTGGGACTGTGAAGTGGCTTTTGGTGTTTTAAGTGGGGGTTTTGTCCTTTAGGAGACCAATAACGACAATTCTGCTTGTTTACACTGCCATTTAAGTGAAAGTGGGCTTCATCACTCCAAAAAATAGTGTTCACCGTGCGAAATCGCTCCAACATTGTCTCACAGTAATTTTTACGCAAGTTGTAATCATTAGGCTTAAGCGCTTGCACAATTTGAATTTTAAATGGATGAAGTTTAAGATCCTTCTTCAATATCTCGTGCACTATAGTTTTTGGAAGCCCCAAGGCAGCCGCTCTCTTGCGAACGGACTGACGCGGATTATCACTCAAACTGGACGCGACGAGTTCGATGTTTTCATTTGTTCTCGACGTCCGGCTGGGCCCCGGTCGTGGGTTATTTTCTGCTGAACTTGTTGCCCGGAACCTTCGCACCCATGATCGAATCAAATCTTCACTTGGGGCGTCACGTAACCGTCGAATATTGTAACGTGAACAAAATCTTCGACGAGAAATTGCACACGAATCATTGGCTTTAAAATACGCTTCGATTGCGAACGCACGTTGTTCACCCGTCCACTGCGACATTGCGACTAAAAAACCCGCACGAATGACGAAGCCAACGCGGCCCCCTCCCCGCTCCTCCGTGCAACGGTTACGGAGAAATTCGAAATTTAAATCCTAAATCTGCCACCGGACACCCTGTACATAGTTGGTACGTGTTGGTATGCTTACGAACTAGGAACAACTGTTATTTACATTACTTAAACTACGTGATCTTATGGCATACGTGACTACACACCACGCCGTTGACAGTGACCGCCTCACCAACGTCGTTTTCGAAAAAATACGGACCAATGACGCCGCCGGCCCAAAATCCACACCAAACCGTAACTTTTTGAGGATGCATTACCACCTGATGAACCTCGTGTGGGTTTGTGTCGTCCCATATACGGCAATTTTGTTTGTTAACAAAGCCATTCATCCAAAAATGCGCCTCGTCGCTAAAGATGATTTTTCGCCCGAAATTGGGATCCTCTTCCAAACGATTCAATGCCCAGGCAGCGAACAAACGACGTTGTCTATGGTCATGAATTTTGAGCTCCTGGGTCAGTTGAATCTTATACGGGTGTAACCCTAAGTCCCGTCGCAAAATTCGCCAAGTTGAAGTTTGCGAAAGGCCGAGTTCTTGTGCACGGCGAGGAATCGACTGCCTCGGGTTCTGCTGTACACTTTGACGGACCGCCGCGATGTTCTCGGCTGATCTTGCGTTTCTTGAACGTACAGGTGTGGGTTGATCGATTAACGAACCGGTTGTTTCAAATTTGGCCACCAAACGCTGAAGAGTCGACTGTGAAGGGCCACCACGTCTACCGTAAAATGGGCGCAATGCACGCAACGTTTGCACTAACGAACACTTATTTTGATAATAAAGTTTTATCATTCGTACGCGCTGTTCAATCGTGTAACCTGCCATGGTGATTTGGCATAAGCAACTGAATAATAAGCAAAAGATTTGACAATTGTCACCAAAACAAAATGGCCGCCACGGGCCGCCAAAATCTACCCGCGCCAATTGAAAAACCCTTTATAAAGTTATTTGAATTAGTAAACAGCCGTTATGATTCGAATATTCGAAACAGTTTCATAAGTAACGGAGGCGACAACATAGCCTTATAAAATAACTCACTCGTTGAATAAAAAACTGTCTACAGTTCATTTTCGAAGTGCCCACCATTATTTCTAATACAAGCTCGTGCTCTTCTTACGACACCCGTTTTTACAACCCTTGAGTCTGTAAGCTCCCTTTGTATTTCTTGCGCTGCGTTGATTATTCTGTTGCGCAAGTCTTTAACGTTTGGTACAGGAACGTCAGTGGCATTAACCAAAGTTTTCATTCGACCCCACACGAAGAAGTCCATGGGTGTGAGGTCGGGGCTACGAGCCGGCCATGGTATTGGTCCAGCTCAACCTATCCATCGGTCGAGGAAGTGTTGGTCTAGCCAACTTCTCACAGCCAGTCTAAAATGCGCCGGACAGCTCAGAAAATTTTCAAATTCAACCCCATCCAGGTTTTGCGGTAGGAAATGTGGTCCAATCAAGCGGTTATTAATTATACCCATCCAAACATTTAGGTTAAACCATCTCTGTGAACCTTTTTGTCTTTTTAGGTGTGGATTACCCATGGCTCATTTACTCCAATAATGAGCATTATGATAATTTGTAATGCCGTCCTTATCAAACTTGGACTCGTCAGTCCATAAAATTCTTCTGTAATAATTTCTATCTTCAAGAGCTTTAGCTTGAAGAGCGGATTAAGACTGCTTTATTAGGTCATAATAATACAAAGGGTGCTTATCGTAAATGTTTCCTGTTATCTTTATGATACCAGGAAGGTATACGTGATATCATATTTATTACCTAATTAACAAAGGAGGCTATTGTCTAATAGCCTTTTTTTTTTTTTTTTTTTCGGGTGGGAAATCATCCAATGACTTCCCCCGCTCTGGGTGGAGCGGGGGGGCATGTCAGACTTGTACTGACTAAAACCCACCCATGTTTCTTCTATTGCCCTTTACGTTTATTGGTAGGACTGTGGTGTTCACTATAACACTTGTTTGATATTGGTGGTTTATATTAAATAAAACACTATTTGAACAGTAAGCAGCGTGCAACTCGAAGGGACCGTCAAGTCGCCAGGAGGGCTAGTTTAGGACTAATCGGACGTAGCCGTCGAGTTGCTTGCTACGTTTATTTGTATACATCACAAGGACTTTTAGTGTTTGGGGTGCGCGTGGTAGTTGTATGGTTTCTTTCAAATTTATGTACCTTTGATGCGTAGTAAGAGTTCTGTCCATTACTTGTACCTTGCAGTTGTTGTCTGTTGTGATTAGGAAGACGCCTTTGTTGCGTTGATATTGCACGTCGTGACCGCAGGTTGTTTTGATGACTTTGCTTCACCCTCGGACCACGGTGGCGTGCAGACATGTCCTCCGTATTTTTTTCTGCCAAAATATTGATAAAATAATATATTTAAACTAAAAAACAAAGTTTTTATTCGAGCGTAGTACCAGGCGCCCATACTTACAAGTAATAACCTTGGTGCGCGCGCGGTATCTGTGAAGAGAGAGACGTCAAGACAGAAAGAGATAGGTGATATTGCGCCTAAGGGCTCTTGTTAACGACAACGGATAACGGCCCGATTTTTATAACGTGCGACGGGCCGACGTGCAGTGTTCAATAGGTTAATGAAGGCGTTTGTTAACGCAACGGGCGCATACCCGTTGCAACGAAACTCAACGGATGCACGAACGTCGCCCCTCGGCGCGACGGCGGTCGGTCCGATGCAGTGGACCACGTCATTCCATAGAAGTGTGTTGACGAGGACGGATGGGCGCCCGTTTTTACAACCTACCGGTTTGTGCTGCTCATTGCGAATATGGAGTTTACCATTGATATGGATTTATTAATCAGTCTTGTTCAAAATAGGCCTGTGCTGTGGGACAAGACTTCAGAAAATTACAAAGTAAACAAGCAAATTTTGCGGCATGGAAAGAAATCTGCGTAATGTTAAATGAAGAATTTGAGACATTATCTGTACGTGCATTTCTTCGCCCTTCAAGTACAGAACTGATACGACAACAACCGACGCGCTCACGTTATATTTAGCAGATCGTCTACAGAGGTTACCGTTTCGCGTCGGCCCGTTAGGGCTCTTGTAGACGTCCGTTTTTTTCACCGGATAACGGACCGTCAATAAACGGCTATCCTTGTATACATATTTTTTTTATCGGATGGATGGACTGCCGTCTATATGCGTTAGTTTTGAACTGGTAGTCAGAGATTACACACGTGTGAAATGTCGAATAATAAGAAAAAAAACTCGTATTGGCCTACTATTTGTACAAGAAGAAACAAAAAGAAATAGAAAAACGTAAAAGGTCATCGTGGGTGCATCCTATATTATTGGAAAGGGAAAAATATGGTGCATTTCAAACTCTTTTTACGAAGTTGGAAGAAGATGAAACTAAA
The DNA here is from genome assembly GCA_958449745.1 of Ochropleura leucogaster. Classification (NCBI taxonomy): domain Eukaryota; kingdom Metazoa; phylum Arthropoda; class Insecta; order Lepidoptera; family Noctuidae; genus Ochropleura; species Ochropleura leucogaster. The sequence goes on along the minus strand of OY288221.1, from coordinate 11,852,595 downwards.
TATTACAATTATTTTCGGATGAAGAAAGAAACCTTTCAACTATTATTAACAGCCATATATGATAAAATAAGACACGAGGATACTGACATGCGTCAATCTATTTCCCCGGCAGAGAGATTAGCTGTTACACTAAGGTATGTTAAAGACATTGATATATATGTAGTACTAGATTACACATGCAGTACACTCACTTTGTTCAACTCAGGTGTGCTGCATGCCGTACACCTGACATTAGTGTGGTTTTGGGGATTACCTGTATTAATTCAAACAAAATTTAGTAGATAGTAATAGTTTTATTATACTCAAAAAAGAAATTAAGGAGTTTCAGAAAAATCGAAATCGTAATTAGGCGATGTGATTGAACTTAATTCAGTAATAATTGAAGATTGGGAATCATCTTGCTGCTTGAGTTCTTGAGGCGTCCTGGATGTGGATGGAATGACTTGTGTTGGCTGATATTCATAAGGCATCCTGGATGTCGATGGAATGGGTTGTGTTGGTTGATATTCGTGTATCCTATAGTCGGGTGTAGCCGTAGTGTAGCCTCGATTAATATTGTAATTGTAATATTGCTGCTGCATGGACGCTTGATTTCTCCGAGTTTTTCTCATAACTTTAATGACTTCATATTGGAATTCAACATAATCGTCGTCACTATACTTGTCTACAATTGGAGCAATACCTTTGAAAAAACACATACTCTTACTCTTGTCTTCATCTTCAACTGATTTAATTAAAGTAAGCATTTGTGGATCAACTTCGCTACAGTCTGTCTTTCTCTTCTTGCTTGTTTTTGTTCTATCGGTAGTATTGGCTGGTGCGGTAGGGTCATTATTGGTTTGTGAGTCAGTTTATTTGTTGTGAGGTTGTGTGATGTTTTTTTCTGATGTAATACTTGCTTCCGTTGTTCGGCGAGTCACAATTTTACACAAAAGAGCATTTGATCGTAGAATTTATATTTTCGTAGACTTTTTGCACCAGAGCCGGATTTACATTCCTTAACTTTTTTGTGATATTTCATCCAGTTATCTCTTGCATTGTTCCATTTTTTTATGATATCTTTGCCTAAAAAAGAAAAAATTGTTACAGATATTTAGCTGCAGGGAACACGTTTAGTGATCTACATTACAGTTTCAGAATGGGTATAAAAACTATCAGCTGTATTGTACAAGAAGTATTTGAAACATTGTGGGAAACCCTTTCTCCAATTTATATGAAACTACCATCGGAAGACGAATGGTTAACAATAGTAAAAAATTTCGAGACGAATGCGAATTTTCCTCATTGCTTGGGAGCCATTGACGGCAAACATATTCGAATCATCAAGCCAGAAGAAAGTGGATCAATGTTTTTCAACTACAAGCACTATTTCTCAATAGTATAAATGGCTGTCGTAGACACAAACTATAATTTTGTTTTTATTGATGTTGGAACCTACGGCAAAGAATGCGATTCAGCAGTATTTAAAGAAACAGAATTTTGGAAAAGAATAGTAGGCGATAAATTACATATTCCTCGACCTAAGCAGTTGCCAGGTGCAGGCAGTGAGTTACCTTATGTATTTGTTGCTGATGAAGCTTTCGCTTTACATCAACACGTACTTCGTCCTTACGGTGGGCATCAACTTGACTCAATAAAAAAAAAAACAATTATCGTCTCACAAGAGCGCGACGCTACGTCGAATGCGCATTTGGTATTTTATCCAATAAATGGAGGATTTTGCATAGGCCATTAAATGTTTCAACAGATACTGCTGTTAACATTGTAAAAACATGCTGCTTATTACAAAACATAATTCATAAAGTAGAGGGTATTGCTAATAATGCTACTGACAATGCTAGTTCACACATGACGCCTACGCCATTTGCCTCGTTCCCATTCAACACGAGGTAATGTAACAGCAAATATAATTCGTAACAAATATGCAGAGTATTTCATGTCACCAGTAGGGCGTGTACCATGGCAAAATCAATATGCATAAAAATAATGAAAATAAAATGTTACTTACCACAATCATTTTTTTCTTTCTCGGACATCGTTTCAAAACCTTCATTTAACGCAAGACAAATTTCTCTCCAAGCGGTAAAACTCGACTGTCTATTTTTGTAGCACTCTTGGGTTTTATCCCACAGTACAGGCCTATTTTCAACAAAACTTATTAACAATTCCATGTCAATATCACCCATTTTTAAAAGAACGCAGGTAGACGGCACTCAATTAACAGAAAACAGGCAATACGTCCGGCAGCGTCAACACGCACCAATACACTGGCGTGGATGACCGCCCTTTCTTACACCGGACCGGTGTCCGTCGCGCCGAGGGGAAGCGGTGGTGCACCCGGCGTAAATTGTTCGCCGGACCGATGTCCGGTGCATGTACACATTCATTATAATTCATACACCACCGCGAATCCGGCAAAAAACACGGTCCGTTATCCGGTGAAAAAAAACGGACGTCTACAAGAGCCCTAAGGCTTCGTTCACACGGCATTGTCCTGCACGTTTTTCTGTATTCGTTTTTTTAACGAATACTTCAGGCTAGGTTCACACGGCATTGTCTTGCTCGTTTTTTTGTATTCGTTTTTTTTCACGTAGCGTGTAAAGAACGAATAGCTGCAGTTTCCACACAGTTGTCACAGCGAGTAGACGTCAGTGATGGATCCACGCTTGGTTGTACTTTTAAATTGGTATCGAAGGCGCCAACGGTCTCGCCGCCGACGAAATAGAAGGTTTTGGGTACATCCTATGAATCAAGAATCTGTGCGTTCAAGCACATTTGAAAAACTATTCGAAAATCTTAAAAACGATGAGAAAATGTTTTTTAATTACTTTCGGATGTCTATTGAAAGTTTTGAAAAGTTGTTAAATCTACTGGAAAATTCAAGCCTACCAAAATGTAATACGAATATGCGGAAATGCATTACAACAAAAATGAAATTAGCCATCTGCTTAAGGTGAGTACACAAATAAAAATACACAGGTAGTGATTATTTAAGTTTTATTAATAAAAAAATATTTATTGATCAATTTGTATTGTAAGTAATTTGCATCAGTATTATTTTTTCATATTAAAAGTCATTGTAATCCACATCCGTGTAGTTAGAATAGCAGGATTCGACAGAGGACGGATTTAGAAGAGAAGCTGCTGTAGTTAATTCTACAGAGGATGGACTTTGAACAGAAGTCATTGTAGTCATGTTTGTACTGATAGAATTTGTAGCTTCTTGTATATTATTTTGATATTGTTGTGTATAATATCCTCTGTGATCTGATGGGATATGGAATGACGACGGTTCACATATTTGGCGACTGTTTTTAATTTTTTTCATTAATTGTAGCACACCCATTTGAAATTCGAGGACTTCATCATCGTTATACTTATCTAATGATGGTAATATTCCATTAAAAAATGAAAGATGCCGATTCATTGTTTTAGGTTCGTTATTTGAAAAAGAATCCATAAATTTCATCATCTTTGCATCGACAGGACTAATTATATTCTTTAGAGATCTTTTAGGTACACGATTAGGTATAGGGCTCTTTGCCGCCGTTGTGCCATGTGTCTCTATAGAGTTTGTTTCCAATGTTTCATTTCCTCCCTCCGAATTATTGTTCTGGATTTCGGATTCTATGTTTTTATTGGATTCCATGTTGTTATTTTCGGTAGTAACATTATTTATTGTATCTTTAGGTTGTATTACTTTCTGCAGAAAAGATAACTGTTTACTATATACATAGGGTTTCGCTGTTTTGGCGCCACTTCCTGAGCTCTTCTGATCTTTTATCTTTTTACATGATCGATTATAATTATCTCTTATATGAGTCCACCGTTGAATAATCATTTTAGCTGTAAAATACAAACATAGTTGTAATAATGTACATATATATTTCTTTTTTCAGGTATTTGGCATCGGGATGTTCCATGAAAGATTTACACTATTCATACAAAGTTGGAGTATCGACTATAAGTGGTATCATCTGGGATGTTTGCTGGACTCTCTGGCATGTCCTTCAGGGAAAATATCTTCAAACGCCTTCTACAGAAAGTGAATGGATGAAAATAGTGGAAGGTTTTGAAAGAAAGACTAATTTCCCTCATTGTTTAGGTGCAATTGACGGGAAACACATAAAAATCTTAAAGCCTCCGCATAGTGGATCCATGTACTTTAATTATAAAGATTATTTTTCAATTGTGCTACTTGCGGTAGTTGATTCGGAATATAGGTTTATATATGTAGACATAGGATCATACGGAAAAGATTGTGACTCATCTATTTTAAAAAAATCCATTTTATGGAAAAAAGTTAATGATGGTTCGCTGAATATACCCAAACCAATGCCATTATTAGAAGGTGGAGAAAATACGCCTTACGTTTTTATTGGTGATGAGGGATTTGCTCTACATAATAATTTACTACGCCCTTTTGGAGGAACACATTTAGATTTACGTAAAAAAATCTTTAATTACCGCCTGAGCAGAGCAAGAAGATACGTGGAGTGTGCTTTTGGTATCTTGGCAGGAAAATGGAGAATTCTACATAGAGCTATTGATGTTTCACCAAGTTTATTGACCGAAATCATAAAAGCATGCATCGTATTACACAATTACGTTCGTGAAAATGATGGACACAATTTTGAAGATGTGGCAAATCCTGCATTATTTGAAAATATTCAAAGTACATCAGTTCGAAATTTTCAAGCAAACAGCGTAAGGTCCACTTTTAGTCAATATTTTTTATCAGACGAAGGATCAGTACCATGGCAAAACGAATATATTTAGAACTAAGCAGAGTAAGGTAAAATACAGTGTGTTGATTTGTACCGCAGCAAGCGTTATGGAGGATAGGAAAGGTACCAAAAAAATATATAAAAAATTGCTTCGAGACTCGCCCTATCAAAGTAGTCTCAAAAGTCTGCAAGAACGCATATCCTTACCACTTAACTCCATGACGCTCGCTGCGGTGCAAATCACACATTGTATGTTGCAACGCAATTTTTATTATTAATAATAAAAGATACATACCTATGGCTTGTCTTGTATTTTCTTCCTTTGTCTTGAAATTAGGATCAATTATTACCATGATTTCCTTCCAAGCCGCTTGAGTTGCGACGCGATTTTTATATAGTTCCAAAGTTTTATCCCATAAAACGGGCTTTTGTTGCACTAAAGAAATTAATAGTTCGTTATCTATAGAAGACTCCTCAGCCATTTTGAATACCTATCAAAACAAATTAACATAAAATACGTGCCACCCCTTCAAGATCGCTCAGTACACTAAACGTTTCTTCGTTTGCTATTCGATAAAAAACGTACAACATCGTGTCGTGTGAAGGAGACAAAGCTATATCATATGCCACTACGAACCGAATACGTTAAAGTTCATTCGATTTGCTTGACAAGTCCGTTGAGTATGCGTTCCAACGTATAAGCGGTATACGTTTTTTTGCAGTACAATCGCCGTGTGAATGGATCTATGTACATTGTATGGTCACTATTTATACGTTAAGACGTATACTGCAAAAAAACGTGCAGGACAATGCCGTGTGAACCTAGCCTTACAGTATAATGGGTATGAATCCACGACTCGTCTATATATATTACAGGTTTCTTATTAGCCCCCAGTGCGTCATTTTGTTTTATTCGTCTTAAATAACGTATACGCCATGCTTTTATGTTATCTCTTTCGATTAGCACGCTTCTGTTTTGACGACACTTTTTAAACCGGTATCCCAGCTTATTTTTTAGAATACGGCCCAATGCGGCCGGTTGCTAATGTTTTGTTGAGGGTGGGCACTTGTTTGCGCACATCATAAATAGAGTTAACTATATTTCCGATTGCTTGCACTGATATCGAAATTGTCGACAGGAACACGTGTGTTATTCTGTCCTCGTTTTGCTTTCTTAGGTGTACGTATTTTTGTCGATGTTTGCTCGGCGAGCTTACCTGCAATGTAAAGGTATTCATTAATAAATTAGAAATGCTATCATGTAGGTACTTCTGGTTTGTTTACATTTTCAATATACTAATTAGCGATTATCTCGTAAACACGTGGACTGCTTTACATAATTTAAACGAATAAAATGTTTGTAGATTGAGACCTTTCATTTGACACCAAAATCGTTAAGATATCTCAACAAACAAAAAAACAGTTTTTTTGTTTGCATTTCTGATTCATCGACATCTGACTATCCTTCTTTATAGTTGCATAACAGATTAATTACTTGTTCACATTTGGGTTTTATTTTAGTTTGTGATTTTATATCGTGTCTAATTGGTATATTTGCTTTATCGGTTCTGAGTACCATATTTTTAAGGACTATTTTGCATTTTAGTGGGACAAGTAAAGCTAGAACCCAGTAGTCCCATGAAGTCTGAGTCAAAGTTGAACATTAGTTTATGCGTAATTTCTTCATTAAATAGATCTATACGGAGTTTAATATAATGCTACTTGCTTATGTTTTGAAGTTGCGTGTGCTGTTTTTATGTAATGTGTTTCGTTTTTAATTTTTATGTTTACATATGGAAGTAGGTGTGTCGGTGTGGGTTCAGACAGCAGTCAATAAAAGTCTTAACCAGGTAGTACTCACGGTTAGTTTTATTTAGGTCCACACTCACAACACAAACAATGTTTAGAAGGAGAATATGCACAGATGTAAGGCACAGTCACAACAGTCACGATACAACGTAGTATATATATTATGTAATGATAAAATGCAACACGTAGGTGCACGTAAACACTGCTCGCAATATGTTATGCGCGCGCGCGTGCTCGGGCCGGCAAGGACTAAAGGTCAGCGCGACGGTGCTATGCGCCGTACGGCCGTACCTGAGGGTCTACTCTAATTCTACGTAAAACGAAATTGCGGCCGTAACTTCGAACGTTTTCTACCACGATTTCATTTCATTTCATTCATTTCGAAATTTCGGACGTCCGAAGTTTATTTGACATTAAAATTTTCTAAACCTACTCTAATTCACGCAAAATGATATAGAGTAGGGTTACAAACGTAACTACTTTTGACTTTCGTTCGTTAACGAAGTTACGTTTCGGAGAAAGAGAGTAGACCCCCTGGTCCGCACCTCCCCGCGCTCGCTACGTCATGATGACGTAGCTCTTCATGGGGGTCCGCTTTGTCAGCCAATATGTAGGCTGGTTTTAGGCAGTCAATCGAGACCGTGACCTCTTTACCTTTAAATAATATTTTAAAAATTTTGTAACTCCTGTGCAGAACTTTGTGAGGACCTGTGTAGGCTGCTTGCAACGAGCCACGTAATGCGTCTTCACGAAGGAACACGTGATCTGTGGTCTGCAGGTCCTTAAATATAAAAATGCTCTGCTTGTTGTGACGCGAAGCTGGAGTTGGGTGTAAATTATGAGCAAACATGCGGACGCGTGCTATAAAGTCCGTTATGTCAGTTGTCCCGGTATCAGTAGGAGTAAAAAATTCTCCCGGGAGTCTTAGCGGTTCGCCGTATTCTTTTTTTCTTCTAAAATTCGCGGATTTAGTAACGATTGTGAGGCACCTGTATCTAGTTAAAAATCTACCGCCTAGATCGCTAAAATAGATGTAAGGGAGACGGCTATAGTTATGAACCTTATTCATAAACACTATATTGTTAGCTGATTTTCCAGTTCCGTGAGAATGTTTTCATCTTCTACTATCTCAGATGCGACTTCTGATTCTTGTTCTGGAGTCGCATCGTCTGTCTCATTTTCCTCCACCTCCAAATGGAGTTTTTTTATGTTGTTCTGAATTATTACTGTTTTTAATTAATGGTTTCTTTTGTGGTCTTTGTTTAGCTACCGTGATAGCCTGCTCTAAATTTTGCACACTTTTTAGTTTTATCAAGATAGCTGTGATGGGATTTAACTTATCTAGGAATCTTCTAGAGCCATTTGAACGTAATAAACTTTTTTGTCTGGATTAGCTGATATGAGGGTCTCATTAAGGACCTGATTTTATCACCAAACGCATCTATTGAATTATTTTCACGTTTAATTACCATCATTTCTTGGACTAATTGGATTTCGGTCCTAAATATTCCGTTTTTTTTTAGTAAGACGTATTTAATGTCTTCCCAGGATTTTGTGCCTGGATTTTCAAACAAAGCTGCAACAGCTTTACCTGTGAGTTTATTTCTTATAAGACACGCTATGCGCGCATCGTCTTTATTAGTTATGAGTCCCAGTGCATTTTCTACACCTTCTATATAAAATGCTAGTGTTCTCCTGTTTCCGTCATAGTTAGGTAACAGTTTCGAGAACGTAGAGTAGTCGGTGGGAATCGACTTCTCTCTAATTAAAGGTTTCTCATCAAATGTCTTCTTTTCTTGAGCCATTTTTATCTCTTAAATCAGTTGACAACTATGGATGAGAGACAGCGATAAAAAGTTGTATTACAATGAATACTAATACCTCAACACAGAAACACACAAAAAGTTGCTTATTGATTAGTGTTAGGAATGTTTTAAAACAAAGGATTTCGGGAATAATCAGATTAAATGCTTACCCCACGAGCATAGCTGATTCGAGGCTGTTTCGATGGTAGATGAGTGGTCCACGTCTTCTTGCTCCTGGTCTTGCTTTTTCTGCTGACCGTCGTCTCTGCGAGCTGCCCACGACGGTAGGTTCTTGATCACGCCAAGGATTCTAGGTTTACGGAAATCTTCCTCTGGAACCGATAAACGCGACGCGGCGGCGGTGGCCGCCTGCGCTTTTTTCCCGCGCGCACCAGTGATAACAATTTTGTGAAACCAAATTTCTCTTCATACTTCTGTCGGCTTAGGACGATCAAAAATACAATAAAAGTGGTTAGTAAAACAATGTTAACTTATGAGGTCAAACCTGAATAATGTGTGTTACAACAACAAATTAATTATTGTATTTTTGGCGTATTTAAAATCTGGAATCACAGTAGGCATGGGCAATTAGAATATCGGATATCGTATCTATATATTTCAATAACTATATATTGGTCGGAATCTGTGTGGAACCCGGAGACCAAATTGGTGGTACGGTACTGTGATTTTTAGGTTTCGGTATTGTTTGGTTTATAGTTTATATGTACACATCGTTGTAATTTGTAACCGTATACTTGAAAACAGTGAGTTCGATATGGATATCATGATACTCTAAAGTAACTAGTACTCTAATAAAGTTGTTACGGTTTTTGTTTTTAATATTAATTTCTCTAATTGTAAGAATCAAAGGCACAAATTTGTGAATTTATTTGAACTTTCCTTCATACTTTTCGCAGGCTTAGGACTGACTGCATTTCTTATCAGCATAGCTTTTAAATATTACAATATATATATTGTAATATTTGGAAAGACATGTCACAATCAATAAATAAATATTATGCAGGCGTATTTAAAAGTTAATGATATATACATTTTTTTAATTATTTACACATATTTACAAGTGCTATTCAGAATTATTTTTTAGGCTAAATAAATCTTTTCTCGTCTAAATTGACGTTTAAGAAAGTTAATTGTTTGACTTTTTGTGACGTAAGTCGCGTCCGACGGTCACTGATGATAAGGCCCGTTTTGCTAAATATCCGTTCACAGGGAACAGATGAGGCCATTATATTTCCATATTTTTGGACGAGTTTGGCGAGATGCGGGTAGTTAAATTTGTGGATACGCCACCACTCGAGAGGACAGCTCCATTTATTTCCGTGGAAAATTGGCAGCGGATCGTCATTAATGTAGGTGTCGATTTCTTTAATGGCCTTCGACAAAGGAGTTCCAATTGGATGTTGCTTTTGGCCAACAATTTCATTAAGTATAGCCCGAAATCCATCGAGCGTATTGCTGCTACCGGCCGATGCTGACGGAAGGGACGACTCTTGTGAACTTTCTTCAGCTATCATCGCTACTAACATTTCCTGTACGTAACTTTTAGTATTTCTAGCCTCATTCTGATCACCAAATACAGATAATTTGTATCTGGGATCTAGGAATGTGCATGTAGCAAATGTTCGGCTTCTTTCCACGAGGCCAAATCTTGTCACCAACCCAGCTCTCAGGCGGTATATCACCTCCTTTGTCGCTTCATAGAAAGGCTCTCCTATAAATTTTTCACACGCTGCACATAGGGGTATTTGATCAATAAAGTCGATCAAAATTATTGCTGTAATTTATTTATTGGCATCAAAATGTACTCAAAAAGTTTAAAAAAACTATTTTGAGTTATTTTTTAACAGAAATTTGAAATAAGTGTAAAAAAAATCATTTGTCACTATTTATTTATTGCAATCTTTAACAATTTAGACGTATTAATTAAAAACTTATAAACTAATAAAATAATTAAATCGCTTATAACTACTCTTCTTCATCTGAATCATGTTCACTATCTTCTGCATTCCTTTTATCCTTATCAACTTCGTAGGACATAAACATTTCTCTAGTTCCCAGTCCCAGACGAAAAGTGTCTAAAAAATCAATACCTTTTAGGTATTGATTTTTTAGACACTTTTCGTCTAATACTTGTCAAATATGGGTCTGAAGTTAATAATAATCTATTTAAGACATCCATATTACAGTCAGTTCTACTGAATTTTCTTGCATATTGTTCCCTGAATTTTCGAAAATGTTTATTACGAGTCTCTGCAGCTTCTTCTGATAAGGCCCCTATTGGTAGTATGGCGTGTCTAATAACTGTAGGCCCATGTATTAAAATTTTGTGAAGTGTAGAAGTCATTGGATACCATGAGTATAATTCTACATACATCTTCGCTGTGTCTTGGCAATAGGTGTCAAATTTTTCAATATTAATTTTATATCCACTTGATATCACTTCTAAAATAACTGCTAATCTTTCTATTAAAGTTTTGTCAATTCCGGTGATATTTGCCGATATTTCTATATTGTTAAAAAATCTTCTACTAGTGTTCCCGAAGTTGGCTTTAGGTACATCCACTATTAAACCCAGTTCATTTTTGAATGCTTCTTGGATTTTTGCTTTTCTATCTTTTATTATATTCTATTTTTTTATAATCTGTTTCTTTTTATATCATACTAACAAACTCAATTTGAACAATAACAAAATCACTAAATCTGACACGTTTACATTAATGGATCATGTTCAGACTGCAACTCCTGTACATCCATATTTTCGGTTTCTTCTGTTACTACCTCAGGCAACAACAAAAAAAGCTCTTTAACATCAGGAAAAAAATCGAATTGCTTTGAGTTGCTGTATTTTGGCCGAATACGGGATAAATATGGGTCTGAACTAATTAAAAAAATATGGAGGAAGTCCTCGTTGGGTTTCGTCCTGTTAAATTTTCTTGTGTGATATTCACGAACTCTTCGAAATTCTTTATTTCTTGCTTCTCCCGCTTCTTCGTAGAGAATACCAATTGGTAGGAGGCCAAAGTGATGACAAATGTCTGCACCGTGTATGAAAAGCTTGTGCACACTTGCGGCCATTTAAAACCATGGGTATAGATGAACAAATATCTCAGCTGTTTCTCTGCAATAAGTCCTGAATTTTTCAATATCTATGGCACATCCTGATGAAATCGTTTGAAGAATAACCGCAAAATGCTTTAGTAGGCCTTTGTCAATTTTGGTTATTTTGGCAGATTTCTCATAATCTCTAAAAAACCTTCTGGCTGTGTTTCCGTCCTTTGTGGTTCCAAAGCCTTGCTTCACAAAGCATTCCCATTTGCTGTTTGAATTCTTCTTGTGTATTTCTTCGCAGCTTTTAGTTGCTTGTTAGCACCTCGTGCAGTCCACATCTCAAAGTCCATGTTGTAAGATATGTGTAGAATACACTCCATACAACGAATCCACATATGAAGAGTAGAAAGTCCATATTTATAAACATCTTCTCGAACAGGTCTTGAAAATACTTTTGATAGCTTGTTCATCTCAGTCGTAAGCCGACTGAGATGAACAAGCTATCAAAAGCAAGGCAAATATTGGAGGCAGATGCAGACGAAGTATCCGTTATAATAGTGACCACTTTTCCGTCTATCATTATCATATGAAGCTTGTGACTAATCTCTAGCCCTGCCCATTTTGTAGAATCGATGTTTTTTATTTCTTCCTTCAATGCAGCTTCTTCTTGCTTGATGTATTCTGCTATCTCTTTACAAAACTCAAATTTAATGGGCCTGCAATAATGTGTTGAAGAAGGTGTTGGGTTTTCCCATATGGTGCTATTATTAGAAACTAATTTAAGAGGGACAAGACTTGACATGAAAACCGATGAATCACTGAAGTCTACATCTTCACTCCTTTGCTTGTAGGTGCTTTGTGAAGAAGCCCCATCGAAACCCCATTTACTAATTAACTTCAATCCTTCAGTTGACGAATCAATCTGGGTACCGGTAATTTGAAGAATTTTCTGGACTGTCAAATCCAATAGGCCTTGAAGCTTCACCCTGGCTCCTCTCTCACTAATTTCTAAATCATGTGGATAGCAAATCTTTTTAGCTTCAAGGAGTTTGTGATACGACGGTAACATTGGAACTCCACAATCTAACAGCGCTTTCCTTAAACACAAATATTTCCATTTTGACAGGTTCAATGATGTATATTCTTCATCTGAATGAAACGAAATTTAAATCTTGTATTAAACGCACACTATGTAGGCAAGCATATTATAAGTTGGGGGATTATATTGATGATAAAAATGCTTGGCTCAATGCTGGTCCTGCTCCTCAAGCATAGGGGTAAACTCATTAATAAGTATCCGAAGCTATAGTGGAAGCTGCAGAAGATTGTAAGACTATCTTTGCAATGTATAGAATCAATTCTCTAGTATTGTATAATTATTAAGCCCATATGTGAGTGCTATGTATTATCATTGACTTGACGAAGCCCTGGTGGTTAATAGTGTCATGCTCACTTAAATGTCTCGCTGATGGTGGCGGGTGTGTCGGGTCATTTAGCTCCCTTCAAAATGGTCGAGCTGAATGGGGCTGATCCATACGTCATGTTCGTGAACGGGCGCTGTCAGTTGGGACTGGTCATTTTTTAACTACCACGGTCATTTTTAATTTATTTAGATTTAAATTGAATTTTGTTTTTTATTTACTCTGGACGCTCTTACTGTGCACGTCTTTCTACATCGTTCTCACATATTTGTATAATCTCAACACGAATGATGTAAATACTATTTTGTAAAAATATTAGAATTTAAAAGAGTGTCCATGGAGTTTCTTGCCCATTCTTCTCCATAGAGATCAACGCTTTGGAATGGGCAACTGCAGTACTTTCACAAGTTATTATGCCTTGTGACCGGGACTGTAGATTCATTTTGTTTCTTGACATTCAAAAGTGCCTGTAATGGTCTAATTGAAATAAATGATTTGATTGATTGATATAAAGACCAAGAGCATGATCTTCGTCAAAAGTTTTTTTTCCTATTTTTCTTAAACAATGTGGCTTGAACAATAGCAACACTATCAGGGTTCTTCGTGATATGATCAATAACACAAGCTAAGTCATCCTTCTTGTCTATCTTAAGTCTTTCGACTAATGCAAAAGTAAGTTCTTCCGGCGAATAGTCCAAAAGAGACTCTGAACGTCTTTTCTTTTCTTCTGTTTGTTGCTGAGGTCAACAAAAGGCTTCCTAATCTGAACTTCGGTAGATGTGCCCACAGTTGTTGTACTAGATGTCGACGGAATATAGCTGCTGTAGTATCGATGTCAACTGATGTATTGTCTGACGATATGTTTTCGATATCTTCATCTTGGGCTTGAAAAATCTCGGATAAATTAACAGTAGTGCAATTTGGCCAACTAATATTTGATTGTAACCACGCAGCATGTCTATTCATGAAAAGTCTTCTGATTTCTAGGAGCACTTGCTTGATTGATATTACTGATGTAGTTCTTCAAAAAAGTCTTGATTATTTCTAAATCTTCTGAACATGTTTCAACTGGGATATGTAGAATATTAGCTTCATAGAGGCGTGCCCAATTTTTCATGTCTCCTTCAACACGAAGGAACATAAAAATGTCCAAGTTTGTAACAAATACAGCCATAACGAAACTCACTAAACTTTCACACAGCACAGATAATTAGGTATGTTGCTTCCTCAAGGATTGAGAAACAAGTGATGGGACGAGTGCCTAAACTTCTGGCACCGGTGGCATTGGGCGGGCCCTCGTTTGCTCCGCCATACTTCTACTTTGACACCCCGCATGTTTAGGAACACGGAGGTGTCATAGATCTTTCGAAAGTCCGGTGTCCGTTTAAGGACCACGTATAACACGCAGCCGGGTCTACCAGCGCGCGCCTTTATGTGGCGCACGTACTCCGGCCGGTGCCCCAACGTGCGGAGCTCCTCCTCAATCTCATCCGGGGGAGTGTCAGCTGGCAGCCCCCTCAAGGCCACCTTCACACTTCGCTCCGCCGGCGGCGAATAGGCGAACCAGCTCAAGCCAATCTCTCTCTCCAGGCCCGTTAGGTACGGCTGGACCACCCTGTACTCCTCATCCTACTGAGGGGTAAACCGAACGCCCCCCTGATATGGGCGGGCGTTCGGCGGGTGACCCAGTTTCTCGCTAAGGGCCCTGAAATGGGTTGGCCAAAGTGCCTTTAATTGTTTCATGCACAGATATTAATAACAAACAGACGCGCGCAAGTAGTGACTGACAAAATTAGTACTATATCTTCAACAGCCAATCAGCGTCGTCGATATCTCCGGTTGTGGCGGTAAATGATTCTTTTATCACAGAAGTCGTTTCAGTCAGTTACAAATAGACAACGAATCAGCACGTCTCGTTAATTACATAACTAAAGTTGAAGATTTATTACAATTTTTTATTAAAATAAACAAATACTCGCCGAATGCTTGAATGCGTATGTTTGAATTCTTATATAATTAAAAAAAAATGATATTTTAAATTCAGTATAATTGAAAAACTCGATAATAATTAAAAAAAAATCCCAATTAAAATTTTAAACTTTGAAGCATCGTAGGCATCAAGGCCGCAGAGATACGCAAGCAATTTATATGTTGTCGTATTAAGGACTATAGGTACTTACCATAATATAAGGTTTGCTTGCTATACTTTGATACTGAACGGAGAAAAATAATAAAATTGATTTTCTTCCATACATTTTTATTTTCAATATTTTTTTTGACGTGAAAGAGCAGTTTTTTTGAAAAGTTGTAGTAATAAGTATTAATCAGCGTTAAATTTCTTATACGAAACAATTTTTTGTTAAGTTAAATGTGCATTTTCGATCCTATGTCCACCTTTTTGAAAATCCGGACCACTGTGCGGCGCCGCAAATTGTCCTTAAGTTTTCTTGATACTAAAGTCTGTGATTTCACTGTTTTAAAAGCACTCCTAGTTTTGTTTTTTAGTTCGTCTAATGTTTCGGACTCGCGTTTTTACTTCTCCCCACAAATAAAAATCTAACGGTGTTAGATCAGGTGACCGTGCCGGTCATGCTACGGGTCCGCCGCGACCTATCCACCTATCAACGTACTCACTTCCTAAATAGGCTCGCACTTCACTAAAATAATGAGCCGGAGCTCCATCCTGATAAATACATACCAGCTAGATATGATACGGGCACGTCTAGCAATAGTTATGGCACTGCATTCCTTAAAAGTTCTAAATAACGTGGACCGGTCAACCTGTCATTAATGAATATCGGTCCAATCACTTTATCATTAATTATCCCAGCCCATACATTCACACTAAATCGCACTTGGAAAGCGTCCCTCCGTGTAACGTGTGGGTTGCGACCGCGAGTACTCAACCTATGTTCATTATGAACGTTAAATAGTCCAATTCTCGTAAAGGTGGCTTCGTCACTCCATAAAATGTTGTGATGGAGATTTTCCAACAACCATTCACAAAATTGTCTCTGCGGACGATAGTCGGCGAGCACGTTATCTTGCACGGGCTGAAAATGGTACGGATACATCCCAGACGTGTTCAGTAACTTCCATATGAAGTACTGGCTCACATTGAACCGCCTGGCTGCTTGTCTGGTGCTGGCCTGAGGATTTTCTTGGAAAAAATCGGTGTACCATGCGGTACATACGACGTGGGTGTACCGGCCGTCTTCCACCACCCCGGGCATGTGCCGGCACGTGTACACTTGCAAAGTCCAGCATGTTCTGAGTGATTCTTAGAATCCTTCCCAATGATGGTGGAGTCACATTGGGATATTTTATCCGAAATCTTCACTGCGTTTCACGTAAATTTCTTACGGTGTTGTACCATACGATAGGATCGAAGTACTGTGCGTTTGTAAGCGGTAAACGACTATTTCGTCTCGTCGTAGGCATTGTTATGATACACACAAGCACAACTCACAAGACAACAATACAAATTACTCGCAATACGTAAAGTAGGATTTGCGGAATGCGCGCGCGACCGTGACCTACAAACGTTTTGGGGTGACTAGCGCGGGCAGGGCGGGGCCAGGGTTGCCAGATGCCATATCTTTTCTCGTACTAGTGACTAGTGATTCATGTTTTTAATAATTTTATGAAACTATAAAAAATAATGCAAGTTATTGACCTAACTAAGCAATGGATGTTGTACTTAATACTAGAACACGATTATTATGGTTTTATTTGTTAGTAATATGTAATATCAGGACTACTGGTAAAATCATCTTCGTTTTTATTGTACAGTTTTTCAGCTGTCATTCTGGAATACATTTCCTGAGATGGTTCGAAATTAATACAATTTCCTTTGCGATCTGGGCCTTTTTGCACTTGCTGCGGCTAAAAGTGTACCATTTACTGTATCTATAATAAGACGATTTCTAAGGTCTGTTTTTATTAAATTGTTGTTGCTGTAAACCCGCTCACAGTGTGCATTTGCATGAGGTAAAGATAGAACTGTGAGAGCAAAACTGGCTAATTCAGAGAAATCTTCTGTTTTAAGTAACATTGCCCAGAACTCATCAGGTTCTTTTGTATCTTGAAGCTGATCAGGGTGGCGAGCTGTTGCAACAGGCAATCTTCTCCATTGATAGTCTATCTGTTGTTTCTGGCTGTCATTAAAATGCGCACTTATACGTGGCACGACTTCCATGAGGGGCATCAATGTTGGGACGAGATCTCTGAAATTGTTGGAGAGAGCTGATACTGGTCCAAGAGTTTGTAGTTTTGACAGCACAGGGTCTTCCATGTCGTAACGTTTTTTTATTTCTAAG
Organism: Ochropleura leucogaster; assembly: GCA_958449745.1. Lineage (NCBI taxonomy): Eukaryota > Metazoa > Arthropoda > Insecta > Lepidoptera > Noctuidae > Ochropleura > Ochropleura leucogaster. The sequence continues at coordinate 11,835,445 of OY288221.1, read as the reverse complement.
GCACCTGTCCTTTCCGGCCCATTGTGCTGCTCGACGAGGTGGGCAAGCTCTTTGAAAGAGTAATTGCAAACCGCCTCGTCGGGCACCTTGTGGGGACGGGGCCGGAACTTGCGGAGCACCAGTATGGTTTTCGCAAGGGGCGCTCGACGGTGGACGCCATCATGCGCGTGTAGGGTTACCAGGCCTAAAAATGTAAAATCCTGTCTGGCATGTCTAAAAATCCTGATTTTGAAAAAAAAGTCCGGTCACGCGCTTGTATTAAATAAAAATCATAGTATTTAAGTACGTTTTTATTTACATATATTATTTAGACCCATATTTTTGGTTGCCAGCAACCGCATGCAAAAAGTTGTTTTTCCAGCTATTTCGCAATAAAATTGTTCACACGTCACGTGTTTATTATTATATTGCGTAAGCAATATGGCTCTCACCGACTCCACTGAAAGTCTGTTTCTCTCTTTGGTCCACTGAGAAGTCATGAGAGAAAAGGCTCTCTCCACATTTGCGTTGTGTGGCAAAATACTAAAGAAATATTGACAAATCTTCAGAAAATCTGAAACTCTTGAGCTGTCGTTAATTGTATTAAAAAAGGCACACCATTGCTTTTCAGCGAGCTCGTCATAAAAATCGCTCTGCTTTGTGTTTAGAAAATTCTTAAGCAGTGCTCAGTGCTCAGTGCCGCATGCACTGAGCCCTGCTCAGTGCATGCGGCACCCACCCGTCGCTTGCGCGGGCGGCAGGACATGCAAGTATGACAAAAATCCGGTCTGACGTAAAATCCGGGCGGAGTCCGGTCTCACACGTAAAAATCAGGTCAAGACCGGCTTTATCCGGTCAGATGGTAACGCTATGCGCGTGAGAGCCCTCACGACGGGGGCTGCAGTGTCCAGGGGTGGGGTTGTCGTGGCGGTGTCCCGCGACATCGCCAACGCATTCAACACTATGCCTTGGAGCTGCATCAGGGAGGCACTCCAATACCACCGGATGCCGACCTACCTTCGTCGTGTGGTCGGAGCATATCTGACGGACAGGGCCGTCATCTACCCCGGTCGCTCTGGAGAGTGGAACCGGCGCACAGAGAGGTATTCAGCTCTAAAAGTTGGCTAAAAATATTTGATACGCCTAATGGCTGACTGACAATGTTTTATTACAGTTTTAACTTGGAAAAGGTGAATAAAAAGGCATACGTAATCAAGCATTTTATTCGTCATTTTGTTCGTCATCTTCAAAACTTACATTTATAATGTCACTTTCTAACAATAAATTTAAAACATCTGCCGAAAGTGGGTGATTTTTTTTATTCTTCCTCTTCCTCATGCCCGTAAGGACAGGACAGGGTCAAAGTTAAGAGGAGTCTGTTAAAAACATCTGCGTTGCAGGCTACCCGGGAAAATTTTCGAGAGTAACTCTGCCGGAACATTCTAATATGTTTGTTGCGGGTTTCTGCCGCTTCTTCGGACAATTTTGCAATGGGAATGATTGCTTCCCTTATGACCTCAGCCCCATGACGCAATACTTTGTGTAATTTTGGAGACATGGGTTAAAAGTTCTATAGGGAAACGTATAACTTAGCCGTTTCTTGGCAATATTTTTCAAACATCTCCACGTTTATTTTAAAACCACAACATAATGTGTCCAATATCACTTTCAAGCGATAAATTAAATTTACGTCGATCCCCGTATTTCCGCCGACACGACATTTAATAATTCTCAAAGAAACGTCTACTCCCGACGTAACTCGTCGTAACGTCGACATATTCCCGTCATTAGTATTGCCAAAATTGGCTTTTGGCACATCCATCAACAGACTGAGTTTCTGCCGGAACTTATCTAGGAACCTGGCCTTTGTGTAGCGCGCAGCTGACCATTTTTGTTTAAATTGACGTCTAATGACGACAATTTTTGCTTCACATCAGCAATATCTTGGTCATTTTCTGCATATTGATTGAGTAGTTACCGCTCCATAAATTGCAACTTTTCATTAAAAATTGAGCCATTTGAGCGTTCCATTATATTAAAGAAATAAATTCCAGTCAAAATTCTCATTCCAGAAGAACCTAAACAAAAATACGACAAATATAAGTAAAACTTAATTTACTAACACCCGTATTTATAAACAAGTAAAAGTAATTACTTGAGTAAAAGTAATTACTTAAGTAACAATTTCTATTCTATAGTTAAGAAATTACTCGAAGTTAGAACTGTCAAAAGTTAGAATTCTTAACCAAGTAATAGTCACCATTTCCTTTACTTAGGCATTACTTTGCGCTACCCAGTAAACTATAGCAGTCTTTGTTTTGAGGTTATTTTGGTTAAAATGGATATTTTAGATAGCATTGAAGCGGTTTTTGCTGTTGTAGACAATATAGATGATAATATATTAGAAGAGGTAGAAGTTGCTGAACCTAGAAATCCCAAAGTTTACTTTCGTGATGTGGATCCATTTCATGACTATTCGGAAAATTGTTTTAAAAAAAGATTTCGTTTCTTCAAAAGTGTTGTGATAAATGTGATTTTACCGAGAATTACAAACTCTTTACAATCAGAGACACAAAGAGGGCTTCCTATAACTCCACTGTGTCAGTTGCTTACTGCTTTGCGTTTTTATGCCACTGGAAGCTTTCAGATTGTATGTGGAGATATCATGCATATTTCGCAATCGACGATTTGTCTTATAGTGCAAAGAGTAAGTCGAGCAATTGGCATTGCTAATGCCAGATTTTATTAAGTTTCCTGCAAATTTGAGGAATACAAAAGACGATTTTGAAAAGCTTGGTTGCATTGGCAGAGCACCTGGACTGAAAAACATTATAGGTGCAATCGATTGCACTCACATTAAGATCGCCAAACCTAGAGGAATTCTTCATACAGAGCAGTACCGGAACAGAAAAGGTTATTTCTCATTAAATGTGCAAGTGGTTGGTGGCCCTAATTTGATGATATATGACATTGTAGTACGTTGGGCTGGCAGTACACATGATAGCCGAATCTTTAGAAATTCACGGCTAAATATAAGGTTACACAATAATGAAATTGATGGGGTGTTACTTGCAGATGGAGGATACCCTTGCACTAGGTAATTAATATTTTATATTCATAAACATAAAACTATACTTACTATGTGCCATGTGGTCTTTTTTTAAACTGTGAATCATTCTTTATTTCAGATATGTATTGACTCCGGTTTCAAATCCCAGAACTGCACAAGAGGAGAGATTTAACAAGGTGCAAATAAAAACAAGGAATTCGGTGGAACGGTTATTTGGAGTATGGAAAAGACGGTTTCCATGCCTACAAATTGGTTTGGCTACCAAACTTTCAACAACGGCCAATATCATAATAGCATGTGCAGTGCTCCACAACATTGCAGTAGAAGCTAATGATGTTTTTGAAATAGATGACACCGTAGACTATAGTGCTCACTGTGCTCAGCCTTCGACCTCAACAATAACAAACACCACCGGTACCAGTGATGGTTTGGTACTTCGAGCAAACATAATTTCACGATATTATATGTTTTAAATTATTTAGAAAATAAAACGAATATTTTCTCTGATATAAGTAATATTTTATTTATTTTCACAAATTAAAGCCACACTGTTTCCTACTCCATAGTTATTAATTGTTAATTGTCATATTTCTCCAATTCTTTAAGTTTTATTTGAATTTCAATTTTAAATAGTTGTTCTTTATGTTCTCTCTCTAAAATTTTCATCTGGAGATCTTCCTCGTGCATTCTTTTCTTAAATTCTATTTCTTCTTCTAATATTTTACATTTTAAAATATCTATTCTATTAGCTCGCAAATTTTCATAACTCTTTTTGATAGGAGTTTTAAATTCTGCTTCCTTTTTGTCTGGAGTAACTTTAATGGTTGCTTCTGCGACTTTACACCAAGCTTCATTATTATTGTCACCTAATATGACCACGGACCCTGAAAAGCAGAAAAAATATAATGATGAATGTCCATATTTTTTGCTTTCACTGGCGTTCCAATTCAGTTTTCCAGGATGCAAAGCAACCTGTGTGTGAAGGGTAAATAAAATACCCACATATACATATTATCCCTATTGCTTTTATAATATTAGTGTGTTATGGGAATATGCTGAATGACATAAGAAATCTTAAAAACCAATTGATAAGAAAATTTTGTTGTTGTGGCCAAAGTTTATTTGAGGAATAATACAAAAGGCTTGTTACATGTTAGTTCGACACAGTCAGTTAAGTATTTATACTTAATGGATAATTTCTTACCATCAATATCACTATCAATATCCACAGCAATGTTAGTTAGGATATTTTTATCTATATCCATGACTTTGGAATCGATGGGATCCATAACAGATGGCCCACCTCCTGTTAAGTGGCGAATATTTTCTTTCGTTTTAGATTCTCTTGCTTTTGCCTTCATGTTATACCACGATTTGATTAATTGTTTTGTAGATGCCTAAAACAATGAAACATAATATGACAATTAGATAAGTGACTGCCATTATACCATATCGACACAGAAAAAAAGACCATGTGGCACAAATAATGCAACTACATCTCTGTAAATAATAAAAGTATACAAAACACATTATATTCACCTTTTGGGTAACAATAGAGGATTCATTAAATTCCATAGCTATATTCTCCCATGACTGTTTCTTTTTCAGAGCACTTGTAGCATTTGTCTGTTTGCTGGATAAGATGCTATCATATTTTTGTATTATATTTAAAAATAAATCCTTCTCCAAACTTGAAAACGGTTTCTTCCTGTCTACTTCTTGACTCATGTTCCAAATTTGCGGAAAGATATTCAAAGTAAAAAATACAACACACCGACCCAAACTGTATTGACTTCAGAGCTATGTTTATATACCGGTACTATTTGACAGACAATGTAAGTATAATCTTTCTAACTAAAAAATCACGAGTCGGCTCATATTCCAGTGTAAACGTAAACATTTAAATTAAGTAGGATTATATCATGTCAAGCGTTTTGTTTCTCCAAGCATACATTCCTGTGTACCGAAAAAATTAAACGACAATAATGTACTTTTTACAATTTAAATAACGTTATTGTTGTCATAAATAAAAAATAAACCAATATCAAAGATATTAATGCAAGATTTTGTCAAATTAATCTAAACATTACGTTTGCTTTATAAGTAACGAAACGCAGTGACAAAGTGTTGCCATACAGGAACAACCGCCTAGCGGCGAGTGTTACTTGACCAATTGCTCAAGTAAGTACCGTGCTTTACTCCACTATAGAAACAGATTTTTTAATTAAGAATTCTAACCTTAAGTAATGACTTAATTAAGAAATTACTTAGCAACAAGTAATTACTTCTTTATAAATACGGGTGTAAGAATCGAATGTGCCTACGGAAAAAAATCACCAAAAATAGGCGGGTGCTTTGGGGTGACTGTTTTGCACTTTATTGGTTTCCTAAAGATTTACTCTGTAACGATTCATTACAATTTCGACTTAGAAATAATGAGAAATATATCAAAACTTTCTTTGATCTTCCAAAATGTGTTTTTTTATAGTAGTTTCTTGGTGCTTATACGGCGACTATTGCAATGAATGCGGTAGGATTAAACGAATGAATACGAAAAAAACACCGTAGACTGACCTGTAGAATTTTTTTTTTTTTCTGAAGCTTTTTACCAAAGTGAAGAAGTGAAATATACCTAAGTGAAGAAGTAGAATAAACCAAAGTGATTTTTTTTTTCTGAAGCTGATTTGAGAAAGAATATGAAAATTAAAACCAAAGTGTAATGTGCCATAACTAAATATTAAAATAAAACTTGTTAATTATAAATATGCTTTGATTTATACCTAAGGGCAACTATCCTCATAGTGACAACAGCATCGATCGATATATTGAAAAAAAAAAAATGAAATTTTAATTAAACGTTCATAAATTCGCGCCAAAACGCAGTCACCGGCGTTGACATTTGCTGTGACGTCAACCCTCAGTAAACTTGTAAACATTAGAGTCAAAGCAGGAGAAAACGAGCATCTGATATCACCGAACGACCACATACTCTAAAAAAACAAAGACAGGAATTAAATCAAGAATGTATAAAAGATTTGGAAGATAAAATAAAAAAAACCTTTAGAGTTTGAAGAGACATCATTTAGAAGTTCAGGTACCTACCAATCAATTTTTATATGTATGCTTCTCCGCCCCTAAGCTGTCCCACTGACCGTAGTTTCTTTGTAATGTATAAGCATAACAACAACTAAAAGAACTAGAAAGAAAAAACCTGTTTAAAATGTAAATCATTTAAGTATTATTTTGTTTATGTAAATTGCATCGCATATTAATTGTAGTACCTAATTAAACAATATGGGTATACATTACATGTGAGGTACTAAATGTGTGTACTAATATCTCATTATATATGTGTAGCTCATTATTGAATACCTTTACAATCAAATCATTTCTTTGAGTTTTAATTATGGGGTTATAAGTTACTATAGATATTAATTAATGTGTTTGCTTTTCAGCTGTGCATGGAAATCCAGAAAGTATTACACAAGAAAAAAATAAGACTGCAAATAAATCCATCCAAGTTTACATAACACACAAATTCAGGAGCAAAGCCGATCAAACTGAAGTTAATGTTATAAACCAGATGACATCGCCATTGAAACCGGATCGCCAATCTGTCTCTACATCGCCATTTAAAATAACAAGATGCACTTCCCAAATCAAACCAACCACATCAAACATAAACAAAAGTTCAATAAAAATATTTGTATCTGAAAACCATTGTGATAGTGATATTTCGTACACACCCATTACACATGGAGAATCATCACCAACTATATCTGTTCAAATAAAATCATTTTCAGATTGCAGTGAGTTGATACAAGATGATAAACAGAAAGAGTCAACTCAAATGCTGCAATGCACATTACTTCGAATTTACAGAAATCCCCGTGCTTATATAGGTGAACCTAAAGACTGTTATTATTTAATAGATTTAATTGAAAAAAATACAAACATTCCTCCAGTTCATTTACTCATGTTTGAAAAAGATTAGGCTAAATAACTCATTCAAAGAGCTTGCTGATGATTTCTCCATTACACCAAGTTATGCTAGTAAGATATTTCTTAAAAATATTCCTTTGTTGGCTAGTGTAATGCGTCCTTTCTTGGTAAAATTAGATAAATGTAATATAAAAAATAATTTACCAATGGCATTTAGGCATAAATATAATCAAGTAAGTTGCATCATCGACTGTTTAGAGATAGAAATACAAAAGCCTTCAAAAGCTTTAAATCAATCTCTCTCCTGGTCGGAATATAAAAAAGGAAACACTTTCAAGTATCTTGTATTTTGCACACCAAATGGTCTGGTGAATTATATATCACCTGGGTATGGAGGAATAGTAACAGACACATGTCTAGTGGAAACGTGATTTTATTAAATGTTTGGAACCAGGTATGTGTGTGATGGCTGATAGAGGTTTTAAGCATGTAGAATCATATTTACTGAAACATGGAGTAAAATTAATGCGACCTCCTAGTGTTGTAACAGGGGCTAAACTCTCAAAGACTGAGGTGAGGTAAACAAAACAAATTGCTAGTTTAAGAATACATGTAGAGAGAGTGATTCGTCGCTTAAGAGCGCTTAATTTAGCATATTAAAACCACATGCATGTGTGAATCACAGCCTAAGTTAAAGTTCTGGACGATATTATAACCGTTGCCTGTGGTTTAATTAATTTACAGGATTCTTTAGTTAAATAAGTCACCTATGATTATTATCCTCTTTGATTTAATTAGGAAAAAATAAAAGTACAAACTAACTTTTTTTGTTTTATTTACATATTATGACTAACTAAACAACACTTTGGTACAATAGTGAGTACACATTATACTTCCATGAATGGACTAAAGCTAAAATAAATTCTGAAACATATTTGTCATCATATTTCACACAAATCATATTTACATTTTTATTTATATTATAATTGCAATCAGCAACACAGAAGTAGCCTTTGTGAAGACCAGACAAATACATTTGTAACTGCATCTGTGCATAATACTTTTTTGTTGTTTTCCCATTATTTACATAATTTTTGTAAGTGTTACTACTTATTGGACATTTAATTTCTATGATACTTTCTTCACAGACCCCATCTGGTGATCCTGCTATCATGGGATATATTTTTACTGATAAATAGGCCACATTTATTTATAGTTTTTCCAAGTTTAGTCGAAACGGTTTCCCTTACTTCATCCTCCAACATTCTGCCACGTTTCATGTCATGTGTGCCTGGAATTCTTCCACCGATTATCAGAGCAATCAATGTTCCATCACTGGCATTGCATCTACTAAATTCATAAGCGCGTGAAGCAGTAATCCTGCCATACCTTAGTTCGTACCAAAGACTACTTTGACTTTGTTGTCTTGTTTTTTCTTCAATCAGTTTAACGTCTGCATCGGTTAACACGAGCTTTTCTAAGAAAGTGTCACAGGATTTTTCCTCATATTTAAATACTAATTTGTGCATGGAGAATGTAATCACTATATCAAGCACATAATCTTCCTGAAATTTGATCAATTCACAATTGTGAAGTTGCCTTTTCCTTCCTTCCTCAATAAACTTCTTTAATACTACACTATTTGATGGCAAACTAGGCTTAGCATTAGATAAATCTTTTGCTGTCATGTATTTTATGGTAGTCCCAACCCTCGACAGCTTAGATTTCATCCAGTAGCATTCAACTGATGTAACGGATGGTTCTTCACTCCTGCGATGCACCCACACAAGAAAAGCCACGGCATGTTTGCAGCCTCCTTGTGATGCAACACAGTCATGGCTATCCACCGAAACAACTGTTTCATTGACTTCATCAACTACTAATGTTACTGGATATAACTTTCCATGGACCTTGTGTTCTGAACAGATTTTTGACTTCACGACACACAGATTGCCATCGCGTTTTAACTGGACATAGCTTATGGCATCATCACCGTACGATGGCCTGAAGGATCTATAACAAAAAAATCGATTTGTAAATACAGAGTTACATACTTAATCGTAGGTTACATACACAAAACATATTCTCATAACGAAAACATAACCTCAAATACCAAATATATCAAGTGATTTGTAGCTATACTTAACTTTACATAATTTACAAATTGCGATCTTATTTACACTGTCTCCAAAATCATCCAATGAGTTCCCCCGCTCTGGGCGGAGCGGGAGGGCATGTCAGACTTGTACTGACTAAACCCACCCATGTTTCTTCTTTTGCCCTTTACGTTCCGAGGCCGCGGTATCTCTTTCGAACAACCCGCAACCCCGGCAGGCAGAGGCTCTGGCAAGCCCCTCTGCTTTGCTGACTCTCTTTGAGGCGCGCGTGAAGCACGAACGCGCCGTCGACACGGCCTGTCGTCAATCGACGGACGGACGGTGAACTACCCATTGCTCACCGCCCACAGGCCCGCATCTACGGTGGCCGGAAGTCGTCTCGCGGCGCCCGGCGCCATGGGCGTCTCCCGCGGCGGCTGGGTTGGGCAGATGTTCTCTCCCTCAAACGCCCGGCCACCTCCTTCGCTAGCATTACTGCTTCGCAGAAGGTGGTGACCGCTTCCCATTCCCTCTCGCTCCGGACCATGGCCTGAACCAGGGCCGGACGCGAGAGATCGCCTCTACGAGGGCACGGCGGTGCTCCGCCCAAGCCGGGCAGATCGCCACTGTGTGCTCCACCGTGTCCTCCGGGCAATCGTCACAATGGTGACACCCGGGCGCTTCCTCCCGCCCGATGATGTGCAGGAACCCCCCGAAGCAAATCAAAATCAAATCAAATCAAAATATTTTTATTTCACATAGGCCTACATGGGCACTTATAAAACGTCGAGAAAAGATGCACGGTTCGGGTTGGTCGTTTTCTATGGAGAAGAACCGGCAAGAAAATCCATAGTTACTCTTAAAATCATTTGGTTTTACAATGTTGTTGTTACAGCGTTAGCACTTAAGTATGAGAGGACAGCGTAGGCCCGACAATAAGTCATTGCTTACTTTACAAAAAGTAAAATAAAATAAAATAATACGTTAACATAAGTTAACAAGCGTCCAAGAATCTACAAGACCAACCATGTCCACTCATTCACAACTAATTGGTAGAAAAGAATCTATACAAAAGTAAGAGAAAAAAAAATATGCAAAAACAAAATAATAACTAAGAGACGAGTCGCACAGATGTTGCTATCAGTACTGTAACTATTCAGAACAAGGGTGATATAAATATGTGATTTGACAACTATTGCAAAAAAAAAAAAATGATTAAAGAGGTCACAAAAAAAAACAAGATTGAGAATAGTTAGAGACATCCACAAATTTGTGCTGAATATAGGTACCAGGGAAGCCGCATGCGCAGAAGGAACTATAGCCAAACTTCTTTATCTTCAACGTAGTCCTTGATTTTGTAATATGCGTTTTTAATAAGGACACGTTTTATGTAGTTTTTAAACTTTACATCTGTCAGTTCTATAACTGATTTCGGCAACTTGTTATAAAAGCGTATACTGTTTATTAGAAATGACTTGCTAGTTTTTGTTAGTCTAAATTTAGGAATTACAATTTCGTGTTTACTGCGTGTATTAATATTGTGGTAGTCGCTCCTAATTTTGAAAAGCTCACGATTTTTACGGACATACAATATGCATTCTAAGATATAAAGTGAAGGCAGAGTCAGTATATCGATTTCTTTAAACTTTTGTCTGAGGGACTCGCGAGGTCCCATTTTATAGATCGCACGGACTGCCCTCTTTTGTAATATAAAAACTGAATCGACGTCTGCTGCTGATCCCCACAGGAGCACGCCATAGGACATAATACTGTGAAAGTAAGCATAGTATACTAACCTAGCTGTGTCTACATCAGTTAACTGCCTTATTTTTTCTTACTGCATATGCAGCTGAGCTGAGCCTACCCGAAAGAGTTCTTATGTGCGCGCCCCATTGCAGTTTAGAATCAATAGTCATCCCCAAGAATACAGTTTCCGCTATAACATCAAGATTTTTGCCGTCCAGATTTATATTTAGATCACGTTGTGGTACATTTGGTAAGGCAAACTTTAGACATTTGGTTTTGTTCGCATTCAGTAAGAGATTGTTAGATGCTGCGAACCATTTCGATAAAACGGTTAGACTTTTATTAACATGAACAACTTCCGGATTTTTTCTATTTATTTTAAAAATTAGCGAAGTGTCGTCAGCAAATAAAATGATATCCGATAGTTTGGCCATCATATAGGGAAGCTTCCGTGTCCGGTGAGGACCTGCGTCAGGCGGTAGGTGAGGACGCCATGACGCCTCTCCAGCCACTCCTCAAAGAGGGGACTTACCGCCACTATTGTAGCGTGCCCTGCACGGGGTTGCGACAGTCGCTCTCTCCATGCCACCATGAGATCGCACCGGAGGTCTGCCCGCCGAGCGGCAACTTGCCGCGGCAGTGGGTTTTCCCCCCGGTGTAGTGCCTCCGCGCGCCACTCAAACAGGCGCGCGAGGACTATCGCCTCCAGATCCCACGGTGATCGATGGGGCTAACTGCTTAAATGTTTCTATGCTACTGTTCATAACGTAATCCGTTTGGCGTTTTACATCAAACAGCTGATAATTCGAGGTATCATTTCCCAAATGTTTCGGTATATATTCATTAAAGTTTGCATATCTTTTAATATTAAATTCTAATCATCCTCATGAATCAAACTTAAATCTAAAACCTTAATAATAGTCCACTTATTGTAACTTACGCTAGCTTGACCTTGTTTCAGAATCAATACGCCAGGGTTCTTATCTATCCTTTGAAGTTGAAGGGTGTGTATCCTGGAGGTCAGGGCCAGGAGCACGAGGAGGAATCTATTATTTCCGTGCTATATTTTTCAGATCTGTGGAAGCGTCGCCACCTCTTCCACTGGTTGAAGGCGCCGCTACCGGTGCCTTGGGGTACTGGATTAACAAGGGCTGCAGCTCATCAATGGAAGTTATCTTGTGCCGGCTTCCGTCAGGGGTCTTTATGAATATAATCCCATCTTGGGTCCAACATGACCATGACCGCATGCTGAAGTGCTCCCGTGCTTTGCCGAAGACAGATTGCCTGGTCCTAGTCAAGAACTCTTTAACAGATACTTTAGAGCCTCTTAAGCCTGATTTTGCCTTCCACACTGACGACTTCAAGTCTACACTGGCAAACCTAACAAGAATAGGTCTACCATGATCCTTGCTGAGGACCACTTGTGTGGTTGTGTGTGGTGTTTTTGTAAATGCAAATAAAACTGTTATTACGTTTCAGGTTGAGTATTATCTCAAATGGAAGGGCTACAGTGATGAGGACAATACTTGGGAGCCAGAAGAAAATCTCGACTGTCCAGATCTCATATCAGCCTTTGAAGAGGCTAGAAAAAGAAGGAAGCGTGTGGGTCCAAAAATAGTGCCTTAAATTAATTATTTTATTCTCTTTAAAACACCTGTGGCGGATTGTGTCACAACCCTAGTTTTATATTGTGGCGGATTGTGTCACAACACTAATTTTATATTAGATTATCTGTGCAGCGGATTAGCGCCAACACACTCGCTCAAGGCACACGTTCCGACCTAACGTGATCTGATCTATGCTAAAGGCTATTGTAAACTTATAATTATGAATATACATTTGGTCCTGTGGTGTCTTTGACTTTCAATCAAGATAGTGGGTCTCAAGATACGACCCATACCCCAAACACCTAACCAGCATATAAATTTTGTGTTCGCCTTTTTCTTCCTTTATGATTTAGGTAGTGCCGATTAGCTTTTTTCTTTCATTGGATCGTTAAAATCCCAAAAGGTTATTTTGCCAGTGAGAACATTATTTACAATGTTTGCAACCAGTTATTAATAAAAAACATTGTGCTTTTATTTACTAAATATTTTCGCAAATTCTCTGCGTGATCTGCACAGCTTATAAATGTCATATTTATATTTATGATTAACTTAATATATTCTGAAATATTTTGTTTAGTGCAGTGCTCTTTTAGAATTTCTATGCATATATTTTCGACTTGGGCAAAGAAATCAAATAAAGCTCTTGTAGGATAGCATAACCACTTCTTGTTGCCAAATTCTTTCTTTGTTATATAATTATGGAAACTTTGTGATTCTTCTGCTTCCATTGAGTTTCTGCAGGTCACACAATTTTTATAGACATTCTTTTTGGCAAGTTGTGCTATCCAGCCACTGCAATACCCTATTGCTGCGCTTCTTTCAATAAACATTGGAGTTTGGCTCTGTATTAGGTCGTCTGTATTTATCATAGTTATATTCAAGTGATCACTGTCAATTTCATTTTCACATTCAGTTGGGTTTGTGTTTACTGGATTTATTAAAAAAAACATTTAAGGGATTGGAGACAAACCCCATCATCTTTCTCACAATTTGACCCAACTGAATGTGAAGACGAAATATTATTAATTAATAACGTTTTGAAGGCGCCTTCAAATGCATACGACGTAGGCATGATATTGCTACAACCATGAGCTCTTATTGCCCCAAAAAGTTTTCTAATGCGTCTTGATTGAAATTGCGCAGCAATAAAGAGTTAACTCCTTTGGAATTTAAATATGATACAATTAATTTAAAACCTTGTATGGTTTTGATCCAACTAGACAATGAAGGCACTACTCCTTGGTTATTGGCATTACAAAATTTCATTGATTTTAGAATGGGTAGGCTATGATTCCACAATTTGTGATGGGGTGAGCTAGGGGTCACTGCAGTCCTATAAATTTTTTCTCCTCTTATCTCGCTGAAACTTCCATTGACGCTGTCGAATAAGTCGTCAAAAAACATAAACAGATCAGCTGTGTCCGTACTATCCTTGAGATAATAATAGATAATGAGAAAAAATATATTAACTATTGTTATGCAGTCATTTTTCGTCTAATTTCTTACATGTCTTCTGTACTATTTCTTGTAATGAAAAAAATACTTCTGAGATTCTTTAAATGAGCCTTTGATTTGATTGTTCTTATGATACAGTTGAAAAACTTTTTTATGATCTCTTCATTATGATTTATTTATTTTTGTGATCCATTCATTTTTGGGTCAATGAAGTACATAATGTGTATTAAATATTAATTGGTAAAAATTAGGAGAAAATTGCCTATGACAGACAGACAACTCAGTGATCCTATTAGGGATCTTTTCATACAGAGGTTCAGAACCTTAAATTAACAATAGGGAATAAGCATGCATTTTTTTTATTTGCAAAATGAGATATTTATAAGCTCTAGTATACAATCATGTCAATTTTTAAAATACATTCATCAGCGACGAAGTTATAAAGCTTCAAAGTTCACAATTAGAAAGAGAAGATAATGATATTATGTGATGTCAAATGCTATGCCGCCCATATAACTGCCATAGAAAAAAGCGGTTTCGCGAGAGGGACACATATATTTGTTTAAAATAGTTATATCTGGCTTGTTTTACGATTAATTTTGATTCTACTTTCACTGTTAGTGTTGTATTATTGTGTATTTACGGATAAACTCTAGAAACAAAAACAAAAATTCATGCACATTCCCTATTAATTATTTCTGAATAAATAATAAACTGCTTACCTGCCATAAATCCAAGAGCTACTCCAACTGATTGACTGAACACCTGGGTGCAGTGTTTAACCCTCATTTTTGGGATATGTTCAGGCAACATTATGATGTGCTGTAAGTTTAGGCACTAGCTTTACGCCTTTATAACCAGGGCACCTGTTATATTGTTTTAAAATGTGGTCCCATTTCGCAATGCATTGTTTGCCTTTCATGGTAAATTTAAGGTTTTTACTTATCAAATTATTTCTAATCCCCTTTATTAAGTGAGGGGGATCGTATATAGGGAAAATCTGCTCCTTGTTTATGATGAAAAAACCATCTTTAATTTCCTTTCCATTGCGTAGAAAATTTTCTCTCGTTTCTTTTAACAATGCATTTATAGCTGCCACATTGGAGGTGCCTTGGTCGCATACTGTAGCCACAACTTTCAGTCCCGTTTCTTGCACTTTTTTTATTACTGTCTTTAACTGTTTTTTTTTTCAAATCAAATGTTTTGGTGCTTCCAGTACAATAGTAAAAAGCCAAAGGCTGCTTGTATTTTTTTACAATACCTCTTATCATGAAAACTTTAACGTGATCACAGAATTCTTTTTCTCTTGTATCACCATTGTCTACAAATCCTGATATTTTGTCATTTTTTCTATCATATGAAATGCCTGCTCCAATGGCCATCTCATCGAATGCTAAACAGCAGTATTTATAATTATCTGGCATTTTGCTCACTCGAGTTTTTAAATTCTCAAATATCAATTCATTGATTCCAGCTTTAACATTAACTTTGTGCAGTAAATCTTGCTGAGTTCTTCTGCTTGGCAAAACGCATATTTTGCTAAGCAAGCGATATGCCTTAGGAGATGGCTTGTATAAGGACAATGCCAAAAATTTTTATCAATTGTGAATCTCCTTCCTTTTCTTTTCTTGCCACTTTGAGAGGCTTGCATTTGTCAAAATAACTTTGTAGAATGTGGCATATTCTTACAGAAAATATTGAATGCAGTTGTTTTTTTAAATTTTTTTTGGCCTACATGTATTTTCAAATAAGATAAGAAGATATTTACGTACCTTTCCATGAACTCTAACAAAGCTGCGAACTGTCCGGGGCTATAATAACAACAATATTTTTTAATATAATAACAATATTTTTTAATTAAACAACACAATAACACACCTCTTAACTATACACAATATGACAAAACTTAATAACTACTTAATACATGTAATAAATCAAGACTAACTTATAAATATACTGACACAATATTTTTAAATAAACAACACATTACACAATAACACACCCCTTAACTATACACAATATGACCAAAACTTAATAACTAATCAAAACATGTAAAGATTAACTTATAAATTTTAATTATAAATATTGGAAACTTAAACTATTCCTTACAGTTCTGTTTCATTAATTTTATTTCTAATTCTAATTTTATATTTTCTAATTCTATCTTTTTATTTTCTAATTTCACTTTTTGTGCCTTAGCTTGAAAATAACTGCCAACCCCAAATCTTTGTCTCTTTGAGCTCTCTGTACTTCTTCAGAGAGCTTTCTCCGTTTTTTCACTGTAAAAAAAGAGTTTTATTTAATTTATATATCTTGGGACAACTCACACACGGCTATCTGATCCCAAGCTAAGCAGAGCTTGTGTTATGGTAACCAGACAACTGATATACATACTTATATAATTTATAAATACAGACATATTATAGATAAATCACACCCAGACACAGAACAAACAATCATGTTCATCACACAAAGTTTGTCCTGGGTGGGAATCGAACCCACGACCTCCGGCTCAGCAGTCAGGGCCAATAACCACTAGACCAAAAGGCCCGTCAAATAATAAAAATTTAAACAGTATTTGCACAAAATTCCTTCACCCACTGCTTATACTAATAAATCCTTAATTAATAATATTTTCTACACCTTGCAACCTTAAACTAGCACTGTAAATAATATTTGTCTCAAAACGGTAACCCATCACTGAACTATGTAAATTAATTTTAGCGACAAGTTAAAAATATATGTAACTTACTGGCACTTTTTGGAGTGTTAAAAATATAGTTCTTTGGTGTGTAACTAACACCACTACCACCACCATTATCACCACAATCACCACCACCATTACCACCACAATCACCACCCAATACTAAAACGGTACTGCCCTGAGCTACTTCTGGCAATGGTTAGAAGTCAAAAACTTCTACAATTGCTTCAGAGGCTTTGCTAGCAATAGCTTCATTCGCATCACCACCAAACTCTGCAGGTAAACCATTGCATGTTGCACCTAAAATTGATGCTACTTGGTCCAAAACTTCATCAGGAGGTATATAAGACTTCCCTCCTCCAGTCTGTAAATTAAAAACAAAGTTTAGAGCAACTACAATAAAATGTATGACTATATTAATCCTTACCAATATAATATTATAAAAGCAAAAGTGAGTTTGTTTGCTATGACTTCAAGCCTAAATGGAAAAACAATTTTCATGAATTTTGGTATAGAGATAGTCGGGACCCTGGAGATGGACGTAGCATAGTTTTTATCTTAAAAATCCCACGGGAACGGGAACCACGCGGGTGAAACCGCGAGCGAAAACTAGTAATATTATAAACTTCTTAAATACTGACCTTAAGGTTATTTTGTCTTATGAAAGCACTACGCTTCCTTGCAGACTTCTTTAAATTCTCCCACTTAAGTCGGATTTGCTCAGGACGCCGCATATCTCCCGTAACAGCACTGAACTCCTGTGCAATGGACTTCCATGCTTCTTCTTTCAGTTTATTATTTGTTGCGTTCGTCGCTTTGGTGGTTATCACTGGATGTTTATTAATCATGCCGAGAAGAAGAATTATGCTGTCCTTTACAAGCGGCTTAGCCTTAATCTGAAAGTAAATTATAATTTAGGCGCGAATTGGTGGCACGCGAACCTTTTTGTTTATCTGGTTCAAAATAAAGAAAGTTCAACAAAATATAATCAATGGGTACGCAGGCAATACTTACATTTTGTTGTTCAGCCATTTTATAAAATTGTTGCACACTAGGTAAGTACTTTATAAAAATGAGTAAGATTTTAACAGTTGCGAGCGAGCGCGGGGAGCACAGAGCGCGGGAGTTTGACAGCGCGATATCGATGGCGTCGCGTCATTTGCTGGCAAATGTTAAAAATGCGTTTTATTGCATCATGTTAGAAAGCATTTCATTATTATTTCATTATAAAAGAAACACCGTTTTCGTATAAATTATAAAAGCAGGTTTTTTTAAAGTACATTTTTACTGAAGCTAAAATCGTATAAGCAAAAAGAATACTTTTCACGAGAAACAAAAGCGTTAGCGTTTTCTAAGATCGCTAACGCCGAGGCGTTGACAATTTTAGAAAGAGATTCGACACGAAGCGTTTGTAATTCGGTTAGGCCTACTGTTATCTTTATGATACCAGGAATTTATACGTGCTATCATATTTATTACCTAATTAACAAAGGAGATTATTGTCGAATAGCCTTGATAAGTGTATATAGCTAAGGTTACGCTTATATAACTATTGACATATTTTTGTTTTTAATGAAATTTGTGAAAATTGTAGTCATCAAGACTATTAGAAGGGTACGCGGTTCAGCCGCATGTGGGACACTTAGACAACACAGTCTTGCTCCTGCTGCGTGTAGATTTTCGTATTAAACAGCGCCAGTGCAACTCTTTAGAATGCATGTCTGTCATAGTTTAGGGGTAGGTTTCCAACTCCTCTCATCTCACTCTCCGTTCGAAGAACGGAATCTCTGACCATAAGGCCAAGACCAATACTGGAGACGGGGATTTCTGGTGCCGTGTCGCTTGAGATTGATAAATCTCTAACTGCGTTGGCTACGGACGCGAATCCTGTAGTGTTTTAGATAGTTCGGCTTGTCTCGCATCCATCCCTTCTGTATCTCTTTTTCGAGCTCAATAGACATCAGCCCTTCGCTTATCGCGATTTGTTGGCTTCTGCTTCTTTTTGCTAACTGACTGCTCCTCCCGCCGATCATTTTGATCGGACTGATCATGTTGATCAGTGGTAAAGTTCCTGTTCGTAGAGAAGGCTCTGTTGCCTTTAAATTTTGTAAAGTTTCTACTCATTTCGCAGAGTAACCTTTTACAGGAATATTATCAGACTGAAAATCTGTAGTACACTCCACATCATGTTTCAGCAATAAATTGCGTGTGCATAACAGCAGGTGAGGTGGATCCAGAATTGCGTCATATTCTTTACCCATATAATTAAAATAAGGTTTTTTTTGTATTTGCGCCCAGGTTTTTAATGTTTTGATGTTAACAGTTGATAGGTCACATATTATAGTACATACAACATCAACTTTTGCATTGATGCACTCAGTTAGTATCTGAAATTATAAATAAATTGGTTAAGTACATGTCGGGCCGCGCACAATGTAGGGTTCCGAACCCTAAATTAGTTTGCGTGATAAAATACGATTGACGGTTTGATATTCTTTGGTTTTTATAAAACTATTATTAATATTGCTACATGTGTTGTCAAGTAAATTTAATTTACAATGTTGACATCCTTTTACAATGCTTGTAAGACATTTTTTTATTACCCAACCACAAACATAATGCTTGATCGCATCCTCTTCACATGATTGACTTAAACATATTTCATCATCAAAATGAATTCTTTCATTTTCTTCAGGAGAATCAGTACTTATTTTTTCTTTAAAAAAAAGTCTACATTTTGGAGGCACTCATTGGAGTCCTCTTTACAATTTGCCCTTCTTGAATGTGGGGAATTCAAATTATTTAACATTAGGGCTTTAAATGCCCCTTCACAGGCTAATGTATTTGGTGCAAGTGGCCAAGCCACTAGCAAAACGGAATGATATAACTTGTTTTCCATAGTGGTTTTTGGAAGCCGAAAATGACTGACAATGATGCAAAAGGCTTGGCTATTATACATGACTAGGTGGAACCATTGTGCAACCCATATAATTAGTGCATCAGGTTTCTGTAAAGATAAACAGTGTTTAATTTATTTCGGATATTTGAACATTATAAAGGCACAATATCAACAATTAAAATTATAATATTAGTTCTTTTTTGCTTCTTCTCGTTACTTATAATTAAACTAATTTTTCAGAAACTAATGTTTTTACTGCAGAGACTGATATTAATAGTATTATAACAATACCGGCTTATGCTTCTTCATCATGTCAACCAACACATGAGATTATAGTAATAGGTAGGTCATGTGTGTACAGTACTTCAGTAACAAAACTAATACAAAATAATAGTATTTTTAAAATATTTGTGTACTAAGAACAATATTTGATATCAGGATGTATGTATTTTGTTTCAGCTGAAGAACTGCAAACTTCTGACAGTATGACAGCAGAAGTACATTCTACTTCAAAGCATGTAAATTTTTCGAGTAGGAAAATGGTAAATAAAAAGTAATAGTTATGTAGCTTAAATTTACGTACCACAAAGGTACGTAGAAGAAAAAGGTAAAAAGAAAAAAAAGTAAAGGTCTCTCGTATAAGAGGTTGTAGGTTTGAATCCGGGCAACTACCAATGCGATTTTTTTAAATCTTACGTACTTTCTAAAATTTTTTGGATATCACTGACATCCCGTGACTTGTAACACATGTAAAGCCGTTGGCCCCGGTTGTCATTTGTATATCTTTGACAGTCGTCATGGGTAGTCAGAAGCCATTAAGTCTGACAATCAGTCTACTCAAGGGGTATAGTGTTTCCCAGTAACTAGGTTGTGGAGGTCTGATGGCAGTCGCTCCATAGGAACCACAGATATTCAACCGCATCCCCGACTGGAACTGGAAGCCAACCCCTACATAATTGGGAAAAAGGCTAGGCTATAGATGTAGATAAATCTGCATATACTTAGATATTTGTTATTTCAGCATTAAAGCAAAGAAAAATCTTGACACCTGCATCGGCTGAAGTATTGAAGAAATTATATTTCAAGAAATTACGCTAGAATGCAGATTTGGAAAAAAAAGAAGTTGGAAATATTGGAAATTTTGCATATAAAAAAGGAACATACTTTGAGAATGGAAATTTTGAAAAATAAAGAAAAATATGTGGAATTCAATATACAGGGTGGCCAGTTGATAGGCGTCCAAAGAAAAAAATGCGTTAACTGCAACGTCGAGGAGGATTGCAACCCGATCGTTATCCTGACCATCGTGTCTTCATTAACACTCACAATACATTGATGGCAGGTCTCATTCCTGGTCAAAAAGGTGCTGGTGAAGGAATCCTTAGAGCTGATCCGGATCGCAGGCAAAGAGTATTGGAAGAAGTGCAACGGGATAGTACGACAAGTACGAGGAAAATGGCTCGTAGACTGGATATTCCAAGAGTGTCAATCCAAAATATTTTACATGAAGAAAGGTATCATGCTTACCACATTCAGAGGGTCCAGACTTTACAGCCCTCTGATTACCAACTAAGGGTAGATTTTTGCCAAATTATGTTAAGGAAAAACAAAGAAGACCCCAATTTTTTTAACAAAATTTTGTGGACAAATGAGTTTCGTTTCGAGCGCTCTGAAGTATTTAACATCCAAAATTACCACAGCTGGGCTATCGAGAATCCTCATTCCATAAGACCAACAAATTTTCAACACCGCTTCAGTGTGACATGTGGTCGGCGTTCTTAACGGTGAACTAATTGGCCCATTCGAGCTGCCATCCAGGCTCGATGGAGCCACCTACAAGAAGTTCTTGGAGAACCAATTACCAATTCTGCTGTCAGACGTAAACTTAGCACTGAGACGAGACATGGTTTTTCATAAAGACGGGGCACCATGCCATTACGCAAAGCTAGTGCGGAACTTCATAAATAAAACCTATCCCAACAGGCCAGAATACAGTGTAGTTTTACATTTTGACGAATGAAGCGCTAAAATGATAACCTTAGTATTAATTACACTTTTTCTGCTTTTTAGGGGATTGGAAGAGGTGGACCAATTCACTGGCCGCCACGCTCACCTGACCTGTGGTGATCGATCAGCTTCCGGGTTCGATTTTGACGCTGTTTTCAGCTTTGGACTTGACTAGGCTCCTACTTTCTGATTCTTAATTTTATTGTTAAATTTCCTTGTTTGGCATGCATATATTAAGCACGGCAGAAGGCAAGTTTTCAGAAGTCACTGACCATATTGCAGTATCCGCAAACTACCCTAAAACTTCCCTCAGATACCCTCATTTTATTCATAATCCAAAATTTACGACGTTTTCAAAATTTATTTTATTGTTGCAGTAGATTACAGTGTCAATAGTACTCAAAATTCATACCCGTTTTTTTTGGAGCGCGTTCATTCTGCGTGATGTTTGGAATCAGGACAGTAACGGAGGCGAAGGTTGTGGAGGAGACCATAGTAGTGGAAGAAACTTGCCCAGTACAGGCGGGCCCTTCATTTCGGCACAGTATTGGTGAGTGGGAGGAGGAGACACTTAAAGCCGGTGCAACCTGACAAAACTACGCCACCTCCTGTAGACCCGTTACCACTCCTCCCAAGAAGACGTCTGTGCCCAGCCCCTCCAAACCTAAACCTAAAGCCAGATCTACGCGGCAAACAAAACTGGACGAATCGAAGCAGTCTGACAGGGCTTTTCAGAGCTCGCCTCGGGAAGTGCCACCCGTGAAGTACCTAAACAGAACCCCGAAGGCAAAGCCGTGTCTCTGCAGTGCCAAGATACAACTCGACAGCTCTCGGAACCAGAAAAAGGAAATAAAGCACGGACTGATGAGAGCAGTAGAGAGGCTGTATCAGTTAGTTAGGGAGGGAGAGACCGAGAGAGGGAAAGGAACCGGAGAGGCAGTTGATCCCGAACAGCCCCCCAGGGACCTGAGGCCAATCTCGGATGCAATGACAAAGGTCATGCAGCAGCTCACGAAAAACCTCATTCAGCATAAACAGGCGCTGGAGGAATGCTAGCTGCATACGCGAGCTCTGTCGGAGCATCTCCAGTAGACCCCTCGCTTTATTGCTGGCCAGGGACCCTCGTTTGCGGATATGGCCGTAGCCATCCCAAAGCAATAGTTCCAAGAACCCCTTCACTCGGTGTTCGTGTCATCGGTCGATGACAAGGACACCGGGGAAGAGGTAATTGCAAAGCTTCGGACGGCGGTAGATGCCAGAAGCGAGGGGATCAGGGTGGAGAGGCTGTGAAAAGTGAGGGACCAGAAGGTGGTTCTTGGCTTCCGGACCATGGAGGAACTTACTCGGGTGGCGGAGAGGATAAAAAAGGCAGGTAACCTCGTGGGGGAAGAGGTGAAAAACAAGGCTCCGCCCAGAGCGGGGGAAGTTATTTGATGATTTCCCACCACAAAAAAAGGGTACAGTCATGGCTGCCACGTGACTACAGTTTGAGAGTGACATTTTGTAGAGAAATGCTACGCAGTACACGGGAACTTATTGTTATTTAGTTAGTGTTCATCAAATAACTGTCAAAAAACTAGTTTCGTATTGGCTATGTTCAGTGACTAACTGAGATGACGTCATGAGCACCGGCTGACGCCGATAGTCACCGTGACCCTTTTTGACAGATACAATTGTATCGATACTTGTAAGATTGCGATTGCCTATTATAAGCTTGTAATGGTTCTAGTGATCATTAAATTGATAATCACTGTGCTCGTTATAATTTTCGTGAAAATCAAAGGCAGTGTTTTAAGAATTTTAGTGATCATCACCAAAATAAAAATTGTCTTTTGTTGTGATTAATCGTGATAAAAGTATGTCACGTCTAATACTGTTAGGAATTGTTGAAGAACAGCGAAAACAAAGCCTTTCGTGTATTAAGAGGTGCCGCCTGCGTGATCATAGTAATCCATTGCAATTGCCAGAAAGAGAATTTATTGCGAATTTTCGTTTGAGCAAAGCCGGATTCTAACAGGTTTTGAAAGAACTCCGTCCATACCTGCCACAAGCACGATGAAAAACTGCTGTGCGCAATGAACATAACGCAAGTACCCACCACTGCTAATATATTTGTTGTTTTTTTTTGTGTACAATAAAGAATATTTGAGTACAAACTTATTTCCAATGTGTTTTTTCTGTTGTAGATCTTGGCTGCCTTAAACCATATCAACGCAATGTAGGTGCCTCATATCTCTGTAACATGTCTTAACCCACATTTAGTAAGTGTTTACATGAAGTGACTGATGCTCTGAATAAGCGGGAAGTACTCCTCAAGTACATAAAATTCCCTTTCTCGCAACAAGATAGAGAAATTATTATGAAAGGGTATGTGGCGTAATTATAATACTTACTAATATCAATAATAGAAAATAAATAATTAAAATTCTAAATGTGTGGCTAATAATTAAATTTCTTAATGTGTGGCTTTCAGGTTTATGGAAAAAATTGGATTTTCAGGCATTATTGGGTGCATTGATAGCACACATGTGGCTTTAATTCGACCAATGAAACATGAGGAAGCATATTTCAATAGGAAAACTTATCGTTCCCTGAATGTTCTAATAGTAAATAGTATTTAAACAATCACATTTAAAGTATCAATTATATTACTATTAAGAACCTAAAAAACTAAACTCTTTTTTCAGGTTTGTGATGCCAATCTAAATATACTGTATTTTAATGCATCATTTGGTGGAGCTTCACATGATTCATTTGTGTGGAACCATCACCCTTAAAATCTTTTTTTGGATAAACTGGAACAGAATAGAGATTGATGTTGGCTATTAGGTATGACGCAGTGGCGCGTCGTTCATAATTTGCCCTAATATCAAACTCAATACCTATATATAAAAAACCCTACAAAACAATGTTTAAAATAAAAATAACATCAAATTCCGCGCTAAACGCATCGTGATGCAATGCGAGGTTGCCAGGTTTACACACCTACTGAACACTGTATCACTCGAACATTCTAAACATAAACTAGGTATTAACATTCGCGCGCATCAGGGACTTGAAAACGAAATGAATTTCGTTCCGTTATCATTAATGTTATCATATAACGTTCCAAAATTTGTAACGATACTAAAATTAAAAAATACCAATAACGTTACAAGAAAGAAACTTTAAAGAATATCATTTTCGTAGAACAAAATTTAAAGTAACGTTACAGGTATCAGTAACATTAAGCTTATCCGCTTGTAATAACGTTACAGGTGAAACGTTACAGATTCATTTGTAACGTTATTCTTAAGAACTTTTCTCGCTGACTACCGCTCTCGTCGCCCGGTAGCCTCGGCACAAGCCACCACTGTATTCGTTCGAGAGTGCGCATCTTTTCCCGACATCTGCCTACTTCTATATATTTATGTGATTGTGTCAGCTTTAACTTTTTTTCTGTATAAGTCTCATCGGTGTGTTCTATTACTATTATAATGGGTGAGTATCTATCATTTTCGCTATTTAATAATGAATGCAATTGTTAATGCTGTCTCATTGATCCTGCGGTCTATAGATAATAGATATAACGTTTAATAATACATAAGTACAGTTTTATATCTCACGAAGCGACGTGCGCTTTAGAGATGCGCCAAGTACTCATTTATTACTAAGTACTCGGCAATATTCGGCCATTTTATTAGTACTCGTTATCGGCCGAATAACTCGATTTGACTGTCGAAGTACTCGTTACTTACGGGTGTTTAGTTGGATTCATAATTATTCATTATTTACAGGTGACAGTGACGATGATTGTATATTCCAAGAGAATAGTCAGCCACTTTTTACGGAGGTTCAGAATGATATCGACAATAGTAATGGTAACTATTTCAATTTATTTAAAGAACCACTAGTACTTTTGTGATATCAATCAATCAAGTGATATATTGCTAGTACACATCGCCTGATGTTACGGAATCACACATAGGTATATTACTTATTTGTTTATAGCCTGCAGTTTAGAAAATATTATAGGTTGTATTTCTTTCAGGCACAAAACATTCTTCTGATGAAATATATGACATGTCACAATCTTTATTGCTGCCAACTACTTCTTTAACTAAACGAAGACGTTTACAAGAAAACGATGACCAGGATGTACAAGAGTAGGACAAAATGGATAATTGTGACGGTAATAAAGAAAAAATACCAGACAAATGCGAACAGAATACACAAGATTTATTTGAGAAAGTGAACGAAAAACACAGCGCCAACGAGATAACATTAGAAAATAACTCTGAAGACAACTCTGAAGTTCAATGTATTCATTGCACTTTTGATAAAGAATTAGATAAACGTAATTATTATTTTGGTAATTTACTTATCGGAGAATTACAATTTTTCCCTCCA
Source organism: Ochropleura leucogaster (assembly GCA_958449745.1). Lineage (NCBI taxonomy): Eukaryota > Metazoa > Arthropoda > Insecta > Lepidoptera > Noctuidae > Ochropleura > Ochropleura leucogaster. Next base: position 11,809,551 of record OY288221.1, on the reverse strand, counting down.
TGTATGAGATCTAACGCTTACATCAATATTTTGAAATATATTGATGCACTAAAACATAAGCATATAAATAAACGCTCAGACTATTAAGAGGAAGATATAATATTCCACTTTGAAAATGCACATAAATGAAGCAAATTTTAGTAATGGTGGCCTTACGTTTTTTGTAATTTGCAGGTCAGTGTCAGGTTGATTCGCGACCGTAACAAATGATTTTACAGAATTATAATCATTAGAATCAGCAATACAACTCCTTAAATTAGAATAATCCTCAAATGTCATGATTTCATGAAAGCCAAGGTATTAATTTTGTTACGATCCTGGTGGAACGGTACAAATTATCGGTACCTGGAACTACGTGTTACGTTATTTTGAGTAAAGTTTCAAGTCGCCAGGGCGCATACATCACGAAGCGCGACGTTGCCAAATTTTCTGCGCAATTTGATACTCGACCTCGCTCTAACACTATACAAAAAAAGAGTTCAAGTATATGATGAGTTAAATGCCGGGATTTTTAAGACTGTGTGCGTGTAAATCAGCGTAAGTTCGAAGGAGAATGAGTGTTCGCACCAAGCATGCGCTCAAAGCGTTGCGATGCACGAATTCTGATAAAAAGTTTAGAAATTTCATATTAGTTCATATTTGTTTTGAGCGGTTACCGGTGCATTTCTTTTTTTGTGATATTATTTTCACAATTTCTAGTAATTTTAATGTTTACTGATTTTTTTTTAATGCAACTAACTTTGGTTTTAAAGTGATTACAGTTTCATAAAAATAAAAATGAATTCGAAAACGCATGCAATTGTTCTTTGTGAAGCTTTAAAGTGTGTGAAATCGTTATTAAGGAAGGTATTTAGTTTGAGTTTTACAGAAAAATATAATCTCTTTACTTCACCAAAATCCCGCCAAAACCCCTGACTTGGATTCTCAGAAAATCCCATAATAGTCAGTTTAATCGATCAGTGTACAATATTTAATGGGTGGTCGGCTGCTCTCATTTAATCAATTTTTTCTGTTGGTTTTGTTTATTTTTCTCTAAATATAATAATGATTGGAATGTATCAGGTTACAATAATTTAAATAACTTCTCTGATGCCATGAAAAAACATCAGGCATCTCAAAAGCACATGAATGCTGTTATTTCATTCTGTAGTTTTGGTAAAGCACGAATAGAAACATCTTTATCCCGTCAGTTAGGAGACGAAATATAAACACAATTCGAGTGTCGATCATAATCGTGCCGTTTTTCGAAGGTTGGTTGATATTGTTTGTATTTTGGCACAACAGAAGCTTCCTTGCTCGGGGTCAAGATGAGTCTAAAACCTCATTAAATACAGGCAATTGCTTAGAGACTGTTTCTCTGATTTCTAATTACGACCTTGTCTTAGAAAAACACACAGCAACAAGAAGGTAAAAAATCTGGGTCCAGTTACTTATCAAGTAAAATTCAAAATGATATTATTCATTCCGTATCCATAAGTTATTAAATCTCGCATTAAACTCGAGATTAAAACGACAGAATTTGTTTCTATCATCGTAGATGAAACTCCAGATATAAGCAATAGAGAGCAGCTGTGCATAATTCTAAGGTATCAGTATGGCAACAACATTCATGTTTTTTTCCGTTTTATGCGATACGTTGATGCATCTGAAAGACGAACCTCCGAAACTCTATCTAAAATTATTTTAAGTTTCTTAATGAATACGAATGCATCAGAAAATGAGTAGCACAAAGTTACGACGGCGACGGTGCAAGCGTAATGTCAGGCATTAGAAATGGAGTTCAGCAGAAAATCAAGGACGTTTGTCCATATGCTATTTACGTTTGGTGTAATGCTCATATTTTAAACTTGGTACTTTCCAAATCATGTGGAAGCATTGGTGAAAAAGGTCTGTGGCTATCCACTTCGGTGTTTCGCGACGAGCAATCCGAAATGTTTGGGAACGGTATCAGGAAACCGGAAGTTTAGCTAGGAGACCTGGCACAGGAAGAGTTAGGGCTACGCCTACCCAGGAAGACCGATATCTAAGGTTAACCGCACGACGGGAGCGTACTGTTACCGCTCGGACCTTACAAACTCGACTACGGCAATCCACAGAGACGAGAGTCAGCGACCAAACCATTCGGAATCGGCTTCACGAAGATGGACAACGCTCTAGAGTACGCGCTATTCGACTGAAACTAACGAGGGCTCATAGTGCAGCACGATTAAGGTACGCCCGGGAACATTTGGAATGGACCATGGATAACTGGAGGAATGTGCTTTTTACGGACGAGTCTAAAGTAAAGTTTTACAGTGATGACAGACGGATACGCGTGTGGAGAAGAGAAGGGAAACGTTTTTCTGAACCATGCGTCCATGGAACAGACCGATGGGGGGGGGTCCCAGTGTTATGGTATGGGGTGGAATTAGCTTACACGGCAAAACAGAGCTGGTAATTCTCAATGAAGGTACCGTAACTGCGGCCAGTTACATCGAGCGAGTAATCCGGCCACATGTCATCCCGTTTTCACAAAGAGTTGGCAATAATTTTGTCTTTATGCATGACAACGCTGGCGCGCACACAGCCCGCACCACACAAAGAGCCCTTTCTGAAGCCAATATCACCGTTTTGCCATGGCCAGCCATGAGTCCCGACCAACCCAATAGAACATTTATGGGATCAACTCAAAAGAAGCCTGAAAGAAAACTACAGCGATGTTAACAGCCAGCAGGAGCTCATTAACCTGAAAGTCTGTTGGGAACAAATACCGCATACAGACGTGACTCACTTGATTGAAAGTGTACCAGATGGGCTCAGAGAGTGCATACGGAGCAGAGGAGGACCCACTTCCTAAAAACGGGTTAGTCCCGCTATGGTATGGTCCCGGTATGGCACCCTCTTAAAATACCTATCAAAAAGTCCCGCTATGGTACCCTTCAGTTTTTGGTACTGTTGTAAAGAAAAGTTATACAATGCGTTAAGAAAAAAATAGTATTAATAAAAAATATCTTTTCTTAAGGGGGAAGCTCCAACTAGCGCGCGAAATTCAAATTTTTTTCGTGTTTTTTGCAATTTGCAGGCCAGTGCTAGGTTGTATATTGATTAAAATATGATTCGCGGTTGTAAGACGTACGTAGTTACAGAACTATAATCATCAAAATCACCAATACAACCCTCAAAATTAATAGAACAGCGCGAACAGAAAAATAACAGAAAAAATCATTAATGCTGTTATATTAATTTTGAGGGTTGTATTGGTGATTTTGATGATTATAGTTCTGTAACTACGTACGTCTTACAATCGCGAATCATATTTTAATCAACATTCAACTTATCGTTGGCCTGCAAATTGCAAAAAACATAAAAAAAAAATGAATTTCCCGGGCTAGTTGGAGCAATCACCTTAACTATTATAGTTAAGCAAGATAATATTTATTAATACTATTTTTTAAACAAATCACGCTCGGTAATTGTCGTTTCACTTCAGGTAGTTACCTGACCAACCGGTTTTTTCGTAAAACAATAGAGACGAGCCCTTCCTCGAATTCGTATCTAGCTCTTCCCTTTTGTTTTTATGAAAATAGAGAGAGACAGTATTATTCCGGGTTTAGTTTGCTATTTGCAGCTGTACTTTTGCGATATGAGTAATTAGGATAGCTTGTTAGTTTATCTATTGCAATGTCTGGGTCAAGTAGTTCACGTGGTGTAAATTTAATAATTATTGACAGTCGACGCGGTGGAAAAACTTTATTACGTGCCGGACATAAATATATTAAACGCAGAGAAAATAAAAATTCAAGTACTTGGCATTGTGTAAATAGGAGAAATAGTATTAAATGTAGTGGATATATAACTATTGAGAATACCAATAATACAATAATTAAAGATTATAAACACAGTGATCAGTGCGTGCCAAATTTTGAAGACAATGAAGTTCAAATGGCTATAAGTGAGTGCAAAAAAGAAGTAAATTCAAATTACGGATCAGTACAGAAAATTTTCGAAAAACACATGGGTAACTTAAAAGACAAAGGGTTACACCTTACAGGAAATGTTCCTGACTATAAAAAATTAAAAACAGTATTATACAGACACCGAAATAAGTCGTTGAACGTACCAAAAACACAATTTAAGAATGTGGAAGATATTATAATACCAGAAGAATTTAATAAGTATGTATTGGCTGATTATTGTAATGAAGACTGTAATCGAATAATTATATTTTCCTCGACAGAAGTAAAGGAATATATAAAATGTGTAACGCATTACTTTGGTGATGGCACTTTCGACGGCTGCCCAAACCCATTCGAACAAGTTTATGTCATTCATGGAGACATGGGAAGCACTGAGTTATCCACGAATGTAGCACCATTATTTTATATTCTGTTAAAAAACAAAGAAGGGAAAACTTATGAAAAAGTTTTCGAATTGATTAAACAAACTTTGCCTGAATGGCGTCCATTGAAATTTACCTTCGATTATGAAATAGGAGTAATAAATGCAGCAGCAAAGATTTTTCCTGATATCAAAATAAATGGATGTAACGTACATTTTTAAAAGAACGTTATCAAAAAAGCGAAATCTTTAAATCTCATGGAACACGAAGAGTCCTCGAACCATGTTAAGCAATGCATAGGCTTGGCGTTTTTGCCAAAACAAGATATTGAAGACGGCTGGCTGCATATAATGGAAAATAGGTATAATATCTTGGTTACTTTCCAAAATGATGTTTGAGTACTTAACTCTAATTATATGGCAAAAAAGTAAAGAACAACAATATCAGTAAGGACCTGTTAATTTCATTGCTTTACAAGTACGAACGTTTAATAAGTATTTTTTTCAGTTTCGACGATGAAGCTATGACCAAATTCAATGACTATTTTGTCACTCAGTGGCTTGAATATCCAGACCTCATTTGGTGTTGCCATAATGAACGCCATAGAACAACTAACTTGGCGGAATCATGGAATGGCAGATTCAACAAAATTATTGGAAAAAATCCCAGTTTATTATTGTTTCTGCAAACAATTGGCAACGACACATGTCACTTTGATATAAAACAAGCCAAGTAAGTTGTATTTTTTAGACAATATTTTTAAGCAGATATAATATTTTTAAAAGCAGATATATATTTTTTTACATAATACGAGTACATAGAAGAATTTGAAAATGGATTTGATTTTATTTATTTTGGTAGATATTATTGGTTGTCGCCTTCTATTACAGACGGTTACTGAAAAAAATATAGCTTAACTTAAATAACTGATGATTTTTGTTATAGCTTTCGACTAAAAAGATCACCTATAAATTCAAGAAAAAGAACAAGTATAGAAATCGACCGCCAGATTCAAAAGCTAACAAAAAGTTACGAAAATAAAGCTATCTCCATTGGTGATTTTCTGATTAACATATCAAAGTCAACATTTCGATCAGAACATTTAAAAAAATAGTTTATTTTAATTTTGTTTTTAGCCTATTAAAATGTTTAATACTTTTTCTCGATGTTGATTATTTTTTGTAGTTTATGTTTACAATTTGCGCCTTTTTCTCCATGTTGATTATTTGTAATTAATATATTTGTCTAGTTGGTTGTTGATTATTTTTGTAGTTTATATAAATTTACAATTACTGCCTTTTCTCAATGTTGATTATTTGTAACTAATATTTATGTCTGGATGTTGTTTTTATTTGTAGTTTATAATATTTACAGTAATACTTTTCTGAGATGTGGATTTTTTATATTTTTTTTATTGTTGATTATTGGTAATTAATATTGTTGATTATTTTAAAAATTACATTGCAATTAATATTTCGTTTTACTGTTTGATATTTTTTTATAAATATTTTGAATTAATAAAAGACTGATTTAATATCGCAAACAGACGTTTTATTGATACACTCCTAAAAGAAAAAATTATTTATAGATACACTTTTCTTTTCAGTTGTACCTTCTATTGTCTAACGTAGATCTAAAAGATGGGTACCATAGCGGGACTTTTTGATAGGTATTTTAAGAGGGTGCCATACCGGGACCATACCATAGCGGGACTAACCCCTAAAAACTGTTATTTGTGTTTTTGAAATAAACAAATGATTCCATTGTTTATTTTTACACTATTCCTGAATGCCCACTTGACACTTGTACATTCATAAAAACTAAACAATTACGTTCAATTTTAAGTTAAGGCAAAAAAAAGGCCCTATTTAGTTTTGAGTAGTTTAATACTGACAAAACTTATATATTCTTTAAAACGAAACCGAAGTAGATGGCAGTATATAAGAGAAGCAGCAAGTAAAAATGGGTCGGGCTTATACCCTTCTTATTATAAAATTAAGCAAGCAAAGTCACAATGTTACCCAGGAAAAGAAAACGTAACTATAACAGAAGATGGAGCTGCTATTAAACTGCAAGCTTTACTCAACATGACGGTCTTGAGGCTATTAGATGTGATTGCTTTGGATTTGAGCTCGGCAAAAGATTTAGTGCTTATAAGTAAATGGGGTTTTGATGGAGCCTCAGGTTAAAGTAATTACAAAGGACGGAAACAGACTTTGATGATTCAACTGACCAGTCTAGTTCCTGTAAGGCTTGAACAATCTGATGGCACAATTGTTTGGGAAAGCGACCGACCCTCATCAACATTCTACTGCCAACCAAAGAAACGCAGTCAACAGTGGTAAGTACAAAAATAGCATAGAAAAAGAAATAGATAAACTTCAGCCATCATTCATCATCACCATTCAGTCAAGTTGATGTAACGCATAAATTGTTCATGTCGATGATAGACGGCAAATTTACTTCATATTTGGCAGATACATCGTCTGTCTGTGATATTTGCAAAGCAAAACCGTCCGAGATGCACAATTTGCCATCAATTGCTCAAAGAGTAAAAAACGAAGATATGTATGTCATCTTTACATGCCTGGATAAGAAGCATGGAGTGCTTACTTCACATCGGTTAATATATGTATATTATATTTTTACTACATCCTTTTTCTGCTTCATTTATAATTTCCTTTTCTAAAGTGCCATTCCTCTTTATTTGCAGCTTATCGTTTGGAGTTTAAAAAAATGAGTAGCAGGGGCGATAATAAAGAAAAAATGACGCTCAAAAAGAGCACTACACAGCAAGCATTTAAGAGTAAAACCGGTTTACTGGTTGCAAGTGTTAGAATAATGTAGAAAATAAGTTAATATTACTTTTGTATTTTGTTAGTAATTTGTGGTCAATAGTATAAGTAGTACGACTGTCATCATAAACCATTGACCACTAGATGGCGCTTCTTTTGTTTGATATGTTTCCATTTTATCAATTCATTTTAAAATAGAATTTATATTCATTATAATGTTTAATTAATTCCTGAAATATTATATTACGATAAATCGAATACGTAAAACTTAATCTATAATTGTTTGTCTTATATTCATATTACCCGGTTGTACCAACCAAAGTGATCGATAAGTAAGCAAGGACATATTGTCGGGCCTGCGCTAGCCTGTTATACTTAAGTATTAACGCTGTAACAACAACATTGTAAAACCAAATGATTTAAAAGAGTAACCATGGAGTTTCTTGCCGGTTCTTCTCCATGGAAACAACCAACCCGAACCGTGCACTAGAAAGTCAGTGGAATTAAGTATTTAGTTGAATTTAAAAGCGAGTTTTACTGTACGAGTCCAACACAAGGTAGGCACAACAAATGATGGCAATACTGCTAGAAGATTTTTTAGAGATCCACCAACAACAGCCCGCATAACAGGAATTAGTTTAGAGTTAATTGAAAGGTTTCACGTGATTCTTCAGACTGTGGCATCTGGAGAGCGCGTGGACCTTACAAAATTTTCCGAATATTGTAATGATACTGCTAAATTATTTAGTAATTTTTATCCATGGTATTATATGCCATCCAGTGTTCACAAATTGTTGGTACATGGGGCTGACATTAAGCATTTTTGTGCCATATTATACCAGTCGGTAAACTGTCGGAAGAAGCAGCAGAGGCTCGCAATAAAGATTTTCGGAATTACGGAGAGAGCCATTCTAGAAAAGTAAGTAGAACGGCGACAAACGAAGACATTTTACACAATCTAATGGTTCTCTATCCAAAAGTCAAAGAGCTTCTGGGGCCTAGACAAAATCCCTTTTCTGTAAGCGTTAACGCCAACAGAAAAATAAATTGTATGGAGTCGACATTTGCTAACCAGATGTCACGTGACTGCCGCTAAATTGGTAGACAAAGTCATTATTGCTTATGCGGAAAGGAAAGTTGAAGTGAGCGTGATACGTAAACGCTAAAAATGTTCATCTAAATGGTAGACAAGTGGCACTTTTGGCAGAAGCTGGTGATATTTTGACGTTTCCGCCACACGCTTTATTAGCGGGAGATCGGACCCTGACTCTAACCGTAAGAAGGAGTAAATAGTGAACTTTATGAGTGCGTTTTAGTTAAATTCTTTAGTGAAAATGCATTCTTTGAGATTATTTTGCGAAGCAAATAATGAAGCACCATTGCAAAAACGTCAAACAAGAATAAATCGTCGTAAACTGGAGCAATTTGTGGACATACCGGATTTGGAATTAGTTCATCGCTTTAGATTAGATAAACAAAGTTTTTGGAGTCTTTGTGATGATCTTCGGCGTTTAACCTCATTAAAAAGCACTCGGGAAATTAGTTTACAACTCAAGGTACGTTTAGTACTTCTAACCTTACCTACATAACATTAAGTGCCTTGTCATATCTCAATGAAACCATGTTTCAGGTTTTGTGTACTCTTAGCTACGGGCTCATATCAACGCATCATTGGACTATCGCAGCATATGGTGTAAAGAACAACTAGTAGGTGCATACGTCAAGTTGTTGATGCTTTGAGCCACCCAGCCATTGTAAATAAATGGATTGTGTTTCCGAGGACGCCACAACAACGAGCCCAAATAAGACTTGAGTAAGTTACGATATGTAAACTATATTTATGTACTTAACTACTACTTATTAGTAGCACATTGCTGATATTTCACACTAAACGTTATATTTTAACTACTTTTAGGCCAATACGTATTCAAAAATGCCACATGGAGCCATGTATGCACATTAGGTACTAAATTTGTATGTAGGAGACCTGACCTTTTATTAACTATAATATATAATATTTATTTGAAAAAAAGAAAAGTTGGTGATAAAGTTCAATTGACGGAGACAGTGCCATCAATTACAAATTTAATTAAGACTAGAGGGAATGGAATTTCTATGGAAAGTATTGTCTAATAAATATGGTTTAGATGCAATGTTGACTAGAAATTTCAACCAAGACCCAGTTGAAAATTTATTTGGGAGCATCAGGAGTTATGGGGCAAGCCACTTGGCTATTTTCGTTTCAGATACCTAGGAAGTGGAAATTCAATAACTGATTTACATTTCAAATTCAAACGGGGAAAATCTACTATTGCATATATGATACAAAGAGTTTGTCGTGCTATATGGACCAATCTTCTTCGAGACAACATCCCTGAACTGACAACTGAAAGTTTCCAAACAATAGCGAGGGGTTTTGATGTAAAGGCAAATTTTCCTCACTGTGTTGGTGCCATCGACGGCAAACACATCCGCGTGTGTAATCCTGCAAATAGTGGCTCACTTTTTTTTAATTATAAAGCCTTTTTTTCGATTGTGTTGCTAGCTATTGTGGATTCAAATTACAAATTCGTATTTGTCGACATCGGTGCATACGGAAAAGAATGCGATTCAACCATATTACAAAATTCTAAACTGTACGAGCTAATGATTAACAACAACTTACCATTACCTCAACCCCAGCCACTCTCTGGTAGCAATATACCAACCCCGTATGTATTTGTGGGTGACGAAGCTTTTGGACTGAGCAAACATATTATGCGTCCATATGGCGGTCAAAATCTCGACTTACAACAAAAGGTTTTCAATTACCGTCTAAGCAGAGCCAGAAGATATGTCGAATGCGCTTTTGGGATTATGGCTAACAAATGGCGCATTTTTCACAGACCGATAGACGTGTCCTATGACTGCGCTACTGACATTATAAAAGCATGTTGTGTATTACACAATTTTGTCGCTGATCGAGATGGTTTTAGACAAAGAGATAAATTTGCTATAAGTGTTGATGAATTTCTCCCAATACAACCCGCACATGAAGAACAGACAGCACCGAATGTCATAAGACAGCAATATGCGACCTATTTTATGACTAGAGGAACTCTGCCTTGGCAGCTAAATAAGGTATAATTGTATTATGAGGGTTTTCAAGATTTTCTTGCACCGCCAATTCCGCGATCAGTAAAAAATTAATATTTTATACCTACTCAGCGTAGTCTAGGTTAGTTTTGAGCTAAGTAATAAAATAGTACTCACGCTAATCTAGATTCCCTTAGTTTTAAAATTTTAGAGTGTCAAGATATTAATTTTGTACTGATCGCGGAATTGGCGGTGCAAGAAAATCTTGAAAGCCTTCTTAAATAAAAAAAAAAAACATAAATATCTGTACTGTGAACTCACCAACTTTGTTTTTTCGTTCAGCTGTAAAATTCTCGAAATCAGGAAATAAAACTTTTGATATGTCTTCCCAGGCTTTTGTTTTTAAATTTTTATTTTTAAAATCTACGTTTGACTTGTCCCATATAATTTCCCTTTCCTGTATCAATGTAATCAAGTAATCTATGTCAAGTTCTTCAATGGTATTCATTTTACCCTGCACATAAAACTAAATACAAAAACGTAAACGTAAAACGAAATGAGCTTCCGTGTATCCTCTCTGTCAACGCACAAGCAACTGAGCGCTGCCGCTCCGACGTCGCACGAGTACACCCCCTCTCGCTTCGTCTCGGGGGCTGCTGTCCGTCATGTGTGCGTTGCGACGACGCAACGCGTCGTGTGAACACCTTGGTTATTTGTATGTAAAACAACGCAAGGACAGCGCTGCGACGACGCAACGCAGACGTAACGCGCCGTGTGGACCGGCTCTTACCACTTAACTCCATGACGCTCGCTGCGGTGCAAATCACACATTGTAATTATGTTGCAACGCAATTTTTATTATTAATAATAAAAGATACATACCTATGGCTTGTCTTGTATTTTCTTCCTTTGTCTTGAAATTAGGATCAATTATTACCATGATTTCCTTCCAAGCCGCTTGAGTTGCGACGCGATTTTTATATAGTTCCAAAGTTTTATCCCATAAAACGGGCTTTTGTTGCACTAAAGAAATTAATAGTTCGTTATCTATAGAAGACTCCTCAGCCATTTTGAATACCTATCAAAACAAATTAACATAAAATACGTGCCACCCCTTCAAGATCGCTCAGTACACTAAACGTTTCTTCGTTTGCTATTCGATAAAAAACGTACAACATCGTGTCGTGTGAAGGAGACAAAGCTATATCATATGCCACTACGAACCGAATACGTTAAAGTTCATTCGATTTGCTTGACAAGTCCGTTGAGTATGCGTTCCAACGTATAAGCGGTATACGTTTTTTTGCAGTACAATCGCCGTGTGAATGGATCTATGTACATTGTATGGTCACTATTTATACGTTAAGACGTATACTGCAAAAAAACGTGCAGGACAATGCCGTGTGAACCTAGCCTTACAGTAAAATGGGTATGAATCCACGACTCGTCTATATATATTACAGGTTTCTTATTAGCCCCCAGTGCGTCATTTTGTTTTATTCGTCTTAAATAACGTATACGCCATGCTTTTATGTTATCTCTTTCGATTAGCACGCTTCTGTTTTGACGACACTTTTTAAACCGGTATCCCAGCTTATTTTTTAGAATACGGCCCAATGCGGCCGGTTGCTAATGTTTTGTTGAGGGTGGGCACTTGTTTGCGCACATCATAAATAGAGTTAACTATATTTGAGTGAGTTAATAATATTATTTGTTATACGTATTTTTGTCGATGTTTGCTCGGCGAGCTTACCTGCAATGTAAAGGTATTCATTAATAAATTAGAAATGCTATCATGTAGGTACTTCTGGTTTGTTTACATTTTCAATATACTAATTACCGATTATCTCGTAAACACGTGGACTGCTTTACATAATTTAAACGAATAAAATGTTTGTAGATTGAGACCTTTCATTTGACACCAAAATCGTTAAGATATCTCAACAAACAAAAAAACAGTTTTTTTGTTTGCATTTCTGATTCATCGACATCTGACTATCCTTCTTTATAGTTGCATAACAGATTAATTACTTGTTCACATTTGGGTTTTATTTTAGTTTGTGATTTTATATCGTGTCTAATTGGTATATTTGCTTTATCGGTTCTGAGTACCATATTTTTAAGGACTATTTTGCATTTTAGTGGGACAAGTAAAGCTAGAACCCAGTAGTCCCATGAAGTCTGAGTCAAAGTTGAACATTAGTTTATGCGTAATTTCTTCATTAAATAGATCTATACGGAGTTTAATATAATGCTACTTGCTTATGTTTTGAAGTTGCGTGTGCTGTTTTTATGTAATGTGTTTCGTTTTTAATTTTTATGTTTACATATGGAAGTAGGTGTGTCGGTGTGGGTTCAGACAGCAGTCAATAAAAGTCTTAACCAGGTAGTACTCACGGTTAGTTTTATTTAGGTCCACACTCACAACACAAACAATGTTTAGAAGGAGAATATGCACAGATGTAAGGCACAGTCACAACAGTCACGATACAACGTAGTATATATATTATGTAATGATAAAATGCAACACGTAGGTGCACGTAAACACTGCTCGCAATATGTTATGCGCGCGCGCGTGCTCGGGCCGGCAGGGACTAAAGGTCAGCGCGACGGTGCTATGCGCCGTACGGCCGTACCTGGTCCGCACCTCCCCGCGCTCGCTACGTCATGATGACGTAGCTCTTCATGGGGGTCCGCTTTGTCAGCCAATATGTAGGCTGGTTTTAGGCAGTCAATCGAGACCGTGACCTCTTTACCTTTAAATAATATTTTAAAAATTTTGTAACTCCTGTGCAGAACTTTGTGAGGACCTGTGTAGGCTGCTTGCAACGAGCCACGTAATGCGTCTTCACGAAGGAACACGTGATCTGTGGTCTGCAGGTCCTTAAATATAAAAATGCTCTGCTTGTTGTGACGCGAAGCTGGAGTTGGGTGTAAATTATGAGTAAACATGCGGACGCGTGCTATAAAGTCCGTTATGTCAGTTGTCCCGGTATCAGTAGGAGTAAAAAATTCTCCCGGGAGTCTTAGCGGTTCGCCGTATTATTTTTTTCTTCTAAAATTCGCAGATTTAGTAATGATTGTGAGGCACCTGTATCTAGTTAAAAATCTACCGCCTAGTTCGCTAACATAGATGTAAGGGAGACGGATATAGTTTTGAACCTTATTCATAAACACTATATTGTTAGCTGATTTTCCAGTTCCGTGAGAATGTTTTCATCTTCTACTATCTGAGATGCGACTTCTGATTCTTGTTCTGGAGTCGCATCGTCTGTCTCATTTTCCTCCACCTCGAAATGGAGTTTTTTATGTTGTTCTGAATTATTACTGTTTTTAATTAATGGTTTCTTTTGTGGTCCTTGTTTAGCTACCGTGATAGTCTGCTCTAAATTTTGCACACTTTTTAGTTTTATCAAGATAGCTGTGATGGGATTTAACTTATCTAGGAATCTTCTAGAGCCATTTGAACGTAATAAACTTTTTTGTCTGGATTAGCTGATATGAGGGTCTCATTAAGGACCTGATTTTATCACCAAACGCATCTATTGAATTATTTTCACGTTTAATTACTATCATTTCTTGGACTAATTGGATTTCGGTCCTAAATATTCCGTTTTTTTTAGTAAGACGTATTTAATGTCTTCCCAGGATTTTATGCCTGGATTTTCAAACAAAGCTGCAACAGCTTTACCTGTGAGTTTATTTCTTATAAGACACGCTATGCGCGCATCGTTTTTATTAGTTATGAGTCCCAGTGCATTTTCTACACCTTCTATAGAATGCTAGTGTTCTCCTGTTTCCGTCATAGTTAGGTAACAGTTTCGAGAACGTAGAGTAGTCGGTGGGAATCGACTTCTCTTTAATTAAAGGTTTCTCATCAAATGTCTTCTTTTCTTGAGCCATTTTTATCTCTTAAATCAGTTGACAACTATGGATGAGAGACAGCGATAAAAAGTTGTATTACAATGAATACAGAAACACACAAAAAGTTGCTTATTGATTAGTGTTAGGAATGTTTTAAAACAAAGGATTTCGGGAATAATCAGATTAAATGCTTACCCCACGAGCATAGCTGATTCGAGGCTGTTTCGATGGTAGATGAGTGGTCTACGTCTTCTTGCTCCTGGTCTTGCTTTTTCTGCTGACCGTCGTCTCTGCGAGCTGCCCACGACGGTAAGTTCTTGATCACGCCAAGGATTCTAGGTTTACGGAAATCTTCCTCTGGAACCGATAAACGCGACGCGGCGGCGGTGGCCGCCTGCGCTTTTTTCCCGCGCGCACCAGTGATAACAATTTTGTGAAACCAAATTTCTCTTCATACTTCTGTCGGCTTAGGACGATCAAAAATACAATAAAAGTGGTTAGTAAAACAATGTTAACTTATGAGGTCAAACCTGAATAATGTGTGTTACAACAACAAATTAATTATTGTATTTTTGGCGTATTTAAAATCTGGAATCACAGTAGGCATGGGCAATTAGAATATCGGATATCGTATCTATATATTTCAATAACTATATATTGGTCGGAATCTGTGTGGAACCCGGAGACCAAATTGGTGGTACGGTACTGTGATTTTTAGGTTTCGGTATTGTTTGGTTTATAGTTTATATGTACACATCGTTGTAATTTGTAACCGTATACTTGAAAACAGTGAGTTCGATATGGATATCATGATACTCTAAAGTAACTAGTACTCTAATAAAGTTGTTACGGTTTTTGTTTTTAATATTAATTTCTCTAATTGTAAGAATCAAAGGCACAAATTTGTGAATTTATTTGAACTTTCCTTCATACTTTTCGCAGGCTTAGTGCTCTTGTGAACTTTCTTCAGCTATCATCGCTACTAACATTTCCTGTACGTAACTTTTAGTATTTCTAGCCTCATTCTGATCACCAAATACAGATAATTTGTATCTGGGATCTAGGAATGTGCATGTAGCAAATGTTCGGCTTCTTTCCACGAGGCCAAATCTTGTCACCAACCCAGCTCTCAGGCGGTATATCACCTCCTTTGTCGCTTCATAGAAAGGCTCTCCTATAAATTTTTCACACGCTGCACATAGGGGTATTTGATCAATAAAGTCGATCAAAATTATTGCTGTAATTTATTTATTGGCATCGAAATGTACTCAAAAAGTTTAAAAAAACTATTTTGAGTTATTTTTTAACAGAAATTTGAAATAAGTGTAAAAAAAATCATTTGTCACTATTTATTTATTGCAATCTTTAACAATTTAGACGTATTAATTAAAAACTTATAAACTAATAAAATAATTAAATCGCTTATAACTACTCTTCTTCATCTGAATCATGTTCACTATCTTCTGCATTCCTTTTATCCTTATCAACTTCGTAGGACATAAACATTTCTCTAGTTCCCAGTCCCAGACGAAAAGTGTCTAAAAAATCAATACCTTTTAGGTATTGATTTTTTAGACACTTTTCGTCTAATACTTGTCAAATATGGGTCTGAAGTTAATAATAATCTATTTAAGACATCCATATTACAGTCAGTTCTACTGAATTTTCTTGCATATTGTTCCCTGAATTTTCGAAAATGTTTATTACGAGTCTCTGCAGCTTCTTCTGATAAGGCCCCTATTGGTAGTATGGCGTGTCTAATAACTGTAGGCCCATGTATTAAAATTTTGTGAAGTGTAGAAGTCATTGGATACCATGAGTATAATTCTACATACATCTTCGCTGTGTCTTGGCAATAGGTGTCAAATTTTTCAATATTAATTTTATATCCACTTGATATCACTTCTAAAATAACTGCTAATCTTTCTATTAAAGTTTTGTCAATTCCGGTGATATTTGCCGATATTTCTATATTGTTAAAAAATCTTCTACTAGTGTTCCCGAAGTTGGCTTTAGGTACATCCACTATTAAACCCAGTTCATTTTTGAATGCTTCTTGGATTTTTGCTTTTCTATCTTTTATTATATTCTATTTTTTTATAATCTGTTTCTTTTTATATCATACTAACAAACTCAATTTGAACAATAACAAAATCACTAAATCTGACACGTTTACATTAATGGATCATGTTCAGACTGCAACTCCTGTACATCCATATTTTCGGTTTCTTCTGTTACTACCTCAGGCAACAACAAAAAAAGCTCTTTAACATCAGGAAAAAAATCGAATTGCTTTGAGTTGCTGTATTTTGGCCGAATACGGGATAAATATGGGTCTGAACTAATTAAAAAAATATGGAGGAAGTCCTCGTTGGGTTTCGTCCTGTTAAATTTTCTTGTGTGATATTCACGAACTCTTCGAAATTCTTTATTTCTTGCTTCTCCCGCTTCTTCGTAGAGAATACCAATTGGTAGGAGGCCAAAGTGATGACAAATGTCTGCACCGTGTATGAAAAGCTTGTGCACACTTGCGGCCATTTAAAACCATGGGTATAGATGAACAAATATCTCAGCTGTTTCTCTGCAATAAGTCCTGAATTTTTCAATATCTATGGCACATCCTGATGAAATCGTTTGAAGAATAACCGCAAAATGCTTTAGTAGGCCTTTGTCAATTTTGGTTATTTTGGCAGATTTCTCATAATCTCTAAAAAACCTTCTGGCTGTGTTTCCGTCCTTTGTGGTTCCAAAGCCTTGCTTCACAAAGCATTCCCATTTGCTGTTTGAATTCTTCTTGTGTATTTCTTCGCAGCTTTTAGTTGCTTGTTAGCACCTCGTGCAGTCCACATCTCAAAGTCCATGTTGTAAGATATGTGTAGAATACACTCCATACAACGAATCCACATATGAAGAGTAGAAAGTCCATATTTATAAACATCTTCTCGAACAGGTCTTGAAAATACTTTTGATAGCTTGTTCATCTCAGTCGTAAGCCGACTGAGATGAACAAGCTATCAAAAGCAAGGCAAATATTGGAGGCAGATGCAGACGAAGTATCCGTTATAATAGTGACCACTTTTCCGTCTATCATTATCATATGAAGCTTGTGACTAATCTCTAGCCCTGCCCATTTTGTAGAATCGATGTTTTTTATTTCTTCCTTCAATGCAGCTTCTTCTTGCTTGATGTATTCTGCTATCTCTTTACAAAACTCAAATTTAATGGGCCTGCAATAATGTGTTGAAGAAGGTGTTGGGTTTTCCCATATGGTGCTATTATTAGAAACTAATTTAAGAGGGACAAGACTTGACATGAAAACCGATGAATCACTGAAGTCTACATCTTCACTCCTTTGCTTGTAGGTGCTTTGTGAAGAAGCCCCATCGAAACCCCATTTACTAATTAACTTCAATCCTTCAGTTGACGAATCAATCTGGGTACCGGTAATTTGAAGAATTTTCTGGACTGTCAAATCCAATAGGCCTTGAAGCTTCACCCTGGCTCCTCTCTCACTAATTTCTAAATCATGTGGATAGCAAATCTTTTTAGCTTCAAGGAGTTTGTGATACGACGGTAACATTGGAACTCCACAATCTAACAGCGCTTTCCTTAAACACAAATATTTCCATTTTGACAGGTTCAATGATGTATATTCTTCAACTGAATGAAACGAAATTTAAATCTTGTATTAAACGCACACTATGTAGGCAAGCATATTATAAGTTGGGGGATTATATTGATGATAAAAATGCTTGGCTCAATGCTGGTCCTGCTCCTCAAGCATAGGGGTAAACTCATTAATAAGTATCCGAAGCTATAGTGGAAGCTGCAGAAGATTGTAAGACTATCTTTGCAATGTATAGAATCAATTCTCTAGTATTGTATAATTATTAAGCCCATATGTGAGTGCTATGTATTATCATTGACTTGACGAAGCCCTGGTGGTTAATAGTGTCATGCTCACTTAAATGTCTCGCTGATGGTGGCGGGTGTGTCGGGTCATTTAGCTCCCTTCAAAATGGTCGAGCTGAATGGGGCTGATCCATACGTCATGTTCGTGAACGGGCGCTGTCAGTTGGGACTGGTCATTTTTTAACTACCACGGTCATTTTTAATTTATTTAGATTTAAATTGAATTTTGTTTTTTATTTACTCTGGACGCTCTTACTGTGCACGTCTTTCTACATCGTTCTCACATATTTGTATAATCTCAACACGAATGATGTAAATACTATTTTGTAAAAATATTAGAATTTAAAAGAGTGTCCATGGAGTTTCTTGCCCATTCTTCTCCATAGAGATCAACGCTTTGGAATGGGCAACTGCAGTACTTTCACAAGTTATTATGCCTTGTGACCGGGACTGTAGATTCATTTTGTTTCTTGACATTCAAAAGTGCCTGTAATGGTCTAATTGAAATAAATGATTTGATTGATTGATATAAAGACCAAGAGCATGATCTTCGTCAAAAGTTTTTTTTCCTATTTTTCTTAAACAATGTGGCTTGAACAATAGCAACACTATCAGGGTTCTTCGTGATATGATCAATAACACAAGCTAAGTCATCCTTCTTGTCTATCTTAAGTCTTTCGACTAATGCAAAAGTAAGTTCTTCCGGCGAATAGTCCAAAAGAGACTCTGAACGTCTTTTCTTTTCTTCTGTTTGTTGCTGAGGTCAACAAAAGGCTTCCTAATCTGAACTTCGGTAGATGTGCCCACAGTTGTTGTACTAGATGTCGACGGAATATAGCTGCTGTAGTATCGATGTCAACTGATGTATTGTCTGACGATATGTTTTCGATATCTTCATCTTGGGCTTGAAAAATCTCGGATAAATTAACAGTAGTGCAATTTGGCCAACTAATATTTGATTGTAACCACGCAGCATGTCTATTCATGAAAAGTCTTCTGATTTCTAGGAGCACTTGCTTGATTGATATTACTGATGTAGTTCTTCAAAAAAGTCTTGATTATTTCTAAATCTTCTGAACATGTTTCAACTGGGATATGTAGAATATTAGCTTCATAGAGGCGTGCCCAATTTTTCATGTCTCCTTCAACACGAAGGAACATAAAAATGTCCAAGTTTGTAACAAATACAGCCATAACGAAACTCACTAAACTTTCACACAGCACAGATAATTAGGTATGTTGCTTCCTCAAGGATTGAGAAACAAGTGATGGGACGAGTGCCTAAACTTCTGGCACCGGTGGCATTGGGCGGGCCCTCGTTTGCTCCGCCATACTTCTACTTTGACACCCCGCATGTTTAGGAACACGGAGGTGTCATAGATCTTTCGAAAGTCCGGTGTCCGTTTAAGGACCACGTATAACACGCAGCCGGGTCTACCAGCGCGCGCCTTTATGTGGCGCACGTACTCCGGCCGGTGCCCCAACGTGCGGAGCTCCTCCTCAATCTCATCCGGGGGAGTGTCAGCTGGCAGCCCCCTCAAGGCCACCTTCACACTTCGCTCCGCCGGCGGCGAATAGGCGAACCAGCTCAAGCCAATCTCTCTCTCCAGGCCCGTTAGGTACGGCTGGACCACCCTGTACTCCTCATCCTACTGAGGGGTAAACCGAACGCCCCCCTGATATGGGCGGGCGTTCGGCGGGTGACCCAGTTTCTCGCTAAGGGCCCTGAAATGGGTTGGCCAAAGTGCCTTTAATTGTTTCATGCACAGATATTAATAACAAACAGACGCGCGCAAGTAGTGACTGACAAAATTAGTACTATATCTTCAACAGCCAATCAGCGTCGTCGATATCTCCGGTTGTGGCGGTAAATGATTCTTTTATCACAGAAGTCGTTTCAGTCAGTTACAAATAGACAACGAATCAGCACGTCTCGTTAATTACATAACTAAAGTTGAAGATTTATTACAATTTTTTATTAAAATAAACAAATACTCGCCGAATGCTTGAATGCGTATGTTTGAATTCTTATATAATTAAAAAAAAATGATATTTTAAATTCAGTATAATTGAAAAACTCGATAATAATTAAAAAAAAATCCCAATTAAAATTTTAAACTTTGAAGCATCGTAGGCATCAAGGCCGCAGAGATACGCAAGCAATTTATATGTTGTCGTATTAAGGACTATAGGTACTTACCATAATATAAGGTTTGCTTGCTATACTTTGATACTGAACGGAGAAAAATAATAAAATTGATTTTCTTCCATACATTTTTATTTTCAATATTTTTTTGACGTGAAAGAGCAGTTTTTTTGAAAAGTTGTAGTAATAAGTATTAATCAGCGTTAAATTTCTTATACGAAACAATTTTTTGTTAAGTTAAATGTGCATTTTCGATCCTATGTCCACCTTTTTGAAAATCCGGACCACTGTGCGGCGCCGCAAATTGTCCTTAAGTTTTCTTGATACTAAAGTCTGTGATTTCACTGTTTTAAAAGCACTCCTAGTTTTGTTTTTTAGTTCGTCTAATGTTTCGGACTCGCGTTTTTACTTCTCCCCACAAATAAAAATCTAACGGTGTTAGATCAGGTGACCGTGCCGGTCATGCTACGGGTCCGCCGCGACCTATCCACCTATCAACGTACTCACTTCCTAAATAGGCTCGCACTTCACTAAAATAATGAGCCGGAGCTCCATCCTGATAAATACATACCAGCTAGATATGATACGGGCACGTCTAGCAATAGTTATGGCACTGCATTCCTTAAAAGTTCTAAATAACGTGGACCGGTCAACCTGTCATTAATGAATATCGGTCCAATCACTTTATCATTAATTATCCCAGCCCATACATTCACACTAAATCGCACTTGGAAAGCGTCCCTCCGTGTAACGTGTGGGTTGCGACCGCGAGTACTCAACCTATGTTCATTATGAACGTTAAATAGTCCAATTCTCGTAAAGGTGGCTTCGTCACTCCATAAAATGTTGTGATGGAGATTTTCCAACAACCATTCACAAAATTGTCTCTGCGGACGATAGTCGGCGAGCACGTTATCTTGCACGGGCTGAAAATGGTACGGATACATCCCAGACGTGTTCAGTAACTTCCATATGAAGTACTGGCTCACATTGAACTGCCTGGCTGCTTGTCTGGTGCTGGCCTGAGGATTTTCTTGGAAAAAATCGGTGTACCATGCGGTACATACGACGTGGGTGTACCGGCCGTCTTCCACCACCCCGGGCATGTGCCGGCACGTGTACACTTGCAAAGTCCAGCATGTTCTGAGTGATTCTTAGAATCCTTCCCAATGATGGTGGAGTCACATTGGGATATTTTATCCGAAATCTTCACTGCGTTTCACGTAAATTTCTTACGGTGTTGTACCATACGATAGGATCGAAGTACTGTGCGTTTGTAAGCGGTAAACGACTATTTCGTCTCGTCGTAGGCATTGTTATGATACACACAAGCACAACTCACAAGACAACAATACAAATTACTCGCAATACGTAAAGTAGGATTTGCGGAATGCGCGCGCGACCGTGACCTACAAACGTTTTGGGGTGACTAGCGCGGGCAGGGCGGGGCCAGGGTTGCCAGATGCCATATCTTTTCTCGTACTAGTGACTAGTGATTCATGTTTTTAATAATTTTATGAAACTATAAAAAATAATGCAAGTTATTGACCTAACTAAGCAATGGATGTTGTACTTAATACTAGAACACGATTATTATGGTTTTATTTGTTAGTAATATGTAATATCAGGACTACTGGTAAAATCATCTTCGTTTTTATTGTACAGTTTTTCAGCTGTCATTCTGGAATACATTTCCTGAGATGGTTCGAAATTAATACAATTTCCTTTGCGATCTGGGCCTTTTTGCACTTGCTGCGGCTAAAAGTGTACCATTTACTGTATCTATAATAAGACGATTTCTAAGGTCTGTTTTTATTAAATTGTTGTTGCTGTAAACCCGCTCACAGTGTGCATTTGCATGAGGTAAAGATAGAACTGTGAGAGCAAAACTGGCTAATTCAGAGAAATCTTCTGTTTTAAGTAACATTGCCCAGAACTCATCAGGTTCTTTTGTATCTTGAAGCTGATCAGGGTGGCGAGCTGTTGCAACAGGCAATCTTCTCCATTGATAGTCTATCTGTTGTTTCTGGCTGTCATTAAAATGCGCACTTATACGTGGCACGACTTCCATGAGGGGCATCAATGTTGGGACGAGATCTCTGAAATTGTTGGAGAGAGCTGATACTGGTCCAAGAGTTTGTAGTTTTGACAGCACAGGGTCTTCCATGTCGTAACGTTTTTTTATTTCTAAGGCACCTGTCCTTTCCGGCCCATTGTGCTGCTCGACGAGGTGGGCAAGCTCTTTGAAAGAGTAATTGCAAACCGCCTCGTCGGGCACCTTGTGGGGACGGGGCCGGAACTTGCGGAGCACCAGTATGGTTTTCGCAAGGGGCGCTCGACGGTGGACGCCATCATGCGCGTGTAGGGTTACCAGGCCTAAAAATGTAAAATCCTGTCTGGCATGTCTAAAAATCCTGATTTTGAAAAAAAAGTCCGGTCACGCGCTTGTATTAAATAAAAATCATAGTATTTAAGTACGTTTTTATTTACATATATTATTTAGACCCATATTTTTGGTTGCCAGCAACCGCATGCAAAAAGTTGTTTTTCCAGCTATTTCGCAATAAAATTGTTCACACGTCACGTGTTTATTATTATATTGCGTAAGCAATATGGCTCTCACCGACTCCACTGAAAGTCTGTTTCTCTCTTTGGTCCACTGAGAAGTCATGAGAGAAAAGGCTCTCTCCACATTTGCGTTGTGTGGCAAAATACTAAAGAAATATTGACAAATCTTCAGAAAATCTGAAACTCTTGAGCTGTCGTTAATTGTATTAAAAAAGGCACACCATTGCTTTTCAGCGAGCTCGTCATAAAAATCGCTCTGCTTTGTGTTTAGAAAATTCTTAAGCAGACAGGGCTCAGTGCATGCGGCACCCACCCGTCGCTTGCGCGGGCGGCAGGACATGCAAGTATGACAAAAATCCGGTCTGACGTAAAATCCGGGCGGAGTCCGGTCTCACACGTAAAAATCCGGTCAAGACCGGCTTTATCCGGTCAGATGGTAACGCTATGCGCGTGAGAGCCCTCACGACGGGGGCTGCAGTGTCCAGGGGTGGGGTTGTCGTGGCGGTGTCCCGCGACATCGCCAACGCATTCAACACTATGCCTTGGAGCTGCATCAGGGAGGCACTCCAATACCACCGGATGCCGACCTACCTTCGTCGTGTGGTCGGAGCATATCTGACGGACAGGGCCGTCATCTACCCCGGTCGCTCTGGAGAGTGGAACCGGCGCACAGAGAGGTATTCAGCTCTAAAAGTTGGCTAAAAATATTTGATACGCCTAATGGCTGACTGACAATGTTTTATTACAGTTTTAACTTGGAAAAGGTGAATAAAAAGGCATACGTAATCAAGCATTTTATTCGTCATTTTGTTCGTCATCTTCAAAACTTACATTTATAATGTCACTTTCTAACAATAAATTTAAAACATCTGCCGAAAGTGGGTGATTTTTTTTATTCTTCCTCTTCCTCATGCCCGTAAGGACAGGACAGGGTCAAAGTTAAGAGGAGTCTGTTAAAAACATCTGCGTTGCAGGCTACCCGGGAAAATTTTCGAGAGTAACTCTGCCGGAACATTCTAATATGTTTGTTGCGGGTTTCTGCCGCTTCTTCGGACAATTTTGCAATGGGAATGATTGCTTCCCTTATGACCTCAGCCCCATGACGCAATACTTTGTGTAATTTTGGAGACATGGGTTAAAAGTTCTATAGGGAAACGTATAACTTAGCCGTTTCTTGGCAATATTTTTCAAACATCTCCACGTTTATTTTAAAACCACAACATAATGTGTCCAATATCACTTTCAAGCGATAAATTAAATTTACGTCGATCCCCGTATTTCCGCCGACACGACATTTAATAATTCTCAAAGAAACGTCTACTCCCGACGTAACTCGTCGTAACGTCGACATATTCCCGTCATTAGTATTGCCAAAATTGGCTTTTGGCACATCCATCAACAGACTGAGTTTCTGCCGGAACTTATCTAGGAACCTGGCCTTTGTGTAGCGCGCAGCTGACCATTTTTGTTTAAATTGACGTCTAATGACGACAATTTTTGCTTCACATCAGCAATATCTTGGTCATTTTCTGCATATTGATTGAGTAGTTACCGCTCCATAAATTGCAACTTTTCATTAAAAATTGAGCCATTTGAGCGTTCCATTATATTAAAGAAATAAATTCCAGTCAAAATTCTCATTCCAGAAGAACCTAAACAAAAATACGACAAATATAAGTAAAACTTAATTTACTAACACCCGTATTTATAAACAAGTAAAAGTAATTACTTGAGTAAAAGTAATTACTTAAGTAACAATTTCTATTCTATAGTTAAGAAATTACTCGAAGTTAGAACTGTCAAAAGTTAGAATTCTTAACCAAGTAATAGTCACCATTTCCTTTACTTAGGCATTACTTTGCGCTACCCAGTAAACTATAGCAGTCTTTGTTTTGAGGTTATTTTGGTTAAAATGGATACTTTAGATAGCATTGAAGCGGTTTTTGCTGTTGTAGACAATATAGATGATAATATATTAGAAGAGGTAGAAGTTGCTGAACCTAGAAATCCCAAAGTTTACTTTCGTGATGTGGATCCATTTCATGACTATTCGGAAAATTGTTTTAAAAAAAGATTTCGTTTCTTCAAAAGTGTTGTGATAAATGTGATTTTACCGAGAATTACAAACTCTTTACAATCAGAGACACAAAGAGGGCTTCCTATAACTCCACTGTGTCAGTTGCTTACTGCTTTGCGTTTTTATGCCACTGGAAGCTTTCAGATTGTATGTGGAGATATCATGCATATTTCGCAATCGACGATTTGTCTTATAGTGCAAAGAGTAAGTCGAGCAATTGGCATTGCTAATGCCAGATTTTATTAAGTTTCCTGCAAATTTGAGGAATACAAAAGACGATTTTGAAAAGCTTGGTTGCATTGGCAGAGCACCTGGACTGAAAAACATTATAGGTGCAATCGATTGCACTCACATTAAGATCGCCAAACCTAGAGGAATTCTTCATACAGAGCAGTACCGGAACAGAAAAGGTTATTTCTCATTAAATGTGCAAGTGGTTGGTGGCCCTAATTTGATGATATATGACATTGTAGTACGTTGGGCTGGCAGTACACATGATAGCCGAATCTTTAGAAATTCACGGCTAAATATAAGGTTACACAATAATGAAATTGATGGGGTGTTACTTGCAGATGGAGGATACCCTTGCACTAGGTAATTAATATTTTATATTCATAAACATAAAACTATACTTACTATGTGCCATGTGGTCTTTTTTTAAACTGTGAATCATTCTTTATTTCAGATATGTATTGACTCCGGTTTCAAATCCCAGAACTGCACAAGAGGAGAGATTTAACAAGGTGCAAATAAAAACAAGGAATTCGGTGGAACGGTTATTTGGAGTATGGAAAAGACGGTTTCCATGCCTACAAATTGGTTTGGCTACCAAACTTTCAACAACGGCCAATATCATAATAGCATGTGCAGTGCTCCACAACATTGCAGTAGAAGCTAATGATGTTTTTGAAATAGATGACACCGTAGACTATAGTGCTCACTGTGCTCAGCCTTCGACCTCAACAATAACAAACACCACCGGTACCAGTGATGGTTTGGTACTTCGAGCAAACATAATTTCACGATATTATATGTTTTAAATTATTTAGAAAATAAAACGAATATTTTCTCTGATATAAGTAATATTTTATTTATTTTCACAAATTAAAGCCACACTGTTTCCTACTCCATAGTTATTAATTGTTAATTGTCATATTTCTCCAATTCTTTAAGTTTTATTTGAATTTCAATTTTAAATAGTTGTTCTTTATGTTCTCTCTCTAAAATTTTCATCTGGAGATCTTCCTCGTGCATTCTTTTCTTAAATTCTATTTCTTCTTCTAATATTTTACATTTTAAAATATCTATTCTATTAGCTCGCAAATTTTCATAACTCTTTTTGATAGGAGTTTTAAATTCTGCTTCCTTTTTGTCTGGAGTAACTTTAATGGTTGCTTCTGCGACTTTACACCAAGCTTCATTATTATTGTCACCTAATATGACCACGGACCCTGAAAAGCAGAAAAAATATAATGATGAATGTCCATATTTTTTGCTTTCACTGGCGTTCCAATTCAGTTTTCCAGGATGCAAAGCAACCTGTGTGTGAAGGGTAAATAAAATACCCACATATACATATTATCCCTATTGCTTTTATAATATTAGTGTGTTATGGGAATATGCTGAATGACATAAGAAATCTTAAAAACCAATTGATAAGAAAATTTTGTTGTTGTGGCCAAAGTTTATTTGAGGAATAATACAAAAGGCTTGTTACATGTTAGTTCGACACAGTCAGTTAAGTATTTATACTTAATGGATAATTTCTTACCATCAATATCACTATCAATATCCACAGCAATGTTAGTTAGGATATTTTTATCTATATCCATGACTTTGGAATCGATGGGATCCATAACAGATGGCCCACCTCCTGTTAAGTGGCGAATATTTTCTTTCGTTTTAGATTCTCTTGCTTTTGCCTTCATGTTATACCACGATTTGATTAATTGTTTTGTAGATGCCTAAAACAATGAAACATAATATGACAATTAGATAAGTGACTGCCATTATACCATATCGACACAGAAAAAAAGACCATGTGGCACAAATAATGCAACTACATCTCTGTAAATAATAAAAGTATACAAAACACATTATATTCACCTTTTGGGTAACAATAGAGGATTCATTAAATTCCATAGCTATATTCTCCCATGACTGTTTCTTTTTCAGAGCACTTGTAGCATTTGTCTGTTTGCTGGATAAGATGCTATCATATTTTTGTATTATATTTAAAAATAAATCCTTCTCCAAACTTGAAAACGGTTTCTTCCTGTCTACTTCTTGACTCATGTTCCAAATTTGCGGAAAGATATTCAAAGTAAAAAATACAACACACCGACCCAAACTGTATTGACTTCAGAGCTATGTTTATATACCGGTACTATTTGACAGACAATGTAAGTATAATCTTTCTAACTAAAAAATCACGAGTCGGCTCATATTCCAGTGTAAACGTAAACATTTAAATTAAGTAGGATTATATCATGTCAAGCGTTTTGTTTCTCCAAGCATACATTCCTGTGTACCGAAAAAATTAAACGACAATAATGTACTTTTTACAATTTAAATAACGTTATTGTTGTCATAAATAAAAAATAAACCAATATCAAAGATATTAATGCAAGATTTTGTCAAATTAATCTAAACATTACGTTTGCTTTATAAGTAACGAAACGCAGTGACAAAGTGTTGCCATACAGGAACAACCGCCTAGCGGCGAGTGTTACTTGACCAATTGCTCAAGTAAGTACCGTGCTTTACTCCACTATAGAAACAGATTTTTTAATTAAGAATTCTAACCTTAAGTAATGACTTAATTAAGAAATTACTTAGCAACAAGTAATTACTTCTTTATAAATACGGGTGTAAGAATCGAATGTGCCTACGGAAAAAAATCACCAAAAATAGGCGGGTGCTTTGGGGTGACTGTTTTGCACTTTATTGGTTTCCTAAAGATTTACTCTGTAACGATTCATTACAATTTCGACTTAGAAATAATGAGAAATATATCAAAACTTTCTTTGATCTTCCAAAATGTGTTTTTTTATAGTAGTTTCTTGGTGCTTATACGGCGACTATTGCAATGAATGCGGTAGGATTAAACGAATGAATACGAAAAAAACACCGTAGACTGACCTGTAGAATTTTTTTTTTTTTCTGAAGCTTTTTACCAAAGTGAAGAAGTGAAATATACCTAAGTGAAGAAGTAGAATAAACCAAAGTGATTTTTTTTTTCTGAAGCTGATTTGAGAAAGAATATGAAAATTAAAACCAAAGTGTAATGTGCCATAACTAAATATTAAAATAAAACTTGTTAATTATAAATATGCTTTGATTTATACCTAAGGGCAACTATCCTCATAGTGACAACAGCATCGATCGATATATTGAAAAAAAAAAAATGAAATTTTAATTAAACGTTCATAAATTCGCGCCAAAACGCAGTCACCGGCGTTGACATTTGCTGTGACGTCAACCCTCAGTAAACTTGTAAACATTAGAGTCAAAGCAGGAGAAAACGAGCATCTGATATCACCGAACGACCACATACTCTAAAAAAACAAAGACAGGAATTAAATCAAGAATGTATAAAAGATTTGGAAGATAAAATAAAAAAAACCTTTAGAGTTTGAAGAGACATCATTTAGAAGTTCAGGTACCTACCAATCAATTTTTATATGTATGCTTCTCCGCCCCTAAGCTGTCCCACTGACCGTAGTTTCTTTGTAATGTATAAGCATAACAACAACTAAAAGAACTAGAAAGAAAAAACCTGTTTAAAATGTAAATCATTTAAGTATTATTTTGTTTATGTAAATTGCATCGCATATTAATTGTAGTACCTAATTAAACAATATGGGTATACATTACATGTGAGGTACTAAATGTGTGTACTAATATCTCATTATATATGTGTAGCTCATTATTGAATACCTTTACAATCAAATCATTTCTTTGAGTTTTAATTATGGGGTTATAAGTTACTATAGATATTAATTAATGTGTTTGCTTTTCAGCTGTGCATGGAAATCCAGAAAGTATTACACAAGAAAAAAATAAGACTGCAAATAAATCCATCCAAGTTTACATAACACACAAATTCAGGAGCAAAGCCGATCAAACTGAAGTTAATGTTATAAACCAGATGACATCGCCATTGAAACCGGATCGCCAATCTGTCTCTACATCGCCATTTAAAATAACAAGATGCACTTCCCAAATCAAACCAACCACATCAAACATAAACAAAAGTTCAATAAAAATATTTGTATCTGAAAACCATTGTGATAGTGATATTTCGTACACACCCATTACACATGGAGAATCATCACCAACTATATCTGTTCAAATAAAATCATTTTCAGATTGCAGTGAGTTGATACAAGATGATAAACAGAAAGAGTCAACTCAAATGCTGCAATGCACATTACTTCGAATTTACAGAAATCCCCGTGCTTATATAGGTGAACCTAAAGACTGTTATTATTTAATAGATTTAATTGAAAAAAATACAAACATTCCTCCAGTTCATTTACTCATGTTTGAAAAAGATTAGGCTAAATAACTCATTCAAAGAGCTTGCTGATGATTTCTCCATTACACCAAGTTATGCTAGTAAGATATTTCTTAAAAATATTCCTTTGTTGGCTAGTGTAATGCGTCCTTTCTTGGTAAAATTAGATAAATGTAATATAAAAAATAATTTACCAATGGCATTTAGGCATAAATATAATCAAGTAAGTTGCATCATCGACTGTTTAGAGATAGAAATACAAAAGCCTTCAAAAGCTTTAAATCAATCTCTCTCCTGGTCGGAATATAAAAAAGGAAACACTTTCAAGTATCTTGTATTTTGCACACCAAATGGTCTGGTGAATTATATATCACCTGGGTATGGAGGAATAGTAACAGACACATGTCTAGTGGAAACGTGATTTTATTAAATGTTTGGAACCAGGTATGTGTGTGATGGCTGATAGAGGTTTTAAGCATGTAGAATCATATTTACTGAAACATGGAGTAAAATTAATGCGACCTCCTAGTGTTGTAACAGGGGCTAAACTCTCAAAGACTGAGGTGAGGTAAACAAAACAAATTGCTAGTTTAAGAATACATGTAGAGAGAGTGATTCGTCGCTTAAGAGCGCTTAATTTAGCATATTAAAACCACATGCATGTGTGAATCACAGCCTAAGTTAAAGTTCTGGACGATATTATAACCGTTGCCTGTGGTTTAATTAATTTACAGGATTCTTTAGTTAAATAAGTCACCTATGATTATTATCCTCTTTGATTTAATTAGGAAAAAATAAAAGTACAAACTAACTTTTTTTGTTTTATTTACATATTATGACTAACTAAACAACACTTTGGTACAATAGTGAGTACACATTATACTTCCATGAATGGACTAAAGCTAAAATAAATTCTGAAACATATTTGTCATCATATTTCACACAAATCATATTTACATTTTTATTTATATTATAATTGCAATCAGCAACACAGAAGTAGCCTTTGTGAAGACCAGACAAATACATTTGTAACTGCATCTGTGCATAATACTTTTTTGTTGTTTTCCCATTATTTACATAATTTTTGTAAGTGTTACTACTTATTGGACATTTAATTTCTATGATACTTTCTTCACAGACCCCATCTGGTGATCCTGCTATCATGGGATATATTTTTACTGATAAATAGGCCACATTTATTTATAGTTTTTCCAAGTTTAGTCGAAACGGTTTCCCTTACTTCATCCTCCAACATTCTGCCACGTTTCATGTCATGTGTGCCTGGAATTCTTCCACCGATTATCAGAGCAATCAATGTTCCATCACTGGCATTGCATCTACTAAATTCATAAGCGCGTGAAGCAGTAATCCTGCCATACCTTAGTTCGTACCAAAGACTACTTTGACTTTGTTGTCTTGTTTTTTCTTCAATCAGTTTAACGTCTGCATCGGTTAACACGAGCTTTTCTAAGAAAGTGTCACAGGATTTTTCCTCATATTTAAATACTAATTTGTGCATGGAGAATGTAATCACTATATCAAGCACATAATCTTCCTGAAATTTGATCAATTCACAATTGTGAAGTTGCCTTTTCCTTCCTTCCTCAATAAACTTCTTTAATACTACACTATTTGATGGCAAACTAGGCTTAGCATTAGATAAATCTTTTGCTGTCATGTATTTTATGGTAGTCCCAACCCTCGACAGCTTAGATTTCATCCAGTAGCATTCAACTGATGTAACGGATGGTTCTTCACTCCTGCGATGCACCCACACAAGAAAAGCCACGGCATGTTTGCAGCCTCCTTGTGATGCAACACAGTCATGGCTATCCACCGAAACAACTGTTTCATTGACTTCATCAACTACTAATGTTACTGGATATAACTTTCCATGGACCTTGTGTTCTGAACAGATTTTTGACTTCACGACACACAGATTGCCATCGCGTTTTAACTGGACATAGCTTATGGCATCATCACCGTACGATGGCCTGAAGGATCTATAACAAAAAAATCGATTTGTAAATACAGAGTTACATACTTAATCGTAGGTTACATACACAAAACATATTCTCATAACGAAAACATAACCTCAAATACCAAATATATCAAGTGATTTGTAGCTATACTTAACTTTACATAATTTACAAATTGCGATCTTATTTACACTGTCTCCAAAATCATCCAATGAGTTCCCCCGCTCTGGGCGGAGCGGGAGGGCATGTCAGACTTGTACTGACTAAACCCACCCATGTTTCTTCTTTTGCCCTTTACGTTCCGAGGCCGCGGTATCTCTTTCGAACAACCCGCAACCCCGGCAGGCAGAGGCTCTGGCAAGCCCCTCTGCTTTGCTGACTCTCTTTGAGGCGCGCGTGAAGCACGAACGCGCCGTCGACACGGCCTGTCGTCAATCGACGGACGGACGGTGAACTACCCATTGCTCACCGCCCACAGGCCCGCATCTACGGTGGCCGGAAGTCGTCTCGCGGCGCCCGGCGCCATGGGCGTCTCCCGCGGCGGCTGGGTTGGGCAGATGTTCTCTCCCTCAAACGCCCGGCCACCTCCTTCGCTAGCATTACTGCTTCGCAGAAGGTGGTGACCGCTTCCCATTCCCTCTCGCTCCGGACCATGGCCTGAACCAGGGCCGGACGCGAGAGATCGCCTCTACGAGGGCACGGCGGTGCTCCGCCCAAGCCGGGCAGATCGCCACTGTGTGCTCCACCGTGTCCTCCGGGCAATCGTCACAATGGTGACACCCGGGCGCTTCCTCCCGCCCGATGATGTGCAGGAACCCCCCGAAGCAAATCAAAATCAAATCAAATCAAAATATTTTTATTTCACATAGGCCTACATGGGCACTTATAAAACGTCGAGAAAAGATGCACGGTTCGGGTTGGTCGTTTTCTATGGAGAAGAACCGGCAAGAAAATCCATAGTTACTCTTAAAATCATTTGGTTTTACAATGTTGTTGTTACAGCGTTAGCACTTAAGTATGAGAGGACAGCGTAGGCCCGACAATAAGTCATTGCTTACTTTACAAAAAGTAAAATAAAATAAAATAATACGTTAACATAAGTTAACAAGCGTCCAAGAATCTACAAGACCAACCATGTCCACTCATTCACAACTAATTGGTAGAAAAGAATCTATACAAAAGTAAGAGAAAAAAAAATATGCAAAAACAAAATAATAACTAAGAGACGAGTCGCACAGATGTTGCTATCAGTACTGTAACTATTCAGAACAAGGGTGATATAAATATGTGATTTGACAACTATTGCAAAAAAAAAAAAATGATTAAAGAGGTCACAAAAAAAAACAAGATTGAGAATAGTTAGAGACATCCACAAATTTGTGCTGAATATAGGTACCAGGGAAGCCGCATGCGCAGAAGGAACTATAGCCAAACTTCTTTATCTTCAACGTAGTCCTTGATTTTGTAATATGCGTTTTTAATAAGGACACGTTTTATGTAGTTTTTAAACTTTACATCTGTCAGTTCTATAACTGATTTCGGCAACTTGTTATAAAAGCGTATACTGTTTATTAGAAATGACTTGCTAGTTTTTGTTAGTCTAAATTTAGGAATTACAATTTCGTGTTTACTGCGTGTATTAATATTGTGGTAGTCGCTCCTAATTTTGAAAAGCTCACGATTTTTACGGACATACAATATGCATTCTAAGATATAAAGTGAAGGCAGAGTCAGTATATCGATTTCTTTAAACTTTTGTCTGAGGGACTCGCGAGGTCCCATTTTATAGATCGCACGGACTGCCCTCTTTTGTAATATAAAAACTGAATCGACGTCTGCTGCTGATCCCCACAGGAGCACGCCATAGGACATAATACTGTGAAAGTAAGCATAGTATACTAACCTAGCTGTGTCTACATCAGTTAACTGCCTTATTTTTTCTTACTGCATATGCAGCTGAGCTGAGCCTACCCGAAAGAGTTCTTATGTGCGCGCCCCATTGCAGTTTAGAATCAATAGTCATCCCCAAGAATACAGTTTCCGCTATAACATCAAGATTTTTGCCGTCCAGATTTATATTTAGATCACGTTGTGG
Source organism: Ochropleura leucogaster (assembly GCA_958449745.1). Taxonomy (NCBI): domain Eukaryota; kingdom Metazoa; phylum Arthropoda; class Insecta; order Lepidoptera; family Noctuidae; genus Ochropleura; species Ochropleura leucogaster. The sequence continues at coordinate 11,776,203 of OY288221.1, read as the reverse complement.
TACATTTGGTAAGGCAAACTTTAGACATTTGGTTTTGTTCGCATTCAGTAAGAGATTGTTAGATGCTGCGAACCATTTCGATAAAACGGTTAGACTTTTATTAACATGAACAACTTCCGGATTTTTTCTATTTATTTTAAAAATTAGCGAAGTGTCGTCAGCAAATAAAATGATATCCGATAGTTTGGCCATCATATAGGGAAGCTTCCGTGTCCGGTGAGGACCTGCGTCAGGCGGTAGGTGAGGACGCCATGACGCCTCTCCAGCCACTCCTCAAAGAGGGGACTTACCGCCACTATTGTAGCGTGCCCTGCACGGGGTTGCGACAGTCGCTCTCTCCATGCCACCATGAGATCGCACCGGAGGTCTGCCCGCCGAGCGGCAACTTGCCGCGGCAGTGGGTTTTCCCCCCGGTGTAGTGCCTCCGCGCGCCACTCAAACAGGCGCGCGAGGACTATCGCCTCCAGATCCCACGGTGATCGATGGGGCTAACTGCTTAAATGTTTCTATGCTACTGTTCATAACGTAATCCGTTTGGCGTTTTACATCAAACAGCTGATAATTCGAGGTATCATTTCCCAAATGTTTCGGTATATATTCATTAAAGTTTGCATATCTTTTAATATTAAATTCTAATCATCCTCATGAATCAAACTTAAATCTAAAACCTTAATAATAGTCCACTTATTGTAACTTACGCTAGCTTGACCTTGTTTCAGAATCAATACGCCAGGGTTCTTATCTATCCTTTGAAGTTGAAGGGTGTGTATCCTGGAGGTCAGGGCCAGGAGCACGAGGAGGAATCTATTATTTCCGTGCTATATTTTTCAGATCTGTGGAAGCGTCGCCACCTCTTCCACTGGTTGAAGGCGCCGCTACCGGTGCCTTGGGGTACTGGATTAACAAGGGCTGCAGCTCATCAATGGAAGTTATCTTGTGCCGGCTTCCGTCAGGGGTCTTTATGAATATAATCCCATCTTGGGTCCAACATGACCATGACCGCATGCTGAAGTGCTCCCGTGCTTTGCCGAAGACAGATTGCCTGGTCCTAGTCAAGAACTCTTTAACAGATACTTTAGAGCCTCTTAAGCCTGATTTTGCCTTCCACACTGACGACTTCAAGTCTACACTGGCAAACCTAACAAGAATAGGTCTACCATGATCCTTGCTGAGGACCACTTGTGTGGTTGTGTGTGGTGTTTTTGTAAATGCAAATAAAACTGTTATTACGTTTCAGGTTGAGTATTATCTCAAATGGAAGGGCTACAGTGATGAGGACAATACTTGGGAGCCAGAAGAAAATCTCGACTGTCCAGATCTCATATCAGCCTTTGAAGAGGCTAGAAAAAGAAGGAAGCGTGTGGGTCCAAAAATAGTGCCTTAAATTAATTATTTTATTCTCTTTAAAACACCTGTGGCGGATTGTGTCACAACCCTAGTTTTATATTGTGGCGGATTGTGTCACAACACTAATTTTATATTAGATTATCTGTGCAGCGGATTAGCGCCAACACACTCGCTCAAGGCACACGTTCCGACCTAACGTGATCTGATCTATGCTAAAGGCTATTGTAAACTTATAATTATGAATATACATTTGGTCCTGTGGTGTCTTTGACTTTCAATCAAGATAGTGGGTCTCAAGATACGACCCATACCCCAAACACCTAACCAGCATATAAATTTTGTGTTCGCCTTTTTCTTCCTTTATGATTTAGGTAGTGCCGATTAGCTTTTTTCTTTCATTGGATCGTTAAAATCCCAAAAGGTTATTTTGCCAGTGAGAACATTATTTACAATGTTTGCAACCAGTTATTAATAAAAAACATTGTGCTTTTATTTACTAAATATTTTCGCAAATTCTCTGCGTGATCTGCACAGCTTATAAATGTCATATTTATATTTATGATTAACTTAATATATTCTGAAATATTTTGTTTAGTGCAGTGCTCTTTTAGAATTTCTATGCATATATTTTCGACTTGGGCAAAGAAATCAAATAAAGCTCTTGTAGGATAGCATAACCACTTCTTGTTGCCAAATTCTTTCTTTGTTATATAATTATGGAAACTTTGTGATTCTTCTGCTTCCATTGAGTTTCTGCAGGTCACACAATTTTTATAGACATTCTTTTTGGCAAGTTGTGCTATCCAGCCACTGCAATACCCTATTGCTGCGCTTCTTTCAATAAACATTGGAGTTTGGCTCTGTATTAGGTCGTCTGTATTTATCATAGTTATATTCAAGTGATCACTGTCAATTTCATTTTCACATTCAGTTGGGTTTGTGTTTACTGGATTTATTAAAAAAAACATTTAAGGGATTGGAGACAAACCCCATCATCTTTCTCACAATTTGACCCAACTGAATGTGAAGACGAAATATTATTAATTAATAACGTTTTGAAGGCGCCTTCAAATGCATACGACGTAGGCATGATATTGCTACAACCATGAGCTCTTATTGCCCCAAAAAGTTTTCTAATGCGTCTTGATTGAAATTGCGCAGCAATAAAGAGTTAACTCCTTTGGAATTTAAATATGATACAATTAATTTAAAACCTTGTATGGTTTTGATCCAACTAGACAATGAAGGCACTACTCCTTGGTTATTGGCATTACAAAATTTCATTGATTTTAGAATGGGTAGGCTATGATTCCACAATTTGTGATGGGGTGAGCTAGGGGTCACTGCAGTCCTATAAATTTTTTCTCCTCTTATCTCGCTGAAACTTCCATTGACGCTGTCGAATAAGTCGTCAAAAAACATAAACAGATCAGCTGTGTCCGTACTATCCTTGAGATAATAATAGATAATGAGAAAAAATATATTAACTATTGTTATGCAGTCATTTTTCGTCTAATTTCTTACATGTCTTCTGTACTATTTCTTGTAATGAAAAAAATACTTCTGAGATTCTTTAAATGAGCCTTTGATTTGATTGTTCTTATGATACAGTTGAAAAACTTTTTTATGATCTCTTCATTATGATTTATTTATTTTTGTGATCCATTCATTTTTGGGTCAATGAAGTACATAATGTGTATTAAATATTAATTGGTAAAAATTAGGAGAAAATTGCCTATGACAGACAGACAACTCAGTGATCCTATTAGGGATCTTTTCATACAGAGGTTCAGAACCTTAAATTAACAATAGGGAATAAGCATGCATTTTTTTTATTTGCAAAATGAGATATTTATAAGCTCTAGTATACAATCATGTCAATTTTTAAAATACATTCATCAGCGACGAAGTTATAAAGCTTCAAAGTTCACAATTAGAAAGAGAAGATAATGATATTATGTGATGTCAAATGCTATGCCGCCCATATAACTGCCATAGAAAAAAGCGGTTTCGCGAGAGGGACACATATATTTGTTTAAAATAGTTATATCTGGCTTGTTTTACGATTAATTTTGATTCTACTTTCACTGTTAGTGTTGTATTATTGTGTATTTACGGATAAACTCTAGAAACAAAAACAAAAATTCATGCACATTCCCTATTAATTATTTCTGAATAAATAATAAACTGCTTACCTGCCATAAATCCAAGAGCTACTCCAACTGATTGACTGAACACCTGGGTGCAGTGTTTAACCCTCATTTTTGGGATATGTTCAGGCAACATTATGATGTGCTGTAAGTTTAGGCACTAGCTTTACGCCTTTATAACCAGGGCACCTGTTATATTGTTTTAAAATGTGGTCCCATTTCGCAATGCATTGTTTGCCTTTCATGGTAAATTTAAGGTTTTTACTTATCAAATTATTTCTAATCCCCTTTATTAAGTGAGGGGGATCGTATATAGGGAAAATCTGCTCCTTGTTTATGATGAAAAAACCATCTTTAATTTCCTTTCCATTGCGTAGAAAATTTTCTCTCGTTTCTTTTAACAATGCATTTATAGCTGCCACATTGGAGGTGCCTTGGTCGCATACTGTAGCCACAACTTTCAGTCCCGTTTCTTGCACTTTTTTTATTACTGTCTTTAACTGTTTTTTTTTTCAAATCAAATGTTTTGGTGCTTCCAGTACAATAGTAAAAAGCCAAAGGCTGCTTGTATTTTTTTACAATACCTCTTATCATGAAAACTTTAACGTGATCACAGAATTCTTTTTCTCTTGTATCACCATTGTCTACAAATCCTGATATTTTGTCATTTTTTCTATCATATGAAATGCCTGCTCCAATGGCCATCTCATCGAATGCTAAACAGCAGTATTTATAATTATCTGGCATTTTGCTCACTCGAGTTTTTAAATTCTCAAATATCAATTCATTGATTCCAGCTTTAACATTAACTTTGTGCAGTAAATCTTGCTGAGTTCTTCTGCTTGGCAAAACGCATATTTTGCTAAGCAAGCGATATGCCTTAGGAGATGGCTTGTATAAGGACAATGCCAAAAATTTTTATCAATTGTGAATCTCCTTCCTTTTCTTTTCTTGCCACTTTGAGAGGCTTGCATTTGTCAAAATAACTTTGTAGAATGTGGCATATTCTTACAGAAAATATTGAATGCAGTTGTTTTTTTAAATTTTTTTTGGCCTACATGTATTTTCAAATAAGATAAGAAGATATTTACGTACCTTTCCATGAACTCTAACAAAGCTGCGAACTGTCCGGGGCTATAATAACAACAATATTTTTTAATATAATAACAATATTTTTTAATTAAACAACACAATAACACACCTCTTAACTATACACAATATGACAAAACTTAATAACTACTTAATACATGTAATAAATCAAGACTAACTTATAAATATACTGACACAATATTTTTAAATAAACAACACATTACACAATAACACACCCCTTAACTATACACAATATGACCAAAACTTAATAACTAATCAAAACATGTAAAGATTAACTTATAAATTTTAATTATAAATATTGGAAACTTAAACTATTCCTTACAGTTCTGTTTCATTAATTTTATTTCTAATTCTAATTTTATATTTTCTAATTCTATCTTTTTATTTTCTAATTTCACTTTTTGTGCCTTAGCTTGAAAATAACTGCCAACCCCAAATCTTTGTCTCTTTGAGCTCTCTGTACTTCTTCAGAGAGCTTTCTCCGTTTTTTCACTGTAAAAAAAGAGTTTTATTTAATTTATATATCTTGGGACAACTCACACACGGCTATCTGATCCCAAGCTAAGCAGAGCTTGTGTTATGGTAACCAGACAACTGATATACATACTTATATAATTTATAAATACAGACATATTATAGATAAATCACACCCAGACACAGAACAAACAATCATGTTCATCACACAAAGTTTGTCCTGGGTGGGAATCGAACCCACGACCTCCGGCTCAGCAGTCAGGGCCAATAACCACTAGACCAAAAGGCCCGTCAAATAATAAAAATTTAAACAGTATTTGCACAAAATTCCTTCACCCACTGCTTATACTAATAAATCCTTAATTAATAATATTTTCTACACCTTGCAACCTTAAACTAGCACTGTAAATAATATTTGTCTCAAAACGGTAACCCATCACTGAACTATGTAAATTAATTTTAGCGACAAGTTAAAAATATATGTAACTTACTGGCACTTTTTGGAGTGTTAAAAATATAGTTCTTTGGTGTGTAACTAACACCACTACCACCACCATTATCACCACAATCACCACCACCATTACCACCACAATCACCACCCAATACTAAAACGGTACTGCCCTGAGCTACTTCTGGCAATGGTTAGAAGTCAAAAACTTCTACAATTGCTTCAGAGGCTTTGCTAGCAATAGCTTCATTCGCATCACCACCAAACTCTGCAGGTAAACCATTGCATGTTGCACCTAAAATTGATGCTACTTGGTCCAAAACTTCATCAGGAGGTATATAAGACTTCCCTCCTCCAGTCTGTAAATTAAAAACAAAGTTTAGAGCAACTACAATAAAATGTATGACTATATTAATCCTTACCAATATAATATTATAAAAGCAAAAGTGAGTTTGTTTGCTATGACTTCAAGCCTAAATGGAAAAACAATTTTCATGAATTTTGGTATAGAGATAGTCGGGACCCTGGAGATGGACGTAGCATAGTTTTTATCTTAAAAATCCCACGGGAACGGGAACCACGCGGGTGAAACCGCGAGCGAAAACTAGTAATATTATAAACTTCTTAAATACTGACCTTAAGGTTATTTTGTCTTATGAAAGCACTACGCTTCCTTGCAGACTTCTTTAAATTCTCCCACTTAAGTCGGATTTGCTCAGGACGCCGCATATCTCCCGTAACAGCACTGAACTCCTGTGCAATGGACTTCCATGCTTCTTCTTTCAGTTTATTATTTGTTGCGTTCGTCGCTTTGGTGGTTATCACTGGATGTTTATTAATCATGCCGAGAAGAAGAATTATGCTGTCCTTTACAAGCGGCTTAGCCTTAATCTGAAAGTAAATTATAATTTAGGCGCGAATTGGTGGCACGCGAACCTTTTTGTTTATCTGGTTCAAAATAAAGAAAGTTCAACAAAATATAATCAATGGGTACGCAGGCAATACTTACATTTTGTTGTTCAGCCATTTTATAAAATTGTTGCACACTAGGTAAGTACTTTATAAAAATGAGTAAGATTTTAACAGTTGCGAGCGAGCGCGGGGAGCACAGAGCGCGGGAGTTTGACAGCGCGATATCGATGGCGTCGCGTCATTTGCTGGCAAATGTTAAAAATGCGTTTTATTGCATCATGTTAGAAAGCATTTCATTATTATTTCATTATAAAAGAAACACCGTTTTCGTATAAATTATAAAAGCAGGTTTTTTTAAAGTACATTTTTACTGAAGCTAAAATCGTATAAGCAAAAAGAATACTTTTCACGAGAAACAAAAGCGTTAGCGTTTTCTAAGATCGCTAACGCCGAGGCGTTGACAATTTTAGAAAGAGATTCGACACGAAGCGTTTGTAATTCGGTTAGGCCTACTGTTATCTTTATGATACCAGGAATTTATACGTGCTATCATATTTATTACCTAATTAACAAAGGAGATTATTGTCGAATAGCCTTGATAAGTGTATATAGCTAAGGTTACGCTTATATAACTATTGACATATTTTTGTTTTTAATGAAATTTGTGAAAATTGTAGTCATCAAGACTATTAGAAGGGTACGCGGTTCAGCCGCATGTGGGACACTTAGACAACACAGTCTTGCTCCTGCTGCGTGTAGATTTTCGTATTAAACAGCGCCAGTGCAACTCTTTAGAATGCATGTCTGTCATAGTTTAGGGGTAGGTTTCCAACTCCTCTCATCTCACTCTCCGTTCGAAGAACGGAATCTCTGACCATAAGGCCAAGACCAATACTGGAGACGGGGATTTCTGGTGCCGTGTCGCTTGAGATTGATAAATCTCTAACTGCGTTGGCTACGGACGCGAATCCTGTAGTGTTTTAGATAGTTCGGCTTGTCTCGCATCCATCCCTTCTGTATCTCTTTTTCGAGCTCAATAGACATCAGCCCTTCGCTTATCGCGATTTGTTGGCTTCTGCTTCTTTTTGCTAACTGACTGCTCCTCCCGCCGATCATTTTGATCGGACTGATCATGTTGATCAGTGGTAAAGTTCCTGTTCGTAGAGAAGGCTCTGTTGCCTTTAAATTTTGTAAAGTTTCTACTCATTTCGCAGAGTAACCTTTTACAGGAATATTATCAGACTGAAAATCTGTAGTACACTCCACATCATGTTTCAGCAATAAATTGCGTGTGCATAACAGCAGGTGAGGTGGATCCAGAATTGCGTCATATTCTTTACCCATATAATTAAAATAAGGTTTTTTTTGTATTTGCGCCCAGGTTTTTAATGTTTTGATGTTAACAGTTGATAGGTCACATATTATAGTACATACAACATCAACTTTTGCATTGATGCACTCAGTTAGTATCTGAAATTATAAATAAATTGGTTAAGTACATGTCGGGCCGCGCACAATGTAGGGTTCCGAACCCTAAATTAGTTTGCGTGATAAAATACGATTGACGGTTTGATATTCTTTGGTTTTTATAAAACTATTATTAATATTGCTACATGTGTTGTCAAGTAAATTTAATTTACAATGTTGACATCCTTTTACAATGCTTGTAAGACATTTTTTTATTACCCAACCACAAACATAATGCTTGATCGCATCCTCTTCACATGATTGACTTAAACATATTTCATCATCAAAATGAATTCTTTCATTTTCTTCAGGAGAATCAGTACTTATTTTTTCTTTAAAAAAAAGTCTACATTTTGGAGGCACTCATTGGAGTCCTCTTTACAATTTGCCCTTCTTGAATGTGGGGAATTCAAATTATTTAACATTAGGGCTTTAAATGCCCCTTCACAGGCTAATGTATTTGGTGCAATATTTCTTGCCCCATAACTCCTGATGCTCCCAAATAAATTTTCAACTGGGTCTTGGTTGAAATTTCTAGTCAACATTGCATCTAAACCATATTTATTAGACAATACTTTCCATAGAAATTCCATTCCCTCTAGTCTTAATTAAATTTGTAATTGATGGCACTGTCTCCGTCAATTGAACTTTATCACCAACTTTTCTTTTTTTCAAATAAATATTATATATTATAGTTAATAAAAGGTCAGGTCTCCTACATACAAATTTAGTACCTAATGTGCATACATGGCTCCATGTGGCATTTTTGAATACGTATTGGCCTAAAAGTAGTTAAAATATAACGTTTAGTGTGAAATATCAGCAATGTGCTACTAATAAGTAGTAGTTAAGTACATAAATATAGTTTACATATCGTAACTTACTCAAGTCTTATTTGGGCTCGTTGTTGTGGCGTCCTCGGAAACACAATCCATTTATTTACAATGGCTGGGTGGCTCAAAGCATCAACAACTTGACGTATGCACCTACTAGTTGTTCTTTACACCATATGCTGCGATAGTCCAATGATGCGTTGATATGAGCCCGTAGCTAAGAGTACACAAAACCTGAAACATGGTTTCATTGAGATATGACAAGGCACTTAATGTTATGTAGGTAAGGTTAGAAGTACTAAACGTACCTTGAGTTGTAAACTAATTTCCCGAGTGCTTTTTAATGAGGTTAAACGCCGAAGATCATCACAAAGACTCCAAAAACTTTGTTTATCTAATCTAAAGCGATGAACTAATTCCAAATCCGGTATGTCCACAAATTGCTCCAGTTTACGACGATTTATTCTTGTTTGACGTTTTTGCAATGGTGCTTCATTATTTGCTTCGCAAAATAATCTCAAAGAATGCATTTTCACTAAAGAATTTAACTAAAACGCACTCATAAAGTTCACTATTTACTCCTTCTTACGGTTAGAGTCAGGGTCCGATCTCCCGCTAATAAAGCGTGTGGCGGAAACGTCAAAATATCACCAGCTTCTGCCAAAAGTGCCACTTGTCTACCATTTAGATGAACATTTTTAGCGTTTACGTATCACGCTCACTTCAACTTTCCTTTCCGCATAAGCAATAATGACTTTGTCTACCAATTTAGCGGCAGTCACGTGACATCTGGTTAGCAAATGTCGACTCCATACAATTTATTTTTCTGTTGGCGTTAACGCTTACAGAAAAGGGATTTTGTCTAGGCCCCAGAAGCTCTTTGACTTTTGGATAGAGAACCATTAGATTGTGTAAAATGTCTTCGTTTGTCGCCGTTCTACTTACTTTTCTAGAATGGCTCTCTCCGTAATTCCGAAAATCTTTATTGCGAGCCTCTGCTGCTTCTTCCGACAGTTTACCGACTGGTATAATATGGCACAAAAATGCTTAATGTCAGCCCCATGTACCAACAATTTGTGAACACTGGATGGCATATAATACCATGGATAAAAATTACTAAATAATTTAGCAGTATCATTACAATATTCGGAAAATTTTGTAAGGTCCACGCGCTCTCCAGATGCCACAGTCTGAAGAATCACGTGAAACCTTTCAATTAACTCTAAACTAATTCCTGTTATGCGGGCTGTTGTTGGTGGATCTCTAAAAAATCTTCTAGCAGTATTGCCATCATTTGTTGTGCCTACCTTGTGTTGGACTCGTACAGTAAAACTCGCTTTTAAATTCAACTAAATACTTAATTCCACTGACTTTCTAGTGCACGGTTCGGGTTGGTTGTTTCCATGGAGAAGAACCGGCAAGAAACTCCATGGTTACTCTTTTAAATCATTTGGTTTTACAATGTTGTTGTTACAGCGTTAATACTTAAGTATAACAGGCTAGCGCAGGCCCGACAATATGTCCTTGCTTACTTATCGATCACTTTGGTTGGTACAACCGGGTAATATGAATATAAGACAAACAATTATAGATTAAGTTTTACGTATTCGATTTATCGTAATATAATATTTCAGGAATTAATTAAACATTATAATGAATATAAATTCTATTTTAAAATGAATTGATAAAATGGAAACATATCAAACAAAAGAAGCGCCATCTAGTGGTCAATGGTTTATGATGACAGTCGTACTACTTATACTATTGACCACAAATTACTAACAAAATACAAAAGTAATATTAACTTATTTTCTACATTATTCTAACACTTGCAACCAGTAAACCGGTTTTACTCTTAAATGCTTGCTGTGTAGTGCTCTTTTTGAGCGTCATTTTTTCTTTATTATCGCCCCTGCTACTCATTTTTTTAAACTCCAAACGATAAGCTGCAAATAAAGAGGAATGGCACTTTAGAAAAGGAAATTATAAATGAAGCAGAAAAAGGATGTAGTAAAAATATAATATACATATATTAACCGATGTGAAGTAAGCACTCCATGCTTCTTATCCAGGCATGTAAAGATGACATACATATCTTCGTTTTTTACTCTTTGAGCAATTGATGGCAAATTGTGCATCTCGGACGGTTTTGCTTTGCAAATATCACAGACAGACGATGTATCTGCCAAATATGAAGTAAATTTGCCGTCTATCATCGACATGAACAATTTATGCGTTACATCAACTTGACTGAATGGTGATGATGAATGATGGCTGAAGTTTATCTATTTCTTTTTCTATGCTATTTTTGTACTTACCACTGTTGACTGCGTTTCTTTGGTTGGCAGTAGAATGTTGATGAGGGTCGGTCGCTTTCCCAAACAATTGTGCCATCAGATTGTTCAAGCCTTACAGGAACTAGACTGGTCAGTTGAATCATCAAAGTCTGTTTCCGTCCTTTGTAATTACTTTAACCTGAGGCTCCATCAAAACCCCATTTACTTATAAGCACTAAATCTTTTGCCGAGCTCAAATCCAAAGCAATCACATCTAATAGCCTCAAGACCGTCATGTTGAGTAAAGCTTGCAGTTTAATAGCAGCTCCATCTTCTGTTATAGTTACGTTTTCTTTTCCTGGGTAACATTGTGACTTTGCTTGCTTAATTTTATAATAAGAAGGGTATAAGCCCGACCCATTTTTACTTGCTGCTTCTCTTATATACTGCCATCTACTTCGGTTTCGTTTTAAAGAATATATAAGTTTTGTCAGTATTAAACTACTCAAAACTAAATAGGGCCTTTTTTTTGCCTTAACTTAAAATTGAACGTAATTGTTTAGTTTTTATGAATGTACAAGTGTCAAGTGGGCATTCAGGAATAGTGTAAAAATAAACAATGGAATCATTTGTTTATTTCAAAAACACAAATAACAGTTTTTAGGGGTTAGTCCCGCTATGGTATGGTCCCGGTATGGCACCCTCTTAAAATACCTATCAAAAAGTCCCGCTATGGTACCCATCTTTTAGATCTACGTTAGACAATAGAAGGTACAACTGAAAAGAAAAGTGTATCTATAAATAATTTTTTCTTTTAGGAGTGTATCAATAAAACGTCTGTTTGCGATATTAAATCAGTCTTTTATTAATTCAAAATATTTATAAAAAAATATCAAACAGTAAAACGAAATATTAATTGCAATGTAATTTTTAAAATAATCAACAATATTAATTACCAATAATCAACAATAAAAAAAATATAAAAAATCCACATCTCAGAAAAGTATTACTGTAAATATTATAAACTACAAATAAAAACAACATCCAGACATAAATATTAGTTACAAATAATCAACATTGAGAAAAGGCAGTAATTGTAAATTTATATAAACTACAAAAATAATCAACAACCAACTAGACAAATATATTAATTACAAATAATCAACATGGAGAAAAAGGCGCAAATTGTAAACATAAACTACAAAAAATAATCAACATCGAGAAAAAGTATTAAACATTTTAATAGGCTAAAAACAAAATTAAAATAAACTATTTTTTTAAATGTTCTGATCGAAATGTTGACTTTGATATGTTAATCAGAAAATCACCAATGGAGATAGCTTTATTTTCGTAACTTTTTGTTAGCTTTTGAATCTGGCGGTCGATTTCTATACTTGTTCTTTTTCTTGAATTTATAGGTGATCTTTTTAGTCGAAAGCTATAACAAAAATCATCAGTTATTTAAGTTAAGCTATATTTTTTTCAGTAACCGTCTGTAATAGAAGGCGACAACCAATAATATCTACCAAAATAAATAAAATCAAATCCATTTTCAAATTCTTCTATGTACTCGTATTATGTAAAAAAATATATATCTGCTTTTAAAAATATTATATCTGCTTAAAAATATTGTCTAAAAAATACAACTTACTTGGCTTGTTTTATATCAAAGTGACATGTGTCGTTGCCAATTGTTTGCAGAAACAATAATAAACTGGGATTTTTTCCAATAATTTTGTTGAATCTGCCATTCCATGATTCCGCCAAGTTAGTTGTTCTATGGCGTTCATTATGGCAACACCAAATGAGGTCTGGATATTCAAGCCACTGAGTGACAAAATAGTCATTGAATTTGGTCATAGCTTCATCGTCGAAACTGAAAAAAATACTTATTAAACGTTCGTACTTGTAAAGCAATGAAATTAACAGGTCCTTACTGATATTGTTGTTCTTTACTTTTTTGCCATATAATTAGAGTTAAGTACTCAAACATCATTTTGGAAAGTAACCAAGATATTATACCTATTTTCCATTATATGCAGCCAGCCGTCTTCAATATCTTGTTTTGGCAAAAACGCCAAGCCTATGCATTGCTTAACATGGTTCGAGGACTCTTCGTGTTCCATGAGATTTAAAGATTTCGCTTTTTTGATAACGTTCTTTTAAAAATGTACGTTACATCCATTTATTTTGATATCAGGAAAAATCTTTGCTGCTGCATTTATTACTCCTATTTCATAATCGAAGGTAAATTTCAATGGACGCCATTCAGGCAAAGTTTGTTTAATCAATTCGAAAACTTTTTCATAAGTTTTCCCTTCTTTGTTTTTTAACAGAATATAAAATAATGGTGCTACATTCGTGGATAACTCAGTGCTTCCCATGTCTCCATGAATGACATAAACTTGTTCGAATGGGTTTGGGCAGCCGTCGAAAGTGCCATCACCAAAGTAATGCGTTACACATTTTATATATTCCTTTACTTCTGTCGAGGAAAATATAATTATTCGATTACAGTCTTCATTACAATAATCAGCCAATACATACTTATTAAATTCTTCTGGTATTATAATATCTTCCACATTCTTAAATTGTGTTTTTGGTACGTTCAACGACTTATTTCGGTGTCTGTATAATACTGTTTTTAATTTTTTATAGTCAGGAACATTTCCTGTAAGGTGTAACCCTTTGTCTTTTAAGTTACCCATGTGTTTTTCGAAAATTTTCTGTACTGATCCGTAATTTGAATTTACTTCTTTTTTGCACTCACTTATAGCCATTTGAACTTCATTGTCTTCAAAATTTGGCACGCACTGATCACTGTGTTTATAATCTTTAATTATTGTATTATTGGTATTCTCAATAGTTATATATCCACTACATTTAATACTATTTCTCCTATTTACACAATGCCAAGTACTTGAATTTTTATTTTCTCTGCGTTTAATATATTTATGTCCGGCACGTAATAAAGTTTTTCCACCGCGTCGACTGTCAATAATTATTAAATTTACACCACGTGAACTACTTGACCCAGACATTGCAATAGATAAACTAACAAGCTATCCTAATTACTCATATCGCAAAAGTACAGCTGCAAATAGCAAACTAAACCCGGAATAATACTGTCTCTCTCTATTTTCATAAAAACAAAAGGGAAGAGCTAGATACGAATTCGAGGAAGGGCTCGTCTCTATTGTTTTACGAAAAAACCGGTTGGTCAGGTAACTACCTGAAGTGAAACGACAATTACCGAGCGTGATTTGTTTAAAAAATAGTATTAATAAATATTATCTTGCTTAACTATAATAGTTAAGGTGATTGCTCCAACTAGCCCGGGAAATTCATTTTTTTTTTATGTTTTTTGCAATTTGCAGGCCAACGATAAGTTGAATGTTGATTAAAATATGATTCGCGATTGTAAGACGTACGTAGTTACAGAACTATAATCATCAAAATCACCAATACAACCCTCAAAATTAATATAACAGCATTAATGATTTTTTCTGTTATTTTTCTGTTCGCGCTGTTCTATTAATTTTGAGGGTTGTATTGGTGATTTTGATGATTATAGTTCTGTAACTACGTACGTCTTACAACCGCGAATCATATTTTAATCAATATACAACCTAGCACTGGCCTGCAAATTGCAAAAAACACGAAAAAAATTTGAATTTCGCGCGCTAGTTGGAGCTTCCCCCTTAAGAAAAGATATTTTTTATTAATACTATTTTTTTCTTAACGCATTGTATAACTTTTCTTTACAACAGTACCAAAAACTGAAGGGTACCATAGCGGGACTTTTTGATAGGTATTTTAAGAGGGTGCCATACCGGGACCATACCATAGCGGGACTAACCCGTTTTTAGGAAGTGGGTCCTCCTCTGCTCCGTATGCACTCTCTGAGCCCATCTGGTACACTTTCAATCAAGTGAGTCACGTCTGTATGCGGTATTTGTTCCCAACAGACTTTCAGGTTAATGAGCTCCTGCTGGCTGTTAACATCGCTGTAGTTTTCTTTCAGGCTTCTTTTGAGTTGATCCCATAAATGTTCTATTGGGTTGGTCGGGACTCATGGCTGGCCATGGCAAAACGGTGATATTGGCTTCAGAAAGGGCTCTTTGTGTGGTGCGGGCTGTGTGCGCGCCAGCGTTGTCATGCATAAAGACAAAATTATTGCCAACTCTTTGTGAAAACGGGATGACATGTGGCCGGATTACTCGCTCGATGTAACTGGCCGCAGTTACGGTACCTTCATTGAGAATTACCAGCTCTGTTTTGCCGTGTAAGCTAATTCCACCCCATACCATAACACTGGGACCCCCCCCCATCGGTCTGTTCCATGGACGCATGGTTCAGAAAAACGTTTCCCTTCTCTTCTCCACACGCGTATCCGTCTGTCATCACTGTAAAACTTTACTTTAGACTCGTCCGTAAAAAGCACATTCCTCCAGTTATCCATGGTCCATTCCAAATGTTCCCGGGCGTACCTTAATCGTGCTGCACTATGAGCCCTCGTTAGTTTCAGTCGAATAGCGCGTACTCTAGAGCGTTGTCCATCTTCGTGAAGCCGATTCCGAATGGTTTGGTCGCTGACTCTCGTCTCTGTGGATTGCCGTAGTCGAGTTTGTAAGGTCCGAGCGGTAACAGTACGCTCCCGTCGTGCGGTTAACCTTAGATATCGGTCTTCCTGGGTAGGCGTAGCCCTAACTCTTCCTGTGCCAGGTCTCCTAGCTAAACTTCCGGTTTCCTGATACCGTTCCCAAACATTTCGGATTGCTCGTCGCGAAACACCGAAGTGGATAGCCACAGACCTTTTTCACCAATGCTTCCACATGATTTGGAAAGTACCAAGTTTAAAATATGAGCATTACACCAAACGTAAATAGCATATGGACAAACGTCCTTGATTTTCTGCTGAACTCCATTTCTAATGCCTGACATTACGCTTGCACCGTCGCCGTCGTAACTTTGTGCTACTCATTTTCTGATGCATTCGTATTCATTAAGAAACTTAAAATAATTTTAGATAGAGTTTCGGAGGTTCGTCTTTCAGATGCATCAACGTATCGCATAAAACGGAAAAAAACATGAATGTTGTTGCCATACTGATACCTTAGAATTATGCACAGCTGCTCTCTATTGCTTATATCTGGAGTTTCATCTACGATGATAGAAACAAATTCTGTCGTTTTAATCTCGAGTTTAATGCGAGATTTAATAACTTATGGATACGGAATGAATAATATCATTTTGAATTTTACTTGATAAGTAACTGGACCCAGATTTTTTACCTTCTTGTTGCTGTGTGTTTTTCTAAGACAAGGTCGTAATTAGAAATCAGAGAAACAGTCTCTAAGCAATTGCCTGTATTTAATGAGGTTTTAGACTCATCTTGACCCCGAGCAAGGAAGCTTCTGTTGTGCCAAAATACAAACAATATCAACCAACCTTCGAAAAACGGCACGATTATGATCGACACTCGAATTGTGTTTATATTTCGTCTCCTAACTGACGGGATAAAGATGTTTCTATTCGTGCTTTACCAAAACTACAGAATGAAATAACAGCATTCATGTGCTTTTGAGATGCCTGATGTTTTTTCATGGCATCAGAGAAGTTATTTAAATTATTGTAACCTGATACATTCCAATCATTATTATATTTAGAGAAAAATAAACAAAACCAACAGAAAAAATTGATTAAATGAGAGCAGCCGACCACCCATTAAATATTGTACACTGATCGATTAAACTGACTATTATGGGATTTTCTGAGAATCCAAGTCAGGGGTTTTGGCGGGATTTTGGTGAAGTAAAGAGATTATATTTTTCTGTAAAACTCAAACTAAATACCTTCCTTAATAACGATTTCACACACTTTAAAGCTTCACAAAGAACAATTGCATGCGTTTTCGAATTCATTTTTATTTTTATGAAACTGTAATCACTTTAAAACCAAAGTTAGTTGCATTAAAAAAAAATCAGTAAACATTAAAATTACTAGAAATTGTGAAAATAATATCACAAAAAAAGAAATGCACCGGTAACCGCTCAAAACAAATATGAACTAATATGAAATTTCTAAACTTTTTATCAGAATTCGTGCATCGCAACGCTTTGAGCGCATGCTTGGTGCGAACACTCATTCTCCTTCGAACTTACGCTGATTTACACGCACACAGTCTTAAAAATCCCGGCATTTAACTCATCATATACTTGAACTCTTTTTTTGTATAGTGTTAGAGCGAGGTCGAGTATCAAATTGCGCAGAAAATTTGGCAACGTCGCGCTTCGTGATGTATGCGCCCTGGCGACTTGAAACTTTACTCAAAATAACGTAACACGTAGTTCCAGGTACCGATAATTTGTACCGTTCCACCAGGATCGTAACAAAATTAATACCTTGGCTTTCATGAAATCATGACATTTGAGGATTATTCTAATTTAAGGAGTTGTATTGCTGATTCTAATGATTATAATTCTGTAAAATCATTTGTTACGGTCGCGAATCAACCTGACACTGACCTGCAAATTACAAAAAACGTAAGGCCACCATTACTAAAATTTGCTTCATTTATGTGCATTTTCAAAGTGGAATATTATATCTTCCTCTTAATAGTCTGAGCGTTTATTTATATGCTTATGTTTTAGTGCATCAATATATTTCAAAATATTGATGTAAGCGTTAGATCTCATACATGGAGGGAAAAATTGTAATTCTCCGATAAGTAAATTACCAAAATAATAATTACGTTTATCTAATTCTTTATCAAAAGTGCAATGAATACATTGAACTTCAGAGTTGTCTTCAGAGTTATTTTCTAATGTTATCTCGTTGGCGCTGTGTTTTTCGTTCACTTTCTCAAATAAATCTTGTGTATTCTGTTCGCATTTGTCTGGTATTTTTTCTTTATTACCGTCACAATTATCCATTTTGTCCTACTCTTGTACATCCTGGTCATCGTTTTCTTGTAAACGTCTTCGTTTAGTTAAAGAAGTAGTTGGCAGCAATAAAGATTGTGACATGTCATATATTTCATCAGAAGAATGTTTTGTGCCTGAAAGAAATACAACCTATAATATTTTCTAAACTGCAGGCTATAAACAAATAAGTAATATACCTATGTGTGATTCCGTAACATCAGGCGATGTGTACTAGCAATATATCACTTGATTGATTGATATCACAAAAGTACTAGTGGTTCTTTAAATAAATTGAAATAGTTACCATTACTATTGTCGATATCATTCTGAACCTCCGTAAAAAGTGGCTGACTATTCTCTTGGAATATACAATCATCGTCACTGTCACCTGTAAATAATGAATAATTATGAATCCAACTAAACACCCGTAAGTAACGAGTACTTCGACAGTCAAATCGAGTTATTCGGCCGATAACGAGTACTAATAAAATGGCCGAATATTGCCGAGTACTTAGTAATAAATGAGTACTTGGCGCATCTCTAAAGCGCACGTCGCTTCGTGAGATATAAAACTGTACTTATGTATTATTAAACGTTATATCTATTATCTATAGACCGCAGGATCAATGAGACAGCATTAACAATTGCATTCATTATTAAATAGCGAAAATGATAGATACTCACCCATTATAATAGTAATAGAACACACCGATGAGACTTATACAGAAAAAAAGTTAAAGCTGACACAATCACATAAATATATAGAAGTAGGCAGATGTCGGGAAAAGATGCGCACTCTCGAACGAATACAGTGGTGGCTTGTGCCGAGGCTACCGGGCGACGAGAGCGGTAGTCAGCGAGAAAAGTTCTTAAGAATAACGTTACAAATGAATCTGTAACGTTTCACCTGTAACGTTATTACAAGCGGATAAGCTTAATGTTACTGATACCTGTAACGTTACTTTAAATTTTGTTCTACGAAAATGATATTCTTTAAAGTTTCTTTCTTGTAACGTTATTGGTATTTTTTAATTTTAGTATCGTTACAAATTTTGGAACGTTATATGATAACATTAATGATAACGGAACGAAATTCATTTCGTTTTCAAGTCCCTGATGCGCGCGAATGTTAATACCTAGTTTATGTTTAGAATGTTCGAGTGATACAGTGTTCAGTAGGTGTGTAAACCTGGCAACCTCGCATTGCATCACGATGCGTTTAGCGCGGAATTTGATGTTATTTTTATTTTAAACATTGTTTTGTAGGGTTTTTTATATATAGGTATTGAGTTTGATATTAGGGCAAATTATGAACGACGCGCCACTGCGTCATACCTAATAGCCAACATCAATCTCTATTCTGTTCCAGTTTATCCAAAAAAAGATTTTAAGGGTGATGGTTCCACACAAATGAATCATGTGAAGCTCCACCAAATGATGCATTAAAATACAGTATATTTAGATTGGCATCACAAACCTGAAAAAAGAGTTTAGTTTTTTAGGTTCTTAATAGTAATATAATTGATACTTTAAATGTGATTGTTTAAATACTATTTACTATTAGAACATTCAGGGAACGATAAGTTTTCCTATTGAAATATGCTTCCTCATGTTTCATTGGTCGAATTAAAGCCACATGTGTGCTATCAATGCACCCAATAATGCCTGAAAATCCAATTTTTTCCATAAACCTGAAAGCCACACATTAAGAAATTTAATTATTAGCCACACATTTAGAATTTTAATTATTTATTTTCTATTATTGATATTAGTAAGTATTATAATTACGCCACATACCCTTTCATAATAATTTCTCTATCTTGTTGCGAGAAAGGGAATTTTATGTACTTGAGGAGTACTTCCCGCTTATTCAGAGCATCAGTCACTTCATGTAAACACTTACTAAATGTGGGTTAAGACATGTTACAGAGATATGAGGCACCTACATTGCGTTGATATGGTTTAAGGCAGCCAAGATCTACAACAGAAAAAACACATTGGAAATAAGTTTGTACTCAAATATTCTTTATTGTACACAAAAAAAAACAACAAATATATTAGCAGTGGTGGGTACTTGCGTTATGTTCATTGCGCACAGCAGTTTTTCATCGTGCTTGTGGCAGGTATGGACGGAGTTCTTTCAAAACCTGTTAGAATCCGGCTTTGCTCAAACGAAAATTCGCAATAAATTCTCTTTCTGGCAATTGCAATGGATTACTATGATCACGCAGGCGGCACCTCTTAATACACGAAAGGCTTTGTTTTCGCTGTTCTTCAACAATTCCTAACAGTATTAGACGTGACATACTTTTATCACGATTAATCACAACAAAAGACAATTTTTATTTTGGTGATGATCACTAAAATTCTTAAAACACTGCCTTTGATTTTCACGAAAATTATAACGAGCACAGTGATTATCAATTTAATGATCACTAGAACCATTACAAGCTTATAATAGGCAATCGCAATCTTACAAGTATCGATACAATTGTATCTGTCAAAAAGGGTCACGGTGACTATCGGCGTCAGCCGGTGCTCATGACGTCATCTCAGTTAGTCACTGAACATAGCCAATACGAAACTAGTTTTTTGACAGTTATTTGATGAACACTAACTAAATAACAATAAGTTCCCGTGTACTGCGTAGCATTTCTCTACAAAATGTCACTCTCAAACTGTAGTCACGTGGCAGCCATGACTGTACCCTTTTTTTGTGGTGGGAAATCATCAAATAACTTCCCCCGCTCTGGGCGGAGCCTTGTTTTTCACCTCTTCCCCCACGAGGTTACCTGCCTTTTTTATCCTCTCCGCCACCCGAGTAAGTTCCTCCATGGTCCGGAAGCCAAGAACCACCTTCTGGTCCCTCACTTTTCACAGCCTCTCCACCCTGATCCCCTCGCTTCTGGCATCTACCGCCGTCCGAAGCTTTGCAATTACCTCTTCCCCGGTGTCCTTGTCATCGACCGATGACACGAACACCGAGTGAAGGGGTTCTTGGAACTATTGCTTTGGGATGGCTACGGCCATATCCGCAAACGAGGGTCCCTGGCCAGCAATAAAGCGAGGGGTCTACTGGAGATGCTCCGACAGAGCTCGCGTATGCAGCTAGCATTCCTCCAGCGCCTGTTTATGCTGAATGAGGTTTTTCGTGAGCTGCTGCATGACCTTTGTCATTGCATCCGAGATTGGCCTCAGGTCCCTGGGGGGCTGTTCGGGATCAACTGCCTCTCCGGTTCCTTTCCCTCTCTCGGTCTCTCCCTCCCTAACTAACTGATACAGCCTCTCTACTGCTCTCATCAGTCCGTGCTTTATTTCCTTTTTCTGGTTCCGAGAGCTGTCGAGTTGTATCTTGGCACTGCAGAGACACGGCTTTGCCTTCGGGGTTCTGTTTAGGTACTTCACGGGTGGCACTTCCCGAGGCGAGCTCTGAAAAGCCCTGTCAGACTGCTTCGATTCGTCCAGTTTTGTTTGCCGCGTAGATCTGGCTTTAGGTTTAGGTTTGGAGGGGCTGGGCACAGACGTCTTCTTGGGAGGAGTGGTAACGGGTCTACAGGAGGTGGCGTAGTTTTGTCAGGTTGCACCGGCTTTAAGTGTCTCCTCCTCCCACTCACCAATACTGTGCCGAAATGAAGGGCCCGCCTGTACTGGGCAAGTTTCTTCCACTACTATGGTCTCCTCCACAACCTTCGCCTCCGTTACTGTCCTGATTCCAAACATCACGCAGAATGAACGCGCTCCAAAAAAAACGGGTATGAATTTTGAGTACTATTGACACTGTAATCTACTGCAACAATAAAATAAATTTTGAAAACGTCGTAAATTTTGGATTATGAATAAAATGAGGGTATCTGAGGGAAGTTTTAGGGTAGTTTGCGGATACTGCAATATGGTCAGTGACTTCTGAAAACTTGCCTTCTGCCGTGCTTAATATATGCATGCCAAACAAGGAAATTTAACAATAAAATTAAGAATCAGAAAGTAGGAGCCTAGTCAAGTCCAAAGCTGAAAACAGCGTCAAAATCGAACCCGGAAGCTGATCGATCACCACAGGTCAGGTGAGCGTGGCGGCCAGTGAATTGGTCCACCTCTTCCAATCCCCTAAAAAGCAGAAAAAGTGTAATTAATACTAAGGTTATCATTTTAGCGCTTCATTCGTCAAAATGTAAAACTACACTGTATTCTGGCCTGTTGGGATAGGTTTTATTTATGAAGTTCCGCACTAGCTTTGCGTAATGGCATGGTGCCCCGTCTTTATGAAAAACCATGTCTCGTCTCAGTGCTAAGTTTACGTCTGACAGCAGAATTGGTAATTGGTTCTCCAAGAACTTCTTGTAGGTGGCTCCATCGAGCCTGGATGGCAGCTCGAATGGGCCAATTAGTTCACCGTTAAGAACGCCGACCACATGTCACACTGAAGCGGTGTTGAAAATTTGTTGGTCTTATGGAATGAGGATTCTCGATAGCCCAGCTGTGGTAATTTTGGATGTTAAATACTTCAGAGCGCTCGAAACGAAACTCATTTGTCCACAAAATTTTGTTAAAAAAATTGGGGTCTTCTTTGTTTTTCCTTAACATAATTTGGCAAAAATCTACCCTTAGTTGGTAATCAGAGGGCTGTAAAGTCTGGACCCTCTGAATGTGGTAAGCATGATACCTTTCTTCATGTAAAATATTTTGGATTGACACTCTTGGAATATCCAGTCTACGAGCCATTTTCCTCGTACTTGTCGTACTATCCCGTTGCACTTCTTCCAATACTCTTTGCCTGCGATCCGGATCAGCTCTAAGGATTCCTTCACCAGCACCTTTTTGACCAGGAATGAGACCTGCCATCAATGTATTGTGAGTGTTAATGAAGACACGATGGTCAGGATAACGATCGGGTTGCAATCCTCCTCGACGTTGCAGTTAACGCATTTTTTTCTTTGGACGCCTATCAACTGGCCACCCTGTATATTGAATTCCACATATTTTTCTTTATTTTTCAAAATTTCCATTCTCAAAGTATGTTCCTTTTTTATATGCAAAATTTCCAATATTTCCAACTTCTTTTTTTTCCAAATCTGCATTCTAGCGTAATTTCTTGAAATATAATTTCTTCAATACTTCAGCCGATGCAGGTGTCAAGATTTTTCTTTGCTTTAATGCTGAAATAACAAATATCTAAGTATATGCAGATTTATCTACATCTATAGCCTAGCCTTTTTCCCAATTATGTAGGGGTTGGCTTCCAGTTCCAGTCGGGGATGCGGTTGAATATCTGTGGTTCCTATGGAGCGACTGCCATCAGACCTCCACAACCTAGTTACTGGGAAACACTATACCCCTTGAGTAGACTGATTGTCAGACTTAATGGCTTCTGACTACCCATGACGACTGTCAAAGATATACAAATGACAACCGGGGCCAACGGCTTTACATGTGTTACAAGTCACGGGATGTCAGTGATATCCAAAAAATTTTAGAAAGTACGTAAGATTTAAAAAAATCGCATTGGTAGTTGCCCGGATTCAAACCTACAACCTCTTATACGAGAGACCTTTACTTTTTTTTCTTTTTACCTTTTTCTTCTACGTACCTTTGTGGTACGTAAATTTAAGCTACATAACTATTACTTTTTATTTACCATTTTCCTACTCGAAAAATTTACATGCTTTGAAGTAGAATGTACTTCTGCTGTCATACTGTCAGAAGTTTGCAGTTCTTCAGCTGAAACAAAATACATACATCCTGATATCAAATATTGTTCTTAGTACACAAATATTTTAAAAATACTATTATTTTGTATTAGTTTTGTTACTGAAGTACTGTACACACATGACCTACCTATTACTATAATCTCATGTGTTGGTTGACATGATGAAGAAGCATAAGCCGGTATTGTTATAATACTATTAATATCAGTCTCTGCAGTAAAAACATTAGTTTCTGAAAAATTAGTTTAATTATAAGTAACGAGAAGAAGCAAAAAAGAACTAATATTATAATTTTAATTGTTGATATTGTGCCTTTATAATGTTCAAATATCCGAAATAAATTAAACACTGTTTATCTTTACAGAAACCTGATGCACTAATTATATGGGTTGCACAATGGTTCCACCTAGTCATGTATAATAGCCAAGCCTTTTGCATCATTGTCAGTCATTTTCGGCTTCCAAAAACCACTATGGAAAACAAGTTATATCATTCCGTTTTGCTAGTGAAAGAAAATACTCTGATATTAAAGAAAATGGTCATCCATCAATAGAAAAAGTAGATGATTACCTAGTCTTCTTTAATATTTCTTACTGCACGTGCAACATCATCCTGTGTCACTATTCGGTTCTGTTCAGCATAATGTATGCTAATTTCTGCAAAACAAAAAATTGAACTTTACCTACTATAATATTATATAATTATAATACCTGTCCAATCTTGATAGTGTTCTCATTATAACCAGCACTATGACTGTCTAGATATACACTACTTACATTACTTTCTCCAACAACTGACGGGCCTGTTGGTCTAGTGGTTAGTGGCCCTGACTGCTGAGCCGGAGGTCGTGGGTTCGATTCCCACCCAGGACAAACTTTGTGTGATGAGCATGATTGTTTGTTCTGTGTCTGGGTGTGATTTATCTATAATATGTATGTATTTATAAATTATATAAGTATGTATATCAGTTGTCTGGTTACCATAACACAAGCTCTGCTTAGCTTGGGATCAGATAGCCGTGTGTGAGTTGTCCCAAGATATTTATTTATTTATTTATTTAACTTAGCGACATTTTTGTTTCATATTATCATACAATGATTTTAATTGGCCGTTTCTCTTGGGCCACTAGTATTACTACTATTGTATTTTATAGTAATAGCATTCCATGCTTCCCTCTTATTCTCAATAATCTTGCCTCCAGTTCTTTTACACTCTATGATGTCCTTAAATCTGTAAGATGATAATGTTTCAGGTCAATTAAAACTTAAAGTAAAGCAGTACAAAAAAATAATAATACAAGTGGTAATTTAATGCTGCCATAAATTAAAATACTTCATACTTGTACTATAAATTAAATGTTGATATTGAAAGCCATTGTTCAGTACCTGTGTTTTAATGTTTGCGTTTCCCTCTTTTTTATATTCTAGATGTCGTATCCTTAACACGTTATCCCAAAGAATATAATCTGACGGTCTACGCACTTGATACGTGGTTTTAAATACTGTCGTATTTTTCTTATCACTGTAATCTGAATCAGCATATTTTTAGTTTAAAGTGAATAGATAGTGAATAGATTCATGTCGTAGAACTTCAGACATGATGTTCTCCCATTTAATCCGCAAATACTTACACAGTCAGTTTTCAGGATAGATGGCTTGATAAGGTTATAATAATTTTTCGTAATCACTTACCCAAGTCATCTATTGATACCAAAGTGATAGTTGGTGTATCATAATTTTTTGCTATCGGGTCCTGTTCTTGACTGTTGGCAATAGCATTTAATATTGCACCATCACTATCAAGAAATTGTTTAATCTCTGTTATCACCACAGGTGCAACCTGATGAATAAAAATTGTATTTTGAAGAAAGTAGGGACACAATAAAAATAAAAAGAGGCTGTGTACCCATACAGTGATCACCGTGGAATGTAGAGGATATTTAAGGATGGTATTTAAAAGTACTTCAATTTATTCCCATTTCGTTTACCTAATTTGCCTATGTTGCACCAAATATACTGAATGTGCACCAAAATATGTTAATTAAAATATGTCATAACGAGCATCAGGAAAAAGACAGCACTACAATGAAAAAGTGTTATATTTTTATCCATTTTCTATTAATGCAAGTCGTTACTGGCACTCGCCGGCCGCTGCCGCGGCACCGCTCGCTCCGCTCGCTCGGCTCGTGCGTAGGGGGTCGCAGTTTTAACCTAACCTAACCTACGCATTTTTTTAGCATTCAGGAAAGAATATTTGGTGCACAATCAGTATTTTTGGTGAACACAAATTTTTTTCCCGATATTTAATACCAACCTCTTTCTTCAACCATGCTTATGATGGCTCCATGACGGCATGACCACGAGGTGATAGAGGAGGTGCAGGAGGTCCACCTCCGGGCCTTATTAAATTTCCTCTTTCTGTAGCACGTGCTTTACATGTGACAGCTTTATACAGGGTGGCGCAATAGAACGTGCATTTTTAAAATAATTATTAAAAAATAAATACAAAAGGTATAGTTAAAATAAAACTAAGCAATTATTAAGTGATAACTGAAGTTTATTTTTTAAAAATAACATCATCTAAATGATGACCCTTTCTACGTTGGCACTCCTCTAACCGCAAACGGAAATTACCGAAAACTTTCTTAAGTAGTGCTGGTGTGATTGCTGCCATTTCACCATGAATATTCTCCTTGAGCTGACTGATGTTTCTCGGATTATTGGTGTAGACTTTGTGTTTGAGGTATCCCCACAAAAAAAAGTCAGGAGGCGTCAAGTCTGGACTGCGCGGAGGCCATGGGATATCTCCTCTTTTCGAAATCAGTTTGCCAGGGAACATCTGCTTCACAACCGCCATGGAGTCATTTGATGTGTGACTGGTAGCTCCGTCTTGTTGGAACCAAGTCCTAGAGTTCTTTATTCTTGAATTTTCAAGTTCTGGGGCCAAAAAACCTTCCAACATCGCAACATAGCGTTCGGTATTCGGTATTAACAGTGATGTTTTGTCCCCGTGCGTTTTCAAAAAAATAAGGACCAATTATTCCTTTGGCAGAGATTGCGGCCCAAACTGTCACTTTAGGGCTATGTAACGGTTTTTGATGTTTGAGTCTGGGATTCTCACTATTCCAATAACGACAATTTTGGCGGTTTACGAACCCATTCATATGAAAATGTGCCTCATCAGAGAAAAGGATGTTTTCAAAATTTGAAAACCGATTGAGCATTTCATTAGCAAATGTGAGCCGTGCTATGAAGTCAGAGTCTTTCAATTCTTGAGTTAATTGCAGCTTGTATGGATGCAATTTAAGATCCAAGTTTAAAATTCGTTGCAAACTTCGTCGCGATATGTTTAGGACAGACGATCTCTTGCGAGTAGACATTTGTGGATCTTCTCGTACCGACTCTTTATCCGCTGGAGTGCTCTCGCCATGTCACAATTACGCCCCGAGCGCTACCGCTCGAAAATCAAAATGGCGGGAAGCCGCGCCAGACGGCCGAGGTCACAAGATGTTTATATTTTGTGACTCGTTCGTAACATGAGTCACCTCAAGTGTTGTTTTTGTTCAAGCTAATGAATGACTCTTTCAAGTCGTATCAGGTGTTGGTTAACATTAAGTTTCAAATGTTTTTATTTTTAGCTGTAAACAATGACTATAGTTGAAAAAAACGTTATTTCAACTTTAAAATAGATTATTTTAAAAAGCTTATCGGTAACATATATATTTTACGACTTGTAATGGTGGAAGGGTTCTATCTACATACGAATAAATGAAAAAAAACATACTTCATAGTTTAAAAATATTTATTTTCAGGCATATGATGAGGACGAAACATTTGCTGACGATGAATAATTTTTCACCAAAATTAAATAATCTACTACAATTAAACCCTTTCACGTAAAGTAAAAATACCTACCTGACGCGAACATGACAAAAGCGTTGTGGATAGACACGTTGAGAAGCCGACGGAAAAGCTTTTTATACCAAATTAAATTACGAACTCTTTCTCTGGGAAACGCCTGCAAAAGTTGATCTTTTTTGTCCACGCCTCCCATAGCCAGGTTGTAATCTAAGACTACTTTCGGTTTATACCAAAAGTAGCCGTATTTTTCCTTTCCGCTGACTTTCGTCTTTTAGTAATGGACGAACTAACTTCATAACAATCCTTGACGTCGCACCCTCAGGCTCAGCCTCGTTCGCACCGTCGTCCACATTATGGCGTTCCTTCTTTCCTGTATAAATGATCATCTGCCAGAGATATCCCGTCCTAGACTCACAAAGTTCATAGCTCTTTATACCTACCTGAGCAACTTTGGTTGCTATCAACTGAGCAAAGGACAGTCTGCCCTTCCAAAGCAAGAGCGACTCGTCAATAGCAATTTCCTGCTCAGGTAGGTTGTATTGTATTGTATTGTATAACGGGCTGGTGTCCGCAACTCCACGTCTGAGGCGCGTATTTTGCGTATGGGTGGGAATGTTATACGATCCACCCCAGCTCCGCGAGAAACATCAGCAGCGCCTTGGTGTTGCCGACGATCTCGCGAAGAGTACCTGGGTTACCGAAGTACTTTGCCCTGTATGGGGCAACCTCTGGGCATTGCAGAAGCACGTGGGCTGCTGTTTCGTCTACCTCCATGCAGGCTCGGCACAGTGGGCTGTCTGTGACTCCTAAGACAAAGAGGTGTTTATTAAAAGAGCCGTGGCCAGTAATGGCTGCTGTAATTGTGCGCAGCTGTGGTTTTGTCAACCGAAGCGCCTGTTTAGTGAAGCGGCCGTCGATGCTAGGAAGAGCTTCCTTGGCCTGCCTGCACTCACCGTGGTTCAGCCACAGTTTGTGGTGTTGTTCTCTGGTGCGTTTCCTTACCAGTGTACGTAGGTACCCAAATGGTAGTGGCACGATAGGTGCGGGTCCCACTGGTACCATGCTCGATCCCCTTCTAGCAAGTTCGTCCGCAGCGTCGTTGCCTCGGGAGTCGCTGTGTCCTTTGATCCATTGGATAGTTATTTTGTTGAGATTACCAACCTCATTTAGGCGCTGGTGACACTCATGTATTAGCCCACAATTGACTGTTTGGCTGTTTAGTGCTTGCAGTACAGCCATGCTGTCCGAAAGTATGCGAATAGAGTGGCCCTCAACCTTCCTTGCCGTGATGGCTGACGCGGCTAGGGAGATGCCCATGCATTCTGCCTGAAACACCGTGTTGTGGGCCCCCAGAGGTGCGGCTATGTGGATGTTGAGGTCCTCTGAGAAGACTCCGGCTCCCGTGCCAGTACCTGTTTTGGATCCGTCTGTGAAGATTCTTACCTCTGCGGGGCATAGCCCTTCGCAACGGTGGTCTTCATGGAGCTGGATTTTGTATTTCTTATCGAATAGGAATTGTTTGGGTATTCGATCGTTTATCGCTTTGGCTATTGGGAACTCGTTGTAGAACTCCTCCAGCGCCTTGGTATGCTGTGTATATTTCTTACCCCATAAATTAAGTGTTTTGAGACGTAATGCTGCCGTCGTTGCCTCCTGCTGAATGAACAGGTGGAGCGGTGGGAGTTCTAACATGGCTTCAAGGGCTGCAGTCGGAGTAGTCCTCATGCAGCCAGTGATCGCCGTGCAGGCTAGCCTCTGCATACGTTGGAGTTTGGGTGAGGCTGTCATTGGTATTTTTACATGTCAATTGGTATTTTGTTGTTGTAAGCTTGCTTCAATGTAATTTCGTCTATTTTTCGATTGCCTCTATTGCCGCGTCATTTTTTGGGTTGAAGAATAGCTTTTGCTTCCTCCCAATTATCCGTTTTGTATGTGGTTCGATAATGTTAATTTTCAGAATTTTTGCTAAATTTAATACTTTTGATGTCACCAGTCTTAATAACACGATCATTGTCATTTTTCGCCATATTAAAGTTTGTTCTCTTCAAGTGCTTTCAAATCGAAGAAATCGTTAAAGTTCATTTCGTCATTTCAAAAGTTCATTTTCAAACGGTTTGCCAGATTTTTTGGCCCCACGGATTAGGGAAATGTATTGATCGGGTACATAAATACATCCAGCATTTTTGGCTCTAGTCACAGATTTTTCTATTACAGAGTGAGCTGCATCACCTTCATTCTGCGTGTGGCCTCGAATCAAAATAATAGTGTTGAATGGAGTTAATATTTAAGCGAGTCACTGTATAGTAGTACATACATTTTTTGCTGACCACAGCAATTGTCAGAGTAAATAATGACATCGCAGCCAGGTTTTTCGAATGAAATTTGCTCTAAGTATTTATACACACACGACCCTATTTCGATGGCTCCTCTATTTGCCAACCCTTCATGCCAAAAATAACAGGTGGTTTCTCTTAAAACAAACGACATCTTTAGGTTTTGTATTACAACATTGGTAAATGTATGTAGCTTCTATTAAGATGTCAAAAGATGTCACTTCTTCTAGTTTTATATCTATAGGAACGATCAAAGTCAGTGTTCCACGTGTGAAACTGGGTGCCTTGTAGGGTTAATAACTTGTTGAAGACGCCGAGCTGACCAAAGTTCTTGTACAAGCTGTGACCGAGCATTCAGACCCCTGCGCAGCTCAACAGGGGCAGAACCTCCATCCGCATCTAACCCACTTTGAGCCAACTGCATTTCTCCCATGGGTGGTACAGTATCTTCAATATCATCCAGACCCAATCGTGCTCTGTTACAAATATTGTGTAAAACACAGCATGCATTTTTAATTTGAGAAGCTGTGTCTGGATGATAATGAAGAACTCTATGACCCAGAAGACATCTCCATCTATTTTTTAATACCCCAATAGTGCGCTCAACTGTATTGCGTGCCACACAATGCAGATGTGTGTAATATTCTTCAGCTGAGCCTGGTGGTGCATCCACAATTGGGGTCATCATGTATTCCCCTTGAAGATAACCGGAATCACCTATAAATATTGAAATGAGTTTGTAATTGTTGCATAATTATACAAATCATATTGAACCACCCAATTTGAACAACTGAAGAAGTGCTTACCAAGTAAAAAAACTTTTCTCCTGCATTTATCAAATTTGTTAAGTGATTCTTTACAGGATGGTGGTTCCAAATAAAAGTATCATGTGAAGCACCACCAAATGAAGAATCTACACTCAGAATATTGAGATCTGCATCACAATTCTGCAAAAAAAAATACTTTCTATAGAAAATTATGGTTACTGCAATAGTTAGTAAACAGACAAATATCCAACCTAACTTACAATTAAAACATTTCTTGAATGGAAACCTTTTCTTTTGTAAAACCGATGTTCATCTTGGGATGGTCTTACAATAGCCACATGAGTGCCATCAATACATCCTATGACAGCAGGAATTTTAAATATTTCATTAAACCTGAAATAAATAAATTATTAGCATATTACTCTTAACAAAGAACTTATTACAAGTATTGATTTATAGGGACTATTGAATATAAAGGTAAAAAGAAATACCTATGTATATACCTTTGCTTTATTATGTTTCGCTGTTGGCGAGTCTGTGGAAACTTAAGCCATTTGCTCAAAATACTGCTTGAATAAAAAGCATTTTTCACCTCTCTTATTGCTCTTGACACTGATTGTTGGGACATCATTGTAACTTGTGTCCCACCTATTAAGGTTTGGTAGCTTCCTGTAGCGTAGAATGAGAGAGCCACTAAAACCTAAATAATATGATTTGTATTAATTATTTAATAACAAATTATATAACATGTGAAAACGGAATTGCTAATTTACTAACCTTGTACTTTCTGGGTATGTCACTACGGCGAGTAGGATGAAGCATTAATGGTTCCAAATCCTTGTATATCACTTCGAAAAGCTCTTTACTTACTCTATAATTAGCCCTAAACTCATCGTCAGTCATGGCAAACGCGTTGTTTGCATAACGCGACATTCGTTTCAAATTCCGCCTTAGTCTCATATCTAATTTATGAGCATTGTCCAAAATATCACAAATCAGTCCCAAACGTGCCATTATTCACAATAAAACCTTCACAAATCAGTCACAATAACGAACTCGATCCCGAAAAAAGTAAGCTTTTTGAAATCGTTTAACTTTGATCATAAACACGATTTCAAACTCGATACGTCAACGTCAAAATCCCGTCAAGAGTACCGAAAAAGTGCATTCGATCGAGTCAAGCCGATTTCATTTAGTTCCAAAAAATTCCACCTAATACGATTCCAATCGTGCGCTAGTGTAACTTTCAAGAGTGCCAAATGTCAAGATCTCGATCCCAATTTCCAATCCCAATTGAGATCGAGTGTCAAGAGTAAGCCTTCTGGCTAGGAATACAAAATACCCGTAGAGGGTGAAATCTATCCATAAGTGCCGCGGCCGCTTCAAAATCTTTCATTAAATGTTTACTTGATACTATAAAATAGTCTTGCCGAAGTAGTTTATAATCTTTTTTGAAGCGGCCATTGACCACTTCTACAACACATCGACAAACTGTCACAGCTCTTGGTTTATTAGTATGGACATTTGTTTCACCTACCTGTAATGTACCAGGCACGAACGTTCTGTAACCACAATCATTTAACATGAGCAAGGCGTCTCTAAATCTTCTATCTAGAATAAATCCATCACCAAGTCTAACGAATTCTTTTTATTCCGAATTTGGTTTTTGAATCTCGTGTTTAATTATATCAGCATTGATGTTATTGCTGGATAGGGACCTAAAACATCGATGATATGGCCATCATCATGACTGTTTTTTTTATATGAATTATTGGAACCCTTCTGAACGTATGTGTATGTTCCATCTAAAATGACCAATGGTCGTTCCTGTCCCTCAAAATTCCCAAATAACCCTTTGAGATTTAAAGTGATTTATTGTATTATATACTTGTTTACTCCGACCAGGTGGGATGACGATCTAAGAAAGACTGCAGGCAGATGCTAGATGCGGCAAGCTGAAGACAGGGCGCTATGGCGCTCATTAGGGGAGGGCTATGTCCAGTAGTGGACTAATATAGCCTGATGATGATGATACTTGTTTTCTATTCAAATGGTGTGGCATAAAAAAGTTTATCACGTGCCTGTCCCATTAATACTTCCAGTGAACTCGTTGGAATTTTTGACATTGTTGCAATACGATCATTGGAATCACCAATTCTTAATTTCATCAAATAAACACCCAGTGCAGTACGACCTTTTAAATAAAAAAAAAATAAACACCACTAAATGGTGTAACCTCATTAAATAGATTATTAAATTGATCGTTATTAAGTCCAGTCCAAAAATGAACAATGCCATCATCCAAATCATCGAGATCGTTAAACTCTATAAAAATAATGGTTTGAAGATTTTAGTGATAACATATCTTGAATGTGCGGCGCATTGAAGACATAAATAATTGTCAAGGGCTCCACTAAAAAATTGCGCTGAATCTACATCTGTGAAAATCACAGAGACGATTGTTTTGTGGAATATAATTATCATATTTTTCCAGCATTATCTTTCTAATTGGTAAAGAGATTCTATTCCTTTCTTTATTTTTTCAACAATGGCTTTAGCTCATCATACAGTTCTAATACCAATTGTTTAGACAGCTGATATTGCTTTATAAATTCTGCATCTTCCAAATCAAAAGGGTCCGATTGTTCCCACGTCATTCGTCCTCATTGTCGACGTATTGCGTCTATTTCAGCGTCATCATTCATTCATCATCAGTCTGAATATCGGCTGAATATCAGTATTTTACATGGAGCGACTGCCTGTCTGACCTCCATAACCCAGTTAGTACTAGGTAATGCGATACCCCTTGGTAAGACTGGTTGTCAGACTTACGGAACACTAGCTACCTGTAACGACTGTCAAAGATCTACAAATGACAGCCGGGACCAACGGCTTAACGTGCTTCCCGAGGCACGAAGGAAACTCGATATGTAACGGGTGGTCACCCATCCACAGACCAACATAGGCAAGTGCGGCTTAACTGAAAGATCGACCCGAGCGGCTGCTATAATTCAGCTATGAGCTCCTCTATTTCAGCATCATTTTCCATGAATTCAAAAAGAACTAATTCGTCAGACATCTACAATGAAAAATAATTATAGAAATCACTTTTATTACATTTAACTAATCAGAAACACTAAATATTCAACTGAATTACGTATATTATCACAATTTTTATACAGTTATGAACAAAACAACTCACTTCACGCCGACTTTCAAAAAAAGGAGGAGGTTTTACATATGTTCGACCGTGTTTAATGTATGTTTACCGATTACTCCGACAACTGTGGACTGTTTTTTTTTTTGTAAAGGGTAGTTCAGAGGTGATCCCATAAAAAGAAACCAGGATCTGATGATGGCGTCCCAAAGAAATCGAGGGCAACTTTCAAAAATCGTATTGGCAAATAGTACGTTTGCCAACTTTTTCATTAAATATTTCAAAGTCATTCAATTTCAAGAAAGTTTGGATTCGATCTGATGGTGATGCCGAAATACAGTCGAGGGAACTCTTCAACTATGTACAGCAGTTACCTCGTGTTTGGGCTTGATTAATTTGTATTGATGAGGACTTAACACCTAAATGGGTTGTGATTGTGACTGTCATTCGGTCTGATGATGAAGACGAAAGACAGTTAAGGGAACTTCTCAATGGTTTAGAGCTATTGATTTCTGGGTTCTGTGTTATTATTTCTATAAGCAATTTCGCCAACTCCCTCATCTTACGAGACACCACGGTAGCAAATTGTTCCTCCCGAAGAGTTCTTAAATATTATGCTCCAAACATACAAATTGTCTTTTTAGCTACTAAAGATATTTTATCAGGTTTCATTCGAGTAAACACGTTTTTCATTAGATTGCTGTCGACTTAAACGTTACGTATAAGGATATTTTGTGCATGAGCTTGAGCATTACCTGTAGAAGTTGTATTATCATATGTTTTTACATGTCTCTACAGTTGTTTCCTCGAATAAAAACCTAGACATATTGTTCATGGTAAAAATCACTCTTTTCGGAAAAGCTGCACTTCTTCACCGGTTTAAATAATTAAAATAATGTTTTTATTATTACTATCGAAATAGTCTACGCTTGACATGTTCGGTCCCAGCTCTTGATCATCTTCGGAATCTCAACTGCTGTCACTGCTATCCTCTCCAACATTAATTACTAATCGGTCTATATCTTCATAGAGTGTTCTACCCCTTTAATAGAAATCTTGTTCATTTTTTTTACCAATGCTATTAAAAGCTTCCTCAGTTGCTTTTTTATGTCTACTGGTCCTATATTACACGCAGCAACTTTTTGCTTTGCGAGGCTCCAGATGAGCTCGATTGGGTTTAAATCACAGGGGTACGGAGGAAGTCGTACCACTTCATGACCATGTTCTCCCAACAACTCATCTATTTCGTACATGGGATCAGGTTTGTGCTTTTTAACAAGCATCAATAATGCTGGTTTTCTTGTAGTTGGTTCGAATGGGATATTATTTTCTAACAGCCACAGTTTTATTTTATTAACTCTGGAAGCTGATGTTGGAGCCTTATTCTGCAACACACAGTGATAAGGCGCATTATCCATGACTATTATAGAAGCTTCGGTGAGGTTTGGAATTAATTTTTCTGTTACCCATTTGGCAAAATTGTGAGAATTCTGAATATGTTTTTTATGACATCAACTCAAAGATTTAGTAAATTTATATTTATCCCTGGTAATTAATAAAAAAACTAGTTAGAGCTAGGATTCCTCAAATAGGCACATATATAGACGTGACACTTATGCATTATATATAGACGTGCTTTCAAACCATCACTTTCAAACCGAAAAAAAGTTATTTAAAAATATTCGCATTACCATCACCTTAAAAACTGAAGGTAACTGACGGTAATGTATTAAATTAATCATTTTAGTGCTTTGTGATATACGATGTTTTTTGTTTGATTACTTGGCACATAGACAAACAAATCTGATGGTTTTCCAATACGGGAACAGGCAACATACAATTGACTGTATGAGAAACATGGGTTTTCTAGATTAATACCACAAACACTTAATGATTGCCCCTGGGACTTGTTTATGGTCATAGCAAAAGCAAGCCGCACTGGAAACTGTAGTCGTTTGAACTCAAATGGCAAATCAGTTGGAATCATTGGGATGCGCGGTATGAGAACATCTTCTCCTTTATACTTTCCTTTGAGTATAGTTGCTTCTATCACATTGTTTAGTTTTTTTTTATCGCTAACCGTGTACCGTTGCAAAGACGCGGTTGGTTGATATTTCGCAACATTATAACTATTGTTCCAACCTTTAATTGAAGATAATGCGGTGGTGATCCTGGCCAGTCCAGAGACTTAAAAAATTCCGGTGGATAGTTGACTACATCATCTTGGTTAATAGCCGAATCAACTGATTAATATATCCTCAATTCGCCTGTATTTGTTCTTGAATTTTGAAATATAATTCATTTACATCTATGTTTTTTGCGCCAATATAGATCGTTCGCTCAACCGGTGGTTTCTGTAATTTTGAGAAACATCTGGAAACACCTTCTGAATAAGTCCATCTTATGATTGCGTTAACTGACAAAAACTTTGAGGAAAGTTAATGCAGCCAGTCAACATGTCTATAGGAAATTTGCCATTACCAATCTCAATGAGTTTTTTAGACCTCTCATACCTCTATCTTTATTTTTTTATTTTCACACACATTTCACAGACTCGTAAATTGAATATTCGATGTTCAAACGAGATTATTTTTACACAAATCAATAAAAGTGATACTTGTTAGGAAAATTTTCAAGCAAGGTATCCAAAAACTGAATTGAAATGGTCAAAATCGAAATTTTTTTACCTTACATCCGTGCGTGGCAGGTGTTCTCGACGCCATCTTGTCAAAAAGAGAGAGAAAACATTCGCGCAAATTGACAGTTGTATTTTTTTTAGATTACGTTTAGTTTTTGCTAAGTATTGATTTAAAAAATACCAAGAACACATCAGCAGAAAACGAATAATATTTTTTTGTTTACTATGTCGTTCAGATTTAACACTGCGAATTAAAGGGTTAACTTCAGTTGCAGACGTTGACGGCCTACCAGAGCGAGACAAATCTTCCATCACATCTCGACCGCTTTTGAACGCTTTGAACCACTCATAAGCACGAGTTTTTGATAAAGTCGATTCACCGTAAGCCTTCTGTAACATTTTCAGTGACTCCGAACTCGAAATTCCATTGGCGATGCAAAATTTAAAACAGACTCTTTGTTTGATATTTTTGTCCATTATGAAATTCGCAATACACACTATATATGATATTACTAAAACCAGCACTGTATTTAATATAAATAACAGATGCAACTCAAACTCCGCGCCAAAATGGAAAACAGTTGTGCCAATCTAACAACTACAAAAAAAAACAAAAAAAAAATATTTGGAACCATAAACAAATCATCCTGTAGGGATAGGTGTTATTAATAAGACGAGTTGATGTTTAATCCCCTCTTTATTAGCTAACAATTGATTATATAGACTTAGGCTACTTACACATACCGACATAGGCATAGATCTATTACGCACACACTACATCTCCCACATAATAATAAAAAAAAAACTTACATTTATGTTTTTTTTTTCTCTTAATCTAATATTTTTAACTAGGTATACAAACACAATAAAAAAATATCTACTAAGTACAATATAACTTAGTTCTGTTCTTATGAACGATATCTAGTTTACCATTTTTAATTATTTCTACGTTTGGTGCTAAGTCCCTTACAACTACATAGGGTCCAGAATAAACAGGACTGAACTTGTTCCCTGTTTCTATTTTAAAAAGGATTTGATCGTTTGGTTTGTATATGATAGGCTTCATATTGGCATCATACTGTTGCTTACGTAAGGTTTTTTGCTGTATGATGTTATTTCGCGCTTCAGACTGTGACACCTGTAATCTGTACTTTAACTCAAGCGGGTAACTTTCATGGTTATAAAGTGGTTCTACGGACTGTGATAAATTATTAGGCAAATTACATTTTTTCCCATAAACCAATTCAAATGGAGTGTGTTTGGTTGCACTGTGCACAGAAGTGTTATATGAGAAGCACCAATAGGGTAACCATGTACTCCATGTTTCCGGATGATTGTCTGTCTGGATCCTCAAGAATGCTCCTAGGTGTTTATGAGCATTCTCCAATGCACCTATAGTTTCGTGATGGTATGCGGTGGAGTTGAGCTTTTTTATATGAAGTAATTTACATACCTCTGTCATTGTTGCGCTGATAAACTCTGCTCCACGATCGGTCGCTATAGTGTTTGGAACACCATACTTAAGAATAACATTTTCTACAAATGCTTTTGCAACCTCATCTGATTTTTTGGAAACAAGTGGACAAGCGATAATATATTTGGATATCTCACACTGTGTGGTTAAAATATATGAAAAATTATGCCTATCCTTATCTAAGGGCCCTACTATATCTAAATAAACCTTCTGAAAGGCTGTTTGAGCAGTAGTCGTCACTACCATGGGCTCTTTATTGTATACGCTGTGTTTTTGAGTCTGACATTTATGACATTTCTTCACAAAATCATGGACATCTCGTTCCATGCTAGGCCAGAAATAATATTTACGAATATTATTTAACATTCGTCTTATGCCTGCATGTCCACTCGTGGGTAAGAGATGGAAGTCGTTAATTATGACTCTCCTGTCATCCTTATCATCTACTCTATTTACGTCTTTTAATACACATAATCTTGGTCCGGACCATTTTGTATCTTTCTTTATCTTGGATATCAACTTTTCCACAAACAATTTAGTTGTGCCATTTTTAATGAAGTATACTTCTTCTATATCATTAATATTACAATATTCCCCGAACTCCCTCGCAAATACGGCTGGCGTCATTTGCGATCGGGACGCTGGGTTTATAAACAATGTCATCCGAGACGGCACATAACACAATGTACTCTGACTACTTAACTTTACATTTTTATTTCCGTTTCTTAATTTATCCCAAGTATTTTTATCTACAAATATCATTTCAACAGTGTCCTTTGGTTTACTATGAGTTTCCACGACTTTTGGTTGATCAGGCCAAATGTCAGTGTTAACCATATCTTCCGAAGAACTGCTTTCCAATAACTTCCGTTTTTGTGCTCTTGTCATAACATTTACAACACACTCATGCATTTCTTTCAATTCTTTCGATGACACACTTATTCTAGATAATGCGTCTGCAGCCACATTACTTTTTCCTGGCACATATTCGATATCAAAATCGTACTCATCCAAAACCAATCTAAATTTTAATAATCTACTCGAAGGATCCTTTAAATTAAATAGATAAATTAGAGGTTTATGGTCTGTATAAATTTTAAATTTGCGACCATACAAATAAGGATGAAAATGTTTTATACTCCACACTATAGCTAGTAATTCTTTTTCTATAGTGGGATAGTTCCGTTCAGCTTTATTTAAACTTCTGCTTGCATAGGCAATTGGCCTTCCGTCTTGGTTAGACAGTACGGCGCCTAACGCGTAACCTGATGCATCTGTCTGCAGTTTAAATATATTGTCACTAGAAAAACATGGGTATTGCAATACTGGCGCAGTTATCAAACGCTGTTTTAATGTATCAAAGCTAACCTGGCAATCTTTATCCCAATTAAATGTTACATTTTTCTTACTTAAATTATTCAAGGGATGAACTATGTCAGCAAAATTTTTTATAAACTTTCTATAGTAATTTGCGAACGCTACGAAGCGTTTTACCTCATCTGCCGATTTTGGAATAGGATAATTTTTCATGATACTGATTTTGTCAGGGTCAGGTAAAACACCTTTATCACACACTACGTGACCTAAGTATAACATATCCTTTTTCAAGAACTCGCATTTGGACGGATTTAATTTAAGATTCACTTTCCGAAGTCTTTCAAAAACGTCAATTAAATTTTTATTATGTTGACTCAGACAATTTCCATAAACAATCAAATCATCAAGGTAGATGAGACATTTTTCATAGTTAAGACCTGCCATTGCCATTGTCATCATCCTCGAAAATGAGCTAGGACTTGTTTTTAACCCCATGGGCATCCTAGTCATTTGATATTGGCCAGAATTGA
This sequence comes from Ochropleura leucogaster, assembly GCA_958449745.1. NCBI lineage: Eukaryota > Metazoa > Arthropoda > Insecta > Lepidoptera > Noctuidae > Ochropleura > Ochropleura leucogaster. Next base: position 11,736,485 of record OY288221.1, on the reverse strand, counting down.
AGGCAGTATATTTCCTACTATTTGGGTCTAAGCTTACGTTATAATATGCTTGATGAAGGTCGAAATGTGAGAAGTAGATACATCCCGACAACGAGTCTAAAATTTCCGTAATGTTAGGGAGAGGAAAATTATCATTTTCAATGTTATTATTTAGTTTTCGATAGTCGATAACTAATCTCCACTTCTTTTCTCCATTTGTGTCTAATTTCTTAGGTACCAGTAAAATTGGACTAGACCAATCACTTACACACGGCTCTATAATACCGTCTGCCAACATATTTTGAAGTTGTTTATGTACCTCATCTTTTTGTGAATGGGGTAATCTATATGGTTTCACAAAGACGGGTTCTACATTAGACTTTACACGAATAGAATGTTGATAAATATCCGTAGTTGTCAGTTTGTCCCCCGGTAAAAAGAATATATCAGCATATTTGGCACACACTACTTCAATTGATAACTGCTCTTCTTTATTTAAATGTTTTGTATTTAACATTGAAAACAGTTTTTTAACGCGTGTTGCATTTTTGTCACATTTATCAAAACTGCAGATATTGTAATCCGATGCGCTGTGTATAATCGGGTTTAGATTGTCTAAAGTTAATTTATTTTCCGTTGTGTTAAGTATTCAACTGGTATTTTACCACTACTGGGTTTTACTAAAGTGCTAGCTATAAACACACCTTTACTATATTCAGAAGCACAAACAACACATTCTTTTTCCATATTAGTTTGTATAAAGTGTATCGACTCCGATCTGGGTGGTATTATAAACATATTATTTTAAGTATCAGATATCAGAATAGTCAATCTAATAGGATTACCATATAAAGTGTGTAATGATAAACTATTATTCTTGTAATCTAATAACGCTTTATGTTTTCGTAAGAAATCATGACCGATGATTCCATGCGCCTTACATGGCAAAGAATTGAAAACAATAAACTTATGGCTAAAAGTTGCATCATCTATTTTTAAGTCTAAATAAACGTAACCTAAGGATTGTACTTTGCCTCCTAGTCCATTAATCTCCAAACTCTCAAATTGACATGGAATATTTTGATCGACAAGATGTTTATATTTAATAGCTGAAATGGATGCACCCGAGTCAAGTAACCATTGGAATGGACTACCGTTTACAAAAAGTTCGACAGTCATGTTATTATCACATGACATAATGTAATTTTTAGGCACGAAAAAACTCATTTTTGGGTTCCTCGTTTTTAGGTGTATCCTCGGTCATAACCTGCATCGTTTCCGAATTACGTGTCCACTTGTTTCGGTTATTATGAAAATTGGACCTGCCTCGATACGATCTTCTCGAATTTCGCCATGATCCGCGAGGTGCACGTCCACGTCCTGCGTCCTGGTTTGTCTCATGATGGTCACTTCTGCGCATGTGACCCTGGTTTGAGCGTCCTCTGAATGTTCGCTGACCTCTAAAATGATTATTTGTAGCACGCCTGTAATTATATCGACTATTTTGATTAAATGTCATAATCTCACCTGATGAAGTCGAAGGCATCGATGTCTCCTCATCTACTGCTGCTTGAACTGCATCTTTGAGGGATTCAAAATTTCTTGCCGCAATGATTGTGCTTAATCGACGGTTTCGCAATCCGTCGGCAAACCGTTTGATGGCTTGTTTCTCATTAAGCGGTTTTAACACCTGGTAATTACTTGGCTTCCCTTCGGATTGCGCTATCGTCAAATCCACGAACATCTCAGTAATAGCTTTTCCGTACTCATCAATAGTCATTTGTTTTTGACAGAAAGAATGTAATTTGCTCTGTATTGCCGTGGCAGACTTTATCGGCAATAGTTGAACCCTCATATCATTTATTAATTCCTTAACAGAGTCATAATTTGAAGCTAACTTCAATTTTGCTGCCTGCGATAACCGACTTTTTAAAACAAATGTAATTAATTGTTCCTGCGATTGACCATCTAAAATAGAACTGTAATAATCGATCCCATCGATTAACTGTTTAACACTTAACTCGTCATTTGTCATGACAGGCAACAAATTCAGTGCTATCTTAAGGTCAAATTTCGCCATCTTAACTATTTTCCCTTCGTCATCACTTAAACTTTCAAAATCGGAGCTATTTAAGCTACTTTCTTGTTCACATAATTCTTTAATTTCTACGAATAATCCCTCGATTTTATAACGATAATCATTTATTAATATTAACTCCTCATTCTTTAATCCTTTAATACTATCTTCTATTACTTTACATATTTTTTGAAATGAACAGAAAATATTTGTCGATTCTTCTAATTTTATACTACAAACCTTAGATTCTAATCTTCGCTTTGGTCCTATTTTTATTAAATATGTACGTATTTTACGTAACTCTTTATAAATATTTTCTAATTCCTTAGCCATAAAACACGGTTTTATTTATTTTGACGACACTGCATAGTTTATATTTGTCTTTTTTTTTTTTTGTCACTTCACTGCTGTATTTCTTTCTAATAACGTATCTTGCACACAAACACTTTATCGCACTTATTAGTTCACTGATTTGCACTGACACTCACTTTCTGCTCTCTGCTTGGCTGCTGCTTTCGGAGTATTTTGGCAACGACCTCGACCGGACAATCGTATGCCCCTGAAGGCTTGCATGCTGATCTCCTGACGCATCCATCGAGTATGGCATTTTTTGTATGCCTTAAATCCCAAGTAGAGAAGCGCTGCTCCCATGAGGCATATAATTGCTGTAGTCAATATAGTCTGGATGCTCAAATGTGTCCCAATTTCTTACAATTTTGCATTATTCGCAGCACCGGCCGCGTTTTGAGCTAAAAAGATCTCTTCTTTGGACTGGTATGATTGACACATCTTGAATTCTGATTATTTTCGTACTAATTAAAATGAAATCACTTGCAACGCGACACTAGCATTATGCGCGGCGCCCGAAGGCAGGGTCGCCATGTAGGGATAGGTGTTATTAATAAGACGAGTTGATGTTTAATCCCCTCTTTATTAGCTAACAATTGATTATATAGACTTAGGCTACTTACACATACCGACATAGGCATAGATCTATTACGCACACACTACAATCCATTCCCGATACTTTTTTGACTCAATGTACTATATGTTGAAGGAATAACTCCAGATCGACACAGCTCTTGCAAATCGTTGTACTTATCTGCTGATATAGCTATTAGACCACTGTAAGCTTTTTGCAAAATTACTCTCGACGAGGTTTCCCTTTTGCCCCTTTTGAAGGCCTTAATTTTTTTGAAGCTATCGCTGTCCAAGTGTTACTTAAAATAAATATGTTCTGGGACGTCCTTGCGATATTAAAGCCATTTGATTTTTAACCAAATCACAGTCTCGTCGTCGGCGTGCGGCGCGCCGCACGCAGGTGTGAACACTGCCACTGTTGAGGAGGGACAGATCGGACGCCACGGACCAGGTCTCCACCTCGCGTCCTCGGTCGTCGGTGGTCGGGTTGCCCCATAATAGCGACTTGGCGTTAAAGTCGCCCACGACCAGCACCCTGCTGCGCCACCCTACCTGCGACCATGGCAAGGTCCTCGAGGAAATTCTCGAAGGCCATGATGGGGCGGTTTGGAGAGAAATACACCCCTATAAGGGCTATGTCCCCCACGCGGCGGCCACGTATCCCGGTCCCCTCTCTAAGAGCGAGAGGGAAGGGGAGTCCGTGGAAGATCGCGACACTAATGCAACCGAACCGTTGTCGTCTCCTAGCTAGCTGCCAGGGACAGAAAACGGCTCGGCTACAACCGCCACGTCCACCAACCACTCTGCAACGGTTTGTCCTGGGCCGCTCTGCAGTGGTTAGTGTTGGCCTGAAGAATTCTTCTTCGAAGCCCAGCCGAAAATCAGTCCGTGTTCATGACACTTCCCTCGGTGGCCGGCACTGAAACTGGGGTTCCAGTGGTAGCAGCAGGACGCGAAGGCGCCTGCACTTTCCCTTTCATTTTTGGTGGACAGCACTTCTTGCTCGTCATGGTGTGGTCAGCTGGACGACCACTGGCAGCACAGACTGCACAGTGCGGGGCTGTAGCCTCGCAGGTGGCCGACCTGAGCCCCTCCTTTCCGCAGCGGAAGCGGCTAAATCTGAAAAAAATAACAAAATGTAACTCTAATTATAATATATATTATAATAGCAGTATACAGAATAGCCTCAGTTTCACTCACCAATGAATTCCACAATTGATTCGTTCGAATCAATGTGGCCGACCAGAGAAGATGTACTAAATGTACTAAGTACCAATTGGTCCTCTTCGTTGAGTTGTTCTGGTGGTGGACCTCCTCCAGTCAACATAGATTGTTTTGTAATGGTTGCCAATTTATTTTTAGTTTTCGACTTTTTGTCTTGCCAACTCTGAAATAAAACTATTATTTTAGCAGGAAGATACATTCTTTGAGAATTAAATAATATACTAAGATAAATAAATTAATGAGAAGTAAGGAATTTGAAAACATTGCGGTGATTGCAAATAATGAAAACAGCGAACGATTAAGTTTAAAAATGGTGTTTGAGTCACAGAAAGGTAGATTGGTAACCGTTGTACTTACTTTGCGCCAACCTTCCCAAAATGTTTTTGGCTCCGGCTAATGCATTTAAGCGGAGAGCGATGGCTTGCCATCTTCGTTCTGCCTCTTTTTTTGAGAAATTGGAGGAGAATTTACCTCCCCTCAATTCTGTGTCTGCTTCAATTAACGAAACAAGTAAATGTTTTTGTTGAGCACTGGGGTATTTTTTCCCTTCCATGTTGTAAACAAAACAAAACTTCAAAAGCGCATTTATCCCGCCGTCGATATTTATGACTTGAGCGAAACAAGTACCTAATTAAAAACTTCAGATTGCATAAAAATGTAAACAAAACAAAAATCAATTTTCAAAAGTTTTGAAGGAACTAAAAATTCTTCAACTATCAAGCTGATTATTTTTAGACTAAACGTTTCGTTTTACATAAAGAATTAAGTTTGGTCAGCGTTTTAAAACAAAATCGTTACACATATAGTTACATAAAATGGAACGTGCGATTCTTCCTAATGGTAACATTATCTTCACTCGACTCGACATTTTCGTGAAATTTATTTCTATTTTGACTGAGAATACGGAATTTTGCTCGTTTCGACATTTTTTTGGTAGAGATAGAGATATTTTTGATAGACATAGAGATAGACTTTGAATCTCGAACTCGAGATAAATGGCTGTAATCGAGAATTGGCCCCCTGATAGCAAATCAGGATTGTCTTGCGTTAGAGATTCCTCATTTTCCTTATTTTCGGATGATTTGTTCTCTTCAAATGTCAGATTTCTTATGCTGCTCATACCACGCGTATGTCTGGGGTTCACGATTTCAGAAAGTAGGCATTTATGGTTAAATCGTATTAATTTGGACTCCATTTTAGATTTCCAAAATACGTCATTCTTTCAATTATTTCGATATAGACTGGCTCTTTTTCTCCGGTCCAAATTCCAAGTAGACATTGCCGTCGTCTTGCCACATGCAACTGTCCCTGTATTTGGTAAAACCAATTACTATTTTTATTAATTGATGTAGTGCGCGTTTTTTTTATTAAATTTTAATATTTGTATTTTATTTTCTTCTATAGCTTTTTTCATGCCAATTTTTGATGCTGAAAAAGAACATTGGACTTCTACCAGAATGTCAGTTCCAATGAGCCCATCTGGCGTAGCACCAATGAATGGGAAATCTGTATCTATAAACAGACCACAGGGCTCAATAGATACGTTTTCTTGTTGTTGTATCTTGTGCAATGCTTGCTGCTCATTTTCAATACCGTAAGCAATGGATGCAACACGGCCTAAATTTGTTTTATACAATATATTTTTTACTAATGGTGCGGTATCTTTCCATACTTGCCTTTTGCAAATAGGAGCGAAATTAGAGGCAGTAATAATATTTTTTCGAATTTCTAGCCATTCAATACTGTCTCTTTGAAATATTGTATTACGCTCAATCGCGTCCTTGTCAGCAGTAAGAATTTCTAAGTTTTTTTGAAATTCTTCTTTAGCTACTTCTAGTTCAGACAGGGACATATCTGGGTCTTAACTAGCAGGGCCATAGTCATTTTGTTGTTCTTTAGTGTCTGCTAATTTCCTGATTTTCCTTTTAGCTGGACGTTCTGAGTTGTTTTTTCTTTTCTGGGCTTCTTCTCTTTTCCTTTCCACAACTTCAGGTAATCCCTCTTCTGGTCAATTTTTATTTCTTAATGTGTTTTTTATAAACAATATTGCTGACTTTTCATTAAATTTTACCATCGCAGCATTACACCTTGCTTGATAGCCTCGTTTCAAGGCAAAATTAAATCGCTTTCCTCCTATAAACTTCGCAATGACATTGTTGAAACATTCGACAAGATTACGAAGTTTAATAGAGAACGTAAATACATTACGTTCTCTATTAAACTTCGTGATTTTACTGCCACATTAAAAATAATCGAATTTATCCGGAACAGAAATGTTGAATTTCGAATGGTTTTCAGTCCGTCGCTATACAGTTTTTCTTTGTCACAGTTATAATCCTGACACATCCTGTAATCGCCGTATGCATGCGCTGCAGAATTGATTATATCACTGTGAAGAATAGTTACAGCATCATCCTTTAGATTTTTAGTATGGTGGCTTTCCTCATAGACATAATTTTCACATCTGTCAGAGATTTTCGGTGAACTAAAAGGTATTTTGTTTCTGAAACTAGACTATGTAATTTTTTGCATAAATTTCTCAATATGTGATTTCTGCATTCAATTTTCTCTACTGTATTATTTATTTTGGTCTTTATATGGATTTTCTTTTAGTACTTTTGCGTATGTCGAGGCGTCTCCATCTGCAATCATTCTTTTATAAATTATTCTATACATGGAAATGGAAAGTTTGAAACCCTCTGCAATTATTTGGCCCTCCATTGAACAAGACGAACTTTAATACAACCCCATTAAAACAATTGCCTAGAAATGCTCTTTATCTGAAACATGCCTTTATACGCCTATACAGCGCTCTACTGTATTGCGTGCAGTCACATGCTTTATATAATAATGATGATGTGTTGTCCCATCTACAGTATTGGGGATTGGGGTCATCATTGTTTTTCTTAGTGGAAACCCACTGTCACCTGAAAGTTATAATCATTATTCCAACAAATACTAACACATAAATATGATAAAGGTCATAGGATATTATTCATCACAAAAATATTTTAAAACCTAATAAAAAAACTTGCTCATAAGTATTTTCTGTCAGTTCATTTAAGTGGCGACTTAGTGGATGACTCTGCCATACAGTCGAATCATATGCGGAGCCTGAGCTGCTTGGGTCCACACATCAAATATTTAAATCTGCATCACAAATCTGTAAATAAATTAAATATTAGGTATAATTAATTCTGTGTAATTAATTATTATTACATATTTACGGTTACACACGGAACGTCGTTAACTTACACAGTTCTTGATGTTTTTGGAGTGTGGAGAGAAAATATCACGGCGTTGATAAGATTTAGAATAGTTTAATGTACCCAAGGTATATACAATAATGCACAGTTGGCGATTCCTTTCTTGGTTGTTTACTTAGTTATTAGCTGCGTCACACTCTCGTTAATTACTTGAAATGGGCCTTTAATACTTAAATAATACGACGCTCGTTCGATACGAACGCAGCGTCAGCTGAAGTTATGCACAGTTTTTTATTTATCAGTAATAAATCGTGTAGTTGGTACACATTACATTACTTTCTATCCAATAAATACATACTATAATAACGTTAAGGGAATGGAAGCCCTTTCTGTCATAATACCGTTCTTCGTGTATGTGAGGCCTTAATATTGATATATGGGTGCCATCAATCCAAACCAGGACGCCAGGAAATTTAAATTTCTGATAGAACCTGGAAAGTTTTTAGTAACTAAATAATTCTGCTTAGTTAGGCAGGCAATATAAACAAATCAATTACATTATATTTCATTCCTCACTTAGCCTTTATAATATTCCTTTCATCACATTGTGCTGGCGATTTATTATATTTTTGATATATTCTATTTAAGTCACTTCATTAATAGTTCTTGACACAGTAATTTGTGAAACGTTATGGAAGGCACTCTGTCCAATCAAATTTTAGTAAGAACCTGATGCATAAAATGCAAGTGCTATTAAAATCTGCAAAAAAAATATAACATTAATCAACCTATTTCGTAATTATAGCTATAGAATAATAAATAAATGTCAAATTTAGTTTTCTCACCTTAATTTCTACCGATACACTATCGTTTCGACGCGGTCTGGCCATAAGGGGAAGGCGAAAGGGATGATCAACCATATAACGACCTTCTTAATCACGGTACGTAGTTTGTGCATACATATCTTCACATCTCTGCTCTTCGGCAGACAGGATCTTCTGACAAGGGATAATAGATTCTATTTCCAAAAACTGTCGCAAAAGTGTGTTGTCATCAGCCTGATCTGAGCTGCTGTGAATGACAATGAACAAAGTCACGGCTTGACGAGATCTGTCCAGATAGGACCCAACCTAAGGCTGTATTTTGAACCACCGGTAAGTTCCGTGCACCTTGAAACTCAACTTAAAATTTGGATCTAGACGTGAGTGGATAATCTCTGTGACTGTAAACTTTGAAGCAAAAGCACTTCCCTCACTGCCTATTCCTGATATAACCGACTTGGTCGGTTTCTTCTTTAGTCTTAAGTTGCTGCACTTGTGATTCCGTTATGAAAGATGCCTGAGATCTCTGATCTAATAACACTCTTAGCAGATGTGTAGAGCCACGTCTTGTTTGTGCTTCGACAAGAGCGGTAGCCAACAAAACCTGAGTAGGTACTGATCCCTTAGAAAAATGTAAAACTAAATTTGAAGTTGATTGTTCGCCTGCTGATAACGATGCCTGAACACTGACACCGCTGACTTAACTTCAGCTGCTACATTAGAGCTTCCATTAAGTACTGTGGCGTTTGAGACTGAGTTTGGATGCAGTAGTGAGTGGTGCCTTTTCTTATTTATACGACACGACGTAGTTTGTCGACAAAACTTAATGGAGTGATTCGCGTTTAAGCAATTATAACACAAGCGCCTAGTTTGAGCGAAGCTATGACGAGATTCGTAACTCTCTTGGGAAAATTTCTTACAATTATTAATTTTATGGGGTAAAGGCCTTATTGTCGGTACTAACTATATGGTGAACATATGTTTTAGATTTACTTGACTTCGTATCTAAGAACTCAAGTGCGTGAAAACTGGTTTTTAAAAAAATACTCAACTCTTGGGAGCACGGGCAATTCATCTTTGGAGCTAATTTTTGTCTCCCATTGCTTTCGTGACTCAGGATCAAGTTTGATTTATTAAAAATATTAAATGAAACAATAAATCTGACTGGGTCAAACGATTCAGGCAGTGGTATGTATGAGTATCTCTGTCTAATTATTTGGAATGCTAACGAATTAGACAGACATACTCATACATACATATAATCACACCTACATATGAGGCCATGAGAACCTCAAGAAGCCTCCACTGGTGGAGGGCCAGCACTCCAATTAACCTTGACCGATATAAAAAAACCGAGTCATGCAGATAATTGGAGTACAAGCAACTACATGCATGGGATGGTGGTGGAAGAAGCAGGGTTTCAGAGGGTTAGCTACTTACATTTAAAATTGTTTTTTTTTATTACCTAGTAATTAATTCTTTTTTTATTTCAGGAAGCTGCTGAGATTTCTTAACCATCAGAGATGAGAATTCCTGATGCACATGTGGATGATTATGAAATAGGTAAATATGAATCTTAATTTTATAATAATGAATTTAAATATGTTTAGTGTCTTGTGGTTACAAATATTTGCTGTGTATGTTTATGCATCCCTAAATTACATAGAAGCATTATATTTTTTGTTCAATGTCAAATCTTGAAAAAAAAGATTATTTCGCTCATTTGCTACAAGGTCGACATATCTCAAAATTGATGATTTTTTAGTTAATAATACAGTTGTATTGAATAAATTGAGTTTGGTTTACTGTAAAAACGTCATTTCTCTAGTCTATATTAAGAGAGAGAGCGCAGATATTCACAATTGTGCCGTTATAGTACTGTCTCTTTCGTTTTGGTGACTCGGGACAACAACGACATTATTTAGTTGTGATGTAACAGTGCAAGCGATAGGTTGTGTTTGTGCTCTTGAAGAACGACATTTTTTACGTAAGGACGATCTTGCCGGTAAGTTAAGTGCAATTGATTTTATTATCTTTTCCAAAATAACGTGTTTAGTATAAATGTGTCGTTAATGCTGATAATATTTGAATAAATTAGTGAACGCATATTTCGTGTTATGACGATATTGCTGAGAAAATTAACAACCATTAGTGTATTATTATGAATTATGACGTTGTTGTAGTCCAAGAAAACAATGATTTAACATTATAAAAAAAAAAATTACACTTAGGGTAAACAGTATAGTTACTGGCCAGTTAAGCCACCTCAAGACACTATTTATAATATATAAAAATAAAAAACGGGTAGATGTAAATGAAATAATTTTTAAAATATATAACATCAACGTATTTATTCGATGGTATGGCTTACATACTCTTTCACCATACACGTTTTTAATAAAGTCAATATAAAGATACAAGTATTGAATTATCGGTTATTGGCCACCATAATCACATTAATTGGCCATGTAATGTTACATTTATTGGCCATAGAAAGCAAAATAATAATTAAAATTATAAAATAAAAACTTTAACAAAAATCCAATAACCAAGCGAGGGTTATTGGATTGAAAAATGTTCTCATCATCAGATGGCTCGGAATCATCGTTAACTACGTAACATTTGTGGCATATAAAATCTCCTAATTCGTCATCATCCGGGATATTTTCACGATGACTATTGGGTATGCAGTGATTATGATAGTATTTCTCACATGAACTACATTTTAAAGATGACTTTTTTAAAATTAGACGATTGCACGCATTACAAGTGAACACCTGTAAGTTTTGTATTATCTTTATCTTATTAGTACTATCACATAAAATATTTTCTTTTTCAGTCTCAACGTTTCGTGTTTCGTATTTCTCATGTCCATTTTTCGAACATTTTCCTACACCTTTACCTTTTTTCGTCTTCTCAATGGCGTTTTGTTTCCGTGCATCTGCTTGTTCATCTCTTTTTCTTTTTCTTTCAATTTTTTCGTTCTCTTTTTGTTGCTTTTCTATTTCTTTTTTTTCAATTGTTGCTCTAAAGTTCTCAGAAGTTATGACGTATGGGGTCTTTTCTATATTCCTAATGAATTTCCTTTTATTGTCTGGTGGATTCTGCAAGTAATCATTGATTGATTTGTAAAACTGAGGGATGTCTTTTGATGTAGATGGTGCGCAGAAATCTATATTCTTTGTAGGGGTCATAGTAATTTTTACTGTTGTCGTATTATTTTCACTGGTCAGATTTACATTTGTTGTTGTATTATGTGGAGTTTTTATTTCAATATTAGTTGATTCTTTTTGTGGCAAACTATCCTGAAAAAAGCACCAAATCTTGTACAACGTCGGAGAACTATCATTAACTATTGTACCCCGGGATTGAAGGTCTTTCAATTTGTTGATCATATCAATTCCAACAATACTTTCTAAGTCTTTTAGAGACATAAGTTTTTCTCCTACATCAGACTGATCAGACATTACCTCCGTATTTGTTGTGGCTAGACATTTTGTGTAATCAATGGCGTTTTCATCAAACGGGTACAAACCACAAGCTCTGAAGCCATTAATTATATTGTCAGACTTTAAATCATCGACGACAGTATTTAAAATACTAGCAATATTTAATTTCGTCACAACCTCGCCAACGTTTTCCGCCTGAAATTGTCTGACAGCTTTTCTGTACATTTTCTTTAAGGGTCCAAAAACTGAAACATCTGCTGGCTGGGTGATACGTGTAGTGTTAGGATATAGAGCGATAAGTTCTATACCTAGCTCCTTACAGGTTACGCTAAGCTGCAACGTGATATGACTTTTATGGCCATCGATAAACAAAATAACAGGTCTTTTAATGCTATTTTCAATGAGATATGGCTCAAATATTTCGGTGATAAATTGATTAAAAACGTCTGCCGTCATCCACCCCGAGTCACTGCGGCCAATGCCCCATTTTGGTGGCACTGATGATGCTATCCTATCCGGTAAACGTTTATATGGAAAGACAATTAAAGGTGGACATGTTTTTCCATCAGCAGAAAACGTAAATAGAACAGTAATATTTTTGAACTGAATAAACATTTCTTTCTCCTTTTGGAGCAAGTACACGACCAGTAGAAGGACAAGTCTGGAATCCTGTTTCGTCTGCATTAAAAACACGGTGTGGATCCTGAATCGCATCTAGCAAGTTTTCACTAGTTAAGTAATTTCTGATTTCCAGAAACCATTTTTTTATATCACTTTCGGAAACGCAGGCACTAGCTTTAGTAACTCCTTCACTGGTTCTCTGAGCCAAACTAGGATGACGTTTTAAAAAAGCTTTAAGCCATCCCTGTCCAGGTCTGTTATTAAGAAAAGGAGTTTCTCGTGGATTATCAGACAAAAATTTTTGTACAGTATCAAGAACATCATCTGGTTTTCTTGGAAAGCCTTTCCGGGCCATTTTAAAAAGCCATTCCTTGATAGAATCTTCTTCCGTATGAGTCAAATACGGCGCCGGTCCAAACTCAGATTTAGAAGTGGGATTTTTAATTTTAAATTGTAAAGTTGCCCTTGGAATATTATATTTTTTTGCAACTGCTCTTAAAGACATTGTTTTATTTTGAATGTTTTTTAACGCCTCATCTAGGGCTTCTTTGGTGTACTGAGGTTTCTTTGGCATGATTATTTTTATTATTTAACCTGATAGAACAGAAAAATAGTATGAGTGACTTTGTGCAAATAAAAAATAAAAAATATTATAGTTATTGGCCTTTTTTTTTGTATAGAAAATTATTCCAGACTTCATAGTACTTGGCCTATGCCAATAACTATTTACACAGCCCTAAAATGAGTGACAAACGAATATAATGCATAGTATAACAGACAGTAGAGTTTTTTATCACTATAAACGCATTTTGTTTTGGGTGAAATTAATATAGTTATTGACATAGGTGGCCATTTACTGTAAATGTTATTTAAATTATTGACAGTAATTGGCCACTACATTTTTTTAAGGTTATGTTATGATTTTGTCGTTTTACACTTCAAATACGCGTACTACGCATATCACTCTATATATTGTACGCATTTTAAATCACTAAACTTTGTAAATTAATTTCAGAATATGATATTCTAAAATTATATGATCTTAACATTTATTCAACAAACTTACCTATTTTCGATACCGACACGAAAAAAGCACAGACTACAAAAGAACGAATTCACCTAGCGGTGTTTTACCGAAACATTTTGACAGTTAACTATTGTGTTGCCATATTATATTTTAAAATTTACCATGTAGTAATGTGGGTTGCTAGTTTTTCAATACCGATGTTGAAATGGCTAATAACTATGTAGGGGCCAATAACTATACTGTTCCCCCTATGTCGTTTCATTTAAAAATAATTTGCGTTATTTATGGTAAAATATTGCAACATTTTGTAATGTAACGTTTTAGACAATAATTCAAGTCACGCTTTCCCATTTATGTATTTTTCTTAAAAACATTTTTTTTGCATTTTTAGGAGATAATGGTGTTGCCACATACTTCTAGAGGCAAAACAATTGTAGCATTGATTGACAAGCATAAAAATTCGCCCAATGAAGAGGTTACGCCTAATGAAACCAGTATGCACTTTTGTTTTCTTTAGTAATTATATTTATTTTCTCTATTTATATAAAATTAACCTATGCACTAACTTTCAGGCAATGAAATAGTGGGTACTTAGTCTGAACGGCCCAAATCGAATGGCACGTGGGCCATTCGAACGTAAACAAAAATCGTCTACGTTCAAATGGCCCGTTGGTTAAAAAATCTATCTAAATTCAATGGATAAACTACATTATGTACATTCGGGTGCAAAAGTAAAAAGTTTAAATAAAATATATTTTTTTCTTAGATTTGTATTATCTTTATTAAAACAATCAACAACAATATAAAATGTTTACAAAAGTTAAATATAGCCATTATGTAATGTATAAGCAGTCATATTTAAAAAAAAACTTTTAGTGAAACAAATCAACATAAAAAAATTAAACAATAAGATAAAATAAAACAATAAGCCAAAATAGGCCAATCAACAAAGTATAAAAAAATACAATTAAGAAGTTAGTTAAAAGCAGCCTAATTTTAAATAATAAAAATCCTCAATTCGTGAGAATTTACTATTAAACAATAAGATTTAGTGAAAATCAGTCTTATTTTAGAGAAACAAATTAGCAAACATAAAAATATAATTAATTATACAACAATGTTCAGTCAAAACCTGCCAGCAGTTTTAAGGAAACAGATCAACAAAATATGAGAATTTACTATAAGATTTACCTAAAATCAGTCTTATTTTAGAAAAACAAATCAACAAAATATAAAAATACAATTAAACAATAAGATTTAGTTATAATCGGGCTTATTTTAATATAAAAAATCAACAAAGTAAAAAGAAAATACAATATTATTGATTAAAACTTTAATTTTTCTAAGCAATGCCCCACGCTTATCTGTCCAGTCAATAATTCTTCTACTGTACTTTGAATTTTCCAGTTTCTTGTCAAAGTTTCAGGTTTCCTTTTTGAAATTTTGATCCCATCAGGTTTCCTTATCTGATTTGAATAATATTTGAAGTCGTTATGCAACCCTTGTAGAAGTTGACCAATATTTGGTTTGACTTTTATGAATTTTCTAATTCTATTGTTCCATGACTCTACAATGTTATTTGTTTTATGATATTTATTATATGTACACCAGATACTTGAATTCACCTTATCTTCTAGCCATGTGCTAACAAAATAATCGTTGAATTTTGTAAAATTATCACTGCACGGACTTTCTGCCATAATATAAAGCCAACCATCTTCAACGAATTGTGGAGGAATGTGTGATAATGCTGTACATAATTTTATATGTGCCTTGCCTGAATGGGTCTTGTGTAAATTTAATTTCTTTGCTTTACGCCACAAGCATTGATTAAAATGAAAATTGCACCCTGTTATTTTAACATCTGGAAACATATTTTGTAATGCAACTATGGTAGCCGCTTCAAAATCCATAGTGGCATAAGTCGGTTTCCATTCTGGTTCCTGACTTTTTATTAATTCGAATAGTAACTGATATGTGTCAAGCTTCTTATCAGGTAGTAAAGCATACAAAATAGGAATCACGTTAACAAATTCTTGAGTGCTTCCGATATCTGCATGAACTGTAAAAACTTGATAAAATCCATTCGGGCAGATCTTAAATGTCCCATCAAAGAAGAAACTTCTTGACTGCCTCAAATAAACAATGAAATCCTTATGTCCAAATATTAATATTCTTTTTTGTCTGTATTGATAATCCGCAAATAACATAAATAAATATTTTTGAGGGATAATAACGTCAGCTCCTTTTCTAAAGCAAAGTCTCTTGGCTCCAATTGAGCTATTTCGTTTTTGGTATAGATGTTTGCTTATATTTTCAAACTTAGGTAAAATTTGTACTCCTTTTTGTGTAAGTATTTGCATGTGCTCATTAAATATTTGAGGAATCGGAATAGATACATCGTGTTGAACAGCGTTAATACATTTTTCCATTTGCTCTTTAATTTCCCTTGTTTCTAAGTCTTTAGGTCCATGATTATGTGATGTTTCACGTACAACTGTTAAAGGGTTACTTTTGGTTTTAATAGAAGCACTGCACGTACTTTTTTTTGCACAACGCCAATGTTCTGTTCCGTCTTTGTTCAGCCTTTTCCAATTATATTCATAACCACCTCTACGTAGAAGGCGACCACCTTTTCTTGATTTACCCTCACTTGTAGATTGTGATGTAGAGGGATGTGCGTCATCCATTTCTTTGATTATTTAAACCTAGAATATACAATAATTATGGGCCTTAGAAGTGTGAAAGTAGATTGCAGCAGATTTGTATATTGTATGCACCGAAATCTAGTCCCGGTCATATATTATTTATGTTCTAAAATCTGGTAGCTTAGTCTTTAGCCCGAATATTGATGTTGTTTGCAAACGAGTTTAGAGAGATATACTTATATTATTAAATTCGATCATATTATGTTCATGGACCCAAAAAGATAGAGAATATAATGTACATATGAAACGCCTTTAACTGAAGAAACATTTTGAGAAAAATATTGCAGTATATGCAATTAGCCTTATAATATATTATTATATAAAAAAAAAACTTTCCAGGATCCAATAGTAAACAAAAACACAAAACTTCAAAAGTAAAAATTCAACGCACAACATTATTAGACAATTGCAAAATTAACAGTGGTGTTACTAAGCTGCATATTAAACATATTTCTCCACAGTCGTCTGACGTCACAGATAAGCATCCTGCTTGTGATTGGATGACAAGAAAGGGTCATTGTTTATCTAGCTACCTGAAATCGTACCGACAGGTTATGAAGATGTATTCCGTTTATTTAGACGATTTTAAATAATTAAATATTTATTTAGTTAAAATTCATAAACTATGTGACTAATACAATGTTTGCGACTGTACTTTTGAATTATTTTTAAATTCATTTTACCACCGGGCCATTTGAACGTAGACGATTTTTGTTTACGTGCGAATGGCCCACGTGCCATTCGATTTGGGCCGTTCAGACTAAGTACCCGAAATAGTTAACCAAACATCACACGAGATGAGATGTTTATCAAATCAGAGTAGTTCTTCTCCCAGCTCGTCATCTGATTCGGATTCATCAGGTGATTCGGATTCATCAGATGACACGTTTATTGAAGGTTAGTTTTTATAGTGTTTTATTATTAGGGTGAATTTCTGTCGAGTAATTTATTTTCTACTGAAACTGACAACTTATTTTGAGTCGCCACCGCCGTATAAACGAAACAGGAGTTTTGTATGAAATTCTGGGACTCAAGACTTACAAAATTACGCTCGTTTGGCCTCACACTTATTGTTTAATGTAGTGAATTGAAACTGCGTACGAAAATCTTAAATTAAATACTTATTATGTTCTTTTTTTTTCAGATAGTGACGATTCTGTCAAAGATCCGATGTACATTCCGCCTGAGCAACTTTTTCGGCAGAATAGTGCTAAATTGATAAAGGCAATTGAGCATTCAATTTCATTACCATCTACGTCAACGGCAGATAGAAACATAACTATTGCCGAACCCTCTCCTCTACAGCGCAGTCCTGAGTTGCCAGCTGAACAGACAAATGATAATTCCATTGCAACTACCAATTTGGATAGCACAATTCCGTTGTCATCAATTTTAATAGAAAATAGGATCATAACTGTGTCTCCTGTAAGTCCGAAGGCAAAACAAGGAAGAAAACGCAAAAGAAATGAATCAAATTGGAACAGAAATGTGAAGAAAATGCTGCGAAATACTGGACAAGCTTATAAAACTGCTAGCAAGAAAATAAAAGAAGAGAGAAAAATGAAAGAGCCGTGCGGTGATAAGTGTCGGTTACAATGTAAATCTAAAGTATCTGAAGATGAAAGGATATTATTATTTAAGAACTACTGGGCGTTAGGTGATAACAAAAAACAATGGGAATACATTTCGAAGTGTATGACGATCATTACACCAAAATATCGTTATATTCGTGAAGGAGGAATAAGAAAACCTCGTCAAAAGAATCACGCATTTCATTTCAAACTGCCCGATAAATCGGTGAGAGTTTGTAAAATTTTCTTTAAGAACACGTTAGGAATTAATGACCGGCCAATTCGCACTGTTTTAGAAAAAGAAGACCAAGTGGCAAATTGTCTATTGGCTGATGATAAACGCGGTAAACATGGCAAACATTCACGAGTTGACGAAGCAATAAAAAATGGCATTCGTGAATACATAGATGCGATACCAAAGATCGAGTCTCATTATACAAGAGCCAATACAAGCAGAGTTTTCATAGATGGTAGTAAAAATATAGCAGATATCCACAATGACTATGTGGCCAATCAACAGAAAAAAAAATTGGGTTTTGGCAATTACGTCCTTTTTTACAAAATATTCACTCAAGAATGTAACATATCTTTTTTTAGCCCAAAAAAGGATATGTGTGATGTGTGTGCAGCTTTTGAAAACTCCGATAATAAAGAAAACCTAAAAGAAGAACATGATAAACATTTGAAGGAAAAAGAACTATGTCGCGCAGAGAAAACAAAAGATAAAGCAGATAAAAATATTGTAACAGCTGTCTATGATCTGCAGGCTGTATTTCAATGCCCCAAAGGCGATGTATCAGTCTTTTATTATAAATGTAAGTTGAATGTATTGAATTTTACAATTTGCGATATAAAAACAAACAAAGTAGAATGTTTTGTTTGGGACGAATCCAATGCTAATCGAGGTGTAAATGACTTGGGAACTTGCGTGTATAAATATCTAGAACAGCTTTCGTTACTTAATAATGATAGGAGTCTTAACATTGTCTTTTACTCAGATAATTGCGCAGGTCAGCAAAAAAACAAGACAATGATTGCAATATATTTATTCGCTTTACAAAAGTTCCCAAACCTCCAAACGATAACACATAAATATCTTATAAAAGGGCATACCCAAAATGAGGGTGATGCAGCTCATTCACTAATTGAAAGACAGGTAAAAAAATTGCTTAAAGCTGGACCAATGTACTCGCCAGAAGCCTTTATCGGTGCTATAAAAATGGCTAGAAAAAAACCAGAACCATTTCATGTGAATGAAATGTGCACAGGAGATTTTGTTGATTGGAAAGATGCATGTACCCAAATGGGAGTCAATTTGACAAAAGATGAAGAAGGAAATTCAGTAAAGATTGGAGATATAAAAATTTTGAAGGTTGAAAAAGATAAACCACGGATATTATTTTACAAGAACTCTTACGGAGAAGAAGAATTTAAATAGCAGAAATTATCAGAAGGAAGAAAAAGATCGACGTTAATGTCAAGAAAGCTTATAATTGTAAACCAGGCATATCGGACAGAAAGAAAGCAGATTTGTTGGACTTGTTAAACAAAAACCTAATTCCACAGTTCTATGCTCAGTTTTACAATTCTCTGTAAGGTTTTTTTATTTCTACAATAATTTTATTATGATTTTGATAGTATTTTTGAACATTGTTTTGAATTTTATAGATTTACGTTAGAGACTGAAATTTCATTGTTGATACTTATTTTTTGATAACATTATGATTATATTATTACTAACTGTCAAAAGTAGATAGTATTTTTAAACATTGTTTTGAATTTTATAGATTTGCGTTAGAGACTGAAATTTCATTGTTGATACTTATTTTTTGATAACATTATGATTATATTATTACTAAGTTGTCAAAAGTAGATAGTATTTTTAAACATTGTTTTGAATTCTATAGATATTTGCGTTAGAGACTGAAATTTCATTGTTGATACTTATTTTTTGATAACATTATGATTATATTATTACTAAGTTGTCAAAAGTATGACAAGTGAGATCTTAATTATTGAGGCTGATTTTGTGATATTAATTATTCCATAACGATTACTTAAAGTAATGTGGGAGAGTTGATTTATAAGACTTATGGTGTGCCATTTCAGTGTTATAACGTAGTTAGATTTAAGCGTAAATACCTACTGTTGACTTTTTTTTAAGATGTCAATGTGACTATGTTTTAGTTCACTTTTCATTCATTATTAATAAAAAGATTTTTCAATATCGACATATTTTGTTATTAATTACTTTAAGTTTACCTCAAATTTAAAATCATTATTGAGTGTAACGTCGTTAATCAAAATACTACAAAAATATTTATATATTTATCAGCAACAACGACATAAGTGTTTCCTCGCTGAGTAAAAAATAGCATAGTAAGTAATGTGTGCTGTATGCGTAAGATTTAATATTTTAACGAAAAACTATACTAACCACAGTACATTTTGGCCTAAGTAAGTTATGTAAAAAAATCAACGATTATGGTGTAATCTTAACTTAAAACTATAAAATTGCTCTCCTGTAAAATGATATTTTTTGAGAAATGTCGACCTTACCGCAAATGAGCGATTTGTACATAATTCCCATGTGTGTGTGAACGTGTGTGTGTGCTAATAAGAAAAAGGACTAGTCTAATCAACATAAAAAAATGTTTTACAGATTGGAATATTCCGGGCATAAGTAGTCAGCCAACAGTGCCTCCTCCTCTACCACCGAGTCCACCAGATGAAACCCCGGCCCTCCCATCAACTAAGGCTCATCTTCCATCTCCTCAAATACCAGAAGAAGAGTCGTGGAAACCACCACCACAAAAAAAACCAAGGGTTTAGAATTAGGAAAAATGTTTTAGAAGCAGATAGAAAGGCAAGGGAGTATGCTAGAGAGCGTGATAGGGCTATGAAGAATTAGAGAAAGAGCGATTGCGGATTAGGACAGAGGAATTAAGAGTTAGAGATGCAGGAAAGGGTGAGACAAAGAGATGATGAATTGCGTTTATAGAAAAAAAGTCTTAGATTAAGGTTATTTTTTAATTATTATAAATATTCAATTTTTTAACATTGTTAATTAAAAAGTGAAGTTATGTGTGTAATCTATTAATTCTATCTACTAAAATATTCCTTATCGCCCTTCCCCTAATTAAGTCATTTCCTTCTTTCCTTTTTTTCCTCCTTTCATTAAAAAGATGGCCAGAAAAAGATAAAGGCATGGTTTGGAGTTCTGCTGGTTCCGGTTCAGGTACGTTAAATTTTAGGGCTAAATTATGCAACACACTGCATGCAGTAATGATTTTTGCACATTTCTCGGGTCCATAGCGGAGTGAGCGATCTTTGCATAAGCAACGCCATCAGTTTTTTAATCGGCCAAAAGTATTTTCAATAGCCACCCTCGTCTTTCCATGGACTGCTGTGTATTTGTATGCTGGAGTCCCCTCAACAGCATCCGGAATTGGTGTCATTAACCAGGGGCGTTGTGGATAGCCGGAATCACCTGTAAATATTCAAAACTTTAATTTCCAATTTTTTTTTTATCATAGGTAAACTAGCTGACCAAGCGAACTTTGTGTCCCCATATTTTTTACCCGATTTTTCAATTATTTTACTTTAGTAAAAACCGTGTTCTGACTTACACGAATACAACAAACAAAGAATTATCTAATTTAGTATTAGTATAGTCGTTTGAAAATTATGCGTCTACATTAGATTACAATTACTTACATTCGGCAAATCATTTTTATTTATTTATGTAGATGGATGAATTTGCTTGATTGTTACTAAACTAATAACTATACATGTTCATTATTTCGATGTAACTCCTGCATGTAGTTATTAGCTAGGCTATTTTCCCATATGAAAGCGTCGTGGCTGGCTCCTCCATATTTTGCATTCACATTTAAAATTCGGCAGTCACTATCACATATCTAAAATAAAGAAAAAACCATTAGTAGGTACACTGGTAAACCATAGCAAAGTGGTAGGATACATAATGCTATTATGTAATTAGTTGTGCACAGTCACATACCTAGTTACAAAAACTAAATGCTTACCATTTGTAAATTTAGTGAATGAAAATGTTTTCTACAATAAAATAAATGTTCAATTTCTTTACTGGGTGTAAAAATATGGAAATGGCATCCATCAATGCATCCTATAACTCCAGGAAAACCGTACTTCGCAAAAAAGCTGTAAGACAAAAATATATGTTAATAGGCAATCAAATGTTAGTATTAGAAATTAATGTTACAATAGTAAACTATAACATTGTTTAAAAGTACTTCTCCAAAAAAATACTTAGATACATTTTCCTTAACAGATATTACAATGTTGATACTAACTTGCTTTTTATCAGGTCTCAATCAGCTCGAGTACTTGGGAATCTTATAAAGGTGTTAAGGACTGCTGTAGTTACAAGAGCATCAGTGACTTCCTTCACACATTTGCTCACTGTTGTTTGGCCCAAATATTTAGCCATACCCACTATTCGCTGATATGACCCAGTGGCATAAAAAGATAATGCACAAAGAACCTGTAACATTAAATATTTACTTATTTGATTTTTAGGATGTAACAATTTACTATTATCTTTATAGATACCTATTTTGTGATACTAAATATATATATACATTTCAATACTGAAATACAAGTAGAGGATATTGAACAGGTATAATTATGTAGTATCTAAGTAAGTGGTGTACCTTAAGTTCTAGACTAATTCTAGAACTCGATGTTAATGATGTTTTTTGTTGAAGTTGCTCACAGAGGAACATAAAAGCTTCTTTATTTAGGCGATATCTATTTTTAAATTCGGTTTTGTTTTTTGGCTTGTATGTCTTGCTCAATGGTTCGCCTTTTTGATTGGCTTTAGTCCCGAGCTTGCAAAGAACCAAGGCTATATCCTGTCGAAAATCAGCTGACTGCAGCATTGGGTCTTCTCTTTTTTTGGCCTTATGTACTCTTTTATATAAGAGCCAGGCATTGGACATAACAAGATCTAAGAAATGGTAGAACATGCGAATCTGCCATCTTTTGCTTCGCAGGCGTATTTTGTACCTGCCCATGATACTGTCGATCAAATCAACACCACCCATATGGCGGTTGTATTCTCCTACGATATGGGGTCGGTCGATAGTCACGTATCTTTTGTTTGGCTTGTCGTATCTTGAAACCTGTGTCTTCGGTAGCTCTCCCACGAAACTAGAGGCGAGTGTGACAATTTTGTTGTCTTTCCAGGCTACTGTCGATATTTCTGTTCCTTCCACGTTCCGACATATTCTACCGAGAGTAGCCGCGTTCTTTTTTAGATATTTCCTTGTCTGTTGGTAGTTTACAGTCAGGTATACGATTTCGACGTATGGTTCCGAGACTAAGAACGCCTTGTTTAGCTAAATATTCCAGAAGCGGCAGAGACGTGAAATAATTGTCAAAACAGATCCGGTAGTTTTGATTTCTTGGTATTTCACGCGAAAGCCTGACGACCACATTCGATGCAGCGCCCAAGTCTGGCTCACCAGAAGCAACCACATTTTCAGCTCCTGTGTCAGGTTCGAATTTGTATACGAACCCACTCACACCGCAAAGAACATATATTTTATATCCCCATTTATTTGGCTTTTTGGTGTTATATCTTTGCAAATTCTGCCTTGCTTTTGTGGAGCAAATCTGCTCGTCTACACATAGATATGTTTCTAGAGGGATGCTTTGGCAGGTCTCATTTAGTTTTTTGACGACTGGTCTAATCTTGAATATTCGGTCATGATCAGGGTGTTCTCGTGGAACATTTTTTGTGTTATCATTGAAATGAATAAATCTCCGGATCTTCTCAAACTTGTTGACTGCCATTGTTTCCTTTACTAAAGGTGTTCCTATACAACCGTGCCAATGCTTCGTAACCCTTGGAAGATGTACCAACGACATGATATACACTAGTCCAATGAACTGTTGAATATCGGTCTCTGTGACACGAAAACTCATGTTGGGATCTTTTTGGACTATGTAAAGATTTGATTGGCTAGCAATGACTTCAATAAATTCTTTGGAAAATAGTTTCAAGAAGAATTGGATTCGTGTTTCGAGGTCTAAAACCTCGGGCGACAAGGTTTCATCACCTGTAAAACGTAGCTGTTGCTCGTTTAGTTCAATATTGTTCTTCCTCCAGCGTACATTCAATTTGTTTTTGGTTTGCGACGTGCTGATGGTCCTGACTGAGTAGAAGCAACTAGCGAGGGTGATGGAGACGAATTACTGCCACCGCGCTCCAGATCTTCAATAATACTGCCAATGTTCATACCATACATTTCTTCTGCAGTTTCATCCTCGAATGGGGGTTCTAAATCCGGCAAATATTCGGGATCTGCCACGCTGTCGTCATCGTCTTCAAACCCATCCTCACTGGTCTCATAGTCCAAAAGAAATTGTTCAATTTCATCTTCTCCTATACCTCGGGAAGTCATTCTGTGAAGAAACCAACGCTAGGTCAATGTACTATAAAATACGACCCTTATTCTGCATTGTGACAGAAAGGTTACAAAGAGAAATTCAACACGAATTCTCACAAATAACTAAAATTATGCGTTACCGACAATAAACAGTGGAAACCATGAACTTACCTATTAGAATCACCAAACAAGCCGCAGTTATTTTGTGTTTTTATATTATTTTCGATTTTTGAAAACTTTACGCAACGTCAAGTCTCGTGAAGTGTCACCAACTAAAGTTTGAACGAAATTTCAAACTACTAACGCCATCTGTGTTTCACGATGTGTACTAGAATTGCATAGAACGGTTTGTAACTGTTGTGATACATTGATGTAAAACGGAATAAAAATAAGATTTTAGATTTTGTATGGACTTGAATGGTTTGTTACAGAACTGTCACATGGTGATATAAAGGGTAAAGGCAAAAGATCTAAAGTCTTTTTTCTTACAAGTCTACCCCCGCTCCGCCACTTGGTGGAGTTTCTTCTTTATGTAAAGAAATCAGTTTAGGCAAGCCCAAGTCAGGTGCTAAATACATTCTCATATGGTGTAATTAACATAGAAACAAACAACTTACACTAGGTTACATATAAAGTAAACAACTTTCACTATGTTCAATTAAAACTAACATGGAACAATGGATACTCTTGCTTACAGCTTGGCAAAAATGAGTAGAAAATAATGGAGGCGCCACTGTGTTGTTGGTATAGCAACCCATTGCAACCAAATAGCGTACCAACCTAATCTTGATACTTAGCTGCATTTTTTTAGACAATTCCCATTTTATTTATGTATTATTTTTTTAAATCAGTAAGTATTGTTTAGCTGAACAAGGACGCGATCTCGATATGCAACTGATTTATTACTTACCTAAAAACATATATTTCGGAAAATATTCTTTGAGTTCACAACATTGTTTAGGAATTGTACTTTAAAAAAAAAAGAAAACATTACATTGTATAACATTGTTCTATTCAAAGATTCAAAGCATTTTATTTCAAATAAACCACTTCCAGGCACTTTTGAAATGTCAAGAAGTCAGTCAGTCAGAAAAATAATGCTAATTGCACGTTCCAAAGCGTAAATCTCTATGGAGAAGAATGTGCAAGAAACTCAATGGACACTCGTTTCAATCATCTTATGTATTACAAAAATATATCTGTTATATTTATGTTTCTAATATGTGAGAACTATGTTAATAAAGTAAAACTAAATATAGATATTAAAATAGCCACTGGCAGCTAAGAGATGACCAGTCTCAACTGACAGCACCTGTTCATGGACATGACGCGAATATTAGCACAACTCAGCTCATCCATTTTGAAGGGAACCGAATGATCATGAAACTATGAAACATTTGAGTGAGCATGACAAACTCCCAACTGCATATTTTATTCTAATAAATCTTCCTCTAAATATTCCACCCCGACGTCCATGTCTTGGCTAGAGCTGGCCGCAAACTCAAATTCAAATTCATTTAATCACTTATAAATAGAGTAAATTACATTCGGTGTTTTTATAATGTTACATAGTTGTCTTAAATTCTATTTAGCCTACGGTAGGGCATGTGATATTATAGCACAATACATTTTGTTCTGTTCGGTGCTTACATAATTAAGTCAATGATATCACATTATACTTATATCATTAACGTATTATTTATATTATTCATATTCAACATTATTTTCAATTACAATTTCAATTATTTAACCTTCATTCTGAAGCCATTCATTTATTGAGTAGACCATCTTTTTAAAAGTATTTCTTTTAGTTTTAGTTTAAATTTTGGTAGAGGAAGATCTTGTACGTCAAACGGTAACCTATTAAAAATTTTCACACACATCGCAAAACAGTTTTTTTTAAACATTGCTGTTTTCTAACAACATCAACTCATCTGAGTCATGTTAAGATTCAGAAGTGCTGCTGCTATCATCTTCTAGATTTATGACTAATCGCTCTATTTCATCGTACATAATCGTTATATATCGTTCTCTTTCACAATACTCCTTTTCTATTACATGCTGGCACGAGTTCTTCCAATCCTCCTCGGTAATAGCTTGGAATGCACGTTCAGCTGGTGCCTGTAAAGACGAAATATTTCATATACCTCTATCAATTTTAAAAGTTACATTTTTATCACATACTATTAATAAGCCATACCTTTATGTCGATCGATCCTACATTTTGGGCGGCAATTTTGTGTTTTGCTATCCCCCAGATTAGCTCGATTGGATTGAGGTCACAGTGGTAAGGCGGAAGTCTTACCACAGTGTGCCCATGTACACCTAAAAGCTCATCGATTTCAAATATCGGTTCTGGCTTGTGACGTTTCACGAGCATCAAAAGCGAAGGCTTTTTTAATGTTTCATCAAATGGAATTTCGTTTCGAACTAACCATTCCTTTATTTCGGCTACTTTGGTAGCAGAGGTGGGCGCTTTGTTCAATACTACTGAATGGTACGGCGCATTATCCATAACCACAATCGATGCCGGTGGTAAATTGGGAATCAGCTTTTCTTCAACCCATTTAGTAAAATTACTTTTGTTCATTTCTGAATGGTAATCAGCATTTTTATTTGCGCCAGTAAATATGAGCAAAGCATTAGGGATAAACCCTTTTTCACTGCCAGCATGAACAATAATATAGCGTTTCCCTTTTGAAACATTGTGCTTTACTCCACTCACATCAATAGACTGCCAGCACTTTTGTAACTTGTATCATTGGTGAACGTTGCTTTCATCAAGATAAACTATGTCTTTTCTAAGCTCTTCGGGCAAATTTTTATTATTGGTAATCTTTTTTAAGTACTCTTATCTGTTTCGCAGCTATATATGGTCGTTCCATCAACGCAGTTCTTTCGGACTGACATTTTTTGTATTTGATACCTAGGGCTATAAGTACTTTTCGCAAATGCTCACGGCTTCCGTCAAATCCTAAATCTAGCGGATAAAGCTGCTGAGCACTGCTTGTGTGCTAATAATTAATTCAGTTTAATTTTAATACAAATGAAATAATAATTGATGTACCTGTTTTCTCACTGTGTAAAAAAAAAATGATTTTTTTGCCTGATGGCACATAAATCAAAGTTGTCTAATTCTTTTTTGGGACGACCTTTTCTGTGTTTTCCGGGTGTAGAAAATACCCCTTTGTTTCTATCTCCTTCCAGCACAATTCTTCTTATAGTGCTAACAGATTTCCCTGAATTGAATAAATAAATTTTGTTATTTAGTCTATGGCACGATAATTTCTTTTACATTTCTAATCCCGTTTGCATTAGAAATGTAAAAGAAATTATCGTGCCACAACAAATACTTCATTACCTTCTAATCACACTCAAAGTATAAGTTTAGTAGAAATTGTATATTCATTTACTTAAAAATCAAGCTACCAAAGTATAAATTAATCTAGGCGCGCTATACCAGAGTAATGCAGAAAAAATGTAAACATAACCTATGTGCTTGACGTTTATTGTTTCAAATTTCTACTTATCCCTTATGTAAGCAAATTAATACAGCTTTGTATTCATCAATTAACACTTGATTTAACTGAAATCAACAAAACAAACTCTTACATACCTGTCATATCAGAGCGGTTCTTTGGTTAACATTGTTAAGATCGGAAAGAATAGTTTGGGCCTCATGTTCCACAAGACATCGCCTGTACACCTTATAAATAACCGCCCTGCCAGCACTTTGAATGGTTTTATTCATTATTTTTCACTTTTTACGTTTATTAATCAACGTTTGGTGGTCGAAATAAAAATTCTACGAAGTCGTAAACTTTGTTTATTAAGAAACGTCATTATTTTGGAAATGTTGCGAACAGACAAAAAATTAGTTCCGTTTCTAGACTTTTTTGCCAAGCTGTACTTTGTTTCACAAAACACCAGACATACTAGCATGACTATTCCATACATCCGCAAACACATCACATCCATGGTTGGCAGTCAGGACAGCGTTGAGCATTTGAATCAAAAACAATTGCTATTAGAATTATTTGTTTCTTATACATTACGTAACATAATGCAGATATTTTTTCTGAAGAAACGAAGCTTACTAGGTCATTTTAATAATTATAATTTATACACATAAAATTTTGTACTACTAACTATTATATGTATTTAGAATAAAACTAAGTAACTTTATATGAATGTTTCTTCTCACACGAAGACTCCTCATGGTTATGGTTAGAAAGTCAATTAAAAGCAAGTCATTTAATAGCGCTTCAGGATATGTTTTATAAAGCAAATGTGTGATAAGATATACCTAATTAGCGTCTTAATGCTGCTACTAGAGCGCTTAAGGCTTCTGCCATAGCCTTGTTCGATTCTACCAGCATGTGATCCCTCTCACTGTTGCGTTCCATTATAGCAACTATTCGGCTATTTAAGTCTAAGCGCTGCTGCTCTAATTGTAAGAATTTATCAGCCATGCTGAGTAAATTTGTACGTCGCTGAGAAGGTGGTGACGCCCGGGCACTTCTTCTTGTGGCCTGCAAAATCCTGCGACGTGGTCGTCTTAGACCTAAAACAAAACAGTTTTTTTAGGGCTACTAGAGCGCTTAAGGCTTCTGCCATAGCCTTATTCGATTCTACTAGCATGTGATCCCTCTCACTGTTGCGTTCCATTATAGCAACCATTCGGCTATTTAAGTCTAAGCGCTGCTGCTCTAATTGTAAGAATTTATCAGCCATGCTGAGTAAATTTGTACGTCGCTGAGAAGGTGATGACGCCCGGGCACTTCTTCTTGTGGCCTGCAAAATCCTGCGACGTGGTCGTCTTGGACCTAAAACAAAACAGTTATTTTTGGAGCCCACTAGAATAACCCAGACTAGTGCCACT
Organism: Ochropleura leucogaster; assembly: GCA_958449745.1. Taxonomy (NCBI): domain Eukaryota; kingdom Metazoa; phylum Arthropoda; class Insecta; order Lepidoptera; family Noctuidae; genus Ochropleura; species Ochropleura leucogaster. The sequence goes on along the minus strand of OY288221.1, from coordinate 11,707,565 downwards.
TGCCTAGATAATATTTATACTGATGTTATACCAACCCACAAAGTAATTATTAACTTATTAGATTCAGATCATTGTGGGCAACTGATTACAATTCCAAATGTAATCAAAAAAGTAGCTAAAATGGATATCACTGTCAACCCAAAAACTAAAAGTCGCCTAGAAACTTTTAAAAATAAACTTTCAACTAAATTACCACTTTTGTCAACTAGTGATGACCCCAATCAACAATATAACAATTTTTTTAGTATGTATTGCACACAGTTTAAGACCACATTTGTTCCTAAGACTATCTCGGTTAATAATAACGCTTCTTTCAATGACTGGGCCACCTTTGGTATTCATAAAAGTAGAAAACGGCTTTATGAGCTGTATGAAGAGCGAATTTGTATTAATACTGTAGAATTTAATTTGTATGTTAAGAATTATTCTAAAGTTTTTAAAAAAGTTTGTGCTATAGCTAAGTCACATTATTTGAGTTCAAAAATTAAAAATAGCAGTAACGTAATTAAAACGACTTGGAACATTATTAATAGCGAAGCAGGAAGGTCTTGCAAGCGAAATACTGACTACAGCCTTGCTATCGGCGATAATATCATAAAATCAGATACTCAAGTTGCTACAGCGTTTGAAAATTTCTTTGCGGATATTCCTGTATCGACTACTAAATCGCTAGACTCGTCACCTGCTGCTGCAGATGCTTTGCTAAAGGAAAATATTCCATTTCATGATTCCGAATTTAATTTTCAATATGTTAATTGTAATGATGTAATTAAAACTTTTCATATGTTAAATGTTAAGAAGACCGCTGATCTATGGGGTCATTCTGTGGACGTTGCCAAGTCCATTATAACCATTGTAGCTCCTTCATTAGCTGTTATATTTAATGATTGTATTGACCGTGGTGAGTTTCCTGATCTAATGAAAAACAGTAAAATAATACCATTGTTTAAATCGGGTAGTACATCAGACCCTACTAACTATAGACCAATTTCAGTGCTACCAACATTTAGTAAAATTTTTGAAAAAATAATTTTAGATCAAATGCAAAGATTTTTCAATAAACATAAGTTATTGCATAATAAACAGTTCGGTTTTACAAAGGGTCGTTCAACTACTGATGCCGGTGTTGAACTTCTAGGACACATTTATAATGCCTGGGAAGATAAATGCGATGCTTTGGGGATTTTTTGCGATTTGTCCAAGGCTTTCGATTGCGTTCTCCATAAAACATTAATCAGAAAACTACACCACTACGGAATCCGGAACGCCTCTCTGAATCTTCTTACGTCATATTTGAGTGGTAGGATTCAGAGAGTTGATGTAAACGGTAAAAGATCTCCCGGATCTGTAGTAAGCATGGGAGTACCACAAGGGTCCATTCTTGGCCCTTTTTTATTTCTTATTTATATTAATGACTTGCCTTACCTCATAAAGGATAATCATGATGTAGTGTTGTTTGCAGACGACACTTCTCTTTTATTTAAACTAAAACGTCAGCAGCTAGCTACTGACGATGTTAATGGCGCTCTGGCAAAGGTCGTTAATTGGTTTAACGTTAATAATTTACTTCTAAATGAGAAAAAGACCAAATGCATTAAGTTTACGTTACCTCATGTTAGACAAGTGGAAACTAGTGTACTAATCAAGGATGAAGAGTTGAAACCGGAAGATAATACAGTGTTCCTAGGCTTAACTTTGGATGCTAAGCTTCAGTGGGGCCCTCATATAGATAAGTTGTCAAAAAAGCTTAGCTCAGCAGCATACGCCGTTAAAAAAATTCGTGATTTGACTGATTTAGAGACAGCCCGTTTAGTTTATTTTAGTTATTTCCACAGTGTGATGTCGTATGGTATTCTCTTGTGGGGCCATGCCGCCGATATTCAGACAATTTTTATTTTGCAAAAGAGGGCAATTCGTTCAATGTATAAATTAAGTCCTAGACACTCCCTCAGAGAAAAATTTAAAGAGATTAACATACTAACCGTGCCCTCTCAGTTTATTTACGAAAACCTTTTGTACGCGCATAAAAATATAAAATTGTTTAAAAAATACAGTGATATCCACGACATAAATACAAGGAACAAACACAAATTTGTTGTTCCTGCAACGAGGCTCAAAAAAATAGGGGGTACATTCACATGCCAATGTATACGTTATTATAATAAACTGCCAAGCGATATTCAAACACTAAGCCTCAATAAATTTAAATCTTTTATAAAACGTAAACTATGTCTCAAAGCTTACTATAATATTAATCATTACCTTGAAGATAAAAAGGCTTGGGATTAAGCTGCTCTAATTTAGTTTACTCAGTGAGTGTCAAAATTTGCCTTTGTTTCATTTATTTATTGTCTATTCCTTTATTCTATACACTTTGACATTAATGTTTACTTTATTTTTACATTCTTTTTATTATTATTATTATGATTAGTGACATTTTATTTTCTTATTATTTTATGACATTTTATGATTTCATTTTGATCTCATTAATTATTTATTTTTTTATTTTATTTGTTTATTGTAAATGTGAGGACCATGTGGATCATTTCTTTTAATTTACTTTGTTTTTTGACGAAGGTCTGGCAGTTTGAGTGCTATAAGCGACCTACACAAATGTCCTTTTTTTGGTATTGTTCGTCGTGTCGTTGAGCTCCTTGGGTTATGAGTTGAGCTACACGATAACTGACAAATGCTTGCACTGACTGGACAGGTCCACTCAATCTGTGTGGTGCTTTCTTAAAAAGACCATTTCAGACACTATCTGCATAGTCCTCATGTAAGTTGACCAAGATTATTTTGTCTGGACTTTAAAAGAGACTATGACCTCTGAGTTTGTTTCGGCTGTTTCTTCTCAGAGTAGTCGGGTACGAAACACCGGCATCATCTAGTTTTAAAAAAATATGACGTGTAAAAGTGTTTGTGAAAACCTACTTGCAAAATAAACATCATTTATCATTTATCATTTATCATTTATCATTTATTGAGGTTGTTGCATTTGTGATTTTAAACCCCTACTGAAGCCCTTTGTGCATAAAAGTGTATGTATATTATAATGTATACACATTATGTAAGTCATTGATCTCAGCTGCTGTTAGAAGATGACAGTAATTAAGCAAAGTCAGTGGGCTGTTGTCAGCTTGAAAAGACTGGCCTCTGCCTAGTCAGAAGCAGCATGCTGAAGTAAGCTTAAGACATTTTCATCAAAGGGAGATTTGATCTTAACAGTTTAATGAAGAATATTTTTATATTACTAATATACAAATAACTCACTGGCGTATTTGTGCAAGTGCCACTAGCCTGTGCCACTGGTGCAAGAATCGATGGGCTATCCTGTGAAGATTCCTGTAAAAAAATAATTAAGTACCTAATAAGATTTTTTATATATAATTAAGAAAAGAAAGACTGGGTCAGTAGATTCTAAAAAATGTTAGTGAGTTAGTAGCAGAATGGGCTTATTTACTATCTTAAGAAATAACATACATAAAAAGGTTGAATTTGTAAATGAGTGTCGCCTGTAGCAAAAGCTTCACCACCCATTAATAATATTATCCGCTCTTCTATGTCGGACAGCTCTGGAATGCCACCCTCCACCATTCCCAAGCCTGTAGAATTTCGGTAAGCAGCGCGTGCAGTGGCTTTTTTTTTCACTGCACTTTTTTTGTCAGACCAATATTATAATGGGAAATACAGAAATAATAATTTTAAACAAGCGTTGATCTCATCAGCGTATGTTGAACGTGAAATGACTGGAAGTGTTTGTCTGAAATCACCTGAAAGAACCAACGAGTTCCGCCAAATAGTTTGTCACTGTTTTTAATATCTTTCAATGTCCTGTTCAACGCCTCAAGTGAATGTTTGTGTGCCATAGTACATTCATCCCAAATAATAATTTTACACCGTTTCAGCCCAGTGGCCATGGACGACTGTTTCTTAATGTTGCATACTGCGTCAGGGTTATTCTGAATATTTAGTGGCACCTTAAATACTGAATGAGCTGTTCTACCTCCATCCAATAAAGTTGCTGCAATGCCCGATGATGCAACGGCCAATGCTATGCCATTATTTGATCGTATTTCAGCAAGAATTAGCGAAATAACGAATGTTTTGCCATTTCCACCCGGTGCATCCAAAAAGAAGAAACCCACCTTGTCCAGCTGAAACTGCGAGCATAATGCGATCATAAATGGTTCTTTGTTCCTCATTCATTAGTGGGACATTGCGGGCAACAATCGCTGCCATTTCTACAGTACTGTACTGCAGTTCACGATTCATTTCAGTATTAATTAAATCAGATGCAGTTCGATTTGGCGAATTCATACCGAAATTACTAAGTGGTAAGTTGGCAATGACAATGCAAAGATCCTCAATAGCAATCAATGCTTCATTGTACATTTCGTCGCTGAATGTTATGGTTAGATCGTGGCACCGTATACGGTGTTGATGCAATATATCATCAGTCATTGAATCTTTGTGATTTTCCCATAATATCTGTGCTCGGGCTGGGAAACATGTAGTCAACACTATAGCGAATAATAGACGAATTTGTATTGCTGTACAGTTCAATGCAGCTTCAGCAAGCATGCATTCCCACTGGTTGTCGTCTTCCAGCAAGCCGAGTGCAAGGCATGCATCTTTATACGTTGGATATTGTTGCCCATTCACTTTACGTATATCTTGAAATGATAATGGGCCAGTAACATTAACCAACAACAGTCGAAGATAAAAGCACTCAGTGCGTCTTGGATTGACTGTAAATAATCGCCCCAAGGCGTTTGAGCCTTGCTTGCGGGGCATCCATGTTTTTGTTTGAGTCCATGTGAAATAGCGTGGTACTTGTGAATAGAGTAATGTTCGTGCAAAAGCACCAAAATCATCCGCACGATTACCTACACAATTCAAAAAATGCAGTAAGTGTAGTTTTAGGTGGATTTATTGCACGATCAATCGCTGTCTCGTTCGTGAAAAATACACGCTGACCGTTTTCAAGATGGATGACTAACTGAACAACTGCTGGATCCCGTTCATGAATTGAAAAACCAAAGATACGCCAAGCAGCTTTATTGGAGCTGATGTACCGACCAATTTGGTAGAGCGTTATTTCATCGTTTTTATTCACTGGAGGAGCATTCACATTAGTATTTTCCACTCTAAACACAGCCATATCACTGCCTTTATGGACATACTTGCAAATGTATTTGATGCTCTTCACAGAACTGCAGAACTCAACATTAATATGAGCATTATATGTCTTGCTCAGCAGAGGCGAATATGGCACCACCCAACGATTGTCAATATCAATGTCTGTGTTGATGATATTTTTAATAAATGATTGTCCGCCATTTTCAGGATTTCTTCGACGATATATTGGGTATCCGTCGACATTTGTGACCGTATCATTGGTAAAATCTTTAGGGAAATTTTTAGTACATTTTCCATCAGCCATGCAAGGCGATGAACTATTAAGAGTACCACATGCACCATGAATCATGTTTGTTGTAACAATATCAAACAGCAGTTGGTCAGTGGATGGATCTGGAATTTCCACAGAAATGATACTATCGATTTCTTCAGGACGGATTTTGTCGATGAACCAAACCAAAATGTGTGCATGAGGTAATCCTCGCTTTTGCCACTCAACCGAATACATCCAGCAACGTGTGGACCAATACCCTGATACGAACGAAATCTTTCAAAATTAATAACTCTATTCTTTGTTACATCACAAACCTTAACGTTTGTGATTTTAGCTCTGGTAAGTCGGAGTATCTGTATATTCGTAGATTGCTGTGACCATAACGACTCAGATTTTTTTAAGAACTGAGGTCCATACCACCACAGATTACTGTCAATGAAAACATCAAGACTATGACCGCGCGAGACCAGATCCGCTGGTTATTTTTGGTTCCTACATGTTAGCATGACGTATTACTTGTTATATCATTAATCTCCACTATTCTATTTTTAACGAATGTGGTGACATCCGTAGCCATCCAAGGACAACAGTTGAGTCTGTCCAAAAGTAAATTTGGTAGAAATTAACACGCAATGACTCGATAATTTTCTGATAAACTCGTGCGCCTAATAAAGCCCCACACAGCTCTATTCGGGGTATGCTGACTGGTTTAATTGGTGCTACTTTACTCTTTGCACACAATAATCTAATAGTCACCGGTGAGTCATCAGAGTAGGTGCGAACATATGCGCAGGCACCATACGCATGGGCACGCCACAATAGTGGCGGTAAGTCCCCTCTTTGAGGATTGGCTGGAGAGGCGTCATGGCGTCCTCACTCACACAGACGCAGGTCCTCACAGGAAACGCCCAGAGGACACGGTAGAACATACAGTGGCGGTTTGCCCAGCTGGGGCGGATCTCTCGCGCCCGGCCCTGGTTCAGTCCATGGTCCGGAGCGAGAGGGAATGGGAAGTGGTCACCTCCTTCTTCGAAGCAGTTATGGAGGTAAGTGTGTCGGTGTGGGTTCAGACAGCAGTCAATAAAAGTCTTAACCCGGTAGTACTCACGGTTTGGTTTTATTTAAGTCCACACTCACAACACAAACAATGTACAGAAGGAGAAATTATGCACAGTCACAACAGTCACGATACAACGTATATATATTTTCTTTAAGGATAAAATGCAATCGTAGATGCACGTAAACACCGTTCGCAATAATGTTATGCGCGCGCGCGTGCTCGGGCCGGCAAGGACTAAAGGTCAGCGCGACGGTGCTATGCGCCGTACGGCCGTACCTGGGGGTCTACTCTAATTCTACGTAAAACGAAATTGCGGCCGAAACTTCGAACGTTTTCTATCACGGTTTTATTTCATTTCATTCATTTCGAAATTTTTGGACGTCCGAAGTTTATTTGAGATTAAAATTTTCTAAACCTACTATAATTCACGCAAAATGATATAGAGTAGGGTTACAAACGTAACTACTTTTTACTTTCGTTCGTTAACGAAGTTACGTTTTGGAGAAAGAGAGTAGACCCCCTGGTACGCACCTCCCCGCGCTCGCTACGTCATGATGACGTAGCTCGGCCGCGGTACGGCTCCAATAACCCGACATCATCCGACATTGCGATGATGTAAACAATGTAGTATGCGATTATTATAAATACATGTAAATAAGGGTTATGTAAGTATTTGTGACTGTGTTTAAATGTGTTGTGTAGTGTAACTATAAAATATACATAAATAAACTGGGTAGTATGTGTATACCCTACACAGTCATGCTAGCGAAGGAGGTGGCTGGGCGTTTGAGGGAGAGAACCTCAAACCAGGAAAAACTGAACTTTTTCCTGGATTTTTTTATACAGGCTTTTGTGCTTCAGGAAAAGGAGCAGTTGATGCTGTTTCGGGAGGTGGTGTATTTTTAATATGCTGTGTATCTTCGGGAATAGAGTCTAAATTTGAGAGCTGAGGTCTATCTTAAAAAAAAAACTTTTGCAGAAATTCAAGTTCCTTTTCAAATTTAATCCTTAAAGTCACAAGGTATATGACGTGAACTAAAACCAAAAAATGAGTTAAATTTGTCCAAACTTATAAAAAAGACATAGTTATGACAATAAAAAAAATATAATATTGTATTTTTGGAAAAATCATATATGTATAGAATACCATACAATGCTACTCCTAGTTCAAACTGACTATTTTTGGCAATTTATAGTATACTAGACATTGTGCTTTTTATTGTTTCGTATGATAAGCCAAAAAACAGTTTCTATTTTTAACATAGCACAAATGTACTTTGCATTTTGTGCACATAGTACAGGCTTGACCAGTTTTACAGTATTTACACCGCTGATAACCGGTCAGCTGTGGCCAGTGATCAAATTTTGTCATATCGTGTTTGGTCACTAGGCCTCTCGGCTACCGGTTTCTTTATTTTTTTTCATCCGATACAGATTCTACAATTCTTACAGCAATTTCTATATCTCTCTTTAACAGTCCCATAAAAACTTCATACCTAAATTCTTTCAAATGGTCTTTTTTCCTCATGACATTTTCCATCTTGTCTAAGACGCAATAACCACCCGTTATTTATGCATATATCTCAAAGTTGGGAAAAGATGTTCATATACTAACAGTGGGATTTGATGCCTGTGCGATAGAGTGCTATCAACATATCCGCTAAGTCGACTCCACCCATATAGTAGTGCTTTACTACTAATTTTACATAATTCCGCAGGTGCCTAATGATTTCGTTGAAACCAAACAATAGGTAGGTAAGTAGGTACTAAAAATTAATCCATTGTTTCAAAAGGGTCGTTCAAGAATCGTTAGTGTGTCATAAACAAATTAGGTAATAACATATTTCTATAATATATGCTGCATATTTTTTATTATTATAAAATTGTGAAAGCTAAACAGCACTACAGTTTTTATATGACCGTTATGCTATGATTTTAGAGATATATGATTAAAATTTGTTAATAAAGTCAATGTAGATAAAAACAAAAATATATATTTTTTTCTCAGTAATCGCACTTCTGCATCGCATCAGTTATCGCAAAAATAGTAAAAAAATTGAGCAATAATCATGTGAAAGAAAATAACCCGCACTCACGCGACAGCCGAGATAGAGCTTATTTTATGGTTTTCTCCATACAAAGTTTCTGAAAAAAAATCAAAAGTGTATCTTTTCCTGTGGTTTATAACTTCATGCTTAGAACATATTAATAAGAAGCATGTCTTAACAGATTCCAATAAAAAACAGGTCAAATTAGAAAAACAGCTTGAGATAGAATATCGTCGTTCACTGCGTATTGTTGCCCAGTATTTTCTTGTGTTAAACAGCTGGCAAAGTAGTCTTCTTCATAATCGAAGTGCCTTCTAGAAGTGGAAGCTTCGGGAGTCGAAGTTTCACGATGGTGAAAAGCTTGGTTTCGGGAAGTAGTAGCTTCGGCTTCTGGAGTCGAAGTATAGCGTGTATACTCTGAGAGTGAACTCGTAGGTCTAGCAATTGGAAAATGTTGTGTATTTAAGGTTTTCAGTCTTTCTTGTGACAAATAATTATTGATGAAGTTTTGACAAACAATAGCATTTCTTTATGGCAAACTACGTAATTGGCTTGCCACATGCACTCCGAATGTATCAAATTCATCTTGACGTATAGTTTGAGCCAAAGTTTCTAATCTATTGACTGCTTGTAAAACAGGTGGGTCCATTTTAGGTGCGTCCCTTAGAGCACTCTCCGCCTTTTTCTTTGGAGACATTTTTTTTCTTTTGTAAGGGCGCAATATTAGATTCTTGTTCCAATTCATCAAAATATGAAGACGCGTCGCTGTTTGTGTTCACCGCTGAATCTTTTCCCTGTAACCATACACTAATATAAGTTTATTTCTTTTAGGTGCCATCCACCACAGATCAATGGAAGAAAATACAAAAGGATTTTTTAGATCGCTGGCAATTTCCTTTTTGCTGTGGGGCTATTGACGGGAAACACGTATTAATCGAAAATCCACTACACGGAGCATCAGACTATTATAATTACAAAGGCACTTATAGTGTGGTGTTGTTTGCTATAGTGGATGCACATTACCGTTTCATATATAGATTTCGGGACTAATGGACGCATGAATGATTCACATATTTGGAAAAAAACAAAGTTCTATAGTGCTCTTGAAAGAAATATACGGAAAAGTGAGTAGGTAATTAGGATTATGAGTTCCAGTAAATACTTTACCATTATTAAGGACTTTTACCAGTTAACATAGGTAAATAATAATTAATTCCAAGTAAAGTTCATTTAGTTGGTTCTTAAAATCCACTAAATACAATAAAACAATTTAAAACATAAATATAAATAAAACGATTTACACCAATAACAAAATAACTAACATTCAATATCACTCTCACCTGATTCTAATTCGGAGTCAGAATCCAAATTAGTAATATCCAAAAACTCGAACTGATATTCTGATGGCTTAATTAAATCTAAAGTTTCAACGAAGAAATCCTGTTTTTTCTTAGCGTCTAGCTTCGGTCTTTGTGCAGAGATCAAAAGATCAGATGAAAGAATAAGGTTGTTCAAGATATCTTCATTGGTAGCTTGCCTGGTCTTCTTGCGCGAATGGCGTTCCCGAAACCTAAAATCTTTGTTGCGGGCTTCTGAAGCTTCTTCTGAGAGGGTAACGATTGGAACAATATCATTATTGGCGATTATGTCTGCACCATGTATCAGCAACTTATGGACGGTAGATGACATGTGGTACCAGTCGTATAACTCCACGTACTTTTCTGCAGTTATTCGGGTATATTCTTTAAATCGGATAACATTGATATGCTCTCCGGATGTTATTGCTTGCAGAATCACAGAAAATCTTCTAACAAGCTCTTCATCCAACCCTGTAATGGCTGCTGTTTTAGCAGGAGATTCGAAGAATCTTCTTGCTGCATTCCCGTCATTTGTTGTCCCTGAGCCTTGCTTCACAATATCAATCAGAAGGTTGAGTTCATCCTTAAATTTGTCCTGAATATATTTTTTTCTTGTTTCTAATAATGTCTTATGCTCATTTTCTCTTGCAGCCCACTGCTTAAAATCAAGTCTGTATGCTATATGCAAAAGACATTCCATTGTATTTATACGGGCATGTAACGATGATAATCCAAATTCCAAAGCACTATCGGATACAGTCTTTGTTGATACACAATCCAAGCGGTTCATTTCTGAAGGTTTAGATAAACACAGGTAACAGGTTGCTTTCGATCTAGCTTCTGAAAGGTAGGTACAGATTTTAGCGTCAATCATTGTCATCTTCAGTTCATGAGTTACCTTATTACTGCTGCACTCAGTGGGGATAAGGGACTTAATTTCGTCATCCATATGTCTTTTGTGACTCACCACAACTTCTTCACTCACCTTCACAAATGTAAATTGCACAGGACGGCAATATAACACTGAGCATGGTTTTGGATTTGTCCATATAGTTTCATCTCCAGCATCAGTAGTCAGAAGTAAAGGCACCAAGGACGTCATAAATATACTGGAATCGTCTTGCTGCCCCTCCATTTTCTGTTTGTATCGGCTTTGATTTGAAGAACCATCAAATCCCCACTGAGATATGAGCTTCAAATCTCTGTTTTGAATACGTTCCGAAAGACTTTCAAGGATCCTCTTTACTGTAATGTCTAGTAATGCTTGAAGCGTAATTCTTGCTGATGAATCCGTTACAGTCACTGATTGCTTCGAAGGATAACATTGTTGCTTTGCTTGTTGTACTTTGTAATAAGACGGGTGTTGAGAACAGGATACTTTTAGAGAGCAATGAAACCACAAGTTCAGCTTTTCATATATTGCAGCACATGTTTTTTCACAGACTGACTTTTTCTTAAAACAAAACATAAAACAATGACAATCAAAAAGAAGAAATATAAAATTATTAAAAAGTTTGGTAGCTGGTCGCCAACAACGGGTAAACATCTTTTGCACCTTCCCGGATGGTCACCTCTCGCAGCGTGATGTATTGCCACTTAGAAAGCTTTAATGAAAGGAGCAAACCTAGCGCCTTTTCTGGTGTAAAGATAGCAATCTGAACTGGCTTCTTAAGATTTTCCTTAATTTTAGAAGCTGCTTCTGAATTTTTCATCATATATTCAATGACGGATGCTATATCTTCACGACCATCTTCTTTTAAAAGTAATGCAGCTGAATATGCCACTTCAGTTGACTCTTTGCCCTTGTAATCGTCAGACCTTCTCTTCTTTTGTTTACTTCCTAAATCCTCGAATGCTTTTCTAGGTCTTTTGTCATAGTACGAGCACCAATACCAGTCGATGTCGATGGTTCTGGACTAATTACATGTCCGCTAGATCCCTGGTATTCTTCTTCAATTGATTGTGGCAAAACCAAATTTCTTGACATGCAATCCGGCCAATCAACATCTGCCTGGAGCCAGTTTTCGTACTGTTTTCTAAATGTATCAAGGATACGATGAGATTTCCGCCATCTTTGTGAAGCAGCTCGTGCAAATCTTCGACAAAACTCTTCAAGCGTTACACGATCTTCGTCAGTAATTTGATCACCTAGACGATCTACCACTGCTCTGAACAATACTTCATGATGAAACGAAGTACCTTCACCTCTCAGGATAACAAACAAGTCTAAATTCGTACGTAGACTTTCCATTGTAAGTATATCACAGTCGCGGAATAATAGTAGTAGTCCGAAAGTTTGGAATAAACTGATGAAAAATACTTTTATTAATTTTATTTATATGTCTCCAAAAATCAAAAATGTGATTAGTTAATTATTTTTTCTTAATTACCCTCACTAACGAATATTCTAATCAGTTTTCCTAGCAAACGCATTAATAATGGTAAAGTATTTACTGGAACTCATAATCCTAATTACCTGAGTAGGTAATTAGTAATTAGGTTATTATCCTAGTCTGAAAAGTGAGTACTTTTCCGTATAGGATAATAATTTATGATTTGTATTGTTATACGCTAGTCTTTAATTAGGCCAGGGAGATAATAGTAGCTAATTAGTACTAATTTTGTTGATTTGATGAATAAAACGAACCATTTTCGAAAAATATATTTTTTTTTTATTATTATTTTTTTTTTTTAATTCTGCAGCTGTGACCGTTACGCGTGGTATGTCAAAAAATCACAAATAATTAGTACTAAGACCCCCTGTAAGGATATTACGGTTTTCCTTGCTGTTTAAGAGATAATTCGATTTTTCATACTGGCTCCATACAAATTTTTCGTAAAAAAATTATAATTCCTTCGTTTTTGTGCAGAATGTCTCGGGAGTAATTTTTGAATATAGTAATAACTAATAGCAGCGATATCTGGAAAAAAATTCGGCACTTGCAAATTGAAATGCCTAAGTCTATGAAAGCCGATTTTCAGCCCACTGTGCGGCGCCGCGATCAGCCGCGTGGCGCCTCTTTTGCCTAATCCGTAGTAGGCTCGTGCAGGCTCGCGACGCCACGCTACCCCCCTCCTTTGCCTTCAAATGACTATGAACTTTTTAATAACGTAGATAAGATTCAAAACAGTTAGTAATATTTTGCCTCAAAAAGACGCTGCCGGCCGCTGCTCTTTCAGTGGGAATTGACCCTAATGCATTTATTGATTTATTTTTACGATTTTATGGAAAAATTTAATGAAAAAATATGATAGTAAGAATAAAACTTTGTTTATTGAATTAAACTTATGAAATAGGAACAATTTTAATCACAATTAAACTTAAATATTTGAGATCATGCATGAGAAACTTATGACATGAAATAGGAACAATATTAAGCTAATTAAACTTACATAATTGAGATCATGCGCAAGATTTTTATAACATTTACAAGGTAAGTTAAAATAAATAAACAGTATTTTTTTTAACAATCATCATATTAAAGAAATATTTAAAAAACAGCGATGTACTTTATTAAAGCAATCTAAACAAAGAAACGGTTTATTTGGGCAGTCGTCACAGAAAGTGTTTATTTTTTTACTTTATTTTTTGCTTGGTTTCAACCTAGCATCTTTACTTTTTCCTTGTAACATTCAGAGCATCCTCTTCTGATAATACCACTCTTTCTTTCTTTCTTTACGTCTGTCTGTGCTTCCCTCTTTTTGATCTTCTTTCGAGCAAATTTCATGCAATTATCTTTTCTGAAGTCTACTAAGTATAGATATGTGTTAATTTGTAACTGTTTTATATAGAATCATAGCATTCACCAATGCTGTATTAAGCAATAAATTTATAGCGAGCTTTTTTATACCACTATAATGTTTTTCGCAGTGGTGTAGAGTAAAAAGCTAATTGGTCAGCCAAATCAACGGCGCCTTTGACTCTATTGTAATCTACAACTATTTTTGGCTTTGAAACCACATTCCCTCTTTTATTTTTATGATGAAACCTAACCGAATGTTTCGTGGATAGAACATACACATCGCGCTTGTCTTTCTATTTCATCATGGTTATTCCGTCGGTGCTTTCGGCTGCAGCAAACTGGCCTTTTTTGAGTTTAGCAGTAACAACATGCTTGGGAAGCTGTCTTCTATTCTTTCGAATGGTGCCTACTAAATGAGTTTCTTTTTCTAGTAGTTGCCTTGCCAAATCTACACTTGTATACCAATTATCGGTGTACAATGTGTGTCCTTTGTTGAACAAATCTTCGCATAACGACATGACTACGTTTATAGGCGTTGTATTTGTATCGTCGTTTTTACCCGCGTAAATGCTGATTTTATAGGTATACCCTGGAATCGTGCATAATTTAAACTCTTTTATTCCATACTTGTGTTTTTTTGCATATTATACTGCCTAAATATTATTCTGCCACGGAATGGAACCATGCTCTCTTCAATACTAATATCTTCACCAGAGGTATAGTTGTTTTTGAAGTTCTCATTTAAATTATTCACCAGTTGACGTACTCTATGTAGTCGGTCTTTTTTGTTTTTATCATCTTCATCAGAAAAATGTAGCATTTTCAAAACCAATTCAAATCGGTTTCGGGACATCACTGTTCTAGGAAAGGGATGCCCGATAATTTTATGTTTAGACCAATTGAAGACCATTAAAGACATTGTGCACGACTACACGACACTATATACAGTATGGAGACCACATATATGCAATAAATTATACGACATACTTGTTATCGCCTTTACTGACGCTATGCAAAAAAATAACGATATTGGTCCAGTAATTAGGGCAAAAAGTAGAGTTTTAATTTTGAACAAATTTAAACACTCTGTAGAATTGTATCACTAGGTCAAAGATTCAACGAACTTGAATCCTCTGAATGAAAAGCGACGTTGCCACACTGTGCAAAACTACGAATATCACCACGACGCTGTTACGTACCTATTCTAGTTATTTGCCTAAATGTAAAATTGGTACACCTAAAAGACAGGCTGGATTTTAATGTAACAAATTTTAATTCATTGTTCGAGTGCGCAAACTAAGCGTGTAAGAGGCCGCGGCCGCGGACTGCGCTGCCCGACTCCCACATTTATTTCGCTGCTATATGGATTTTAATACTGTGACGGTGCCGCTCACTACCTCTTTCTCACAGACAGAAGAAAAGTACAGACTAAATTATTAAATTTAATGTTAATATTGTTTTTTTCTGTATACTAGTACTTCGAATTTCCTCTTGATCAACGTCCCTGATCTGCCACGGTCGAAACTTTGTTTTGCAATTTACACATACACAATTTATCAATGGGACGCGCCTGCATTTCCTGCAGGTGTACGTCGGTAGCGGTGTCTTTTGGCGGCTTCCTCACTAGGCACGCGGCTTTCTTCAAAGGGAATGAATTGCTGTCGGCGCCGGCGCGGCTCGTAGCAGGCCGGCGGGGTGGGAGGGAGCGCGGGGTGCGCTCGCGCCACGTAGGGAAGGGCACCTGTTATTGACTATTAATAATGATCGATAAAAAGCTGTTTAGCTTAAATCCTAAATACTTTAGGTGGTGTTTTTAGAATTATCGTGCTGTTATGATAATTCTAAAGAACACTGTGCCGTTAATATTTAAACCTAATTTTAAGTGTGTTCTTATTAAATATTATTAAGTAGATTTAGAGATCAAAATAAATAAGGTAAACAACAATAATTTATGAATTGCTTTTACCTATTAAAAAATCGTACCTACGAGCTTATTATTAGTTACTGAATTTAATTTCTAATGTTACCGATCAGCTCCCGGGCGATCGACAGAACCGTTTGATACTCAGGAACTCACAAAACGTTAGTTTCGTTTTTTATTGTTAATAATTTGTTAATGTTTTCAAATTAATTTTGTTTTGTTGTTCTATGTTGTTAATTATTAAAAATATTAAAACATTCGAATTACACAAAGATCTTGTATTCTAATGCCTTGTTTAGGTAGTAGGTGAATAAATGTAAAAAGTTATCGATAAGCGATTACGATAATTGCGCCGTTCGCCCTACATTACTTATTAGGTACTTTTATTTTTTTCGCTATTTTGGATTTCGGAAGTTCAGTTCCGATTTGTCAGTCACCGCTGGTGTTCCCTTCCGGTAGTGTGTGTCTTTCGCATAGATTTCGTAGACATACTTGAGCGCTTTGCTTCAAAACGCGATTTTAGACAATAACCTAAGTACTTAGTTAAATATTGTTTACAGTGAAAAGGACACTTATTAGTTTATTAGTACTTGACTTTGTGTGTGTGTAAATTGTGTTTTTAAGTTTTATGTTGTGTGTTATTTTTTACGGTGAAATCGACACTTTACTTTTGTGTACGCGTGCAACAGCATTTTTGCAGTGCTGCAGAGTACACAGACATGGTGTTATTGTATGGCGAATGCAGGCAAAATGCAGCCTTAACTATACGTACCTATCGTGAGAGATACGGAGCAACTCGCGTCTGCCCTACTAGTGTCAGGACAATCCTGGGAGCAGTCCAAAGGATCAGGGAAAATCAGCACATAGTACTCAACACTCATGAAGGAGTTGCTCCGCGTCATGTTCCATCACTTCCATCCTCTTTTGAACAACGAGTCTTAGAACATTTCTATCGGAACCCAACCTGCAGCCTTAGACAAGCTGGGCGTGTGTTTAGGATGAGCCATAGAACAATACATCGAGTGCTAAAAAAGAACAAACTACGACCAAATTAACTTAGTGAATTTAATTTTCGTCGCACATTGTCAAACGAATCAAAGTGGCGCGCCCACATGCGTTGTTGCCGCACTTCGCTCCTGTCAAGGTACGTTGTCTAAACAGAGTGTTTACTTTTACTGAATTTATTTTGATATTTATTTTGTTTGAAAATTTCATTTTTTTAATTTTCGGTTTTTAATTTAAATATACTTCTGTGGACTAGTATTACTTGAGGTTTCATTTATTGCCTAGAAGTGAGCTCCATACTGTATGAACTAATCTGCACCGAAAAAGTTCCTTTTAATATTTTTAATCCTCGTCGCCACTGCTAAACAAAAGACGTGCGTCCGAACCAAGCGTATTTATTGGACTGGAATGATATACGAGTACCGACTCAATTGCGCGCTAGCTTGCAGCAACTTCACACAACATATACAACAGTTAGATTTTTGTTAGTAATTAATTAAACGACGTAAGTGCTTGGCACAACCTAAAAATATGTTTTATTTGATATCGAATTAACAGCAAAATGACAATAGTTAACGAGAGGGCGCTAGTGCTACAAATTAAGTATTAATTTGATACAATTACAACACGGAGTGTGTTGTAATTGTATCAAATTATATCATATCAGAATTAGGTACATATACTTTCTTTGAAGTAATCTATAAGAAAAATAAATCAAAAAACTAATGTTGTAAGACACCACAATTCTTCTTTACAATTCTGTGATGCCATATTGCTCTAAAAATCTATAATGCTTTTGACAATGTAAGTGTACCTAATGTGTACGTATGTATAGAGGGATGATGAGTCATGTAATTATAGCGACTGTTCCGGCGAGCGCTAGTACACGACTGAGAAAATGGATAATCATTTATTTCGATGTAATAATTATTTGCTGACGCACATTATTCCCCCCTTTTAAAAAAATAATAATGTCTAATACGCTCTTTAGTACGCATACATAACGGATTGAAGAACAAAAAATATAAAAGGTAAACAATATAAAAAAACGATATAAAGAATCTTTAATATAACTAAATCACTTGCACTACACCTTTTCACTTTTCCACTTTAGTACTTGAGTTCTCTGGGACTCTCTTCACATGCCTTGCGTGCCTTGAACTCCATTCGGATGATGGCTGCAGCTGCAGCGCATGGATCCCGTTGGGAGTGGGGTCGCTTGAGTTTGTCTGCCCTCCACATGCCGATAAACATTTTTGTAGGATTGACTTCTGAACTTAGAAGTCTTTGAAGAATTGAAGTCTGACAACCAGTCTTACCAAGGGGTAAAGTATATTACCCCGTACTTACTGGGTTGTGGAGGTCAGATAGGCAGTCGCTCCATGTAAAATACTGATATTCAGCTGCATCCGGTGGAATCCGACCCCAACATAGTTGGGAAAAGGCTAGGCTTCTAAACTTTTTATAAAGGCAGAACGCTAACACCGCGACGGCTATGATAAGAACGCCGCCCATGGTTACTTCAGTGATAGACACACTGGGTCCGCCAGATCCGTTGGAGGCGGCAGTTTGTCACACCACGATTTCTGCCTTCGATCCCCATCTTCTCATGATTTAAAATTGGTGATATTTTTCTTGCTGTTATTTTATAACGTGTGCTATTCCTTCGGAGATTTGTTGGATTGTGTTTGGACAGTTTCATTTAATTTGGTATTACTCCATTGCTCATGTTACGCGATTGCGAAACGTACCACTGGACGTATGACGCGGCCTGAACGTGTTGTGATCGGCGCGGTCTCGCTTTTTTCTGCTGGGTCAGCACTCTTGCGTCCCTTCTGGATTAATCAGCAGCAACTCATTGCAATGATTTTCAACGTCCTCCACCTTTAACTTTACAAGTTTAC
The DNA here is from genome assembly GCA_958449745.1 of Ochropleura leucogaster. Taxonomy (NCBI): domain Eukaryota; kingdom Metazoa; phylum Arthropoda; class Insecta; order Lepidoptera; family Noctuidae; genus Ochropleura; species Ochropleura leucogaster. The sequence continues at coordinate 11,689,113 of OY288221.1, read as the reverse complement.
ATCCGCGGCAAGCACCATTGAATCCAAAAATTAAGGCCATATATAACAAAGATAAAAAACAGGTAAATATATAGACTAATTACCATTACTAAGATACGAAATATTCATAGTTAAATCGTGTATGTGGCCAGAAAAATTTCGTCAGGAGCTTCATTAAGAAAAATTTCCACATTTTGAGTCGTAAAAATTTTAGACTTTATTAGAATATTAGACTAGACAATGTCCTTCTGATTTTCTTTAAAAAAAAGCCAGTAATTTCGTGAATCTATTTATTTCAATGCTGTGTTTGATGCTTGTTGTAGCTTTCAGTTTTGAGTATATGCACCTAAGTGTATTCGTATCGTATTTCAATTCTTTGTCTTGAATAAATAATCAAAATAGACAAGAAGTACTGATTCTGAAATTGTTAGACCTTTCGCATTTTTCCACGTTGAAAATTCTTCATAAGTTTTAAAAGTAATTGTCCTTGGATTTTGTTGGAAGCAACTTATTTATAATTGCAGCAGCATTTGCACTGATACTGATGGAATCCGACAATTCACTGTCACTGTCGCTTTGATTTAACATCGTAAAGTATTTTTAGAACATTAACTTATTAATAAAAATAAACTAAAATAAACTTAACGTTTATGTATAGAGACTCTCTAGACTAATATTTTTTTGCCGGAAGAGCAAAGGCATCAAGCTCATACAGCCTCGTCGATTTTCGTTTTTTTTTTTTAATTGTTATAACTGCATAATAAATGCGTATTTTGCCAATATTAAAAAAAAAATGAGTATTCGTTTGCGTGTAAATATAGCTGTAGTTCAGTATATATTTTGGTAAGTATTCCGAATTTAAACATTCTCCAATTATTTCTTACCTAAATTGTGTAGGAACACAATTTATGTAAGAAATTTTTTATAATGTTATTCGTAGAGTTTTAAAAATCTTCGGTTAATAAATTGGTTGCGGAATTCGAAATCGGAATGTTAAACCAAAAACCCCTCCTATTCTCAGGCATCAGAGTTACAAGTTTATGTAAAATCTCTGCTTTGCGGTCTGCAGTGATTCCTCTTGGAATAGTTTTAGACTTTACTTCAGGGAACTTTTGGGTTTTTACAATTTTGGCTTGTAAGAAATCCAATGAATGAAACATCTCATTATGACCCGTTTTGTACATCAGCGCGAATTGACCCCTTTCAACTTTTACTACCGTTATATCTTTAAGGTAAATCCTGTGTTCCATATGTTTTAGTTTATATTGCGAGTTTGCGACGATAAGTCTTCATATGAATAAAAGTCCGAAACATCCAACGATTTCAGGATACATTTGCAATTATTCGCCATTTTTACTCTTTGAACATAATCATCGAAATCACTTTATTTTTACCTAACATTTTCTCAACCTGATGATGAAAATGGTCGGCTGACATCTTGTTCTTGCTCAAGTCTTGCACGGTTACTCTTGGTCTTATTCTTGCTAAAAATACGCGGTCTTGTTCTTGGTCTTGGTCTTGCAAAAACGCAAGAACAAGACCAAGACTGAATTTGGGCAACACTAGTCTACACATATAAATATTTTTTTAATTCGGTGACTTATCATATCCACAGTAAGTTCTACTTACTGTACTTATGCTAAGGTAATAGAATAAAACGTTGAGAAACTCATAAGCATAAATACAGTATGTACTCTTACTGTAGGCATGTTAAGGTTTAGTATACTAATGTTTAATTCCCAACACTTAACATAATAATAGCAAGTGGTACTTACTGTTAATATGTTTTAGTAATACTTGATGAAAAATTCTCATAACTTAAAAATAATAACAGCAAAATTACTTACTGTAGCAATACCTAGGTAATGATTTTAATTTTATGAAAAAATCAACCTATGTGCCCATACTGCATGCAATCATGATAAGGATGCCAGGCGCAAAACGTGTCTTACTGTAATTATGCTTAAGCTTATTTGATATTCTATACCGCATTTTCAAATTTTATAAATATACAGAAATGTAGGTCTCAATATTAATAAATTAAATATTATTCTCTACATTCCAAATATATACTTAACTCAAAATCAACCAAATTGTGACTTACTGTATAAATATGACAAGCACGGCAGAATAGTGCTTCAACACAAATGTCATAATAAATTATTTTCATTAAAATGTGTGATATATATCCCGCAATGTGACTTATAATTTGTTGGCTCAAATTAGAAATATTTTTGCAAAAATTTCTATGTCTTCATCATTATTATTTTCGGAAACCATATCAATACCGTCTTCTATTAATCCATGATTAGTTGTTTTATTGATGCGTTCTATACGCGATGATGCGAAATTCAGGATAGAAATATGTTCCAGAGCCCAGCAATTTCCACTTTCGAGAGCCTTCATCTCGATATGCACCAGTAGTTTCTTATGTGCTGCCTTAATCTGGCGCGCCATAGGGTTATTATTGGCTCCACCATGTGACCTTATATTGCCAAAGAGCATTTCGAGGTGGTCTTGCAGATTTTATATGTTGGCATATAAACGAGTACTTGAGTATGGTTTCCCTCGGGCTGAGTGATAAATAAAACAAGTGGACTGTTTGAAATTAGGTAATTATTTTCTTCCAAAGAATAAATATCTGGACTTATATTAAGGTTGATATGACTACTGTTCTTGATGGCGACCAGAACAGGAGTGGTGTCTGGTGTGTCGCCGCGCCGAGCCGCTACCAAATCGCCGCGTGTCGTTGTGTGGTCGTGCGGCAGGTCACGTAAGCCACTCGATGACGTAGCAGCTGTGCCCGTCATCAGCGCGTCGCCTCGTTTTTGGGCTAGATTTCCAACAAGTACGTATTATATGAACGCAATCAAGCCTGTTTTTCGCGTGTTTATTTCTAGACATTTCATCTGTCGTCTAGACATTTTGATCGTGATAGGTAGTCGACTGCTGTGTCTCGGAATCTTAAAAGCTCAATTGTAATAATTTACGTAAGCGCTTTCTTGAATTTAAATTGAAAAGAGCTTGAATATGTTAAACATCAGGTAATTATTAATTATCCTCAAAAATTTCGATGTCGCTTCACTATTTTTAAATGCAGGTAGTTTAAGTTCATTGCAACTAAAGTCTAGAATCCGCTACACTAAGGCTGAATACCTGTGTTGCGAGCTTAACTATCATTTTTTGATATTGAAAATGAATGTGACGGTAACGTGCTTGTTAGCTAAATGAAATTTTTCTTTTTCTTGAAGCTTATTTATATAGTAATTCCAAAAAAATCCACTGTATTTTATTGCCATCTGAATCTATAAATGTTTAATAACTTTGAAAAGCGTTCCGCAACAGTTTGATCATGTGACATGGATCCAAGATTACCAAAATTGGGTCTTTAGTTACAGGATGGTTAAAAGTAATTCTTCGATCCTTTATAGAATAACCCAAACATTTCATTATTGCTATATTTGCAGCGCATCCATCGAAAGTCAACGATATAATTCTTATACTAGTTTCTTGGATAAATTCTAACCATTGTAAAATTAAGTCAGAACGCTGATTTCCTGTTATACCATCCACAAGGAAATAACCAACGGGAACTTTAAAGAAACAGTTTACGCTTGTAACTAAAAACACTATACTCCGCGCCAGATAAATTTGCGATAAAGGTTATTCAACCGCCCTGTACCAAAAAGTTCCGATAACTTACTACTTATAGATATTGTTCGTCATTCAAAACTGTCGTCAACATTGCGGCGGTCGAGTTTCATAATACCAAACACCAAATGCAATAAAGTAAGTCAAAAATAAGTAAATTTTTTTTTACCATCAATACTCACAGATTTTCACCTTTTACGAACAATACTGAAACTTTTCGATAAATACAAAAAAATTAACATACCTTCGTTACCAACAGGGTATTATTTCGAAATAGTGTCAAACACGTTGTATAAGCACAGTCACCAATACTGAATTAAAACTAAATAACTCGGAGTAATTTTAGCACTACATTCAACAACACCTCACTATCACTAAATAATTCACTGTTGCGTCGAGAACCTGCGTGCTGTTCCCTAAAGGAGTCTACACACCAAACCCGCCGACCCGCCGACACAGCCCCGGCGGCTTGGTGTCGGCGACTTTGCTTCAAGAATCATGTCGGCGACTCGTACCCGCGCGTGTTAGTCGGCGGCATGGCCGGCGACTTGCGTACGCGCACGCTCAGTTGCCCGCCGACACACCAGCGATATTGACGTGCTTGTGTTTTTCGTTTTCTCTTCAGGGACCCAGCTAAAATTATTCCACATGCTGCTATTATTAGATCAGCATCAGTATCCATGTTTATTGTAGGCTGCAATATTCGAGAAAAACAACACGTCACGTTCGTACACACTGCAATCACTAACTAAAAAAGTTGTACTGATTTCTTGCCGCCGATTAAGTCACCGACACAGCCCCATGACACATGTTGGCGGATTGGCGGGTTTGGGTCGCCGACCCCAAGCCGCCGGGCTGTGTCGGCGGGTCGGCGGCTTCGGTGTGTAGACTCCTTAAGGCGGACAAGTTGCAACAGGAAATAGTTTTGTGTTCGCGGGGGTATGATTCTGGCACGTCGGCACCAATAAAGAGATAGCACGCCATCTCTTGAGTATTTTTGTAAATATAAATATGCCTGTCTTCGTGGGATATGCATAGGGTTGCCAACTTTTTTTAGCAGAAATAAAGTATATCTGATTTAAAAGGAGGTAAATAAAGAGTACATTGAGGACATTCTCTAATGTTGAGGATAAAACGATTCCGGCCGTAGTATCCTGACTAATAAAACTACAATAGGAGAAAACTGAATGATTTCCGATACTTTTACCACTAATGCAAGTATCCATCGATAAAAAACAAATATAGAAATTATTTAAGCCTGTCTTTCTCTGATGTATATAATACTGAAGATTCAAACAAAGCCTATGATAACTTTTTGGATATGTTCCTACTGTTACACGACCTTTGTTTCCCTCACATATTAGTTACTGTAAAATCGGAAAAAAAATTAAAATGGGTCTCTCGAGGTATACGACTATGCAGTAAAAAACAACGTCAGTTATTATGGCAGCAAAGACTAAAACTGACTTGTGAAAATAAGAATAAATTTAAAGATTACTCAAAGCGGTTTAAAAAAATCATTAGACTTACCCAAAAAGCTCAGAATAACAAATTAATAAATAACTAAAAAAACAAATCCAAAACTGCCTTACAAATTATTAATAATAACAAAATTGTAAGAGAACCTATTTCTCAAATAAAAAAAGGAGATAAGTTAATATCAAATCCTAATACAATAGCCGAATCCTATAATAACTTTTTTATTGACCAGACTTTGGGTATACCGAAGCGTTCATTATGCGACACACTCAACATCAATATCAACCCATATTCAATATTTATGGCCCCAGTTGTCCCTCAAGATGTCATACGTATAATAAACAATTTAAAAAATAAAAAGAGTTTTGGCTTTGATGGCATTTCTACCACAGTTATAAAATTTGTATCTGACACTATAGCTGCACCACTTGCTCATATCATTAACGTAAGCATACATTCTGGAGTATTCCCAGAAAGTCTCAAAACCGTATTTACCATATTAGTGTATTTTATATATTATATTAGTGTTTTATTGTTTGTGTGTGTTTTATTATAGTGTGTTTTATTATAGTGTGTTTTATTATATTAGTGTATTACATATTAGTATATTTTGAGTTTGTGTTATCTGCACTTAGGCCAGATACTCGATTAAAAGGGATATTATGCATATCCATAGATTTTTTATAGCAGCAAACATGCCATCAGCACTTTCATTAGCATTTTCATAAAAATCTAAAAGTTTGTTTTGAATTCCATTTTCTACAGTGAAATATTGAACTACTAAAGGGAATAATTTGATGTTTTTTTTTATTAGATGCATCAGTTTGCAAACAGAAATATATATTTTCATCTTTTAAATCGTTAACTACACCTTCAAGAGCATGAGGTCCAAGAACTTCCATAACCAAAGCTTCCATTTTAGTCCTAGCTAATTTGATATTAGTAGCAGTTTTAGAGGCAGCATATATTATTTTATCTAATTTAACGGAGCAATCCATGCTATTATATGACAAATTATGTTTGACTGTATGGAATGATAAAGCTAATTCAGCTGCTGTAACATTATGCAAATACCACATTTACGCCGACGATGTCCAACTTTATATTTCTTTTAGGCCTGAGGAACATATTCCTCTAAGTGTATATATATAGTGCCATTAAGGATCTAAATGAAGATCTTAAGCGAATTGCCGTTTGGTCTGTAGAGAACTGCCTGGCGTTGAACCCTTCAAAAACGAAGTACATGGTGTTCGGCACCAGACAGCAGTTGGCTTGACTACCTTTGACTTTTGGTTTGGAATTAATGGGGGAACCAATCGAGCGAGTGTATGAGGCTCGAAATCTAGGCCTTACAATGGACAAAGACCTTCGTTTTGAAAAACATGTCGCGGACTCAGTCAAAAATTGTTTCTATCGGCTGAAGGTTTTGTACAGAATGAGGTCTTATTTATCCGAATCGCTACGGGAACAACTGGTGGAAACCTTGGTTCTGTCTAGGTTGAACTACGCCGATACTGTGTACGGCCCGCGCCTGCTAGCTCGTACAGATCGCCTTATACAAAGGGTACAAAACGCGTGCGCTCGGTTTTGTTACAACATTCCACGCAGAAGTCATCTAACACCCTTTCTTAACAAACACTGTAGTTTAAAAATGAAGTCCAGGCGCAAACTACACCTGGCGTGTCTTCTGTTTGGTGTGATTAAATATCAAAAGCCGGACTACTTATTTCATAAACTCAGTTGGGTAGCTAGTACGCGGGAATGTGCGAGAAGGCAATGCTCGCAGCAACTATCTACTCACCCACATAACACAGCAGCTTTTAGAGGCAGTTTTCGCTATGCGGCCTCCAAGGTGTGGAATAACCTGCCACCACCGATTAGGTTGATAAACAATTATTTCACATTTAAAAAACGGTTACGGCAGTATCTAGTTGAAGCGCAACGCAAACTGGATATAGTCGCACTAAATGCCTCAATTATTTAATTTAGAATCTACCTACATACCTTTATTTCAAGCCATTGATGCCGTCCAAAAGTGAATATATACCCGATGTTTCATTTAAATTTTTCAAATTACTTTGCAGAATTTCCCATTATAAACAATTATGCGGTTTATCTTCTTTTTTTATCACATTACACACTCACATTTAAGTACATACTACATTTAAAACTGTTTTACGTCCGTCACATCACCATATAAGGGCCAGTTGAAAACCAGCGTCGGGCACTAGCTGCTCGGCAGTTTACTGAACTGGGCCTATTTGGCGCAGCCTTGAGACACAAATTATTATTTTTTGTATTTGTGTTTAGGATTAAGTTTTATAATTTTTTATTAGTGTGTGCATTTATGGCTTGTGCCAAATAAACTTGGTCGCTTCAGAGTAAGGTTTAGAGGACTTCGGAATAGATCGTGAAGCCTCTTCATAAGATAAATTATTTTGAGACATTAAGATTTTGATTGACCTCTGTCTACACTGTTCAGGACAGCTATTACTATAAAAGTAGTGCTGCCCCAAACAGTGGATACAAGAGGCCATCGACTCCACCACATTGCAAGTATCACCCTTATGCGGTTGAGTGCACTTAAAGAACCTTGATTTAGAGCGACACTGGGCCTTCACATGACCGAAACGACAACAATTAAGGCATTGGATAGTGGGAAATTGAAACATCTCCACAGGGAGAGAAGTATGGAAGCAGTATATTCTTTGGGGGAGAACTTGACCTTGGAAAGTCAGGACGATAATTTGTGTCGGGAGCCAAGAGGACTTCCCCTCCTCTTTAACTTTACGGTTCAGTCTACGGGCTTTTAATATAATGCCGCATTCGACAGGAAGGATGACTCATCCATCGACATGTCCACCGGCACTTGACGGACGACACCCATTTTGGTGATATTATATGATGGAATTGACGCAACATATTTTTGAAGTTCTAGGATCGGAAGATCCAGAAACTCATTAGCCGCAACACCAGATGTGAATTCGACAGAGATTTTATTTCTGCCCACTCTTTTGATACCGTCTGTACAAATATTTTTAATATTATTTTGTGCTAAAAACTGGCCGAACTTTATGGGACGAATGGACGTCCCGGCGGATGGAACCGGTTCAATTCTTGAAACGTGGACAATGAAAGAACCTTTATCGTTAGAATTGTAGGCCTTAACACCGACTACAAGTGACGGATGAACGTATATAGTTTGGATAGAAGGAACAGTTCTTTCTCTATCGGTTTTCTTTTTAAAAATCGGCTCTATTTCAATTGTTTCCTCATCAATGAGGCGACGCTTACCCAAACTAGAAGAGAAGATTTCGTCTGGGGGATCAGGAGGTTCAGGCGGTTGAATTAGGAAAGTGTAAATCTGTGCAGAAAAAGAGAAATTAAATAAAAAATTAATTAAAATTTAAAATTTTTCCGTTTTTTTACTCACTGACGCGTGTGACAGCTGCCACCTCCCGCCGAAGAAAAAACAAAATCAATGTAACCGGTAACCTCAAACTCCGGACAACTCAAAATAACTTGTGACATGACATTGACACATTTAAATATAATGAATGACATTAGTGGCTGCGTTCACGAACGTTCGAATATGGATTGAGGAATCGGTGATACCAACATAATAACAGTAAATAGTGGACGTTTTTATTCTAATTAAGGTTTTTGCGTATTATTACAGACGTGCACTAAACATTTTGTAAAAAAGAGTATTTTAGCGTACTTTATTAGTGTTATACAGTGTGTCCGGACATGGACTAGCGATATTCTAAACACTTAAATATTAACTATTTTAAAATACAATTACACTGTAGGCTTGGGTCCAATACACTTCCCAGCTATGTGGCAGCCATTTTGTTTTTTTTTGTTGAAATATGCTCTATGCGAGTACAAAAAATATCATAAATCTCGAAGTTTTAGTCATACTGAGATAAAAATAGGCTTATTCGAAAGGTAATAATATTTTCGACCATCTCCAATACAAAGCAATGTGTTCACAATTTCATAACTTTTGAAAAAAAAATGTGAAAGTCGAAAAAAAAACAAAAATTATGCAATTCAACCAATAACTGTTAATTACTACAAAAACATACCCGAATTTTTTTTATTTTTTTTACTTGATTGACAGATTTTGAGCTAAGCTACAATACAACATAAAATTCACAACTGTATGTCTAATATTTTAAGAGTTATTGTTGTTTGAACATAGCGTATGCGCAAGCACAAAAGGCCTTTGTCGAAACCCTAAACAGGAAATCATTAAAAACACATAACATTCATATTGAATTTTATTTAAAGTTTTTTTCATTATTAAACTATGATTAAAATATCTAAAGCACCTCCAGCTTGTAGACACACTACGGCTCTCTGTGCCACCTGGGCTGATGAGCGCCTAATTAAATCCAAATCGGATCTAATTTCTTCGGCGACTGCCATAATTCTTGCGACAAGTTCTTCCCTAGTGTTCGGAACTGTAGCGTATGCTTTTTGCTTCATATGACCCCACAAAAATAATGTAAGGGTGTCAAATCGGGTGAGCGAGGCGGCCACGCTACTACACCACTGCGACCGATCCACGGCGATAAATTATTGTTCAAATATTCTCTCACTGCTCGAGAAAAATGCGCGGGTGCACCATCGAGCTGAAACCACATACGCCGACGGTATGATAGAGGTAGGTCCATGAGGCTATCCGCAAACTGTGTCGAATCTAGCGCCGTTTAATGTAGGTGGCAATTCCAATGGCCCTATCAGTCTATCGTTGATTATGCCAGCCCACACATTTACTGAAAATTCATGTTGAAATGAGCTTGGGCGCACCGCCCTTGGATTTGCGTGGCACCAGAGATGGTCATTTCTATGTGAATGCCATAAATGTCACTCTAGCGGTTAACAAAGGCCTTTTGTGCGTGCGCATACGCTATGTTCAAACAACAATAACTCTTAAAGTATTAGACATACAGTTGTGAATTTTATGTTGTATTGTAGCTTAGCTCAAAATCTGTCGATCGAGTAAAAAAAATAAAAAAGTTGTCGGGTATGTTTTTGTAGTAATTAACAATTAATGGTTGAATTGCATAATTTTTGTTTTTTTTTCGACTATCACATTTTTTTTTTCAACAGTTATGGAATTGTGAACACATTGTTTTGTATTGCAGATGGTTGACAATATTACTGCCTTTCGAATAAGCCTATTTTTATCTCACTCTGACTAAAACTTAGAGATTTATGATATTTTTTGTACTCGCATAGAGCATATTTCAACAAAAAAAAAACAAAATGGCTGCCACATAGCGGGGAAGTGTATTGGACCCAAGCCTACAGTGTAATTGTACTTTAAAATAGTATATATTTAAGTATTTAGAATATCGCTAGTCCATGTCCGGACACACTGTAGATTATAGAGCACGACCACATGATATAGAGGACAATACTCTATTTTAGAGTACGGTTGGCAACCCTAGATATGCAGCAAATTTTTGGCTATTCAAATTATAGATAACTCAACAACCAAATCGATCGGCTTAGACAACCAAATCGATAAAACAGTCGATCGTTTTATAATTAATGTTACAGACAGTTCAGAAAGTGATAGTTCCCTGAGTGAAAATTCAGACACGGATTCAATTTCTGAACTGATTAATAATAATTTAATAATTCTTTATTATGTGAAAGTGAGAAAATATGTATGTGAAGTGAGAAAAATAAATATTTTTTAATAATATTGTTTGTTTATTTTCAAACGGTTGTTTATTTTTATTTTTAAATATTGATATAAAATAATATTACTCTTCGCTGTATTTTAGTAAGTATTACAAAAATAAATTATAGATGTGCCCGACTAGCCAAAAAAGTCGACAAAACATACCTTTTCAATATTTATAGTTTTCAATATTTAAAATAAAAACGACTGATCCTAACTTTGACCAAAAGGTTTGCAATCCATTCCTTGTTGCATGTACTGTCATGCAACAAGGTCGCCTCTTACCATGATACACTTGTTTTCATCGTGTTATCGACACTGCCCATACATGTTTGGAAATTTGGGATTCATGATAGAAGGAGGTGAACAACCTTTATCGCACCTTTAGTTGACGCGTACTATAGAGCCTCTTTAGGTTCTAGTACAGATCTCCTTGAATGCCAGTACCGATATCAATGAGTTCCACTAATTTTTCACCGTCATATTCTATACGTCGGCGTATAGCTATTTCGTTAATAGTTAACCCCGCAATCATGGTGTAATTTGTGTTTTTAGCTTTTTGTTTCAACGCTTCCAAGGATTTTTTAGTAAAACCTGGGTCTCCTCCGATTTTTTCGTACCACTTTCTTAGTATACGCCTTTTTGGTAGACAAGTATCGAACGTTTTACGTACGTAATCGTAGGCCTTCGGTGAATAATAATGTAGGGTCAATGCATAGCTACGAAGCGCTGGGTTATATTTTTGTTTGCATTTTCCTTCAGAGTTTTTGTAACCATCCGTCGTCGAAAGAAAGCAAAAAAATGATCGACAACGGCATACACAATACAAACACGAATAGTGTAAGAGTCTGTTATATCTGTGAATTCATATTTTTCAGAATATTCGTGTCTCCATCTTTCAAACATAACTTTTCTTGGATATTTATTAAAATGTCTTAAATTTTTATTAAATTTTGGGTTTTAACCCTTTGAACGCCAAACGCAGCTCATAGGAAGTATGCTCTCTACGCCGAGCCATTTATTTACTATTAAATACCTACAAATGCTAGTGATGGGGAATTCACAAATATCGATAAACCTTTATCACTGCTACTACAATCGATTTTCCATTTAAAAGTGTTAAATTTAAATAAATGTTACAATAGTAGGATTTGTTAACTTACATACATTACGGATTACAAGTCCGGCTACATGCGCTTTGCGCTGGTCCCAGTTCATATTTTTCCCAAAAATGTTTGTGTATCTCGTGACGCCTTTCATCATCAAGCGTTTCACAATTTTGCACCTTGCTCTTCCACCAAATTGCACTTTTAACCTAATTTTTTAACAGGTTGATTTTATCTTGTCTTAGTTTTCTATTCTTTGGCATCGTGTATTCCAAGTATTCCGTTCCCATCATACGAAACTTCTTATTTTTAACTTCTTCCAGTTACTCGGGTCACGTTTAGCTTGGTGTTTTCTTCCTTCGTTTGAATCACCGCGGTGAATGCTCGGTCACGTGGGTGGTTCATTTAAAAGTAACTCTGAACTTGAACCGCTCGACTCTTGAATATATGAACTCTTGAATGTATGAAGGTTGTCGTAATTTTCTTTCAAAGTAAATGTTAAATTAGAAATGTCAATAGAATCCAAATCAAAGGGTTCATCGATATTAATCAGTCCCTGAAACATTTTCGATGGATAATTTAAAGAAGAATATTCATTGGCAGCTTCAATTTTGGGGTCGTTTGTTACTTTTTTGGGTAAGTATATCATCTAGACTTTCTCAGTTTCTAATTCGTAAGGGTCCTTAAACGTTTTGGGATAATTCTTCAAAACATTCCGTTGATTTTTTTTTTTGTAGTTGGAGGGTAAATTTCGAACGATTTACTAATGTTGCCCGTAATGATTACTACAGAATGTGCCTTAGGTGAAAAACACGCACATTGATCTCTTAGGTCACCGCAAAAGCAGCTGATATCTCTGTATTTTATAATGAACGATTCGTCGCTTTGGCTGGTAGCGATAATGGTGTAACTGTATTGTTCCCTTCAATACCGGTATTTAATCAGGTAAAACTTTTGACATATTTTCAATTGCGCGACTATCAATCAGGAATACCCTGGTCACACTTCATTCAAACTTCGTGTTAATATGTTGTAAGCATCTTTTGCGTCTACAGCATGGTTACAAAGACACACTTTACTATCAAAAGTACGTTTGATGCTACCTCCTATTCCATCTGCCATGGTTTTACCACGCCCCAGGAGCTCTCTGAAGGTCTGGGAGTTCCGTTTGCTAGCATCAGCTGGAATTCCTACTGGGCAATCTTCAATTTATCCGGCACTAATGAAGCGGATACTGGAGGGTCTAGGGTCGTGCGGATATGGTGTACAGTGTCATGTGGTGTGGTGCGTAGTGTTCCGGCAGGTCCTGTGATGTCGATATATCTAGGATTCTGTGGTACTTCGAATCACCAGTAGACACCTTTTCTTGTGCACATGCAATAACAACACATTCATCCAAATATTTTAACAGTCTCTTATTAACTACAGAATGAGATTTTAACATAGAAAATTCTCGCAAAAGTCGCAAATGTGTTATACTCAATATGAATCCTTAAACTTGCTATTTGTTTTATTATTACATACACTTTTAAATAAAAGTTTAAGTTATAATTCATAAATATAATACTCACATTTAGTCCGGTTGAATCAGATATTTGTGTTCCATTAAAAGCACTTCTATGCAGTGCAATAATAGTCACCCTCGCATCAATAAATATTTGCCTGCATTTTGAGTTTTGAGAACAATAATTATACCGCTATCTATTAAGCCACACTTCACCAACCAACAACTACAATCAATCGACAACGTTATTCCGTTCAAGTTAAATATTCATAAAAGTTATGTCTACCTCACAGAGATCTTTATTATTTAGTTACTTTTTATGATCTGCCTCCCTAACTTAAAGAATTATTGTGTGAACAAAGGAGCAGGATTTATACAAATTTTTCTTTTACAAATTTGCCCAAATTTTGATGCGGTGATTAGGGTTTTCCGTATTTCCAACCATTCACTGCTATCTTGTTGCAAAACTGTAGCCCTTTCGATAGCCTGCCTATCAGAAGTAAGCATTCTTAAATTATTTAAGAACTCTTCTTCGGCTTTCTTTAATTCATGTGGAGACATATCTGGTGCTGTGCTCGCTAGACCATAGTCATGTTCTGATTGCCGTCTTTTAATTTCCGTACTTTTTTAACCCTTAATTCGACAAGAGACAAAAATCATGAATTTCTATTGTTTTTATTTATTTTTGTCATAGTAAGATGTTTTTTAGACCAGGAAAAATAATTTAAAAAATCTAGGATATCTAGATTTTCAGAAAATGCATGTCCAGTATTCTGGACATTGCCAGGTCCTCCATAAAGTAACAGTAAATATCGATGTGAAGTATACTGGACTTTGCCGAATTAAGGAATTGTGCGATAATTTTAAAAATATGATAGTAATGAAAAATCTTTGTGTATAACAAAATAATTTATTGCAGTAAAATAAAAAAAAATAATTACCTACTATTTATAGGTTGCGCGGCTTCAATACAATTATATAAAAAACAAAAAGTTCATTCCTATTTTCTTATAATGACATAATTTCATAATTTTGACATCAATAATTATCAAAAACTACAGCTTTTTACATTAACTGTAAACAACAAGCTTCTGAAACTTCCACCATCTAACTTATATTATATAGTCAGTCAAAACTTTCCAAAACAATAGTTTCACTTAGTTGCTATGGTAATCGTAAAAACAATTGCTAATCCAAATACATCACAAATGCGCACCTCAATGGTTTTGCAAAGGACTACTTGGCTCTTTAGGTTCTTCTCCTTCAGCCTTAGGCTTTTCTTGAGAAAACTGAATGTATTGATATGACTTTAAGTCGTATACCATCCCCGACATACCCGTCCAGACAGAGTTTTTGAAATGCTACTTACTGGGTTCATGGGATTATATAGCCTTGTGTTTCCCGCCTCTGTCCTTTTATATGGTATTGTCTTTTCTTCAATGCTGTACCTCATCTCATTTTCAGTGGATTAGTAGTTCGTCCTCACCTTCCCCAGAAGCGGCCTCATTTTCAAGTATTGATCCAAATTGGGACAGGAATTGTCTACGAAATGAATAACCCTGCATATGCATTCAAACCTTTTCAGAGGCTATAACGTTAGGCAATTGCTGGATATTGTAGTTTTATCATAGTAGTAAGATAGAGACACGTAAGATGGCAAATTCAATTTACCTGGCTGGTAGATGACAACAATTCTCTAATTAATGGGGCATGGATAGTTCTTCGACTTCTGGCTCGCTATTGTGTATTTCGTCGTCAGATGTATCGTCATTTCTGATGTTATTGTTGGACATGTTCAGGTTTTTCAGTGACGATGGATGGTGCATTTTCTGATAAGATTTCAACTTCCTGGCTTCAAATCTGGCTCTTTATCAGAATTGGTGAAGCCTTCTATGTCTAAAAGAGTTAGATGGTGGTACTAAAGCTAATAATTATGACGCGCGTGGGGTTTTTCTGAAAACCTGTAAATAAAAGTATTGCTAGGTGTCAAGAAATAACATATAAAACGCATAATACGGATATTAGTTTCTAATATTTCCTATTTTTTTGTTTTCTGTATCATGGGCAAAGTCCAGTATACTGCACATCGCTAAACCATACTAAATCTTTGAAAACCTGGCAATGGGAAATATACTGGACACCCAAGTTTCACAGAAAATAACGCAAGATCTATAACTAATATTGTGATTGTAGTATAGGTATATATACATAAATAGGTTACGGAATACACAGAGAATAAATAACTATTTACTGTCGAACAAAAATAAAATATAAATCGAGACTTGCCGAGAGCGGTCGCGACGCGTTCTTCCTCTCTGACATTGCGCCAGCGAGTGACTGGTTGTGAGCATGTGCTCATGTACAGTTATTTTTAATGTAGTAATATAGGATAAAAACAAACTGTTCGACACTAAACAAAACCCTAATATGGTAAAATAAATGCTATAGATTTTTTCAAACTGGACGTCCAGTATAGTTCCCACAATCGAATTAAGGGTTAACGGGATGGTCGAATAATTCGACCTTCTGCGATAGCGATCTCTTTCTCCATTTGAGCTGCAGCTTCCATGGTAGCACTTGCCGTCTTTTACCATTTTTCAAACACTTTTTCCTCCAATTTCGAATAGTATTTGGAACAGAAAACTGGAATGTTCATAGCTGAGCAAAGTTCCTCAAATTGGGTAAAGCCGATACCGGAAGCCACAATCCCAGTAGTGGCGGCTATGTTTATATTCACTTGTTCTTTGTTGTTTTGGTCTTCCGAGTTAATCAAGCAAACTTGTTTGCAAATATTGCATTCAAAACGAAATACTGATAAAAGTCCTCGTTGTTTTTTATTTATTAAACGGAAGTTACCTAATGTGCAGTTAAATAAACCGCTATGACGAGGTTTTTCTTGTAACTCCTGTAAAACATAATTTATATCGATAATTCGCCGTCCCGAAATAGGTTGGAATTCATCTTTGAGTACTTTTTCTACGATGAGGGAGTCTTCTGTGTCTTCAGTTTCTCCAAAAAAGAGAACATAAATATGGTAAGTCATACAAGTTTGTCTTACACGTCCGAGTAATTAAGCATTGTATGTAAAATGCGGTAAAAGCATAAAATGTGGTTTTTTTGTGTATCAACAGGTTCCAATCCAATAAAAGAGGTTTTGGCTACATCAGCCGTGTTGCTACATGATGCATTATCCATGTAGTACCTGAAAACCCATCCATATTATGTTAGTTAATGTACATTATGAGGATCCAGGACTTTAATACAGTTGAGTATCGATTATCCGAAAGTCGTTCAACGACAATTAGGGGAGGTGTTTTTTCTCCAATCGCACTTGCACCTAGTAACACCGTCGTATTATCTCTTCCAGGTGTTGCTATAACTCTCGTTGCCGCATGGCCTTTGAGACCTACGATTATGGTTTTCGAAGGGTCTTTTGAAAAACTGGTCTCGTCTAAGTTCCAGATTGCATTAGGCTTGTCTTCTAAACCTAATTCCATTATAGTTGTTTTGAGTAAATCAAAGTACTCATAAACCACAAATGGATCAACCGCTGTTTTGCGAGCGTATTCAACAGCCTGTGGTTTTTAACCGAAAGATTATGTCGATTTCGAAATGAGACCAACCAGTCCTCTCCTGGTATTCCATTTTTAAAACAAGTTGTTAGATTGTTTTGGTTTACATATTCTCCAACCATCTTGGAAACTTCTGCCCTACTAAGGCCAAACCCATATTTTTCCACTGTACGGAGGCAGGAAGCGAGATTTTGTTCAATCAGCAAAGGTAAAGTGGTTTTTCTCCCTAGTGCACTAGAAGAACTTTTTTTGTGGACATGGTCCATGATGGTCATCCGTGGAATTTGGTAGAGTTGTGCTGCTTTATATCCAGTTAATGTACCATTTCGGACTGCTAGTACAGCTGAATGCAACTTGTCCTTGCTGTAGGAACCCCTTGTTGTTTTTATTTTATAATTTCTCGCCATGATTACTATTGTGTTAGTAATTATGAGAAAAGTGAAAACAAATAAAATATTAATAAACATTTTATCTGACCATAGGCCAAATCTAGTATTAGTTATAACTAAAGCAGGAACATAATTATCATATTCTGAGTTTTAGACATTTCAGCACTATGTTATAATTGTAAGCGCCATATTAATGGGTAAACTTGAAATGGACTTTCAAGGTATAACACTAAAACTAAAAATAGGACGAAAAAGGTTGACGACATCTGCAATGGGATAATTCCGGTATGTGACGATTTAGCCCCTTTGAAATTAGACGGATTTTCCCACTTGACCATTTTGAGATTACGTATTTTTTACAACAATTATTTCTGTATCTACTGGTTTTTGTTCAAAACAAATAGAAAAATCCGTTGAAACACTTGTTAAACTACATTTTATGCATACTCACAAAATCTTAACTTGTAAAATTGAATATTTACCTCATAAGATACGGCAGCACGCAACACTTGAGTTTCGAGTTCGTAGCACAACTAAACTTCAAACGTATTTTTTTACTCTTGTGCACAACCTTGCTCCATCTATGAATCATAGTTGAAACTAAAAACTGATCCTGTTTTATCGACCGAACCATTAATAGCGTAACTATTATGGAATGAGTAGTAAATGCATGTGTACGTAATAGCCCCGTAGACGGATTTGCCCACATTGACCTTAATCAAAAATTGCACATAAAAATAACATCGAGAAAAAAAACAATAAACCTCTTAAACAATTTAAAATTCTTACAAAACAATCAGTCCTTTTAAGTTATTATTAGAATTCAGTCTCAGAGAGTCATCACTAAAGTCTTTTAAAAAATCAACAAAATAATATCAAAAGTAAGGTGTTATCTAACCTTAAATAAAAATAATATGACTTATTCATAATCCTTATAAAATGATAAGTGGTCTGAGATCTTAATGAGGTAGAGTATCGTAAAAACTGTGACAGTCAGAAGGGATGACTGCCTTTAATTCTTGTAGATGTTTCCATTTCTTTTCATTTACTTTTAGGTAACTACTATAAAGCTTAGGCCTTGGGCCCTGTCGCTTTTGGTTTGGCTTAAATCTTCTAGGTAATTCTTCATACTCATCACTAAAATTTAATTTACATCTAATTAAACCAGCAGGACTATATTCCAATGCTCTTATATCTGTCACCGTAGGATCTTTAGCAATTCTACCAGGACGAATCGATTCATACAAAAATTCTTTTTTATTGGAATAATCTTCAAAAAAAATTAGTGTGACGGTTTTACAATGTTTATTTATTATTTAACATAACGTTCGTACAAGACACGGTACTAATAATCACAACAATCAGCTAAGGCAAACAGATCAGCGCTGCGCGACACAGTCGCGCGCGCACATGTTACAACAACGAGTTTGTAGGGCCGACTGGCGACCTGAGAGAGCGGTGCGGGCGGCGCGGTACGCGAAACGCGGCGCATCGCGTTTACGTTACGTTTACGTTACTCGCGTTTAGGTACTCATCTCACAGACCCTCGCTACACACTCCCCCTCTAGTTCGGACATAGCGCCCTCGCGTTCGGACTAGCGTTCAATTTACGGGGTCGACCACGCTTGCGCTTTTCACGAACCGGAGACGTGATATCGCCGACGAAAGGAGTCAGGTGCGACACATGGTACCGTCCAATGTGTTCAGCTCGTGTGACCCCCTCGATAACATAAGTAGTGGAACTTACCACTTCCCGGACACGATACGGGCCATCTCTCCTAGGGATGAACTTGGCGGTTTGCCCGCTTCTTGTGTCGTTCATACTCTGCGTCTTTAGAAGGACGAGGTCACCCACCTTGTAATCCGGAGGCGCACGTCTGCCTTCATCAGCATACTTCTTCCTGATGGACTGGGCCTGCTCGTGGACATCTCTTTCATGTCTTGGCACCACGAGACAGGCGGAATCAGCGTCGTCAGCCTCGGATGCACACCGGTACAACACGCCATCAGACATTAGGTATCCTCGTTCTGACCAGCCCCTCCCCCTTGAGGGATCGGCGTCCTCTAAATCTTCTACAATTGTCTTCAACTCAGGGTCTTTGAGTTGATTATCACGTACACCAGCAGGTGCTCTGTGCGGTATATCTACAGTCACTAAGCATACCTCGCTTCCACCTGGGTCCTTTTCGCAACAGGCGGGGCTTAGCGCGTCTGCAATCACGTTCACTTTACCGGGGGTATACTGTATCTGCAAGTTATATGCCTGAAGGGTCAATGCCCATCTTGCTAAGCGACCACTGGGGGACTTTAAGTTCATCAACCAGCGCAAGGGTTGGTGGTCGGACTTGACTATTACCTCCGATCCTTTGATATAGCCCCTGAATTTGGTTACCGCCCAGACTACAGCCAGGGCCTCCCTCTCAGTGGTGGAATAGTTGCGCTCAGCTGGTAACAGTAAGCGACTGGCATACTCCACAGGCCTCTCATCAGGGCCCTCCCCCTGCATCAATACTGCTCCGAGACAGTAGCCACTACTGTCGGTGTTTAAAGAAAAAGGCTTACCTTCGTCGGCCTGGCGAAGTATAGGCGCGGTGACTAGGAGCTTCTTAATGTTCTCGAAGGCAGCCTGCTGCTCACCATGCCACTTCCACGAGCTGTTCTTCTTGAGGAGTTGGGTTAAGGGTTTCGAGACAGCGGCATAATTCGGCACAAAGCGCCGGAACCAACTTGACGTAGCTAAGAAACCCTTAAGCTGCCTCTCATTTTCCGGGGCTGGCATGTCAGCTATTGCTGAGGTTTTCTCCGGGTCTGCCTGCAGACCACCGGGTACGATGATGTGCCCCAGGAAACGCACCGAATCACAGGCAAAACAAGTTTTCTTGCGATTAACACGCAGATTAAATTTATCCAGTCTATCAAATACTGCCTCCAGGTCCTCGAGGTGTTGTTCGAAGGTGGGCGATAGAACTATCAAATCATCTAGGTATCCCAGGATAGTCACGGGCCTACTCCCACTTCGACCGTCCGAAGACGTCACGGCGCTGTCACTCACCTCGAGCGTCCGCGCCGGTACAGCCAAGTTCGACCGGAACCGGTCAATCAATCTCTGGAAAGTGGCGCCTGAGTTTCGCAGTCCCATGGGCATTCTCTTAAACCTATAGGTACCAGAAGCTGTGACGAACGCGGTTTTGTCCCGGTCGTCTTCCGCGACACTCACCTGGAAATAGCCAGAATGGAGATCGAGCGTGGACATGTAGGCGGTAGTCTTCGCTGCATGGAGAACGTCTTCTATGCGCGGCAGTGGGTATCTGTCCGGTTCCGTCACAGCGTTAAGCTTGCGGTAATCCACGCACAACCGTACACCACCATCTTTCTTCCTTACCAACACTACATTCGCGGCCCATGGTGACTCACACTCCTCTATGACATCTGCTTGCAGCAGCTTCTCGAGCTCGCCTTCCAGCAACTCTTTCTTACCTGCCGACATCCGGTAGGGCAGCGAGGCGGTCGGCTCCTGTCTCTCGCCTACTCGAATGTGGTGAGTAGCGTAAGACGTGGCCGGTCCCTCAGTGGCGAAGCGCGCAGCTCTAGACACTATAAGCTGGTTAAGCTGCGTCCTCTGAGCAGGTGACAGCTTAGACCCTTCGTTCTCTCTCAGTGCCAGGCCGGCGGTGTCAACCTGCATCAGCTCTGCGCCACTGGTAGATAAAAGACTGTAAGAGCGCACGAAAGGTACCTTTACCTCTGTTGAATCAGAAAAATACCAACAACCATGTTGAAGGTCAAGCAGAATACCTGATTTCGTAATAAAATCTTGTCCGAGAAGCGTCCTATTTTCCGCTTCTGGTATAACCATAAACGTTGTAGGTATGTTACGTCCCTGTACTACAACATTCGTATCACACAACAACACGTCACGTGTATGTTGGGTTCCGTCGGCCAACCCTATCGTGCGGCGGGCCGAAGTAAAACTCGTCCCAGTATTTAACAAAATCGTATACAAACCGGGACTCGCTAAGCTTTCAGTAGCACCGGTATCGAGCACAGCGACACCTACTAACGAAGCTACTTCGATCTCAATCGTAGGTCGCGACACGGAGGAGTCGAGTGTATAAGCACTTTGAAAACTCACCTTCCTGTCGGTGACCGCGGCCGGAGTATCTTCCTTATGCTTATCTTTACAGTTAGGACATTTCGACCGAATAACACCTTCACGACCGCAACCATAACAAGCTAACTCACTACCTTTCGACTTGTCAATCGTGTGTCCGGAACGTTTATAGCGCGCGAAGCGTGGTCTAACACGTTTAGAAGTCGCACTACTGCTATCTATGCTCGAACTAGAGTCGGACGTAGCCGTTTGAGGGTTAAAACTTTTCACCGTCACCGTTGGCGGGTTAATATTTTTATCGGTCGTAAATGAAGGGTTATCTTTATCGCGTAAATTCGTGTTCGCGGTATTATTAATATGAGATGACATACCAGATTGATCCGCCTCGCTCAGCGTCTCTTCTACATACCTGGCTCTCTCAAGTAGACAGTCGACACTACTTACACTATCACGCGGAACACGTTTACGAATTTTACGATGCAAAAGGCCGTACACTATATCTAGTTGCATTATTTCCGATATAGAATACGGTAAACGCGAAATATTAGCGCGCACACGCGAAATAAACACATCGGCACTTTCACTGGTTTGTTCCTGCGCATATATGTCACGTAAGATCCTGTGGGCTGGACGTGGCGCGCCGTACATGAAGCGCAGCCGCCGTAACGCGTCGTCCCAGGTCTCTACAGTAGATCGCACTCCTCGCCACCACACGGCGGCCTCTCCGGTCAGCAGCATAGGCAAGCCACGTAACGCGTGTTCATCCGAGACGCTGGCGCACTCTTTGTATACAAGCACGCTCTCGATGAATGCTTCCACGACGTCGGCGTTGCAGGCGGTTCCATCAAACCGAGCCGTGCACCGGGTGAAGTTGCTGTGCGAAGTGTGCACCGCGTGCACTCCTACATGGGTAGCGGGGGATTGAGTCGACCCCCTCATCACGCTGGCCAGGATCCTAGATAGCTGGTCTTCTGACATTGTGATCATGTTCGTGTCGCGGCGGTCCGTTGTAGTCGGCGTTCCCGCCGCGCTCGCGATGTTGTTACCTACGGCGGCCCCCGCGGCGTGCGGGTCCGCGCGTTCTTCATCGCTACTGGAATCCTCGTTGGCTGTCTGCCCGCGTGTTCTCGGCATCTTCAACACGAGTCACGACGATACAGCAACGGTACAGTAGGAAGGTACACAACAGAGCGTGGGATACGTTCGCGCTCGCGTAGGTAGGTACCTATTTTCGAGCACGTGCCCCACGTTGGGCGCCATTTGTGACGGTTTTACAATGTTTATTTATTATTTAACATAACGTTCGTACAAGACACGGTACTAATAATCACAACAATCAGCTAAGGCAAACAGATCAGCGCTGCGCGACACAGTCGCGCGCGCACATGTTACAACAACGAGTTTGTAGGGCCGACTGGCGACCTGAGAGAGCGGTGCGGGCGGCGCGGTACGCGAAACGCGGCGCATCGCGTTTACGTTACGTTTACGTTACTCGCGTTTAGGTACTCATCTCACAGACCCTCGCTACAATAGTAATTTAAAAAGTAGAAGGGTTGTTTAGGTCTATCTTCTTTAGAAATCGCCGCGTACTGTGAGGGTAAGTAAATTTCCTTGTTTTTGATTTTGCATTCTATTGCACTGTGACAAGAGTCACATTCCATTTGCGTGTGACCTTTCTCTAGGAACTTCTGAGTTATTACGACTTTGTACTCCATAGCTAATTCCAAGAGAGCATTGGATAATATAGCGTTTCTGTTTTGTGCCGTATAACCATCAGAAAATAAGACAATCGGCATAAGTTTTTCTTGAAGAATTTTCTTCAGACAATCAATAATACACGATACAAAATTAGAGGCCACCAAACCTGCATTGTGTTCATCAAACCAGTAGCAATAAACGTCTTTTGTAGCCAGATTAAACATAGTGAAATTGTGTACACACAATTTCGTCTTATAATATAATGCACTAGCATTTAACTTAGGACACAACTTTACAGATTGAAGATCATGCGTAAATAGATGTACTTCTCCTGCCAGTGCTCGTGTCTTGTCCTTTGTCTTCTCTTCTCTAGCTAAGTCCTTAAGATTAATGTGGTTTCGATAGGTATTTTCGTTAATGTTTCCTGCTTTAAAAGCGCAACATGTGTCGCACTGGTCTTTCTTCGGTTGAAATAAACTTTTGTTAATAAACGATTTTGTTCTGAAAATATTTGATCAAAAGACCAGCGGCTGACAGCTTGCTTATTTTCTTCAGAACACCTTTTACAATAAAGATTGTAAAGGTGATTTTTATTTTCTATAATAGGCTCTAAATATTGCCTGGTTGTAGTAGCTCGACAATAGTGCGACGGCATTTTAGGCAAACTATTAAAAAAGTCCTTTAGAAAAGAAATATCGTCTTTCTTTGAGTGTCCTTCTACAACTTTGTGAGTAAGCTGCGACTTTTTTGCCATCCCAGAATCCGACATTGATAACCAATATCGCACTGTCCACTCTTTAATGCCAAAGGTATTTAGAAAAGTATGCTGACCATCTAAATACTTAATCTGTTTGTGGCCATTACTCAATATTTCTGTAATTTTTAAGTTCGGTATTGTTAAACAACAATCGTCCCCGCCGACCGGATGTAGGCTCTTTCAAAACACATATTACATCATCGCGAGGAACAGGGAATATGTCCTCAGGGTCTATCCAAACGAAAACAGCATGATCCTCTGTAATTTGTTTCTTTTTCGCGAATTTTATCCTGGGCTCATCGCCATCAATCAATCCAATTAATCATCATCGCAATCCAATTACTTGACCGACGAAATGTTTTTCTGTTTTTTTTTAACAAAAACTTGGCAATAACCCATATCCCATCCTTTAGTTCTATAAACTTTGAATTAGGTGGCACGTTTTCGTGTACTTCCTTCACTGGCACATTTTTTTCACCTATTTTTGAACTTGTATGAACGTCTTCATTTATTTCAGGCCGCGAAACAACTTTTTCATTATTGAAACTCAATATCTCTTGCGATTGCATAAAATCGGATATAGTTGGGTTGCTGACAAAATCAATAAAACCTTTTGACAGTGAATAGTGAGAGCAAACGCTACCAGGTTCACAAGAAATACATGTGAGTTTTCTCAAACAAATCCTTTTAGGATCGGTAACAACCCAAGTGACCTGGTGAATTTTTAAGGTTCCGTTTATGCTTTTTCCTTGGTCGGTCAAAATTCTGTCTATGTCTTCCATGTTCCCTTCAGTCACGACAGAAATCGCAATGTTAGTTATGTTTGTCTTTACGGCTTTAATGAAAGCGGTAAAATCAGGGATATCTTCGCCTTGAGCTACTAACCGATCTGCTGTCCTTTTTATAACGGCTCCAACTCCGTCCATCGGACCCTTGCCATGACCGGCTTCGCAAAAGTTCCATGAATCAATTTGTATCCCGTAGCGCTGCGTCATATATTGAAAAAATAGAAAAAACGCCTTCCTATTCCTATATTGTGTTGTAGGCCCATAAATACGTATTGTATACAATACGTATTTTGTCAAAAAAATGACTTCCGCGGTGTTAGAACTTAAGCGACGATAAGTATAGCTATAGTTTAAAGCTAGCTATAGCCCTTTTCCTTTAGATTTATTCATCGGCCATGAATAATTATTATTAATGGGAAAAAGAAAGGTAAACAAATTTGTTCTTCAATTTGATTTATTTATTTCTTTCTTTTAAAACATTTCATATACATTTTTTTTGCCTTGACTTTAAATGAATCAGTATCATCATCACACTCTCTTATTTCCTAAAATGTTATTTATATTTTTACAATAATTATAAATGAAAAATCTACAGGATATTTTTATCAAAAAATCAATTAATTTATCATTATGGGTAGTGCATTGAATAAAATCAAAATTTACATGCATTAATTCTTTTAAATGATTTTTTTCTAAATATTCCTTTAACAATGTATAATTTATATCCTGTAGCTAAGAAATACAAATTAAGAGAGAGTCGCTGGGACCGAAAGCCATTTTTTATTTGCATATTCCCTGTATCTTAAATATTCAGGTTCATCTGTGGTCATTAAATCTTTATTACATTGATCACACCCCTTGAAGACTCTTTTTTTTGCTGTTTTAATAAAATACCCACTAACAAATTGCAAACCTCCAATTTTGCGAGGATCATTTTTCTCTTCAAGGGATGTGAAACTTATATCAGGAATATGTCCTTCTAGTTCGCAATAAATTTTGGCTTTGCTGCCCCCGTCTGTGATGAGTACTTCATGCAAAGTATAGCAGCTATCTACTTCACAATTTGCCCCTGGGGCATGGACACTAGAGAGACTGTTTACTAATAATGTCGTGACTGCTGCTTCAAATTTTTCCGGCGTAGGGTTTGTGTTGCGGCATCCGTGGCTTCTTATGGACCCAAAGAAGTTTTCTATTGGATCCTGATTTAGATGCCGCATCCAAACCGACGTCACGCCGTACTTTTTTGCAATATTATTTAATAATATTTCTATCCCATCTAGTGTCCACACCCAGTTTTTTAATGTTGGAACATACTCATTTTTTAGTGATTCTGGATGTACAAAATTCATATTGTTTAACAATTGTTTCGATTCAATCCATACTTTATGGTGTATCGAAGTAGGCGTCGCGGGTCCTAGCAGTGGTTTGCCATGCTTCTTTCTTTTACCGAAACTTCCGTTTAAGGAATCAAATAATTTATCAAAAAACAGTGGTAGATCTGCTGTGTTTTTGGCTTCCTTCGTGATTATGCAATTATCTGTAAAATAAAAATAAAAGTTATTGTTTATACAGTGTTTAAATGACAAAACATAGAAAAGAGAAAAATATGACGAGTATTTATTTATTTATTTATTAAAACTTTATGCACAAATGTAAAAAATACACCGTACAAAGGCGGACTTAATTCCTTAGGCTTGCTTGCCTTATTTAATGTTGTTTTCTTTCAGAAGTAACTTATAAAGGTCTTGTCCTTTTACTATAAATTTCTCCTGTACCATGAGTGCGTTTAAAAACAAATAAATACGCATATAGAAAATACCTATAGGTCTTACAAATTTTAATATTTGTTTTGTCCTTTGTGGGAATCGAACCTGCGACACGTAGCGCTATAGCTAAGTACTCAACCACTTCATATAATTGTATTAATTAATAATAAGGACAACATTATATACAAACAAATAATATTTACCTGCAAGATAGCCCATATTAGATGCCACAGTTTGGCTGAACAGCTGAGTGGTGAATTTCACCTTCATCCGGGGTATTTTACTTGGATCGCAGTGAGAATCTGTCAATTTCGGTATTATCTGATTCCCTTATACCCTGGGTTCTCTTTATGCAAAGACATAATATAAGGCCTACTATAATTCCAACATATTATGTGCAGGCACGATTAGAAGGTAAGATCAAGATTCCTGAATTACTTTGATTTTGTAATTACAGACACAATGAATAGTATATTTAGTATTGTGTCTCGCACATGTGGTGTGGTGATATCTGACTGATAAAAGATGACTAAGTATAGAAAAGGTAATAAATTTCATAAAACATATTTACAGATGACACAGGCATGCTCTCTCCAACAAGACCCTCATCTCAAGTTCGTGTAGTTCAGACAGAGCCTTCTCAAGCCGGGCAAACTACACCACGCCAAGCAAGACCAAGAAGGCACCAAAGATCGCCTCGAAGACCAGTGAGGCCAGCACAAACAGAGGAGGCAGCTCAACAATTCCTTCAAGCAGAAGAATTTTGGAGGAATTTCAAAATACAACAACACAGGGACTACATTCGCTAACTGAATTCAATAGTGGCACATGACAAAATTCAACAATTTTGAGAAAACGTACAATAAATGTTCGAAGACGAGTGCGCGCGCACAAAAAAGCTCTTACCGACTGTATTTTATGGAATATATAGTTCATGTTTGGTTTATAGACATCTACGTTATTGCTTCAGCTGCTGGCAGTAATAGTTTTAAATTTTTCTTGTTATTTTTATTAATATGGGGTTCAGAAGATGGTGACTCCGAGTTGCCAGTATTGCATTGTTTTGTTTTCACCTTTCTTTAGTTATGCTAGAAATTATGTTATAAAAGTAAAGAAAATAAGAATGCATTTTCACAAAAAACTAGCTAAGTAGATTATATAAGTATAGGTATTTATATAAGATTAGAAGTACTCATCAATGGAACTGTTAAATTGTAAATAAAAGTACCATAAATATTTAATAATTATTTATTAGCATACTTTTCAGTCTGACTGACTTATTGAGAATCAGTTTTAAACAAATCAACAAACGAAATTTAGTTATTGTACTCTATGTTTGCATTTATAAAAAGTACTACACTTAAAAAAACAAATATAAACTCCACTTTCGCAATATATCAAAAATTAACCAACATAAATATATCAAAAACTACTCAGGTTTCAGTTCAATATCTTTTTCATAAAAATTCTCAAATCACAAAAATTCACCCTTATTATTGCAGTAGAAAATAGGTCAGTTATTGTACTCTATGTTTGCACTTATAAAAAGTACTACACTTAAAAAATTAAATATAAAATCCACTTTAGCAATATAATATAAATTAACCAACATTATCATAAACTTCTTAGGTTTCAGTTCAATAAACTCTAATAAATCAGCCTTATGATTCCCGTAGGAAATTATAGAACACCTATCACATATTAATTAACAATCTCAAAAAATAGGTACCTTATCAAAGAGTAGACAAGAATGTAAGTTATTTGAAAGAGTAAACCTAATAATAATATTTTTAAATGTTACATGATTGATTTAGTTAAAAATTCCTATAATATAGGAATTGTTAACTAAATCAATCATGTTTCAAGTTCTGAAAAAAATCTGCATAACATCGTGGAATAGTATTAGCATTAACTAATGACATCAGATCTTGATATTATGGGAAATGGGTATCTTATCAGGGTAAGCTTTCTTCAGTTGCGCATCTTGTATAAGTCTTAATTGTTTTCTAGTTCTGCTAGATCTAATATTGACCGTTTTGTAGTTATCGTCTTTGTATGATGTCTTGTAATAGAAGATACCGGGATTCTCTTTTTCCACTCGTAAGACAGAAATGTCGTTAAAGTTAAACTTTTCCCCACATGTGTTAACATTAAAATTGGTTGCAGTGGTATCGGTGAGATCTTTCAGGTCAAAAAAGAAGCTATGATCTAATACATGCACCTTAAATGATTCTCCAGATTTTCGTGCTGTTCAAATTAAAGTAGCATATTGCGATGGTAGATATATTGGGTTAGATTTCAACGCTTTCTGTATGGCCAACAACCAAAAATGTATGTGTAATTCCTTTTATGTTAAAATTTGACACAGCATAAAGATAAGCAGCAATTATAAACTTGTTCTTTCCTTGACCACCACAATTATCGGAATACAGTACAACTTCTACTTCGTCGATATCACTAGAGCAACCAGCAAGATCCTATCTCATTAGATCTTTTATGCCCTTCACCTTCATGCCAAATGTAGCAATTAACTGTACCCAATCCTTTTTTATTCAAGTCACATATAGTAAAATTGTATGTGGACAATTTGCTTTTATAATAAAAAGTAGAAACCTCACCTTTCGGGGTTGGTAAAGCAGCCTGAAGATCGAAGCATGCAACTCTGTAATTCTTAGCAATTTTGGTTTTATCTTTTTCTTTCTCCATTCTAGCTATATTTTTCTCTTCGTGGTGTCTCATGTACTCGATTTCTATGTCTAGTCTTTCACCGTAATCTTTATTTTTGTATGATTCACAAAACTGGCATAAATCTTTTTTTGGCTTATAAAATTCTATATTAAATTCATAATTAAATATTTGTCTATAAATTGAGAAAGTAACGAAGTCACGATTTTCTTTTTGACAAACTTGCTTGTAATCTCTGTATAGGTCCATCAGTGTTCGTCCTCCTTCTATGTAATTTTTAGAACTATCTGCACGCGTGTAGTGACTTTCAACTGTCGGAATACTAGAAATATGATTACGAGCACCGTCTTTTACATCTTGAGGTATTGTACTGTTTTTCATGTTTGCCTCTTCGATCTTCTGTAGTAAAGCCTTTCTCTGTCTTTTTAAGTACAGTTCTTATGCATCGGTTTGTTATACCTAGAGTAGAAGTAAAAAATGTTTTGCAGACTCTTACTTTCTCTTGAGCCTTGTAAATAAAAAAGTATGGTTTAATTTGCGAGCTATTCGATTTTCACGTAGAACAGGATATCTATATTTAGGTTGAATCAGTTCCATAGAATTTGCAATGAATTGTCTTTGTCTGTTAAGGTCTTTCAAAGCCCAAAACGATTGAAAATATTCCTTCCGTTCATCTTCGGTTATTTTTAGTGTGCATTTACGTCTGCAAGAGTCAGTGCAGGGAAGCCCTATTGTCCTTGAAGGCACCAGTTTACCTTTCTTTAAAGTTTTATACTCTTGTCCAGAATTACGTAATTCTTTTGCTCTATTTCTTTTCCACAGTGCAAGATTTGCCTTCCTTTTGCGACTTTTAGGCTTAATGTTTTCTTCCTGCGCAATTTCAGATACACTTGAAATACTTTCATCAGACTCAGAAATTCTGGATTCGATCCTATCAACATTTTCATAATCAGGGTCGGCATCAGAGTCGTCAATCTCTGACTGGCTCTCCGAACTTAATGCCATTTAATACCAACTTCTGCGATTCTAACTGATGGTTAGAATCGCAGAAGATGGTATTAAATTAACTTCGCAGGTATGGGGCTTGAGACACATTGGTGGGTAAATCATGTAGAATGTCATATCACGAAGAGCTATCTAATGGAGATACATTCAGGGGCATTTGCTGTTTATTAGTTAGGTCTTTAATGCATAAAATAAAGTACCTAATTTAGAACAAGAATTCATTACTAACTCAAATTGCCACAAATTCGACTTGTGCCACTATTGTATTCAGTCAGCGACATGGACTTGAGAAGAGAGCAAAATAGAATAAGGGAGATGGAAATAAATACTCAGAGGGAGTGGCAAGTAGTAGGATTAAGAGCTTTAGATATGTTAAATAGGTAAGTCAATAAGTATTGTAAAGATTAGTTATTTATGCCATATTTTCTTTGTTCATTTAATATGTTCTTTTTTTGTAAACAAGTTTAACAGTTTTTGTAAATGTTATAGTAATAAAAGAATGGTTTCTCTTATTAAAATTTGTTTAATTATTGACATCAATAACACATATTACTTACATTAAAACAAATTGTTTCAATTTACTAAAGGAAAATGAAAAATTTCTTGACTCTCAATTAAATAGATAATATACACAATATGAATAAGAGTTTAGAAAAAAAAACAGGCTTTACTTATTTTACGAGGCATAGGATATCAGGGATGACCAAATTAACTAGATTACAAATGAATTAAAAACCGGCCAAGAGCGTGTCGGGCCACGCTCAGTGTAGGGTTCCGTAGTTTCCCGTCCGTCACAATAAGTGTTCCCACTTATGAGTTTATTATTTGTTTGACGTTGAACACTAGGGAATTGTATTTTATTATTATGCAAGTATGGGAATAGTGCGTTAACGTAAACGTGCTGCGAATGACTTAAACTATTATATAAACTATCATCTCTCTCCGCCATATATAATTTATAAATGACACTCAGGCTCTATTAGTTCCGGGTAAAGAAAAAGAGACACTTCTTTAGGCCGAAACGATGTGTGTTGGCCTGTTGCGATAACAAATCATGAAAGGCGCGCACAGCGTCGTCCTTAACATGATTATCACCGGACAAATCAAAATCAAACCTCGACAACTAATTAGATAATGCACTCATAAATAAAATTACGAATAAATTTAAGAGCAACTTACTTTACCACGGTAGGTCATGAAAGCACGGAATATCTTAACATCGACTTTTAAAAAATCACGTCATTACACAACGCCATCTATCGAACCATTTATGAACTGGTTTTTACCTTAACATTTGATGGTGTTAAAAAAATGAATTTTAGTTTTGTTCTAAATTGCTTTAGCATGTTCTTAATAGCAGTTTTATGTAGTTATAAGATACCGCCAATGCCAAGGAGAGACCAACCGAACAATTCGGTAATACCTGATCCAATGTAATAAGTACCTACAGCGCCATCTCTCGGGGAATTGGGTTACTAATTAATAATTTTGGATTACGAGAACCGATTTCAATAATTCTTTTTTTGTTTGAAAAAAGATACGGTTAGGATAATAAAATATGTAAACGAAGTTAAAAAAAAAATGCTTGCATATACGATTATACTACAAACTTAGTCCAGAAATTATTTTGTAAAACTTTTTGTCTTTTTTGTACAAAAACTGTTGTGTCAATCAAGTTCAAAATAATTTTCATAGAAAGTCCTTATAAAGTTCTACTTTTCAGATTTTTTTCAGATTTTTTGAACTTATGGTTCAAAAGTTAGAGGGGGGGGGACACATTGTTTTTTACTTTTGGAGCGATTATTTCCGAAATTATTGACATTATCAAAAAATGATCTTTGTAGACCCCTATTCATTTTTAAATACCTTTCCAACAATATATCACACGTTGGGGTTGAAATTAAAAAAAATATCACTTCCCACTTTACATATAGGGTGGCTACCCTAATCAAACATTTTTTTGAATTTTTTATTTTACCACTTTGTTGGCGTGATTGATATACATATTGGTACCAAATTTCAGCTTTCTAGTGCTAACGGTCACAGAGATTAAGCGAGGACGGACGGACGGACGGACGGACGGACGGACGGACGGACGGACAGACAGACATGGCGAAACTATAAGGGTTCCTAGTTGACTACGGAACCCTAAAAAAGGTACATTGATACTTATCACTATCATACTTTATAATCAAAATTGAACTAAAATTAAATATGCTTAAAATTAAAACAAAACAAGTAAACACTAAGTACACACACAAATACACTATTGCAACCTTCTTACTAATTGATCTCTTAATATTCGACCTCTAATTAAATCGGATGTGGCTTCTCTTTCTGTGTAGCTGTTTTGGTCAGTTTCACTACTTATCCTTGAGTAACCCAGACCTAGAAATAATTTAAAGTATATTTATTATTGTTAGCATATTATATATATTACTAGCGACCCGTCCCAGCTTCGCACGGGTGTTACAAATCTTTGAAAATCCCCACTTTTCTCTACTATATATGTATGTATTATGAATCACTCTATCTATTAAAAAAAACCGCATCAAAATCCGTGGCGTAGTTTCAAAGATTTAAGCATACAAAGGGACATAGGGACAGAGAAAGCGACTTTGTTTTATACTATGTAGTGATAATATTTTTTTTTTTAACTTAAAATACCAACCCGTAATATCTTCCTCTGTGTCTTCTATTCCAAAATTAATGAACATGTTATGTAGCACAGAGCACGCCAGAATAATTCGAGAACATTTTTGTGGCTTGTAATGCAGTACTCGATCCTTGTACAGACAACGCCATCGATTTTTCAGCCTTGAGAAAGTATTTTCAATTACTACCCTAGCTCTCATATGCTTTTCATTATACTTGGCTTCTAGTGATTCAGGAGTGGCATCAGAAATTGGAGTCATTAGCCAAGGGCGTTGAGGGTAACCAGAGTCTCCTGAAGTATAAATATTTGTATTATTATTTGATGCTGACATATAGAAATATTTTGAGTAGGTACAATGTATACCAAATATATTACTGTGTACCAACTTTACCTAAAAGCCAAACCATTTCTCCATTTTGGTGCAAAGCTTGAATATATGACTTCAAATCGCTGTATTCCTATATGAAGGAATCATGATTTGCACCTCCAAATTTAGAATTTACATTAAAAATTCTATATTGGTCATCACACACCTAACAGTAAAACATTTAGTTAGTAGAATTGTCTATTTTAACCCATCAATAATACAATAAAATTTCATATTTACCATTTGCACATTCAGAGAATGATAGTGTTTGCGGCTATAATACCAATGTTCCTCTTCTTTTTGTGGAACAACTATTTTAAAATGGCTCCCATCAATACACCCAACCACTCCAGGCATTCCATAGTTTCTGTAAAACCTACATTTTTAAATTATTTACTATATCAAACACTAAAACAAATAGTTTATCATGGTTAATAACAAATTAAAGATATTACCGTTGACTAATTTCTTGTCTGGCAGCTGGAGTATTAGGGAATCTAATATATTTATTTATAATATTCCTATGTGTTAAAGCTTGAGTGACTTCTTCTATATACACACTGCACATTTTTTGTGATATGTGCTTTGCAACTCCTACTGGCCTTTGATAGGAACCAGTGGCAAAAAAGAATAAAGCAGTGAGCACCTGCAAATGAAAGGGGAAGAAAGATTTTTAAACCATGTAGTTTTGTTTTGAGAAATTACATTGCAATTAACATTAATTGATACATACTTTATTTTCCAAGGATACACGTTGAGTGGACCTTAGATTTGTCCTTTGTCTCAGTTCGCTGCACAAAAACTTGAAAAGTTTCTTCGAAAAACGATATCTATCTCTAAATTTCCTCTCCGTGAGGTGTACAATGGATTAAAGGACGCGCGAGCTTTTGCCTCGCTTCTGGCGCTTTTGTTGCGGTCATCTCGAGCCTTAGCGGCCGCAAACATCCTCCAAGCGAAGAAAAACCGTCCTGCCATATCTTTTGTATTATTTACACTAAATAAAAATTAAATAATTGTTATAAAAGTATCGCATAACTTCACTTTCACTACAAAAATCTCAGTGAGAACTTTTTAGTCACCCTCGATCGCGTTTGCGGTTATTTATTACTCGATCTGTCAAAATCTGAAACTCGCACTCGCACAATGGATGAAATTAACCAATCACGTGCGCTAACGCCATCACTAGTGAGTGCGAGCGATTCTATTGCGAAGGCATTGTAAACTGCCACTCACTAATTCAGGTTCCATTTTTGACACTAGACGGCGCTGTTTCTATTCCATACAAATCTTAATAAACGCGCTCACGTTCGAATCGGTAAAAAACTTACACTAGGCACTCAGATAGGAGTACAGAAGATCCACTCACAGAACAAGTACACGAATTTGTTTGCGTGCACTAATAATGTGTGCGGTTGTTTTGAGGAAGTTTCATTTATTGAAACCATAGTTAATTCGATTTAAATGATAATGACGGTATTAAACGTTAGCAAGTGATTTTTTCTCCAATACAGAAATTTAAAAACTTTTACTTTATGCAGTTGCCTTCGTATCTAAGTACTTGCATTTATTCATAGTAATTTTGTGACGTCACAGTAGTAACACGTTAGTTGAACAGGGAAGAGGAAAGAGGGGGCTTTCTGAACTTATTTTGTTTTGTGGCACAGTCGTTCAGTCTTATTTTTTATTTATTTTAATGTTTTCAAAATGTTTTAGGTAGGTATTAAGATACATTTAAATTATGTTAAAAACTTACCTAGTTTATTAACTGCTCAATATGTTGACCTTCTCTGTCTACGTATTGTTGCAATCGCCGACGCGCGCATAGGGGTATTTTGACAATCTACGCGGCCAAAATTATTTTAAGTTCTATAGGAGTTGTGGTTGTCAAATTAAAGGCACCTTTGCAGTATCGTGGATTTATTGATCTCTTCACAATGTTTACATTGGTTGTACTTGCACTTTATTTAGGTAACTACAAATCCTACAGTGAGAGCTAAGAAGGACACGTGGTATCGCTACTTAGCCTCCCTAGACACACTCTTAAAGACCGCTAGGCTATCGAATAAGAGTATGCTTACTAGATGCGAGTGGACTGCGGGGCTATCGCACTCGGATCCGTCGAGCTTACGAATGAATCTAACTGTCCACAGCCGGCCTTTATATAGTCGCCGGTTACGTCTATGTAGTATGTCGATGTCGTATGATGACTCGGTGATTCGCTCGTTGTATGTGTGCGTGCGCCGGTGGTGATGCGTCATTGCTTGGAGTTGTTTACTTGGTATGTTATATTCTCCCCCTCTGGTACACTGAAGTCGTCCCGACAGGTGTACCAGGATCCTTACGTGGTCTTCCTCGTTTACGAATTGGTTTGATGGGTTTGGGCATGTTGTCATCCCTCATGTTGAATTTAGTTAATGCTGAGGTATGGTACTTCCCAATGGGTTGTGTAGGAGTATCTGGATGCGCTACTTCATATGTAGATGTACCATATTTCTTTAATATAATATAGGGACCATCCCGACGTGGAGCAAACTTCGCTGAATACTGATTTTCAATATTGCTGATTGGATGAGTCTCTACCAGTACTAGGTCACCCATATTATAGCCTGGATCTATTCTTCGTTTGCTATTTGCCTTAAGTCGATTTGTTTCCAGATTATTCTCAATATTTTCTTTTGCAAGATCTAAATCTTGAGCTAGTTTCCTCATAGTTACTGTATAGTTGCATTCAGCAGGAGTAAGCAAACGGCTTATATATTCCACTGGGTGTTCTTTATCACCCTCCCCCTGCACTAAAGCTGCTCCTATAGCATATTGACTAGCATCTGTCTTAATGATGAAAGGTAGGTCTATATTTTCATTAACTTGTTTATTGCTAAAACATTCGATGTATATCTCATGTGGCTGTTTCTTTGGTGCAAACGCCGACCTTATTGCGTCAAGAGCTTGATTCCACTTTTTCGTTTCCGATTTTACACCCGTCCACCATGTGGCAGCTTTATCGGTTAAAAGAAGTGTCAGTCCTTCTAACGCGTCTTCGTCTGATATTTTCTCGATCTTCTTAAACACCGAAATACTTGATATGAACTCTTCCACTTTATTATAACATCTTTCGCCATTATACTTCGTTTTACATTGGGCAAAACTTTTCGCAGACATCGTAGTTGATGATAATTTAGCAAACAACTCACTAAACTGTTGTATCTGTTCCAACGTTATAGGTTCTGATTTTGACATTTTATTTTGTGTGCGTGTAGGTAGACACACAAATTGTTTTTTTAATTATAAAAATATGAGGGTTTTCACTGGATTTATGTGGGTATTCCTTAAATAAATTTATTAATCTTCTTGTGGGTATATTTAGAAAACTTGGGCACCAATATATGTAGGTGTATGTTGGTCTGCCTCAGACAATTTCTCATGAACGTTGGGTGCCAATATACATAGGTGTATGTTGGTTTGCCTCGGGTGATTTCTCATAAACGTTG
Source organism: Ochropleura leucogaster (assembly GCA_958449745.1). Taxonomy (NCBI): domain Eukaryota; kingdom Metazoa; phylum Arthropoda; class Insecta; order Lepidoptera; family Noctuidae; genus Ochropleura; species Ochropleura leucogaster. The sequence goes on along the minus strand of OY288221.1, from coordinate 11,652,411 downwards.
GGCGCCAATATACATAGGTGTATGTTGGTTTGCGTCGGGTGATTTCTCATGAACGTTGGGCGCCAATATAGGAGTTGTGGTTGTCAAATTAAAGGCACCTTTGCAGTATCGTGGATTTATTGATCTCTTCACAATGTTTACATTGGTTGTACTTGCACTTTATTTAGGTAACTACAAATCCTACAGTGAGAGCTAAGAAGGACACGTGGTATCGCTACTTAGCCTCCCTAGACACACTCTTAAAGACCGCTAGGCTATCGAATAAGAGTATGCTTACTAGATGCGAGTGGACTGCGGGGCTATCGCACTCGGATCCGTCGAGCTTACGAATGAATCTAACTGTTTTTATTTTATGTATGGCATCTCGCAGTTCAACCAAGGAGGTTGTCGTCTGCTTAACCCTTTAAAGCTCAAAAAAAATATTGCATTTATTTTTTAATATTTTTTCATTTATTTTTTATTTAGATCTTACAAGTGCTCAAAAAAATAAAAATAAAAATCTGGTATACATATATATCCAAATATAGTATGTTGTAAATGTGCTACATTGCGAAACACAAGAACATGTACAGGTTGAAATCAGTGTTGTATATTTACAACAGTGCCCACGTTACAGAATAAAATGTAGATATAAATGAAAAACAAAATATATTAAAAAACATATTTATTCTACATTATGAAAGTTAAAGAAACAGTTTCTTTTGGGAACTAAACACAATGAGCTAGCTAAAGTAACTACCTTGTTGTCAAACCATTTGACAATGGCAATTTTGTTACTATTGCACACAATTTGATGACTGGAACCTCTGCCTTTCTTAGCTATTTTTTTGTCTGAAGCTAATAAATCTGCACAACCCCTCAGACGATTCCCTTTAATGGTACCTAAACTAAAAATGCCTTATTCTCTCGGAGTAAATGTATGAACTCTAATGACGTGAAGAAATTGTCAAAATAAACGTCAGCGGGCTTGTTGACAATCGTTTTACAGAGGGCTTTAACTACTTTGGCTCCTAATCCGAGACTGTCTTCCTAATCAGAAAAAGAAATAAATCTGAAAGTACGTCACCTCCGTATGGAAGAAAATCATATACTAAGCCAGAAACTCCAGCCCTTACAAATAATTTAAAGCCCCATTTCTTGGGCTTTTTTGGAAAGTACTGCCGTCTATTTCCTGCTCTAGTGCCTTTGCAAGGAACCAACATTTCATCTATGCTGTATCTTCCTTCATCTTCTAGTCGTAAACAATTAGTCCTTACTTTTTCTAATAACGATCGTTATTCAGATCCGAATTATCCACGAAATGCAAATATTTTCTCATTAGCTCGTGCTAAAAAAGTACGAACTTTTTTAGACTCATCACACAGGAGGGTATCTGAAATCATTACTCCAGTAGTCTCGATATGACGGCATTCTTACAATACCCATTATAATTGTGATAGCTAGAAAATCACGCATATCATCTCTGGGAACGTTTATAGATTTACCTTCTTTGCTTTGCACAGAATATAAATTGGTGTGCTCCGTAATATAATCTATTATATCTTCAGAAAAAAAAAATAAGAAAATAGTCTAACGGAGATTCTGTTGCGGTACTACTAGTGCTAAGATCAGGCATATCAAACTCTGCTGGATATTTGAATTTCCCACGCTGCCACTGGAAACTAAGAAGAGGTCTCTTGTACTTTTTTACTCTTTTAGCTACAACTCTTGGTTCACAGTTAGCACTTCTTTTTGAGCGAACTCTTTGGCTTGGCTTGGCTTGACGAAACTGAATTTAAATTTGGGAGCAGATTAGGTGGTGTGTCCGAAGGAAAAATACTACGTATTACTGGAGTCAGTGGAACCCTATCTTCATCAGATAATGTCGAAAAGGTTTCTTCTTGCACTGGATTATCAAGAATAAGATCCAAGTTTTCTAAAGACGAACGAAGGGACCTTGGTTCTGAGCTGAAGTCAGAAGATACATCGTCTTGACGTTCGGTGATGGTTTGAATAATAACTTCGTCTTCGGACGAAGAGCTATCGGTAGACAAGGCTGCTTCTGGTGGAACCAAAGCTAAAATTTGTCTTGCTCTCTGCCATTTTAAGCCTCCTTGGTAATAAGCAAAAAAAAAAACAAACATGCAACAATCACCAACACCAAACATAAGTTAACACAAGTTTTAGTAAAAAACGACAATAGTTAGTATTAGCGATATTCATTCATTATTTAGTAATCTAGCTTACTGGTACATTAGCAAACTTTCAGAACAGTCAATATAAAAACATAATACCGTCAACTCCCATAAATGTAAAAAAAAACACAAAACCCATACAAAGAAAATAATAATTATTCAGTGTTAGTAAAAGCGCAACGTGGCACCCGTGCAACGTACGAAATTAAAAGTACTTCTGCTAAAGCTTCGCAGTGTCGCAAATGTGCAACGTCGGTAAATACGTGCTTATATTTCATAGTAGAATTTGAATTTGACATTGGCGTTATATGACACAATTGTAAACACTCATAAACAAAAATATTTCAAGTAATAGTTGTCAATAAATGCATAAAAACTATTTATATTTATTAAAACTCACCGGTCGTCCACGAGCGCAGTGTCGACGCGACGTCATTTTGGTCACAACTACGTAATGATGCGCGTGAGTTTGTTCAATATTTTTTTTCATAGATAGCAGCAGTATATCCATTATTAAAATTTATGTAAATAAGAAAAAAATATGATGGTTCTTGCAATATATTTTTTTGTTTGGATAGTTGCATCGGTGCAACGTTGCGAATTAAAGGGTTAACCGGGCGAATCCTGTGGGTGCCTTAAAAATTAAGACCTCCAGCCAGGGTAAAAAAACTTACAAACTAAGCGACTACACGCTAAGGGCACCCCCTGTGGGGTACGAGCCTCGGCTTAGGGCGTCGCTGAGGGACAGCAAGGGACAGGCTGGATCTGAGTGATATTATTTATGGACTATTTTGACTTACTGGCTCAGCAACGCGGGCTGGCTCTTGCAAGGGACGGGTGGGGCAGTTACCGGGATGTCGCGACGGGCCTCGTCGGCGAGGACGGAATGACGGCGCTTTGCGTCTGAATTTACGAAGAGTGCTAGTCTCCCTGCTGCTCTCCTGGAGCAGGGTTATAGCATCGTCCGGAGTGACGAGGGTATGACGGGGACGACGAATTTTACTTATTCGCGAGGGATCGTATCGAGCGGCCGATGCGATAAGGGGGTTGCGATGTTTTAACGCGGAGTCAAAGAAGCGCTTGGTAAGGCGCTTCATGAATTGAACGACGGTGGGGATTCTTAAGTCTAAGTGAAGACTATCGTTACGGACGTAAAAAGGGGCTCCCGTGATTTTACGAAGGAATCGGTTTTGCAAGGTCTGCATCTTATGAAGGAAACGCGGGTTGGCGTGGGCGAACACGACACATGCGTATGTCATGATGGGACGATGAATCTAACTGTCCACAGCCGGCCTTTATATAGTCGCCGGTTACGTCTATGTAGTATGTCGATGTCGTATGATGACTCGGTGATTCGCTCGTTGTATGTGTGCGTGCGCCGGTGGTGATGCGTCATTGCTTGGAGTTGTTTACTTGGTATGTTATAGTTCTTATTATTTTCTAAATGATATAAATTAGTAGAAAAAATAAATTTTGTGGTATAAAAGAGGTTTTATTAATATATATTCATTTTATAATATTTTCCTAGAGTAATTGTAAAAAAAAATTAAAAGAAAAAATTCAATTATTGATTTTCTTCATCGCTCTCTGAAGTATCAACATTAGGTTCCCCAGGCATGAGAAGCGCGATAGTTTCAGGCAAAAAACTCTGCATTTTTCTTCTTTTAAGCTTCTCATACCACTTATAAGAGGATCTGATGTCAAAAGCAACCGATTCAAACTATCTTGGTTGCAGTTTTCTCTTGAAAATTTTCGGGCAAAATCCTGGCGATATGATCTAAAATGCTTATTACGCGCTTCCGCGGCCTCTTCTGATAGCTGCCCAATAGGTAACAGCGCGTTTTTTATGACCAGTGCACCATGAATTTTGTGCATTGTAGGAGTCATTGGGTGCCAAGGGTATAAATCGATATACAGGGTGGCCAGTTGATAGGCGACCAAAAAAAAAAATTTGATGCCTTATGCTAAGGGGCACCCGAATTACCCCCATGTATGTTCCGCGATTATTTGTAGTTTAGGAGCTAGAATTTTTTTAAGTACTATTTCCAAAATTTTCACCTAGCATTGGTTTTTATTTTTTATGTCTTTATTCCTATCATTTTTAGATATTCTTTTTTGTGGAATCTATTAGCGATAGCAATAGCTACCATGGAAAGAAAAATCTGTTTGCCTAGGCATTGTAGAACTTACCACAAAATTAGTCCAAAGTTCAAAATTACCATTAGAGTTCGTTAATCAAAAATGATCAGAGCTTAAAAAAAAATAAGTTAAGGGTGCCAGAGGTTTCTAAATGATCTTAAAAACTTCTATGGACCTTTAACAGACAAAATCGGTAAAAAAATATAGAGCTTGATCAGGGATTATTTCCTGTAATTAGCGTTGATAGCAACAAAGGTATTTTTACAGTTATTGTTATAATTTGGGATTTCTTTATATTTGCCACTTTTATGATAAAGAAGTACGGTAGATAGTTTACAAATTTTATTAAAACACGTTACAAAAGGTTTTCAAAGTGCCGCCTTACCACAGATATGCACAATCTACATCTACGGAGGAAATTGTCTTTTAGTTGTCTAAAGGCTTCTCTGTTACATGTTACAACATTTCCCGCTTCTTCAATTTTCCGTTTTAGCTCTTCCTCATTGTTAGTGTCCTGTGCGTACCATCACGAGCCTGGACGGCCAGCTTGAATGGTGGTGGTAAACTAATTGGTAGTTCACCGTTGAGAACGCCGGACCACATGTTCACACTGAAGCGGTGTTGAAATTTGATGGTCTTACGGAATGAGGATTCTCGATAGCGGACTATGGAGAATCCATAGCCAGACCGCTGTCCAAGCTCAATGGAGCCACCTACAAAGAGTTCTTGAAGAATTACCAATTTTGCTGTCAGACGTTAACTTAACACTGAGACGAGACATGGTTTACAACTAAATAACAATTTCCTCCGTAAATGTAGATTGTGCATTTTGTGCAACATTTTTCAATTACACGAGAATGTCAATAGCATCATTTGACGAATTATTGAACTTATGTAGAAATGATTTAACTAAACAGGATACGATATTTAGAAAATCATAATATACTTATTTTATACCATTATAATATACCTAATTTTAAATACATATAACAGAATAGGAATTCACACTGAACAACAAAAACATCGATCGATCGAACTCCATCGGGTTACTAGTCTAGGCTCACCTATCAATTTTTGCTTTGTTCGCCTTCCATTGCTCCGGCTGTCTTTAACGCTTTTTTCCTTTTCCTGGCAATGCTTCTGCTACAGGCACTTCCATTGCACTTTTATTTGTCGTTACACTCGTTAATGATAAGAAAAAAATGCGAAATCCTATTTAATTTCGATAAAAATCACACCCACGCAAACACTGTTTTGTATGAGATCCGCCATCTTGTTATTTCGACAATGTGAACTTGTGATGGGCCAGCCGCAATTTTAGCTGGGTTTGTTTCCAAACTGTGTGGATTTAGCTACCTTTGGTTCTGAACCGTTTCTTTAACGTGAATTTTGGCTGGGATTTAGCTGATTTAGATGCCAAACTTTGTAAATTTATTGAAAATAGTATAAAGATTCATGCATTCACAGTTTAAAAACCACTTGTTCTGGATATAACTGCCTTTGATTCTATACCCCTCAGTTATAGAGTAGCAGTAGGTACAAGCAAAATAACTTTTTTATATATTTTTACCTATGAAATTGCCGGTCTGCAGTACTGGCCATTTCAAATCAAAATAATTTTTATTTGGCTAAGAATTCTAATTTCAAATTAATTTTTTTTTAAAACATGTTTTTTTTCCAAAAGTAGTGTTACATGTGTATGTGTGTTACATTTTCATCGCATTTCAATCTTTTTCGTCATCATGGATACGTTAAAAATTCGAGTAATAATTATGGAATATGAGTACCGTCGTGGCAGCAACGCGGCACATGCGGCACGCAACATCAACGACGTTTACGGAGCTAATACTACAAACCAACGCACCACCTGTTATTGGTTTGCTCGCTTCCGTTCTGGAAATTTCGACCTGAAAAATGAACCTCGCGGTCGTCCGAAGACTTTGGTCGACAATGACGAATTAAAGGCTATTGTGGAAGCTGATGATATACAATCTACGGCTGAATTAGCAGCAGCTTTCGACGTTAGCGTCAAAACAATATTGGTCCATTTGCGTCAAATTGGCAAGGTAAAAAAGCTTGACAAATGGGTGTCCCACGAACTCAATGATCGCCTGCGCGAAATACGCGTCGAGACGTGCCTTGCACTGCTCAACAGACACATAAATGAAGAAATTATGAACCGCATTGTTACCTGCGATGAAAAAAATTCAGTTTGATAACCGCAAGCGCTCAGCAAGTTGGTTGGATCCTGGTTCAGCACCTATACAGTGCCCTAAACGAAAACTTACCCCTAGAAAAATGATGGTCACTGTTTGGTGGTTTAGTGCCGGTGTGATTCATCACAGCTTCTTACCAAACGGGGTGAGCATTACTGTAGATGTGTACTGTGAAGAACTGAACACACACACCTATTATTTATTGTCGTTATAGAGTAGCAGTAGGTACAAGCAGAATAACTTTTTTTATCTACCCAGTCTGTCTGTAATGAGGTTGCTAAAATTAGGTAGGTAATGTACCTACTTGTATACAATACACATACATTATGTGAATATCTACAAATATTTGCACCGCAGTAAAGGCGGTTGATCAAATAAAACAGTCAAAATAAAGTTGGGTATATTTTTTTTAATTCTAAACAACTTTGTTACACTTTATAAAAATACATAAAACATATCAGTTGTCGAGAAGATTCCGAATTCTTCCAAACACCAGTTTTACAGAAGTGTTTGATTTTTTTTCAAATGTAGCCCCACACTAGGATTTTTTCCTGTATTGTAGGTGCGTTTACAAACATTTAAACTCACATACACAAACAGCCAGACTCGGAACAAATATTTTTAGGCCATACAAATATTTGTTTCGTGCGGGAATCGAAACAGCGCAGCAGTCGATCGCTCAGCCACTGCGCCAACCGTGTCGTCACTGTTGGAAAGGTTACACGTTATATAGTCATCAGACGTTGTCGAATCTATCCCTTATTGGCAGTTTGCGTAGGAAACATGGGTCAATAATTTCTGACAGAACGCATTTGAAATAAAACTGCGTTAGTTTTAACATTTTATCATCGGACCAAAAGGTTCGTTCTTTGATAATCTTTTCATATTATAATCCATTTGGCGTCCAAAGAATAAAGTAACAAAAATTCTTCTTTGCAATTTTCATTTGGACTTTGTAAAAGTAATTGTGATTTCTTTTCAATTTTATACCACCTCCATCTATTGTATAGAAGACAACTTTTTTACTTTTTATTGCTTCTAGAGGCGTCAACTCAGAAGCCGAAAATGAACATTTTATTTTAACAAATCTGTCGTCTCCAATCAAACCATCTGGACTTGCACCAAGGAAGCAATGGTCTTCATCGACAAATAACCCGCAAGGAGTGATGGCTCGTTTGCAATTGCTTTGAGGGCTGTTATTTAATTTGACTTTCCATACCTGGTGGAATCATTTCCAGTAAATGTCGAATAAAGCATTGTTTTGATTATTGATGTGCAAGGAGTTATTGCTTCATTTTACAAATTTGTTGTCCAATAAATAGTAATTCTTTTTCTGCGTTCCAAAATCTAGATATCGGAGTTAGATTGGCCAACAGTATCTCTTTCTAGTGATAATATTTCCGAATGTGTCTTCTTTAGCGACTCAAGGAATTCATTTTGTTTTACAATGAATTCGTCCATCGGCATATCATGCTCACTTGTGACGTTGCCGGAATGCTGGTCCGCCGGCTTTAACCGCTTTGCTCGCTTTATCTCTAGTAATGCATCTTCAGCTCACCGTTTTCTTTTATTTTGGATTACTTTTAGTTTTTTTGCCACATATTTTTTAGTATAAGTATTTTTAATTATGTCGTCACAACTAATATTTTTCTTTACATCTTGCACTAGGTTGTAGTCTTTAGTGTTGTATTTGGAAACTGCTGCGTAACACCTTTTTTCATACGTTCCTCGAAGGGAAAAGTTCACTCGCTTCCCAGCATGAAATTTTGCTATTATTGAGTTGTAATGTTCTGTAGGGTTATTAGTTTCATTTAGAAGGAGAATTTCTGCATTCTGTGTCAACCATCCTATATTTTCCTGAATGTCAGCCCATATGCCACTGCGCTTTCAGTTGAGTGACTAAATTTATCTCCACTATATTCTCATTTTTGCAAAAATAATCCTTGCGTGAATTATGCAAACCAAAAACGTGACATGGACCGTTCAGTAGGTCTTCCTTCAAGCTTTTTATTTTTTCCTCTACTAAGGGTAAATCCAGCTTTGCAGAATTTTCTTCAGTGTTTTGCGTAGAGTGACAGGTACTGGTCCGTTCCTGTTTTCGGTCTTTTTTACAATTTTCCTCAACCTATTTGAGTAATTCCTCATCAAATGATTGGAGCATTCATTTTTTCTTATATATACATATGGTCCATAGGGCATTGCATCTCTCAAAGCATTACACACGCTGCTATCACCATCGCCGATCAATTTTGTATAATTAAGTCCATGCATACTAACACTAATTTTGAATCCCTCTACGATCGCATCTAGGCGTGGGCAAAGTGTGTAATCTGTGTGATTGGAACATTTGCATCTGAAGCACTGAAATGTTCCGGAACAGAACGAACATCTGTCGAGGCTCTCCTTAGGTGGTTGGATCAAGGGCCTGATTCAGAAGGCAGTACTCCTCGATACGGCCCGCATTGTGAGGAGGTTCCTCTCTCTGGAGCCCTAACCACCGGTAGTTTGGACCCTGCTCCCGATACTGGTGGACCACTATGTTTATATTTTTAAATATTGTTTATGTTATTTTTTTTTTAAGAAATATGTATTTAAAAATGTAAAAATGGGATAAAAAGAGAAATAAAGAGAATAATAATATATATATAAATAATTATATATATATTATATTATATAATATATATAATTATATAATTTATATAAAAATATTATAAAAGCGAAAGTGAGTTTGTTTGTTTGTTTATTTGTTTGTTACCTCTTCACGCTTTAATGACTAAACTGATTTTGATGAATTTTGGTACAGAGATAGTTGGGAACCAGGAGACGGATACACATTATATTCGCAAAATATTATATTCTCGAATTATTATATTCTCAAAATATTAGAAGTACAATCAAACACAGTGAAAAATAAAAAATAATTTATTTAAATCAAAATCTCTTTATTCCAATACCTAGGCATCATGGAAACGCTTTCGAACGTAATACAATATTAAAATAAAAATTAATTGCAGTATCATACAGTATTGCAAAATTATTTGCATTTATCATTAATAAAATATAATTAATAATAACTGAAACTAAACAAATGACGAGTGATCAAGTGCATACAAGTTTTCACAAAAGGCATCTGTTTCCAAGCACGACGATTGGTACAGCCGCTCAATAATAAAAATTGCAAAAGTATATACATCATGCAAAATTCGACCTAAGTGAGTTTCGTTGAAATTCAATTTTTTACTCATTCTAAACACAGCATTTAAAAAATGGTAATAACAGCCTTTTACTTTTATTTCTGGATATACCTCACGTATAGCATTAATTGCAGCAATTTCGTAATCGCATTTGTATGAACTAATATTCATACGAAATTGATTTCTAAGTACAGAAAAGAACCTTTTGTATGTATTTGTGTTCTTATTTGGTAATAAGCCATAGACAATAGGTACAAAACTAATTGTGTTTTGGTCTCGTGCGATATCAATATGTAAGGTGTACAATTGGTAAAAAGGCGACGGTGTCACCTTGAATGTACCATCTCCGTATACAGTATTAATTGTCTGGAATAATTCTCGTAGCTTTTGAGCAGGTAACATCGAAAATATTATAATTCTATCATCCGTTTCACCATCATAATCATCAAATAAAAAAAAGTCTTGCACAATGTGGTGTGGCAATCTCACATTACTTGTAGTCTTTGATGCACCGACATACAAAAAAATATTTCGTTTCCTGTACAGCGTATCCTTTTTGGACGTAAATGATGGGATCAGATACTCTTTATTTAGAAAAACTTGGTTTCCCAAGAAGTGCTTTTCAAATATTTTTGGAATGGATTCAAAATTTTCGCACACTTCTTTTTTGCACTCCTCCATTGCCATATCAATTATATTTCTTTCAAAATCAACGCTGCAACTATGTTTGGGCTGTCTAACGACTTTCTTATCCAAGCTTAATGTAATCGAAGTCTTGCACTCCCTTTGGTTGCAACATCTCCAGTTGGTTGTACCATTTTTATTTTTCATGAAGAAGTTGTATTTGTAACCGTTATATAAAAAACAGACTTGCCTTTTTGACTAGTTATAAACTTGGCTTCACTATCTTCAGACATTTTTATTTTAATATTTATTTATCAGAATGCAAAATTTATTCCCAATAACTATTTTTCATAATGTCACATTATACATCAATAACAATTGATAAATAAAAACTGACACTAGTACAAACATAGGTTTTTCATTGTAATCTAACAGGAACTATCTAGCAAAGAGTTTATCTATTAAAACTTCAATATAAATGCACATAATATTATATTAATGCATATCTTCAGGATTACCTACTACTGGGTGATATAAAATCATTAGTTAGATTTATTTTACAAAAGGTAGGTAAACCTTAAAAAAGGGGTTGTAGATTTGATTCCCATCCGAGACAAATATATGAGATGAATAACCTATGTGATGATGTCAAATATTTATTATTGTTTCCCTCAAATTAAAAACATTTTTCGCTGTGATTGTTCTTTGTGTAATATTTTGAGAATATAATAATTCGAGAATATAATAATTCGAGAATATAATATTTTGCGAATATAATATTTTGCGAATGTAATTATATGAGAACAAGCCCTAGTATGGCCTCCTCTATGGATATTGTTGCTAAATTAGTTAATCTTTCCCGACTCATTGTAGAACGCAGGTAATTTTTTATAAGTTTTAATTTAGAAAAGGACCTTTCCGCGCTTGCTACTGTAACTGGCATAGTTAGCATAATTCGTATTGCTATGGTAATGTTAGGGCATACAGCTGTCAAATTGTTTAAATATATAAATTCAAGAATTTTCACCACATCATTACTTAATTTTTTGAAAAATGGCTGACAAGACATAATTTCTTCACACAAATCATCGGCGTTAATATCCAATGAATCATTTGCTGAAAGTTTCTCCTGTAAACGATGACAGCTACTTCTTAATCGACTTTGATCTTGGTCATCACTCATCTACGGAGGATAACGCTTGGTCTAATATATAAAAAATACATTAATTTTAAAAGAGGTTTTCGGATCATTTATAGTGTGGTCTTCGTGTTCATAATCAAAACTCTTTGGAGTTTTATTTACGACGTCTTAGGGGTCTGGATCTGGAAGTTTCAAATTCAGGTCCGACGTCAAATTTTTCGGCAATTTTTTTGGCATCACTTACAATTTTTTCAAAATTTGTGTCTGTTCTAATTTTTATCAAAAACTTTTTTAATTCTGTTAAAGCATCTAAAGCAACTTGCATATTCATATCGACGGACTGTAGAATTTTACTCACAAAATTTACTTTTGTCAATATTATATGCCATACAATTAGTGAACAAATGAATGAAAAGGTGCATATTTTTTCTGCTAGACATTTAGCGTCATATTTTGCCTTCTGATCATATGATATATTATTTGATATTTCATATAGGGCATCATAAATTTTTGGTAAATTTGTAAACAGCGGTTTTATAGCATCTATTCTGCTTGACCATCTTGTTTCAGATAGGTAATGGTTTTAAGGTCAGATTTATGACATATTTTTTTAATAAATCCCATCTTTTTGCAGAGGACGAAAAATATTTATATAATTCTTGCACAATACAAAAAAAACCAGTCGTATGATGATTGAGGTTGGCAGCGTCGTTTACTATTAAATTTAAACTATGACTAGCGCACGGTACATAGAAAGCGCGGGGATTTAAATCCAGCAATCTTTTTTGAAGACCATTATTCTTACCGCGCATATTTGATCCATTATCATAACCCTGTCCCCTTAAATTGTTTATATCCAAATTAATGTTGTCTAGTTTTTCTAAAATAAATGACGTCAATCCAGCGCCAGTTGTATCTATACTTGGACAGAAAGCTAGGAAATGCTCTCTTGTTTCCAACTTTCTAGTTTCTGTGTTAAAATTGACAAATCTTATTATTATACTAATTTGTTCTACGTGCGAAACGTCAGGAGTACAATCCAGTATTATTGAAAAATATTTATTAATTCGACATAAATTTAAAATAAAATGTTGAATTTGGTTACCGAGTATGTAATTAATAAAAAGATTTTTCAATATCGACAAATTTTGTTATTAATTACTTTAAGTTTACCTCAAATTTAAAATCATTATTGAGTGTAACGTCGTTAATCAAAATACTACAAAAATATTTATACATATATTTATCAGCAACAACGACGTAAGTGTTTCCTCGCTGAGTAAAAAATAGCATAGTAAGTAATGTGTGCTGTATGGGTAAGATTTAATATTTTAACGAAAAACTATACTAACCACAGTACATTTTAGCCTAAGTAAGTTATGTAAAAAAATCAACGATTATGGTGTAATCTTAACTTAAAACTATAAAATTGCTCTCCTGTAAAATGATATTTTTTGAGAAATGTCGACCTTGCCGCAAATGAGCGATATGTAATATAGATATGCTACTGCAGAGCTGTTGTTGCTGTTTTGAAACTATGTCCATTTATTTTGATTTTGTTTTACTTAGAATTCTTATCTTTTAACTTATAACAATTCTAAGGACGAGATAAATAAACGTAACTTAACTATGTTCCTGCCTCTTTATTGCCCTCATAGTTTAAAAGTTGAGTGACAGGAATAATGTTAAGTCAAAGCAAGTGCTAAGTAACATCTATTAATCTCGGCCTGAGTCTTTTTGTGTGAAATCCATGTCAACTGTATGAGGTTTAATTATTAACCACCTAAGAACGCAGACTACTAGCCATAAAAAAATGTTTCGCCTAAAAGGAACTACATTTTTTTTATTACAATTACTTAAACACTAGCACAGCATCAAAGGGACTATTGCTGGTGTGAATTCGCCAACGCGCTTGCTTTATGATCGTTTAATGAATAATATTTATTGTATTCAATGTATCTGAGAGCCTGAAACATCTTGTTTCAGATACAATTTAACAACGCTGAGTTTATCTGCCAACCTTGCTGGCGACGCGAGGCATACCCACCAAGACGTCGTTCGTCCAGTGGAAGAGAACAAGATCCACTAGTATGGCCTACAAACCAACCAGCGGATCAGCCCGCGGCACAACCAGATCAAGAATATGCACAATCTGATGCATTATCTGATCAAGCTGAAGTACCACAAGCTGATAATCAACCAGAAGCTGTAGTTGATGAACAAGATAATCCACAGTCTTTTATACGGTTGCCACATGTCCGTCGAGCACCGAATTCTGCAAACTCCTGCATTATATCTGGATGTACTGGCGAGACGAGGCATAGAATACCAAAGCAAATGAAATTCCGTATGCTGAGAGAACATAAAGTTGCACGTATTTGTGAAGAACATTTACTATTGAATGATTTTGACATTTTATTGTCAGCCAGAAATATAAGCCATGACTTTAACGAAGCTCACATCATGGACATGATGCAGATTCTGAAAATATGCCGCAGGAGGGAAGGGTAGATTTCGAAAATATCGAATCAATGGATCCAAGTGAGGTTCATTTTCTGACTGGGCGAACTATAGAACAGTATAATCGAATAATTGAAGAAATGCCATCTTTGTCCAGAAGAAGTTAACGACCCAAAACTGCTTTGGCGATATATTTAATTAAGTTAAAAACTGGAGAACCCAATACAAGACTTGCAGATATGTTTCATATAAGTAGATACAGCCTGCAGATCATAGACAGCTGTTACAATATTTTTATCTGCTTTATCTTTTGCCTTCTCTGCGCGACATAGTTCTTTTTCCTTCAAATGTTTATCATGTTCTTCTTTTAGGTTTTCTTTATTATCGGAGTTTTCAAAAGCTGCACACACATCACACATATCCTTTTTTGGGTTAAAAAAAGATATGTTATATTCTTGAGTGAATATTTTGTAAAAAAGGACGTAATTGCCCAAACCTAAATTATTTTTCTGTTGATTTGCCACATAGTCATTGTGGATGTCTCCTATATTTTTACTACCATCTATGAAAACTCTGCTTGTATTGGCTCTTGTATAATGAGACTCGATCTTTGGTATCGCATCTATTTATTCACGAATGTCATTTAATGAATTGTCGCAAACATGTAGATTTTCTAAAAAAAAAAAATAAATCTCTTGCATGTCATTGTACCACTAATCTCTATGTTATTGTAAAAAGGATCTGCGCTCCAATAAAGCTCTATATCTGACTGAGGATTTATTCCCATTAGAATGATTATAGCTAGGAATGCTTTAACTTCCTTTACATTGGTGTCACTCCAAAATTTGCTTTGTTTCATTCTCGCGTATTTATTTGTGTATTCAACAATCAATTGAAAAGTCTCATCTGGAAATAAGTTACTGAAATATTCAATGGGGAGACTCTGCTGGCTATATGGTTTAGTAGGTTCTAATAACTTGTCGAAATTGTACTCATTAAAATTTTCAACATGTCGATGGTCGAAGGTTGACAACACGTAACTGCAATGTGTCAAATTTTACAGGAGGGAAAATCAATTTTATAATAAATTTTGCCATCTGTGACAACAGGATCTCCTTTTTTCTTTCCAGGCCTAATACTTTCGTAACGCATCACTTTTGGATCATCATATTTTTTGAAAAAGTCATATTTTAACATTTTGACGTCGTATGAATCTTTGCGTGATTTCTTAGTTATATATGCGTATTGTGATGGAACATAAATAGCGTCATATTTTTCAATGCAACGTTCAATGGCAGCATGAACGCTATCCACTTCCATCTGCGTATGGCCAAGTTCTAAATATTTATGGTAAATGACCACATTATTCACAGCAGCAAAGTTGGATAAAGCATTTGCTAATACTGCATTCCTGTTTTGATAGGTGCAACCGTCACTCCAAATAATGATAGGCTTTGTTACAAATTTGCCTTCAGAGTTGCAAATCATATCACGTAGGTAATCTAATATACAACTAACAAAGACTGATGCCTGAGTATCACAGTCGACTTCTGAAAACCAATAACATCTTACTTTTTTGGATGGATATTCATAAACTGTAAAATTATGGTTGATCAACTTTCTTCGGTAATAGGCACTGCTGGCTCTTATATATGGACATACTTTCACAGCTTGCACATCCTGTTTTAAGACAATACATTTTCCTTCATCTGCCTCCTTTAAATCCTTTTCTTTTTCTTCTCTTGCATTTTGTTTTCTGAGCTGATGATCTTTATACTCCTGTTCCGATATTTGTTTAGTATAGTAACTTAGACACGTATCACATAAATCTTTTTTTGGCTGCTAAAAGCCAATATTTTTTTCTTTTATAATGTTATCAAACATTGTTCTACATAATGAAACCAGGTTTTTTATTGTGCTCGCTTCAGTGTAGGTCTTATACACTTCCGCCATACCTCCAGGAATCGGTTCTAAGTATGCCTTAGACGTATCTTTGCGGCAGTAGTGTGATGGGAGCTTTGGTAAATTTTCGATATACTCGACTAAAAATTCACGTGACAGTCTTTTCTTCTCTCCCCTCTTTTTCTTTTCTATTTGCTCAGTAGTTTCTTTTGCGAACATACCACATTCGGATTTATTTACCCAGCTCCTTACTGACCACTCTCCAATACATAAAGTATTTAAATACATTTTCTTACAAACTCTCAATTTTACATCCCCTTGTTTCAAGTAATATTGAAGCGACGCTTCTCTTCTGGTATTTCCTTTGGGTCTTAAAGTTTTTATTTTATCAGTAGTGTTAATCACAAACATTTTCTTTTGATCCCAACTTAAACTCCAAAATAGATCAAACAATCGCTGTCTACATTCTGATGTAAATTCGTGGCAGTGGCCTTCTTTGGACGCGCGACAGAAAGCAGAACTGCAAGTCTCTTTCAATGTTTTTGCTAATCGTGGTGCATTATGCGTATTACATGAATTTTCATTTCTTCTCCACCCTATGTAGTCTTTTCCCTGTTCTCTTAACTTTTTATTCATGCGGACTTTCCAATGCTCTCCATCAGCTAAGCCTTTTCTTTTCTTTGTCTTCCTTCCAGTACTATTCCCCTCGATCATACCACTGTCATTATCTTCAGAAGAGCAGGACGTCTGATCCGGGTCATAGTTATCATCATCCTTCGTTCTACTACTCGTGGCTACCACAAGAGAAGTTGATAATCCAGGTTCTAAGTTAAAATCATACGAGTTCAAAATAGTAGGAGAGTCTGTATCAATTCGTGTTTCCTCAACAACATGAAAATTTCCAATTTCAAAATCATATGAATTCAAAATTGTAGGAGATTTTGCATGAGGTATAACTTCTACAATACTCTCGACAATGTTTTCCGAGTTATGACTTGGGCTGGAAGGTATCTATCTGAGGCTGGTTTAAAAATGACGAAGTGGTAATATAGTTCAAAACAGTAATTGATGAACCTGTATCTGTCCCGCCATTATCTTGACAGCTCTGTTCGGCGCGTAAATACAGGCGTACAGACTTGGGAATGTTCCAGGAGATCATTCTCAAGTCGATCTGATGTGTTCAAAAGTATCATTTCTCCGTTTCCATTTACCTCGTAGTTGTACAACTGTAACTCGGAAGAGCTCGATGACTTTTGTAATGATTCTTGTGATTGACTTTCGTAGACAAACTCACTCCTCTTATTACGAAAAACGTTAACAGAAACTAGTCCTTGTTCCTTCAAGCCCGTTACAACATCATTAAAAAGCTCTTCTTCACTGTTTTTCTCCATGATAACACTAAAAAAAAGACGTCGAGATAAGTACCTTCCTAATTATTCCATTGCCTGCTTAAATAATCTATGGTGAAACTTTATCGCATAGATCTTAGATAATAAAGAATAAATCGCTACTTTATTACGATTATTACATAAAATATGAATTAATAACTCAATACTTCTCATTAATTAGTTTTACATAATTATTAAGTTATCGATGATAAGATGGCTTAAGATTTCAATAGTGAGCTTTTATTGAGCGTTCTACGTAAAATAAAAATAAAAACTTACCAATATACCTTCAAGGACACTTTTCGGAAATAAATAGACGTATTTAAAGTTGTATTTAAACGTAAAACTATTTTTAAACAATTAAAACCCACGCCGTATTGTTACTCTGTCAGTGAATTTTGCGATCTACATTTTGCGTTGACACCTCGTAACCCACATTTTTTCACAAAATGAGTTACGTACATCAAAAATTTTAAAATTAATCAATCGATGTGTATTCCATGTTCTATCCCGTACTTGAAAATCAGCATAAGTTGGCACATTAGCGGGTAAACTAGAGGATGGTGCAGGCAATTGAACACAAGGTGGCATAGCTTCGTCAACAGAAGGAGTAAGCATATGCTCAATCCATAGCCTGGTTAAGGGTTAAAAAAGTAAGATGCAAGATTCAACAATGTAAGAAATACTAAACAGCGACCGTTATTTTTCTAATGCTATTGAGATTTCGTTTGGTGACTAAAATTACTCTGAACAGGAAAGATTAATGTTTCGTTGGTGACTGGATTCACCTACTACAGTCGTATTGTTGTAAAATAGTGTTAGTAATAAAGGTCAATATCGCTCCAACTGACAGCTCGTAAACGTCAGTTTTGTTCGTTTAATCCATCTGGCCTGTTAGTCTAGTGGTTAGTGTCCCTGACTTGTCAATATCGCTCCAACTGACAGCTCGTAAACGTCAGTTTTGTTCGTTTAATCCATCTGGCCTGTTAGTCTAGTGGTTAGTGTCCCTGACTTGACCTGATTCCCACCCAGGACAATGTTTGTGTGATGAGCACGAACATTTGTTCTATGTCTGGGTGTATTTTATCTAAACATGTTCGCATTTACGAATATATAAGTTATCAGCTGTCTAATACCCACAACCCAAGCTTTGCTTAGCTTGGGACTAGTCCTGACTAGACAGTGCTGTGTGATAGTTGTGGAATATATTATATTACATTAATATGTCTTAAGATAGCATTTTCAAATAACTATTTGAAAGGAAGGGGACTAATAAAACAAGTTTGTTATTAAACAAAAACATTTATTTATCTTCATCCTCACTGATAATACGGTATTACACCCATTTTTAAAAAGTATCTCATTTTGATCCTAGGGTCCTATTAAACCACCAAAAAAAAACAAAAAAATAAAATTCAATTGATAAGTACCATAAAACTGCATTTCAATTTTACAGTTTCCATTTTCGCGCGTAGAATCACAAAAACACTTGACGCCATGTTACTCTGTGGTCATGACGTCAGTTGGTCATGTAAACAAATGCGCTGTTATAAGTTTTTCTGTTTATTTGTATTTTTCACTATAGTTTATGGTATTATTATATGGTAGTATTTATTTCTTCCATGGTATTTTTACTATAATTTCAATAAAAATTAAAATGTAAAGTTTTATAATACAAAAATAGTAATAGTTGCTCAGTTGACAGTTGTCACTTTTTGTTTATATGACCATATGACGTAATAATCATGGAGGACTGTTTCGCTTAGTAAAACAACAGACTAAAAAAGTGAAAACTTTGAAATCAATTTTAAAATTTATTTAGTTATTTTATTAACTAAATTTAACATTTTCCGACTGCTTGTTGCCTAAGCTATCTGAATTGTATATTTTTAGAATTTCTTTCATATAGAGTAAAATACCCTATTATTTCATCTAGGAATTCTGCAGGTGCGGAAATATCTTGTTGATGGTCGGCCCATCCTAAGTACTAGACTAGCGTCATTACATGAACGCAACATCCTACTGTGCATCGACTAAATAAACAATTGCAGCAATATTCATACATACATGTCCGGCTTGGAATATAATTTTCTATTAAAATATAAATATACTATGTTTTTTGGATACGTGACGTGACTTTATTTCCTCTTATTAGTGTTGTCACGCCACACAGTATTTCGCATAGAACAAGCTAGGTGGACAAAAGTCGGTTTTATTTTTATTGCATTAATATAGACTCATTATGTCATTTTAAGAGTACAAAATTTTATTTATATAAATAAAACACGAAATAAAAAAATAAAAACATTTATTTTGAAATTATATTAAATAGTTTATTAGTTTTAACATAATAACATACTAACATAATTAAATAAAAAAATATATAAACTAATCCTCGTCTACAGAATCATCCGATAAATCAGACATGACATAATCTTGCTCATTTTGATAAAGATTGTGTCGTAGCAAGGGTCGAGGCTCTACAGTGGCAGCTATGATTAGCTTTAATACCTCTGCACATATTTGACCCCCCTTTTTTTTTGGTACTTCTCGAAGTCCATTGATCAGAGGATCAGACGTTATAAGTAACATGGATAATAAATCTCTATTTGTGGCAATTCGGGAGCGCTTCCTTGTGTTATGTTTCCGAAACCTGCGACAATCTTTGTTTCTAGCTTCCTGGGCTTCTTCAGAAAGCTGTCCAAATCGGCACAATTGCACTTTTAATTACTTCTGTACTATGTATTAACAATTTATGCACAATGGCAGGCATATAATACCAGGAATAGAGACTGAGGTAAAGTCTTTTGGTTTCGAGGCAAAAATTATTGAATTCAACTAAATTAATTTCAAAACCAGAAGACAATGTCCTTTTAGAGTCTTCAGTGATGTCATAAATATTAAATTTAGATGAAATAAACTCATAAAGACTAGCGTGTCGGTCATGTTTTTCGTGTTTGAGCCATTCTTCGAAAAACTCTATTTTACTGAGAGAATAAACGGACTCTGCAAGAAAAATAAAAAAAATAGTTACTCAAATGTGCTAGTCAAAATTTACATTATTATAAACATGCACACACATATATCATAGGTGTATAATCTATGATATATGTAAAAATTGGCGAGTGTACACGTGTGTACAAGTACTTTACAGGCTTTGAAAGTTCTAAGTTAAGGAAAAAAATCCTGTTTTTTCGTATATTTTCAAAAAAGTCCCATATTTTAAAATAACTGCTTAACTAACTTAAAATTAATAAAAAGTAAAGTACATACCTTGAGTATTTAGATCCATCACTAAAACTTTCACCAAATTAAGAACAGAACAATGAGATGTGGTCTAAAGTGTCGCCAAAATGCAACTGACCTAGTCTTGCAATTGCATTTAACTCATTAGTTAACTTTGTCTGAATATGACTCATCACTGTGGAATGTTATAGATAAACGGTTCTTGGAATCGATACTTTAGGGGTGTCATTAACGTCAAGTAATTAACCCTTTCCGAGAATCTAACAATGACTTTGGTCCACCTGGCATGTTCTACGCGAAATACAGTGCGCCAGTACCTCTTAAACTATATTGAGATAAATCAATAATATGTTCATTGGACACTTCGATTCTATACCCACCTTGGAAACGTACATGTTCCCCATAGTATGACCGAGCTTGTCTTATTTGGTACGTTCCCAGGGCGAATAAAATCAAATCTCTATGTTCAAGGGTTGGGAAGTATAAAACATTATTGCGATCAGCAGTAATACTTTAAAATTGGGATGTTCTCCTATTCATATTTAAGGCATCAACCATATTTGCCAGATTATTTTTTAAGTCTATTCTTTCTCGGATAATTTCTAATATTTCATTAGCATATAAATTGTCCTGAAAGCGGATACCAAACTTGTTTAAAAGCGTTGCTGCTATTTAAAATGTTTGCATCATGTGTGGTAGAGACGGATGAAAATATCCTTGTCTGAAAAGCTTAAAATCTCTTTTAAAATGACCATTAACAGCCTCTACCACCCATCTACAAATAGTGACACAGACAGTCAGTTGCAGAAACACTCTTTAAATTTTTAAAGCGACCTTAAATAGTAATGAGTCTTTAAAGTGTTGCACAAAATAGCATTTGTCCCTAATTTTAATGCTCCATTAACTTTAATTAAAGTAACGTCAAATCGGGACTTTAGCTTATTTTTACGTTGCACAAAACGTCATTAGCGCTAAAGGATCATTAATTTGACAGTTAGAGGTTAAAATTTTTAATGTCCTGTCAAGCGCCCATTAAACTTGACATTAAGATCCGTGTACTGTGAAGTGTTTTGTAAATAGTGATTTCTAGCCTATATTTTAGTGTTTTTACAATGTCGCTTTCAAGCCTTTCGTCTTTATCCGATCCCGAGCAGTATATTCCACGACGACACCGACGTCGTGTAATTCCAGAAAGGATAAATTTATTTGAAAAACATGACGGAGAAGATTTTCGTGTGAGATACAGGATTTCTAAAGAAGTTGCTTTACGTATTTGCGAGATGCTCAATTTAGAACCTGAAACTCGAAGAAATAAAGCCATTGATGGCCTCACACAGTTATTAATTTGTTTGAGGTTCTTCGCTACAGGATCTTTCCAGCAAGTGTTAGGCGATTTAGTCAATGTGCACAATTCTACAATATGTCGAATAGTACAAAAAGTAACCCGCAAGCTGGCAAGTCTAAGCTCAGTATATATTAAAATGCCATCAGCGAGGAATGAGCTACGTAAAGTTGCTGAAGGATTTTTCCAAATTGATGGCTTTCCACGGGTGGCAGGAGCCCTTGATTGCACGCATGTCAAAATAGTAAGCAGAGGTGGGTCATTACTAGGAAGGGGTTCTTTTCCATTAATGTGCAAGCTGTTTGTGACTCCACTCTTAAAATAAGAGACCTCATAGCTCGTTGGCCTGGGGGCCTACTCTCTTTCTCCGAAACGTAACTTCGTTAACGAACGAAAGTCAAAAGTAGTTACGTTTGTAACCCTACTCTATATCATTTTGCGCGAATTAGAGTAGGTTTAGAAAATTTTAATGTCAAATAAACTTCGGACGTCCGAAAATTTCGAAATGAATGAAATGAAATGAAACTAACTAACTACTTTTGACTTTCGTTCGTTAACGAAGTTACGTTTCGGAGAAAGAGAGTAGGCCCCCTGGCTCGGTCCATGACTCAACGATTTTTAATAATTCACACATATGTGCAGATTTTGAAAGAGGGAAATACGGCCCATACTGTTTATTGGGAGACAGCGGCTATTACAATAAAAATTATCTGCTGACACCCTTTCTGCGTCCTCAAAACAATTCAGAAGAAGCGTATAACAAAAGCCACATTGCTACCCGTAATACAATAGAAAGGTGCTTAGGTGTGCTAAAACGCAGATGCCCATGTCTTGAAAAAGGTATCACACTCAACAAAACTTCAACAGTCCTGCAAGTTATAGTAGCATGTGTGGTGTTACATAATATATGTATAGAACTTGATGAGGTGGAACCTCCTGATGATATAGAAATAGTTATTGATGGAGATGATGATCATTTCTTCCATGCCAGTTCTTAGTCTGTTCAAACATCTGTCCGAACAGCAATTGTAAATAGTGTTTTCTCATATTTTTTTAAATCAAAGATCATAATGTTCTTACATTATTTCATTTATTATTAAACACAACTAAATAGAAATAGTCATAACTCTTTATTGAAATATATAAAGATGCTTATTTTAAAAAATTACTTCACTTCTTCACAGAATTGATTTAAATTTGATAAATCAATTCTGTGGAAAATCAGAATTGATTTAAATTTGATAAATCAATTCTGTGAAGTTATAAGTTTAGTAAGTGCACGTTTTAAAAGCTATACCTAACTGTGCAAGCAAACGGTTCCATCATTAAAATGTGATGGTGCAGGTGGGAATGAAAATTCTCATCTACTTTATGGACAAGGAGAGAATCTTGGTGGAGCAGCTAGGAATAAATCAATGAAATAACATTATTATTATATATTGAAGTCCACATTTTTACTTTATTTTTCAATATTTCCATTTTCAAAGCATGTTCTTTTTTTATATGCAAAATTTCCAACATTAACTTCTTTCTTTCCAAATCTGCATTCTGGCATTTTTTTTTTAAATATATTTTTTTCAATACTTCAGCCGATGCAGGTTTCAAAATTTTTCTTTGCTTGAATGCTGAAATAACAAATATCTAAGTACATGCAGATTTATCTACATACATCTATCTAAAGCCTAGCCGTTTTCCCAATTATGTAGGGGTCACCTTCCAGTTTAACTGGATGCGGTCGAATATTTGTAGTTTCCATGGAGCGACTGCCATCATACCTCCACAACCCAGTTACTGGGAAACACTATACCCCTTGAGTACTGATTGTCAGACTTTCTGATTTCTGACTACCCATAACGACTGTCAAAGATATACAAATGACAACCGGAGCCAAAGGCTTAACATGTTTTACAAGTCACGGGGTTTCAGTGATATCCAAAAAAACGTTAGAAAGTACGATTAAAGTAAGATTTAAAAAAATCACATTAGTAGTTGCCTGGATTCGAACCTACAACCTCTTATACGAGAGCAGGCACCGTTACCTTTTTATCTTTTTGCCGTTTTCATCTACATACCACACATAAAAATAAGGTACATATTTATCACTTCTTATTTACCTTTTTTCTTACTCGAAAAATTGACATGCTTTGGAGTAGTTGCTAATTTTGGAGTAGAATGTACTTCTGCTGTCACACGTTCAGAAGTTTGCAGTTCTTCAGCTGAAACAAAATACACACATCCTGATATCAAATATTGTTCTTAGTACACAAATATTGTTATTTTGTATTAGTTTTAGTGCAGTGTACACACATTACCTACCTATTACTATAATCTCCTGTGTTGGTGGACATGATGAAGAAACATAAGCCGGTATTGGTATAATATTATTAATAGCAGTCTCTGCAGTAAAATCATCAGTTTCTGAAATATAAGTTTAATTATAAGTAACAGAAGAAGAAAAAAAGAACTAATATTATAATTTTAATTTTTTGTTGTGCCTTTATAATGCTCAAATATCTGAAATAAATTAAACAATGTATACCTTTAAAGAAACCTGATGCACTATCATAGGGATTGCACAATGGTTCCACCTGGTCTTGTATAACAGCCAAGACTTATGCGTCATTGTCCGTCATTTTTGGCTTCCAAAAACCACCACCGGTTTTGTTCATTTCAATCTAAAAACAATACATTATGGAAAACAAGTTATATTATTCATTTTTGCTAGTGAAGAAAATACTGTGATATTATGGAAAATGGTCATCCATCAATAGAAAAAGTAGATTATTACCTTGTCTTCTTTAATATTTCTGACTGCACGTGCAACATCATCCTGTGTCACCATTCGGTTCTGTTCAGCATTGATGTATGCTAATTTCTGCAAAAATAAAAAAATGAACTTTATCTACTATAATATTATATAATTATAATACCTGCCCAATCTTGATAGTGTGCTCATTATAACCAGCATTATGATCTAGATATAGACTACTAACAGTACTTTCTCCAACATCTTTGCGAGATTTTTGTTTCATGTTATCGTGTAATGATTTTAATTGGTTCGTGTCTCTTGGGCCGCTAGTACTACTACTGTTGTATTTTACAGTAATAGCATTCCATGCTTCTCTCTTCTTCTCAATAAACTTGCCTCCAGTTCTTTTACACTCTATGATATCCTTAAATCTGTAAGATGATAATGTTTCAAGTCAATTATAGCTTAAAGTAAAACAGTAACATAGAATAATAATACACGTGGTAATTAAAATACTCACTGCATAACAAGATCTAGTATAATCGTCACCAAACTTCTAGTTCGCTCTGAAGTTGCAATGGCCGCGTGTTTGCACCGGTACAGATAAGAAAAAAAGGTTTACAAAATATTTTGTCAACATAAGTGAATACTTTTGTTTTATAAATAAATAGTCATTTACAATCTAATTTAGGTAAATTTTGAATAGGTTTCTTAATCCTTCGAACTATTTGGTGGGAAAAGAAATCATACAACGGAAATATGTTTAATTATATTTTATTGTAGTGGCTGTACACCATCTATATAATTGTACGTAGAAGTACTGGAACAGGGATTTTCATCATCCGAATCCATTTCGGGATCTTCAGAAGTATCTGATTCGCTGTCCGTTTCGCCAACATGAATTATAAACTGTTCTGTTAAGGAATCAATCACGTGATCACTTTTTTATATTCATCTTCATTTTTTTTTACTTTGGAGCACAAATTCGCCCACTCGCATTCTCCCATTAAATTAGTTTTTTAAAATCTATTACTTGATTCACATTCCAGGTGACATTTTTTTTTGCAACATGTTCCTTAATAGCTGCCCAAGCCATTTCTATTGGGTTCAAGTCTGGATGATAGGGCGGGAGCCGCAACACCGTGTGGTTATTTTCATTTAAAATCTTATCGATATTATATGTTTTAAATTTTTCCTTGTGCTGTAATATTAAATGATACAGCTGAGGTTTTAGCATGTCAGGATTGTATGCAATATTGTTGTCGTCCAGCCATTTCTGCATTTCAGCCTTGCGCGTGCTGGATGTGGGGACTGTATCGTCTCGTTTATTGTAGTATGACGCATTGTCAACCACAATAACTGAATTTGGGGGCAAGTTAGGCATCAGCTGCGATCGTAACCACTTTTCATAATTATTAAAATTCATATTTTGGTGGTAATCGCCCGACTTAGCACCAGCTTTAAATATTAACAATGCATTCGGCACAAAAACCGTTTCAGAACCAGCGTGGACCATGATAACACGTTGCCCTTTCGAAAGAACAATGTCAGATGCCCATAGTAATTTTGGCTCAATATTAATTTGTCATGGACAGTGAATATTCTTACGTTTTTTAATGTTGTTTAATGTCAAAAGCATTTCTGTGATTTCCACTTTTACATTGAACTTCTAAAAAAGAAGTTATTCAGACATTTTCAATTGGAGGTTATGTATTTTTACAGAGAAGAAATTAAACAACAAATATACAGTTGAATAGTTTTATTCTTTTTTAACATAATCATTCATTATCATCATCATCAATTTCGTTATCAAATTCAATCAACAAATCATCAAGAAACTGTGCAGGGGGCTCAATATTGTTTTGGTGCCGAGCCCAACCTAAATACCATAAAATGGTCATAATGTGGGAACAGCATCCTACAGTTCGTTTGCCTACCTTACAATTGCAATAATATTTACTTATTGCCTCTCTCCCAAGTAAATTGTTATCAATCAAAACATACACAAAATATTCTTTCCTTCTTATAAGGCGACTTTGAATTTTCGCTCTTAAAAGCCAAGAGCTTTGGGACAGAGACAATTGTTCTCTTAGATTATTGATTGATACCTCCCTGCACACTTCTATCTTATATCGGCCATTAAAACGGATGTGCTCACCATAGTAAGATCGAGCCTGACGGAGTTGGTAGGTACCACAAGCTATTAAAACCAAATCGTGATACTCAAGCTGAGGAAACTCAGTGACATTGCTGTTATCAACATTTATATTTGAGAACTGGGCCTTTCTTCTATTATAATTATTTTGTATGATAAATTCACTTAATGTATTAGTTTGGAACATTTTTTGTTGGATAATTTCTAATATCTGAGCAGAATCAAACCTATCTGTGAGGGGTGGTCGAAATCTATTTATTAGAGCAGCAGCTATAGAAAAGTCAATCATGACATGTGGTGAAGCTCTGTTGTTGAACTCGTGTCGAAATATTTTAAACCGCTGTTTAAAAATCCCATTCATAACTTCAACCACCCATCTGCAAATAGTTACAGCCCGAGTTTTGTTTGCTTCTAAAGTCGATAACTGATTTTCATCATCCTGCACAGTTGACGGCATATGCACAGAGTAGTTACAGCTTTGCAACAATGGAACTGCATCTCTGAAACCTCTATCTAAAATAAAGACATCTCCCTCTTGAAAATATTGACGTAATGGACTCTCTGGGTTTCCAAACTCATTATTTATAATGTCAGCATCGGACAGCTGGATAGGGGCCCAGAATTTCGATTATGTAACCATCGCAACATACAAACAAGAACGGCTTCACTAAATTCCTATATTTGTGTAATGAGTATGTTTTCTTTTGATAGGCATAGTTGGCACTTTTATTACAATATATGTAGGTTCCATCAACTATTATTATTGGTCTCCTCTCACCCTCCCTTTCAGTGCCACCAAAAAGGCCATTTGGAATTAAAAGATTTCTTTGCGCTATCTCTTCTCTTGTAATGTGACCAATACCTAAATGCCTTGGAACAAAATGTTGATGCAAAAGTTCTCTTGCTCGTGCCATTAAACCCTCTAATGTACTTCTAGGTACTTGAAATTAAGAACTTATGCGATCTCCAGAGTCACCATTTCTTAACTTCATTAAAAATGCAGCAAGTGCAGTTGAACTTCTGTGCATATTCGCTAGCCGTGGAGTTTCTAGTAATATATTTCTGAAGTCTTCCTTACTCATACCAAACCAATAATGCACCAGGTAGTCATCCATATTTTGGACATCTTCAAAATCAATAGAGGTCTGATGTTTTAATAATTCTGTAAAATCATAAATATGTTGGGCCGTAAACGTGTGTATAACATTTTCAGACTCCATCAATTCAGACCAGTCATTGCTTCTCAAATGGTGAGAGCAAATTCGACAGTTTTCCGGCACATAATAGTTATACTCTGAAAATAACCTTCTAATTGATATTGGAACACTCAATCTCTCAAGTCGGCGGCAACTAGGAAAAAAGCAGCGAGTCTGAGTATCTGATGCCCGGCCGAATTCCAGTAACTCAATGACATTCAGAGGTACCTGTGGGACTGGCAACGTCGATGATGGCCCTGTTGTTACTGACTGCAGAGAAGGCTGAAATTCTTCTTCAACTGACAGACTTGATTCACTCTCCACATGCCCTGGTGTTATGACTGCAGAGATGGCTCAATTTCTTCTTCAATTGATTGAGTTGATCCACTCTCCACATGCTCTGGTATTGATACAACAGAGGCTGTTGATGGTTCATTAATACTTGATGATGATGGGGTGTTTAAATTCCGTTGAACAGATCGGTAACTTCTTTGCCAACATGGGTGACAGATCTTATCTGTTGATCTCAGCTGTAACAAAAACAAAAATATCTTATTGCAATCAGAAAAAAACATATCAACAAGCAATACAACCATTGCAGGATATTGCTTACCTGTAGTGGTGCAATCTGTTGCTCTATCACGCGTCTGATAGCATTTTCTCTTTCTGAACTGGTATCTAAGGCGTGAGACCTTACACGATGCAATGAATGACCGCAACCAACACAAAGATTTCGATGCACAATTGATTCAGTTGGCGCATTGCTACTTGTTGGATTACCTGTTTGTTCAATTAATAACCAACAGTAATGACAAACAACACTGTCATTTGGAATCTAAAACAAAGAAAATACAGTTATGTTACAAATTAACATTTAGCTCAACTAAAATAGTTTACATTTTGATAATATGAATAGTGCTTTACCACAGAAAGTGAAGTCCATTGCCGTAACAATGAACGGACATCGTCAGATTCAACTAAATGCCTTTGCATTCGGAACACATTTATGCCACAATGAATACAACGTAACTGTTGAGACATTGTCACAAACTGTTTGATACGGATATAACACAATAAGTCTGTAACTTATCGCAAACGCAGAGAAATTCGTGAAGAAAACAGCGGAAGAAAACAACCGTGCACTCACAATCACAACAATACAAGATGCGTCAATGTCAAACTGACAGCGCGTGCGATTTTGACAGAACTGCAATTGAAAGGGTTGCTATTACAAGGCGATTAAGTTATCGATCACAGATGGAAAAACGATTTCTTGCATTTCGTTTTTTATAGTAATCTTTAAAAAACGTATTATTTAAGTAAAAAAATAAGTAATAAAATACAATAATGAGGAGGTAAATAAAAAGTAAAGAGCATTTTAAAAAAAATTAGAATTATCTAAACAATAAAAACATTTTTATTATAGAATTATCGATTACAGTGGCAGGATTTTAATTATTTAGAATGATCGATTACAGTAGCAAGACTGGCAACTTTTTTTTAATTTAAATCTGGGATTCAAAAATTAATATTAAAATAAATACTTATTAAATTGATATTTTTTGGGAGCAGTTCTCGTAAAGCACTAAATATATTTTAGTAAGTTAGTATTTTATATTGAAATTGTTGGAGGTAAAAATTTTGTGTCCGCGTGAATTTAGTTTTAAAAGTTGTGTGAGCCGAAATCCGTCATTCTTCTTTTCTTTTTAAGGCCCTCTTTTGTGCCGTCACTCCATGACTTGGAACTCGTATGAGTCGAGTCGACATAAGACTCGTCCGTATAAATTATAGGTCGTCCTTCGGAACGATATCTAGTGATCTTCTCCAGAAATTCTATGCGCTTTAGTCGTATATTTGTATGCTCAATTAAAATCTTTCTGTTATCGTCCGTTTTCTTCCACTGAAAACCTATATCTTTAAGTATCCTCCGTAGGCTACTGGCAGGGCCTTCAAAGTTAATGTCACTTTGTAGCTTTCGTAACAGATTGTTTACAGTCGGTAATTCTCCAACTGTAGTGTGAAAATTGTGAACACATCTTTTTACGACTCCTTGGTCGAAACTGTCAATTCCTGTGACTTTTTTCTTCTTCCTTTTTTCTTCGAAAAACACTTAAAAAGTCAGAGGTATTTGCTTCCGAACAAATACGGCGTACGGTCATTGCACTTACTCCGGTCGCAGCTGCAGTTCTTTTTTGAACTGCTTTTAATCAATTTGTATACCCTGCTCGGCTTCCTTTTTCATAAATTGAAAAACACTATAAACCATTTTTCTGGCCTGCCGCCGTAAAACGTTATTACGTTTAGGCATTATTAACTTGTATCAAATGACGACGCAGTTTGGGAGAATTTTCTACACTTTATTACGAGCTACGTTGTCATTCAAGAAAGTTCTACAATTACACAAGAATGAGTATAGAGACATTCGATTATGTTTTACAGAAAATTAGAAGTAATCTGGAATCTAACATTTTCGGAAATCGTATAATCTCACCTGAACAAAAACTATTTTTAACACTAAGGTAAGTAGGTAAATAAAAGTAGATAGATTGTTAATATATTTTTGTTTATTAATTGAATAATCAAGATAAGTACAAAAATTCACTATTCGGGTGTTTGAGTTCTATACCCATGAGACCAGCTAGAACTAGAATTCCTTCTATATGGATCCCCAAACATTGAATTATGTATTTCTTCATTAATTCTATTCCTAACATTAAATTTTTGTAATGGAGTAAATGACTCCATTTGTGGTAACAAACTCATCAAGTAATAATAATCTTCTGATTTACTTTCGCCAGATTGACTTGTGTTTGAATTTTGTTGCAAATCTTTCTCTAACAACAATAACCGTTTTTTCTCTAATTCCAACATTTCCATTCGAATATCATTTGCAGTCTTTCTTTTTAGGGAACTAGAACTAGCGGTATTAATTGACAATGGAGTATTTGTAGTACGTTCTTCATCGTCGCCTACCGGCGTCAGTTCCTGGGCATTCACCGAATCTGTAGGCGAACATAGAAGGACTCCAATGAATTTGTTTCTATGGACGATGAAGACGTTGAAGTATTCAGTAATTGACTATCAACCGTTGTTAAATTTGTGTCTGAATTATCAGGTAGAATTTCAAATCGCAAAAAAATCATTTGTTGGAAAAACTGCCACGTAGACTGTATATTATCTCCTGGATCTCCTGATCTGGGTGTAGGAAGCTTTTTTAATTCTTTTCGATACTGGGGGTCTACTCTCTTTCTCCGAAACGTAACTTCGTAAACGAACGAAAGTCAAAAGTAGTTACGTTTGTAACCCTACTCTATATTATTTTGCGTGAATTAGAGTAGGTTTAGAAAATTTTAATGTCAAATAAACTTCGGACGTCCGAAATTTCGAAATGAATGAAATGAAAATGAAACCGTGGTAGAAAACGTTCGAAGTTTCGGCCGCAATTTCGTTTTACGTAGAATTAGAGTAGACCCCCTGATCCTTTAAATTCTTCCATCGCTTCTTCAAAATCGCTACTGTAAAAATAAAACATATTTATTACCAATTAATGAACCCCATATTACAGAGTAGGTACCTACTTTTTCGAAAATAATATATATTTTATTTTCCTACTGAGACGCGTGCGAAGCTGCGAGCAGCAACAACTAGTTATTATTATAAAGAGGAAAGATTTGTACGTAGAATAAGAAACAACTAGTAGTATATAAACTTAATATAAATTATTTTATTTACAGATTTCTATCAACGGGAGTATCTTTTCGAGATTTAGCGTTTTCCTTTCGTCTTGGAAATAAAACTGTTCAAAAAATAGTGTATGCAACTTGCAGTGCGATTTGGGAAAATCTTCAACAAACACACCTGCCAGTACCTACTACAGATAATTTAAATAACGTTGCTGATAAATATTTTGATAAATGGCAATTTCCTAATTGTGTAGGAGCCTTTGATGGCAAACATTGTAGAATAAAAAATCCCCCACATGCGGGTTCATCCTACTATAACTACAAGCATTTTTTTTCAATGCACCTTCAAGCGTTGGTTGATGCTGACAAAAGATTTTTGGTCGTAGAAGTTGGAGGGCGAGGAAGACAGAGTGATGGTGGCACTTTTCATTATTCAAATCTTAACAAAGCATTAGAAAATAATAAAATGAATATGCCTCTCCCAAGGACATTGCCAGGAACAGAAATAGTTTTACCTATAGTAATAATAGGCGATGAAGCGTATCCTCTAAAACAGGGCTGGCCAATCCCAGGCCCGCGGGCCACCAAGTGGCCCGCCAAGACATTTGGATTTGCCCGCCGCACAAACCAAAGTTGGAATTTCGGTCTGATTTAGAATCACATTTCCTACCTCCAAAAAAAAATCAGCCCGGAATTCCAACTTTGGTTCCTATGCACACTAATTTTGGAATCCGTCCCACTGAGCGACGGAACGTCTTGAATCCACAATCGGTAAGGCTGGTTTTACAGTCACGCCGCTAGACGCGCCGTTGGACAGCGCGCTGTTGGACAGCGCGCGTTTGAACAGCGGTGCACCATAAAACGACATTACGGCGCGTTTCGCTGCTGTGAGACAGTCGTGTACAAACAGATACAAAATGAACGGCAATGCGGTTAGAGTACTGGCTATTTACTTTTTATGGAAAAAAAGGCAACAAAAACGTCGAAGAACAGTAGGTGTTGATCCTTATAACGCTACAAGGTTACTGAGAGGCGAACACGTAACATCTTTCTCTGATTTACGAGAAAATAGTTATAAATTTTATAAATATTTTCGCCTATCAACCAGCAGTTTCGACGAATTACTGTGCAAGTTAGAGTTTTCTTTACGAAGATCCAGCATACGTCGCATCCCCATAGCTCCAGTGGAAAAATTGGCGATTACTCTAAGGTAAGTGAAATAAAAGAGTAGGTTTTGTAATAAATGATAATGGGTCGATTTCAAATTTCGAATTAAAATGATACTTTTTTGTTTGATTTCTTAAATACCCGTTTTTTGGGTTATTAATGGTATAGCCTCACTATATGAGGTTATATTAACATAAATTAAATAAAATATTAATGATTTTTTAATGAAAACTATAGAAAAATTGAAATCAGAGTGACACGAATGAGTGATCTTGTTACACTAATGAAATTATCTAAAACACTAATGAGATTAGATGCCTACTAATGACGATAAAAAAAAAACAACTGAAACCGCTCATTTTAATAATTTTACGATGTACTCTAAATCAGATAATTAAAATAAAACTAACCCAAATTTATTAAATCAGTTTAATGTCTCATATCAATCATAAAAATATTATTTGGATGCATATAATTTTTCAGTCTTCTTAGAGGAACTTTAGTATTAAAATTTAATATATTCGTTTAAGTACAATCTTCAAACAAATATATAAAAACTAATCACAGTCTAAACACACATAAACTAAAATTATCCATATAATTAAAAACAGTAGTTTTCTTTAAACTTAAAAGTACTCAAGTACTGATTCAATTTTTAAGTCTTCCATATTACAATCAATATTTTTGTATTTATCTATCCATAATTTTGCTGATTTTGGTCTTGGTTTTCTTTGGTTTTAATCATTATTTATATAACATTTTCTTCTTGATTTCTGCTTCTGCTTTCCTTAATTAATCTTCACCAGAAATATTCTGTATTAATCGTTCAATC
This sequence comes from Ochropleura leucogaster, assembly GCA_958449745.1. Lineage (NCBI taxonomy): Eukaryota > Metazoa > Arthropoda > Insecta > Lepidoptera > Noctuidae > Ochropleura > Ochropleura leucogaster. Next base: position 11,618,803 of record OY288221.1, on the reverse strand, counting down.
AATCTTTGGATGCCTGTTGTTGATTCAAAAACGTAAGAAATTCTTGTTGATGGTGTTGCCCAAATCCAGACGCCATTGCTTCTGTTTGAGTTACCATGAATGACTGATTTTCCCAAGTACTTTTAACTTTAGCAAGTGGTGTAACATTCTGCTCTTTGCGAACTCGAGAAGTTCGAGCTTCATTGGGCGTATTGGTGTGTTTAATGGTGATATCGCTCAATATTTTAATCTTCTTATTAGGAGGTATGATTTTAATATTACCGACTTCTGAATCTATTGCACTTTTGTAAATTTTATGCAATTGCATGTGCTTGTCGTGCTTACAAATGGTGTCAACACACTCGTAACAACTCAATTTTCTAAACTCAAGGAACTCCGATTTGGAGTTCCAAAGCACCTGGTGGACTAACATAGTTCCTTTAAAAGGAGCTATGTTTTTGGGGAGATGAATTTCTTTTTCTCTAATCTCATGTTCTTCTACAACCCTTATCTCGACATTTTTTATGTTTTCTCGCACAATACCAACAAATGTTGAGAAGTCCCCCACATCACGACCGCATTTTACTTGGTAGTCAGCCGTCCTTTTAACTACGGCGCCAACACCATCTGGAGCACCTTTACCGTGGCCGGCTTCCTGATAGTTCCAAGTTACTGACTTTAATAACGAGAAGTCATTATGCAGCTGTGTCATAATGTAAAATATATACTTGTTGCGATATTGACTCGAAGGGCTATCTGTTAGTATATGCACAGTAGTTATATTAGGGGATTTTTCAAATACTAACTCCAGTGCTTTCTGCAAATGAACCCACACTGCTGGTGAATCGTGTCGAGTGCATTCACTAACTGTGCATAAAGAATAGTTAATGATTTCCCTTCCCTTTTTAATATAAATTACTACTGTGTGCAAAGAAACCTGGCCACGACTACCTCCAAAGTGCAAGCTTTGTACTTCTTCAGCGAATTTATAGCTATAATTTTCCGAAAAGTCCATGTGGACTAAAGTTTCGTAATCATTCAGGGATTTTTTCAGCTCGGTTATAATTTGGTATTGGTTGATAATATTAGCAGTATGTGAGAAGAATTTAGGAAGAGAATCCTCTAGTTTTAATATCAGATTTCTTATTTGAGTTGTGCGTTTAAATTTCTTAGTGATGGTAATTTCTTTTTGACCCACTTTTTTCTTATCCCTACCCCACTCATAGTATTCTATTTCTTGATCGTTACTGAATTCGTTGTATGGTATGACTTTATTTTTACAAATTTGACATGTACGAGAAACACATTTAAGATTATATTTGTCACAGCACAAGATATCCAACATCTTTTGAAAGTTAGTTATATCAACTATCCCTTTTTTCTTCAAACTCGAGATTAAAAGATCCATATTTGTGTGAACTGTACAGCCACAAGTATCTCTGTCATCTCTAGGAAGGTAAACCCAAAACGGACGTAGTCGTGCGAATGTAACATAGCTTATTCGTATGTTTGGATTTTCTTCCATAAACTTTTTGTGCAATTTTTTCACAGAGTCCAGTAAATACCGCTTTTGTTTCGTAACTCCGAACTTTTTAACACATTGTTTTTTACCGGCAGTATTGCGACTATTGATATCGTCTTCATAAAATCGTTCCACTAACTCTTGGATACTTTTGCCTCCTTCTAAAATCTTCTTTTGTAAACGGCTGCGTAGGCACTTCCTATAGAGGTCATTATTTCGTCTTGGACATACAGTATTCGATTTAGTGTTATTTTCTGTAGCATCATTTATGCCTGTCTTTTCATTATCCACTTTTTCTCGATTATTTTTCATAATATTAATTTTTCGCAATAGAACTCTGCACCTGTATTGGTATTTTTTTATTATACATGACATTTCTTTCTTTTCTAAGAGGTGCTTTCGTTTTAAAGCTTTAATTTTGTTCAACAAGATTTTGTTTTTTAACTTATTTTGTCGTTCTGTATCAGGTGCATCCAATGGGTCGCCATTTTTATCATCAGCTGTAGAATCTATTTCAGTTCTTTGTGGGACAATTACTTCTTCTACCTTTTTCTCTTTTAATTTCTTCTCGTGATAACGTTTGGAGTTTTCCCTCCACTTTTTCCGTTGTAATCTTTGCTCTCTTGGAGACATTTGGTTAATACTTTTCACCTTCTTATCCTCTTTTCGTTTTAGATAAGCTTCTCTTTTTTTAGCTCTTTCAGCGGCATATTTTTCTGGGTCGTTTTTAATTTGTTTATATTTTTCTCTCCTTGCTATTCTTCTTCTTTCTAACTCATCTTCTCTACTACTTTTCTTATTCGGCATAATGTCCTAAAAAAATAATTTCATGAATAACAGCCATTAAGCCCTAGCTTAATTACACTAAGTAACACTCAAACTCAAAATATAAACACCGATAATAATTTATAGCAAATTTCGTAGATAATCATGTAAATATATCTATTGATTTTCATCACATCACACACAAAAAAAAAGAATAAAAAAAAACAAACTACTTTTGACGTAATCAGGCGGAAAGCCTTAATTTTTTGTTAATAATTAATTATTATAATATTTCATTAGTGTTACATTCAATATCATTAGTGTTACTTGAAAAATTGACACAAATGACAGTAACACTAATGATATTTGCAACAAACATATAATTTTTAAGCTTGTGGAACTTTCTAGACGGCAATCGAATACATTGAAAATATCCATGTTCTTGTTAGCTATAAGAAACACTGTGTTGTAAAAATTCGATTACAATACCTTTTGCAATAATGGTTAAGAGATGAATGAGTCGAGTTTCGTCCACGGCACTGAAATCGGTAGAAATATGAATATCTCGCAAAAAATACGAAACGCACCACCGCTCTGAATAAACGCTGCAAGGCCACTGACGATGTGTCGGCGGGTGGGGTGAGGCGGGGGCCCGGGAGCTCCGTGGATTTAATATTATGACGGTATTAACTTACGCTACACTAATGATAGATAAACCATGATCAATGTTTAAAACACTAGGATAAGAGTATTCTATTATTCTCACATGAAAAATTTACACTATTTTTGAATGCTTGCACATCATCATGATATGAAATATTAAATAAATAGAATTTCTACGAGTAACTTCGTTTTCATTCGACTTTATTTCAACGTAAACGGAAAATGAGTAATATCTTCTTAGGGGCTAAATGTTATAGTTTTAGTTTTCTCGCAAATGGCACACTTTTGGGTATTGTTTTGTTTTGGAACGTAAAAAGGTAAATGAAGACTATAATATTAAAAAAAAAACAAAAACAATCGCAAAAAAAATTCAAAGTTATTAGAGATGACAACATTTTTAGCTCTGTTTGAAATCGACCCTAATATTTGTTTGGCTTATTTTAATCACAGTCGTATTTTAATTACAACCTAACACACTTATTCATAAATGCTGATTAAACCTATTTTAGTTAAAATGGTCTTAAAATCGGAATCTTCTCTTTCATTTTGCAAATGTAGAAAAGAAACAAAACACTTGTAAAACCTATATTAATCTCACTCGTTTTTAATGAATAAGGGCATTATTTTAAATCACAGTGTTATTATAATCATTGACTTATTTTAAATCACAGTCTTATTTTAATCATAATCTTATTTTAAATCACAGTCTTATTTTAATCATAATCTTATTTTAAATCACAGTCTAATTTTAATCATAATCTTATTTTAAATCACAGTCTTATTTTAATCATAATCTTATTTTAAATCACAGTCTTATTTTAATCACAGTCTCATTTGAATCATAGTCTCATTTTAATCAGTCTTACTTTGTAGCTAAAAATTGACAAGTACTTGTGAGGTTCACTGGTGTGTGTAGTTAGAAGGAACACCGAATGATTTGTTGGTGTGTCTATGTCAAAGTATTGTGACAAGTTAGTGTGCCTGCTATCTTGACGTCAAGCTAGCAGGCACACGAAGCCTGGCAACCTGACAACTTTGCCCTTTCGGAGCGGCATTGCCTCCCAGGCAGTAGCATTTTGATTTTTGCGAAGTAGTAATAAACTTTTTAAAATAAATCTGTAAAAACTAACTAATATCCTTATTGATCCTCATTATCAGGATAATTTGAGTTATTATCGCCAGTCGGCGATACGACATTTGATAATTCTACTGCAGATTCATAAAGCTGCTGTTGAGGTGTAGAGGTGGTAGCATAGGCATAGGTATAATTATGAAGTGGCAATGTTTGAGTTGTGTAATTATAAGTAGAATTTGCGTTCACACTAGAATTAACATTATTTTCTGGTGATGAAAAGCTAGGTGTCGTAGTCGTTGGAGCTGAAATCCCAATAAGTAATTCTAGAACCTTTGCGCGAAACTGCAGCTTTTGATAAGCACTTAAATTACTTAGAATCGGACCAAGAGACTCAAAAAATGACAAATCATCAGGATTGAGGTTGGAAGGGGAAGTATTTTGGTTAAGCAACGTTATTAATTCGTTTTCAAAATTTGATTGTTCTGATTTACGTTTATTCATTCCACTACGTTTATTCCATTTGTTTTGACTATTTTCTGTGTTTTCCTGTGGTCTATGGAGCTGAGATGGAGTACTCAAGTTATTCGCTGATGTAGCTGTTTCAGTCAAATCTTCACATACGATAGACTGATTATCGCTTAATGATTCTGTAACTTCATTTTCTGAAATACGATCAAGGAATGTCATTTGGTCGAAAAATAGATACTTCTTGTGTTTTGCAGCGCTTCCAGATGGCGTATTTCGCATATTCCCTTTTGTTCTGAAATAATTATCTCTGGCTGATTTCCATCGATGGCGTATTTGTTTATCTGCAATAAAACGTATTTTTTTAGGTACTTACCTATATACTAAAATCAAATGAAAATACTTGTTGTTTTCAGGTTTTTGGCAACGGGCAGTACTTTCTCCGATTTATCTATCACATACAGAATGGGAATCACTACTGTAGCTAAGATAGTAGATGAAGTTTGTTCGACTATATGGGAAAAACTGCGTCATGAATGTCTACCTGAACCAACTACAGAAATGTGGCAGCGCATAAGTGAAGAATTTCAGTTATATGCAAATTTTCCAAATTGTTGCGGGGCGATAGATGGTAAACACATACGTATAGTAAATCCTGCAGGTGGAGGCTCAATGTTTTATAATTATAAACATTTCTATTCTATCGTCCTTTTGGCAATGTGCGATGCGAACTATTGTTTCACATATATTAACATAGGTTCTTGCGGGAAAAACTCAGACTCTACAATATTTCAAGAGAGTTCACTATTTCAAAAGTTACAGAACAATAGTTTGAGGTTGCCAGGTGTAAAGCATCTGCCGGGCACTAATATAACAGTACCACACATAATAGTTGGTGATGGTGCATTTGGTATATCCAACCATGTGATGAGACCTTATGTGCGATCCAACATGACTCATAAAAATAAAATATTTAATTACCGCTTAAGTCGTGCTAGACGGTACATAGAGTCGACGTTTGGAATAATGTCCAACAAATTCAGAGTATTCCATACTCCTATGAGTGTCAGTTTTCCTATTGCAAAAAAGATAGTTCAAGCCTGTTGCATATTGCATAATTTTATTAGAGTACGGGATGGCTACAACGTTAATCACACATTAACTATAACGGGATTGACTGATCTAATTAACGACCCAGATCATAGATCAGGAAACACATTACGCGATATATTCGCTAATTACTTCGTATCACCCACTGGTAGCGTGTCATGGCAAGATGAGAGAGAGGGCGCTGCAGTGCGCACGTAAACATTAGCTCCGTAGAAAACAAATCGCTAAAAATAGTTTAAGTGCAAAACTTGTGACAAAAAGACAATAAAGTTCAAGTGAATAAAGACTTTCAGTGACTAGAAGTGTAGTACAAAGCTTAAATTCATAAATACTCAAGAAAACTATAATTCTCCCAAATAACGACCAAATTTCAAACCAGTGAAAAAAAACTGTGGAATGTTCGAAAAACACATTATTTGACAATCAGGATCTTAAGAAAACTTTGGGAAAACTATCTACCACCATAAAAAGGTACGCAGAATCCCTTAAATATTGTTTATTTGTAAACTAAAATAAAAAAAGGAAATTTTAAAGTGGAAATAAACACAAACAGGATTGTGTCAAACGCCATCTGTCGGCGAGTAGCAAGTTGCAAAAAGTTTGATCCATAATAATTCATAGAATTTCTGCTAGAGAGCGTTGTTTGCAAATATGGCTCTTATATGTGCTGGGTGTAAACAAAGCATATTATCCAACATTGATTACTTAATCTGTTCATTATGTAACGGTTTATATGACTTAGAGTGTGCCAATATTAATAACGAGCGCTTCAAAATAATGATGGAAACAGAGAGTGTTGGTACCTGGAAATGCCTAGCTTGTTACTGTAAAATACCAAAACGAGGAAATATTAACACACCCATACGTTCACAAGAACATGACTCACGCTCAATAACCTCACCACCTGAAATTAACAATGTCACAATCAGAAAAACATCAAAACCCATGAATGATACTACCAGTTCCTTGGACTTAAGTCTATTGGGTGATACAATATGCGCACAAGAGGAAGGTAAAACATCCCAATCTATTACACAAACAGAACTAACACTACAGAATATAAGCGAAATGATAATGCTCCGCTTAAAAGAAAATAATAGGTCAATCATCACTGAATTACGGGATACCATCCAAACAGAGTTAAAGAAAGCTATCATAAAGTTAAGACAAGATTTTGAACGCGAAACAAATTGTTTACTAAAGCAAAATGAAGAGAGGAAAAAAGACATCCAACATATAAACACGGAGATTGAGCACTTAAAAATAGAAAACGAAAAATTAAAAACAGAAATAGAGAGCTTGAAGATGTGTACAAACACTTGTCAAACAAATTGCACTGAAAGCTACTCTAAGAAAATAGTATTGTACGGATTTGATGAATATTATAAGGAGCCGGTAAATAATCTACACATGAGATTGATCAACTTATTTCGCGAATTTATGAACATCGACTTGATGGGATACATTGAGGAAACATGTAGAATTGGCAAACGAAGCTCGAAAAACCGACCATTAGTGATAGAAATATTAAGTAAAAGGATAGCATCATATATCAAGGAAAACAGCAACGTATTTCGAGGAACAAGACTATTTTTATCGGAATTCTTAGATGATGAAGCACGAAGAGAAAGGAAATTGCTGCGCGAAGAAATGTTGAAAGCAAGAAAGCAAGGACTTCACGCTGTAATCCGTGATAATCAACTATTTATAGATGGGAAGATAACTGAAATATCAGACAATACACCCAATCACCAAATAAATAGAAACAAATGGAATACACAAGCAGACCAACCATCTTCGCAGAACAATAAAAATTTTTTTCGACGCTACTCCGACACAGGAGACAGAAACAGAACACCTAGAAAACAAAGACCTACAATTTAGAATATTATTTCAAAATATGCAAAGCCTCTTCAATAAACAACACTTACTGGAAGCCTTCATTCAGCAAACACCAAAATATCATGCTATATGTGTATCGGAAACTTGGCTATCAAAAGAAAAACTAGATTTAATCAATTTTAGCGGCTACAAGGTTGCGGCATCATTCTGCCGGAAAACTCGCGCTGGCGGCGGCGTCTGTATTCTTCTTCAAGAACACGTAGAATATTTAGAGAGACGAGATATAACAGACATGTCAGTTGAATATGTAATAGAAGTATGTGCAATAGAGTTACAAATAGAGAATTTACTATTAATCATTATTTACTGGAATAGGAGAGAGGAAACTATATTTTATAAACAATTAAAACAATTATTAGATTATTTAAATAAGAAAGACTCCAAACTGAATATTGTTATAGGTGGAGACTTTAATATAAATGTACTAGATAGTAGCTTAAAAACAAACCAATTTTTAGATCTCATGTTAGAATTTAATTTTGTACAACATATAAAAATACCGACAAGAGTGACCCAAACTACCTCAACGTGTATAGATTTAATTTTTACAAACACCAATATAAGACTACACACCGCAGTGGAAGACCTGGGGCTCTCTGACCATTGTAGTACAATTATAAAATTGGCTGTGCCCCGCCAAACTAGTCAGGTAGTCTGGTGTGTTGAAAAAAGACTGTTCAATAGCAAAAACATACAATCTTTCAAATCCACACTAAAAGAAATAAAATGGAACGATATAATCAAACCCGGTAGGAACATAGATGAAAACTATGAATCATTTAACAATACACTATCTTGCATACTTAATAAAACTATTCCAAAAACAAAATTAAAACTGAAAACAAATTATAAAAAACATTGGTTAACTAAAGGCATCAAAATTTCATGTAAAAATAAAAGGCTTGAAAAAATACTCTCTACTAAAACAAATAACCATATTATTACACAACATTACAAAACGTATGCAAAAACATTAAAACAAATTGTAAACAAGGCTAAAAAACTACAATATATAAATAAATTAATGAAATCTAGTAATAAAATAAAGACTATGTGGAAAATTATTAACGAGCGAACAAATAAAAACGTAAAAAAGGTCAAGAAAAGCATAACACTACATTTAAATGACAAAATTGTCTCGGATCCAAAGCAAACAGCAAATATATTTAATAACTTCTTCGCGTCTATCGGAGAGGGAAACACGCAAGCCCCCGACAAAGAACCGCGTAACATCTCCGTGGTCCACCGCACAAAAAATACCATGTTCCTTAGTACAGTAGGTCCCAGTGAAATAAATTCAATATTGAAAAGCCTTAAAAACAAAAACAGCTATGGTATAGATGAAATACCACCAACCCTAGTCAAACAGTGTGCAGACGAGCTAACTCTACCATTCTACTTGCTAGTCAACCAGTCTTTTGAGGAAGGAAGATTTCCCAACTACCTTAAGAAAGCCGTTATAAAACCAATTCACAAAAAAGACTCATTAACCAACCCCTCTAATTACCGCCCTATTGCCCTTTTACCTACAGCCTCGAAAGTATTCGAGAAAGCGATGTGTAATCGCGTCTATTCCTTTTGCGAAAAATATAAAATTTTTAATGAATCCCAGAATGGTTTTCGTAAAAACCACTCCACCGTTCTAGCAGTGTATAATTTTATTCAAGAAGCTATTAATATAATTGATAAGAAAAAATATGCCATCGGTGTACTATTAGATATGACAAAAGCTTACGATAAAGTGCAATTTGACATCCTACTTAAAAAGCTACAAGGAATAGGGATCCGTGGAAAAGCTTACGAATGGTTCAAATCATATTTGGAAAATAGAGAACAACTAGTCGAAGTGGAATACTACAACGAACAGGCTAAACAAATACAATTCATTCGGTCAGAAAGCAAGCAAATTAATGCCTCAATCCCCCAAGGTACTGTTATTGGATGCCCCCTATTTATCATCTATATAAACGATCTCCCTGCAATTATAAATGAGTCATGTGTTCTGTATGCCGACGATATCTCAGTACTAACCTCTTGTCACGACAATACCAACTTAACCGAAGTACTTACAGGTATATTCAACAAAATAACAACGTGGATGACAGAACATAACCTCGAACTTAATTTTAATAAAACTAAAATCATGTCTTTCCATCCTCATCAGAAAACTCCTATAGATATCAATTTTATTTACAATGATAACAAAATAGAAACAGTTAAAGAATTCAACCTACTCGGCCTATCCATAGATACACATTTAAATTGGAAATCGCACATAAATAAAATCAGATCAAAGTTATCAAAATTTGCCTATGCCCTCCGTGAAATAAAAAAATCAACAAATTTCTCCACTGCTCTGGTTACATATTATGCCTATGCATACGCATGGCTGAACTACGGCATAATATTATGGGGAAATAGCACAGATGCACCTACACTTTTTATATTACAAAAACGACTGATTAGAATACTGGTTAACATAGATAGCATGGACAGCTGCAAACCCCATTTCCAAGAACATAAACTTCTAACCCTACCTTGTATTTACATCTTGGAAATGTGTAAATTTGTTAGAAATAATGAAAAACTATACACTACACGCGAAAACACACAGACTCACTACACACTACGACACAAAAATAGACTAAACGTACCAGGTTCTAAACTAAAAATACACTCTACAAGTACTTTAATAATGGCAGCTAAAATATATAATAAACTACCAGGTGAAATTAAAAATGAACAAAAATTTAATATATTTATAAATAAATTAAAACAGCTTCTAATCCAAAAATGTTATTATAATGTACAGGAATATTTAAATGATAAATTTAAAAAATAAACAGTAATAATATAAACAAATAAAAAATAATAATCTATAATTCCAATGTATAATTAAAATAAATATTAATAAGTTAATCCAATAGGTCTATATGACGTAAAAGTATGATAGTATTCAATTAGTTATACGTACATGTATTCAATTAGTTATTAAGCCTACCTACTTAAAAAAAAATGTCAACATTATTTGTAATAGCCCTCCTCCTAATTCCTAATTTTTCATTTTTATTTTTGTTATGCCCGACAGGGCCCACAATGCTCCTAAACTAATGTATGTTTACCATTAATTAATGTACCCTACCACCTAAGTTCACATTGTGGAATGCAATAAATATATTGAGTATTGAGTATTGAGATAGATCTGTGTTCTGATTTTATAGTTGACACCTACCGCGAAATTCAAAAATGGAACAAAACGAAACGCAGTAATATCGTCGTGGCTTATTTGATTTACCTACCCAATTAATATTTTTCACTAGATTTTTCAAAACGATTTCACTTAATTTTACACTAGGTAATAAGTAGCTAATGTGACTTAATTAAGGTACCAGACTCGTCGGTTACACTTGACAAACGATCTTTAAAGTTAATTTATATCTCTTATTGTGAACTGAACACTAAAAGTGATAGAATGTTTTAATGGAGGATGGAGGATTTCGTTTGTGCAACTAGCGGTAAACATGTATGTAACAAAAAAGATTTTATTAATAAATGTTTCTTACCTAAGTCTGTATTGAAATGTTCACCACACAATTCCTTTCCAATTTCTTCCCAGGCTTTATTTTTTGCGTCCTTATTCTTATAAAAATCATCGGCCGGGTCCCATAAACATCTTCTAATTCGCACTTCGTCAATTACTCGACCCGTATCGATGTGATTCATTTTGTACACTACAGTACCTAACGGCACGTCTCAACGGCGTGAGACTAAAACGCACAATGGCCGTAGAAGCGCACGAGCGGCGCGCGCTTCGACCGCGCCGCGCGAATAGGACGCGTTCAACGAACGGCGCTGCTCAAGCGCGCGAATTTGAAACGCTACTAATACCCCAATACATATCCGAGCGCGCGCGCTCCGACGGCGCTGCCGAAACGCGTGACTGTAAAACCAGCCTAATACCCCAGCGAGCGCGCACCGTTCGACAACGACGCGACACGTTCGGACATGTAATATTGTCGCGGATGCATCATTTATGATTAGTTAGTGTCGCCCGCTACTTCACCGCCACCGCACGCGAACGAACGCAAGTGTATTGTTTTAATATTGGTTTGTTTTGTGTCAATTCGATTTTAAAGTTAGCAAGAAAACAACTTATTAAAACGTTTCATCTTTTCTAAAGGTAAGTGACGTGATTTTGGAAACTATTTTATACTTTACCTTTGGTTTCTTGTGTGTAAAAAATGTAAGTTTTGTACATACGAATTCAAGTAGGTATAGTAAATCCAAAGCTCAGTTCTATTTTATGTACAATCTAGGACTCGTGTTCCTTATCCTTTTTATAAGAAATGCACCTAACTGCATAATAAATAATAAAAACTACTGAGAAAGTTTACGAGTCCTGGAACTGTACTACATTTTGATTTATATGAAAAATACAATGAGAGATTTTTCTTCAATTATATAATTGATATTTTGGGGTTGGTCTTTATTTTCCTCACAAGTGTATTGAAAAATGTCGTATGTGTCGTCGTATCGTCATAATGTACTATAACAGTATTTTTATTGTTTTAGTATGGCCTTCAGCAAACCCAGTACGAGTTCTTCAAGATTAAAGGATAGTCATCGGACGTTTCACGAAGAATGGGAATCTAAATATCTTTTTACAGAAAGCAAAGCACGCAAACCTGTGTGTCTCATTTGCTCAGCAACAGTAAGTGTTGCTAAAAATATAATTTATAGCGACATTTTAAGCAAAACCATTCTAAATTCGAAAAAGAGTACCCGACCGGGTCAGCTATAAGAACAGAATTTATAAACAAAAAGAAGAACTAACTATTTTCACAACAAAACATTTTTGTAAAACGACATGAAGATCTCGAAAGTATGGTAAAAATATCGTATGAAATATCATTACTATTGGCTAAAAAGAAAAAGCCATTTTCTGATGGGGAAATTGTCAAACAGAGTTTGTTAATATTTGCGCAGAACTGCGATGATCAAAAGATCAAAGCCATGGCAGATAGTGTTTCACTGTCACGCAACACAGTAATGAGGCGAGTAGAAGATATGTCATTAGAAGTTAACAGTCAAATTACTGAGTACGTAACTAAATGTAAATATTTTTCACTAGCATTGGACGAAACTTGCGATTTAACCGGTATGGCACAGTTAGCTATATTTGTACGCTGTATATCAATAATGAATAATAAATAATAGTGAAATTGTCATCAGACAATTTCACTATATTTCGAAATTTATTGGACCTCGTTCAATTGGAAACCACAACCACGGGAAAGGATATTCACGAAACTCAAAGATTGCGTCGAAGGTAAGAAGCTAAACTGGGATAAATGCAATTCAGTTTGTACTGATGGAGCGCCTGCGATGATTGGGAAAACTAATGGAGTTGTGACTTTGTTGCAAAATCACGTCGGTCGACAATTGTTTTCCTATCATTGCATCATCCATCAAGAAGCTTTGTGTGCTAAAGACATGACGTTCGAGAATGTTATTGACCCTGTAGTACGCTGCATTAATTTCATTCGTGCCAGAGCTCTTAACCGTCGACAATTCCGAAGATTGTTTGAAGAAGAAATAAAAGAATATGGCGAATTGCATCTTTATTGCGCTGTTCGTTGGTTATCTAAAGGCGAAATGTTGAAACATTTTTATAATTTGAGGCAACAAGTTCTTGAATTTCTAGAAGAAAAAGAATCTTTGCCAACAGAGAGAGCTCTACTTAAAAATTCATCGTGGTTGTGCGATCTTGCATTTTTAAATGATACATTCCATTACCTTAATATTCTTAATCTTAAATTGCAAGGAAAAGATTGTTCTCTTCCAACAATGTTAAATTCGATCAATGGTTTCAAAGGGAAGTTAGACTTGTTTGCAGCAAACTTAGCGCAAAATAAAATCGACCACTTTCCTACACTTGCAAGTGTGAAAGAAGAATTAAATATCACTGTCCTTGATATCCAAAAGTACCTATCAAAAATAAGATGTTTAAAAAACTCTTTTGATAACAGATTTAAGGATTTTGAATCAGACAAACTTCAGATTCAGCTGTTTATAAATCCATTTACCATGAGTTCCACTGATCTGTTTGAATATCCAGCAAACATTCAATTGGAGGTGACAGATATTCAAAACCACACGGCTCTAAAACAAATTTTCTACGAAAATGAATCATTGGAGCAGCTTACAGAGAGTTTCGCAAGTTTTTGGAAAAACGTTTTGAAGGAAGGTTTTCCAGCATTGCGCGACATTGCTATGCAAATTTTAAGCAGATTTGGTTCCACTTATGTTTGCGAAAAAACATTTTCAACGCTATCATACATCAAAAATAAATATCGTACATCTCTTACTGCTAAACTTGTTTAACTCTTACTATTAAAATTGACTTAAGACATGCGTATGAACAATGTTTTTTAACCGAGGATTCCCAACCGTATACGGCAATTACGACACACATGGGAACATACGTTTATAAACGCACACCTTATGGTTTATCCAGTATCCCAGAGACATTCCAAAAGATCATGGAAGAAACCCTGCGCGGGGTGCTCGGATGCGTAGTGTTTTTAGATGACATTTGTGTGACGGGCGCAAATAAGTTAGAACACGTTAAAAACCTGCGAGCGGTACTCGAAAGATTGCGTAATATGGGTCTTACGGTTAAGCTTAGTAAATGTCGATTTTTACAGGACAGTGTAAAATATTTGGGTTTTATAATTAATAAGGATGGCTTGCGGCCTGATCCCGAGAAACTAGAGGCCATTTCCAGCGCACCGAGGACCTGAAAACGTAACTCAACTTAAAAGTTTCCTTGGGATGGTCAATTATTATGGACGATTCATTCAAAATCTGAGTACTTTATTGCAACCGATGCATACATTATTAAAAAAGGAGGTCCGCTGGAATTGGAACTCAAAATGTGAAAAGGTTTTTTTTAGAAGCGAAGTCACTAGCACACTACGAGGAGGGGCGCGAACTTGTGTTATCGGTGGACAGCAGCGCGTACGGACTGGGCGCAGTGCTAGCTCACCGGTACGGGGACGGAAGCGAGCGGCCCGTCCGTTGCGTTTCGCGAACGCTTAGTGCCTCCGAGCGCAACTACAGTCAATTAGACAAAGAGGCATTAGCTATTATGTTCGGTGTCACAAAACACCATCAATACTTGTTTGGTAGGCGATTTATGTTACGTACGGATCACATGCCACTGACGTATATTTTTGGGGACAAGGGTGGAATTCCGAAAACGGCTGCCAGCCGTTTACAAAGATGGGCGGCACGACTAGCCGCATATGATTTCAGTATAGAATACGTGCGATCGGCGGACAACGGTCCGGCTGATGCTTTGTCACGATTACCGTGACCTCAGGAGGGTCGCTCTGCGGCGATAGAAACCGTGGATTATTTAAATTTAGTTGAGGCAACACTGCCTATTTGTTATAAGGATATTGCGAAATATACGGAACGTGATACGTTACTTAGTAAAATTAAAGGTTACGTACTTTTTGGCTGACCGTCGGCCCCGAGCTGTGACGCGGAAAAAGCTTATTTTGCTTATTTGCTTATTTTACTGGACGCGCTGCGGCCGGACGTGGCGGCCACGGTGCGCGCCAAGCAGGAGCGCTAAGTCGCGCGTTCCTCCGGCACCGACAGGAATGTAGACGTAGGGGACTTGGTTTTAGCTCGTGACTATACAGCAAGGGGGGAAAAATGGACCGAGGCTAAGGTCGTTAAAAAGACTGGCCCTGTTTCATTCAGAGTTAATGTGGAGGATGGTTTAGAACGGCGCCGCCATGCCGATCAAATCATTCCAATAAACACTAATAAAAATAGATACTCTCTTTCTCGAATGAGCGGATTACCAGTAGGCGAAGAAAATCAGACACCTTCTGTCGAGAATAAGGCCGACGACGATTTGTTTGAGGATGCATCGGGCGGTGACTGTGAGGTAGCGAGTGCGTCAGAGACACTAGTGGCAGAGTCAGATAAAAGGCCGCCCATGTCAGAACAGACACCGCCTGCGGCATCGGCTCGGGCACTGCGTGCCTACAATCGAGCTAAACGTGTTTAGATAAGACTACTCTTACTTTTATTTTTAATAAGGTAAATTTAGCATGCTTTAGTTAAAGTTTATATTTTATATTCCTTATATTAATCATAAGCTTAGTGAGGAGAGGTGAAACGACCGTACGCTGAGTTGTACTGTAGGTTAGTATAAGTGTCGGGTACTGTGGCCCAAATAAACAGTTTGTTGCTAACCGCCGCCTTTTACTCACGTCTCACTTTCAAGTAATGGTTATACTTAACATATTTAATAAATTATTTTTTACAGGCTTCCCCTGTACACAGGCTGTGCATAGAGTGCTTTCAAATGCTACAAAACTTGCCTGAAAGTGTCGAAGCACCACTGCCTATCCTCGGTCATAGAAGTGTGTGTTATGCTTGTGGTGCATCTATTCTACGGGCTCGCACTCACCTAGTACATCAAAATTGCCCAGAAAGAAATATTATAATCAGATGGATGCTTCCTCATTTGGTATGTATTATTATATCATTTTTATATTTATTTAATTTAAAGTATAAAATTTCTATTTTTCAAGTTAAAATAATTCATCATTGTTACATGGATCTAAAAACATGTTTGTTTTTTTTGATAAATATTATAACAAATATTTTTATTTCAGGTTCCTCACTTGACTAGAGTTTGTGCTGCATGTTGGATTGCTTCTAGAAGAAATGTTCAAAGGCAAAATCTGCAAGATGCCATCCGACCTGTTGATAACTTGAATGTGGAAATTGATGTTGGAGAGTCACCTCATGTACCTATACCTCCTCCTCTTCCACAATACAATCCAGTCCCACAACCCAGAGAACAACAAACTGTCAAGATCGTATCACAAACATATAGGCGTGCTGCATCCACTTCAAGATATTGTTTGTTTTTAGGATGTGAAAATTCTGAACGTCTTTTAGTGCCAATTGGAGTTAAAGAAATGTTACTTCTTCGCTATAGATTTTATATTCCACCTTCTGCTCGCATATGCAGATACCACTTGGAAAATAATTGCTGGGACCAATTGCCCTCTAATCATAGAGACTTCACGGCAACACAGATGGACCAAATGCTAAATATGATGGAGAGAAGTAGTGTGAAACCATTGGACTTCAGCAATGTTAATATGATGCCAAAACATCTCGTTCATTACGTGAAGTAGTATATGACTCCGTATATATTAGCTATATACTACTTGCAGTATTTATTGTCTAAGCAGAAGCAATAAGGTGAAGCAACAGATGAAGAAATAAAAATGCTGGGCGAGAGCGACAGAGTTATATTGCCAGAACAAAGTACAAAGCGTAATTAATTCTAATACAAAATACACAGCTATTTATACTAAACATTAAACTTAAATAATAATAAAAACGGCTCCCACTTGGCATATCTGCGCAGGAGTTTACGCCTACTCATTAGCGCGGACAATAGACGAGCGCGCCGCCATCTTGCCTCATTAGTGTCTGTACAAAAGATGCGTAGACGCAATGTCCTGGGAGGCGGAGCTAAGTTCGACTGACGTCACAAGGTGGGTGGAGCTTTTGCGATTTGTTTTGCACACGGCACGCTCTGACGTAAAGTGGCGTGATCCTGTGCTTCGTTGAGTTGGCGAGTGTACTCGCCACACCACTCCCCCGGCGAGACCGTGACTACGGGCGATAGTAATCCGGGAATTTTACCGTCCTGCCGCTTCTTGTCTTCCTGACTGTGTTGTTAGGTTGCACTGGGTCTGGTGTTTGACTTTGACCTGGTTCCAGCTCTTCTTTCGTCATGTATGCGGGTTTTACTCGGTCAATTGTCACCTTCTGTCTTCTCCCATGCACTTCAATATCCACTGTCTTTTCATTGCGAGCAAGGACTTTGTGTGGACCTGTATATGGGGCCTGCAGTGATCTTCGACCTGGACCTTCGCGCAGGAAGACGTGAGTTGCCGTGCATAAGTCTTTCGGGATGTAGAATGGTCGACTAGAGCTTGTATGCCACGACGTTGGTTGCGGTGTCAGCTTGGTCATGTGGGCACGTAATCTGTCTACCAGGTCACTCATGTCCACGACGTCTTTTGAGGGTTCTGTGAGGAACTGTCCAGGTAAGCGGAGTGGCTCGCCGTAGACAAGTTCTGCCGTTGTTGCACCTAGGTCTTCCTTCCATGCGCTGCGTATGCCTAGCAGCACCCATGGAAGAGCTTCTGTCCAGCTGGAATTGGCATGGCACATGATCGCGGCCTTTAACTGGCGGTGTAGTCTCTCGACGAGGCCATTAGCTGCTGGATGGTAAGACGTTGTTAGGTGGTGACTGGCGCCTATGAGGTCAGCTAGTCTCTTGAAGGTGCGGCATTCGAATTGCCGGCCTCGGTCTGTGGTGATATGCTCTGGACAGCCGAACCGGGCAATCCAACCAGTGGTGAGAGCAGCGGCGCAGGTTTCGGCGGTAATGTCCTGCAGTGGGTACGCTTCAGGCCAACGAGTTGCGCGGTCGACGATCGTAAGGCAGTACTTGTAGTTAGACGACAGTGGCAAGGGACCTATTAAGTCCAGGTGTATGTGGCGGAAACGTGCTGATGGTGGTTTGAATGCCTGTAATGGAGCAGAGGTATGGCGTGTCACCTTACTCTTTTGACAAGCTTCACAATCTTTTGCCATCTGTCTGCAGTCCTTTCTTATTCCTGGCCAAACAAACCTTTCAGTGACCAATCGAACACTTGCTTTTCGTCCAGGATGGCTGAGGTTATGAAGCGACATGAATACCTGCCTGCGAAACGATCGAGTGATAAACGGGCGTGGAATACCCGTTACATCGCAGTAAATTTCGGCGTTACATTCAGGTAGTTTAACCTTCTTCAGCTTCAAAGATGATCCGTCAAGCTTTGTAGTTCGCAGTCAGTTTGCTGTTCCTTGGCCAGGGACTGGTAATCCAAAGGCTGTTGGAGCTCATTGATGCGGGAAAGTGTGTCTGCGACCACATTGTCTCTTCCAGGTATGTACCGTATATCCGTCGTGAACTGGCTTATATAGTCCAAATATCTAAATTGACGGGGAGGGCAGTCTGAACGTGGGCGTGCGAATGCATACGTCAATGGCTTGTGGTCCGTTGTTACGTGAAATACGCGTGCCTCAACCATAAATCGGAAGTATTTGATGGCTTCATATATTGCCAGAAGCTCACGGTCATATGGGCTATACTTCTTCTGCGATGGGCTGAGTTTCTTCGAAAAGAATGCCAGTGGTTGCCATTTTCCCTTGCTTAGCTGCTGCAGTACAGCTCCGATTGCTGTGTCAGAAGCATCCGTTAGTATATTCAGCTGCGCAAAAGGGTCTGGATGCACCAAAAGCGTGGCTTCGGTAAGACTCTTTTTGCAGCTAATGAAAGCCTGTAGCAGCTCTGGTGTCATGGTGACAGGATGTGATCCTTTGACTTTTGGACCTGCGAGCAGACTATTGAGAGGTGCCTGTTTTGTAGCTGCTTCTGGTATAAAACGTCGGTAAAAATTCAGCATTCCTAGAAATCGCCTCAGTTCCTTGATGGTCTTTGGTTCGGGAAAGTCTTGAATGGCCTGGGCTTTGCATTCCGGCGGCTGCGTACCTGACGCAGAGACTTTGTATCCTAGGAACATGACTTCCGTTTGGCCAAAAATGCACTTGTTGGTATTTAAAAGTACGCCGTATTTGAGCAATCTCTCGAACAGTTGTCTGAGGTGTTGTTCGTGCTGATGGATATCCTTGCTGAAAACCAGTATATCATCAAGATATCCATAGCAGAAGGTCAAGTCTCGCAGAACTTCATCCATGAACCTTTGAAAAGTTTGAGCGGCGTTTCTAAGTCCAAAGGTCATGAAGGGAAACTCGAATAGGCCAAATGGTGTTGTTATCGCCGTCTTTGGTATGTCTTCTTTAAATACCGCAATTTGGTTATAGGCCTTCACCAAATCTATAGTAGAGAAGATGGTACTGCCCGCCAGCTCGTGTGTGAAGTCCTGAAGGTGTCTGATAGGGTAGACATCCGGGATGGTCCGTGCGTTCAATGAGCGATAGTCACCGCATGGACGCCATCCGTCGTTTTTCTTGGGTGCTAAGTGTAGCGGTGAAGACCAGGCGCTTTCCGAAGGACGCGCCGTACCATTTTGCAGCATCTCATCAAATTCTTGCCTCGCTATCTTGAGGCGTTGCGGGTCCAAGCGACGAGGACGACAAGAGACTGGAGGTCCAGGCGTAGTCCGTATGTGGTGCAGTGTATTGTGCTTCGGTACACCAGGCTTGCCTGCGGGACGAGTAAGATCTGGATACTCCTTCAAGATGCGGTGGTAGCTGCTGTCTTTGTTTATAGTGCGGACTGACGATATGACTTCGGTCGATTTGTGTTGCGGTACCTGAGTTGCAAGTGACGTCAGGTTGTCTATGAGACGCTGGTTTCGGCAGTCGACAATCAGATTGTAGTAAGCTAGAAAGTCGACTCCGATTATGGGCTTGGTGACGTCTGCAACTATAAATCTCCACGTAAATGCGCGGCGGAGTCCAAAGTCGAGTGTTAAGGGATGAAATCCGTAAGTGCTGATGACTGACCCGTTTGCCGCAAACAACTCGTACTTTGTCTTCATGCGTGGTTCCCGTACAGCGGATCGTGGAAAGACACACAGGTCTGAACCCGTATCGATAAGATATTGTATCTTCGTGGTGCGATCCGTAATGAACAGGCGGCTCGATATTGCATGGCAGTCATAATCCGCCCTTAGTGGCTGCCTTGGTGGTTTAACGGCTTTGCTTTATAGGCGCATGGTTCTGTGCATCTGCGGGCTTTGTCACCAAACCGGCTGTGGTAGTAGCAGTACCGGTTGTCTCTGGAGCGGGATTGTGATCTGTGGCGGTTGTGGTTGTATCTGCCGTTGGACCGGGAACGTGATGACCGGTGGTGTAACTGGGCGCTCATAACCTCCAGCTTCCGTGATAGCTCAGCCACAGTCTGGGTCAAAGCTTCAATGGCGCTACTTTGTTGGTCTATTGCAGGCTGTGAGTTAGCTACTTGCCCAGGTACTGGCGTGCTAGTAGCAGCAACTTGCGTGGTTACTGGAACGATTTCGTTGATGCGGTCTACTAACTCTGAAACCTCTTCTAAGCTGGAGTTTGTTTGCATCGCGACTATAGTTTGGAGGTTTGCCGGCAGTCTACTGGACCAGATGGATCT
This sequence comes from Ochropleura leucogaster, assembly GCA_958449745.1. Taxonomy (NCBI): domain Eukaryota; kingdom Metazoa; phylum Arthropoda; class Insecta; order Lepidoptera; family Noctuidae; genus Ochropleura; species Ochropleura leucogaster. The sequence continues at coordinate 11,598,079 of OY288221.1, read as the reverse complement.
GATAAAATCGGTCGGGACTGTGGGTCCAGCTAGCTGCTGCAGGTGGCGGAGAAATTGTGTGGGCTTCCTGTCTCCCAACTCCTCATGCATAAGCAACTGCTTAATCTTCAGTTCCTGTGAGGCAGACAACCGCTTGATAAGTTCTGCCTTCAGCTTCTCGTATCTGCCGGTGGAGGGGGGATTCACGATCAGGTCACGTACTTGAGCCGAATGTTGTGGTTCAAGTTGCGCCAGCACGTAGTAAAACTTCGTGCTGTCCGTAGTGATGTTGGAGAGAATGAACTGGCCCTCCAGCTGTGCGAACCATAATTGAGGATCATCCGCGTTGAAAGCTGGAGTCTTGACCCCCACTCGGTATGTCATGAAGAAATCCTTTTCGTCTTCCTTGTTGGCCTCCATAGTTGTAGTTCACCAGGTTTCGGACTTCTAAACTTCGATCCGGAACTAACGTCGGTGGTCACCAGTGATGTAGTATATGACTCCGTATATATTAGCTATATACTACTTGCAGTATTTATTGTCTAAGCAGAAGCAATAAGGTGAAGCAACAGATGAAGAAATAAAAATGCTGGGCGAGAGCGACAGAGTTATATTGCCAGAACAAAGTACAAAGCGTAATTAATTCTAATACAAAATACACAGCTATTTATACTAAACATTAAACTTAAATAATAATAAAAACGGCTCCCACTTGGCATATCTGCGCAGGAGTTTACGCCTACTCATTAGCGCGGACAATAGACGAGCGCGCCGCCATCTTGCCTCATTAGTGTCTGTACAAAAGATGCGTAGACGCAATGTCCTGGGAGGCGGAGCTAAGTTCGACTGACGTCACAAAGTGGGTGGAGCTTTTGCGATTTGTTTTGCACACGGCACGCTCTGACGTAAAGTGGCGTGATCCTGTGCTTCGTTGAGTTGGCGAGTGTACTCGCCACAATTGGTTAGGACTTACAGCAGCTCAGTTCCATAATCTTTTGTCTGAGATACCCAATCTGCAAAATGAAGTACCATCAGCAAGTATTGCACTATGTATTTACTTAGTGAAATTGCGTACAGGTGACAGTAATGAGAGATTAAGCAGCTTATTTGATTTGCTTCGAAGCACTTTAGAGCGCTATATGTCTAAGGCAAGAGACTGCATAAGCCAGCAGATGACCCCTTTATATTTAGGCTTGAACCATATCACAGTCACAGAAGTTGCTTCAAGAAATAACATTTTTCCTGAGGGTCTATTTGGAAACCCTGATCTACCCAATGACGTCAAACCTGCTATTGTCATATGTGACGCTACATATATATATGTACAAAGTAGCAGCAACTATTTATTTCAAAAAAGTACATACAGCTTACATAAATGTGATAACTTGGTAAAGCCTTTCATGTTAGTATGTTGTGATGGTCATATTCTGGATTGTTTGGGGCCCTACAAAGCGACAATAAACGACGCTACTATAATGAGCAATGAATTCAGAGATAGTAATAGTAATATGAGAAGATATTTTCGAGAGGGTGATGTATTCATTCTTGATAGAGGTTTCAGGGATGTGATACCACAATTACTGGAATATGGCTATCAAGCTCATATGCCTGAGTCTTTGTTAGAGGGTGAATATCAACTTACAACATTACAAGCAAATAAGTCGAGATGTATTACTATGTGTAGGTGGGTAGTTGAGGTGGTCAACGGACGTCTCAAAAGGGACTTCAAACTGTTTCGCCAAACGTTATTTAATAAATCTGCCAAGCATTTTATGACTGATTTTAGAAATGGTTGTGCCTTAACTAATAAATTCCATCCACTTATTGAAGACAATCCAGAAGCATTAGAATATGTGGCAATAGCAAGAAATAGGCTGAATATGGATAATGTGTTAGCCAATACTGTAAGAACCGAAAATCTTAATAGGCGACGAGCCATGTTTGAGACTATTGAATCTCACCATCCACATTTAAATCAGTTCCCAAGACTTACTATTGATGATTTAAAAAAGCTTGCATTGGGAACATATCAACTCAAGCAGGCTCGATCATACTATGGGGAGCATGTGCGTGCAAATGGCACCTACACTATAGAAATTAATAATCACATTGAAGATGATATTCCTCTTGCTCTAGGTACAAATAATTATTTATTACGAGGGAGAATAAAGTCAAGACACATAGGCAACAGAACTTATTATACTTATTTACTGATAAGTCGAAATGAAGATGTTGTCAATAGTATCAATGCTATCTCGGGTTATTGCTGCAGCTGCCTTGTGGGTAATAGGACAGTTGGTTGTTTTGTTGCGCCCACGTTATGGCAGTGACTTGGTATTTAGGCTGGGGTAGATATAATGATATAAATGCACCAGCTCAATTTTTGGATGACATATTTGATGAATTCACTTATGAAAATGACTAGTTTGTAATTTATACTTAAGCCAAATCCATGAAGAATATTTCACAACAAACATTTGTCATATTAAGCAATAGTGTTATAAAAATGTATTTTTCACATTTAAAATGTTTCATTGATGATTTATAACAATATATTAAGTGATAATGCTAGTATTTATTAAAACTTACATATCCACATTTGGTTTAATGTTTGTTGTTAAAAAATCTTTATCGGATTTGGCTGAAGTATAAATCATTATCCTACTATTTTATTGCTGTTTATCATATGATTGAGCAAAACAAAAACAAATTCTATTTTATTCAATATTTGAGACTTCATCCAATATAACATACTCTTCATTCCTCAACCTTGTATGTATAAGTTCCTTGAGTCACTGCCAATATTATTTACCTAATAAATAGATATTTTTTTGTAATACATTTAAGAAACTCCTGCAGGTGTATTTTGTTCATTTGATTTATGAAATAAATGTTTCATGTTCTTGTACTCATTTATTTTTATTTTCATCAACCCATAGTGGAGGCCTGCGTAGCAGTGGGGCATAAATTAAAGGATGGTTATGTTATATAAGTAGGTACCTATCTATGTTCCATGCATAACCTAGAATGTATAAAAAACTGAAACTTGCATAAAGAGGAATAGGAATAAGTTTTCCGAAGTTCTGCCCTCAAAACAATCAATTAAGCTGACACTACTCCATTCTCTTGAGTATCATATATAAGTATCTATTATATTTATTGTATCTATTTTATACATTTATGTATGTTGTATAGGTAACTTCTTAGTTGAGCACTTCTAAGTAAATACTTACCAAGATGTTCACACTATTTTTACTTTTATATTTTTTTTCTTGGTAACGCGTACCTACGTAATCATTTTTCTTGTTGTATGCTATGTGTATCCTTTATTATGTAATTGTCTGTTGTTCCAAATAATATAAAAGAGGCGTGTCTTGGTTACTAACAACAACAATTTGGAAATGTCAAAAAAATAACCTAAACAAATTGTATTATTTTAGCATTTTTCTCTTATATATTATTATTATATTATTTTAGCATTTTTCTCTTCGTTCGCGGCGAACTACAAAAATATGGTTTATTGTAATAAAATCTACAGTTATTGATCTATAAAATAAAATAAGTTTCATCACGGTAAAAAATGAAACCAAAGCTCATACATCTGCTGGCATTCTCCTTTATAGCTTGATACTGGTGGTAAATATTGTTTAAATGTTTCATAAAATCCGGTAATTTCGAAAGCAAATGGTTAGTTAAATCTTTTTTTGAACACAAAACCTTTTCTTTTATAGTTTTTTGGCATAATTTTTCTGTTCCTTTAATAGTGACTGGAAACTTTGTGACCCTACTAAAATAGGAAATAGAATTATTTGTGTCAGTAGTATTGATGTTCACTTTTTTGTTTTTACAGTCGTTGCATTTTCTCAGCAGGCATTCCTCTTTTAACTTTCCTTCGCAACATATGCTTTTCACAAGAGCTACAGGGATTCCCTCGTTAATTACTTTTTCCGTTTTTAATGCTGTTACTACAAGTTCCATGTGTGATGCATGCGTAAACAAGTTTCCCGTTGTTTTGCGTTTGGCGAAATTACCCAAAAAGGGCGATAGCGACAGAACAGTGAATATGAAATTTTCTTATTGATTGTAGTTTTGAATTTTCCAAACAAATTAAGCAATGAATCATTTAGCAACCGTATTTGTATTTTTACTTTTTTCTGGTTATCGTTTCTTTTATTCCAGCTGTTAATCTACTACACTCATCTTTTTCTAAAAAGTCCTTTATATGTTCCTTAACGTTATTTACTATGCTTTTATTTTTATGAGTATCTGTTTTGATAATTAACGTTTTTCTTTTTCCTATAGCTCTGTCATAACGCATTTTGTACTTTTTCACTCTATTTTCCATAAGACGCAGTTTTTCTTTCAGTAAAATATTCTCCAATTTTAAGTGTCTTCTGTTCTTTTCCGCTATCTTCCTACCAGACTGTGCTCTTGGTCTAGAACTGGAAGCCACGGGACCACCAGGAGGAGTTTCATTTTCAATAAATTCTTCAGTGTGTTGACGAATTTGTTCTATTGCTTTTTTATTTTCTCTATATTTTTTCGATCTTTCCTTCCATTGTTTCCTTACATTACTTTTACCCGTTCAAATTAATACAGTTGCAACACTACGTCATCAGTCATTCGAATGCCGGATTTAAAGTGGAAGTATATTGTTAAGGTTTTAATAAAAAAAAACAGTTTAATTTGCTATTTTTATGGTGTAAAAGTTCGTGAATCACCTCTGTTGAAGCCGTGGAAAGGTAAAATTTTCAAATTATAACGTAAAAACTGTTGGCATGCATTTGTTTTGATGCCAATAATATGAGACAAGTGAAATACCACGTGTAGTCTTGAATCTTAAGGTGGATCCAGACATTGCGAGCATGTGCTCCGCACGGCGCACAACGCATGCCTCGGCTTGAGGCGTGCGTGTTGACAAATTATACCAACATATGCTCGGGTCGAGCCATCGCGTGCGAAGCAAATGCTCGAGGCAAGCAGGCGCGCAGACTTGGCAAGGCTTTCGCTCCGCACGGCGCCCAACGCACAGCGCGTGTGCGACGCACACGCAATGCGCGCCGTGCGCCGCACCGTGTGCCGGGTGCGTGTGGCGGCCGGCTCATTGCGCGCAGTGCGTTGCGTTTGGATGGTTGTGTCCGCCTCGCTGCGGATGTTCGCGCGCATTATGAATGACAAAGAAATGTTAAGAAAAGCAGTTTTATTATACGAAATTAATAGATTATTATGGGATCCTAAACATAATCATTATTTTAATAAAAATAAAAGAGAAGACGTATGGCGTATAATCGCGAACGAAGTAAATTTAACCGTCGCTGAGTTGAAAAAACCCACCAACGACGACGACTTTTTTCTTTCCTTTTCTTTTCAATAATTGAATTAATAATTATAAAAGCAGCAGCGGATACGCGCACGCGATGCAAAGGCGCCATCTTGACTGCTGCTGTGTGGGTTGGATCGGCCCGAGCATGTGCTGCGTGCTGTTTGGCCCGAGCAAACGCAGTTTCATTTTCGCAGTCGAGGCGTGCGTTGATATTGTACGCGACGCACGCCTCGAACGTGCATGCGCGGCTACGTCCACACATAACGTAATGCTCGCACTGAGGCACTTTGATCTTGAAGCATTTGCCGACATGCGTTGGCTCGCCCTCGCGCATGCGGAGCGCATGCCTCGCCACGAATATACAGGTCCACACTTGGCGAGGCATGCGTTGTGCGCCGTGCGGAGCACATGCTCGCAATGTGTGGATCCACCTTTAGAAAGTAAGGCCGCTAAATTTAAAATTTGTCACTTCTGTGATTGTCACATCTGTTATCAGCATGATAACAGAAATGACGTATGATCACAGTTGTGACAACATTTTGGTTTAACGATCATATTTTTGTAGAATTCATTGTCAAAATTATTATTCTGTTAATGTTCAATGGTGTTTAATGTTCAGACAATTTTCAAGAGTTGTTTAGATCGGATCTCTGAACAGACTAACACGGCACGTTAAACCCTTGTCATCAGAAGCCTTGAACTTAACTTGTTTAATAAATCAGTTGGAGCGTCTTGACAGCTAAAGCGTAGCGATGTAATGATATGACAAAACTTGAGGACCAATTTATTTTACCATTGCTTGGAATCCCGAAAGAATACCCATCATGGAAGGCGCATCGTTTGTGCAGAAACTAACTAGCTTTGATCAATTAATTCGCTTTCTTCAATAAAATGTTTGACAGTTAAGAATACATCTTCGCCGCGAGTAGTGATCAAAGGCTTACAGAACAAGTATTCCTCTTTTACATTATCGTCGTCGCGTTATGTAAAGTGTAAATACTAACAATTGCGAGCACGAAGCTACATCAGTCGACTCGTCTAATTACAGCGCAAACATAGGACTTTCTTTAATTTCATAAATTACTTATTCTAAAATATCACTACTCATTTCTGCAATACGACTTTGAACTGTTATATTGGAGAGTGAGATTTGATTTATCTTGGCCACATGTTGCTCGCCAATTACAAGAAATACTGCATCACATGAGCAAGGCTGAATGAGATCCTCTCCTTTGGTATGAGCCTTTTTTTACAGTATTGCGATGAGAAGTTTTATATGATGCTTGAAGACTTGTTTGCATTTTGTACGTTTCCCAAAGAATCCAACCACGAAGAAATCAGAGCACGCTCTTTACTTAAAAAAAAAAAACCTAAATCATTTGCTACGAAATCCTTATGAACTTTTTCAAGATGTTCTTTTAATTTGCTTGGTTTCAACTTATCTTCAGATGAGTTTTATGATAGTATACTTGTGAGGGAGATAAAAGATATTGCTGAGTCAGTTCAACCAGAAAAGCAGGTTACACTTAGAAAGAAGCCAAATAGATATGACTACATGTATATGTGTGTTGATCCAAATGGTGATTTATTTGGAGACCAGATGGAGGAGGCTTTAAATGGGTAAAAATAATGAATGGTGTTAAGCTATGGAGGAAGAACTAAAATCATTCAAAGAAAATGCAGCATGGGAAGTGGTGGAAATACCATCTCAGGCTACAGTGGTAAAGTGTAAGTGGGTGCTCAAAAAGAAAATTGATAATTGAGAAAAAGGGAGATATCATGCGCGTTTAGTTACGAAAGATTTTACACAAAAAGCGGGTATAGATTCCTAGCTTTTTCCCGGGCAAGGTGGCTAGTATATTTCGGGGTTGAGAAAACCTTAGAAAGAATAAAAAGTAACTATTGGTTATCTAAAATGTCCAGGTTTGTCAATAAGTATGTAGGTGCTTGCATTGAGTGTGCATATGCAAAGAACAATGCCAGCACTCGCGAAGCATTACTACACCCTATCGCAGAGGTGGAGATTCCTTTCCACACAGTTCACGTAGACCACCTTGGACGCTTCGTGAAATCGACTGGGGCTTTTACTCATTTACTCGTGATTGTTGACGGTTTGACCAAATTCTGTTTCCTCAGGCCTGTTAGAAACACGAATACCCAAAACACAATTAGGGCTCTAGAAGATATTTTCTGTATGTTTAGTAACCCTGACGGACTCATAAGCGACCGCGGTAGTTGTTTTACTTCGTATTCATACAAACGGTTCTGTTTAGATAGAGTAATCAAACATGTCCTAAATGCGGTTTCTAGCCCTAGGTCCAACGGACAGGTTGAGCGATATAACCGCACGATTCTCGATTCCCTCAAGGCACTGAGCATTAAACATGGTGAAAAGAGCTGGGACAGTCATCTTAGGCGAGTCCAATGGGGACTCAACTACACTCTACTGAAAACAATAAGTAGAACACCGGCAGCGGTGATGTTTGGAACTTGTATGAGTAGCAAATTTAATCCTATGCTTAATGATGCTACGTGTACGATGCTGATGTTAAGTGTGATGACATGACAAAGATCCGCGAAAGTGTTAAGGCTCGGATGGATCTAGAGCAGGTCAAGCAAAAGGAAAGGTATGACATAGGTAGAAAACCTTCCCGATCCTATAGTGTAGGGGACCTTGTTAAAAATAACAAAGACTCATCTAAGCTTTCTATGCATCGACGATATTGTTTGTACTGGTGGGTGATGTAGAAGCTGTGCCTTTTCATGTTATGTAGATTAATGATTAAGCCATTAATGATTGTAAAGTATATGTTTTTTTCTGATTTACCATTTTTTTGATAATTTTGGTCACATCCTTGTTATTTTTATCCTTGTATTCGTGGGACTCGAGATCCATTCATACCATGAAATATTATCGTCTACATTTATTTCCTCCAAGAAAAAATCAATAGTATTTTCTTCGCAAAGCTCACATTCTCCATAGGCACATTCCTTTCTTTGTGTATCACACATTACCACAGTCAATAATTCATCTACATCTTGTGTTGCAATGATTTTGCTTTTGCCTTCATTAGTAAATTATCATGTTTTTTGCAAGCACAAGTGTCTCGACTTCCAACTGTGGGTGGAATAATATGGAACGGTCTATATTTCTTAAAAGTGGATAGAGCCAATTTTCCACCGTCATGTCTGTTTTTGAAAGCGTTTACGTGTTTCGGCTCGAAGGAAAAAAAGGACGACCCACAAAACAAGAGAAGAATCATGCGTAAGAATTTATTATTTACGCTAAGTAAGTACCTACAAAGGTCTTTTCTACATAAAGGGCATGTCAGACTTGTACTGGCTAAAACCCACCCAGGTTTCTTCTATTGCCTTTTACGTTCCGGGGCCGCGGTATCTCTTTCAAACAACCCGCAACCCCGGCAGGCGGAGGCTCTGGCAAGCCCGTCTGCTTTGCTGACATCTCTTTGAGGCGCGCGTGAAACACGAACGCACCGTCGACACGGCCTGTCGTCAATAGACGGACGGACGGTGAACTACCCATTGCTCACCGTCCACAGGCCTGCATCTACGGTGGCCGGGAGTCGTCTCGCGGCGCCCGGCGCCCGAGGCGTCTCCCGCGGCGGCTGGGTTGGCTAGATGTTTTCTCCCTCAAACGCCCGGCCACCTTCTTTGCTAGCATTGACCGCTTCCCATTCCCTCTCGCTCCGGACCATGACCTGAACCAGGGCCGGACGCGAGAGATCGCCGCCGCTGATCGCCTCTACGAGGGCACGGCGGCGTTCCGCCCAAGCTGGGCAGACCGCCACTGTTTGCTCCACCGTGTCCTCCGGGACTTTTATCATGCTTAATTGAGCACTGGATCAAACATGAAATAGGTACTATTGAGTAAATTTTATCGTGTTTTTTTTTATTTACCTACTGGTACATGTTAGACCAGCTTATTTTTTTCACGATTTGAGCTGTTTTCGTGTTTAGAGTACATAAAAACACAAGGAAATGTTGTAGAAAAAGAACAATGGCTGATTCTTATTTCAATTAAATTTAAGTGTCTAGAAGTAACTTACATATATGTATACTTGAATGGTGATTCTATTACATCAAAACTTACTAACTAATAAAACTGCTTATAATTAACCCTAGGACGATTCCGTTTGCTTCTCGGTGGCGAAGCAGCAGATGGGAGTTGTCCGCAATCTTGAGGTGCGTCTGTTGGTGTAAGGCTACTTCTAGAAGCTGTCTTACCCCCGGTCTCTTCTTCCCTGGTATTAGCCTCTGGTGCTGATGAGCACTCTGTATTTTGCGGTTGAGAGTTTACCGAATCCGTCTCCGGTTCAGGTATATCTGGTAAACTCTCTAGGTCCCATGATGGAGCCACGATGCTATGATGATATTTCCTTATTTGGTTTTTGTGGCGAGTAACATGTGAGTTTAGTTCCTGGACAAAAACTTTATATAATACTTTGCCGACTTTATTAACTATCGTTCCTCTAGTGACTAGAGGAACGATACATACTCTCACAATATATGTAGTGCGCGATGGTGGAACGATACTATTGGACTAGAGTCTAGTCCAATAGTACTTCTTCGCGTCTTCAAATCTAAGTCTTTTCTCTTCCTTATAATGGCGTTCCACCATCGCGCACTACATATATTGTGAGAGTATGAGTGAGTCCTAAATAACCTACCGGCACAAGAATGATACCTATTGTTTCGATCCTACCCCCAGCATAACCTTTTAGCGTCTTTTTCGCCTGTGCTAAAGGTACGTCCGCGAAATGATTGTGGTAGGTTTTATCTGAAATAGCAGTAACGGCCGCTCCCGTATCGACTTCGAACTGAAAACTAACACCGTTAATAAGAACGCGCACGGACATCGGCATCGAATCTGACCCACAACGTATATGACTTATACCCATACCTTCTCCCTCGGAAATCTCTTCGACGTGCTTCACACATTTAGCTTTGTTAGAACACATTCGCCGTAGATGCCCCTTCTGGCCACATTTCCGACAGCTAAAATTTTTAAACCGGCACTGGATTGTCTCGTGATTTTTAAACCCGCACACTGCACATTTCACATTCTCATTTACTTTTTTCTCACTGATTTTGTACACACTAGACCAATGGTTCCCAACCAGTGGTCCGTGGACCACCAGTGGTCCGCAGAAGCCAAAATATGGTCCGCGAATGAATTCTTTAGCGGGCGCGCCCGCTAAATTCGGTGAGCCGTCGGTCGCCGCGCCGTGCACGCAGCACTCTAGGTCGTTCAGAGCCTCAAGGCTCGGTTGTCATATTCCATATATTTTCGAAGTATCTTGTGTCAGTCGATGACAGTTGACTTGACTCCAAAGTTTTTTATGTTCCAATTTGACGTTAAACAACCGACCTCGTTCCGAGCCTTTGAGCGAGTTAAAAAACAACCAAACAACTACACTTAGGTTGTGAACGTGGCCCAGCGCGTTAGAGTGCGGGTGGAGGGGGCGCGGTACGCGGGGCCGGCCGACTCCGCGCGTCTCTGCGAAGACGATACAACGTCATTTGTTTTACCTATTTCAGTGTCAGTAATAACACGTAATATTACTTAACTGTGTGAGGAAGTTAATCATTCATTTATTAGTTACCTATTACTGATCGTTGTTCTTAAATTGATATCTTGAAATAGTTCGTAAATACAGGTGAGTGAATATTTTATTTCGATTAACCTTTCTCAGGGTATTAAAAATGATGATTTTCGGGTCGTTATCAAGTAAACGACGTTATCAATACGTATATGTATTATGTATATTTGTTTATTTCATTTTGCTGAATCGTACGTATGGCAAAGTAGTATATTTTTATTTATTCATTTTTGCAAAGAAGCGTAAACTAAATTAAATTTTTGAATTTTTGGTGATTCATCGCGGGCTCGCGGTATTCGAATCCTTTTGCTGGTCACTAAATTTCTTTGTAATGTAAACTAAAACTACCTTTGCTATTATTTCAAAAATATTTTTATGTAAGCTAGCTTAGCACGATCATATTATAGAACTTGATCTTACGCTTTTGTTTTTTCGGTTTGTATTTGGTTTCATTTTTTTGTATCTTATTTTCAGAACATGGCGCCTAAGAGAAAATATGACAATAATTATATAAAATTTGGATTTACCTCGATAGAAAGTAACGGGGAAATAAAACCACAGTGCGTTATGTGCGCAACCGTTCACGCAAATGAAGCGTTAAAACCAGCAAAATTGAAACGCCACTTAGAAACGGTACATCCAGATTTATCTAACCGCCCGCTTGAATTCTTTCAAGGAAAATTAGAGGTCCTAAAAAAAATGAAACTCGGGCCTAGCGGCTCGAGATTTGCAACATCGGAAAAGTTATTAGTAGCGTCGTTTGAGATTTCTAAATTAATAGCACAATCTAAAAAGCCACACACAGTTGGAGAAACACTCGTAAAACCTTGTTTGATCAAAGCCGTCGAAGAAGTTTTGGGATTAGAGGCCAAGAAAAAAATACAAGACATACCTCTGTCCAATAACACGGTCAAAGCTCGAATTGAGCTTATGTCAAGTGATATAGAGGAGCAACTTGTGTCAAGAATAAAAAAATCGCCATTTTTCGCTTTGCAGTGTGATGAGTCGACCGACATTTCAAATTGTTGTCAACTACTTGTATTTGTTCGCTTTTTAGACGACGACAACATAATTAAAGAAGAGTTATTGATTTCACGGGAACTGGACACAACATCAAAAGGTATCGACGTCATGAACTCAATATCCGAATTTTTCGAGAAACATAATCTTATGTGGGATAAACTCGCTGCCCTCTGTACCGATGGTGCTCCAGCAATGTTGGGATCACGTTCCGGGCTGGCGACATTAGTAAAACAGAAAAATCCTAATGTAATTACAACGCACTGTATCATACATCGCCAGGCGTTGGCTTCAAAAACTCTTCCTGGATGCCTCAATGATACACTAAAAATGGCCATAAAAATTGTAAATCTTATTAAAAGCAGCGCCTTAAATACACGACTTTTCAAAAAGTTATGCACTGAAATGGACTCTGATCACGAGACACTTCTCTTTCATACCGAAGTTCGATGGCTATCGAAAGGTAATATGCTGGGAAGATTATATGAACTGAGAGCAGAGGTTGAGATTTTTCTGGGTGACAAAAAAAATAATGATTTGTTGAAACAATTTACTAATCTGGCGTGTCAGATGGACTTGGCGTATCTTGTGGATATTTTCACACATTTAAATAAATTAAATATACAACTGCAAGGTTCTGGAAATAAAAACTTAGAGAATGTCGCAAATATATTCATTTTTGAAGATAAACTTCGTGCTTTTATCTGCAAACTTCAATTGTGGTTACGTAAAATTGAAGAAAATAATTATTCTGCGTTTGCGACATTACAATCACTTGTGGAAGACAAAAAGTATGACGCTTTTACAGCAAATATTCAAGAAAACATTAAGACTCATTTACATATGTTGATTGATGAATTCAATCGTTACTTCCCAGAATATAACGAAGAAGCTAATCTTGATCAAAAAATGATTCGTAACCCTTTTAGCACGGACGCTAGTGAAGTTACAAAAGAAATCCAAGAAGAGCTCATTGAATTACAAAATGACAGAAACTGCAAGGATGCTTTTGAATCGAATTCACTTGAGTCATTTTGGTGTAAAAAAGCACTTTCTTATACTAAACTTCGAGAAATCGCCTTACGCTATTTTATCGTTTTCTCAACCACTTATTTATGTGAACAAGGATTTTCTGCTTTGCTGGTATTAAAAAACAAGGCGAAAAATCGTTTGAAAGTAAGTTATGATTTACGTGTGGCTCTGAGTAACAATATCAGTCCTAGGATAGCCGAACTCGTGAAGAAGATGCAAGCTCAGAAATCGCATTAATTTAATTACGAAAGTTTATCCTAAAATGTTATTATTTCTTTTTATGTAATTCATATTAGAGTTTGAATTAAAGTTTCAGTTTGATTATTAAAGTTTATTTTACTACACTAAAATTTAGTTAATTAATAACTAAATAGTGGTCCCTGCCGAAAAAACTATGTCAAAGTGGTCCCTGACCAAGAAAACGTTGGGAACCCCTGCTCTAGTCCAATAGTACTTCTTCGCGTCTTCAAATCTAAGTCTTTTCTCTTCCTTATAATGGCGTTCCACCATCGCGCACTACATATATTGTGAGAGTATGAGTGAGTCCTAAATAACCTACCGGCACAAGAATGATACCTATTGTTTCGATCCTACCCCCAGCATAACCTTTTAGCGTCTTTTTCGCCTGTGCTAAAGGTACGTCCGCGAAATGATTGTGGTAGGTTTTATCTGAAATAGCAGTAACGGCCGCTCCCGTATCGACTTCGAACTGAAAACTAACACCGTTAATAAGAACGCGCACGGACATCGGCATCGAATCTGACCCACAACGTATATGACTTATACCCATACCTTCTCCCTCGGAAATCTCTTCGACGTGCTTCACACATTTAGCTTTGTTAGAACACATTCGCCGTAGATGCCCCTTCTGGCCACATTTCCGACAGCTAAAATTTTTAAACCGGCACTGGATTGTCTCGTGATTTTTAAACCCGCACACTGCACATTTCACATTCTCATTTACTTTTTTCTCACTGATTTTGTACACACTAGAGTCTAGTGTGTACAAAAACAGCCGGCGGCGCCTTCGTCTAGTGACTAGACGAACGCACCCTAGCTGCGGTCGCGCGCGCGCACCGCACGCTCGCCGCCAGCTCCACCGCTTTCGCCAACGTCAGCTCCTTGATATCCAGTGTGAAAAGTTTGTCCCGCTCGAGTCCGCTTGTCATTCCCATGACAAAACGGTCTAGCAAAGACTCCTCCAGATTGCCGAAGCCGCAGTATGCCGCTAGCCCTCTTAATCGGGCCGCCCATTGTGCATGACCTTCATCTGCCCTCTGTGCCGCCGCGTAAAACTCAGCACGCTCGGCGAATCCATGGCGCTTCGGTATGAAGTGCTTGTTCAATGCTTGAAGAATAGTCTCCAATTCCTCTTCTTCTATCGCTTTTGGCAGCAAAAGATCACTTGCGAGTTTGTATGACGATTCGGTGAGTGCTGTGAGTAATGTTGCCCTCCGTTTTACTCCCGACTTGTCTGTTTCCACTAAATCGTTTGCAATGTACCATTGTTGCAGGCGATTCCTAAACGACACCCAATCTTGTGTTAATATGTTGTCGCCATTTTTAACGCGTGGTTTGCTCGTCGCCAGTGTTGAGTAGGTGCGTAGGTACGTGTGAATGAAACGACAGGTCGCTTAGCACTGCTTGGTTTAATATGACATGGCGCGCGGGTCGCAGCCCGCGCGGACTATACTATACACATATATAACAGAATCCTAAATGTTTTCCATGAGGACAAATTGTCGCTTTAATCAAACAGTCAGGATGTGTACAAGACAATGATCGCAAAGCTAATCGTCGTGGCTCTTCTTTCATCCAAACTATCTGGTGAACCTTCAAAGTACCTGGAAACGTTTTTAATTGGTCAGGAAGAAGCCAGTATTTTTCGGTTATTTTGTAATCTTCTACTACTTCTATTTTCACACCTTTAACTGAAATTCTAAGATTCTGAACTAACGTGTCGAGGTCGGCGATGTCTTTTCCATACGCAACCAGCTGGTCAGCAGTTCTTTTTAACACTCCACCGACACCGTCCGGTGCTCCTATACCATGGCCGCATTCAGTGTAATGCCATATAATTTCGTTTAATTGTGGACAGTATGAACTCAACTGAGAAATAATGTACAATATTTTCTTGTTCCGATATTGTGCAGAAGGTGAGTCTGACACTATGTGAAGTGTGCGTACCATAGGAGCGTTTGTTTCTATTTCTCTTAATATTGGGACTAAATGAGCCCATACTGCAGCAGCGTCGTGGCGTAAAGAAGCACTGATTGTGCAAAAAGCTTGTGTTTTATAAGTTTGACTGCCATGCTAATAAATCACGACAGTATGTAATGTGATCTGGTTCTTACTCCAATGTGCAGACTGTACCTCTTCATTATATTTCGTCCCATAATTTTCGCTGAAATCTATATGTATTAAACACTGACTTTCAGTCATATTGTTCTTTATTTTTTTGACAGCCTGATATTGATTTTTTAAGTTAGCACAGTGTTTGTGAAACGACTTTAGGGCATTTTCAAATTTTATCACTGCCAGTGGCTTATCCGAATGAATAATCTGTGTAACGGTTTTAGTAGTTTTTTCCACATTATCTTTAGTATACAATCTAGCTTGTGCCATGCCCAATAAGTTATATTAGTCTAATTACTAAATTCCTGGTAGTTTACAACCACGATACACATTTTCTTTCTAGGCACTTTACAGTGTCCTTATCATAACACATATTTTTTAGAAGATCGGTGGTAGTATTCTCTTTTATTATTTTATTCCTTTTAAGAGATGTTATTAATAGTTCCTTAATGGCGTGTATTTGACAAAGACATGTATTGCGATTATTTATGTTTGGCTTCAAAATCTCGAATGGTCTCAATTTGGAAAATGTAGTATAGCCTATTGGTGGATGGCCTAATTTTAAATATTTTTGATGTAAATTTTTTATCGAGTCTGTTAAATATCTCTTTTGTTTTTTTACTTGACTTTTAGTTATGCAATCTGAACAAAACCCGATTTGGTCGACTTGGGAGCGGGTAGTTAAATTAAACACTGGACTTTATATTAAGCGCGTATAATAAATCAATCACAGTGCTTGTTGCTCACACCAAAAAATAGGCTTGTCGAAAAAATATCGATACATCGATATATCGATATTATTTTTTCAATGTATCGATATTTTTGAGCGATATTTAATGTTTCGATGTATCGAGGTATCGATATAAAATTACAAGTATTGAAAGGTATAAAAAATCGATATTTTTTATAATTAAAAAATCCTAAAAAAGAATACTTTTTTTATACTAACATTTTTTAACAAATTACATTTTTTTTGTCTTTGGTCGACTCGATTTATTACGTTTTAATTTGGTACTTAAGTTGGTTTTTAAGTTGGCAACTCTGTCTGTCAATGTCATTTCACCATTTCAGTGTCAGTGTCTGTGCTTCAACTATCCGTCTGTTATCCGTATTATAACCTCAACGCGAGCGTATTTCTGCCTGCATTCGAGTTGAATATAGTTCTCAAACAATCTAACTAATTAAATCAATAATTAATTCACGTATGTGAACAAAATAATTCGAGCATTCCAGTCATGTCTAGTGTTGTATGGAACTTTTTCAAAAAAATAGACAGACAAAACGTTTCATGTAATGTGTGTGGGAAAATATATAAAACCAGTGGCAATACGACGAATTTATCTACACATCTTAAAAATAAGCATCACCATGCGTTTTTGCAACTTAAAAATAAAAACTCAAGGTCAAGTGAAGTGAATATTACACCAAGAACAAGAACTAGTTCACCTGTTTCGTCTACTAATTCAACTATTACCAATACTAATAAACCTGCTGAGATAGAAAATAACTTCATGGAATTGTCTGAAATTGCGATTTACGATGATACTGGTGTAAGTATTTTATTTGTGCAAGATCAAACGTAGCTTTAGAATCTAAATATCAATTGTTCATAACCAATAACCAGTCAACTAATGATGTGTAATTAGTAAAAATATCGATATCGATAAATTTAAATTTTGGTGTTTTCACTTAACCTTAATACTATTTATGACGACAAGTGTTATGAAATATATACAAAATATTCAATAATTTTTTTCAGACTGAATCCTCCAAAGATGGTCAGAGTAAAGACTTGTGGAAACAGACTACACTCATAGATATGTTTGAAAGAAGTTCAAGCTATGAAGGTATTTTTTTTTTATATTAGATTACTGTATTGTTTACATTTTAGTTCTATGAGGATGTTTTAATTTTATTATTTTTCTCAATTTAGCAGGGGGTCATAAAACTAGCCAAATAAATCAAGCTTTGATCTACATGATTTGCAAAGACAACATGCCTCTATCTTGTGTAGAAAAATCAGGATTGAAAAGATTTATGAGCGTCATTTGTCCACGCTTTAAAATTCCATCTCGAACTACTGTAAGTGAACTATAATATTAAATTATTATCTTATCCTTTTTATTTTTAAATGTTATTTTATTATTCATTTCTCATTCCAGATAACTGGCCTCATGGAACAACGATACGCCACTACCAAAGCCATTTTAAAACAAAAATTAAGTGAGATAAATAATATTGCTTTAACAAGTGATATATTAACTCTTACTAACTCGACACGAAGTTTCATCGTAGTGACAGCACATTTTCTTAACACAGCTAATAACTGCACTCCTGAGCATGAGATGGTGACATTGACAGCACGAAGAATGTATCAGGTAAGTAAAGTATAAAATAAATGCATCAAATTATAAAAAATAAAATAAATAGTTAATTATAATATAATAATAAAATTTTTATTCAAGTATAAGTAAAACTATGATTTACATTAATCGTCATAGAGGAAAATTAATTCTAACTATAATTTAGACCTGCCTGATCTAGGTTTATGAAAACCTGTGTTTCAGGCCATCAATTTACGTCATACATTTAAAAAGAGGACATTAGTAAATTTCTTAGTAGCTAACTTATAGAGAAGACATATTATTTTCAACGACTTATCAAGTAATTATTTAGGTATATAATATTAAATATTATGTTATTTTATCGAATGTAAGATATAATATTATGTTAAAATAAATTAACGAATAATGTTAAAGTAGATAGAGTAGATTAGGTAAACAGTGAGACTTTTATTAGAGTGTGTACATTCAGACTTTATTTTACAATTTCTAGTAGTTTTTCCGTGTCTGCATAATTGTGTTTTGCCAGGTATTCCTGAACTAGTAGATTACACCTATTATAACTTAAACTATAAATATTTAGTACTCTGTTAAACTGGTTATATAAGTAGGGTCCCAAAAATAAATAAAAACGATTAGCAAAAGCATGTTTCGTCCGAAGGTTAGCACAAACCAAATCTTTTCTCCTCCTATCTGAGGGTACTGGGTTAAAATAAAGTTCAGTGTGTTGTAATAAGATTACGTTCAAAACAAACAATTGACGCACTGTTAGCACCTTGCATGCTATATACAGCTGATGTGTAGGAAATCTGAAAGGACGAAAAGTAGCAACCTTTAAAACTGCTCGTTGGGCGCGTTCTAGGGGCAGCAAAATTGATTTAGCGACACCACCCCAGGATGTTATGCAGTAGGTAATAATAGATTGACACAAAGCCAAATAAACCTGCCTAATTAATCGAAAATGGGCAATGTGACGTAAGTTTTTGAAAATGTAGATTAGTTTACGCACTCTGGTGCATAATAAATCGATGTGTTTGCGGAAGTTCAGATTTGAGTCAATCGTAATACCTAGATATTTGATATGGTCTGTTTTCGCTAAAGTGGGACAAGTGCATGCAATGTCAGCATTATGTAAATTACAATTGTTATGCGCTTGAATGCTTAGATTAGTAAGAGTTGGATAAGCGTTTCTCATTGTAAATAATAGGTATTTTGTTTTGTTTATATTTAGTGTTAAGAGATTTTTATGAAGCCAGTTAGACACAGTATTGAAACCTTTCTGTGCAACATCATAGACGTCGACTGTTGATTTAGCTGCGAACAGTAGAGCTGTATCATCCGCATATGACATAATGACACCATTTTGGAGTGTCAAATTGCATAGGTCATTTATATATATTAAGAACAAGGTAGGACCCAAAATACTAAATATCTAAATCTAAATATCTTGGGACAACTCACACACGGCTATCTGATCCCAAGCTAAGCAGAGCTTGTGTTATGGTAACCAGACAACTGATATACATACTTATATAATTTATAAATACATACATATTATAGATAAATCACACCCAGACACAGAACAAACAATCATGCTCATCACACAAAGTTTGTCCTGGGTAGGAATCGAACCCACGACCTCCGGCTCAGCAGTCAGGGCCACTAACCACTAGACCGACAGGCCCGTCAAACATACTGCCTAATCATACTGCCTTGTGGGATTCCGTAACAGGTATTTTTAAGCTCAGAACTGATGCACTGACCTATTTTTACACACTGATGGCGGTCGCTGAGGTAATCAGACAACAGTTGCAATTGTACACCCCGTATTCCCATCATCTCCAGCTTGGATAAAAGCAAGGTACAAGAAATTGTATCAAAAGCCTTGGCTAGGTCTAAAAATATCCCTATTGTGTGCATGCCGTTATCTAGGTTAGTGCTTATAAAATTAGTCAGACGATGAACAGCTTGGCTTGTAGATCTTTTAGGCCTAAAACCAAATTGATGATCAGAAAGCAATTTATTACTTTCAAGATATTTTATTAATCTAGAGTTTATAATTTTTTCTAATATCTTTGAGAGGCCTGTTAGAACCGAAATTGGCCTGTAGTTATTTACACAACTTTTATCTCCAGCTTTAAACACAGGGGTAACAAGGGCTTTTTTAAGCAATTTAGGAAATACTCCTTTTGTTAAACATAGCTGAAAAATGTGTGTCAAAGGAGGGGCAATGAGGTTTTTAAATCTTTTGAGTATGCTATTAGGTATGTCGTCACACCCTAGGGCACAAATTTCCTTTAATCCATCTATTATACCTACTACCTCATTAACATCGGTATCTAATAAGACGAAAGAGTTTTGTGTTGCGTATGTCATAGTTTGGCTTGGAATGGAATTACTAGAAAGTAAGATTTTCTCTGCTAAGTTTTTTCCTACGTTAATGAAGTAGTTGTTAGCTTTATTTGCTGCTTCGGTAGGGCTTAGCTCAAAAGATAGAAGATCAAGGGCTGGTTCGGAATTTTTTGATCTAATAGTGTTAGCTTTTATGAATTTCCATATAAGCTTACTGTTTTTACCTGCTTTCTGTAGTTGACTCTGATCATATTGGTTTTTTAACTTCTTCAACAGATTATTACAGAAATTCCTATACCGTTTGTATGTAATTGATAGTAGTTTATTATCCGGTGCATTTTTCGATTTTCGGTGGAGTTTATCTCTTTGTCTGATACAGCGAACCAGTCCGGGCGTAATCCATGGTTTAATGTTACTATACTTGCTAGGTATTATTTTGGTAAACGTATTTTTCCTAAGCGCAGATTGCAATAAATCTACAAAATATTGTAGGGAATCATTTGGGTCATGTGAGTTATAAACGGGGTCAAAATTAATACCGCGTAAGTCAGTTTCGAGACTCGTCATGTTGAGTTTAGTATAGCTACGCATGCATTTATTTCTAGGTGAAGTTATTTGTAACGTTAGTAAAACAGCTTGATGATCGGTCAAGGATGAATTAGTAACCAACGTTTTTGATGGGCTTTTCGATTTTATAAGGATATGATCTAGGCAGGAGCCACTCTGGTGGGTTGGATGATAATGAGCTGGTAATAAACCATGAAATGAGCAAATATTGAGATACTTATGTGCATGAGTGTCGAGTTTTACAGCAGCTGTGTTTATGTTGATATCACCTACCAGTATGATATTTTTAAATGAAGATAATTTACCTAAGTTAGTGTTAAGCGAGTCCAAAAACCCATCAATACCCTGGGATGGAGGCCTGTAAATAGCCAATATTACTGTATCGGGAATAATTTTAATTATTAAGCAGTTGCAGTCTGGAAAATAAGGTTCATCTACTAATGTTCTTAAATTATTTTTAATATAAACTACGACGCCATCATTCTGGTTGAATGTTTTATCGCTTTTGTGAAGATTAAAGCCATCGAGAGTTGGTAAATTTGCCGTTTGTTTGGACAACCAACATTCTGTTAGAACGATAATGTCGCAACATATATCAAGATCTTGCAGCAATACTTGGAAACCGTTAAAATTTCGGGTTATACTACGAATATTTTGTGTAAGCATATTTAGTGTGTTATCCCCAGTATAGACTATGTTTTTGCATTCCTCCACATTACAAGTTTTTGCTTCAGACACGGAAAAATTATCTAGATCAAAAATTAGCTGATTGGCCATAAAAAGGAAATTATATGTAAAGGTTAACCTACTATCTATGTGCTTAATTAACTTGTTATTCGGCGGCGCTCCTAGGCGCCCTCATAGTCAATAGAGTTAATGTAGTTGTCCTCTGCATATTTACGTGCTGGGCAATTTACATCACCAGTTGGATGATCATTCTTTCTCTTGAAGCGTTTGCAGGTCGCACATTGAGGTGTAGAATCTTTATTAGTACACTCCTTGAAAGAATGTCCGGTTTCGCCACAGAAGTTGCAAGTAGAGCTCGTTTCTCTGCAAAATTTGGCTGCATGTCCGAACTGCTGGCAGTTAAAACACCTGGTCACAATAGTGAAGTCTCTTACTGGACATGAGGTCCAATTTATGAAAATTCTTCCTTGATCAATCATAACTTTCCTGATATTAGCAGGAACTTCCAATATGTAGTTGCAAGTAGGTCTTTCTTTTCTTCCTGACTTATGGCTTAATTTTATAGTTTCTACGAAGGACTCACGAGTGATGTTCGGCAATTTATCGGCCAAGTTTTGCAAGAAAATGCAATCAAACACCTCTTTTTCTGTTAGAGCAACGGGGACACCAATAACAGCAATCCTAGGACGGCGTTTGGATGGCTCTTCAATTGTAAGGCCTGAGGAAACTAGCTTCTGTGAGCTTTTTAATTTGTCGATGTCGTCTTTATTATCGGTGCTTATGATGACGCCTCCGTTTCTAATTTTTCTTAGTCCGCGGACATGGAGTTTCATTTCCTCAGGCGAGATAATTTTTTGTACCAACGTTTTGGTGTCGTCACTGGTTTTAGTTTTGTCGCTGGGATAAATAGCGACTGCACTGATATTTAGTGGGCGTATAAATTTATCAGAGCCTTTCTTCACCATGCTAGCATAGGAAGTATTTGCTGGTTCGTTTCGGCTCATTTTCGTTTCCACGACTTCTTTGAATTGACAGAGAGAATCCGCAACATTCTGCTGCAGTTGAAGGTGCTGGATGGTTGTGTGCGCTTGGATGGACTTTTGCTTCAGAGATTGGTACAACACACCCATCTGAGACGTCCCATGGTTCACTTTTCGACAGAGATTGGTGACACGGAGTTTTTGGTCGGAATTCATTTTTCCCTCCGCCACAATC
Organism: Ochropleura leucogaster; assembly: GCA_958449745.1. Lineage (NCBI taxonomy): Eukaryota > Metazoa > Arthropoda > Insecta > Lepidoptera > Noctuidae > Ochropleura > Ochropleura leucogaster. Next base: position 11,575,586 of record OY288221.1, on the reverse strand, counting down.
GAGCAAATTTCAGTCAAAATTGTGTCGATGGATCCTAGCCATCTCTGAATCTCCGACGTAGAAACGACTTCAGCCGGTAGTTCGTTCTCCGTGGCTGCTGGCGGTATTGGTTCTCTCGTCTGATTTTGATCGGCATGCGGCGGCGTCGGTGGGGGACTTCGTCTTACCAATTTGCTGCGGCCGAAGGGGCTATCTCCTGTCGTCACACTCGACATTAACACAAAACACTGACTCAACAAATTATTGCAATAACATTATTCGTAATTACTCAAATCAATATCGTTATAATCAACGAAAAACACGTCCGCTTAGTCTCGCGTATTTAATGAATCCTGATAATAAATTTAATAAAGTGGACTAATATTGGTCTTCTTTCCTGCAGGCGCACACAGCTGATTATATAAAAGAATGCTTTGAAAATATTACCGACGAGTTTACAATAAAAAAGGATTGCATCTTATCAATTACCACTGATGGTGGTGCTAACATGGTTGCTGCAGTGAAGAAATTTTTGGAAGATGGAAAAAGAATTCCTTGCATGGCGCATTTGCTGAATTTAATAGTGGATGGCGCAACAAGAGATAATGCACCAGTTCTTGAAATTGCCAGTCGTGTCAAAGCCATTGTTACATATTTTAAACAATCTGTGAACGCAATGGACGATTTGCGAGCAGAACAAGAGGGACAAAAGAAAGAGGGAGAAGTGTTAACACTTATACAATCAGTAAGCACAAGGTGGAATTCTTGTCTTGATATGTTGGAAAGATTCAATACATTATCAGCTATTGTGGCTAAGATTTTAGCAACTAGGAGGAATGCACCTGATATGATAACCTGCCCAATCTCAAGGGGCCAAACGCCTCCTGCCGTAGGCTCTATGCCGGAGTCGTGCGGTCCATGGCCCTTTACGGGGCCCCAGTATGGGCGCGTTCTTTAGGGCGGCGCGCCGCCCACTATCTGAACGCGCCCCAAAGGGTGGTGGCCATACGGCTTGTCCGGGGCTACCGCACGATCTCCGGCGAGGCAGCAAGCCTCCTTGCCGGACTGCCACCGTGGGATCTGGAGGCGATAGTCCTCGCGCGCCTGTTTGAGTGGCGCGCGGAGGCACTACACCGGGGGGAAAACCCACTGCCGCGGCAAGTTGCCGCTCGGCGGGCTGACCTCCGGTGCGATCTCATGGTGGCATGGAGAGAGCGACTGTCGCAACCCCGTGCAGGGCACGCTACAATAGTGGCGGTAAGTCCCCTCTTTGAGGAGTGGCTGGAGAGGCGTCATGGCGTCCTCACCTACCGCCTGACGCAGGTCCTCACCGGACACGGAAGTTTCGGGAGGTTCCTGCACATCATCGGGCGGGAGGAAGCGCCCGGGTGTCACCATTGTGAGGATCGCCCGGAGGACACGGTGGAGCACACAGTGGCGATCTGCCCGGCTTGGGCGGAGCACCGCCGTGCCCTCGTAGAGGCGATCGGCGGCGGCGATCTCTCGCGTCCGGCCCTGGTTCAGGCCATGGTCCGGAGCGAGAGGGAATGGGAAGCGGTCACCACCTTCTGCGAAGCAGTAATGCTAGCGAAGGAGGTGGCCGGGCGTTTGAGGGAGAGAACATCTGCCCAACCCAGCCGCCGCGGGAGACGCCCATGGCGCCGGGCGCCGCGAGACGACTTCCGGCCACCGTAGATGCGGGCCTGTGGGCGGTGAGCAATGGGTAGTTCACCGTCCGTCCGTCGATTGACGACAGGCCGTGTCGACGGCGCGTTCGTGTTTCACGCGCGCCTCAAAGAGAGTCAGCAAAGCAGAGGGGCTTGCCAGAGCCTCTGCCTGCCGGGGTTGCGGGTTGTTCGAAAGAGATACCGCGGCCTCGGAACGTAAAGGGCAATAGAAGAAACATGGGTGGGTTTTAGTCAGTACAAGTCTGACATGCCCCTCCCGCTCCACCCAGAGCGGGGAAAGTCATTGGATGATTTCCCACCCGAAAAAAAAAAAAAAAAAAAAAGTTGCCACCGCCTGAGATTAGAAATATCAGCTCTTTCGAAATACGAATCAGGTACTAATACGAGTGGCTCCCCAACCAGGAAATGCCCCGGAGTTAACGCTGTTAATTCATTTTGATCGACACAAGAAAGTGGTCTCGAGTTGAGGCATGCCTCAATTTGTGCCAACACCGTCGATAATTCCTCGTACGTTAATGTAGAGTTCCCTATAACCCTTTTGAGATGATATTTGGTTGACTTTATTCCGGCCTCCCATAGACCGCCGAAGTTTGGAGCGTGAGGAGGAATAAAGTTCCATTTTGTACCATTATTGGCTAAGCATACAACCAATACGGGAATGAATGTAGATTTTTCTTCATTGAATAATTCCTGCAACTCTCGCGCAGCGCCAAAAAAATTTGTGCCGTTATCACTGTGTAATTCTGCACGATGTCCACGCCTCGCCACAAATCTCTTAAAAGCTGCTAGAAAACCTTTGGAAGTCAGGTCGCTGACCACTTCGATATGAATCGCCCGCGTAGACAGACAAATGAAGAGTGCGATGTACCCCTTGTACTATTTATTCTCACGTCCCTTAGACACTCTGACGTTTATCTAATCAACACCACTGTATAGAAAAACCTTATTTGGTGTAACACGAGGAGCTGGTAGCTGTCCCATTAGTTGAGTTGTGGCCTTATTTGCATACCTAATGCAAGTAACGCATTTTCTAAAATAGGCCTTCACTAAAGGTTTAATTCCTACAACCCAATACCGAGATCTCAAGTAAGAAAGCATAGCTTGAGGCCCCCCATGCTTTGTTTTTTTTGATGCGCATCGCTTACGAGAAGTTTCGTGATGAAGGAATCTTTAGGTAAAAATATTGGATGTTTGCGATCATAACTCATCTGGGACATCTCTAATCTACCGCCCACTCTAATTATTCCCCTTGAGTCCAAAAATAAGTTCAACGATTTATACTTTTTCCCTATAGATCCTGTCTTCTTTAGTTCTTTTATTTCTTCTTGTAATTCTTCTTCTTGCCCCCTTCTCACTTCAAGTTCCATCGTTGACAATTGTTTGCTTCTGTTCTTGTTAGAACAATGGTTTCTTACGTTCAAAAACTTCCTACAGTACCCGGATCATCCTAGCAAGCGATGAAAATCTGTCCCAAAAAAAAATTTCTAGGACACCCGAATGAACCTTCACTTCCTCCAATTTAGTAATTAAATGTTTAGGTTTTTTATAGTCTACCACTGATTGCCTTAAGAACTCTGGCCCATTAAACCATATCGCAGTATTGCTGAGTTCCCCTGGAGCTACGCCGCGAGATGCGCAATCCGCTGGATTTTGTTTGGATGAAACGTGTGACCAATAGTGTGTATCCAATGTGTTTAAAATTTCTGCAACGCGATTGGCCACAAACGTTTTCCAACGGCTTGGATGACTAAGCCATGCGAGAACAACTTCGGAATCCGTCCAAGCCGTGCACATCTAATAAATTTATACCCAGAGTTTTAGCAACGTCCACCATCAACTTAGCTAATAGAACGGCTCCGCATAGTTCTAACCTAGGTATTGACACCTGTTTGATGGGAGACACCTTGGTTTTTGAGGTAACTAACGCAACATGTATGTTACCCTCCTCAGCTATAGCTCTGACGTATACCACTGCAGCGTAGGCCTCCTTTGAGGCATCCGAAAAACCGTGTAGTTCCGTTTTTAGATTACTGGATTTAATGTTAAGCCAACGTGGGATTTTGACGTTCACCAAGGAAGATAAATCCCTACGGTAAGTAATCCATTCTTTTAATAATTTTTTGGGTACTTCTTCGTCCCAACCTATACCTGCTAACCACAGTTTTTGTATCAAAATTTTAGCTAGAATAATACTAGGTGACAACCAACCTAACGGATCGAAAAGCCTAGAAATATCCGATATAATTTTCCTTTTACTAACAGGTTCCGTCGGAAGAGGCAGGTCTACAGAGTACTGGAAAACGTCAGCGCGAGGATCCCAGGTAAGTCCGAGTATTTTTGTAATATTATCTATTTTTATTTCCTCAGCCTTATCCCTTTTGCCTTCCCTTATCCTATGAAGTAATTATTCGCTGTTACTTATCTATTTTTGCAAAGGAAATCCCCCTTTAGCTAGAATATTTTTTATTTCAGTATGAATTTTATATCCTTCCTCTACGGTAAACGACACTGTTTCCCTTCACAGCATGTGGCACATGAAGGTTTGCCAATATCCACTTTGTCATCAAAAGACATGTACTGCAGTCTTCATTTGATTCAGGTAGTCTTTATTAATGTGTCCTAATCTGCGATGCCATGTAACACCTGACAAAACTGATGCAGCCAAAAATTCCTGATTTAGTAAGTTTACTTTGTATACTCCATTTTCCAATAATGCTACAGCTACTAATTCATTATTCTTGTTATATTTGAGCATCTACTATCAGAAAAAGACACTTTGTTTCCTTTGCTTATGAGTTGGCTGACTGATAGCAAGTTAGTCGCCAAACTTGGAACACAGTAAACATCTTCAACTATAATGTCGTAATCAATATCACCAGTTGTAGTCGTTATCTTCACATCGCCAGAACACAAAACTGACAACCTTTCACTATTCGCCACAATAATTTCTTTTTTTTGTTCATAAGACGCATTCATAAGCCAACTTTCGTTTGTCGTAAGGTGTACACTTGCTCCAGAGTCAATGTACCACGCTTTTTTGTTAAAATTGCCACTCAAGAACACTGCACTGAACGCATTTGATTGCATTCGGGGTTTTTCTTTAGAATTCGACGCGTTATTTTCATAATTTGTACATTGATTACAATAATGTCCTTTTTGTTTGCATTGGTAACATGTCACTGTCTTGATGTTTGACTTTGACGGATCAGCAGTGCTACCAACATTGACATTTGTTTTTGCCGCCATCTTATTTTTTTTACCAATGAACTTTGAACGAACTGCGAACGCCCCGCCAACTTAATCGTGTTCTTGCGTTGACTCAATGTCTAACAATTTAGACTTTATGGAATCCGCTGATATGTTAATGCCTGAATGCTGAATTGCCATGATCATCGGCAGTGGCGGGCGAGGGGCCTGGATGGAGGGCAAGCCATCGACTTTTGATATGCGCCCCCCCCCCCCCCTCTTAGTGTTTATGTGGCTGTTAGGAGTCATTGGTATAGTTACATTACTGCTCAATACTGCTAGTAACACAATTATTGTAAATTATAGTTTTAAAAAATCTATTACCTATTTATTTACCTTTCACGTATAGGATTAAACGTTCCACGCGCCATCTATTGGTACCGAGACTCCACGCGACATCAAAGTTCTATCTTATAACGTAGGTTTAATAATTCGTAAAATAATTCAATCGATGGCCACTAGATGGCATATTACAAATTATCGATTTGTTGTTTTTCAAGCTTATGAATATATATTCAACGTTTAAATCTCACTAAGTAATAAATTAATGAACAACTAATTCTTTATTTTGCTTTTCAGCTTTTACATTCACAAAGTCTGAAAGTATAAATCATGCAAAATGACATACGAAATAACCATTAGGCATTATTCTGAAGCGGATTTTGATGCGTTTTTTATACCAAAAAAAGTTTGTCACACTCGTTGAGAACAATAGAATAAACATACCTACCTACTGGGTCTGTACAAGAAATCATTTCTTGTGGATTCATTGAATATACGGTGAATTATAAGTTATCTCAATGTAGCATACCTTTCAGGCGCCAATTTCCGAATTCACATTTTAAAATTAAAATCACTAAATCAGTTAATCACTTAACAAAATCGTAGGTTGTCACATCGCACAAAAAACATTAACCACATTACTCAGTAATTTAAATAACATAACTAAATCAAAACTCACAAACTATACAAAAGAAACATAATAATAACAAATTGTCATTCGCAATTTGTTGCACTTGTTCTTGCAACTATATTCAGGTCGGTCATCGGATGGTTCATATGCGCGAACTTAATGGACAAGCCAGGCTTTACTAGCCCATATAAATCGCCGTACAAGTACCTAAAATTTATCAATGAATTGTATTTAACTTCTATACAAATGAAAAGCCCCATTGAAAGCCAACGAGTGCGAAAGAGACGCGCTAGAGCGAGAGATCATTACGCGCGCTTTCGGTAGTGTTGACATGTCACGAATAGCTCCGAATCAGACACGATTGAATTTTGTTCGAATTTGATGAATGATTGACTTTAGTGAGTCGTAGTATTTTATGGATCTGGTAATGTAAGCGCGCGGCAAATTAATTTGCGTGTATTTAAAATATTTTTGTTCGTGAATGTTTATGTTAGTTTGGGTACAGTTAGGTACCTAGTAGGTTATAATATAACTATTGGTCTGATTGGTGTTATAATTTAGGGCAAGCCTGGCTTATGGGCTTCTATTGGACCTTCGCCCCTGATCATCGGTGAAAACCGCTCTGGCAATCCTGCTAATAACAATGAACCTGTCCACTGGTCATTTATTTCGAAACCCGTGCCACTTAATTTCTGAGCTGTGTCAATAATTTGTGTCACGTAGGACGTCATGGAACTGCACGTTTCCAGTCTTATTGAAATTACAGACTTATCCTTCTTGAGAAACCGTTGTCATCGAACAACTGCTGCAATTTTTCCCAGAGTTCTTTCGCTGTTCTTACACTTTTCACATGTACATACAAGGACGGGTCGATTGTCATAATCAATTTTGCCCGAGTTTTCTCGTCATCTGCAGCTCCTACGATTACTCCTCCTTCCGGCTTTACACACTGTTTCATGCCTTCAAGGATTAGGAAATTCTCTGCCGCGAAGCACCACTCGCTGTAGTTTTCCCGCCCGCGTAACTTGGGTATATTTAACAAGTAGCTGGCACTGGCCGCCATCGTAATTCAGAATAAAACACTTTTATTTCACGAATGTCCAGTCAATCTTATCTACGCATTGGAATCGCGTATTGAAAAAAGTTTTTTAACACTCGTACCGTGACGAATTTCTTGTTAAAAACTACTTTTTAACTTATTTTCTGGGCCCATAACCTCTTGTAAAACAACTTGTTTGTAGTGCAGAACAGAACTAACTTTTATTTTTTAAAGAATATAGACTACAAAAGCCACAACAGGTGGCAGCACATAAACACACAGATTATAACATTTTAGGTGTCTATGGAATAGTCTATGACTTTTCTACAGTCTTATCTGTATATTTTAGTTATTAGCAACATTATGCAACTAACAACCAGCTTCGTAAATGCACATTTATGATCAAGTATGATGCGGGTAGTTGATAAAAATTAGCAAATTTTTCACTTTTTCTTGATTAATCATACGAACTTCATAGCTTGCAATACGCAGATAACTTAATATCATTCTTATTATTGTCACTGCGATCATATAGAATAAATAAATATGAAACGCGGAAAAAAAATGTTGTTGATTTAAACGAACAAAAAAAAAGTGTTTTGTAAATACAAACAACATTTCCCATCGGTTACTGATTTACCTTCACCGTGTAGTGAAATATTTTTAAAATTTCTAGTAAACTTCAACAAAATATTTCACCTAAAGCATTTTATTTATCGATTAAAAGAAATTTTGAATACTTTTGTTTCCTGGAGGATGAAAACAGTGAAGATAAAATTTATGTGAATGCAGAGAATAAAACGGAAGACAAAGATATATTAATTACGAATGATGTCGATACTATGAAAAAGATTGAAGAACAAAATAAGGAAGAAAATTAAGTAAACGAGACACGGTTGTTTTATTTACATGAAGCGACTGCGTTTAGTTTTATACAAGATACGTTTGTTTTATTTCTCAGAAACTATTCAACTTTTTAATTGTATGTTTTCTATTAAAAAATGTTCGTTTAAAGAAAATTATGCTAAGTGTGTTATGCCAAATACATTTCGGAGCATCAAGATTCTGCCAGATAGAGGGAACCCCATTAACGCAAACAAATAAATCTGCAGGACGCCGACAGCTGGTGAACGTTTCAATCGATAATGCATTGGATAGCTGCAATTCTTTAAATATCGATGATTTATACTGTAATGAAGAGTTAATTTTATCTACTGAACAGGAAATTAGTTTGCCTGACTTACCGCAAGACCCATTTGCCGACTCTGATGATGAAAGAGACAAAGACTATGTACCGGAAGAAGATTTGGACAGCACGGTATCTGACGATACAGTTACTACTGTATCGTATAAGATACCGTGCTGTTCAAATCTATAGGCGATAACACACAAGACAATGTGAATGTGACTGTCACACTTAGTCCAAAACCAAATCCTCACCAGCATTGTGAGTTTGACCAATGTAAATTGCAAGTATTTAGTACCTGCGACAAATGTTTGTGTCTTCTGTGCTCAGAACACTTTCTCTATCAAATGAACTTCTCTTCATGTGAAAAACATTATCCTTATTCAACTGAAATTACGACATTTTGTGATTTACCAGGAAGTATAGAGGACAAAGAAAATAGTATAAATTACATAAACTTACTTAATACAGAATCACTACCCACTAGCCACCAGCATGACGATCACAATGTTACATTACAAACACAAACAAACTATTCTGTTAAGAAAAATACACCTGACAAGGAAAATATGAACAAATACATAATATCTAGATGTGAGTATGTCCAGTGTAACGAAGAAGTGTTTAGTGCCTGCTCAAAATGATTATGTTTTCTTTGTTATTCACATTTCATAGCAGAAGATACTTACAATGACTGTCAGAACCATTCTTCCTCTTTAATGCTTTTAAGCAAAAACAAAAGTAATAAAGTACAGCGCGATAAAAATAAGATGCAGAAGAAACGTAATACTTCAAAAATTTGAGGCGAAATAAATCAGGTAGACAAAGGATTGACAAAAAAAGGGCAGCTAAGAAAAAGAAGGCAAATCGAAGAACCATTAGAAGAAAGGAGAGAGAAAAAGTCGATAGAGGTAACTGAAAAACTTCAACTAAAAAATCCGTGTACAATATGCAGAAAAAAATGCACAGAAAAAATAAGCGAAACTCGCAAAAAACAGATTAATGATGTATATGTTTCTTTAAGTTGAGAAAAGAAAGGTTATTATATAAAATCGCTGGTAGATACCAAAGAAGTTGCATGCAGAAAAACTACTACTACTACCGAACAACCTAAGCGTAATGTATCGTATTTTTATTACTTTTATGAAGAAAAAACTAAAGTCGAGGTGTGTAAAACATTCTTTTTAACAACTTTAGGATATAATCCTAAAAATGACAAGAGGCTGATTGGTTACGCTTCGTAACTTATAGTTTTATATTTTTCTACATCACCTATGGCGATTGAAAGGCATTGGTTCGTCCAATTTATTGAATATGTGCCCTATATCGTGATTGGGTGATTTTGCTCGCGCCGAGCAGCGCGCGCGCCATGCCGCGCCGCATCGACGCGTTAGTCACGCTATAACCTTGGGATCGGGCAGATGCGCATGCTATGTGTGACACTAACTAGTCCCATCGCGCTCTGAAACCCCCTGAACTGAACCTATACGAACTGTTATCAACCTACTCCAGACCTATGTTAGTGTGTTGTGTACTGCTGGCCAGCCTAGTGTATCCAGAAAAGACCTGTAAGCTGCTCCTCCCGAAAGCGGACACGTGGCCGTCGCCTGCGCGCGCGCGTGGAATCGCTGGTCAAGGTATGTGGTACAATTAATGAATTGAATGATCTCCTTTGCCTTTCTTCCCGATTGCGTATTTTTTTGCCTTCAACTTCTTGCGACAGAATCAGCAATTATAGCCTAGGTTTCTCTAATAACCTGGGTTCCTTCCGCGTCTGATTTTAGCAGAAATTAACAACTTCTGCAGGTTATACGCACCATTTTGGTCCTTCGAGCCGGATAATAAAGTTTGGGCCTTTTTACGGCCTATATTTAAGTCCTAAAAAAGTCTGATTTTGAGCAAAAAACTTAGGAATTTTCAATATTAATTGCATATCATCACACAACTCTCAACTCTATTGCTTTAACAATAAGGTTCAACTGCCTTGCGTTTGCAATAGGTCAACCGTCAAATCAATTCTTAATTTAAATCTTTAAGTTCACTATTTAAAGCTCCGAAGAATACAGTTAATTGAATATCAACGTTGATTCATATCGCTAAATACGTTTATTTAATAAATCTGATAGTTTTCGGCGTAATTACATATTTTTTGTTCGGTTGGAAAAATTGTGGGTAGTGGGTATAAATCGTCATCGTACGTTGACTGTGGAATGTTCCAGGTCTGAACTTTGTTCGCGTACCCACGGCTAAATTTAATTACGCATTAGAAACTTTTACATACTTATTATGTTGGTACTAATCGAAATTGCTAAATGAATAACATTGATTGTTATTGTATGATACACTTGTATAGGTTCATTAGCTTTACGCCTGTTATATTCGTATTGCACGAGCAGGTATGCTTTATATAGCGAGACTCAACCGCATATGATTAATTATTGCAATTAACCATATTATCATCGCGTCGCTTGTTATTTTGTTTTGTAGGACTGCTTTCTTGACAGAAACCTTCAGGTAAAATAACAGATGTGTATAAACTTTACGCGTTAATTCTCCTCAATGGAAACAGCCGTATATTTATACATATCACACCCGCACTTCACGTTTGCAAACGTAGTATGTACTTACTAGATAATTTATTTCAAACAGTCATCTACGCGTCTACTCGTGAAGAAATTTACCCTTTCTTACGAAGTTATTTCGTTAAGAATACACTCGCATCGCTTACGAAAATAAGTTTATACTTTTTTCTAAGTTCAACACTTAACTTATTTTTAGTTAAGAATCTGTACCTTCATATTACTTGTATTGAGTAAGTTAATCTCATTCAAGTGGAAGTTAGTGCAGACAAGTTTATCGCGTCGCATCCGACATAAATGTTTTATCGGGTTATGGGTATATCTGAGCTAATCATAAATATCGTATATAGATGGGTACGTTCATAAGATATTTGGCGTGCTTACTATTTTAATTTATATTAGATTTTGTTACCTGCACTTGGTTAAAGCGTCGGTAGTTTATATTTGTTTTACTCTTCAATTTAATATTGTTAGGGTTTCGCGTGTACGTAAACTTCGTTCCGTACTATATACTCAAGTTATAAAATCTTTCATTGGCTTATCGGTTTGATTGGCCCCTAACCTCACGCACTGGGGTTCCGTAGAAGATAAAGGTTGATTTAATATAATTATTTTTGCGTCACATTTGACTTCTGTTCACAATGAGTGACAAGGTTAAACTTCGATTATTGGAAGGTAAACGTGACGCATATTTTGCGCGGGTTCAAAGGATTTTGGATTCAACTAAATCTTTAACTACTGAAAGATTACGCAAGGCTTTCATCGCTCAGGCAAAACAAATTGATGGATTGCGTAGTGAATTCAATGGACTAATGGACGAGATAAATATGCTCAATATGACATTGGATCCAACCTGTGAAGTAAGCTATGGCGCATTGCATTCATTTGATGAGTTGGTCGGCGAAATAAAGTTTAGTTTATCTTCATTAACTGAGTCAGGTGATTTCCAGAAACCTAGCCCGTCAGCGAGCCCAAATTCTCACCATATACAGGTTCCTAAAATCGAACTGCCTACCTTTGACGGTGATATTCAGAGTTTTCCGTTCTTTTACGAGACTTTCAAACGTATTATACATACTAACGTAGATTTAACAGATTCTGATCGCATTCATTATCTGTTGAGTTGTTTAAAAGGCAAGGCTAGGAATGTGGCTGAAGGTATTGTACCTTCTGGCGATAATTACCTTCTTGTCTGGGAGGCGCTCATCGCCAAGTACCTAGATACTCGCGCGCTCGCTACTAATTATCTAAATCAGCTGTTCTCCTTGAAATCGTTCGGATCGACTCCCGCTAATATTGAAAAGGGTTTCGATAAATTAACTTCTACGGTTGCGGGACTCAAACAATTGAAAATAAATAAGTTAGATGATTTTATATTTATTTATTGGGGTCTTAAGTTAATAGACTCTGATATTGCAAAACATTTTGAAATGTCGCTTCGTAATCAACAAGAGTTAGATTATGATTATTTCGTAAAGTTTGTTCGTGAACAAGTAAAAATCTTGTATCGCACCTCTCCTGCGGCTAGTAAGTCCGGCCCCGCAGGTAGCCCCCGCGCCTCATCTAAGGAATCGCAGGTGTTTGTGGCTACTGAATCTAAATGTTCACTATGTCATTCCACGCATAAAACCTTATTTATGTGCAAAGCGTTTCAAAGGTTGAGCGTAGATAATAGATTTAAGTTTATAAAAGACAATAACCGATGTGGTAATTGCCTAAGTAGCAAACATACTGTCTCTAAGTGCCTATCGAAGTCAACATGTAGGAAATGTAACGGTAAGCATCATTCCTTATTGCATTTTGAGCAATCGTTGCAAGCCCCTGCGCCGACGCCCGCTAGCGCCCCCGCCTCCGCTTCTGCGGCCGACCCAGCTCCTTCCGATCGTGTGGCGTTGTGTACGCATTCTTCTGCTCAAGTCCAGGCCACACGTAGTACGGAAGTGCTGGCTACTGCCAAGGTGCTGGTGGCGGGTAGGAAGGGTAAGGCCGTGATGGTTAGATGTCTCTTGGACCCTGGGTCGCAAAAGAATTATATGACATCGCGTTGCTGCCGTAGGCTCGGTCTAACTATACATACCGACTCGATAACTACCGTTCGTGGTATTGGTGGCACGTCGCAGCCCGTTCGCGGCTCGGTGAATCTTACGTTCAGCTCACGGTTTTGCTCGCAGCCGAGGTATGAAATAGACGCTTTAGTTTTGGATCAAATAACCGGACAACTTCCACTGGGTGCTATAGATACGTCCGTATTAAGTCATATTGATCCTAAACTACTCGCGGATGACAGCTGGGGTGTGCCAGGTAATATTGACATGTTACTTGGGGTCAAGTCGTTCGCTAAGTTATTGCGACCTGGTCACGTGACCAGCGTACCCGGTTGTCCCGACGCATTGGAAACTGTGCTCGGCTACATACTTCTAGGAGAAGCACCTATTGTCGAACCTCCAACTGACACTCTGTCTTTCTTTGCGAGTTCGTTCGATAACTTCGATCTTCGTAAGTTTTGGGAGATTGAAGATGTTACTGCTTCATCCATTGGGAGTGCGGATGATAAACAATGTGAAGAGTTTTATTGTGACACAATTACCCGCGCTCCAAATGGCAAGTATGTTGCCGCTTTACCACTGAAAACAGACGCGTCAGCATTAGGAAATTCTCTTAATATGGCTCGCAAGAGATTCTATAGTCTTGAACGTAAACTTAAATCACTTCCTAACGTCAAACTTCTGTATGATGACGTCATACGGGATTATCTAAAAAACAATTTTATTTCTTTGGTGCAGAGTATCGTACCTGAATGTATGTTGCCCAAACGAAATTGTAAGGAGCGAGAAATGGAATACTATATTCCTCACCATGCTGTCATTCGAGAGGATAAGGTGACCACCAAGTTGCGTGTGGTCCTAGACGCCAGTGCATGTACAGATAACGGCACCTCGCTCAATGATATCCTGTACGCAGGTCCAGCCCTTCAGGCTGACCTTTTCAACATTTTGTTAAATTTTCGGCTTTTTAGTGTCGCTGTTTCCGCAGATGTCAAATCTATGTACCTACGTATAGGTATACGTGCACAAGATCGTTCACTACAACGTATCTTGTATCGGTTTAATGAGGAAGAGGAACTTCAAATTTATCAGTTTTCAGTGCTTCCCTTTGGTTTAAAGTGTAGTCCTTTTATAGCTATTCGCACTATCCAACAGTTATGTCAGGATGAAGGAACACAGTTGCCTCTCGCCAGGGACATTTTGCAGCGAGATATTTATATGGATGACATAGTTAGTTCTATACCTAGCAGTGCGCTAGCTATAGACTCGGCTCGTGAACTTATAAAAATATTCTCTCTCGGCGATTTTCAATTGACGAAATGGTCTAGCAACAGTGTCGATGTTCTTCGGACTATTCCAGAGTCATTACGACTTTCACAGAGCGTGGACCTAAGTAAAGATCCGACTCAGAAAATACTGGGACTTCGTTGGTTCCCCGACGAGGATTGTTTCGGGTTCCAGGTAAACCCTGATGTTCGCACTTGCACTAAACGGAATATTCTTTCTTCCATCTCACGCCTTTTCGACGTTTTAGGCCTCGTTGCACCGATAATTTTATACGCCAAGCTTCTTATCAAAGAGCTTTGGCTTGTCAAACTTGGATGGGATGATGTCCCACCACCTCGCATTGTTCGTCTGTGGGAACAGTTTCAATCTGAACTGCCAATTATCTCTGAATTGAGATTTTTGAGACATGTTGGCGTCGTAGAACGCTGTAGACTCTCACTCGTCGGTTTTGCCGACGCTAGTGAGAAGGCTTACGGTGGTTCGGTTTATGCCCACGTTGTCAGACCTGACGGTAGTGTCGTGGTCTCGCTGGTGTGTGCGAAATCTAAAGTCGCGCCACTGAAAGTAGTTTCGCTAGCTCGTCTCGAGTTATGCGCCGCACTCCTCTTATCAACTGTGATAAGGCGAGTATATAATCTTTTCGCAGCTCGACACGCCATTGAGGTAGTCGTAGCTTTTTCGGATTCAACTGTAACCTTAAGTTGGATTCACTCTGCACCGCATCGATGGCACACCTTCGTAGCCAATCGTATCGCTAAGATTCATGAGAATCTCTCGGCAGATCACTTCTTCCATGTGAAAGGGTCTGAAAATCCCAGTGATTGCCTCTCTCGTGGGTTAACGCCTGCCCAATTAGTTCATCATCCGTTGTGGCTAAATGGGCCGTCGTGGCTTAAACTTCCCCGCGCTGAATGGCCGATAAAACCCTTCGTTTCAGGCGAGTCGCAAGAGCTTCCTGAAATGAAACCCGTAGCTTTACCTGTGCTCTCGCACGAATGCTCTGACAGAAGTCCTCCTTCTGACAACATTTTGTACGTTCGCTCTACCAGGTTCTCGTCCTGGTTTAAATATTTAAAAACTATTTGTTTAGTTTATAAGTTCATCAAACGGCTCCCTAGAGGGCCCGTTATCGCGTCTGATTTAGAGTTCGCTGAATCTTTTGTGTGGCGATCAGTGCAGAGGATTCACTTTGAATCTGATCTCGATCGTTTAGCCCGCAATGAGTTGTGCTCTAAGTCAGTACAACGGTTAAGTCCCTTCCTTCACGAAGGACTTATCCACGTTGGAGGTCGCCTAGCAAACTCTGAGCTAGATTTTGACTCTCGTCATCAGATCCTCCTTCCGTGTCAAGATCATATAGTGGAACTTTTAGTTTCCCACTATCATGTGACTAATTTTCACACAGGACCAACCTTACTCGTATCTCTATTACGACAAAGGTATTGGATCCTGTCCGCGCGACGTATTGCACGTCACATTACCTTTAAATGTAACATTTGCTTTCGAGCAAAGCCACGACCTACCTTTCCTATAATGGCGGATTTACCACGTTGCCGCGTTGAGTCAGCTCCTAAGGCTTTCTCTCATACAGGTTGCGACTACGCGGGACCCTTCTTGGTCACGTCGGTGCGTGCTAGAGGCCAAAGGGCCAGGAAAGCGTACATCTGCCTTTTTACATGCTTGACCACTCGCGCGCTACATCTTGAGATTGCCTCTGATCTTAGCACTGCGAGCTTTCTGTCAGCGTTGAAACGCTTCCTGGCGCGTAGAGGTCCGGTTCAGTGTTTGTACACGGATAATGCTACCAATTTTATTGGAGCCAAATCCTATCTCCGAGATCTCTACCAATTCTTGGCTAAAGAGTATCACCCCTTGTGGGAAAGAGAACTTGCAGAGCATCGAATCACACTCAAAACCATCCCCTGTAGAGCTCCCCATTTTGGTGGTTGTTGGGAAAGTGAAGTGAAGAGTGTCAAAACGCATCTCTGCAAAGTCATCGGTCAGCAAATTCTTAGCTTTGACGAGTTTAACACTATGCTAACTCAAGTAGAAGCTTTATTAAACTCGAGGCCTCTGTATGCGATCAGCTCGGATCCGTCAGAGCCCACTTCATTATCACCGGCGCACTTCTTGCATACGAAACCTCTTTTATTTCTTCCCGCTCACGAAGTCAATGAAACGCGCTTACATCTTATTTCGCGATATGAATTGACTGATCAGATGGTTCAATCTTTTTGGAAGCGGTGGCGCCAAGAGTATTTGCACACCCTACAATTCAAACAGAAATGGAACACTCCTGCCAATCCAATACGGGTCGGGATGGTTGTCGTCTCCATGCAGGACAATGTGATGCCTCTGCATTGGCCATTAGGAGTAATTCACGAAATATTTCCAGATAAAAACGGAGTTTGTAGAGTCGCATCTGTCAAGACTCAAAGCGGGATCCTTCAGAGTCGCCCGGTCGTAAAGTTGTGCCCTTTGCCAACGCAATAAGTTTAGTTACCTTAATATTAATTCTTACTTTGCACCAATGTGCAGTCTTAGATTTAGTTACCTCGTAGGATAGTTAGTTAAGTATCCTTATTTGTTATATAGAGTCGCAACTCTAGAGTTCTTATAGCTTTTGTGAAGTTGTGATGATATGCAATTTTGTATTTACTTCTCCTTAGTGTTTCGAAAGTGGGAACTTTCAAGCCGGGGAAAATGGTTACGCTTCGTAACTTATAGTTTTATATTTTTCTACATCACCTATGGCGATTGAAAGGCATTGGTTCGTCCAATTTATTGAATATGTGCCCTATATCGTGATTGGGTGATTTTGCTCGCGCCGAGCAGCGCGCGCGCCATGCCGCGCCGCATCGACGCGTTAGTCACGCTATAACCTTGGGATCGGGCAGATGCGCATGCTATGTGTGACACTAACTAGTCCCATCGCGCTCTGAAACCCCCTGAACTGAACCTATACGAACTGTTATCAACCTACTCCAGACCTATGTTAGTGTGTTGTGTACTGCTGGCCAGCCTAGTGTATCCAGAAAAGACCTGTAAGCTGCTCCTCCCGAAAGCGGACACGTGGCCGTCGCCTGCGCGCGCGCGTGGAATCGCTGGTCAAGGTATGTGGTACAATTAATGAATTGAATGATCTCCTTTGCCTTTCTTCCCGATTGCGTATTTTTTTGCCTTCAACTTCTTGCGACAGAATCAGCAATTATAGCCTAGGTTTCTCTAATAACCTGGGTTCCTTCCGCGTCTGATTTTAGCAGAAATTAACAACTTCTGCAGGTTATACGCACCATTTTGCATTGCATGTTAGCATTACAAAGACCTTTAGATAAACAAAGTTACCAGAGAGGAAAGTATGAGAGAAAGAGTAAATATGACAAAGACCTTATAAAATCACATATTATTAATACATACAATCCTCTTAACTCACATTACAGGCGTGAACATGCCCGCCCCCCTTCGATTGTATTTACCAAGCGACATCACCATTACTTTAATGCATCAAAACTTTTGTAATGCATTTCCAGAACAAGTTTTTGAGGAATATAGGAAAGTCGTTCGGGAAGAAATGAATATTTCTTTTGCACATTTGGGAAATGAGGAATGCGAAGTATGTGCCCAAATTACATAAAAATCATGATTTACAAAACAATGATTGTGAACTCTGCGCTAGTTTTGCAATCCATAAATCCAGATACACACAGTCCCGTAAGGCGTATAAAAATGATGTTAAAGAAGCTGAAAAGGAAACAGGTTCCATCTATCTACTATCTATCTACTACTCCGTAGATTTACAAAAAAGTAATAATGATACCGCGAATGGAGCAATGTAAGTGCGCAATATTTTGTCCACGAGTCATTGCCTTCAACGAAAGCTTTGTACCTTTAGGAAAGTCTAAAATAGATAACGTGCCTTTTGCAGCCGTCTGGAACCAGAGTATAACTGGAAGAAAACAGGAAGATATTATCTCGACACTAAATGCATTTCTTTTATACAGGGTGCTTATTGCCCTTATCGCTAGCGCGGCAGTATTGCTAGCAGGTTTGCCAGAAAAATATTCTCCAATGATCATGGCCATAGAACAGTCGGGTATTCAAATTACCACAGACTCAATAAAATCAAAGCTGATAGATATGGAGTTATCGAGTTTTACCGACACAGATACCAGTGGCGCTGCATTCGCTGCGAAAAAACCGAATTGCAATCGAAAGAACAACACTAGTAAAAATGGCGGGACCGGGACGGGAATGTCATCAAAAGTGACAGATAAGAAAATTTTAATTTGTTACAAATGTAAACAAAGTGGTCACTTTAGAAATCAATGTCCATTATTACAGAAAAATAAGCAATCAAATGCTTTTAGTGTGGTATTTTTGAGCGGACAATATAGTAAACACGAGTGGTACGTCGACTCCGGCGCAAGTGCACATATGACGGCGATGAAAGATTGGATAAATAATGCAAATTACTCGCCGAGTTTATCAAGTATTACTGTTGCGAACAATACAGTTGTGCCAGTTTTGTGCTCAGGAAACGTACAGATAACCACGGATTGTAACTTCGATATCACAGTTAAAGATGTGCTATGTGTGCCAAGTTTGTCAACGAACTTATTATCAGTGAGCGAGCTAATCAAAAATGGTAACAGTGTAGTTTTTGAATCAAGCCACTGTTACATACGTAATAAGAATAATGTGTTGGTGGCAACTGCGATGTCAACTAATGGTGTTTACAAGCTTCAGACTAAAGAGGCAGATTTGTTTGTTAGCGGCACGCGGCACGGCAAGTGCAGAGATGTGGCACAGGAGGCTAGCACATATTAACAGTAGTGATTTGAACAAAATGAAGAATGGGACAGTGAATGGATTGTCGTTTAATGGTACTAGTGACATGACGAAGGATAAATGTGTGACCTGTTGCGAAGGCAAGCAGATGAGATTACCATTTTCACATGTCACAGAACGTAGTACTGAGACACTACAGATGATGTATGTATACATTCTGATGTATGTGGTGCTATGGAGACAAAATCCATTGGAGGAGCCCGGTATTTTCTTTTGTTTGTGGATGACTATAGTCGTATGACTTTCATATACCTTTTGAAGAATAAAGATGAAGTATTCAGCAAGTTCAAAGAGTTCAGAATGATGGTTAAAAATCAACAGAATAAGAAAATAAAGATTCTACGTACAGACAATGGTGGTGAATTTTGCAATAATGAAATGAAGAATTACTTGATAACAAATGGTATAATTCATCAGAAAACCGTTGCTTACACCCCTGAACAAAATGGTGTTTGCGAAAGAGCGAATAGAACTATTGTTGAGAAAGCCAGATGTATGATGTTTGATGCAAAGCTTGGAAAACAGTTCTGGGCAGAAGCAGCAAACTCTGTTGTATATCTTAAAAACCGCTCTATAACTACAAGCCTTGAAAACATAACACCATATGAAGCGTGGTATAAAAAGAAACCAGATATTAGTCATATTTGTCTGTTTGGAAGCCAGGTAATGGTTCAGATACCCAAAGAAAGAAGATTGAAAAGGGACAAAAAAGCTGAGCAGTAGGTTCTCGTTGACTATGCGGATAACGTGAAAGGGTATCGCGTTTATGTTCCAAAGAAAAATGAAATTACCATTAAGAGAGACATAATAGTGATGGAAGGAATACAGGGTATTGAAAAACCTGAAGAGAAAGCTATTTGGATTCAGAATGACGACCAGAACTTAAGAGAGCAAACTGAGACAACACATGTGCTGGAATCTAGCATAAAGACCAGAGATTCAGTGGGGGATGATACCATAATGAATGAATCTCTGATTGTACAAGTTCTGTTTCATCGGCTTATATGGATCCATATGATACTACAGTGAACACTTCAGTTGACTCAGTTATTTCAATAGAGATTTCACCAAGTGAGTTACGAGCTCTAGAAGGTGTTGAAGAAGTTGACAATAAGAGAGTGAGAAGACCGCCAACTCGCTTTGGTTACACAAACATGTGTACTTCAAACAACTTGCCAGGAGCCGAGGAGATAGACTTCTCTGATGCGCTGTGTCGACCTGAAGCAGAACAGTGGAAGCTGGCCATGCGTGAGGAGATGCAGGCATTTGAGTGCAATGAGGCATGGGAACTCATAGATGTACCAAGTGATACTTCAATAGTGCAGTGCAAATGGGTTTTGAATAAAAAGTTTGATGTTAACGGTAATGTGAGATATCGTGCTAGATTGGTGGCCAAAGGTTTTTCACAACGAAGTGGTATTGATTATGAGGACACTTTTTCTCCAGTGGTAAAACATTCTACCTTAAGAATGCTATTTGCTCTTAGTGTACAGTGGGGCATGGACATAACACATCTTGATGTGACTACTGCATTTTTAAATGGACATCTAAAAGAAAATATTTATATGATCAAGAGGAAGAAAAGAGAGATAAAAACGAGTGGAAATTTCAATGGAAGAAAATTTGGTGAAATATTATGGAAATTGTGTTCTCGAAGGAGCAGGATCTAATGGAAAAAATTAAGTTGATGTTTAAAATTTTTTTGGGGGCCGAGTCACCCGCGTCCGTAGGAAAGTACCCTTTAAGGAATCCCTACACGTGGTCCCCGGGCGGTGCTAATCAGGTGACATAACTGGTGGTAGGTTTCGACCGCAGGCTTGCGACCACTCACCGGGCAAAGACGTGCCGCCAAACGGCCTAGCCGTGTTCCGGTACGACGCCCGGTGTAGCCTATTGAGGAGTTGGGTCGAAATAGTTGCTCCACTGCAGGCAAACCAATCTGACTCACACTGGTACGGATGTATCGGGAGACTAGTCGCGGAGGGTAGCGGGATCCGAGGCACGGTGCGCCGCTGGCCGACCGCAGGTAGTTGGGGGCCCAAGTAGTGTGCTAGCTTCACACGAAAGGCTGCCCTACCAACTGTCGAAAAATCCCGGAATGCACCATCGTGCTGGTTGGCGACCAGATGAGAGGGCCCGATGGACATTCCCGGGGGGGCTCGGGCGTCCCCGCAGTCTCCAGGCTAGTCCCCCAGTCGATACCATCCATCCAGTGCGTGTCTGAAGGTTAGCAGCGTGGAGCCTCATTTCACTTCCTTCTCCTCCCCTTCCTTCACTCTTACAAATATGCCAAGAAATAGGAATAACGTTAAACAGCGGCTGCACTCCCTCTCTCTTAAAGTGCACCTCAGCAACATTCGAGGTCTGCACTCAAATCTCGTCGCAGTCCACCACCACCTCGAGACTGAGAAGCCATCACTCCTATTTCTTTCGGAGACGCAGATCGGATGTCCGTCAGACGTGTCGTACCTCTCTTACCCAGGGTTTACCCTGGAGCACAATTTTAAACCACGCGCGGGTGTATGCATGTATGCCCGGGACGACATCTGTTATCGGCGTCTCCGTAACCTTGAAGACACCAGGTTTTCTGCACTTTGGGCTTTGGTGGACACTGGCATAGATAAAATTATTTATGCCTGTGTCTACCGCTCGCATAGCGGTGACCAGGAGACAACCAGGCTTGCACAGTACCTTAGTAAGGCGGCGGATGCGGCTCAGCAGCGGTACCCCTCTGCTCAGTTTGTGTTACTGGGGGATTTTAATGCCCACCACCAGGAGTGGCTTTTCCCATACCAGTCCACAGACCATGCTGGTCGAGAGACGCACAAGCTAGCGCTAGCGTTAAATCTCACCCAGCTGGTCCAGGGAGCTACTAGGGTGCCGGATGTTGAATCGCACACTGCCAATTGCTTGGACCTTCTGCTGACTACAGATCCAGACCGCTACTCGGTTGAAATATCATCACCATTAGGTAGTTCCGACCACTGTCTGGTGAAATCTGTGTCTGTCTACTCCCCGCCCGATCCCAGTGTTAAAGGCACGCGGCGGGTTTGGCGATACAAGTCAGCGGATTGGGATGGGATGCGATCTTTCTTCGCATGTTATCCTTGGCAGCCTTCTTGCTTTTCTTCAACTGACCGTTCGACGTGCGCAGACGCTGTGACGGACGTTTTAAGACAGGGGATGGAGTACTACATTCCATTCTCTGACCTAACGATGTCCAGCGAAGCTCGACCATGGTTCGGCGCCGAGTGTAATCGCGCTGAAGCGCTTAAACATGAGGCGTACCTGGCCTGGGTCGATGCTCGAAACTGCAAAGCAAATGATGTAGGTCAGAAGAAGAAGGCCTTCAATAGGGCTGCCAAGTCCTGCAAGAAGGTGTTGCGGAAAGCTCGGTTCGACCACGTTAGCCGAATTGGGAACAAACTTGCTTCATACCCGGCTGGTAGTAAAGCGTTCTGGTCCCTGGCTAAGTCGGTCGAATCGAACTTCTATCGCCCCTCACTTCCACCACTGCTTAAACCCGACGGGTCACTGGCCCACTCCGCTGAAGAGAAAGCAAATTTATTTGCCGCTCTTTTTGCGGAATCTTCACGTCTTGACAGCGGCGACGCAAGCCCCCCGGCCTCTCCTGCTGGATGCGAGACGAGTATGTCGGACATTCGCATCCACCAGAAGGACGTCCGTAGGGTGCTGCGTAATCTTGACGTGAACAAAGCTAGTGGTCCCGACGGGATTCCGGCAATTGTACTTAGAACGTGCGCGCCTGAATTGTCTCCAATCTTGACGCGCCTGTTTCGCCTCTCGTTTGAGACTGGAAAAGTACCGAAAGCTTGGAAGCAAGCTAACGTGCAACCCGTGCCCAAAAAAGGCAGTCGAGCTGACCCGGCCAACTACAGGCCCATTTCAGTCACGTCCATACTCTGTAAGACTATGGAGCGTGTACTGAATGGTAAACTCCTGGCATACCTAGAATCCAATGACATCCTCAGTGACCGACAATACGGCTTTCGCCGAAACCGATCCACTGGGGATCTTCTAGCGTATGCCATTCACATTTGGAGTGAGGCCATTGAGAAACACGGGGAAGCGCTTGCCGTTTCCCTTGACATCTCTAAGGCCTTCGACAGGGTGTGGCATGAAAGCCTTATTAAAAAGCTTCCTTCTTTCGGTCTACCCGCTGGTTTTTGTACTTGGGTTGCGGACTTCTTGAGGGATCGGTCCATTCGAGTGGTCATAGATGGCTGCTCGTCTGACCAATTGGTTATTAATGCTGGGGTCCCTCAGGGGTCGGTTCTCTCAGCAACTTTATTTTTGCTGCACATTAACAGTCTGCTAGTGCCCGGCACCTTTGGGTATGCAGACGACAGCACTGTTGCTGAGAGATATACGTCCAACGCAGGGGCTAGTGGGTCTCAGATCCGGTCTCTTCGCGAGGCCATGGTTGAGCGGTTGAACTTGTCCTTGAGGGCTGTCTCCGATTGGGGAGATGCCAACTTGGTCAAGTTCAATGCTGCTAAGACCCAGGCGTGTCTGTTCTCCGCAAAGAGGAGTGAATTTCAACCGGCTCCTTCTTTTCGTGATGTAACCGTGCCAATTACCGACCATATTGAGCTTCTTGGTGTAACGCTTACATCTACCCTCAATTTTGGTCCGTTCATCGAGGCTAAGGCTAAACTGGCTGCTAAGAAGTTGGGTATCCTAGCAAAGGTGAGACAGTATTTCACACCGGAACAGTTGCTGAACTTATATCAAGCGCAAGTTCGATCGTGTGTGGAATACTGTTCTCATCTCTGGGACGGATCCGCCAAATACCAGCTTGAAGCGCTAGAGTCTATAGAGAAACGAGCCAAGAGGCTCATCGGCAACGACGCGCTGGTTGAGTCAAAGCTTCAGAGCCTGGAGCATCGCCGACGCGTTGCCAGCCTGTCGGTTTTCTATCGGTTACATTTCGGAGAGTGTGCGATGGAATTGCACAGCCTAATTCCGCCAAGCCCGTTCCATCATAGGACTACAAGACGTACGGCGATGCGCCACCGTTACATGGTAGACATCCCACCCACACGCACTAAACGGTTTGGGAATACCTTCATTGTGCGTACTGCTAAGGAGTGGAATTCCCTGCCGGAGTCTGTATTTCCTGACAGCTATAACCTGGGGGTCTTCAAGTCAAGAGTGAATAGGTTATTTCTAGGTAAGCGTGCTTCATCGTCGACCACATCATCACTTACCATCAGGTGAGATAGTGGTCAAATGCGAGCCTATCAATAATAAAAAAAAAAAAAAAAAAAAAAAAATATGGGAAGTTAAATTATTTTTACTTAGTAGTTTTATGGACAAAGATTTGTTAAATTTATTTTCATTTAAAAATAATGGATAGTACGCCAAAAGAGATGTCGTTAAAAATATGTCTATGGAATGCACAAAGCCTGAAACCCAAATTAAATAGTTTTGAAATATTTTTAAATCAGGAAAAGATTCATATTGCTATTTTGAGTGAAACATGGCTTGATCCAAGTATTAATTTCAATTTAACTGGATACAATATATTTAGAAAAGATAGACCAGATTCTTATGGAGGAGTTGCTATTATTATCCATAAATCATTGCATTCACGAATTACTCCCATTAATCTAAACCCTCTATAGCATATAGTAGACTGTAGGCAACATACTGTTCAAAGCCCTCGAATTCGAATGGAATTGATTTCCTAACGTAATCGCGCATTGTATGTAACCCGTAGGCTACACTCCAGAATAAGGAATTAGTACTAAAAATCGTAACTAGATGGCGTTACTTGTTTTAAATTGAGATTATTATTGAGCGAGATGATATTTACGAAAAGTGGCGGTCGACTGAGATTTCAAAAAGTGATTAAATAGTTTTGCTTGTTTTTTGTTGCTGTTTTGATAAATTGTAAAGGTAAGTGTTTATACTTTATTGTATAACGTTATTTTTGAATACTTTTTGTGTTTTACTTAGTATTTCTTGTTTTTATTGTTTGTTGCCCGCAAGCTACATTAGGCTTAAAGTGTAAAATATTACTTGTTGCTGTTTTTTTATGTTTCAGAATGTCTTGCAAGCGACACCTTAGTGATAAAGACATTAGTTCTAGAAAAAGAATCTAGAGTTGAATGCAGAGCAGCTCATGTTTACGGGAAACAAGAACCTGAAGAATTTCTCAAGAGCTAGATACTCCCATCCAGTTTTTTCTCTACCTATTTTCAAATAAAATAATGGAGAAAATTTCTGAAGAGACTAATTTATATCAAGTTCAGAAAGATCCTAATAGTGCTTTTCGGATTTCTGAGGAGGATGTCAGGCAGTTTATAGGTATAGTATATCTAATGTCTCTTATCCAATTACCTATAGTTACCAACCACTGGAGTGCCATACTTGGAACACCTCTTATACAGGGAACCATGGCTTTGAACAAATTTGAAAAAGTTCGTCTAACTTTGCATGATGCAATGACAATAGCAAAGATCTTCCTTTGAGCAATCCCGAACACGATCGGATATACAAAATACGTCCAATAGTAGACTCCTTGAATGAGGCGTATAGTAAAG
The DNA here is from genome assembly GCA_958449745.1 of Ochropleura leucogaster. Lineage (NCBI taxonomy): Eukaryota > Metazoa > Arthropoda > Insecta > Lepidoptera > Noctuidae > Ochropleura > Ochropleura leucogaster. The sequence goes on along the minus strand of OY288221.1, from coordinate 11,550,207 downwards.
TCCCAATGGAAGAGCATATTTGTGTGGATGAGCAAATGTGTTCTACTAAAGTACAAAATACGTTGAAGAGATACAACCCTAACAAACCGCATATAAGTGGGGCTATAAAGTCTTTGTTTGGGTGGCGTTTCTGGCTTTGCCTATAAAACAGAACAGGCAAAGAAAATGTGGTCTTACAAGGAGAGCCAGATTAAGGAGCCTCATCTAACGTTGTCGTGAGGTTAGCGCGTATGATTCCGAGGCATCAAAACTTGAAATTCTATTTTGACAACTATTTTACTTCTCTTCGTCTGATGGAATATCTGGCTAAAGAAGGCATTTTCAGTGTCGGTACTATTAGAAGAAATAGAATATGGGATTGTAAGCTGCCATTAGAAAAGACAATGATGAAAAAGATAGAGGCTATTCAGAAGAATACGTAGCTGATGTCAACGGGATCGATGTTTCAACTGTCGCATGGAAGGATAACAAGATTGTCAATCTGGCTTCCACCTATGCAGGGCAACAACCTGAAACTGATGTTCGAAGATGGGATAAAAAGAACACAAGGTATGTGAGCATAAAGCGACCTAACGTGGTTGGAGAGTATAATCGCCATATGGTGGCGTAGATCTTCTTGACAACATCATGGATATATACAAAATTCGTTTGCGAAGCAAACGATGGCCTATGAGACATGAAAGTTGGATCATCCTCACACAAAACAGTTTCATCTATCTCAACTGTCTCCTTTTGTTGTGGTTATAGATCCTGCCCTATATTTTCATCCTGTACTACAATTGTAGCCATCTCGCAATCTTTTTCATTCTTTTCCATTATTGTCACATCTCGGCTTGTAGTAACTTTTTAAATTCAGGATTATATAATCGATATCCTTTTATATTATCGGGATAGCCAACTAAGATGGATTTCACGGCTTTCTTATCCCATTTCTGTCTCTTAATCTTGGGCACATGCTCCATTACGGGACTGCCAAACACTCTTACATAACTGAGATCAGGCTTTCTCCCTGTCCATTGCTCGAACGGTGTCATCTCTCCTAGACCTGAAGCCTGAAGCCGGCGACCTATTTTTTAGGTGGACTGCCGTATTGACTGCCTCAGCCCAGAAACTCTTATTAAGTTCGGCCTCAAAGAGCAAACATCTTGCGCGTTCAACCAGTGTTCTATTAAACCTTTCACATAGGCCATTCTGTTCGGGTGTGTAGAGATTTGTCTTTTGATTTTAAATAGTTTTCCGTTTGTTGTGAGCAAAATTCACCACCATTATCAGTTCTCAGACTTTTGATTTTATTTCGTGTTTGTTTTTCAACCATGTTTTGAAATTCTTTGAAATACATATGTACTTGATTCTTCTCTTTCAAAAAGTACACAAATGCCATTCGGCTAGCATCATCCACCAAGAGCAGAAAATACTTTGCATGACCTAGATTTTGTCTCCATAGGTCCGCATAAGTCTGAATGAACAACTTCTAATAATGTTTTACTTCTTTTGTTTGAAGATGAGAATGGTAAACGAGCCTGTTTTGCCTCACAACATACCTCACAGTTGGACTTGGTTACTTCTGCCTTCTCTGTGTAAGTAACTCCCTTCACAGCGCCATTTTAATTTTTTTCTAGGTCGTTACTGTTGATATGCGCCAGTCTTCTATGCCATCGCCTTGCATCTGTGATGTGAATTGTTGCTGCTGCAAGTACATTCTCTGACTTTAATGTTTCCAATTTGTACACTCCATTTTGCAAATTTGCTATTCCTATTAGCACATTCTGTTGATTACGGATGTAACAAGCATTTTTACAAAATTATACTTTGTTTCCGTTTGCTATCAACTTGCTTACTGACAACAAATTAGTGGTGAGGTTAGGAATGCACAAAATATCTCGAACAGGTATGTCAAACTGAGATTTATTCACACACGTTGTAATCTGTGTATTACCTATACACATTACTGGCATGGATGATTTATTTGCAACAACTATTTCTTTTATCTCTTGTGCTTGTCGAATTTCGGTTAAACTTTCTCGCTTCGTCGTCATGTGAATACTTGCGCCTGTCACTGTCTATGTACCAATCTTCTGTACTGAATTCTCCATTCAGGAGAGCAACACTAAAGGCACCTGCATCTTTTAGTTTTTGTAGAGACCAATTTTCCTTGCAGTTATAGAATTTGATTTGTTTACCAGCAGTTGACATTTTTGACGTTTTGTTCGCTGATGACATTGAAGTTTGTCTATACTTCCTGTGTGCAGTGTTGCCAATCTTTGGTTTGCCCGACCAAAATGCTGACTCGGTTCCACTGCCGCCAACATCATGAACAGAAGTCATGTCGAGAAGTTTCGTTTTGATGACGTCAGAGCTTACCGTTAGGCCGGAATGTTCTAGAGCCATGACCATCGGCGAGATTTTTTCTGGTAGGCCGGCCAACAGTAGGGATCTAATCCAATCATCACTCATTTCAAATCCTGTACTTTTCAATCGTTGAGCGGTTTCCACTATTTGAGACACGTAACTGGTTATACTTTCACAATTATCCAGGCGAATGTTTATCAATGTTCGTAATAAACTTATTCTTCTTGAGAATCCTTTGTCGTAAAATAATTGTTTCAACTTATTCCATACCGCCGTAATTGTAGTTTCGTTTTTTATGTGTATATATAACGATGGATCCATTGTCATAATTAGAAATAAGAAATAAAAAATATCCCAAAAATTGATGGCGAAACAAAATTGGATCTAATAAACTTGGTCACAAATATTGGTACTGTTCTGGATACTACAGTTGGAGAACCAGATATCAAAGACGTTTATAGGATTAAGTCAAACAATTCAATGAATAATACCATATTTGTTGATTTCACTACAGTCACACTGAAATCGAAGATACTGCAGTCAGTTAGGAATTTTAATAAAAACAACAAAAACTGTAAGTTGAACACAACACATCTTCGCCTCTCGGGTCCTAAAGTTCCAGTTTACATATCTGACAATCTCCCCGCAAAAACTCGAAAATTGTTCTTTCTCGCAAGAGACTTCGCCGCCCAACATAAATTTAAACATTGTTGGTCGGCCTATGGTAAAGTGTACCTGCGTAAGGAAGACGGCACCCAACGCATCACTGTCAACTCAGAAACAGACTTAGCTATAATATTAGAAAAATGACTATCTGCTCAATGTTCTTTGCTTTTAAAAACCTGCATGTATTTTAATAATTATTTTAACATTTTGATTATTTTTTTATTCCAATTAATATGTTCTGTTTTAAAATCACTTATCACAAACAAACAAACACTCAAACACAATTACACACATAATACCATAACATATTATTTCACACATGTGTTTCCGCATTTATTTATTTTTTCACTTTGGTTTCGATGTTTTTTTTACAGAAAACCAAACTTTACTGTAGTTGTCTATTCACACCACTTGGCTTTATCTTATATTGGAGCATGTCGTGTCTCAGTTTTATGTATTACTATGCACACTCTAATCTGCCCCCATCATATAAAACGTTCTCTTCGATAACTCTAATTTAATAAACAATAATATTGACAATATTTCTATAGCTGACTCTGCTACATGTGACCTGGCAAATTGCCTTGACCTCATCCCGAATAACGAGAAACGTCTCAAAATTATTACCCAAAATATAAGAAGCATCAATCGCAATATGCCAGGCTTTAATGCACTATTGGCCCAGTCAAGAATTTCTTGGGACTTGATTGTCCTCACCGAATGCTGGTTACCTCGTACCTTTAATCGGGTACTTAGTCTGAACGGCCCAAATCGAATGGCACGTGGGCCATTCGCACGTAAACAAAAATCGTCTACATTCAAATGGCCCAGTGGTAAAATGAATTTAAAAATAATTCAAAAGTACAGTCGCAAACATTGTATTAGTCACATAGTTTATGAATTTTAACTAAATAAATATTTAATTATTTAAAATCGTCTAAATAAACGGAATACATCTTCATAACCTGTCGGTACGATTTCAGGTAGCTAGATAAACAATGACCCTTTCTTGTCATCCAATCACAAGCAGGATGCTTATCTGTGACGTCAGACGACTGTGGAGAAATATGTTTAATATGCAGCTTAGTAACACCACTGTTAATTTTGCAATTGTCTAATAATGTTGTGCGTTGAATTTTTACTTTTGAAGTTTTGTGTTTTTGTTTATTGTTGGATCCTGGTAAGTTTTTTTTATATAATAATATATTATAAGGCTAATTGCATATACTGCAATATTTTTCTCAAAATGTTTCTTCAGTTAAAGGCGTTTCATATGTACATTATATTCTCTATCTTTTTGGGTCCATGAACATAATATGATCGAATTTAATAATATAAGTATATCTCTCTAAACTCGTTTGCAAACAACATCAATATTCGGGCTAAAGACTAAGCTACCAGATTTTAGAACATAAATAATATATGACCGGGACTAGATTTCGGTGCATACAATATACAAATCTGCTGCAATCTACTTTCACACTTCTAAGGCCCATAATTATTGTATATTCTAGGTTTAAATAATCAAAGAAATGGATGACGCACATCCCTCTACATCACAATCTACAAGTGAGGGTAAATCAAGAAAAGGTGGTCGCCTTCTACGTAGAGGTGGTTATGAATATAATTGGAAAAGGCTGAACAAAGACGGAACAGAACATTGGCGTTGTGCAAAAAAAAGTACGTGCAGTGCTTCTATTAAAACCAAAAGTAACCCTTTAACAGTTGTACGTGAAACATCACATAATCATGGACCTAAAGACTTAGAAACAAGGGAAATTAAAGAGCAAATGGAAAAATGTATTAACGCTGTTCAACACGATGTATCTATTCCGATTCCTCAAATATTTAATGAGCACATGCAAATACTTACACAAAAAGGAGTACAAATTTTACCTAAGTTTGAAAATATAAGCAAACATCTATACCAAAAACGAAATAGCTCAATTGGAGCCAAGAGACTTTGCTTTAGAAAAGGAGCTGACGTTATTATCCCTCAAAAATATTTATTTATGTTATTTGCGGATTATCAATACAGACAAAAAAGAATATTAATATTTGGACATAAGGATTTCATTGTTTATTTGAGGCAGTCAAGAAGTTTCTTCTTTGATGGGACATTTAAGATCTGCCCGAATGGATTTTATCAAGTTTTTACAGTTCATGCAGATATCGGAAGCACTCAAGAATTTGTTAACGTGATTCCTATTTTGTATGCTTTACTACCTGATAAGAAGCTTGACACATATCAGTTACTATTCGAATTAATAAAAAGTCAGGAACCAGAATGGAAACCGACTTATGCCACTATGGATTTTGAAGCGGCTACCATAGTTGCATTACAAAATATGTTTCCAGATGTTAAAATAACAGGGTGCAATTTTCATTTTAATCAATGCTTGTGGCGTAAAGCAAAGAAATTAAATTTACACAAGACCCATTCAGGCAAGGCACATATAAAATTATGTAGAGCATTATCACACATTCCTCCACAATTCGTTGAAGATGGTTGGCTTTATATTATGGCAGAAAGTCCGTGCAGTGATAATTTTACAAAATTCAACGATTATTTTGTTAGCACATGGCTAGAAGATAAGGTGAATTCAAGTATCTGGTGTACATATAATAAATATCATAAAACAAATAACATTGTAGAGTCATGGAACAATAGAATTAGAAAATTCATAAAAGTCAAACCAAATATTGGTCAACTTCTACAAGGGTTGCATAACGACTTCAAATATTATTCAAATCAGATAAGGAAACCTGATGGGATCAAAATTTCAAAAAGGAAACCTGAAACTTTGACAAGAAACTGGAAAATTCAAAGTACAGTAGAAGAATTATTGACTGGACAGATAAGCGTGGGGCATTGCTTAGAAAAATTAAAGTTTTAATCAATAATATTGTATTTTCTTTTTACTGTGTTGATTTTTTATATTAAAATAAGCCCGATTATAACTAAATCTTATTGTTTAATAGTAAATTCTCACGAATTGAGGATTTTTATTATTTAAAATTAGGCTGCTTTTAACTAACTTCTTAATTGTATTTTTTTATACTTTGTTGATTGGCCTATTTTGGCTTATTGTTTTATTTTATCTTATTGTTTAATTTTTTTATGTTGATTTGTTTCACTAAAAGTTTTTTTTTAAATATGACTGCTTATACATAACATAATGGCTATATTTAACTTTTGTAAACATTTTATATTGTTGTTGATTGTTTTAATAAAGATAATACAAATCTAAGAAAAAAATATATTTTATTTAAACTTTTTACTTTTGCACCCGAATGTACATAATGTAGTTTATCCATTGAATTTAGATAGATTTTTTAACCAACGGGCCATTTGAACGTAGACGATTTTTGTTTACGTTCGAATGGCCCACGTGCCATTCGATTTGGGCCGTTCAGACTAAGTACCCCTTTAATCTTCCGGTGTTGGATGGCTATAACAGTTTCTCGTCTAACAAAAACAAAACTCAAAACGAGGGTGTCGTTGTTTATGTTAAAAATGGTATTCAAGTAAATGTTCTTGAACCTGATTATCATGATGCAAATTGTTTAGTAATACAAGTTAATAATGACACTGTGGTCGTAGCTATTTATCGGCCGCCTTCATGCAATAATATATCAAACTTCTTACAGTCTCTTAATGAAATCTTAATAACGTATTCCTCTTATAAAAATGTTATTCTCACCGGTGACATTAATATAGATATCAGTACTTCAAATCATGATCGAAATGCTTCCTCTTACCTCGACTTGACATCGTTTCACGGCTTACTACCGGCTCACGTTATACCGACACATGGAAAAACATGTCTGGACCACTTTATTGTTAAAACTAAATTGCCTGCAAACGTTTTTGTAGCTCAAACAACCCTTACCGATCACTATACTGTCATCTTTACGTTAAATAAATGTTTTCCAAGGCACTTAAAAAACGTGGTATCACGAATTGATTCTCTGGGATTACTCTCTGACCTAAAAAAGGCAAACATTAAATCGGTGCTAGACACAATTAACGCTAACGCAGCAGCTGATAAACTAGTCCACATTCTTAGAACTGTAGTTGAGTCAAACACTAAAATAGTAATAGTCTCCAAACGGAAATCAATTATCAAACCCTGGATAACCCCGGGTCTCTTAAGATGCATAAAAAATAGAGACAATTTACATAAAAAATGTAAAAAACATCCTGACAATTTGATACTCAAGACAACATATACAAGATATCGAAACTTTTGCAACAAAATTTTGAAAAAGGTAAAACGACAATTCGAAAGAGGGGAGGTTGAGAGGGCGGGAAAAGACAACCGCCGCCTCTGGAAGGTGATAAACAAAGTTTCAAACAGATCAAGACCCAAGTCATCACCTACAGATCTTATAAGCCCACATACCCTTCCAGTACATTCTTTGAATAAAATAAACCAGTTCTTTGCTAATATTGGCTCCACGTTAGCTACAAAAATTGCCACCCAACAACAGGGTTATGCTTGCCCCCCATCTAATACTGCTGTTTCCCATTCAATGGTTATCTTGCCCACGGATGAAAATGAGGTAGCTGCAATAATTTCATCTCTAAAGCGTGACTGTGCCGTGGGTTGCGACAATATTTCTTCAAACCTTCTCATAGCGCATAAGGACATTTTAGTTCCACCAATTACACATGTCTGCAACTTGGCCATAGAGTCTGGTACCTTTCCACTTGCATTCAAAAAAGCTCTTATCATTCCCATTCATAAGAGTGGTGACCGACACTGTGTTAATAATTATAGACCTATAGCAATTCTGCCGGCGTTATCAAAAATTTTGGAACGGCTGTTGAACAACAGATTAGTTAAATATCTCGAATCTAATCATCTGCTGTCTCAATCTCAGTTTGGTTTTCGTGCAGAAAAATCGACGGCCATGGCTGTACATGAGCTAACAAACTTTATTATATCTAACATGGATGATAAAAAGAAGTCATTAGCCATCTTTTTAGATCTAGCTAAAGCCTTTGACACAGTGTCGGTTCCAATCTTGCTAAAAAAGCTCGAGAACCTTGGCATCCGTGGCAATCAGTTGTCACTTTTCCAAGATTATCTGACTGATCGCTCGCAGTTTGTTAAAATTGATAACAACTATAGTGACAGTCTTCCCGTAACTTTTGGAGTTCCTCAGGGAAGTATACTTGGGCCCACACTATTTCTGGTTTATATCAACGACCTCTGCAATCTTCATCTACAAAATGGACGTATCATTACTTTTGCAGATGACACTGCAATTATATTCAGTGCAAACTCATGGGTAGAGGTATACAACCATGCTCAAGTCGGGTTTAATTCTGTGAATGAATGGCTGAGAAGTAACTTACTCACTTTAAATTCCGATAAAACCAAGTATGTGGCTTTTACCTTAAGAAACAGTTCACAGTCATTTCATCAGTTCTCCATTTTCGCTCATACCTGCTCTTACCCCCATAACGGTGATTGTTCCTGTACTAAATTGCAGAAAGTAGACAATATTAAGTACCTGGGAGTTACCTTAGACTCGAATTTGAACTTTGCTGCACATATAAATTGTCTCACTAGCAGAATTCGGAAATTAATCTATGTATTTAAAAATCTTCGGTCTATCCTGACCACCAAGCATCTATTTTCTGTCTACTATGCGCTGTGTCAATCGCTCCTGACTTATTGCATCACTTCTTGGGGTGGTACATTTAAAACAAATCTATTAGCACTGGAAAGGGCCCAAAGGGCAGTTCTTAAAGTGGCACTTTTCCTTCCTTACCGGCATCCCACCGTAGAAGTTTATAAGTCCTCAAAAGTCCTCTCAATTCGTCAACTTTTTGTTCTCCATGTTGCTTTGAAACAAAGATCTCTTATTTCTTGTATTAAAAGCCATAATGATTCTGTCCTACGGACCAGGAGAAGAAATGTTTGCCAAACTATACAGGTGAAAACTAAATTTGCTCGAAATTTCTTTTCTTTCCTTGGCCCGTTTCTATACAACCGGCTAAATGATATGCTCGCTATTCATTCACTTAGCAAGGAAACTTTTAAAAGAAAAATAATTGACTGGCTAATTACTCTAGATTATACCCAAACTGAAAATCTATTTGAAACCATATCCTAATTGAATATTCCCTTTGCAACCATCCACACAAACACAAAAACTCACATACATACAAACATACACCCAACACACATTCACCCCTCACCACACACACCCACCTACACCCTATTGCATGTACTTTTAATATATAACTTAAATTATAAAATTAAATGAAATGAATTATATTGTATAAAATATTATTATTTTTAAATGATTTTTTTATGAGCTTTAAATGTATGATTTTTTATTTGAATATTATTTGTGTATCATATCGTCTTCAGTACACCAATTCATGTGAAATCATGTTTTCGGGGGCCTGGTGACCTGACATTCAGGTTTTGAAAAAAAACTTAGTTTAGGCACCAGTCTTCCACAAATTAATTGTTAATTGTATCTGTAGACTAATCTGATTTTTTTTAACTGTAATTTGTGGCAAGAAAATAAATAAATTATTATTATAAATTATTATTATAATTAACTTTGGTGATCGTGATCGGTGATCGTTGGCAATATGTCGTCCATATCGATGCCTTCCAAACAGCTATCCAACACAAGAAAATTTTGGACTGCGAATGACCAATCGTCATAATTTTGACGTCCTTTTAATTTCGGCACATTTACTATATATCCCGCGGTAGACATTCTGGATAAAAATACTTTTTACACGCGAAATTACTTTTGAAAAGTGACTGGGCCCATAACCTATTAAAACACGCTAGTTGTTGCAACCACAGACTGAATTTTAAACTATAAAATACAGACAAAAAATATACAAGATGGTTTTAGTGACAATCATAAAAAGATATTTTGAATAATTATTCCAACAAATATAATGTATATTGAATAAGTACGATCCCTTTGCAGTCGCTCTCTGTGAGACAAGGCTTAAACCAGGGTTCTCATTTAGAATATCTGGCTATGCGTGTCTAAGAACAGACAGAAGCGACGAGTATGGCAGTGTCACGATATTCGTAAAAGTAACTGGATTTTTCCTTTACCCAGTCTCAGTGCCGATATATCTGCCGTTGCTGTTATTGTAAATAAAATATGTTTAGTGTGTATATGTTACGCGCAACGTGATTAACTGGGCATTATTAATAAGAACCGGCCATTATTAATAATGCCCAAGAGCGACGAGCATAGTGATTAATATATCACTTTGACCGGCCATTATTAATAATGACCGACGGCCCGTGTGACATGAAATAAGTCAGTGTTTGAGAAAGCTTGAATTTATCACTTGGACCGGGCAGTATAAATAATTTCCTACTTGTAGCCGGGCAATGTGACAAATGGGACGGCGGCCGTGCCTTGCAACATGCGAGGGGCTCGTACATGCGGGGAAGGGCCGTGCGCGCACGCAGCGATGTATTAGTACGCAGTAATACTTCGAAACGATAGTAGATTAGGTTAGGTTTAATTTTTCAATCTGAGAAAAATGTGGGGAAGCAGTCTACTGCCTCGGATACCGTGGCCTTTCCTGCAGTAAGACAGCAGGTCGTATTGCGCGGCACGCTTGCATTAATGATCTTATCCATCGTGCTCTTGCCACCGCCGGGGTGCCAGCTGTCTTAGAACCAACTGGCTTGGTACGCGTCGATGGTAAGAGACCAGCTGGTATGACCATAATGCCATGGAAGTTGGGTAGATCTTTGGTGTGGGATGCAACTTGTGTCAAAAATTTTTAGGTCGTTATTTTAGATACACATCTTAAAGGCTTACCACACTGTGATTATATAGCTGCTAAATGTGAACGTAATATCTACATTATTCGATGCCTCTGGAGTTTAGTGAGGAGCACATCCCTTTTCATTAAAGTTATTATACAACACCTTGATTAGAAGTGTACTGGACCATGGTCCCTTTTTGCAAGAATGCTAATGTTGCTGGTCTTAAAAAATTAGACAGCATTAAATTCCTTTGGATTGAATGCTGTCCAATTTTTTTATTTATTTTTTTGCTGCTCTTAGAGTAGTTTCTGAAGTGAATGATACGCAGATTCGATCAAGACTTCTTTATTAATCATTACAGGTTTATTAATCATTACAGCATTAATAGGTTTTGCATGAGTACTCACATAACATACACACATTGTATGTAAACATTTTATGATTGACCGAAAATAGTATTCTTGCGCCACTGGTTGAAGAAAATAATTTGGGTCTCCCAGAAGAAAACAGAACTCCGTTCAAACTAAGGCGTAAAGGTTTTAAAAAACTATCCGTGAGGCAAGATGCTAAAAGGCCTCGTAATAGTAGTCAGCAATAATGGTCTAAGTCTAAAAAAGTCATGCCAAAGAAGCAGATTGTGGGGAAAAATGTAGACTAAAGTGTAGCGAAATAATCAAACAGGAAGACAGAGAAATAATTCTTGACAATTATTGGAAAATGGGAGATTTATTTAGACTAAGAGATTATATTGCAAAGTGTATTGATGTTATTAAACCTAAATAACAATATAACGTTCATAATAGTAATAGAGGACCTAAACATTCATTTTCATTCGAGATTGATTAAGCATCGTATCTATATTTTTTTCTTTAGGAACACATAGACCATTAATCGACCTATTGCAACTGTTATTGCAAAAAAGAACCTAGCAGGTACGGTTGAAGAAGAAAAAAGGGGTAAACATGGCAAACAATACAAAATAAGTTTAAATATAATTACAGGAATAAAAAAAAACCATATATACACAATACCAAGAATAGAATCACATTACCTAAGACAGCAAACGACTCGTGAATTTATTGATGGGGGAGCATGATAGATCTTTATACCGACTACCAAGCGAAATGCTTGATGATGGTGTTGAAGCTGCTAAAAATCATACCTACAGAATAGTATTCAATGAAGATTACATCGAATTTAAAAAAGAAAAATTGGAAGATAAAACCAGAGGTTAGTTACTTACTGACGCCAAGCAAGCAATTGCAATTTACCCTACAAACCTGTATAATGATGTACTTTTGTAAAAGTGAATTTATCCATAAAATGAATACATACAACTTTTTTCCGCTATACTGGCAGAGTATCGAACAACCTTAAAACAATTTTAACTTTTACACTCAAGCCCCACGTTAAGGGTGTTGTTGCTATACTTTTGTTATACGTTTATAAAACCATATATTTTACAATCCACGACGAATATTGAAGACGGAAAGATGCCGAAAAGTACTGAAGACGTGACGCCAAGAGGTGTACAATATGCTGAAGACTTTATAAGTGATTTTTCGGGTCAAGACCACACCTACCCGGTGAGCCGTTGGAATCAAAACATCGAAGATAATACGGAAATGTTTGATTGGACGCCGCTCCAGCAGCTTGTGATTGTGCGTAGAACGTTGACGGGAACAGCGTTGCTATGGCTACGAAGTGAAAGACCGTTCAAGTCCTGGGCCGAATTGAAACAAGCCATCAGCAAGGAGTTTCCCGACGCGATTGACCAGAAGACGATTCATGAGATGATTAGAGCACGTAAGAAGAAATCTAACGAAAGTTGCATGGATTACGTGCTTATTATGAAAAAACTCGGAAAAAGAGGTAAGATGCCCGATTACGTTGCGATCAAGTACATCGTAGATGGCATTCAAGACTTAGAAACGAATAAAATATTATTGTACGGTGTTACGAGCTACAGTGAACTAAAGGAAAAGCTGAAATTTTATGAACAAGTTAAAGAAAAAATGAAGGCGCGACGAGATACGCAATGTAATCATGGATCTGGTGGCCACAATCGAAATTAAAAGAAGAATACAAGCAGTGAGTTGCGGTGCTATAATTGTGGAGAAATCAATCATTCGTCGCAAAACTGTCCTCATAAGCAAAAAGGTCTCAAGTGCAATGAATTCGGCCATGTTTCTTCAAAGTGCAACGATGACGAAAAAAACGAACGGCGACGACAAAACGCGAAGACGATCATAAACCTTCGAGAAACTTCGACAGCCGATCGAATCGGCCAATCAGCGGCGGAGACAACGAACAGCGCTGCCAACGTGACGGACGTCGTCGTTGGGGCAGAAATCCGACTAATCCTAGCACTTCGAAATCCGCCATGTTCACTACGGATTACGTTGGCACCACTGAGAGCGACGACGCAGATGACAGATGTCATTGTCAAGAAAATAAAGAAGTTTTGCAAATTGTAAACAAACCTAACAAGGAGTCGGGCAAGCCGGTTGTGGGTAACCGACCAAGTACCTTTTTGCGAAAAAAAAAACCTTTTTTTACCGTTTTGAAACCTTTTCTGATGGTATGTAGTGACGGCTACAGTATCGAAGTTTATGGTCCGTATGCGGCTACGGCTATTCTGATGCATCAATTATGAACAATATATTAAACGACAAGGAAAATCCTTTCCACTGGATGTTTCACCGGAATGATGTGTTCATCTTAGCCAGGGGCTTTCGAGATAGCGTAGAAAACTTACAGGCATTGGGATATGAGGCACACATTCCACCGACAAAAGACAGATTCGAAACTCAATTGACCACAGTTCAAGCAAACAAATCAAGATTAAATAACATTGTGTCGGTGGGTTGTAGAAGCTGTAAAGGGGAAGTTTAAAAATAGATTTAAACTATTGCGACAGGATTATTTTAATAGAGCCTTGCCTTGCATCTGTTTGTTGACTTTAAAATTGCAGCCGCTCTTATTAATGCATTTTACAAGGTAGCTGTTGATAATGAACATACAAATGAAATATTAAGAATAGCCAATGAAAGGCTCCATACACCTAATCTTTTGAACGACTATGTACATACTATATTGCTGCACTGGCATTTTTAGAGCCAAACTAAATTCCTAGGCGCTTGATATAATAAATAACGAAATTATACCTGATGAAGCTAAGAGAATTATGCGATGGTTTGAAAAATACTATGTCAGTGGATCAGTAATCCTAAAGGCGAAAGTTTGTAAGTATGGATGTTTGTTACTCTTTCACGTAAAAACTACTGAATGGATTTGAATGAAACTACCACAATATAGCTTATACATCAGAATAACACATAGGCTATAGCTTATACATCAGAATAACACATAGGCTACAATTTTTGAGGTTTCTAATGTGAGGTCGTAAAAAAACACATTTTTTGCGCTTACATTGCAAACGCTGACTGAATCCTACAAGATAGATCAAAACAATGTACTACAGTATTGTACAACTTAAAAAGGTCTACAAAAAAGTCCGTGATGGTATATGTTTATCTCTTAGGAATAACCCACAATAACCATTTTTTATCCTTTACTTTGTACGAGAAATAATGGTTTATTTACGAAGCGATTTTAAGCAATACAGTATTAATCCTTATCCAATTAAGTATTTTAAATACATTGTGCATTTAATAAAGATCAATATGGCTTTTTACAGCATGTAAATTAAATAAATATTTTCGAAGATACCACAGATTTAAAATGCAGAGTCATAGCAATTTCGGCGATAAATACCGTTTCGGTGATAAATACCGGCAGCGATGCCAGGCGAACGGGGCGTGGGGGGAGCGGGGTAGGTGCGGTGGGGAAGAAGTGGCTCATAGCTGAGTGCGCGACCCGAACGCGGGCAGACACGTGAGGGCAGACGTTGTTGACGGTTGTGTCCGTTTTGCGAATTTTCAAGGCACTAGCGAATATCTTGCATAGATTTGAAAGGATGGATCAAGTCAACAATGATCTATGTTTCAATGAAGCACTGAGACATATAGAGGACAAAATAATAACGATTTCCGGTAAGAAATTGTCCGACTTCGGTATGCCGACACCAGAGCGCCGGGGAGAGTTGTCGACCGATTTGATCAAAGAGCTAAGCTACGATATTGCTTTATTAGACGCTCAGGTCAGCGAAACTGAACCACGCCTGCTACCCGAACAAAAACATTTATAACAAAATATTACAACGAGTTGAGCTTGACAAAAGCGGCCTTTTCTTTCTTGACGCCCCGGGCGGTACAGGTAAAAAATTTTTGCTTAATTTGCTTCTAGCAAAAATTCGTAAGGACCGTAAAGTTGCATTAGCGGTGTCTTCCTCTGGGATCGCTGCAACATTGCTGAGCGGTGGACGAACGGCACATTCGGTTTATAAATTACCTCTTAATCTGGCGAGCGAAGAAACCCCAACGTGCAACATCAGTAAGAGCAGTGCCCGTGGCGCCCTCTTGCAACAATGTATGCTGATCGTGTGGGTCGAGTGCACTATGTCACACAAACGCGCCATTGAGGCGCTTGATCGCTGTCTACAAGATATTCACAGCAATCGAAAGTTGATGGGTGGTGTGGTAGTGTTATTGGCAGGGGATTTTAGACAAACTTTACCTGTTATCGAGAGAGGCACTGCAGCAGATGAAATTAACGCATGTCTAAAAGCCTCATATCTGTGGTCTAAAGTTGAAAAGCTTTATCTTACCACTAACATGCGAGTCCAGTTATTCAGCGATGTCGAATCAGGAGCATATGCTCAAAAACTGCTAGAAATTGGTGAAGGCCACCTAAACACCGACCAAGAAGGTATGGTTCTTTTCACACAGCAATTTTGTCATGCTGTGGAGACAGAAAACGAACTTATTGAACAAGTTTTTCCGAATCTGCAACAAAATATTCTTGACGAAAATTGGTTGTGTGAAAGAACCATATTGGCACCAAAAAATGAGACTGTTGCGAAAATAAATAAAAAAATCTTGGCCGAAATAAACAGCGAAACATCAGTGTATAATTCCATTGACACAGTTATGTCATCCGATGACACTACAAGTTATCCCGTAGAGTTCCTAAACTCTTTAGAGTTGTCCGGGGTGCCATCACACAAGTTGGAATTAAAGGTAGGTGTACCCGTTTTGTTAATGCGTAACCTGGATGCGCCAAGATTATGCAACGGTACTCGGTTGCGAGTTACCGAATTAGGAAGGCATATAGTGAAGGCTACAATTTTAACTGGAGAAGCCAAGGGAGATGTTCTTATACCGCGCATCCCAATCATACCCAACAACTTGCCATTCAATTTTAAACGCCTGCAGTTCCCATTAAAAGTCGCATTTTCAATGACGATCAACAAATCGCAGGGTCAAACCTTGAAGGTAGCAGGCCTACATTTGGGCACGCCATGTTTTTCTCACGGTCAGCTCTATGTGGCTTGCTCACGTGTTTCCAAAGCGAAGAATCTGCATGTTTATGCTGAAGGAAAAAGATCGTTAAATGTAGTTTATAGGAGCATACTGCAGTAGCTACCTATAGACCTATGATTAGGGCTCTGCAGTGCTTAGTTACCGTATTTCTTACTTATTACTAGACTAGACGGGACAAACCTGAAGTCCACGCGAACGAAGTCGCGGGCAAAAGCTAGTAATTAATAAATCCACTAGCTCCAAAATGAGAGTAAAACGAAGTCCGCCAATATTAACCCCAAGAATGTGGTCAGTACAATAATAATAATACTACTTACTAACAATTGCATAGAACTAAGATTGCAATGGGTTCCATCTCATAGGTTTGAGAGGCGACGAATAAGCAGATAGATTAGCAAAATTAGCGGTTATTTAGGGTCAAGAATTTAATGTAGTACTTAATTGCTTAGAAGTAATAAGTAAATACAAAAGAAGTTACCATGATAGGTTTAAAGAGTATTTTGATGAACGAAGCAGGGAATGGGTCTAACAGTGACTTCTCCTGTATTATATTATACATAAATATAAATGACACTTATAAACAAGGGGATGTATTTTATCATGCAGACATGCAGGAATGTCGATAACCAACGCAGAAAGACAGCGCAGGTACAGGGAACGATTAAAATTAAACGAAAAGTGTAGTGTGTGCGGGTACACCAATCATAAGGTCAATCAGTGCCGGTTGTCGACAACCCTCAAGACCACAGCGGGGGAGCGGAGAACGCGGGGTCCGGGGGTGCAGGGGCGCGGCGGCAAGGCCGGGACGCGCCCGCGCCACACTACTAAGACAGTACAAGTTAACTCAACGACGCACAGTGGTTCAGGTAGTACGGGCATGCGGAAAATATTATTTTTAAATGAAAAGACGTTGCGTTTCTTCATAATACTTTATTAAAATTATATAATAAATATACCAGTATACAAAGAGAAAAATAGAAATACGTATTTTTTTATTAACTTGAATTAATTTTTTCACATGAATTCAATTATAAATATTATGCAAAATATACACGGTATTTAAACATTTCTACATAAATAAATATTAATACACTAAATATAAAACTCAATTTTACACAATACAGACATAATAAACATAATTATATTTTAGACATAATTATAGTTTTAGAGATGGGTGCTATCCACTAATAATGCTTTGGCATCATCGTGAAGAGGATAGTATTTCTTATTCGGTACTGCACGTAAACTGTTGATAAGGGGATCTGAGGTAGCTAGGAGCATATTCATTACATCTTCATTACATGATAGACGAGAACATTTTCTTGAATGACTTAACCTATAATTGCGGTAATCTTTATTTCGCGTTTCTTGAGCTTCCTCAGATAACATTCCAATAGGTAAGGCAGCAACACTTATTATTTCTTTGCCATGCAACAAGATCTTATGCACTGTATTTGGCATATTATACCAGCTGTGCAGGCTTACGTATAGTTCAGCAGTCTGGTAACAATAACTGCCAAACTTATCCGAATCAACTAATGCACTAGAATTAATCGTTTGCAATATTATACCAAACCGATGAATAAGTTCTTTATCAACTCTTGTGACTTCAGCTACAATATCTGCATTATTGAAAAATCTTCTAGACGTGTTTCCATCGTTAGATGTTCCCATTCCTTGCTTTACAAAATCCACTTTTAGACCTAAACGTTGAAACAGCTCACTTTGGATTCTTTTCTTCTCTTCATCTTTTTGTTGTTTGGTAGTTGCGTTTGTTCTCCAACTGGCAAATTACATATTGTACGCAATATGTAATATGCATTCCATGAATTTAATCCGTGCGTGAAGCGGCGACAAACCGACCTTGAGAGCCTCCGTATCCACAGTTTTATTTCGCACTTGGTCAAGATTATTCATTTCTGATGGCTTTGACTTGCATATGTCGTAGGATAATTTGATACTTCGAATCTTCGCGGAAATCCTAGGGGTTTTGCAAAAACGCGGATAATTAGACATAGGCGAAAAATTATCAAATCTTACTGGACAAAGTCAGGATTTTTGCGAAAATACTCGCGAAGATTCGAAGTATCAAATTATCCTACGACACATATAAAACACACTGCACATGATGATGTGTCCGTAACTGTCTGCGCTATTTTGTCATCTATCATTGTGAACACAAGTTTATGGTACACTTTGTAAGTCTTTTCCTTT
Source organism: Ochropleura leucogaster (assembly GCA_958449745.1). Classification (NCBI taxonomy): domain Eukaryota; kingdom Metazoa; phylum Arthropoda; class Insecta; order Lepidoptera; family Noctuidae; genus Ochropleura; species Ochropleura leucogaster. The sequence goes on along the minus strand of OY288221.1, from coordinate 11,531,756 downwards.
AAACTAATAACAGTTTCATTTAAGTTTGCTATTTCAGATTCCATTCTAGCAATTTCATTTTTCGTAGATTCTGTAGTTTCTTTTTGAAATTGAAATTGTACCGGGCGACAACACCTTGTAGAAGAAGGAGTTGTATTTGTCCAATAAACAACAGATTTATTCTCCTTTTCATACAGCGGAACTAATGATGTCAAAAACATATATGAATCGGACACATTTTCGTCGATAAATGACTGTTTGTACTCAGCATGACCTGATGATCCGTCACATTCCCACTTAAGTAAAAATGTTGAATTTACACTAATTTGTGTAAGGTCGTCTTCAGACATTACTTCAAATAGTCTTCTAGTTGTGTGATCCAGTAATGACTGCAAACCTACACAAGCGTAGATTTCCGTTACATCAATATCCGTGGGGTAGCATTGCCTTTTTGCTTCAAGTACTTTATGATAATCGGGAAAAATATCACACCCAATACTTTTTGCTGCATTTCTCAGTACTTGATATTGATGTTTCGAAAGTGATGCATCAAGTACTAATGCCAATGCTTTTTCTGGAGTAAACTTGATAGTATCCGATGATTCTTGTACAAGTACCTTAGAGGCAGCTTTTTTAATCATTTCTTCAGGAACGCTTTCACACAATCTTTTGACTTTATATCGCTTTGTTCGATCGCAACATTGATCAAATGATTTCTCTGGTCGTCCACTATGAAAGCGTTTTGATGGCCCTGGAACATCACTGTCACAATTCATCATATCAGCCTGCACCGAAGATGTCTCAACAGTAAAAATATTTTTCAGCCACTGTTCATTTTTTGCCATAAATGCACTTTTATTTCTCGCTGCAGTTTGCCACTTTTTCGTAAATACGGGTAAAAAATTACGACTCAACTTTTCATAAACTTGCTTCCAAACACTTTCTGTAAGCTGCGGATACACAAGTTTTAAATTTTCGAGGCATTTATGAATGTCACGATTATTTGATATTATGATTTCCACTAAATCGGCATAGACAATAGTAAAGCTATCCATCACTATAATAACACTGTTATTGTAAGAGAAAATAATTGTAAGTGAAGTTTAAACTACCGTTCAATGCTATTTATACTTACGCGACATGATAAAGTGTTAATTACCCTCATTAGAAACACTTACTAATATAATGCACTTTTTCTTAATTACAGAGCGTCATTAGTTAAGGACCTGGTATTTCCAAAATCGCAGGTTATCGCAGCCAAAACGAATGTAATGTTTCAAAAGTTGTTTTGTTGACAAAAGTTCCCTTAGGGTCACCATCTGAGTAAAGTTGGTACCCACATTTAACAGAGTTGTCCCAAGATGGGTGAATGTACCCCTTAGTTCCCTGTATTTGAAATGGACAGTACAGTTGTGTCACAATTGTTGGTGGCACAAGGCGTGTTGCTTTTATTTAGGATGACCCTTGTATCACCTTTCGAAGGAACAAAGCTTATGAGAAAATCATCCTCCTTAATCTCCAGCTTGGATTGTATTTCAAATAGAACTTTCCCCCACAGTACAGGCAGGCTGCAGTCTCCTGCAAATTCTGTTAAGAGAGAGACAACGTTAGCACCTTGTAATATATCGGAGATCCAAACGACGTGTTATGCCTGTTAATTATAAGCCATTTTTGTAACTATGTGAGGAAGGGATGTTGTATATCTATGCGTATACGCGCATCGCTTGTGTGTGCCGCGCGTGCGAGAACGACATCTGTACCTACAGTAAATCAGTATGATTCAGACTCGCAGTTTGATTGCACTTTCCCCGCTCCCGTAGATACCTAACATTAGGGTAGGTAGGGTAGGTAAAAAGGTAGAAAATTGCATAGCAATGCGTGCCGGGGCACGGCTAGCTGAATTATATAAAGAAGAGTCATTAGATGATTTAAACAGATGTAATATACTGCAAACTAATGTGTGGTTGCTTCGAATTAAAATACAGTCGCGGCATGTCAGATCGCGCACATAATACTTACGTTTTGACCGATAGAGACCAAATCGGTAGAAATGCGATAGTTGAGCATTATTGTACTTGCTCAGCAGGCAGAAGAACAGTAGAAAATTGTGCCCACATAGTTTCAGTTTTGTGGATTTTGGAGTTAGAAAGGCACGAACCTTTCATTGCACCCGCAGAACATTGATAAGATGTTATAGTTGATAATAACCATTGAACAAATTTAAAGCTTTTCTACTTACCCATAATGTAACACGGATAGGCTTGGTCCGAGGTGTCTTATCTGAATGGAGTGTGGATGAAGTAAAAAAAATATATCAACTCCCATAGGTACTGGTGAAATATTGAAAGTCAGGCGGCTCAACTACAAAGATCAAGTGCATGGGTCACCCACATAGAAACCAACCCAAACAGTTCTTATTATATTTGATGGTCAAGCCTTACCAAAAAGAATTTATATATGTTATAATGCACTAACCATAGAGACTTATGTGAATCCCACGATTCAGTGTTTACGATGCTGCCGTTATAGTCATACTAAAATCAATGTAGGTCAGCTGTCCCTAAATGTTTAAATGTGGCCAAAACGACTTAGGTGAAACATGTTCGATAGAAGAGGATTCAGCATCTTATATCAATTGTTTTGGATTCCATTTTGCTACAGACAAGACTTGCCCTGAATTTCAGAGGCAAAAAAAAACATTAAATATACTATGTCTCATTTATGTATTTCATATGCAGAAGCAAGCAAATTACACCCAGCCACCTCAAAATCCTATACAGATGTTCTCACTACAGGTAAATCTCATGATTCTCTTTATCACCAATAATAGAGGAAAGTGACCAAATATGGAATAACATTTTGTTTTTTACACATAATTTTCACAAATGTTAGAAATAAAAAACTTTTTGTAGTAATAATCAACATTCAATATTTGAACTATATTTCGTATGTTATAATAATTAGTTTATATATATAAGTGTATTTTTTTATTATTACTGAATAATGATAGAGGGATCTAAATATGGAATAGGTACCCCAAATATGGAATAATAATACATAAGAACCTTTGAAAACTTTGGTTTAACAATTAAAGAAACTAGTGGCGTGCGCTCCTTATAGGCAAAAAGGAACTGCCGACCCTAGACTCCATAGGTAAAAAAGAAAGAAAAAGAAATCAAAGAATAAACAAATATCTAATTAATTTTAACTTTTTCTATAAATTCCTAATGTAAAAATAATAGCAACGTTCCACACCGCCCTAAATTAATACTATGGCAGGCGTTTCGGCGTTCAACAGATCGTCACGAGCGACCCTACGACAGAATTATAGGCAAACTTCAATAGTGCCTTTATTTCATTGATAAATGTAGGCAAGAAGTATGCGTGTGTGTGTAAAACCTCGTGTACAGACACGTCGTGTATGGCTCACACAGCGACGTATCTCCTGTGGCATGAGAAGTCAATCGGGGGCCGCGATTCATGTCGCAATTCATTGCGACATGAATCGCGACGACCTATTCATGTCGCAATTCATTGCGACATGAATAGGTCGTTACATTGGTCGGTACAGCTCAGTTTTTTACTGATTGGCGCTCAATAGAGATTATACGACAAGTTGAAGAAGTCAGTAGCTAAGTACAATTCCGGTTGAAACTGATGCAATTTTATTTGTCAACATTTTATTATAAAAATTTTGAACTTATGCTTTCTTTTGTTAGAAAGCTTATCACATTGTATTGTTTTCTTCATGTGTAGTTCGCAGTTATTATATTGTTTGTTGTGAATAATTAATTTACGAAACGCAAATACAGTTCGATTTGTTGCTAAATTCAATTACTTATTAGTTTTTTATTCAAAATGTTGTCGATTGTGAGATGATGTGTGAGATAATGAGTGTGTTCTTGTTAAAAGTAATAAATGGCAGGTTTTCTCAATTGTCGTTTAATGAAAAGCTTCAAATAGTGTCGAAAGGTAGATGTGTGCCTGAATTACGAGCATTAAACCCAGGAAAAAGGTAATGTAACTCGGAAAAGTTATGAAACATAGGTTGCGTACCTACACATAAATTATTTCGTTTTCCGTGCCTGTTATTTAATTCAAATAATACAACAGTGTGGACTCATTCGGTATTTACAGATTTACATAATTTCTATTCCGCGGCAAAATAGACTAACTAACACGGGCAATTGCGAAATCTTTCCTTTTTTGAAAAAAAAAAAAACATCCGCCTACCCGGTCATTAAACCCTGTGCACGCCACTGAAAGAAACATAATTATTTACAAAAAACACAAATTCAAGTATCAAACTCTGGACCAGCGCAATTTTTATGTGCCCAGAGCCCATACATTTGGCACTTGGTCCATATTTGGATTTTTCAACGACTGCAAACTGACATTCATAATTTTATAATTAAGATAGTAATACAATCAAATACCACTAAAACATAAAATTGGACATATAAGCAATCTCTATAAACTATATAAACAGCACTGCCAACACTTTCAGTACGAACAATATATATTGTTCGTACTGAAAGTGTTCTCAGTGCTGTTTATATATATTAAGTGCCTTATAAAGTTTTGCGACAGCGACAAAACAAAACACTCTCACCACGGTGAAAGAGCTCGCTCGACTGGCGTGTTAGTCTAGTCAACATGTTCAAAAACGTGTTAAATAGAAATAAAGCTCCTAAAAATATGTGCGATGGCTCATTCGATTCGGAATGACGTCTAGAAAAATGTTTTTTAAGGGTATATTAGCACATAAAAAATTGCGATTGTTATTAACAAAATAAGATAAAAAAAAAGGTATTTCGTTTTTCCTTAATAACTTTTAGAATAATAATATTTAAGGAATTTTGAAAAAAGATCCTAAAAGAGGAGAAAATTTCCAATAAAAAAGTCCTAACTCTCGGAACTCTATCTATATTATTTATAATTTTTTTTTAACGCTGAAAATAGGACTCCGCGAGGGTGTTACGGCATAGGCGCGCCGCCTAAAAAGCCGGTATATCACCTAAAATAATTTTTTTTTAATATTAAATGACAAATTAAAAATTTGAAAAAATTATGGTGTAATGAAGACACTTGAACGAAAAAAACCTGGGCGAAAAAAATTTTTTTTGTCGATTTTTCAAAAAGTTACATCATTGTTAATTAACCAATTTTTTTCCAATCTCTGTTTTTATAAATTACGGCATAACAATTAAAATAATTGATCTATAAATTTTTCGCTTCGTGGAGCTCTTTTTATTTAGGTACTTAATAAAGTTATGCAAAAAAAATTAATTAAAGTTAATTATTTTGTTAATTATAATTTTTTTAAATTAACTAAAAATGAAATTTCTAAAAAATGTTATTAAAAAAATTTTTTTTTGGTAATGTATTATTATTGCTGTTTTCGCATCTAATATAGCTATTAATTAACAATGGAAAAAAAATTTTTACGTCATTTGTTAAGAAATTGTTTATAAACAAATAGACTATTTTGGGATATTTAAAAAAATTTTTTTTACTATCTTATAGCATAGGTGGAATAATGATTTTTAAAAAAAAATTTTTTTCTTAAATAAATTTTTTTATTGTTTATAATCGTTTTTTTCATATTTCAATTGTTTAAATAATTAGTTAAGAAATTATTTTATTCTTAAAAATAATCATTGACCCTTTTCAATGGAATGACAGAGAAATAATTTTTTTTTATAATTAATTTAATTGTTTATTAACTTAACAATTTGTTATAAACAAATTATATTAACCGTTATATTTTTTTTCGAAAACTTCAAAAAATTACAAAAACAACCATATATAACAAAGTTTAGAATTTTTTTTTTGTATTTTTTACAACACTTTTAAATATTACATAATAATGAAATTACAGCCGTTACATTATTTGTCAAGTTAATAATTGCTATAACTTTTAAACTATTAGAGATACGGTAAAGAACATTCAGATCATTTTTGTTAAGGATTTATTTATCTTTAAATAGAATTCAAAATCGATTCTGTAACTATTATTTATCATTTGTTATAAGCATTTATTTATAAAAATTGTAGATTTTTTTTTCATTTTTTAAAATTCCATAGATTATAAATTGTTAAATAATATAGATACAGCTACGGACTCAAGATCTTTTTTATTCTATGATAAAATATCTTTCTAATTACGCATTAACAATTGTAGTTGTAGTAAAAACGGGATAAAATGCACAAGATCTTGTAAAGGGTTTAAAGGAGAAACTTGTAGTAATGCGTCCGACCTGGTCGAAAACATAGAGAACAGCGAAGAAAATGACGAAGAAGAAGACGATGATAACTTCGGATGTAACATGATTGACGACGCTCGAAGCCAAAAAAGTACGAAGTATCGTCAGATCATTCAAGACATATATGGATCTGACGATTCCGATTTAGATGATCCTCTCGAGGAGTCCAGAGACTCACAAGATTATGAGGTGATTGAAGATGAAAAAACCGAAATACGAGAGGGGGAAGACAACCGTTCAATTCCAAAGATAGATGCACCGAGCTGTTCAGGAATTCCACCAATTAAAAAAAGGAGAACTCGTATGATCTAACAACTTCTGTATTATTTATGAAAATATATTTTAAAATGTTTTTTAAACAAAATAATGTGTAATTAATAATTTCCTTTCCTTCTTACATTACAGACTTTAAGTTTTTAACAATAAAAATAAAATATTTTCGAAAATATACCTGAGAAAAAAAATTAGAGAATAAATTCAATTATTAAATAAAAGATGTCATTTTTTTGAAAATAAATAATTTATAAAGCTCCAGTAGAACGTTATTAAGGCTTATTTTAGTAAATAAATAATTAAACCTAAGCTGAATATTAATTATTCAAGTGATAAATAAATAAAAAATGATCTGTAGCAGAATATAAATTGGGTAAGTATAAATTGGAATTAGCATATTATTTAAACAAAGATGGATATTACTATAGTTAATGCGTAATTAGAAAGATATTTTATCAAAGAATAAAAAAGATCTTGAGTCCGTAGCTGGATCTATATTATTTAACAATTTATAATCTATGGAATTTTAAAAAATGAAAAAAAAATCTACAATTTTTATAAATAAATGCTTATAACAAATGATAAATAATAGTTACAGAATCGATTTTGAATTCTATTTAAAGATAAATAAATCCTTAACAAAAATGATCTGAATGTTCTTTACCGTATCTCTAATAGTTTAAAAGTTATAGCAATTATTAACTTGACAAATAATGTAACGGCTGTAATTTCATTATTATGTAATATTTAAAAGTGTTGTAAAAAATACAAAAAAAAAAAATTCTAAACTTTGTTATACAGTATGGAGCTCACTTCTAGGCAATAAATGAAACCTCAAGTAATACTAGTCCACAGAAGTATATTAAAATGAAATTTTAAATTAAAAACCGAAAATTAAAAAAATGAAATTTTCAAACAAAATAAATATCAAAATAAATTCAGTAAAAGTAAACACTCTGTTTAGACAACGTACCTTGACCCCAGGAGCGAAGTGCGGCAACAACGCATGTCGGTGCGCCACTTTGATTCGTTTGACAATGTGCGACGAAAATTAAATTCACTAAGTTAATTTGGTCGTAGTTTGTTCTTTTTTAGCACTCGATGTATTGTTCTATGGCTCATCCTAAACACCCGCCCAGCTTGTCTAAGGCTGCAGGTTGGGTTCCGATAGAAATGTTCTAAGACTCGTTGTTCAAAAGAGGATGGAACATGACGCGGAGCAACTCCTTCATGAGTGTTGGGTACTATGTGCTAATTTTCCCTGATCCTTTGGACTGCTCCCAGGATTGTTCTGACACTAGTAGGGCAGACGCGAGTTGCTCCGTATCTCTCACGATAGGTACGTATAGTTAAGGCTGCATTTTGCCTGCATTCGCCATACAATAACACCATGTCTGTGTACTCTGCAGCACTGTAAAAATGCTGTTGCACGCGTATACAAAAGTCAAGTGTCGATTTCACCGTAAAAAATAACACACAACATAAAACTTAAAAACACAATTTACACACACACACAAAGTCAAGTACTAATAAACTAATAAGTGTCCATTTCACTGTAAACAATATTTAACTAAGTACTTAGGTAATTGTCTAAAATCGCGTTTTGAAGCAATGCGCTCAAGTATGTCTACGAAATCTATGCGAAAGACACACACTCTCCCGGAAGGGAATACCAGCGGTGACTGACAAAGCTAAACGGAACTTCCGAAATCCAAAATAGCGAAAAAAATAAAAGTACCTAATAATAAGTAATGTAGGGCGAACGGCGCAATTATCGTAATCGCTTATCGATAACTTTATACATTTATTTACCTACTACCTAAACAAGGCATTAGAATACAAGATCTTTGTGTAATTCGAATGTTTTAATATTTTTAATAATTAACAAATTATTAACAATAAAAAACGAAACTAACGTTTTGTGAGTTCCTGAGTATCAAACGGTTCTGTTGATCGCCCGGGAGCCGATCGGTAACATTAGAATTCAGTAACTAATAATAAGCTCGTAGGTACGATTTTTTAATAGGTAAAAGTAATTCATAAATTATTGTTGTTTACCTTATTTATTTTGATCTCTAAATCTACTTAATAATATGTAATAAGAACACACTTAAAATTAGCTTTAAATATTTACGGCACAGTGTTCTATAGAATTATCATAACAGGACGATAAGTCTAAAAACACCACCTAAAGTATTTAAAGCTAAACAGCTTTTTATCGAACATTATTAATAGTCAATAACAGGTGCCCTTCCCAACGTGGCGCGAGCGCACCCCGCGCTCCCTCCCACCCCGCCGGCCAGCTACGAGCCGCGCCGGCGCAGACCGCAATTCATTCCCTTTGAAAAAAGCCGCGTGCCTAGTGAGGAAGCCGCCAAAAGACACCGCTACCGACGTACACCTGCAGGAAATGCAGGCGCGTCCCATTGATAAATTGTGTATGTGTAAATTGCAAAACAAAGTTTCGACCGTGGCAGATCAGGGACGTTGATCAAGAGGAAATTCGAAGTACTAGTATACAGAAAAAACCATATTAACATTAAATTTAATAATTAGTCTGTACTTTTCTTCTGTCTGTGAGAAAGAGGTAGTGGGCCGCACCGTCACAGTATTAAAATCCATATAGCAGCGAAATAAATGTGGGAGTCGGGCAGCGAGGTCCGCGGCCGCGGCCTCTTAAACGCTTAGTTTGCGCACTCGAACAATGAATTAAAATTTGTTACATTAAAAAATCCAGCCTGTCTTTTAGGTGTACCAATTTTACATTTAGGCAAATAACTAGAATAGGTACGTAACAGCGTCGTGGTGATAGTTCGTAGTTTTGCACAGTGTGGCAACGTCGCTTTTCATTCAGAGGATTCAAGTTCGTTGAATCTTTGACGTAGTGATACAATTCTACAGAGTGTTTAAATTTGTTCAAAATTAAAACTCTACTTTTTGACCTAATTACTGGACCAATATCGTAAATTTTTTGCATAGCGTCAGTAAAGGCGATAACAAGTATGTCGTATAATTTATTGCATATGTGTGGTCTCCATACTGTATATGGTTGTTTTTGTAATTTTTTGAAGTTTTCGAAAAAAAATATAACGGTTAATATAATTTGTTTATAACAAATTGTTAAGTTAATAAACAATTAAATTAATTATAAAAAAAAATTATTTCTCTGTCATTCCATTGAAAAGGGTCAATGATTATTTTTAAGAATAAAATAATTTCTTAACTAATTATTTAAACAATTGAAATATGAAAAAAACGATTATAAACAATAAAAAATTTATTTAAGAAAAAATTTTTTTTTTAAAAATCATTATTCCACCTATGCTATAAGATAGTAAAAAAAAATTTTTTAAATATCCCAAAATAGTCTATTTGTTTATAAACAATTTCTTAACAAATGACGTAAAAATTTTTTTTCCATTGTTAATTAATAGCTATATTAGATGCGAAAACAGCAATAATAATACATTACCAAAAAAAAATTTTTTTAATAACATTTTTTAGTTAATTTAAAAAAATTATAATTAACAAAATAATTAACTTTAATTAATTTTTTTTGCATAACTTTATTAAGTACCTAAATAAAAAGAGCTCCACGAAGCGAAAAATTTATAGACCAATTATTTTAATTGTTATGCCGTAATTTATAAAAACAGAGATTGGAAAAAAATTGGTTAATTAACAATGATGTAACTTTTTGAAAAATCGACAAAAAAAATTTTTTTCGCCCAGGTTTTTTTCGTTCAAGTGTCTACATTACACCATAATTTTTTCAAATTTTTAATTTGTCATTTAATATTAAAAAAAAAATATTTTAGGTGATATACCGGCTTTTTAGGCGGCGCGCCTATGCCGTAACACCCTCGCGGAGTCCTATTTTCAGCGTTAAAAAAAAATTATAAATAATATAGATAGAATTCCGGGAGTTAGGACTTTTTTATTGGAAATTTTCTCCTCTTTTAGGATCTTTTTTCAAAATTCCTTAAATATTATTATTCTAAAAGTTATTAAGGAAAAACGAAATACCTTTTTTTTTTATCTTATTTTGTTAATAACAATCGCAATTTTTTATGTGCTAATATACCCTTAAAAAACATTTTTCTAGACGTCATTCCGAATCGAATGAGCCATCGCACATATTTTTAGGAGCTTTATTTCTATTTAACACGTTTTTGAACATGTTGACTAGACTATGTACGCGCGTTGTACGCGCGAATGGGCATATAAGAAAGAAACAGATACTGTTTGTTGCAAGTGTCAGTTTCCATTTATGTGATTTTTTATCCCATCCCATATTTGGTCAGTTTCCTCTAATATACAGGGTGGCCAGTTGATAGGCGTCCAAAGAAAAAAATTAGATGCCTTATGCTAAGGGGTACCCGAATTACCCCCATGTATGTTCCGCGATTATTTGTAGTTTAGGAGCTAGAATTTTTTTAAGTACTTTTTTCAAAATATTCACCTAGCATTGGTTTTTATTTTTTATGTCTTTATTCCTATCATTTTTAGATATTCTTTTTTGTGGAATCTATTAGCGATAGCAATAGCTACCATGCAAAAAAAATCCGTTTGCCTAGGCATTGTAGAACTTACCACAAAATTATTCCAAAGTTAAAAATTACCATTAGAGTTCGATAATCAAAAATGTTCAGAGCTTAAAAAAAAAATAAGTGAGGGGTGCCAGAGGTTTCTAAATGATCTTAAAAACTTCTATGGACCTTCAACAGACAAAATCGGTAAAAAAATATAGAGCTTGATCGGGGATTATTTCCTGTAATTAGCGTTGATAGCAATAAGGGTATTTTTACAGTTATTGTTATAATTTGGGATTTCTTTATTTTTGCCACTTTTATGATAAAAAAATACGGTAGATAGTTTACAAATTTTATTAAAACACGTTACAAAAGGTTTTCAAAGTGCCGCCTTACCACAGAAATGCACAATCTACATCTACGGAGGAAATTGTCTTTTAGTTGTAAACCATGTCTCGTCTCAGTGTTAAGTTAACGTCTGACAGCAAAATTGGTAATTCTTCAAGAACTCATTGTAGGTGGCTCCATCGAGCTTTGACAGCGGTCTGGCTATGGATTCTCCATAGTCCGCTATCGAGAATCCTCATTCCGTAAGACCATCAAATTTTCAACACCGCTTCAGTGTGAAAATGTGATCCGGCGTTCTCAACGGTGAACTACCAATTAGTTTACCACCACCATTCGAGCTGCCGTCCAGACTCGTGATGGTACGCACGGGACACTAACAATGAGGAAGAGCTAAAACGGAAAATTGAAGAAGCGGTACATGTTGTAAGAAGTAACAGAGAAGCCTTTAGACAACTACAAGACAATTTTGTGCATTTCTGTGGTAAGGCGGCACTTTGAAAACCTTTTGTAACGAAGCGGCGTTGAAAATTTGATGGTCTTACGGAATGAGGATTCTCGATAGCGGACTATGGAGAATCCATAGCCAGACCGCTGTCCAAGCTCGATGGAGCCACCTACAATGAGTTCTTGAAGAATTACCAATTTTGCTGTCAGACGTTAACTTAACACTGAGACGAGACATGGTTTACAACTAAAAGACAATTTCCTCCGTAGATGTAGATTGTGCATTTCTGTGGTAAGGCGGCACTTTGAAAACCTTTTGTAACGTGTTTTAATAAAATTTGTAAACTATCTACCGTATTTTTTTTATCATAAAAGTGGCAAAAATAAAGAAATCCCAAATTATAACAATAACTGTAAAAATACCCTTATTGCTATCAACGCTAATTACAGGAAATAATCCCCGATCAAGCTCTATATTTTTTTACCGATTTTGTCTGTTGAAGGTCCATAGAAGTTTTTAAGATCATTTAGAAACCTCTGGCACCCCTCACTAATTTTTTTTAAGCTCTGAACATTTTTGATTATCGAACTCTAATGGTAATTTTGAACTTTGGACTAATTTTGTGGTAAGTTCTACAATGCCTAGGCAAACGGATTTTTTTTGCATGGTAGCTATTGCTATCGCTAATAGATTCCACAAAAAAGAATATCTAAAATTGATAGGAATAAAGACATAAAAAATAAAAATCAATGCTAGGTGACAATTTTGAAAAAAGTACTTAAAAAAATTCTAGCTCCTAAACTACAAATAATCGCGGAACATACATGGGGGTAATTCGGGTACCCCTTAGCATAAGGCATCTAATTTTTTTCTTTGGACGCCTATCAACTGGCCACCCTGTATACAGTTCAAAACTTAAACCCACAACTTCTTCATCTTATAAAAATACTGTTTTCCTGAAACCGCGAGCTTATCCCAAATCAGTACAGGGTTATGATAGAGCAGCTCATGACGCCTTTGTTATGAAGTTTCAACCCCCATCTTTGGTGAATGGGTGTGCTTTACCTCAGGAATCCGATAATAAACCGCAACAGAACGAGAATGAGAAAATTGTTGATGTTATCATAAACCTTATCAAAATATTGTTAGGTAAAAACATTTCTTTTGAACCGTACGACGTGGAGCGGATTACTAAGCAAAAACGTAAAAGATGGACTCAATAATTCAATGGAACTGTCGATCAGTAATACCTAAAAACTGACCTAATTTACTTAAACCCTTAACCACCTAGCGTCGGTCACAGTGACTCCATTCGATATATTTTTTCAAATATTTCCGTTACTTCGCGTGCCACAAGCCTGTGACTCTGGGTACTTTTTCCCCTCCCTCTCCAGTTTGCGCTCCGCGTCCGACCAAGCAACACGTGCGCGCAGTGATAAGATTCAGGTAAATATATTTCGTTTGCGGACATGGTGATCTACGCTAGGTTGTTACGTTACTTTTAGTGTCTACATTTTCTTGTTGTTTTTAGGGTTCCATAGTCAACTAGGAACCCTTATAGTTTCGCCATGTCTGTCTGTCCGTCCGTCCTCGCTTAATCTCTGTGACCGTTAGCACTAGAAAGCTGAAATTTGGTACCAATATGTATATCAATCACGCCGACAAAGTGGTAAAATAAAAATTGGAAAAAAATGTTTTATTAGGGTAGCCACCCTATATGTAAAGGGGGAAGTGTTTTTTTTTTTTAATTTCAACCCTAACGTGTGATATATTGTTGGAAAGGTATTTAAAAATGAATAGGGGTTTACTAAAATCATTTTTTGATAATGTCAATAATTTCGGAAATAATCGCTCCAAAAGTAAAAAACAATGTGTCCCCCCCCCCTCTAACTTTTGAACCATAAGTTTAGAAAATATGAAAAAAATCTGAAAAGTAGAACTTTATAAGGACTTTCTATGAAAATTATTTTGAACTTGATTGACATAACAGTTTTTGTACAAAAAAAAAAGTTGTAAAAAATATACTTGGATAATAATAAAATAATAAAATACAACTCCCTAGTGTTCAACGTCCAACAAATAATAAACTCATAAGTGGGAACACTTATTGTGACGGACGGGAAACTACGGAACCCTACACTGAGCGTGGCCCGACACGCTCTTGTTTTAGATTTATTATGTCTCAACGTGATCAAAATATAAGTAGATGGTTAGAAGAGTGTGACTCGGATTCCGAGGATCAAAGGGACGTGCCGGAAATACCAAATGAAGATTGCAGTGACGTTGAAGATGTACCAGTAGACCACGTCATTGATGGTGATTGTCAATCAGATTCTGATATTGATGTTGACGAGTTAAATGAAGACGTCAATAATCTGCCAGTTGATGATGGTGCATCTTCCGATGATGATGTTCCATTGGCAAAGTACCGGAACTACTTTGGAAAAAATCGGTTCCGTTGGTCGTCTCAAGCTACAGTTTCGCGATCAAGGACTTGTGTTCAAGACCTCGATGTAGTGGAACTAAAGGCTTGAATCGGTATGTTGTACTAAACCGCAATTTTCAAAGAAAACCACACACATTACACATGGAGGTGCAGCTTCAAAATGTACATGCCGAAAAAGCCCAATAAATATGGGTTGAAAATTATGTACCTGACTGACGCCAAAAATGGATACCTTGTTGATGGCTACTTATACTTGGCGAAAGACTCGGATAGCCAAAGACAGAACAAACCCACGCAAGCAGTTTTGCGATTGATTGCATCGATAGAAGTAACCCACAGAAATGTCACTGTTGACAATTGGTTTACTTCAGTTGAGCTTATGAACATCCTAAAGCAAAAACAGCTGACACTTGTGGGTACCCTAAAAAAAAATAAAAGGGAAGTACCTCCTCAATTTTTGCCTAGCCGTCATCGGGAAGTTGGCTCTTCGATTTTTGGATTCACGTCAGATGCAACATTGCTATCTTATGTACCAAAGCAAAACAAAGCCCTGCTTGTTCTGTCCAGCATGCATCACGCGCCAACCATCGATCCACAAAAACAAAAGCCAGAAATGATAACTTTCTATAATAGCACCAAAAGTGGCGTCGACACATTAGATCAGAAATGTGCCATTTACTCAACTTCTCGACGCAAACAGCGCGGGGCCAATCGTGGTCTTTTACAGAATGCTGGATGTATCTGCAGCAAATGCATACATCATCAGCAACATGAACCAATCTCAGAAAAAGATGTTCAGACTGAATTTCATGCAACGACTGGCTGAAGATCTTATCGAACCCCATTTAAGACGTCGAGTAAACCAGTTTGGGTTGCAAAGGGAACTTCAAAATGCTATTCGCCGGGTTCTCAAAATAGATGAACAGCCAAGAATATCTTCGGCAAGCAGTTCTGACAAATTAGAATCACGAAAAACTTGCTAAACGTGTAACCTAAAAAAGAAACGTAAAACATTCCATTTGTGTTTTCAGTGCAAAAATCCAATTTGCGTTGAATGTTCTCAAAAAACGTGTGTAGACTGCCGCGAAAAATTGTAAAATAATATATATATAATATATATAATAATTGTTAGGGAGTTGTAATTGTGTCATTATTGTGATTGTATTGTGCCAATGATAGTTTTATATAAGAGGTTATATGTTTAAGTTATTAAAAAAATCAAAATTAAGAAGTCTCATTGGTTGTGATGTCTTAGATCTCAGCTTAATTAAAAAACTTAAAATTTGTTAAAATATTTGTAAGTCAACTTTTAATAACGATAGTAAAAAGCAAAAGTGTTAATTTGAAGAGTTTATTAAAACAATTTGAATAAAAACAATTGAAAAATATAATAAAGTTTTGATTTACAGCAGGTTTTGAGCTTTTTACCTTCCTATTAGTACTTATAGGCAAGCGGTCACCATGACCAACGTTAGGTGGATGTGTTACTAGAATACACGTTAGGTGGCTAAAGGTTAAATAAATTTATTCAAAACATAATGGCATTATTTGAAACCTGGTTTAAAAGTAACCCATTATTCAGTATTTCAGGTTACGTTTGTGTACGCAATGACAGAGCTGACGGATATGGCGGTGTGGCCATATTAATTAAAAACAATACCCCATTTTCTCGTGTCGTATATGCATGTTAATTCGTATGCGGCTTGGCCACGTTTTTAATCCTTTCCACCTTGTTAATTTGCAAATTGTGGATAATAATCTTGGTGAGTGTGGAGATGATGTTGGTACTTTAGATCACTTATTCATCTCCTGTTTACGTCATGATCGTTCATCATTCGGGTCCACCCTTTATAGCAGAACTTTTTATGTCATAATTTTATTTTGCACAACAACGGGTAGCATAAACTTCATTTCACAGAAAATAGTTTGGCAGACACTCATTTAGCATACATTCAAAACTCATAATTTTGTAAGTCGGAATCTTCTCTAGACATAAATTTCATATCCATAATATTTAAAAAGTAGAAACATCATTTCACAGAAAGTTCACAGTCAGAATCGTCTTTTGGCATATATGTATTTCATATCGATATCATTAAACGGCAGAATTGTCATATCGCAGAAAGTTTATAGTTAGAAACATCTTTATCATTATTTGTTGTCATTTATTTTAATTATTTATTTCTTAAAAATAATATCATTTATTTTAACTATTATTTAATTGGATTTGAAATAATTTCATTTAATTCCATAAGTAAATGTCCTAATGTAATTCGTTTAGTTCCCGGTAAACTACTAAAAACAATCTCATTTTCTATTAATGCAAGTCGTTACTGCCCCCCCACGTTAGTGTAGGGGGTGACAGTTTTAACCTAACCTACGCTTTTTTTAACAAATTAACCTAATCTTAATTGTTAGGTGCCCCGTAAAACCTACTAAAAACAATATATTTTTTTCTATATATTTCCAAAAATATCTTATTTTTGCCTTAATATGTTTTTGGATATAATTGTTACTCATTGTATCGGTTCACGCTAAATTATTGGTAACTCAAAATAAATAACAAACATGGTAAATATCCCGTTTTAACCGTTAATAATAATGTTACGGACCATGTCAGTTTAAAGACTTATTAGGCATATAAGTCTTTAAACTTAAAGTTATTCTTAATTGAATTCTGCCATTTGCATAATATGAAAAGTGAAATTATACCAAATACTCGTCGCAATTGTAAATTCGGAGTCTTAAACATTATGCCAAACGATAATTATATCAAAAAAATTTATGCCTTTAAAATGTCGTTTAAAGAAAATTATGCTAAGCTAAATAAATTTCAGAGCATCAAGATTCTGCCAGATAGAGGGAACCCTCATCATTCCTCCGTTCTCTTGTTTCCCAAAATGTTCCTCTTCCTACTTGTGTATCTTGTTTAGTAATGAATCCTATTGAATATTTTAATTTGATATCTGCATTTAAGTTCGAAAATGATGTAAAAATTTAGTTTTTTTGTATGTTTATTTATATTATTTTTTATCCTAATCCTTACTAATATTTAAAGCGAAAGTGAGTTTGTTTGTTACGTCTTCACGTCTACATTGCTAAACCGATTTTGATGAATTTTGGTACATGGTAATAGTTGGGACCCTGGAGACGAACGACGAAATAGACTAACTTTTGTTTTAAAAAGTAAGATATGAGGGAGAAAGAGGGAAGAAAAGGGAAAACTTAGCATTGCTATTACAAGAAATAAGGCGCTAGAGCAAAAACTAAAAGTACCTGTAAGTCAGGAAAGGGGAGCTTTGTTACCTCGAATTTAACGCGAGCAAAGTTGCGGGCAAAAGCTAGTATAATATACAACAATTTATTCGATATATATTGAATAAATTATTTCGTTTCCTGAACCTTACAAAATCACTATTACTCCGATTTTTTAATATTTCCCTACCTTTTATTACCCGAAAATGGTACTAAGACGCAACTAGTGCTACACTAAAGAAAAAAAAAGTAGGTACACGTCTTTTCCTATAATAGAGATTTTTTTTATTCACCAAGCAAGTTATCCCAACAAATACTGACTTGCAAATCGCAAAAAAACGGATTATTCGGATATCATGACGAGAACGGAGACGTTGCATTCCAGAAATGTTTAGATGCTCTGAAGTCTGAAGAGAAAATATTGGTTTCCACGAATGAGGCAAATTGTTGAAAAATTTCTAAAAGGATGTATCCCGTGTCAACTTGCCAAAAGACCTCCGAGAAAGCAATCAGGGTTTTTACATCCAATTCACAAAACAGCAATACCTTTTCTTCTTCGAAAACAAGAATTGGCATTAAATATTCATCTTCAAACCATTCTGGATGATTTCGATATTCTTCATAATTCACATGGAAATGTCCAGACTTTCACGACGTAGCAACATGGGATGTGTCCACCAACGGCGCTTTTTTCCATTCTTAACAATAACAATAACTGCATATTCACTGACAGCGTACTTGCAGAAGCACCCACAACACTATATCCATAACAAAGAATTATTTTATCGACTGAGACACTACTTATTTCGCTCTCGTCTTGCACGTAACCGAATGCTTTCTTTCCCAACGCGTCGTCAAGGAAACGCGGCGATTCCGATACGACTCGCGACGTTACGCGGCGGAATTATCGCTCGGTCCTTCTTCGTGAAGATTATCTGACGATATAATGGCGGGCTTGATATAAACGCGTAAGAGATGTTCAAGACTCTGATCTTACGAGTATTTTTTCTGATAGTTTCTGGACGGAAATCTAAAATTTAATTGCTTGCCTTAAACCTGTTTAGGCGACAGAAGCATTACAACGCGATAAGCTCACGATTGGTGACTTTTTCACAGAATGGCTTAATTGCAAAATAAAGTTGGAAACAATTAGAACCTCGTTTGCAGAGGACTTGGCTAATGCCATGAAAGGAAGAGAAACTGAATTATTAAATAATGATTTAGTCATAGAAAATTTATATTTACATGGTCGCCTCAACGTAATTTTGTGTAACGAAGAATGTGAGAAGGCAAAAACATTAATAGCGCAGACTTTTCATCAGTTGAAATCTCTCACAATATCTGAGTCTCCAACCGAAATTACCAGATGACTCTAGCACCAGGCAGTATGGTCAAACAACTTTACCATTAGAAAATTATTTAAAAGAAACTGAGGCAACTCGTGGGTTAACTGAGAGGTCGTCATTGAATACATTTATGGAATGTTAAGTAAATTAAGATTTGAACCCAGACTACCCTTGAATACTAGCCCACTGGGCGAACAAAGAAGCAGCAATTGATCTAATGAAAGTACCTAGTTAATGTAGTGTTTGCAGCTCCTGCAACGCAGGTATCAGTGGAGCGGTTATTTTCTTCAGTAAAATTTATATTTAACCCTCTAAGAAGTTAAACAGGTGGAGGTTTGTTACAGGATATTTATGTTGATCCGTTCAAACTCAGAATTATTCAAATGAGAGAAATACTTTTATAACGTGAAAAATAATATGTACCTACTTATTGATTGTCGGTGGACCGTTATGTAATAATTTTCCTTTGTTCTCACTGGTTACAAAGGTAAAAATAAAATGTAAGTACCTATTTTTTAACGTTCGAAGACCACTAAGTATATTACAGTTAAAAAATATGGTTTGCTCTCACTAATTCGATTAATTAAAACACTGCTACAACACAGTCCAGTCATTCCGAAAGGCAGATAGCAGATATTGCTGGTATTTCTAAGTCAGCAGTTAACAAAACAAAAATTTCTTTGGACCTGGATCAGCCAATAACTCCTCAAAGAAAAGGTCATTGCGGACGAAAACGCATCACAACCCCACGTACAGACCGAAAAATATCGTCGCCCGAGTGAAAACCTCGGGAATGGATTTTTGCTCAAATTTGTTTTATTGCGTTTCTAGGGAGAAAACCTCGCAACGCATATCCTGATTTGACTCATTTGTTCATTCGATACTCATACCGCCATCTATGACAGTAAATGAGAACCTTGTAAATACTCGCATCTGTCAGTTTGACGTGAATACCTTGCAACGAACGTGTCGTTTCTTGTTTGAAAATTGATTCCTTGAGTTTATCCTGCTGTAGCTGTATAATTTAGTGTTTTTCGAAAGAAGGTAAGTACTGTTTATAGTCTAGTCAACATGTTCAAAAACGTGTTAAATAGAAATAAAGCTCCTAAAAATATGTGCGATGGCTCATTCGATTCGGAATGACGTCTAGAAAAATGTTTTTTAAGGGTATATTAGCACATAAAAAATTGCGATTGTTATTAACAAAATAAGATAAAAAAAAGGTATTTCGTTTTTCCTTAATAACTTTTAGAATAATAATATTTAAGGAATTTTGAAAAAAGATCCTAAAAGAGGAGAAAATTTCCAATAAAAAAGTCCTAACTCCCGGAACTCTATCTATATTATTTATAATTTTTTTTTAACGCTGAAAATAGGGCTCCGCGAGGGTGTTACGGCATAGGCGCGCCGCCTAAAAAGCCGGTATATCACCTAAAATAATTTTTTTTTAATATTAAATGACAAATTAAAAATTTGAAAAAATTATGGTGTAATGTAGACACTTAAACGAAAAAAACCTGGGCGAAAAAATTTTTTTTTGTCGATTTTTCAAAAAGTTACATCATTGTTAATTAACCAATTTTTTTCCAATCTCTGTTTTTATAAATTACGGCATAACAATTAAAATAATTGATTTATAAATTTTTCGCTTCGTGGAGCTCTTTTTATTTAGGTACTTAATAAAGTTATGCAAAAAAAATTAATTAAAGTTAATTATTTTGTTAATTATAATTTTTTTAAATTAACTAAAAATGAAATTTCTAAAAAATGTTATTAAAAAAAATTTTTTTTGGTAATGTATTATTATTGCTGTTTTCGCATCTAATATAGCTATTAATTAACAATGGAAAAAAAAATTTTACGTCATTTGTTAAGAAATTGTTTATAAACAAATAGACTATTTTGGGATTTTTAAAAATTTTTTTTTTACTATCTTATAGCATAGGTGGAATAATGATTTTTTTAAAAAAAAATTTTTCTTAAATAATTTTTTTTATTGTTTATAATCGTTTTTTTCATATTTCAATTGTTTAAATAATTAGTTAAGAAATTATTTTATTCTTAAAAATAATCATTGACCCTTTTCAATGGAATGACAGAGAAATAATTTTTTTTTATAATTAATTTAATTGTTTATTAACTTAACAATTTGTTATAAACAAATTATATTAACCGTTATATTTTTTTTCGAAAATTTCAAAAAATTACAAAAACAACCATATATAACAAAGTTTAGAAAATTTTTTTTTTGTATTTTTTACAACACTTTTAAATATTACATAATAATGAAATTACAGCCGTTACATTATTTGTCAAGTTAATAATTGCTATAACTTTTAAACTATTAGAGATACGGTAAAGAACATTCAGATCATTTTTGTTAAGGATTTATTTATCTTTAAATAGAATTCAAAATCGATTCTGTAACTATTATTTATCATTTGTTATAAGCATTTATTTATAAAAATTGTAGATTTTTTTTTCATTTTTTAAAATTCCATAGATTATAAATTGTTAAATAATATAGATACAGCTACGGACTCAAGATCTTTTTTATTCTATGATAAAATATCTTTCTAATTACGCATTAACAATTGTAGTTGTAGTAAAAACGGGATAAAATGCACAAGATCTTGTAAAGGGTGTAAAGGAAAAATTTGTAGTAATGCGTCCGACCTGGTCGAAAACATAGAGAACAGCGAAGAAAATGACGAAGAAGAAGACGATGATAACTTCGGATGTAACATGATTGACGACGCTCGAAGCCAAAAAAGTACGAAGTATCGTCAGATCATTCAAGACATATATGGATCTGACGATTCCGATTTAGATGATCCTCTCGAGGAGTCCAGAGACTCACAAGATTATGAGGTGATTGAAGATGAAAAAACCGAAATACGAGAGGGGGAAGACAACAGTTCAATTCCAAAGATAGATGCACCGAGCTGTTCAGGAATTCCACCAATTAAAAAAAGGAGAACTCGTATGATCTAACAACTTCTGTATTATTTATGAAAATATATTTTAAAATGTTTTTTAAACAAAATAATGTGTAATTAATAATTTCCTTTCCTTCTTACATTACAGACTTTAAGTTTTTAACAATAAAAATAAAATATTTTCGAAAATATACCTGAGAAAAAAAATTAGAGAATAAATTCAATTATTAAATAAAAGATGTCATTTTTTTGAAAATAAATAATTTATAAAGCTCCAGTAGAACGTTATTAAGGCTTATTTTAGTAAATAAATAATGAAACCTAAGCTGAATATTAATTATTCAAGTGATAAATAAATGAAAAATGATCTGTAGCAGAATATAAATTGGGTAAGTATAAATTGGAATTAGCATATTATTTAAACAAAGATGGATATTACTATAGTTAATGCGTAATTAGAAAGATATTTTATCATAGAATAAAAAAGATCTTGAGTCCGTAGCTGTATCTATATTATTTAACAATTTATAATCTATGGAATTTTAAAAAATGAAAAAAAAATCTACAATTTTTATAAATAAATGCTTATAACAAATGATAAATAATAGTTACAGAATCGATTTTGAATTCTATTTAAAGATAAATAAATCCTTAACAAAAATGATCTGAATGTTCTTTACCGTATCTCTAATAGTTTAAAAGTTATAGCAATTATTAACTTGACAAATAATGTAACGGCTGTAATTTCATTATTATGTAATATTTAAAAGTGTTGTACAAAATACAAAAAAAAATTTTTCTAAACTTTGTTATATATGGTTGTTTTTGTAATTTTTTGAAATTTTCGAAAAAAAATATAACGGTTAATATAATTTGTTTATAACAAATTGTTAAGTTAATAAACAATTAAATTAATTATAAAAAAAAATTATTTCTCTGTCATTCCATTGAAAAGGGTCAATGATTATTTTTAAGAATAAAATAATTTCTTAACTAATTATTTAAACAATTGAAATATGAAAAAAACGATTATAAACAATAAAAAAAATTATTTAAGAAAAAATTTTTTTTTTTAAAATCATTATTCCACCTATGCTATAAGATAGTAAAAAAAAATTTTTTAAAAATCCCAAAATAGTCTATTTGTTTATAAACAATTTCTTAACAAATGACGTAAAATTTTTTTTTCCATTGTTAATTAATAGCTATATTAGATGCGAAAACAGCAATAATAATACATTACCAAAAAAAAAAAAATTTAATAACATTTTTTAGAAATTTCATTTTTAGTTAATTTAAAAAAATTATAATTAACAAAATAATTAACTTTAATTAATTTTTTTTGCATAACTTTATTAAGTACCTAAATAAAAAGAGCTCCACGAAGCGAAAAATTTATAGATCAATTATTTTAATTGTTATGCCGTAATTTATAAAAACAGAGATTGGAATAAAATTGGTTAATTAACAATGATGTAACTTTTTGAAAAATCGACAAAAAAAATTTTTTTCGCCCAGGTTTTTTTCGTTTAAGTGTCTACATTACACCATAATTTTTTCAAATTTTTAATTTGTCATTTAATATTAAAAAAAAATTATTTTAGGTGATATACCGGCTTTTTAGGCGGCGCGCCTATGCCGTAACACCCTCGCGGAGCCCTATTTTCAGCGTTAAAAAAAAATTATAAATAATATAGATAGAGTTCCGGGAGTTAGGACTTTTTTATTGGAAATTTACTCCTCTTTTAGGATCTTTTTTCAAAATTCCTTAAATATTATTATTCTAAAAGTTATTAAGGAAAAACGAAATACCTTTTTTTTTATCTTATTTTGTTAATAACAATCGCAATTTTTTATGTGCTAATATACCCTTAAAAAACATTTTTCTAGACGTCATTCCGAATCGAATGAGCCATCGCACATATTTTTAGGAGCTTTATTTCTATTTAACACGTTTTTGAACATGTTGACTAGACTATTATGTTTGAAACGTTTTTATATATATGCCGTCGCGAGCAATTTTCAAGACGGCAACATTTCAATTTTATTTATAATGTTGGTCAACTGTGACTAAGTTCTGATTGGTTGATCGGCTAGTAATATACGGCATTCCATGATGTTTTTTCAGATTTTACGACATACGGCAGACTTTTCATTACCGTATCAAGTAATACGGCAATTCAGCTTTGCGACAAACCACAATGGAAAATTATGAACAAAACGATTTTTAATCAGTAGGCTGATTGATTATGAAATGCAGCACATAAAAACACAAATATACCTATATCGATATCGACTTTTTTTCGCTTTCGCCATCTCTTAAATATTGATAATAGAATACTTGTAGAGTGTGGTTGTTTATGACGAGGGGAATTACCGTTTCGTCTTTCATTTTATGATACTGAACAAAGATAGCATGATACATGTTTAACGTGAATGAAAGAGATACTTATATTGCTATGCTGTTTTTTAGCAAAGCAAATCGAACTTTGGTTGGTCTGTGTAGTATTTACTATTTTGTCAGTAAATTGAACTTGGATTACGGTCGTGCTTGCATTACTTTTTTAATATATTACTTATTGTCCATCTACTCTTACAAAATGAGTGACACTGAAGGAGAAAGCCCTTCTACGCCAAAGAAAACTAGAAAAGGGAAACATATCAAACAAAAATATCGTCAGCAGTGGGAGAGTTAAGAATTTTTCAAAGACTGGATTGCTCCTGTTGATGATGATCCATATAGAGCGAAGTGTACTAAGTGCGATGTGAAATTATCATGTGAACTCTCAACTCTGCGACGTCATGTGACGAATAATACACATAAAAAAAAGACAATGGCTGCATCTTCTACAAAAACTTTAGGTTCTTACTTCAAATCACGCGAAAAGGACCAGGACGCCTTAGTCGTTGAGGCTGAAATCAAACTCGCGGGTTTCGTGGCTGAACATAATATATCATTTCTTGCAATGGATCATTTGTCGGACCTGTTAAAATCTTGCTTCCCCGATTCAAAAATAGCGGCTGATTTAGCCATGAAAAGAGACAAATGCAAAGCAACTGTGAAAAATGTGATTGGTGAAAGTCAGAAAGAGTACTTGGAGAATATTTTGAGACACCAGAAATTTAGTGTACTTGCCGACGAGTCTACAGATATTGCATCCTGCAAAACAATATGCATTGTTGTCAGGTATTTTGATAAAAATTACAAGAAAATTATGACATGCTTATGGCAACTAGAGCCACTGCACGAGAAAACTGGCACAGGAGAAACGTCATCGTCACGAGGATCTACTGCTGAATCACTTTACTTAACCATTATTGAAACATTCACTCAGCGTAATGTGCCATTAGAAAATATTATCGGTTTTGCTTCAGGCGGATGCAACGTGATGATGGGCGCTCACAACTCGGTTGCCAGTCGATTACGATCTGCTTTACCTGGTATACAAATAATAAAGTGCATCTGTCATTCCATGCATTTGTGCGCAAATGAAGCATGCAAAGAATTACCGCGACGTTGTGAAGATTTGGCGCGAAATGTGTATGCATTTTTTAAACATAGTGCGAAAAGACAGGCAGAGTACGTTGAATTTCAGATTTTTATGAATGCAAAAGTTCATAAATTGCTACATCCTTCACAAACGCGATGGTTATCACTATTATCTGTTGTAAATAGATTGTTAGAGCAATGGGACAGACACTGTTTTTACAATGGAATATCCATTGTAAAAACAAAAAATAAAACCTAAATTTGTAAAATTAAATGAGTATTTTCAAGGATCGGAAGCTAGATTGATTGAACTTGACGATAACAAGAAAATTCTTTACAAAAAGATCTTGCAATGTTATATGTCCAGAGATTATGTAAACCAGACTGAAATATGTTGCTGATGATGCCTGACAATGCCTTAGCAGCAAGTGCAGTGTCAAGTGAGTTATGGCACCGCAGATTGGGTCATGTTAATAGCCAATATTTGAACCAAATGACATCTGCTGTGGAAGGTATCAAGTTATCAGAAAAAGGTGACACATCAAAGTCTTCATCAAACATTATATGTTTATGGAAATGTTAGGTGTACAAATTGTAACTTAAAATTGTACATGCATATTTAGATATTTTTAATTATGCAAGAATAATAACTTTGTATAATTTCATAACATAATGATGGTTAGTTTGTAACTTTGTTTTGATAGGCCTGGGTGTTAAAATTGTGTATCAAAACGTACTCCGATCTTTTGTTGGCAATACTGAAGAACAAAAACGTCATTACTGTTTAACCGCCTAACAAGTAACACGTTGTTTCATTTTAGACATACTACATATTTTTTTATTTTTCATCAAGATAAAAAAAAATATCATACAGACAAAAATTGGACATTTATTTTTTTCATTTTTAATTTACGTTGTGAATTCAAATGACATCAATGCTGACAAGATTGTGATAAAATATTTCGAACCAGGCCACACCTTTATGTCAGCCAACAGTTCCCATCATAGGGTGGAGTTGTCGATGAAACGGATGAAAAACATAATATATGAGTGAAATCCCGGGACCGAAAATTGCGTGGCATCAATGAAATCGGTACTAAAAAACATAATTATAATGTTCTCACATTTTTTTCCGGTTAAGTGAAATAGTAATCTATATGTAGGGCATTTTCGTCAAAATGTCTACCAACCCACTCATGGGATGTCCCCTACATACAAGTTGCAAATAACTAACGTTTTTATGATATAGAAAGTGTCGAGTTATTTTTTAATAGTTACAAAAGACTTAAGTTTTCTTTTTTTACTTAAATTGTTAACAGAAATTTAAAACAAAGTAACAAAATTAAATCAAGAAATGAGGCATCTTACGTCTTGCAGTACTGTCCCCTTTTAGATATATGACCTATGTTAACCTATTTCTTCGCAATTTTCTTCTTATTACGTACTCCACATATTTTAGTTTTATTGTCTATTTGTAGTTTTCAAACATGTTAAACTCTGTATTATATTATAATACAGGTATTTTAATATTTAAAAGTTTATATTCTGTCCCTTGGTATATGTTAAGTGGACATGTCCATGCACCGAAACCGTAAATTGAATTTATTTTAGTACTGATATTTTTCTACCACTCGCCGACTTTTTATTTAAATAGCAACACCAAATCAAATATGTTAACACCAGCAGCCATTTTGAAGTGTCAGTTTATACCTGTCATCATCAGTCTTGTGAGTGTTTCGATCGGTAACGGTCTTTTTTCGGAGTTTTCGCCTCACATTGAGCGGTAAGTATTTCACATTTCTGGAATGATTATGTAATGTTAGTGTTAAAGCAAAAATAGTTTCACATGGTGAAATTAATTCTGGTTTTCGTTAAATAAGAGCTATTTCGTTATCAATCTACATTTTTAATAAATGATAGAAAAACTAAGAGAAGCTGTGGTACCGTTACGTCCGAACCATTACCAAATAACTGGTAACGTATGAGCCGGACTAAAAAAGTAACGGACAGGACAGCCTAAATATGTGGGCACACTGAGAGAATCCTTACTACTATGAAACTGCATAATATTAAAAATGTTGTGGGAAAAAGCTTGTAGGTAATGTAATTTAAAATATGTACATTTAAAAAAAAATATTAGGTACATCCGTGTCTTCATTCTCGTTTACCACAGTAAACTTAAGTGTCATATTAGGATATGTAGTGGGAAGAATAGAAAGTATCTACCTATATGACATAAAGGATTACATATGTTTTAGATATCAAAATGGCACTTACCGCTGCAGAAAAAATGAAACGGTACAGGGAACGTATAAAAAAAGATCCCCAAAAATATGAAGAGTATCGTAAGAAGGACATAGAACGACTTAAACGAAGACGTAAAAAGATTTCAGAATTAGATGATACAGAAAAGAAAAATCAGAGAGATCAGTGGGTAAAACAGAAACGTAAGCAACGTGCTAAAAAACAAAAAGCTACTGTAGCGGAAACAAATGCAAAAAAAGATGAGACTAATGAATTACAAAAAAAATATAATGACAAGGGACAAACTTCAAAACTGAAATATTTAAAAACAAAGTGTACTAAACTTAATTATGCGCTTAAAAAAAAGGAAGAAAGGATAAAGAAACTTCTAACTATATGTGAAAAACTAAAAAAAATAAACTATCGATTAAAAATAGATGCAGAAAAACAGATCCAAAACAGGGAGAGAATAATTGAAAAAATGAAAGCTCGAGAACAAGTTCTAGAAGATACTATGAAGAAAACTTACCACGCATGTCAAAAACGCTCTCAAAAAATAATATTAAAAAGATTGATTACTAACGCCAAAGTAAAATCATACGCAGCTAAGTTAATAGGCCTAACAGGAAAAGTCAAGAAAGCGAAGCAAAAGAAAGCAAGTCTTGTGTCTGAAGAATTAGTTAAATTTTACGTTAGGGACGATGTGAGCCGCTGCACGGCTGGAAAAAAAGAATGTCGTACGTATAACAAAGAAAAGCAGCAGATAAGGTATTTACTGGACACGTTACAAAACCTTTATAAGAAGTATAAAAACGAAGGTGGGAAATATAAATTTAGCACGTTTTATAAGTACAAACCATTTTATGTTTTGACACCACACTTAGGATCCAGAAATACATGCGTATGTGTTAAACATAATAACATTGAACTGAAATTTGCATGTTTAAAAAAAAAATTATGTTCTTCTAAATAGCAATATAAAGGAAATACTTGCATTACAAACATGTGACCTGAATTTTTACGAATGCATGCATGGTAAATGCACAAAATGCAAGAATAATCCCATTATATACGACACAAATGTGCAATTAAATCAAAACGTCACCTGGTACCAATGGGAGACAATCACCCATAAATACTCCAAAAAAGAAGGATCAAAAACCACAGAAAAGACAACGAAGAAAACGGTAAAAGCAGAGAAAAACGGAACTATTAATCAGTTACTACAAGACTTTGAAAACGGCATTAAACCTTTCAAGAAACATTATTTTAATAACGTTCACCAACAAAACCAATACCAATCCTTACTATAATATTATAAAAGCGAAAGTGAGTTTGTTTGTTTGTTTGTTACCTCTTCACGCTTTAATGGCTGAACCGATTTGGATGAATTTTGGTACAGGGATAGTAGGGAACCAGGAGACGGACATAGGCTAATATTTTTTTGAAAAAAGTGGGATGTTAGGGAGAAAGAGGGAAGAGAAGGGAAAACTTAGCGTTGCTATTACAAATCAATAAGGCGCAATGGGAACTGTGTTACCCCAAATTTAACGCGGGCGAAGCCGCGGGCGAAAGCTAGTTTATTATAAATAATCTAAACAAAAACGAAGCGGTAGTTATATGTGATTTCTCGGAAAATTATGAGACAAAACTAAGCGAAGAAATACAAAGTATGCATTTTGGTGCCTCTAAAGGCCAAATAACGCTACTCACTGGAATGGTATATCTTCCAGGAATGTCACAGTCATTTTGCACTGTATCGGAAACCAACATGCACCAACCGCCAGCTATTTGGGCACATTTACTGCCTATATTGAAGATGATAAAGGATGAATTTAAAGTAACGACTATACATTTCTATTCTGATGGTCCAACCTCCCAATATCGACAAAAAAATAATTTTTATTTGATAGACCTGTTCACTCAAAAACTGGAACTTGAATATGTGACCTGGTCATTTTTTGAAAGTGGGCATGGCAAAGGAGTTACCGACGGTATAGGTGGATCGGTGAAAAGGGTTTTAGATCGACAAGTTTGTTTTGGAAAAGATATTAGAAAAGCTTCCGATGCATACCACATTTTAAAAGCCTGTATGAAAACTGTCAAGATCTGGTTTGTTAAGGACGAGGAAATAAATGACATTGTTTTGATGCTACCAAATAATATCACGACATTGACGGGAACATTGCAAATTCATCAGATAATTACTAAGGGAAAAGGTATCTTGGCCTACAGGGATATTGGTTGCTTCTGCGGAGAACTCAAAGGTTTATGTAGCTGCTTTGGCTTGAAAACTCACTGTATCAGATCGAATACCGAAATTAAAGACACTTGGCCATCGAATCCTACAACCTCCAATATACCTAATGACGAAGTATTCACACCGGAATTTACAGCAAGAATCCTGAATTTGCCTACAGAACTCGTCACCACGGAAATTACATCAGAAAACCTGAATTTGCCTATGGATGAAGTAGCTACCCCCGAAATTGTATCAATGAATCTGAATTTGCCTACAGTTGAAGCAGATACCTTGGATATTACATCAGAAAACCTGAATCTACCTATGGGTGAAGTTGCTATCTCCGATATCGTACCAATGAATTTGAATTTGCCTATGGATGTTGATTTAAATTTGATAGAAATTAATTTTATGTATATTAATTTGCACCAGGTGGTGCAGAGTCTAATTCTCACAACTCTCAAAACGTGATAAATTTAACTGCAAAAAGGGGAATAAATGTGTACCAAAAGAAAGTATAAAGAGTAATGCAGTCATATCAAAAAAGCTTATCGAATTCCCAAATTGCAGTGGTTGTACTTGCTCAATACTTGGCAAAATAGCAAAATGTATGGCCTGTAAAAAAATATACTGCTATGACTGTGTTGGTGGGCCCATAACTATTGATTATTTGTGTGATAAATTACCATCATCGCTGTCTCCCAAGACAGCGATGATGGTAATTAAGCTTGCTTTATATAGTGTTTTGTTTGGAGTAAATATGTTTTCATTAATTAAAATATTTTTAACTTTTACAGATTGAACGGACTATTCTTGTCAGTAATCAGTATTCTATTTTGTCAAGAGTTGATTGCTGTAAACACCACAAAAATGGTAATTGTTGTGGATATCGACAAAATCTTAACAAAAGAAGATCTACTGCAGTATTATTACTATGGATTGGTGTGGCCATGGAACGAAACACATTTTATTATTACCAACAAGTGTCGCAACTGTGATGAATATGTACAGGGGTGTAGACCATGCCATTTTTGCTTACCGATGACCAAGAATGACATTAAGGTACTGCTAGAAAATAATTTTTTTTGGTGTTATAATTGTGATTCTACTACTATATACGATCATTATGAAAAAGATGAATGTGAATATTGTTTGCGTGATGGGTGATGTTGGGAATCGAACCCAACACATACGCGCGGCCATCACTCACTGGCGGCGTGCACACTCTCTGCGTCATCAGCTGTTGAGCAGGGGAGCGACGGGCGAGCGAGATACCGCCCGGCCCCGCCACAGCACTCGCTTCCACGGACCCGACCGCGACGGACCCCTCAACCGACCTCTAAGATATTAATGTTTGTCCGGGACTATTGTACTTTTAACTATACGGCATTATACCAGTACCTATTTCATACAGTCCACTTATTATCGTTACCCAACTTCTATACATTGTTCAGCCCGCGGGAAAAGGTTCAATGTATAGAAGTTGGGTAACGATAATAAGTGGACTGTATGAAATAGGTACTGGTATAATGCCGTATAGTTAAAAGTACAATAGTCCCGGACAAACATTAATATCTTAGAGGTCGGTTGAGGGGTCCGTCGCGGTCGGGTCCGTGGAAGCGAGTGCTGTGGCGGGGCCGGGCGGTATCTCGCTCGCCCGTCGCTCCCCTGCTCAACAGCTGATGACGCAGAGAGTGTGCACGCCGCCAGTGAGTGATGGCCGCGCGTATGTGTTGGGTTCGATTCCCAACATGCTGCCCGGGTTGAAGCACATGATTCAAAAATCTGGAAGGGGGCAAATATTATTAAAAGCCCTCCTAATGGTGCCCCGTTTGGTTTTAACCTCAGCGACGCGTGAGATGCCGTCGCTGCCAGGGTAGACCTTTACCACTCTTCCTAAGGCCCACAGTAAAGGAGGAAGAGCTCTATCCTTTATCAGGACAAGAGAGCCTATCTTAAGTTCTGTCTTCGTCGACCGCCACTTCACCTTCTGCTGGAGTAGAGCTACATATTCGAGCGAGAAACGTTGCCAGAAGTGCTGTTTTATGTGCTCTATTCTCTTGAAGCGTTCCAGGCGAGTAATATTAGTATCAGATACCTGTGGATGGGGTATAGCATTAAGTGGTCGTCCAATAAGGTAATGAGAAGGTGTTAAAGCGGAAAAATCGAACGGTTCTGAGGATAGAGGAGTCAGAGGACGAGAGTTTAATATAGCTTCTACCTGAGTGAGGCATGTAGCCATTTCTTCATATGTGAGATGCGTGGTCTGCAGCAGCCGTTTAAGGTGGTATTTTGTTGAACGGACAGCTGCCTCGGCTAAGCCGTTGAAGTGAGGACTATAGGCAGGTACGAACTTGAATTCAATGCCCTCTTGAGCTATTTGACCTTCAAGGTCTGATTGTACCAGAAACCTTGATAGCTCATTGTAAGTTCCGACAAAGTTTGTGCCGTTATCGGACGTAATACTTTGTGGTTTCCCACGACGTGACACAAAGCGATTAAGAGCGGCTAAATAAGCTTCACTGGATAGTGCCGTAACAAGCTCGATATGACAGGCCTTTGTCGAGTTACAAATGAAAATTGCCAAAAATGACTTAATAAGTCTGCAGCCTCTGCCCTTTCTGTCCGCTATCATCACTGGCCCTGCGTAATCAACACTACAGTGTAAAAAGGGATATTCTAATTCAGTTCGAGTTGTAGGTAACTGTCCCATAATGGGTTGCACAGTCTCTGTTTTAAACCTACAACACCGAACACATCTATTTACGGTGGTTTTGGCTAGGTTTTTGCCACGCAAAGGCCAATAAGTTTGCCTAACGTTAGCTAATAAGAGCTGGGGGCCAGCATGTAAATATTTTAAATGAAAATGTTCAAAAAGTATTTTGGTAACATGATGTTTGCTACATAATAAAATGGGATGTTTCGTATCAAAGGTATATGGGGAATTGTCTAATCTACCACCAACACGTAACAGATTATTAGGGTCTAGAAATGGGGATAACGAAATAAGTCTATTCTTTTTATGTAATGTTTCTCCCATTTTTAGAGTAGCGTATTCGTGAGGAAACATTTCCAACTGCGCCTTATGTAATATTACATTTAAAGATTCTTTAAGTTCGGGTACTGTGAGATGACCAATACGTTTGTTGGTTTTGTTTCGACAGTTGTATATGAACCTCCGCAAATACGCTAATGATCTTTGCAAACTAATTAAACTAGATCTACTATTAATAAAGCTACAAATGCTATCTACGCAACGATCACTGCTAGATACAATGCTTGAATAAGACACTAATTCTGGTAGATCCCGTTTCTCGTTCTGATTGGGCATTGCCGGCCATTCATGTTCATCTTTCTCTAAGAAAGGGGGACCAGACCACCACAAGGAAGAACCACTGATAGAATCAGCCTTCAGCCCGCGGGAAACAAGATCCGCCGGATTGTCTTTCGATGGTACGTAGCGCCACACGTGACCCTCTGTGCTCTCTTGAATTTCGTGGATTCGGTTCCGAACGAAACTTTTTAGTTGTGATGAGGGCGTTCTCAACCACCCTAAAACTATCGTAGAGTCACACCAAAATCTACATTTGCTTACCTTTAGAGTTAGAGAGGTTAATACTTTTGAACACAACCTTGCAGCCAACAAGGCTCCCGAAAGCTCTAGACGAGGTATCGTCGTAGGCTTAATCGGCGCTACCCTACTTTTAGAGGTTAAAAGGTGTACCTTAACTAATCCTGATGGATCCACAGAGCGAATGTACAAGCAAGCGCCGTACGCTCGCTCTGAAGCATCTGAAAAAACATGGACTTCATGAATTTCTGAATTATCACTAAGAACCCATCGAGGAATTCTTAAATGATTTAGAAGGGGGAGGGTATCTGCAAATGCAACCCATAGTATTTTAATATCTTGTGAGACATCATCATCCCATGACAATTGTTCGATCCACAACCTTTGCATAACCATTTTGGCTTCAACAACGCACGGGCCTACTAGTCCCAATGGGTCAAAGACCTGACTTATGACAGAGAGTATGTGTCGTTTTGTAACTTTCTTATTTAAATTAATATTAATTGAATATGACAAAGTGTCTGAATCACAAATCCAATTTAGACCAAGAGTTTTAGATGAGTCACTTTTATTTGTCTCTGCAAAGTCTAAAATGTTATCTGATGTATTTTCATTAGAGGAAGTAATTTGATTTAAAATGAATTTATTATTAGATTTAAATTTTCTTAAATTAAATTGCGCTGATTTTAAAGTTGATATAATACCCTTAGCAATTTTTATTGTGTTATCTAATGAATTCGAGCCACCTAAATAATCGTCAACATAAAAATCTCTTTGAATTGCTT
The DNA here is from genome assembly GCA_958449745.1 of Ochropleura leucogaster. Taxonomy (NCBI): domain Eukaryota; kingdom Metazoa; phylum Arthropoda; class Insecta; order Lepidoptera; family Noctuidae; genus Ochropleura; species Ochropleura leucogaster. The sequence continues at coordinate 11,497,595 of OY288221.1, read as the reverse complement.
GTTTGACATCATCATCAGGTGCGCTGGAAGCTAAGCTCACCAAACATTTGGTGGCTAAATAAGGAGCGCTCGCCGTGCCATAAGTCACTGTATTAAGAGTGTATGTTTTTAAAGGCTCCTTAGAATCTGAGCGGAAAATAATTTTTTGGAGAGACCTTTGAGATAGGTGAATGTCAATCGCCCTGTACATCTTCTCTACGTCTCCAGTGACAACAAATTTATGTTGCCGAAAGCGTAACAGAATGGAAAAGATGTCTTCCTGTACAGTTGGGCCTACCATCTGGATGTCATTTAGTGACAGGCCAGTACTAGTGGTGGCCGAAGCATCAAAAACTGTACGAAGCTTGGTAGACGTGCTGGACTCTTTGATGACACCGTGGTGCGGGAGAAAATAACAGCAGTTTTTGTTGAGAGAGCTCTGCAAAGGCTCATTATCTTCAGTCATGTGACCGAGGCGTTCATATTCTTGCATGAACTCAACATACCTGCCTTTAAAGACAGAGTCTCTAAGAAACTTACGCTCCAATGACATGAAGCGACACTTTGCCTTTTGAAAAGAATCGCCTAAGACTGAAGGATCTTTCTTCAGCGGCATGGTTACGACAAAGCGTCCGTCATCTCCACGAAAGGTGTGTTGTTCGAAACTCTGCTCACAGGCACGCTCCTCGGGAGAGAAGGAGTGCTTGGCTGCAATCGTATCTAATTCCCAGAAACGAGATAAGTCTGGGTCGGCGCCCTCGTTTAAAAAATGGCAAACTTGGGACGAAGAGTGTGATTTATGACGGGCAACATACCCTGACACCAGCCAACCCAGTTTTGTTTCATATAACTTAGGTTGATTTTTACCTAAATCAATGGAATTGTTACATAAGACGGACCAAAATATTTCGGCTCCAACTAAAATATCTATAGCTGACGGTATATTAAATGACGGATCAGCTAAGCTTATTCCCAATGGAAGAGGAATGTCACTTATGTTTATAAATGAAGACGGTAAAGCTGTAGTGATTTGTGGTAAAATGTGACAGTCTATCGTTAATCTACAGTCGTCATCATAATTAGACACAATAGTAAGGCTGCAAGACTGTGTACAATGAGAAGTATTATTATTTATACCTGTCACGGTGGCGCGCGCACTACGTCGCGACATACCCAGCTTACCGCAAAGTGCCTCAGCAACGAAGTTACTCGTGCTGCCGTTGTCGAGCAGTACTCGAGCGGTGTGCATGTTCCCTTTGCTGTCTGCCACCCTCACGATCGCTGTGGAAAGCAAAACATTCGGAGCAGTAGTATGCTGTTGAACATTAGCTGAAGCAGCAAAGTTATTGACGGGAATTGCTAACTGAGGGGTTGTTATTTCTGCCTCATGCGAATGAAGCAATGTACTATGTTGTTTTTTACAATATTTGCAAGGAACAAGACTGCACTTTGATTCTATGTGCCCTGGTCGAAGACAATTAAGACAAACCTTTGCTTCTCTGGCCTTTTGCCAACGAGCTTCAACAGTTAGGGCTCTAAAAGCTTCACAATTGAATAAGAAATGAGTTTGATTGCACATAGGACATGTAAATATTTTTCTATTATTATTGAATTTTTTATGTTTGTTTTTATTGTCATTCGTGGTTTGATTAGTTTTTGAAATTGTAATAAGATTTGAATTATGTTTGTTATTGTCTAAGTTTTGTTTTTTATTACTGTTTTTATTATGCTCTTGTAAGGTTTCTAACAAGTCGGCTCTATTGCTAAGAAAATTTATAAATAAATTTAAAGAGGGTGGATCATCAAGTGTGTTTCGATGTTCCTCCCATTCCCTGCGTGTGACACTGTCTAATTTGTCTGCCATAATATGAATTAAGAGGGTATCTTGTAAGCTAAATTCTGAATCCTGACTTAGTGTTAACAAAGCCCGCAGGTTTTTATTCGTAACATCTATAAGGTTTCGAATAGACGAACACGACTCATTCATCATATGTTCAATGTTAAATAAGGCATGGACATGATTATTAACGAGCAATCTTTTGTTATCGTACCTTTTGCATAATAAATTCCAAGCGGAATCATAATTCTGAGCACGAAAATCTAAATTATCGATAACGAGCAACGCACTACCTTTAAGAGAAGCACGCAAGTAATGCAACTTATTTATGTTGTCAATATCCGACCGCGAATGAATAAGTGATATGTAAGTGTCCCTAAATTCTAGCCAGTGTTGATAGTGACCATTAAAGACAGGTAAATTAATTTTTGGCAACCTAACACAATTAGATTTTAAGCCACCTGCCTGCACATCCTCGTCACCTGTTACGGAACCATCCAGAAGCCTGCTGGACTGGGGATGAGCACCGAGTAGACTCCGCGCCATCGCCACCAGCTTGTAATACTGGTTCTCGAACTGCTCACGCTCCTCGCTTTCGTCATCGGGGTCTTCCACCAACAACTCGATGTCGCACTGTAATTTGTCGAAATCCACATATAAGCTATCAAATTTATTAAACCTTGTCTCTAAATCTAAAAGTTGTACACTGCTAAGTTCTTTGCAACTTTTAAGCGTGTGAAGGTAGTTGCTAAAAATTGTGAGCTTTGATTTCATACAGCTACGCCGTTTAACGAGTTTTTCAACTTTCTCGTCAGCCATCGTAATAAACTATGAAGCAACCTCACAATGAAATAAATAAGCACAAACAGATACCTACAACAAATGCAATAAACTGTTACCGTTTGCTAATGAGTTATGTATGACTCAACGGTGCGAACACAGGATCACCTGACGAACCGGTAGCGGTATGTCGCCGAGCGATCAGCTGTTGTAGATAAGAAGCGTTTAAACAGATGTGCGTTATAGCTATGGATGTAGCTTCATAAGCAGAACAGATGATTCATAAGAAAGCTAGGCTATGAAATTGATATTTGTCATTAGCGACCGTAAATACAAGATGAATTTAAAGCACTCACTTAAATATTGCTATTTAAACGTTAAATGTGACTAGGAAAAATAGGAAAAAAATAAGGAATAAATTGGAACGAACTCACAGAACATCTAAGATACCATCCACAGGGTAAATGATGACGCCGCAAGCTTCGACCTTCTTTGTCCTTGACGATGACTCGCACATTCGACGGTTGCAACGGCCGTCGTGCGGTTGACCTCTAGGTGACTTCTTCCTCTGGGCGTGTGCGGGTGCGGTGCGAGGTTTCTTCGACAGGAAATTGATGACTCCTGCGGGAACTGTCGCTGCTGAAGACCGCAGCTGAAGTGCTTCGAGGTTGAAATTTTTTTCCAAGACCGTTACTTTTTAAATACGGCGAGATCCAGAAGGACCAATGTATAGAAGTTGGGTAACGATAATAAGTGGACTGTATGAAATAGGTACTGGTATAATGCCGTATAGTTAAAAGTACAATAGTCCCGGACAAACATTAATATCTTAGAGGTCGGTTGAGGGGTCCGTCGCGGTCGGGTCCGTGGAAGCGAGTGCTGTGGCGGGGCCGGGCGGTATCTCGCTCGCCCGTCGCTCCCCTGCTCAACAGCTGATGACGCAGAGAGTGTGCACGCCGCCAATGAGTGATGGCCGCGCGTATGTGTTGGGTTCGATTCCCAACAGGTGAGGTTACACAATAACTTGCAACATTCAAAGAAGCTACTTAGTTAAAATTCGTTAGAGCTGCGTAGTTATTGTGGTACTTGTTATTTTTACTATATTTTATTGAATAAGAGTTTATGTCAAGTTTTTTGAATATTAAGCTGTTTTTTTGAGATCTCGTTAGTTTTATTTTTTATTAGACAACTAAAAGACTGAATTATTGTAAAGACTTAACTGTTTTATAATAGATCTTAAGTTCCTTTTTACATTAGAGTTTATGTCAAGTGTTTTTTACATATTAAGCTGGTTTTTTGAGATCTCGTTACTTTTATTTTTTATTAGACAACCAAAAAACTAAGAATTAGCTAAAATATCCAAAACAATATCAGTAAGCTATTTTCAAAGATAGGTAGCAGTTTAAAAAAGCACTAATTATTTTATTTTATTGCATTAATGGATACTCCAAAAAAAAAAAATTAAACCTCGAAATCTTTCATTGCCGTGTTTGTCCACACTTCACCTTGTTGTGTATTATTCTTCATTGATAAAAATCAATTGGTTATTTATATTAAAGCTTAGTTTTATTTGATACATGAATAGTTAAAGTATTGTTACGGAATACATTTATTCAAATACTAGCTGTTCCCCATGGTTTCACCCGCGCTGCTCAGCACCTGTTGGTCGTAGCGTGATGTTATATAGCCTATAGCCTTCTTCAAGAAATGGACTATCCAAAACTAAAAGATTTTTTCAATTCCAACTAGTAGTCCCTGAGATTACCGCGTTCAAACCAACAAACAAACAAACTCTTCAGCTTTATAATATTAGTATAGAAACATTTTCAAGGATATTGTTTTACCTACGACTTGCGTCCCCCCCCCCCCCGGTATGCTAAACGTTGCATATTAGTGTTGCCTAAGTGCTCAACGTGAAAGGACGTACACACGTGCCTGCGTTTTCGCGCCATAAATGTAAGTATTGAATTTTTATGTTACTGGACATTTTTTCTTTCATCGCCGTGGATAGGTATGACCTATATTTGAATAAGTTTGTCTTCATGAGTAAGCATTCGATAGAACACCATTTCTCATGTTAATTTGTGAAGTGTTTATTTCTTCGAATAGTTAATAGATTTTTTGTTATTTATATTTTTTGCTTTGGTTTTCATCGCCGTGCTTTCATTGCCGTGGTTTTCGTGGCCGAAATTTGCTATGGCAATGAAAAAAAAGACACGGCTCTGGAAAAAATTTCATTGCCATGCCATGTAAAACAGTTTAGTTTCATTGCCGTGGCCAGGTATTGTGTTTTCATCGCCATGGTATGATTAGGCAAAGAAAACATATTTTTTCACTTATAATACAGGTAATACCGATTACTGATAGTACACAACTCGTCAAGTTAACTATAGATTTTCTCTCTCTCTCTTTTTTACTGAACAGTTAACTACAAAAAGATGTTTTCATGTTAAGCTTACAATTTTTTTAATTTTTTTTTATTATTGATAGGCTCGCGTTTGACCACTATCTCACCTGATGGTAAGTGATGATGTGGTCGACGATGAAGCACGCTTACCTAGAAATAACCTATTCACTCTTGACTTGAAGACCCGCAGGTTATAGCTGTCAGGCAATACAGACTCCGGCAGGGAATTCCACTCCTTAGCAGTACGCATTCCCAAACCGTTTAGTGCGTGTGGGTGGGATGTCTACCATGTAACGGTGGCGCATCGCCGTACGTCTTGTAGTCCTATGATGGAACGGGCTTGGCGGAATTAGGCTGTGCAATTCCATCGCACACCCTCCGAAATGTAACCGATAGAAAACCGAAAGGCTGGCGGCAACGCGCCGGCGATGCTCCAGGCTCTGGAGCTTTGACTCAACCAGCGCGTCGTTGCCGATGAGCCTCTTGGCTCGTTTCTCTATAGACTCTAGCGCTTCAAGCTGGTATTTGGCGGATCCGTCCCAGAGATGAGAACAGTATTCCACACACGATCGAACTTGCGCTTGATATAAGTTCAGCAACTGTTCCGGTGTGAAATACTGTCTCACCTTTGCTAGGATATTCAACTTCTTAGCAGCCAGTTTAGCCTTAGCCTCGATGAACGGACCAAAATTGAGGGTAGATGTAAGCGTTACACCAAGAAGCTCAATATGGTCGGTAATTGGCACGGTTACATCACGAAAAGAAGGAGCAGGTTGAAATTCACTCCTCTTTGCGGAGAACAGACACGCCTGGGTCTTAGCAGCATTGAACTTGACCAAGTTGGCATCTCCCCAATCGGAGACAGCCCTCAAGGACAAGTTCAACCGCTCAACCATGGCCTCGCGAAGAGACCGGATCTGAGACCCACTAGCCCCTGCGTTGGACGTATATCTCTCAGCAACAGTGCTGTCGTCTGCATACCCAAAGGTGCCGGGCACTAGCAGACTAAAATGATGTAACATTTGGTACTATATCACACGCATATACACTCACACACACGCAAGCACCCTCAAATTAGTATGTGAGGGTGCTTGCGTGTGTGCGAGTGTCTGATGTTAATAATGGTTTGTTTATTTTTAGGATGCCAAGATGCCTAAACCAAAATTATCTGAGGAGAGAAAGAAGAGGAAAAGATTGGCTGAACAAAAGCGACGTCAAAAATTAAGAAGCGACCCTGTATTAAAAGAGGAGTATCTAAGAAAAGAAAGAGAACGATATCTTAAAAAGAAGGCTGCAGGAGTAGTTATTCCTCGAAGTGCAATGACTTCGCAAAAGCTTCGGAATCTTGGCAAGAAAAACTTGGTGAGTGCACTTGCTTCTTGCAAAAAAAAAAGACAGCAGTTCTTCCTAAGAAAACACGTCCAAATGTGACTTATGATGTAGAAAATACTGAAACACCAAGGATTGAGCCAAATGAAACGTCGATGGAGCCAAATGACGTTTCATTTGGCTCCATCGACGTTTCATTTGGCCTAAGGATAAGCCAAAAGACGTTTCTTTTGGCTTATCTCAAGTAGCTCTTAATGATAATATGCCGATTACCCCTCTAACAAGACGTAGCTGGCGTCTAGAATCTTTAAAATCAAACCGACGTCGCTGCGAAAATTTGCGGATTGGCACACTAATAGCAAGTAGCTCTAATTTTCCGGCCACAAGTAGTCCACAACAGTCACCCCCAGGATCACCTCAACTAGCGCCAAACATCAGTAGCATAGATTCTACATCACGTCCTGATAGTCCAGCATCAGACTCTTTTATTGCAACTTTAAAATTTCAACGTGATTTGCAACAAAAATTTCGTAAATACCAAAAATCTAAACACTCCCAGCTCATGGAATTACAAAAAAAATTGATCAAGTTACCCGCGAAAGGAACTTATATAAAAAACGGTTTGAAAGACTTATTCAGAGAGATAAAAATAAGTTACCAATCAAAGAAAAGAAAAACAACCAGCGATAGATTTGAATGATAAGAGCGACAAAAGTAACCCAAAACAAACTCGACTCCGCCAAATTGTACTCAAGTTTTATGAAGACGACGAAAATTCAAGCATGTGTCCAGGCAAAAACGACACGATTACAAGAAATGGAACAAAGAAACAGAAACGTTTAATGACGGATACAATAAAAAAAATACACAGAAAATACATAGAGTCTGGTTATCCACCTTATGCCACCAGCTACGTAACGTTTTCACGTTTAAAACCTTTTTGGGTGCTGCAATCAAAAATAAATATGCGCAACACTTGCTTGTGTGAAAAACACGAAAACATGAATCTGCTAATTGAATCTCTAAAAAAGAATCATATCATAAAAGAAAATTCGACAACTGATGTTATTAAGAGCATATGTTGCGACATTTATAACTTGGAATGTCTACAAAGAAAGTGCTACCTGTAAAAACAGACATCTAATATACCAAGAAATTGATAACTCGGAAAAAGTTTTATATTGGGCCTGGGAAAAACCGAAAAACTCTCACACAAAAAATGGGATTGAGAAAACTGCCTTCATCGTTGAAAAAGTACGACACCACGTAGAACCGTTAATACTCAAACAATTTGAAACTAATCTTCAACCATTTCTTAATCATTGTGCCAACATTCGTAATCAGACCGATGCAATTAAAGAAATTAAGCAAAATTTGACCGAGAATGACTGTCTGATACATATGGATTTTAGTGAAAATTACAGTGCCAAATATATGTAATTCTGAAATTCAGTCGGTACACTTTGGTGGTAGTAGAAAGTAGTTTACACACCGCAGTTCTTTATTTTAATATTGAAGGTCACACGACAAAAACCCAATGTTTTTGTACTATAAGTACATCTTTACGACACAATGCTGCTGCAGTGTGGGCACATCTGATTCCAATTTTGACTGAAATAGAAAAAACAGTACCTTTGGTTCAAAATATTTACATAGTTTCTGATTCTCGTTCTGGACAATATCGTAACAAAAAAATATTTTATATAATGTCTCGACTTTCGATCTTCATTTCTTCAATTAACAAAGTAGTTTAGAATTATTGCGAATGCGGTCACGGCAAAGGTGCTCCAGATGGCGTTGGTGGACTTTTAAACAGAACTGCTGACCAATACGTTGCATTACAGAGTGACATTCCTGATCTGGATGCATTTGTGAATGCTCTGAAGTCCTCCGCCAAGGGCGTTAAAATAGAACTCGTGGAAGATTAGATTAGATTTCCCAGGTACTTTAAAAGTCCATCAAGTTGTGTGGACTGCAGAATCAGGCAACCGTTTAGCATTGCGTCGTTTATTTTGCACAAATATTGAATGTCTTAATAATGTCACAGAATGCCCCAATGGTAATCACTTAGGATTTTATGACTTTTCAACTAAACCCCAGATATCAACTCCTCTTGAACACTCATCAAACTGCACTAAAACTACACCTAAAACTTCTGTCTGTAAAATGCGTCCAGTCAAATTACCTGATAAACTTGCATTAGCTCCTAAACCCTCAACTTTTACACCAAAAACTAGCCAGCCAGCAGCTGTACCTCAGTTTGATAGTATAATTTTAGAAACTTATGATTTTAAAAACTTAAACTGTAGTGGTGCTACAAGTGTACCATCGTGCTCATACTTATGTAATGTTGACTCTGAAGTTTTAAAAGAGTTGGAAAAATCTAGTACTTTCGAGGAAAACCATACAAAAACATCAAAAAAACCAGATATAGACTTAAGTAGTGATTCAGATGATAGTTTGTCTATATTCAAATATTAAACCTAGAAAAAAAACTATCTTCTTTACCCTAATTGATACTGATATACTGATGATGATATAATAAATAATGAAGACTGCCAAAAAAGTTCCTAAATGTGATTTACTTATGTATAAAGATTAGTGTAAGTTAAACTTGAAAGGCTGAATTTTCTAGTGCCATATACTCACATTGTGTTCTTAGGTTAATAAGAGATAAGACATATACATACATACCTGAAAGGTTTTAAGAGTATCTAGATGATGATGATTGTATTTATAGTACTTGTTATTTTGAAAATGCATCTTACTTGCATTACACATTACATTATCACAATATACGTTTTTTGAAGAAGCTATTTTGTATTGTCAAGTGCAAAAATATATCTTATCATGCCTGTCTCCAAAGAGGAAAGGCAAACCCAGACAGATTGTGTATGGGAGTAAGATTTGGATAGATATTACAAAGTGGACTATCAGGGGGTAAATTAATAGTGTCTGTCAAAAATAATGAAGTCGAACAAGAAACAGAATTAGAGCCTAGCGATTACAGAACTCAAGTCAGTCAAGACCTATTGACCAATGATGATCTAGGATTTCCTGTCAATACTTCAGATACTCCAATGCCTAATTATCTCAACGACCCATTTCAAAATGAGAGTGAATCACAGGCTTCTGAACAGCAACTTACTAAACAACTTCAGCACGAGACGCCTCGACATAACAATGCTGACAGAACAAGTTCTCGGGAAAAAAAAGAAGGACATCGAAAATGACAGATTTTGAAACGCAAATGCTACAGTTAGAACAAAACAAATTAGCAGTACTAAGTTGAAACGAAAAAAATTAGGATAATGATGTCGATGACGACTTGCATTTTGTAAAATCACTAGTTCCTTTTTTTAAAATGCTTAACCCTATAAAAAAGTTGTTAGTCAGGAGCGAAATTCAAAGTCGGATCCATCGGGAGATATTAGCTGATAGCAACGCATGAAATAATGCAGGAGCGTCCTAGAAACTCCAATAAAATGGCACTCAACTAGAATTTAATATATATCTGCATATATTTAATTAATATGTTAAGAGTAGTTTTCTTTTCTCACCTCAAAGTAACAATCAGCCTTTTTCTACAGAAATGGGTTTTTAAAATAGGTATGTAATCTGGTGTGTACATTTTTCTCTTATTGCTTCAAGAATAATCAAACGTATCTGTCTTAATTCTAGTGTACTGGTAAAATAAATAATTGTTTTCTCGTAGTTGACAGTACAGATGGTGAAATTCGCCAAATTTCATTCTATCTTTATATCTAACTGTTGTACTCGTTCACGTATGTATTTTTGTTTCTTCGTTAGTCTTAAAAAAACAGTTTTTACGTAAGTAAAGCACAGTGGCCTTTGACAACGCCATCTTAACGACTGACATGATGACGACAGTTCAGTTAGGACACAATGACATTGTCGTACGACCAACTAATTTGTTTTAGTTGTATTTTGACATAAGTCTCATAAAACTTATGTCAAAATATAACTATCCGTAAGCAAATCGAATCCTTTTTGTTTATTGGAACGGGGCATTAACCAGTTAGGACGTAGCCTTACATGGGTTGGGTTTGATGCACATTGTTTTTGCTTAAACAGAGTTGGTGTTATTTACCCAGAAGGTAAAAGGTAAATTGTAGAAAATATATCCAAAGATCTGGAAATGGCTGAACTGGTTAGGAAAAGAGGCAGTATAAGGGGTAGGTTGACAAAACTAGCAGAGTATATAAAAGACACTCAACGAGACACTTCTGCCACACTTAGAGACGTTTAAGGGTTACTTAAGTTGCTCTTTAGTATAGATTAAAAAAAATCGCTCTCAGAGACAGTTAATGGTCCGTTACCGTCCCTTAATGACAATTAAAGTTTGATTTTTCTTTCTAATGATTGATTTTGATATTTACGTTTGAGGTCATAGTTTACTTTTATGTAAAGAATTCAAAGCAATATTAGTGTTTTAACATTAGTAAAGATGAGTGATCTGCTAGACTTTATTGATTTTGTAAACTTCCAGAAGGTATAGAGGGGGCCGGGGCGCTCTTTACGTGATTATTCTGATCCCTTTACAAAATACTCTGTCCAAGAATTTCATGCAAGCTATAGATTTAAGCCAGAAACCGTAAAAAGTGTTATATTACTTTTGTTGGCACCCGACCTAAGTAAACCAACCAGAAGAAGATTACCATTCGCCCCGGAAATAGTGTTACTGCTGACATTACGCTACTTTGCTACTGGTAGTTTTCAGGTTAGTACTTAATAGCTTACCTATTTATTGAATTATACTGCATTAGGCAGGTATTGTAAAGAATAATAGAATTGGTTAGATAAGTACATGTTGTTGCCTTTTTTACAGAAATTGGATGGAGATGTCATGAATATCTGCCAGTAGTCAGTTTCACGAATTATTGCACAAGTCTCTACATTGATAGCAAATAAAATGAAAGATTTTGTTAAATTGCCGTCTACTGTAGAAGAAATGAACACAGTGAAGCAAGTACAATTTATAAAATTAACATACATACTAGCTGTACCTAGTACATATGTATATATTCATGAATGTACTAATTGGTTTGTTTTCTTGTTCCAGGCAAAAAAAAATTGAAATAGCTCATTTTCCTGGAGTAATTGGTTGTATCGATTGCACTCACATTAAACGAATTAAGTTCGATTGATATGAGTATTATGTTATACAGTAGTGCCGTTTTCTTACTTGTTGAGGATAAAACATGATGTAAAACTGAGAACATAGAAATATAAACGAATTATTGAAATGCTATTTACCTACTATATTAGCTTCTTGCTAACGGTTTTTATTGTGGGTATTTATTGTATTTACCAATATTGTTTCACAGATAGCGTCTAAACGGAAAAAACTGGCTTCAAGTAACCATCCGAGTCCGTTTGCTGCTGAAGACGATGCGGATGAAAGCCACCACGACCCTTACAGTAACGTAGATGGTGAGTTCGCTCAGATACAAATTATGACCCAGATGGCAATCAAGAAGGCTAAACTAGTGAATCAGATTATGAGATATTTAGTACGAAAAACGTTAGGCGCATGCATTCCACTAGAATTAGTGAAAGCCTACTTCAGTCCAGAGATTCGACTTCAAGTGAGGACGGTTCTATAGCGGATCAAGAGCAGCTTGATAGGTTTTCCAATGATCAATCTGTCATAGACAACAGCGAAAATGAAGTAATGGGCTCTCAGGAACCTGAATCATCTTTTCAGTCATCTTGAAATCAAATTGAAAAAATGTATCGAAATCCCACTGCTTCTTCAAATCAAACACTAGAAACTGTAAATGAACCTTTGCCAACTACTTCAGCTCCAGATGACACAGAATGGGTAGATACTTTTGCTGATATTCCTAATTTCAACTTCGATCAAACGTTACCCGGCCGCGTATTGCCAATCTGTATGCTGACCCAGACCGGGGTTGCTCTGAGTTCAATCGCAGTTTGCCTTTGTAGTTGAAGAGCAAACTGTATACCGATTCAGAGAGTGTTTGAATCAAAATACATTTTGCTATAAAACACTAAATCAAAATACATACTAGTTCAGACTCCAGCGTATGGTGTAGTTTGTAATATGGCATTGATATTTTAGAGCAAAATGCATGCGAGTGCAGACACGTTTTATCTCTTTTACTCCCGCGCGGGCAGTGACCGTGACTTCATTAGCAATGAACGCACGTGTCAAGGTTATTCTTTCACAAATAAAACAAATTATTTGCCAATCGAGTGTTCGTTCAAACATGTGTGTAGAAAATATAAAAACATTCTTGGCGAAGCAGTGTACAGAATTTACGATTTTACAAAGCAATTATGTAAATAAAGAGATTTCACGCAAAAATTCAGTGCAAACTGCCATCACTGCAGAACGATTCGCCGCGCGAACAGTTGAAACGTTTTATTCAACAATTGTTTTCAAATACAAATTGGATTGTAAAGCGAAGTCCTACTGTAAAAAAATATCTAAAAATGATACGAATATAGAGATAAAAAATAAAAACTAATGTTAGGTGAAAATTTTGAAAATAGTACTTAAAAACATTGTAGCTCTTAATCTACAAAAAAACGCGGAAAATACATAGGGGTAATTAAGGTACCCCTTAGCATAAGGCATCAATTTTTTTTCTTTGGACGCCTATCAGCTGGCCACCCTGTACAATAAGGTAAACATTTTTGTCACCTACAACGCGTCCAACATGGAAAGTGCAGGAAGATACCTAGAGTTAGATGGTTGGGCACATAAGATGTTTTGCTCCTAAATTAAATCTTGTAGTTCAAGATGTACTGGGTGAAATTAAAGATATTTTAGTCAAGGTTCAGAGAATTGTCAACCATTTTAGAAAAAGCAAAATAACTAAAGAAAAACTCTTAAAATACCAACAAAATCAACAGACAGTTGCTCAACCTAAAATGGTTATAAAATCAGTGCCTACATGCTGGAATTCGGTTTTTTTAATGCTGGTAAGGTTCATTGAATTAGCAGAAGCATTGCGAGCTCCTATACCAAATCTAAGAATTGGACTCTCAACTATACCTTTGGAAGAGTGGAAGTGTTTCAAGCAATTTGGTATAATTCCCAAACCTTTTTATGAAGCTACAGTGGAAATGAGTGCCAAACATTATTTGGCAGCAAGTAAAGCAATTATCCTTACATCTTGCCTAATTCATATCATGTTATTCTAGACTGCAAAATACACCAGTAAAAAGACTTGCACAAATTTAAAAGAAGGGATGCAAAACCGACTAGGAGAAATAGAAAAAAAACTTATCGATAAGTTTAAGCACACTTTTAGATCCTAGATTAGCTAAAGGCTATAAAAAATGTAGCACAAATTAAACATCTTACCGATTTAATTAAACATAAAATTACAGACAAAATTAAAGTTTTGTTATAGCGTGCTATAATTATAGCATTTAAAATAGTATGCTATAAAAATATATTCAATAGTCTGTAGCACGTCTATAGTTTAAAGCAGATTTGAACATCACTAGTCACTTTAATTTGTTTTTAGGTGTACCTCTTCATTATTTTCCATCTCCTGAGAAAGATGCAGAAAGGTTCAGAAAATGGGTTAAGATTATTGGAGGTGATATTGCATGCACAGGCAGCACTACTATCCACAAAACTCGAAGAATCTGTTGTCGGCACTTCCAGAATGAGTTTCTTTACAGTTAAAACAGACTTTGTGAATGGCTGTATGTAATTTTTTTTTTATTTTGTCTACTGCATTGGATTTCCCCAGGTTATAAATGAATGTACAACACTAACATAAATATCAAGCAGTTTAGAATTTTTAGTGAAGATACAATATTCAACAACATATACTAGTACCCAATACAAGCCTATTTGTTTTTAGTTAAAATTTAACTTCTTTTATTTCTTGTACTTTGTAGTGTTAGGTTTTGTTCTTGGTAATAAATAGTTATACCTTATAATGTAAAGATAATTGTTAAAATAATATAGATTGCATTAGATTCTTGTTTTATATGAACATCTATGTTTAAAGTAATATTTATGGTACATTGTATAAGCGATTCATTTCTGTTGTTTGGGAATGTTAACCCTTGATCTAATATCGATCGGTGGAATGAGTGGCGAAATAATAAGTGACTCAACGATTGGACCACGACCCTGGCATCACCGGATATCGTGGGCCAATCGGAGAGTCGAATGCAACGCAGGGACGTCAAGGGATTTTAAACGATGAGCGGGTGCGCACAGCGTCACTCGCCCCCGGATCGTCGATTGAGACATTGAGCTGTAGTATTGGCCCTGAACAGTTTATTAACTAATTTATTGTAGTTGTTTGATCTTAAAGTAACTAATAAAAGTAAGTGAACAGTTTGAGTTTTATCTTTATTCAGTCCTCCCAGTTTAAATGGTTTTCCCCTAAGAATTGTGACCGCCAAGGCTACGAGACCTTTATAGTAGCACCAAGTCAAATGTTCCAACCATCTGCTTCTGGAAAACCAATATTGTTTGATGGCGTGGTGATGCAGTACAACCCAGGACAACTAGAACTTTTGAATACTTCAAGCCTTAGAAGGCTTAAATAAATACATACTTGAACTAGAGTTCAGGTATGTATTTCTTTATGACAACTTATCTTAGTCTATCTATAAATCGTCGGTGATACTGCTTACGATCAAAGTTACACCTTATTATAATATCTAGCTACACAGTATTGAATCTGAAAATTAGGCTTTCTAATAGGGTTATAAAACCTAATTTTCAATATTTTTACAATCAAAGTTAGACCTTATGACAAAATGTAAATACGCGGTATTCTTATAAAGTTTGGTTTACCATGATATACCTAGGCAACACTTACTTTTTAGTGTACCTGCTTAAAACAAAGTGTTACACAATCTAAACTGTATTTATGTTTTTAGTACTCTTTTTGAAACGGAAGAATGATGAAAATAAGGTGAAAAAATTGGAGCAAACACTTTGAAAAGTTCTTAAAACCAGACAGCCTTTCCACAAAATATACTTGCTAGCAAAGAAAATAAGGAAAACAAATGCTTTCAAAATTATGACCAAAAAATGTCATCAGCAGCAGAATCTTTATTTTATATATAGTGAAAGGCAGTGGTAAAAACCCTAGAAGGCGTTTTACTCTTGAAGAAAAAATCTTAGCTTTGTCATTGTACAAACCATTACCTAAAGCATATCGCTTGCTAAGCTAGCTTTGTGTTAAATATTTAGCAAAAAGTGGATTTAAAGCCTGGTATCAATGATAAAATATTAGAACATTTAAAGAATAAAGTGTCCAATATGCCAGAAAAATACAAATCTCTACTATACATATTCGTATGCCGTTTGACGAAATGTCAATAGCTATTAATTTAAGTTATGATAAGGCACATGAAAAACCCAATGGTTTTGTTGATATAGGAAGCCAAAGGGACATGATATTCGCTGATCATGTGCTTGTTTTTATATTTAGAGGCATAGTAAAAAAATATAACCAGCCAATAGCTTAAAAAAAGTGAAAAGCACAGGTCTTCGAGTGGTTGCTAGTCTGTGACCAAAGAGCCACAAACCATGCTTTTTATATTACACCATATTTGCAAGAAATATGGTGTTTACAGCTCTTAAAATAAAATAGTTACAGTACTACATATTTCGCCTAATAAATTCAGCAAGCAAATTTTATATTTTTTACGTGCCATGTTTCTTAATCATTAATCATTTGGTTTCAATTGAAGAAACCAAAAGAAAATATTTAAGAAAAAACGATGATTATAGAGGTGGCTTTTTTTATTGGGCAGTGCCAAATTCTGCCAATTTTTGATCCACCTCATCTAATGAAGGGTGCAACAACCTATTAAACAAACACATAAAATATGTAATGAATGGAAAGGTGCGTGTGGCTAAATGGTGTCACATAGAAGACTTATTTCAACGAAGCCCTTCATTCCGGGGTGTAAAAATTGCCCATAAGCTGTCAGCTCAACATGTAGTGCCCTCTATGATACCAAAAATGAAGGTTAAATTTTGCACACAAGTCAAAGAGTCCCTATTAATTTTGTAGTTTAAAAAGAATTCAGTGCAAATTTCTCAATAACCATTATGATAATTATCATCATCACAGTTATACATCATCTTTTCGTCTTTAGTCTAGTCAACAAGTGCTTTTTTTGTCAAAACTTTTTAAAAGTCTCAGAAAAATATGGTTGGGGCTCATTTGATTCAGAATCTAGAAAGTTTTTGAAAAAATTCAAGACCCGCTCGAAAAAATTGCAAAAGTTATTAACAAATTAGTGAACAAAAAAAGGGGGTGTAGATTTTTTGGTATATCTCGGAAACTATTTGAGATATTTTAATTTTGAAAAAAGAATTAAAAAGAGGAGGAAATTTCCTATAAAAAACTCCCTACTCCTGAAATTGTTGGACCAATATTAATCATTTTTACAGGAAGCCGAAAATACGTCCGAAAACGGGTACTCGGGTTTCCGCAAGCCACGCCCCCTTCGAGCGCTTTAGTGAAAAATATTATTTAAACATATTAAATGGTGATATTAAAATTTTAAAAAATCAGACATATACAGGACAAATTAAAGAATGAAAATGCCGTAGAAAAAATATTTTTATCGCGATTTTATTAAATTTTATCCATAAATTAATTAACAATTTCTTGACTGGGCTATAAAGTTTCATAATTATTAAACCAGATATCTCATTTTTTTTCCTCTCGTTGAACTATTCTTCAAAAATTTAAAAAAGGATTTCCGTCGATTAAATAAAAAAAAAAATATTTTTGGTTTGTTATTAACAAATTACCTAGGCGGCCAATTAAATATTTAAATAAATGTTATAAGTTTTTTTTTTCAATGTCTATAATCAATCGTTTTTCTATCAATAAAAGCTACCTAAAATCATTTTTTATAAATTTTATCTTTTTGTTTATAAAATTGTTAGATTAAACAGATAGATTATTTATAAGATAATTGTTTTTTTTTTTTTTTAAATAAATCCCCTTATAAAAATATGAATTTTAAGATAAAAGACGATCCTTAAAAAAAAACTAAGTATCTTTACTGGCAGATAGGTGATATGGCTATAAGTAGGTAATGTATTGTACCTTTGTACGCTTTTACCTTTGGACATTGATTTTAATAAATTAACTACTCTCATTGGTTTACTGATATTATTTGCTTACAATTTGGACGTTGTTCGGATAAATAATTTAAATTAAATATTGATACTTTAAGTACCTAAGTATTTATAAATTTCTTATTACCTAATCGTATTTCTGCATAAAAATAACTTTGCAATCTAACTTGTAGGTAGTCGCAATGGATTCAGTAATACTGTATGTGAATTGTTAGCGACGCGCTCAATAGTTTTAAGAATAGACTAATTGTTAAATATAAATTATCTGTATATTAAGTAGCATCACTAGTTTTAAGGGCGGAAACGCTGCCATGTTCACACGGTGGGCCCCCACCGTCGGCCAGTCTGCCACTGAACATCAATCAATGCGCACGCCAATTTGTAATTTTGCGCACGCAGCCATTTTGTTCCATTTTTAAAAGTACAGTAAACGAGTTAGTAAAATATCGCCTGTTTCTTTGACAATCCCTGTTCCTGCAGCACCACGCCTTACAATCTGGTCATTCGAGCCCGATCTATCATGTTCCACAGTACAGGCGTACAAACACGGCGAGCAAAAACGCTGCAGGAGCAACGTGGTTTGCATCAGAATGATGTGCTAAAAACTCTCAACAACGCGAACATATTGTGTCTAAACGTTTGTTTGCCGATGTGCCGGGTAGCATTAAGTCGGAACCGCTGCCTCAAGTCGCGATCACACCGGCAAAATCCGTTGCGTCATCGTGTAAATCAGCCAAAGAAAGTAAGAAAAAACTGTTGCAGCTGAAAGCCGCTGAACAAAAAGCTGCTATTCAAATGGCGCTCATTGATCAAAACCTGGATGCGCAATTGGCAGTACTCGACGCCGAGGAAGAACAGTTGGAATACAGTTCACTAATCGATGGGAAAGAACTTCCTCGTACCGACCTGGAGGATTGGGTGCTTCATCAAAGCAGCCACAAAGAACCCCCACTGGAGCAGCAAGCCCCCGAGAATGGCATTAAAACGGGTGAGCTGCACGCACGAGTGTCGTCGCCATGCGCCGAGCACGTGGCCGGCCGGCCGCAACGTCACTGCGTCTCCTCGACCATGCTTAACAATGTGGTTCAATTGTTGGCAAGTGCTTTAAAAGATATTTCCACAAATTGTGCAAACCACGTGCCTCAATCCAGTTTGCTCAGTCGCATGAGCACACCAAGAGATTTACCCGAATTCTCTGGTAACCAGATGGAATGGCTTCAATTCAAACAAGCCTACGATGAGTACGGCGTTATGTAAATATACGTCAAAAGAAAACCTATGGAGACTACGTAAATGTCTACGAGGGCAAGCGAAAGATGCAGTCACCGCGTTGTTCATAAGCGCCACGTCGCCTGACAAAGTGATGTCGACACTGGAGCTACGGTTTGGTAACCCCGACTGCATTATTTCACATATTGTACAAGACATTAAGAAACTTCAGTCCCTGCAACAGGAATATCATAAAGACATAGTCACGTTTTCCGTAAAAGTGCAAAACATAGTGGAAACAGTACGAGCAGTCGGGCGCGAGGCGTACCTATATGGTGTCAACATCGTCTCAATGATTCTGTCCAAGCTTCCCGCAGTGCTAATCTCCAAGTGGTCTGACTACAGCTTTACAACTATCAGCGAAGGGACGAAACCAAGGTTGGTACTGTTATCTGATTTTTTATATAAAGAAGCTGTAAAGATTTCTACCACTGCAAGTATTTTTATTGCCCCTAAAAGTGATCATCATCTGAAGAATAAGACAAATACTTCCACTCGCACACAGACCGTGTTAGTTCAAAACGAAGAACGTAACGCTAATTGTTTATTTTGCCGCGCGGCGGTACATAATCTCAGCGACTGCAAACAATTTAAGAAAGCACTACGTAAAGTACGGTGGCAATTTGTAAAGAAATACAGACAGTCAAAAAAAAATAAAAAATACGGGCAGACAGTCCTCTAATGTGGGCGCTAACTAATCGCACTCGATCTCTTCTAGTTATTAAGTACTAACATAGGCTAAGTCATATTTTTACTAACATACTGGACTACCTTGTAGTATGTAAATAAATGAATAATAATAATAAATAGTCTGCCGGATATCGTACCCCTTATTGACTGATCCAACCTAATATCACGCTTTACATTATTACTTGATCTAAAGAGGGAAGGTAAGTGTTAATAAAGAATACATTTACCTATTTATATTACAACAAAATAAACACGTAGACCGGTTGATTTGTTGTATTTGATCTGCAAAAACCTTAACATGAAGCGTGGAAAGAGACTATCTGTGAGTTTGGAAGAACAAAAAAGTGTTTTTATTCAATATCACGAACATTTTAAATGTAAATCTGAGCTACCGTCTTCGTGCAGCGTGGTTTACAAGAACTTGCCGCTGGAAATATAAATGAAGAAAGAAACCAGAAGAAATAGACAGTGACCATTCTAATATTGATGATATACCCATGTTCTTTCTATTGCCTTTATGTTCCGGGCTGCGGTATCTCTTTCGAACAACCTGCAACCCCGCCAGGCGGTGGCCCTAGTAGGCCCCTCTGCTTTCAGCGACGCTAGTAATGACAACGACAAAGACTTTTATTCTTTTGAAATATTTTTAGAAGAATGGGAACACATTAAAACACAATCTTAATGTTATGCTCGAAACAATAAAAATAAATCAAACGTTAAATATCGTAATATGAAACGAATGCCGATAAATAAATGGACGGATTATATGAGAGAGTATATTTAGAAGTATACGTCAAATTCACTGGTTATTGCAAACAATGCGAAGGAAAACTTACAGTTGGTACTGAAAGACTATTGTTATCTCTCATTGCTTAATAATGAATGTAAATCCTCGATTGCAACACGACCCTATAAAAGTTCGAATAACAAATATCAATAAACTAAAATTTGCATCTGAACTAGAAAATCAATATCCTGTTGTTGTCAGAAATAAATTGATAAAAAGTACACTTACAGATGAGGATAAAATAGAACCTACATTTATTCCCAGTTTAAAAACTTTCCAAAATATAAGAAATGGGACTTGGCACATATTTTAACAAAATTGTAGATCTTGCTTTGGTAGGTATTCCTCGTAGCGCTCCCGTTTTGAAACGCTCCCGTTTTGTTCCTCCAAGCGCTCCCAAGTCAAGTTCCTGTCGACAATAGTTGGGTAGTACCATATTCGCCTGTCCTATTACAAACTTTCAACGCCCATATAAATGTAGAAGCTTGCGGTTCGCTCGCGGGAGCGGGGGCCAGCTGAGCGGGTCATAAGGGTAAAAGCGAGGATGAGTGTGTGCGGCCACCGCGGTTTAGGCAATTGAAAACCGTGCACTATTTTCTGTTTTAGGTGTGCACTATTTTCTGTTTTAGGTGTATGGCATTTTTTGTAGTGTGCGTAATTGTAAAGCTAGGAGCAGATCGTCCGAGTGTAGTGTACACTTACCGATTTCCGAAAATACGACAAAGTAAAAAAAAATACCTACATATTTTATTATAGATCCGGGTCAAGAATCATTAGCATAGTTACGTCCTTGCATTTGGCGAGGATGCAAAACAACACGCTGTATTAAGTGCCAACTGTGTCAACTGTGGATTAAATACTAATTCATCTTTACCGAGTCACTTCACTTCACCTTATTTAAAAGAAATATGGTACAATTGTTAAATGATTTTTTTTTTCTGGTGTCGGGGTTACAATTTTATGGCTATTTCTGACCATTATCCCACCGATGAATTTCGAAAATTTTGCAATGAAACAACATTCTGATACATAAAAAAACTATTTACAAAGCAACTCTGACCATTAAATCTAGAAATTTTGTTCACACGGTAAGCCCAACAAGTGGTGAGGTGTGAACAAAATTTCTAGATACGATGGTCAGAGTTGCATGCAGCACTATACCTACCCCATTCGACTCCGGCAACGCACACCTCGCGTTTTGCACGTTTTTTATCGTGTGCCACCAACGCACCATATGCGTTTTGGCCATAGTTTCATAAATACATATTTTTGTAGTTGCGTTCAGATTTAAACGACTATATTAGTCGTTTATACCATAGACAAACGTCACTGTCACTGTTTTGTTCTCACTACAATATCAGACGTTAATGGGTTATCAAGTTTCGAGCTACCGGTTCCGTTATAAATCAACCGCGTCCGGGCCCAAGCAGAACTTCAAGAACGGAAGAAACAATAAACGAAGTTGCAGCTAGCGTTCGACGTAATCCACGCTTGTCAATACGCAAAAGAGCGGCGGTTTTAAACGTCACCAAATCAACCGTAGAGCGGATTTTAAAACGTGATTTGAAATTCCATCCCTAGAAAATACAGATAGTGCAGGAAATAAATGAAAATGACTACAATTTACGTAAAAGTTTTTGCCAGACAATCATTGAGAGATTTCGCACTTTGAATACTGTGTTTTGGAGTGATGAAGCACATTTCCATTTGAATGGATATGTTAACAAACAAAATTGTCGCTTTTGGTCAGAAGTCAATCCCAGACAAAAACATCAAAGACCGCTGCATAGCCCAAAAGTGACAGTGTGGTATGGTCTTTCGGTCAATGGAATAATCGGGCCGTATTTTTTTGAAAATGCGACAGGTGCTGCAATAACTGTTTCTGGTGAGGCTTATCGGCAAATGATATCCAATTATTTTATACCCCAACTTCGAGAGCATCCAGCCTACAGCTCAAGAACGTGGTTTCAGCAGGATGGAGCCACTAGCCACACTGCAAGAGCCACTATGGACCAACTTCGTGAATTGTTTCCTCAAAAATTGATATCCCGCTTTGGTGATATTGCGCGGCCTCCTTAAGAGTAAAGTTTACGTCAATGCTCCGAGGAATATCGCTGAGCTAAAACAAAATATCCAACAAGAAATACGCGACATCGAGCCGGCTATGCTTAGGCGCGTTATGCAAAATGCGATGAATCGATTCCGTGAGTGTGCTACGAAATGGAAGACATCTGGAAGATGTAATTTTTAAAAAATAAAATGCGCACTATAGTTCAATGGTTTTCAATAAAAATCTTTTCACAAAAATATGCAAATTGACTTTTATTTCATTTCAAAATCCTAACTCTGCCGTGAGACACCCTGTATAAAAAATTAGGGATTCATATGCTACAACAAATGCTGTATAATTCTTTCACTATATACAACCTTCTATCAGGCACTAAGAAGTCTTTATATGATTTCCGATTGTCAGTGATCCAGAGTTTACTCCCCGATGTCAATATATTATATTAACTACTTCTAAAACTTCTACTTCTATTAAAATTCATGTAATACAACCTTGTCCTAGAAAGGGAAAGTCAATGCGCCGACGATGCAAAGTCTGTTGGGAAAGTGAAAAAAAACGCAAAGACACCCCTTATTACTGCCCCGACTGTGCTGAGCAGCCTGGATTTTGCTTTGTTAATTGTTTCAAACTGTATCACAATTACTAATATGTAAAACTTATTTTAAATATGTACATCTCAATAAAGAATTAAAATGCATATAGGTATAAATTATATATATTTCGTTTGGTTATTCTTGCATATTCATATCTTTATTGCATTCCATAATGTCTGAGGATCTTAAAATAGGCTTAAAGCTAAGGTACAATTATGGACCCTGTAGGGCACAGCAAACAAATTAAACAAATTCTTAATAATACCGACCATTCTAGCAACGCGAGGTTTGCGTTGCCGGATTTGCCTATAATATTTTTATAGCTGTGTGCCACCAACGCAACTTATGAGTTTGCTCTTTTTTCTGTATTTTCAGCTTGTTTTTCGAATAATTGATTATTTATTTGTGTATTAATACTAATTTAAAATTTAGTAAAGAAAAAATAATAAGTGGATCCAATTAAAAAGAAAAAAAAAATCTTGTGGAGTCGAATGGGCTACACATTAATGTCTTTCAAAGGATTCCTCGCACTATCTCTCTCAACCGGCCGCCCCACCTTGTGCCCCGCACCGCTAATCCTCGAACTCGAACATGAGTCAGATCAGATCAGGAACGCATTGTTCCACACTTGGGATAAGTAGTGGGCTCGTTTTGATGTTCTATATCAAAACAAAATTAAAACGGCGGTACGGACGAAATTTTTGACGCCCTGTAATTTTCTATTTTTTACTTGTATATATTATTTATTATTAGTTTGTGTATATTTATAGGTTGTATATATTTAGTAATTAATTTAATTATAATATGAGAAATTAAGAAATATACATTACTCTGTTTCCTGAAGTAAACAAAAAGGTATCTAATTATTGAACTAATATTAAATGTAATGTATTCACCTATCTGATTAAAATTCAAACTTTTGAAAGATGAACATTTATTTCAGATAAAGTGCAGACGGTTGAAAGAGGCAAAACTTTTCTGTCCTGTGTACCGAGTGCCTGAGAAAATGAGAGTGTATTGCTATGGCCAAAAAAAGGCTCTCAAAAACTTCAAAAAAATTAAAACTCGCAACCCGGTGAAGATTGTATCAGTACGCCATGTCAAATAAAAAGAGACAATTTGACTTACGATCAAGCTCAATTAGAAATGGTTCGTATGCAGCGTGAAAGCGATACTAAGGAAGAGCGATTGCCAAAAAAGCAGCGTCATATTGACGTTGATCTAAACGAATTGGCGGTGCAGTACACCACGGTAATATTTTAAACGTTATTAATTAAAACAACATTTGGGCTTCCACGCGAACGAAGCTGCGGGCAACATCTATATAGTTTAATATAAACATTATGTTACTAAATCTATGTAGCAATTGTATTAAGAGCGTTTATTTCACTCGGGCTGGCAATATCGATTTTTAAGAGGTACTTTGTGATTATTTTAGTAAATTTAAATTAAAGTAGTAGTTTTTAGTACATGGCTAAAAATTAAAAAAAGTTCCACGTTGCCAGCTCACGTATAAACGTTCTTAAAATGTTATTCACTTTTTTTAAGAACAAAGAAAATATTTCACCGGTGGCAACGTACCTGAGATAGAACCGGGCCAATACCCTAAAGTTTGCGTGCCTGTCAATATTACAGGGAATCCAGCAGAAAGCTCAACTTTTATAACCTCGGACACTCCATTCATCGTGGGACAGGACACAGCGTCAGAAACGTTGTATTTGCTTAGTCAAAATCCACCATCAAAATCCAACTTTGAGGAAACTGTTCTTAAACGTTTGGATAATATTGAAAGCACACAAGAAAAAAATATTTACTTATTATCTCTAGTTAGCACACAAATCGATGCATTTCTCAGACAGGGCAAACAAAAAAAAAATAGTGAAATGGGGTTCATAAAAATCGATATATTGACGAACTTCAAAATTTTAATGACCAATTAAAAAATAAAGAGTCAGTAGACAGATTCAAAGAAAAACTATCTTTGGTTTGTGGCTCTGGTAAGGGTAACGGTCTTAACTATTATTTTGCACTTACTTATAGAAGTAATGTTAACGACAGAATGCTCATGGGCAGGCGGCTAAATCTCGATTTATTTTTTATTTTTGTTTGACAGTAAATATGTAGTTATTTATTCTCTGTGTATTCCTTAACGTATTAATGTATATATACCTATACTACAAACACAATATTAGTTATAGATCTTGCGTTATTTTCTGTGAAACTTCGGTGTCCCGTATATTTCCCATTGCCAGGTTTTCAAGGAAATAGTATGGTTTAGCGATGTGCAGTATACTTGTCCATGATACAGAAAACTAAGAAATAGGAAATATTAAAGAATTTGCCATCTTACGTATCTCTATCTTATTACGACGATATCCAGCAATTGCCTAACGTTATAGCCTCTGAAAAGGTTTGAATGCATACGCAGGGTTATTCATTTCGTAGACAATTCCTGTCCCAATTTGGATCGATACTTGAAAGTGAGGCCGCTTCTAGAGAAGGTGAGGATGAACTACTAATCTACTGAAAAGGAGATGAGGTACAGCATTGACGAAATGACAATACCGTATAAAAGGACAGAGCCTGGAAACACAAGGCTATATAATCCCATGAACCCAGTAAGTAGCATTTCAAAAACTCTGTGTGGGCAGGTATGTCGGGGATGGTATTCGACTTAAATTCATATCAATTCATTCAGTTTTCTCAAGAAAAGTCTAAGGCCTAAGGAGAAGAACCTAAAGAGCCAAGTAGTCCTTTGCGAAACCATTGAGGCGCACATTTGTGATGTATTTGGAATACCAATTGTTTTTACGATTAAAACGTGAAACTATTATTGTCTTGGAAAGTTTTGACTGACTATATATTACAAGTTAGATGGTTGAAGTTTCAAAAGCTTGTTGTTTACAGTTAATGTAAAAAAAGCTGTTGTTTTTGATATTATTATAAATAATTATTGAAGTCACAATTATGAAATTACAGCTCGCGCCAAACTTTGTGCCCGTCCCGAAACTAGGCGCATTGCAGAACACAAAATCAGGTATTAGCGGGACGCACAAGGGCTTGGGGGCACCCATGCCTTAGTGTGAGTGCTATGTCTGAACACGAATCACGCACTTGTTGAGCTCTGAGAGTAGTGTCGCGGCGGTAAGAATTCGTTCGATCGTTTCCTTCATTTGTTGTTATTGTTACTCGTTGTTATTTGTTTATAAACATGCCTACCGGACGTTGTAATGTTTTACGACGCCAGGCTCGTAAAATGGTCTACGATGTTTATAAACTAATGTAGAAAGAAGCTGAAGAATGCCTTAAATACGATTTGAAGGCAGTACATAAACGGCCTGCAGCCGCTACAGGAGTATCAGAAAGAACTGTACGACGTATTATATCGGTAGCTAATGAACCAAATTCTGATTTATTAGCAGTTTAGTTTTTCGTACACCCGGAAAGAAGAGGCAAGGGGTAAAAAAGGTAACCGGAATCGACAATTTTGACCAAGGTGTCGTTAAAAGATGTATCCACATTTTTCATTTAAAACAGAAAGAGTTGCCGACAATTGCTCAACTTTAAAAAAAATAAAAAAGATATAAATTTTGAAGGATCCGCAACGAGTTTTAGGAGAATTATAAATGAAATGGGATTTCAGTGGAAAAAAACTGAAGACAATCGCAAATTATTAATTGAAAATTCAAATATTCGCTGTAAACGAATTGAATATTTGCGTGAAATAACGAAATATCGCGCAGAAGGAAGACCGATAGTTTACATTGACGAATCGTATAATCGATTCATCGCATACCACTTCGAAGGCATGGAGTGATAGTAGCACAAAAGGTTTAAAAAAAAGATATCAAAAGGTTAACGTGTCGTCATTGTACATGCTGGATCCAAATCAAGATTTGTACCCAACGGCCTTTTGATGTTTAAAGCAGGTACGAAAACCGGAGATTACCATGATAACATATAATAATTATGAAAAATGGATACGCACACAACTTTTGCCGAATCTCCCACTGATATCGGTGATGGTGATAGATAATGCTAGGGTCATAACAAATTAGAGGATACAGCGCCGACGTCAAATAGCAAAAAGGCAGAAATGGTGGCATGGCTTACGGCAAAAAATGTCGCTAACAGTTCTGATATGCTGAAACCAGAACTGTATAAATTAATTTCTATACATAAAGAAAAATTCAAGAAATTTAATATTGATAAAATTTTAGAAGAACACAATCACACAATATTACGGCTTCCACCTTACCATCCCTACTTGAACCCCATAGAAATGGCTTGGGCATCCATAAAAGTTTACGTGGCGAAAAAAAATAGTCACAAATAATATAACTAATATTATGGAACTAGTGGAGGAAAAAGTAAATAGCATGGTTGAACAGGAGTGGACTGCACTCTGCGACAAAGTTATTAATATTGAGGAAGAATAAAAGAAAAGTGATGTCATCACAGATGACCTAACTGAAAAAATAATAATTCACGTGAGCGGTAGTGAATCAGATGAAGACGATTTAGATATTTTTTGGGAAGAGAGTGATTCGGATGCGGAACCATCCACTAGTAAGGGAGATGTTTTTATGGAAGGTGTGGCTCCATTGTGAATATAGTTTTTATTTATATTAATGTTTTTTTATTTACATTTATCCTATTATTACCTAACCTATTTGTTTTACAAATAAAACATGCATTGTATATTAAATTAAATAAATACGAACCTTATAATCAAAAAATAAATTGACATTATATAATAAGTTTTAAAAAAAAGTTAGAAATCGAAAATTGTTTGGTTGATGACGTATTGCCCACTCGACTGTACCATGCACAAGTTCGGACTCGCGACTATACTCAAGGCGATCACAAAGTTTGGCGCGGGCTGTATGTCATAATAAGAAAATAGGAATAAACTTTTTGTGTTTTATATAATTGTATTGAAGCCGCGCAACCTATAAATAGTAGGTATTTTTATTTTACTGCAATACATTATTACACAGGGATTTTTCATTTTTATCATAGTTTTTAATTATCGCACAATTCCTTAATTCGGCAAAGAAAAGTATACTTCACATCGATATTTACTGTTACTTTATTGAGGACCTGGCAATGTCCAGAATACTGGACATGCATTTTCTGAAAATCAAAAATATAATCCTGGTGTAAAAAACATCTAAATATGACAAAAATAAATAAAAACAATAGAAATTTATGATTTTTGCCACTTGTCGAATTAAGGGTTAAAATAATTTTGTATATTTGCTTATAATATCGTAATATGTTATAAACAGTCTCATTTTTAAAATTACTAAACTAGAATGAAAACAAAAAAAGGGTAGACCCTGAACTGCTCCAAAGCATCAGGAACCACATAGAGTCCATACCGAAGGTAGAATCCCATTATTTGAGAGCGACTACAAATAGAGAGTACATTTCTGACAGTAAAACTATAAGGGACCCCTGGACTGATTTTAACAATTATCAAAAAGAAAAAGTCTTACACAGTGCGACTATTGATTATACTTGAATACTTTTAATAAAGAATTCAATATTTTTTTTTCAGCTGAAAAAGGTCAGTTGTGAAACGCGTGTTGTGTATGAACTTGCGCCTGAAAGTACTAAAACACTGCTCAAATCGAACTATGATAAACAGTTTCAACAGAACTGATAATTAATAGTTAAAATAATCCCTTCATGCAGCTTAATTACCTGTTCCTGTCTTGGATATTGCCATTTATGTTGGCAACACCGATCCTACGGCGCGAAACTGCTGTCAACTGGTTGCAGCATATTTGAAAATCACGACCGTTGGCGTCTACAGCGGTTATAAAAGGGCTCATCAGCGGCGCGGTCTCTTTCTCGGACTGACGAACGGCTAACTAACATCTTCCACTGTGTATTTTCGATTATTGTGAACTTGTATAGATAAATATAAATAGTTATGATTTTGCTTCTGAATTTAATTTAGAATATCCTTGTTATAAAATAGTTCAGTTACAAGTAATCTAACATCAGAAATGGGATAAACTTTCACGCCATGGGTAAGCGAGGTAGTAAACGTGCAAGGTAAAAACGTACTCGCTCCCGCTCATCATCAAGCTCCAGCACAAGCGCACGGACACCATCTCCGCCACCAAGACGGAAGGATAAGGTATAACATAGTTATACCGAAACTGAGTAATTCAAATACTATTGCTTTGAACAACTTTATACCTGATTTGATCCATTAAAAGATGATATCTATCAATACCTGGCTAAACATTATTCGATCTTTTGCAAACACTTTTTCACGGTCAGATAAAATGATTCGCTATCAAGCTTTAAATAAACTACAATAAAAGGTTCTGCTAAAGTTTGGTATGATTCACTATTACGTACGACAATTGGCGGTTAAAATAGTCGAGTAGTTTCCAAAAACGTAGAAATATGCTTGATCTTTGAAAATAAATTATAGATAAAAAACCGATCGATAATCAATACCTGTATGAATTTTATTTCGAGCAAAAATGCAGGATAGACCGTTTGTGTTTAAATTTTTCCGAACACGATATAATTTCAATTATAGTAGGAAACAAAGGTGACAATAATATTGGTGCATCTATTGTTAGAAATCTCAATATTTTATAATCTGTGACAAGTTGGCAGCCCACCCTTATCTATGATTTTATACTCTGTGTGTCTCTCTCTCTCCCTGACTATCATCCTAACAAAATGTAGCTCTGAAGAATATGTCTATTAAAAATAGATTAAACCCATTTGAAGTCTTGTATTATTAAAAGGTTATGGGCACCACGAACGCTTTGCCGCAATTGTCTGCGGAAAACTTCAATAACTGGAAATTCAGAGTAAGATGCCTATTAGAAGAAAAGCAATTGTTGAGCACGTTGGACGAGGACGACCAAAATGTCGACAAGAAAAGTGACTCGCGTGCCAAATCACTCATTGTACAATGCATCACCGATAAACACTTGGATTTAATAAAAGATGCA
This sequence comes from Ochropleura leucogaster, assembly GCA_958449745.1. Lineage (NCBI taxonomy): Eukaryota > Metazoa > Arthropoda > Insecta > Lepidoptera > Noctuidae > Ochropleura > Ochropleura leucogaster. The sequence goes on along the minus strand of OY288221.1, from coordinate 11,467,736 downwards.
AAAACAACAAAAGAAATGTTTGCCACATTGTGCTCTATTTTCGAGCGAAAATCCATGGTAAGTCGAATTCATCTAAGGAAAAAGTTATTAACTCTAAAACTACAAAGCAACGAGAAATTGGAGGAGTATTTTTTGAAATTTGAGTCTATCATTAGAGAACTTGAAAACGCAGATAAAAAACTTGATGAGAAAGAAAAAATTACTTACCTTTTGTTAGGACTCACTGAAAATTATAGCACTGTGGTAACCGCACTGGAAACAATGAATGAGAAGTTGTCACTAGATTTTGTTAAAGCAAGATTGCTGGATGAAGAACTAAAGAACACAAAACCAAATGAGCAAACTGACAACATAGCATTCAAGTCTAGTACAATAATATGCTATAAATGTAAAAAAGAAGGACACAAAAGCTATGAATGTTACTCAAATAGTGGAAGAACAATGAATAGAAATTACAGAGGAAGAGGTTATAGAGGACGTAGCCGAGGCAGAGTGTACCATCAGAGCCAAAGTCATGCTGTAACTACAGAGACGGATCAACGGGAATTTTCTTTTCTATCAAGAACTAACAATCATTGTAATTTAGTCGGAGGAAATGATCAGAATATAGAGTGGATTATAGATTCTGGATGTACAGAACATCTTATTCAAGCTAAATATGAAAAATACATGAGCGAAATTGATACACTACAACAAGAAATAAAGATATATATTGCAAATGGAGATTATGTGACAGCCAAGAAGCAAGGAACAATTAAATTGATGTGTAATGGACATAAGTTAACTTTGAGTGCTCTTATAATAGATAATTTGTCATTCAACCTTATCTCAGTTAAAAAGATAGTGCAAAATAATTGTAATGTTCAGTTTAATCAACACGAAGTCAAAATACGCAAAAATAATTCAAAAGATTGTATTACAGGGTCTTGTAAAGGAAAACTATTTATCTTAAAAGCATCTTTAACTTCAGAACATAATTTGTGTGGTCTTAGTTCAGATTCTTTATGGCACAATAGATTAGGTCATGTTAACAGGTACAGTCTAAAACTTATGCAGCTTCCTGTCTCTAAGAAGCAATGTGGACCATGTATGATTGGTAAGTCAACTCGTCAGCCATTTCCGCGCAATCCGGAGAGGAGGTCATCCTGTATTGGTGAACTTCTTCATACTGATGTAGCCGGACCTGCAAACATAAAAGGGATCAATGAAGAACTATACTATCAGGTAATTGTTGATGACTATTCACATTTTGTAGTAGTTTATTTACTCAAAAGTAAAGATGAAGCCACTCACAACTTAATTAGATATATAAAAAATATTGAAAATCAACAAAACACTAAAGTGAAACGAATTAGATGTGACAATGGTGGTGAATTTAAAAATAAAACAATAAAATCTTTTTGTATGGAGAAAGGAATAAACATTGAATATACTCACCCCTATTCACCCCAACAAAATGGAGTTTCTGAGAGAATGAATAGGACTTTGTATAATAAAGCAAGAACACAGATGATAGAAACAAATCTTCCAAAATACTTATGGGGAGAGGCCATAGTAGCTTCAGCATATCAATTAAATAGATGTCCCTCATCAGCTATTAATTTCCAGACACCAGCAGAAGTGATGTTTGGTTCTTTAGATTTGAGTAGACTGCGTGTTTTCGGAAGCAAAGCATGGGCTATTCAACTACCGAGAGGAAACAAATTTGATAAAAGAGCTCATGAAATGAGAATGGTAGGATATGCACCCAATGGCTATCGACTGTGGAATCCAAAAGAAAACAAAATTGAAATATCAAGAGACGTAAGATTTGATGAGGAAGATATCAAGTACAAACCAATAAATGAAGAAACAAAAAAGGAACACAGATATACTTATGATGATAAAAATGAGGATGACATTATAGGTTGTGATACAAATGAAGATATTGGAAAAGATTCAAATACTAGATGTGACACAATAGAACAAAAAGATAAATCTGACAAACACCAACAAAGAGGTAATACTGAAAGTAATTCACAGGCAAGACCGCAAAGAACAATTAAAAGACCAAACTACTTAGAAGACTATGAAACTAACTATGATAATGATAATGAAACTTACTATGAAAGTATTGAATCTAACATAGCATACTGTTTAAATACTTATATTGACAATGAACCGGTTACCTACAATGACGCAGTTAAAAATTCAGAATGGACAGAAGCAATAGAAAAAGAACTAGATGCTCACAAAAAACTACAAACATGGGAAACCTCTATATTACCAGATGGACATAAAGCTATTGACACTAGATGGATTTTTAAGAAAAAGTCTGATGGAACAAAGAAAGCCAGATTAGTAGCTAAAGGCTATCAAGAAAATAATACCTATGATGTTTATTCACCAGTTGCAAGAATGTCTACTGTGAGACTACTAATAAGTATATCACTACAAGAAAATAAACCAATAAGACAGATGGATATACCTACAGCTTTTCTCAATGGAAATTTGGAAAAAGAAATATTTATAAAATACCCAGAAGGAGTTAAAGAAGAAAAAGGAAAAGTATTGAAACTAAGAAAAGCACTTTATGGATTAAAAGGAGCGCCACGGTGTTGGAATGAAAGAGTACACAATTTTTTTATTGAAAATAACTTTGAGCAATCAAAACATGATGTTTGTCTATACTTTAAGCCTGGAACTTGGGCACTAATTTTTGTTGACGATTTCCTATTGATGGGTAATTTTGAAGAAATAAAAGAAAAACTACAGATAGTATTCAAAGCAAAGGATTTAGGAGAGATAAAAGAATATTTAGGAATGGAAATACACAAAAGCAAAGATACTGTATGCCTAAAACAAGAAAAACTGATAAGGAAAATATTGAAGAAATTCGGAATGGAAGATAGCAAAGTAGCTAAAACACCTATGGAGAAAGAACCTATTACTACAGAGGAGGAAGAAATAGTAAATGTACCCTACAGGGAATTAATAGGAAGCCTTACTTACCTTTCAGTTACAAGTAGACCTGATATCACTTACGCCACTTCTTTCTTGAGTAGATATCTGGACAAGCCTACATCACAGCATTGGAAAGCAGCAAAGAGGATCTTAAGGTATCTTAAAAACACTATTAATAAGGGACTTACTTACTATACATAGAACTGACAAACCGATACAGCTGATTACATATACAGATGCAGACTGGGGAAATGATAAAACTGACCGCAGAAGTGTAAGTGGATCTGCAACTTATTTTGGTAAAAATTTAATATCTTGGTCATCAAAGAAGCAATGTACTGTCTCTTTATCATCTGCAGAAGCAGAGTACATAGCAGCAACTTCAGCCACAACAGAGCTCATCTACCTCAAAGGTATCTTGAATAATTTTTACAGTCATAATTTTGAACTTTTACTTTTAATAGACAATCAGAGTGCCATAAAAATAATAACTAATAGAGAAAATGGAAAAAGAACTAAACATATTGACATTAAATATCACTTTATTAAAGATGCAGTTAGGATCCATAAAATTAATATTACATATGTACCAACTGAACACAATGTATCAGACATATTTACAAAACCACTATGTGAGATTAAGCATAACTATTTTTCATCTAAATTGAATATTGTGTAATATTTTAAAATTATAAACTTATGTTATTAATGAAGCCTACCATAGTCAAAATACTTATAATTTTTGGTTGGTGTTATGTAACATAGAAACACGTAATAGTTTTAAGTAATATGTAATTTGTATTAGAAATTGTTTGCAATGTTACAAATATGATTTTAACATTGAAGGGGGGTGTTAGAAATCTCAATATTTTATAATCTGTGACAAGTTGGCAGCCCACCCTTATCTATGATTTTATACTCTGTGTGTCTCTCTCTCTCCCTGACTATCATCCTAACAAAATGTAGCTCTGAAGAATATGTCTATTAAAAATAGATTAAACCCATTTGAAGTCTTGTATTATTAAAATCTATTGAGGGTAGTAACTTTATATCAAGTGATGATTTTGCTAGTTATTTACATACTCGAAGAAAAATGTGAAACAAGAAAATAGTACACGTGACGTACTGATTAAATCAGGATCTCTTAGCCAATCAACATCCATAAACCGATCAACAGTATCCACTAATTCTGCCATTTCAAATCAACCTACTTCTTCTAAAATAATTAAATGTTGTAATTGTGGCGGTACTCATAAAAAGAACCAATGCGATACAAATAAAGTGTTATAACTGTGGGAAAAGGGGGCACACAGAATCGATCTGTTATACTAAGAAAAACGCGACAAAACCTATATAACACGAACAACAAGAAACAAGACGTGTTTCTACAAACCCACGTAATAAGTTTATTAAAAAGATTTACACATTTAATCATAGTTACGAAGCGTTTATTGACACGGGTAGTATTGCTCATTAATATTAGAGTGTATAGTAAATGATCTTTCTTTACTTATATCGAACTACCCTCACTCGTTATATTACAAGGATTAACGAAACAAAATTATAAATACGTGACTAAAAAGATTAAACTATAAACTTAATTTGGATTCTATATTGTTGAAAGATATAGATATGTATATTTTAGATGATAATGGTTGGGTGCGATATATTGATAGGAAGAAATGTTACTGAACGATCTGATCTAGTATACTCGCGCATAGGTGACGTGTTTAAATTTCAATATGCCAGCCAACTTAAAGAATTTTGCAATAAAATAACCGCTATATATAAGTATATATAGCGGTTATTTTATTGCAAAATTCTACTTGCGTGCAAGTGGACGCAAGTACAAATAAAGTGAAAGTAAGTTTAAATTCAAGAATCCATTTAAAATTAAAAAAAAAAGTCCTAGATAATGATAAATCCTATGCCACGGATTGAAGATTTAATATACAGGCTTCAAGGGCATAAATGCTTCACCAGTTTAGACCTAAAAAGTGAGTATTAACAGATTTGTTTACATAAAGATTCGATGGAGAAGACTGCGTTCATAACAGAAGACTGACATTATGAATTATTAAGGCTGCCATTCGATCTGGAAAATTCTCCGTCTTGTTTTCAAAATATGATGAACAAAACTCTTGGTAATTTAAGAGTTGGCAAGGTATTGTTTTAATTATAATTAAAATTATTATGACTATAGACAACTGTTTATGTTCTTGACAAATCAATCGAATTCTTCTATAAAATTAAAGTAATATAAAGAGGAACTAATTTCCCATTTTATTAAGCGAGCCTAGATAGTAGACTGTAACCATTAGTATAAGTAATGCACAATATGTCAAAATGTTTGTATTGCCTTGTGTAATATTCGAGATCAACTTGGTACGTTTGAGTGGGCGAAATGCTCTTCGAGTGCAGGTTATCTGAACAAAAACCGAGTGGGCGAAATGCTCTTCGAGTGCAGGTGATCTTGACAAAAAACCGAGTGGGCGAAATGCTCTTCGAGTGCAGGTGATCTGAACAAAAAACCTGGTGACCTAAGTGTGGCAAAAGCCCTTTAGGTGCAGTAAAAGACATTTCAATACTTGAGTTATAATAATAAGTGTGCAATATGTTTTCAGTCTACCAAAAATGCTTTATTTATTTGTCAAGCACTTAAATATGTGTCAATTTACATTTCAGTATCCCATCCAGACTCGTGGGGTGCCCGGGGCAGGTGCACCTTGCAGCATGGCCGTGTTGGCACACTGATCCTACGGCGCGAAACTGCTGTCAACTGGTGGCAGCATATTTGAAAATCACGACCGTTGGCGTCTACAGCGGTTATAAAAGGGCTGTGCATCAGCGGAGCGGTCTCTTTCTCGGACTGACGAACGGCTAACTAACATCTTCCACTGTGTATTTTCGATTATTGTGAACTTGTATAGATAAATATAAATAGTTATGATTTTGCTTCTGAATTTAATTTAGAATATCCTTGTTATATAATAGTTCAGTTACAAGTAATCTAACATTTACCAATTTCAATTAACTTTTTCAATCGGAAAAAGTAGTGATTACATCTCTAAACGAAAAGGTGCGTGAAATGTATAAAGATACTAGCTGTGCCCAGCGGTTTCACCCGCTGCTCACTTAGGGGTATGAAAAATAGATATTGGCCGATTCTCAGACCTACCCGATATGTACACAAAGTTTCGTTTGAATCGGTCCAGCCGTTTCGGAGGAGTATGGGAACGAAAACTGTGACACGAGAATTTTATACATTATATTTTGCTATGTATTTTGGATCGTGATTATGTCAACCAAACTGAGCTTTCTACCATTGTCACTGAACGAGAAGAAAAATGGTTAAAGACGATCAAATTTATTTGGGAATCCAAGTGATGAACAAAATTACACAGCCTGAATTTCGTCGTCATATTACTGCCACTAAGGAGATTTTTCATCGTTGTCGGCATTTTTTAATCACAAGCGCCAAAGAAATTAAAAAAAAAATAAGACCTGGATGATCCCATTCTATCAAAAATTGACTGTATTGAACCTACCAATGCTGTTTCTAGTAATTACAGGAGTAAAGTACCTACCTTACAGCCGCTTATGATACTTGTTCCAAGAATTGTATAACCCGACGACATTCAAATGATGCAAGCAATAGATGACGAATGGCGCAGTTTTCCCAACATTTTAGATAAAATTGATTTATCCAAGAATACCGACGAGTTTTGGGGCAACATCAAAAACCAAAGAAAAAAAAATTTAAGAATTATAAAACACTGGCTCAATTTTCCTAGAATTTGTTATGTTTGCCCCATTCTAGTGCAGATTGTGAAATAGCATTCAGCGAAGTAAACTTAATAAAAACAAAACTAGTGTTGCCGTTTTGGCATTTTTAATGCTAAATTTGGCATATTTTCACCTCAGTTAGCACGTTAAATTTGAACTTAGCATATTGCATTATTTTAGCATTTTTAGGGTTCCGTAGCTCAAAAGGAAAAGCGGAACCCTAATAGGATTACTTTGTTACTATTCCCGGAAACGCATGGGAGGTATAGTCATCGCAAGTTAAAATTAATATCTAATATTTGTGTCTGGCTGCGGTTTCTTGAATCTGTTAAAATATCAAGCTTCTAAATCATCGCAATACAGCCATTTGAGCCATATTTTCTAACATTTTGCAGGGGAATCAAAACCTATAGGGTACTTTCGATAGACCTAAAATCATCAAATTCGGCAAGATGAAAGGTACACAAGAAAGCACAAGTAAACGAAAAAATCCGAAAACCGTAAATTTGTAGTTGGATCTCTATCTATACCCACAAGTTTTTACGGAACCCTCGGTGCCTGAGTCCGACTCGCACTTGGCTTGTTTTTTGTTTCAAGCAACCTAGAGGTTTTTTGTTATAATACCAGACAATGTCACCGTAAACGGCCAGGTGAGTGTCCATGAACTTTCCGAACGCCATGACAATGTAAAAGACGATAGAAACTGCTTATGTTACCCTCGAATGTTGAACCTGTTGATTTTGGACAACCAAGTGTAATAGAGCCTACAAAAATGGAAGAAACTACAGATCTACCATTACCGATTGCGGATCCTTTGCCAGTGAATGACGAGGTCGAACATGGTGACCTTAATTCTGGTCGAAAGAGACGTTCCAAAGGATGTTGTCAAATACAGAAAATATATAACAAAACAAAGAATTCTGTCAATAAGAAAGGTAATCGTACCTGCTATAAGAAATTATGAAAAGTCTGGGAATATTACTAGTTTACATAATGATATTATTCTGACCGCAGAACATGCCTTCGGCATTCTCATTACTTGCAAGGCTTATTTTTGTTCGAAGGTACGAGAAGACGAAAACATAGACAGGGTCATATTCACAAACTGTTTGTGGCACAGAATAAAGTTTGTATTAATACATGTAGCTGCTCACTCAAGAAGCCTAATTGAAGATGTTGACAGCAATATTGTAGAAAGATACCATAGTATTGTTGCAAAGTTTGTAGGGGGTAAACGTGTAATTTTTTCCCAGAAGTACCAATAACATATGCGTTGTAATGCAGCAGCTTTAGCTTTCAATGCCCATAAACCTCTATCATTGCTGCAAAAAGGAATTATAGGCAGGAGTCCGTGGGGTGAATTAAAAAAGTTGGAAGTACGCAAACTAAAACGCTCGCAACTAGCAAGAAGTATCACAGAATAAAGAAAAGGTTATATGACCACAATACAGAAAGTTCAAAAAATTATGGCGACCAATATTCAAAACCGGATATAAGTGATGAGATTTTAGAAGAATCAAAAATAAAAATTAAATAATTTGGTGGAAACTACAAAAAATCAAAAAACCCTAACTACAAAGTGGTTCTAGTGAGTGGTTAGAATTAAGGAGACAAATTTTGACCGCTTCCAACTTTGGGCGTGTTATAAAAAGGCGCAATGACGTAAGTTGCTCCAATTTAGTTAAAGATATAATATACAAACAGTCGATAGGACACGTGCAGTCTATAAAACATGGACAAGATAACGAAAATATCTCAAAAGAACAGTTGTCAAAGCAAGAGAATGTTAAAATAGAATCGTGTGGACTTTTTTTCATCAAAAAATACCATTTCTAGGCGCTTCACCAGACGGTATTATCGATGAAAATACCATTATTGAAATAAAATGTCCAATTACAGCTTATAAACTAGGGTTGGAAAAAGCTATTACTTAAAAAAATATTATTCTATAAAAACTGCTAAATGGCAACATGACTTTGACTTTTGATCGACTTTGGCGTGGTTTTTTCGGTTTCGGTTCAGTTGGAAGGCGCCACTCCGAAGCTTGTTGACTAGTTTGCATGTCAAACTCGTAAACCCACGTCTCGTCACCAGTAACAATGCGTTTCATGAATGTTGGGTCCGAACTGACTCGTTCTAGCATGTCCTCAGCGACTTTCATGTGATTGAGTTTTTGGAGAAAATTCAGATCTTTTGGGACTAGCCGAGCAGCAACATGTTTCATACCCAAATGATTAGTTACAATGGTACGCATCGACTCGTGAGATACACAAAGTTCGGCGGCTATCTCTCTCAGAGTTGAATGGGGATTTTCAGTCACTATTTTCTTCACTTTTGCGATGTTAACTTCAGTTGCAGACGTTGACGGCCTACCAGAGCGAGGCAAATCTTCCATCACATTTCGACCGCTTTTGAACGCTTTGAACCACTCATAAGCACGAGTTTTTGATAAAGTCGATTCACCGTAAGCCTTCTGTAACATTTTCAGTGACTCCGAACACGAAATTCCATTGGCGATGCAAAATTTAAGACAAACTCTTTGTTCGATATTTTTGTCCATTATGAAATTCGCAATACACACTATATATATATGATATTACTAAAAAAACCAGCACTGTATTTAATATAAATAACAGATGCAACTCAAACTCCGCGCCAAAATGGAAAACAGTTGTGCCAATCTAACAACTACAAAAAAAAACAAAAAATTTAATTTGGAACCATAAACAAATCATCCATTCCCGATACTTTTTTGACTGAATGGCGCAATGACTCAAGGGCGCGGGCAGTTAATGTCGCCTTAAGCCATGGAACTAGGATTTACTAAGGCAAACAGTTCTAATTTGTCCCGAGTGGATTTGTTAATGCTCGGAGAGTACCTGGCGTCAAACAAAGATTTCTGTTCAGCAGAATTCAGAAACGTGAAAACCGCAGCGTAAGTACTATTATTACTGTATGATTTTTTTTATAAATTTAGAAGATATTTTGTAAAATATCACTTGATATACATATTTAGTATGTGAGGTGATGTTTTCGTTATGAGAACTCTGTATTTACAAATCGATGTTTTTCTCCAGGCCATCGTACGGTGATGATGCCTTAAGCTATGTCCAGTTAAAACGCGATGGCAATCTGTGTGTCGTGAAGTCAAAAATCTGTCCAGAACACAAGGTCCATGGAACGTTATTTGCAGTAACATTAGTATAGTTGATGAAGTCAATGAAACAGTTGTTTCGGTGGATAGCCATGACTGTGTTGCATCACAAGGAGGCTGCAAACATGCCGTGGCTTTTCTTGTGTGGGTGCATCGCAGGAGTGAAGAACCATCCGTTACATCAGTTGAATGCTACTGGATGAAATCTAAGCTGTCGAGGGTGGGACTACCATAAAATACATGACAGCAAAAGATTTATCTGATGCTAAGCCTAGTTTGCCATTAAATAATGTAGTATTAGAGAAGTTTATTGAGGAAGGAAGGAAAAGCCAACTTCACAATTGTGAATTGATCAATTTTCAGAAAGATTATTTGCCTGATATAGTGATTACATTCTCCATGCACAAATTAGTATTTAAATATATGGAAAAATCCTGTGACACTTTCTTAGAAAAGCTCGTGTTAACCGATGCAGACGTTAAACTGATTGAAGAAAAAACATGCAAAGTAGTCTTTGGTACGAACTAAGGTATGGCAGGATTACTGCTTCACGCGCTTATGAATTTAGTAGATGCAATACCAGTGATGGAACATTGATGGCTCTGATAATGGGTGGAAGAATTCCAGACACACATGCCATGAAACGTGGCAGAATGTTGGAGGATGAAGTAAGGGAAACCGTTCCGACTAAACTTGGAAAAACAATAAATAAATGTGGCCTGTTAATAAGTAAAATATCCCATGATAGCAGGATCACCAGATGGGGTCTGTGAAGAAAGTATCATAGAAATTAAATGTCCAATAAGTAGTAAGACTTACAAAAATTATGTTAATAATGGGAACCCTGTCAAATTGATAGAGCCTAGAGTTTGGTGGCAAACATTTGCTCCAAAGCAAGTTATTCAACCGATCTGTTATAAGCATAGTTACACTAAACCCTGAAAAGCTTAATCATCATGGCTTTCAGCCGTCTCAGTATAAAAGTAGTAGTCAGCAATAATCATGGGTACTAAAGCCAGTCTATTTCCAACCTTTACGGTGATCGGTTGCATAATAATTTATGCAACCGATCACCGACCAACCCCTTTAACACTTATTATCATTATTAATGAAATAAATATTAATTACCTTTTTTAAATCATTTCTTTTTTTAAAAAGCCTTTTCGAAGGGACCCTATAACATTTGGTGGCAGCGGTGGGATACGGAAATCCCCAGTGCAGATTCGCGAAAACTACATTTGCGTTAATTCAATAAATAGACTCTCCGTATCCTGCAATCCTATAAAATAAATAAATTTTAATAAAACCAGTAAAGTGTTTATAAGTAGCACGTTACGATTCTGTGAGTGTACATCCTGAGCGCATATTAATAAGTGCAGCCCAGTGAGTGTATGGACATCCTTTAATCGTCCTGCGAGTATCCTGTAAGCGCCAGTCGCGTCCTTCAACTGCCTGGCAGCTTCACATTCTTCTGGCATCCTACAAGCCCTCCGAGCATCCTGCGAGTCCTCCGAGCATCTCACGAGTCCTTCAGGGATCCTGCGGATCCCGAAACGTTATAAGTGTCGTCCTCCGCGAGTGTTTTGTGTTTAGTCTAATAAGTGTTCCGTGAATCAAAGAGTGTCGGTTGTGTTATCTGTGTGTGAGCGTCGCTATGCAGCCGTTCGCAGCTGTAACTCTTATCGCCGCCTACGTATTCCTGTAAGTCAACGAACAATTGCTAACTGTAAGCTTATCCCTGCTAATTTAATATTAATATTTTTAACTTGTCGTCTAGATTTAAGTGCTAAAAAACGAAGATAGTAAATTTCAAATTGATATTCCATCCGATCTTTCAGACCTGAAATCTCCAATCTTATCACCAAGAATTACTAGGCAAACAGTAGAAATGGAGCTTAATACTTTATTAAAATTCGTAAAACCATATGACGGCAGTCGCGAGAAACTGAATTCGTTTATTAATAACTGCAATAATACTTACGAGCTAGCATCCGAGTCACAAAACCAATTATATTTAAATACATATTATGTCAACTTACAGACAAAGCCGAAATTGCTTGTTCAATCAAAGAATTCACATCTTGGGAACAGTTAAAGGAGTTTCTTAAAACTCAATTTTCAGAAAGAAAACACTATACACATTTACTTAACGACCACCAGGAAAGCAACTTCGTCTGAAAATGTAGGACAATTCGCCCTTCGTATAGAGACTTACCTTTCTCAATTATTAACAGAGATATCACTCTCCAATTATAAGGCCAAGAAAATGCCAGGTCGCACAGCGGCCATGGAGGACCTAACACTCCACCACTTTCTCATGGGTTTAAACCCTCGCGTATCAAACATGGTAAGGTGCAGAGCACCCAAAACGTTCAATGAGGCCGTTAACTTAGGCATTTCCGAAGAAAGGATTTTAGAAACTCTTTATACGCGAAATCACTGCTCACAACATGATAAACAGGCTAGCCAAAATAGGTCTAAAACTAAAACCTTTGCTCAAAACAATAAATACTCACAGAAATCATCTTCACAACCGAGTACGTCGGGTAACAACCCTAACAATCCAATTCTTTGCAAATATTGCAAAGAGATTGGTCATGATATAAATAACTGTCAAAAGCGACAGAAACGTTACCCGAGTTCTCAACCTCAACAGGATCAAAGTAAATCCTCTGGGTTCCACACCAATCCTAAATCTCCTCAAGTCAATTTCATCGATGATAACGATGACTCTGATGAATCTACCCACGATGACGAAGGTGAAAATGTCGAAGTGGAAGATTTAAACGAATAAACGTCCTGCAGTCGTGCCGAACAAGACGCCAAGTCAAAGTCGGCACACATTCGAACCGCATGAGTTCAACCCTCCAAAATCCCGAGGTTATACATCAGGTAAATTCCAGTAAATTCAATTGAAGAACTAAGACCAGATGAGGGCAACAATCACATCAAGAATCACAAAAACTGAAGTGAGGAAGGGGATAAGAACATGTATTCGAAACCGAGGGCAGCACATCGAACAAGACGTGTAAATGTGTAATTAAAGTTTTTAAACTGATATTGATTAAAACTAATGTTAATAATTCACGAAATTGTTTTATTAGATTTTCCGAATAATCACCTTTTTGTGGGCTGCACATAATGTAGTCCATAATTTTGTACTAACTTTCATAGCCAGGATTCTAACCAAACTAATGTTATACGTATAAGTGCCGACAACGCTAATAAAACATAATATTTTGATTTGACTTTGTTGTTTCTTTTTTAAATTATATTTAATTAACTTCATACAACAATAAGGGTGGGCATATGCTGAGAGGCAGGCGACGCAGGTCGCGCAGTGCAAACCGCACTGCGCAGAGCAGGGCAGTTACACATCTGAGCCGCAAGTGCCGGCGTTGCGGCATGCTCTACAAAATCTGCTCTGATCTGCGCTGCGCGGCCTTCGTCGCCTGCCTCTCAGCATTCGCCTAGCCTAAACAAGTGACGTTTGTTTCGGAACCCTAGTATATTTTGTGAATTTCATATAACAATAAATAAGCGACGTACGTTTGGGAACCCCAGTATATTGATTGGTATTTGGGAAATATTCTAGCGATCGTTAGGTTTTTTAGCCCATCTATATTATTTATCCATTTTGGTAACCGTTTAGAATTTTGGTAGTAAAATAGGGTCTTTATTGGGCGGAGTTTAAACACAAGCCGTTATAAAAGCTGTACAAAACAAATTAAATCGAAAAACTAAGCCTTGCAGTTTATTTGTTTCACAGGAGTATCCTATGATTGCTGCTATTCCTGATGGGATGACATCTGATTGAGGTTAAATGCCCAACCAGCGAGACAACAACGTGCAAATACTTAAATAATGGTGTAGTTGCTGAAAAGTACAAGACTCAAGTGCAAATACAAATGTATGTCACTAATATGAAGAAAGGGTACTTTTGTGTTGCACACCCTGACTTTGAGAAAACAAAAAAAGTTGATTTCACTATACTTCAAAGTGATAATGAATATAAAACAACATTACTAACAAGACTATCATCATTTTGGAAACAAAATATATACCCAATATTACAGTGCAATGCATCATAAAATGTCTAAAATTGTATTTTTTAGAGAATAAATCAGTGATTCCTATTATTGTATTTACTGAACCAATTTCTTTGATAGTTAAAATATTGTAGCAATAGCCTAAAAATTCAAAACTAAATTAACTTTTTCTTTCTAAATTTTACCTGTCTAGCAAAATTGTCATTTATAAAAATAGTCTAAAGGAAAACAGTACCTAATAAAACAAGACAGCTGATTTCTTTTATTTATTTTTAATATCCTTACTATAATCCATACTAATATTATAAATGCGAAAGTAACTCTGTTTGTCTGTCTGTTACTCTTTCACGCCTAAACGGCTGAACGGATTTTGATGAAATTTGGTATGGTGATAGATGATAACCTCAAAAATGGTTATAGGCTATAAATAATCACGCCATCGTTCTTAGGGGGTATGCAGTAGGCAGATAACTAAATTGAGTTAGTGATTTTTAGTCGTTTTTGTTGGGACTTTTGCTCTTTCACGTCTAAACGGCTGAACGGATTTTAATGAAATTTAGTAAGGTAATAGATGGTTACCTAAAAACGGATATAAGATCAAAATGATCACGTCATCGTACTTAGGGGGAAGGAAGTAGGAAAAACACTGAATTGAGTTAGTGATTTTTTTATGGTTTTTGCTGGGAGTTTTGCTCTATCATGCCTAAACGGCTGAAGCAGTAGGCAGAAAACTAAATTAATCCTGTAACAGGTCTTTCCTTGCATAACAAAAAGGTTTCATGCATGGATTTTTATGCCTACAACATGATGATACGAGAAAACAACTTTAACATTGTAAAAAGATGCAAGCAACTGGCCAATCAGTTTTACGTTGACATGTACGTTTAAGTTGAAAGCGAGAGGTTACTGTACATATCATTAAATCAAACTAAACTAAGAGCAGAGAATTACATCCATCTGTATTTAAATAATAATAGGTACTGTTTTCGTTGTTGCAATGGTGCGGGTGACATTAGAAAAATGTACCATTCCTCTTCAATCCAAACTGAAATAACAGCATTGCCTCGTTATCAAAGTCAATAACGAAAACGAAAGGCAGCTGAGAAGGATGACTTTGAATTATCAACCTCAGGGCTATAATCAAGGATATTCAACTCTGAGATACGATAATACTTTGCATACATATTTGAAAAGATATTGTTAGATATAATACCTATATAGTGCAGATATAAGAGAATCTTGCAGAAATTTTAACTGTCTTGTAAACAAGGTTCATAGGAAATGTGCTTTTATGCCACATGACTTCAACAAAGACACATTAAGTGAATCTGTAAATTCAATGATTAACAGCGACAGCAATATGCCAAATTGTAGACATTCTAGCTGCGACGGTATAAGAAGCATAGATTATAATTTGAAGAATATTGTTGCCTTTGAGCCCAACCCTGAAGTACAAATTTGCATCAATGATTTACCAGAAAATATATCTTTAAAAGGTACCTATAGAATACAATATATTGTCTGTTGTTGAATTTGTGCCATCTGCGACTCCCGAAGGTGTAGGACATTATAAATCGCATTGCCGACGAGAGCCGAAATGGCAATGTTATGACGATATGTCTAGTAGAGTTACTATAAGTTGTAAGAACATGACTGCTCATTGTTTAATATACGCCATGAAATATTAATTATTTAACTTTCATCAATAACATCATGTACCTACACTATAAGTTTCAAGTATACGCTGATCTAGCATTCTATAGGATTTCATTACAATAAGAGGTCAGCATAAGCTGGATATTAGTTTGATATGTAGCCTACAATCCTAGTTATTAAAATGATTTTCTATATTACAGTGTATGATTTTCTAATCCACAATACAAATGTATCTATCTATATCCTAAAAATATATAAGCTTTATGTGGCAAATTAAATGTCCATTATAAAAAATCCATTATGTATAAAAGTCTTTCATGCATTTTTCTGGAATGCCAAAAATATTTGAAAAAAAAATATGTTGAGGTACTAAAAAGGTATTAAATATTTACAAAGAGCTAAATTAGTTATGTTGTGTCGAACTACTTATAAAAAAAAGGTCCAGACGTCCTGATGTCAGAATGGCTAACCACTTTCTTTACTTACGTGTTTTTGCTATCAGATGAGGTACTAAATATTTGAAGTTAGGTATCCACTAGTAGCAAAAAGGTAGTAATTTTTGGTATTTTCTAAACATCAAATATCTCTCTTGGTCCAGGGGTCCTGACGCTTACAATAAGTGAGGACCAGAGAGCAAGAATAATAAGGCAATTTAATAGTTTCGACAACAGGTATGATCAGGATAATTATTTAAGCGGGGATATACACCTAACTAATGTGCAACGTCGTCGTCCGCGAGTAGCAGAAGAAGATGCAAAATTACATAATAAAGCATACTATTACAAGATTCTGCTTGATGATGATACTTACGAGGTACCTGTGTGTAGAAAAGGTTTTTTATCCTTACATGGTATTACTGGAAGAAGACTTCAGTTTATTCAAAAATCTTTGACTGAGCACGGCGTTGTACAAAAGAATAAACGAGGAAAACATGTTAAAACACAGCTTTCTAAGCAAACTACTGTTTTGTTGCACAAGCAAATTGACACATTAAAATCAGTCAATGGTAAAAAAGGCCACTACAATTTACATGAAATTAAAAAAATATATCTCTCAGATGAGTTGAGCATACGTAAAATTCACAAAATGTTTAATGAAGATCATCCAAATAACAAAGTTTCATACGAATTATATCGAAACTTTTTCAATAAAAACTTCAACATATCATTCGGTTATCCTAGGATGGATACATGTTCAACTTGCGACGAATTCCAAGCAGAAAAAAAGCATTTTGAAATAAAAATTGCTTCTCTTCCTGATGGTTTGGAAAAATCACATATTTTGTCTCAACTTCGAAAATTAGAAATCAAAAACTTGGCTCAAAAAAAAAGCTGAAGTTTTTTATGACAGTAAAAGGAATGCTCGTTTGAGAGCAAGGCAAGATGCAGCAACAGTTGCGATAGCAATGGATTTCTCAAAAAATCTTCTCATACCGAACATTTCTACTAACGATGTATATTATAAAAGATAGCTCAGTTATTTTATGTTACCCTTTCACCGAAGACGGCAATACACGTGCCACCATCTAATAGGAATATTAAATCGAGAAGTTTATTCCATTCTTATACTGGAATCGTTACTAATGTGTAGTTGAATGTACATCACTACATTTAAAAAAAAAACAGGTGTGCCAACAATATGCAAAAAAAAATTGACAGTTGGTAAAAAAAAGTTGCCGCTTTTCGTGACTTCAAAATAAATTTAAGAATATCTCATCAATCCAACAGATAAAAATGTAAGTGACCTTCTTTTTTTACGTAAAAAAATAGTATGGAAGACGATAGTATCATTATTTTCAAAAAAGTTGTCATAGTTTATTTAGAAATCATTTTTCTATGGTGGCCATATATATGCCACTATCATTTGTAACTACCTATATTACATGGTGGCAATATAATGTATACTGCCAGTTGGAGGTTAAGTATTTTTGTCTTATTTTTCTTTTAGATAATCGACAATGAGCCGAAATATACCCATATCAGATGATCTCATTACCCAGGAGTTGGAAGAAATGTTTGGCATTCCAGATGCTATGATTTCTGAAGATGATTTGGAAGAATCGGATTCAGAACAAGGTACCCAAGAAGATTTGGTAAGGGTACTAACAGGTGATGATGTTCTACTTAGTTCTACGGCAATATCGTCACCATCCTCATCAACTTGTCAAAGTCCTTCACTCCCCAGACTCCAAAACGCTTCAAGATCTACACCAGCAGCCCCACATCAGAGTCCTTCAGCTTCAAGACTTCAGAGTGCCTCAAGATCTGCACCAATACCTCCACAACGTCAAAGTTCTTCAGGAGCACGACTACCGAGTGATGCAGAACCAACAGCATCACCACATACGCCAGATAGGATTGATGGAGTGAGTGAATTATCAGATTTTTCGTCTTCAGATTCAGATTCGGACATAGATGAGACTGATTGGAAAAAACACAAGTGCCAGAAATAGCTGATACAATGACCCTAAAGAGATTTCAGCACATCATGAAGCATTTGCATCTCAACGATAATTCGCAGATGCCAGCCAGAGATAGTAATGACTATGATAAACTCTACAAGATAAGGCCTCTGCTTGAAAAATTGAATGAGAAGTGCCAAGAAAATGCTATAACAACAAATTCTCAATCAATAGACGAGTGCATGATCAAGTTCAAAGGCCGTAGTAGCCTCAAACAGTATATGCCTATGAAGCCGGGGAAGCGTGGTTATAAGGTTTGGGTTAGGGCAGACCTAGACAGCTCTACAGGCTATGTTTACATGTTTCGTATTTATACTGGAAAGACTGATACGACGGAGACAGGACTAGGAAGCAATGTAATCAAGTCATTGTGTGAGCCTTTGATCAGAGCAAATTATCGTGATCATTTAGCATTTGATAACTTTTTTTCGAGTACTGATTTGTTACAGTATTTGTTGGATCATGGAATATATTCAACAGCAACGGTAAGAAGTGATAGGCAAGACTTACCTCTTTTAGTAAAGAAGCCGAAACTTACTGGAGACAAGGAGGCAGACAGCAAAACTGCAGAGGCTTCTAAAAGACAAAGTGCACGGGTGAAAAAGATGAAGGGGGGTAAATGGAAGTGGAGAGTGAAAAGGAATGTCGCGTTTGCTGTATGGAGAGACACGAAACAAGTAACTGTTTTGTGTACTGCTTTTCACCCAAAAGAAAGAAGAACTTGTTCGCGCACCCAAAAAGATGGGACAAGGAAAGCTTACAATTGTCCTCAGATGATACCTGAGTACACGAAGCGGATGGGTGGTGTAGACAGGTTCGATCAGAAAAGGACTCCATATGCTGTGGGTAGGAAAAGCAAAAAATGGTGGAAGAGAATTTTCTACTTTTTTATTGATCTCGCGATCACAAGTGCTTATATACTATATAAGAGTAATTCACGAGTACATAACGTAATGACCCAAAAGTATTTCCGGATTGCACTATCAAAAGAACTTATCAATAACCTGTCATTTCGAAAGAGAAGCTTTCATTCAATGCCCAAATACAACACCAAGAAAAGTAAGCAGAGTAATGAGAGACAGAAAACAGTACACAATGTTCCAGATGGACTGAGGACTGAGCAGTTGGGAGAACATTGGCCAGTGGAAATAGAAACATACAAACGTTGTAGATTATGCAGCACTAAGACAAATAACAAGAGATCAAAAACAATATGTGAAAGATGCGAAGTTCCTTTGTGTATAAGTCCCTGTTTTCGACAATTTCATTTTGATTGAGTTGACTAATAGTACCTTATTTCACAGACTGATTATTTTTATATTGATTTTGTATTACTGTTCTATTGCTACTATAACTTAAGTTTTGATGTTCAAACTAGTAATAATCACTGATTATCCAGACTGGTAATTTTTTGACTGATTTTGTACCTAAGATTCTATTATTACTAAGACAATTTTTTCTATAGTTACTAAGAAAAATTTTTGATGTTCAAGCTAGTAATGTTCACTGATTATTCAGACTGATAATTTTTAGATTGATTTTGTAGCTAAGATTTTATTAATACTAAGATTATTTTTTCTACCGTTACTAAGACATTTTTTTTAAGTCCAAGCTAGCAGGGGCAATCATATTGCCACCATGTTTTTTTATAGTAAATGTAAACATAAAAAAAAAAAAAAAAAAAATTGGGTTAATTAAAGTTTAATTTTGTAAAACCATACCCCAAATTTTATTTTACTGCTACACTTGGATCCTTCTGCTGGTAAAAGGGTTAAATCAATTACCCATAAATTCCTAATAAAGGGAAACACACACAAAATGAAGGAGACGCGGTTCACTCCACAATAGAAAGAGAAGTAAAGAAAATGTTGAAATCGGGACCAATCTATGTACCAGATCATTACATAGCTGCCATGAGAAGTGCCAAAAAACGAGGACAACCTTATATTGTAAATGAAATGAGTCACACGGAATTTTATGATATTAAAGCAGTAACTGACAAAGCTATTACGAAAAATATGGATGGAGAAAAGGTGAAAATTGCAGATATAAAGATAATCAAAATCATTAAAAATGAAAAAGAAGCAGGTAAAATACAGTTTTTTTATAAAACCTCTTATGCCGACACTGATTTTAAGGAGATTAAGTTAGAAACCACTAAAGTCGCAACACGCAGACAAGGGACAACTGCTACAATATCTGATCTGAAATCACTTTACACGGCTAAATTACCATTAGCTGAAAGGAAAAAAAATTATTTGAAGTCTCTTGTTGATCATAATTATATTCCTAAATACTACGCCTCATCTTATTTTGACCATATTCTTTAAAAAAAAAATGTTGTTTTAGTGTGGCGTAGTATTCTGGAATATGATTTAGAAACTAGAATATTGTTATATTTTTCATACTTAAGTTAATTTTTGATCTCAAACATTGTGTATTTTAATTAATAGTTACTCATTGCCTACCAAAGTATTATTCTAATAATAAGTATAGTACATAAATATGACAGAACTGATGTTTAAATACTATTTTTAGTAGAATTAAGGTAAAATTGTTACTATTTAAGTCATTATTGCTTCATAAAAGCTTATAAAAGGGCCTGTGCATCGCGCAGAATAGTGACACTATATTAGTTTTTTCAGTTTTTTGTTACCAATAAAGTTTTTAAGTTTCTCAGATTTTTGTAATAAGTACTGCTACTTTTATTCCATAATAAAAACAAAAGATATGACCGACATAATAAGTCTACTTTTATTTATACCTTTTCCAATATTATCAAAACTTTAAACGCTTGTACTGAAAATGTGTATATTTTGTTTAGTGACGTTAAGGAAATTAGAGTGCGATATGATATTCCATATAATTATACAAATCATTTGGCAACTGGAAAATGAATAAAGTACTTAATCATTAATCAATGGTGAATATAGAGTCGATAAACAAGTTCTCATTTTGAGGTTAGATTTACTACCGAAAAACTTGTTAGTAATTTGTAGTATGTGAAACAAAGTCGCAAAGAATATGTGGAATAACGTTACAACTTACGTCAAAATGATCTTCACGGAATTAAATAGAAGTATCAAGACTAACAGCTTTAGGACCTCGCCGTGCCAGAGTTAGCCACTAATATTATATCGCATCGTGTTATCGTCTGGCACGTAAATAAACACTTTTTAATGACGTATTAGTGCACTGAGTGACCGCACACCACTTATATCCTTTGGAATTCATATTGAAATAATATTTGATATGTTTATTTGTTGCTCTAATTCTAATGTTTACAAAGGGGGGGTGGTACACTGCCGTACTTCACTCAAGGAACATATTTACTCAGTGTTGCCAACTGGGTTTTAAGATTCGGGGCTAAACAGAGTCAAAAAAGGGCTAGATGGGGGCTAAATTGCTTTTTTTAATAAAAATAAATAATATAATTGAGTTTTGTTAAATATTGTTTACTTATTACATATATTTTTTGGAACACACAATAAAAAAAAAAAACAACTTAAATGTCCAAAGTCCTCATCAGAGGATTCTTCGCCACACAAGATTACGCTTTCACTTTGTGCTGAATTTGAGTAATAGTGTGTGTGTGAGACTGTGAGTGCGTTTAGTTTATGCTGTTTTGTTTGAATTTAGGGTTTTCATTTGGGGGCTAGAAATAGGGCTAGGTGCTAAATAATTATTTTAAGGGCTAACAAAGCTAAAAAAGGGCTAGATCTAGCCCCGAAAGGGCTAAATTGGCAATGCTGTTTTACTCTAAGGAGACTTCACTTCACGTGTAAGCAAAGAAACTCGCACCATCTTTTACTAAATCCGCATATACTTACGACCATTTAGTATCTAAAAGTATACTAGATGGCGCTTTCATAAACGCCGCATAAAACACCATTGGAAGTAGATTGATGCTCTTATAAACCCCCTGATAATAATTTATAAAATACAGGAATATACAATTGATCGTACGTTCTAAAGTTTTCAATTAAATTATTATGTCGAGTTAAAAATATTTTTGATTAAAATTTAGTTTGCTTAACGTTACAAGTTTTTCTACTGTGGCAACTCTGACAACTAAGGCTGGGTTGCGAGTTTGCGACACAGAAGAAGTTTAAAGTAAAGGTTTGTGTCAAATTTAACACTAACAGTAACGCTGCCTTTAACAGTTGTAGCAAAATGAGTTGCACCAGTGAATTCATTAGCTTTGTTAAAGTTAAAAGTGTTGCAAGTCAAATGAGGCGTGATTTACCCCAAGTTCGATGCGGGTAACATTTTTAAATATGCCAATACTAATCATAAATGTAAAAACTCGTTTTTTCTGCGCTGTCATCGGTGTCACTTTATTTCATTGATGTTAGTCGGTGTCGGTTAATTTTAAATATTTTTCTCAAGGAAGCTTAGAAATATTTTTAATTTAATAATCTTTCGGGTTCTGGTGCACTGTGGGAGAAAATAAAAACATGGACGAAAATTTGCTTGCAAACTTTCAAACAAAGTACCTACCTTTTTATTGCTTTTTCTATAAAACGCGTTTGACAGCTGTTGACGCTTAATTTAACACAAACGATAGCACTAACCAGCGAAAAGTGATCGGTTACCGTTACGGTTAAAGTTATGACGTCATTTAACTATTTGTCAAATGGTGCAACTCATTTTTGGCCTAACCATTACTTTAACTGAATTTTCGATGTTTGTTAATGTTAAAGTAAGATGGTGCAACCCAGCCTAAATAAATAATGTCAATTGCTTTCGGTTTGCGTGTGCGGCTAATTGTGATTTTCGTTGTTTTTTATGTGTTTATTGGCTGTTTTACGCTGCAATAAGTTTGGTTGAGTTGAGCTTTGTTCTCCTCCCATCTTACTGTTTAGTTTTACATCTGAAAACAACATTTAACTTTGTATTTAGTTGTTCGAAATAGACGCTTTTGGTGCTGTGTTGTGCGAAATCGCTTTCTTATTAAGTCTGGTTTTGTTAAAATGCCGAGGCGTTGTGCTATTGGATGTACACCCACTAGTAAGTACATAAATAATATTCACCATTCAACTCACCTTTCAGTTATAAAAAATAGTATAAATTTCATTATCTTTTTATAAGCCGAACAGGCATTATAGGAAGTATTTATTTACTTATACTATTTACCTCCAAATGGTCCCCATAAATACTTCCTACAATGCCTGAAGTAATGGTACGACGCTTACAGACACACAAGCATCTGTTCATAAAATCAAAATCAAAATCAAAATATTTTTATTTCACATAGGCCTACATGGGCACTTATAAAACGTCGAGAAAAGATGCACGGTTCGGGTTGGTCGTTTTCTATGGAGAAGAACCGGCAAGAAACTCCATAGTTACTCTTTTAAAATCATTCGGTTTTACAATGTTGTTGTTACAGCGTTAGCACTTAGGTATGAGAGGACAGCGTAGGCCCGACAATAAGTCATTGTTTACTTTACAAAAAGTAAAATAAAATAATACGTTAACATAAGTTAACAAGTGTCCAAGAATCTACAAGGCCAACCATGTCCACTCATTCACAACGAATTGGTAGAAAAGAATCTATACAAAAGTAAGAAAAAAAAAATATATATATATATATATATATATGCAAAAACAAAATAATAACTAAGAGACGAGTCGCACAGATGTTGCTATCAGTACTGTAACTATTCGGTACAAGGGTGATATAAATATGTGATTTGACAACTATTGCAAAGAAAAATGATTAAAGAGATCACAAAAAAAAAACAAGATTGAGAATAGTTAGAGACATCCACAAATTTGTGCTGATTGTAGCTACCAGGGAAGCCGCATGCGCAGAAGGAACTATAGCCAAACTTCTTTATCTTCAACGTAGTCCTTGATTTTGTAATATATACATACATACATACATAAGGGTAGATCACCAACTTTAACTTCACCTTTCAGTCATAAAAATAAGTGTAGGTAAATTTCATTAACAATTAAAAGCCGAAGACCCTCAGTGTTTGGCTGTTCCTATAATAAGAGATATAAATAGTCCCAATTACTTCCTATAGCACCGCTGGGGGCACTCACGGACTGACTTATGGGTATAGCACCCTTTATACTGCGCTCCATAGCAGCTTGCCGTGAACCTCCAGGGGGCCATAACAAAGTAGAAAAAGATAAATACTTTAACTATAACCTCTCCCATGTGATGACCCACTGACTTGTTAATTTAGTATGTAATCTATTATAGTTTTAATTCTGTTTTTTTAGGGGGTGTACTTCATTCATTCCCTAACCCTAACAAGTTTCCTGCGCAGTTCACTGCTTAGGTACGAGTTAGTGGTAAAGATGAATGTGATTTTGACCATATGAAGAGGAGAGTGTGTGACAGACATTTCACTGTAAAGGATCGAAATCGCAAAAATCGATTAAATGCACTTGCAGTCCCATCACTTTTTCTGCATGGTATGTACCTAAATTAACATAATATTATTAAATACACTTTACGTCATGGATTTCCAAAAAATAGTGCTTGATTAGATTAGAGTCCATCAAATATCTAAAGTTTAGAATTATTTACAAGTAACTTTTTGATTAACTTGATAATATTTAGATATCATAAAATATAAATCATTTTTATTTTCAGATAATCTCGCTGGTGGGCAAACACAAAGTGTACCGCGTGCTTCAATAAGCACTGTGACTGATCCATAT
Organism: Ochropleura leucogaster; assembly: GCA_958449745.1. Lineage (NCBI taxonomy): Eukaryota > Metazoa > Arthropoda > Insecta > Lepidoptera > Noctuidae > Ochropleura > Ochropleura leucogaster. The sequence continues at coordinate 11,443,006 of OY288221.1, read as the reverse complement.
CCAAGACCATCTAATGTACCTGACAATCTACAATCTACATTACATGTTTTCTATTTTAGTATACTTTTAATATTACTATAAATATCTATCAACAAATTATTACCACAAGCTTTGAGTTTTCTACTATATACTTACCCTAGAATTCTTTTTCAGACAATCTCGCTGGTGGGCAAACACAAAGTGAACTGCATGCTTCAACAAGCACTGTGACTGATCCATATCCAAGACAATCTAATGTACCTGACAATCTACATTAGGTATGTTTTCTATTTTAGTGTACTTTCAATATTATTATAAATATCCATCAACAAATCTTTACCACAAGCGACGGGCCTGTTGGTCTAGTGGTTAGTGGCCCTGACTGCTGAGCCGGAGGTCGTGGGTTCGATTCCCACCCAGGACAAACTTTGTGTGATGAGCATGATTGTTTGTTCTGTGTCTGGGTGTGATTTATCTATAATATGTATGTATTTATAAATTATATAAGTATGTATATCAGTTGTCTGGTTACCATAACACAAGCTCTGCTTAGCTTGGGATCAGATAGCCATGTGTGAGTTGTCCCAAGATATTTATTTATTATTTTAAGATATTTAACCTTTGAGTTCTCTACTATTTACTTAACCTAGAATTCTGATTGGTTTGGTGCAGCCATGAATGATAATTCAGAGACGAGTCAGATAAGATTTATCTTATAATTAGATTATAAAGTTTATCTAATTCTATTGCTTCACCATTTCCCTGTCTGTTACAATAGTTAACATAATAGTTGCTCGTTTAATTCACAAACAAGTCGAAGAGTTGTCAGTAAACAAAAAGTAAGTTTTCAATTTTAATATTTAAATAATTATTCTAAAAAAGTGACAACCAACTGTAAGAAGAACATAATAAGTTTAGTTTGTGAAAACAGCGAGATTAGAAAGAAAATAGTAACCTTTAATTTAATTTAAGAACTATCGGGATTTTTTTAAGTCTGTTTGATGATAAAATGATGGTAAAAAAACTTATCTGGTACAGGGCTGTCTCTTAACTATAGCTGAACAATGAACATACATTAATACATAAGATATTTTAAAAATTGATAACCTCCGCCTTTTTATACCATTATCAACCGCACTTTCACTTGTCTATATTAGCAGCTAAAGTCGAAACAATATTTCAGAGCTGAGTATGATTCGAAACTGATTTTTTAAATATTGTAATATGAATCATATGTTGTATGTAATTTCTTGTATTATTTCATTTCAGCTTGGAAAAGTAACATGCCTTCGGTGGTAACTTCTTCAAAATACAGGGTTTACCAACGAAATATAAAGAATTTAAATTTTAAGGAGACAAGTCTATTGTCTTAGAAAACGGGGCAAAGGCGTAAAGTCTAGGCTTGAAAATGCCGAAAAATTGTTCAATAAATCTGAATTCCAAAAAATAGTAAAAGACATGAAACGAGCAGCAAAAATATTTTCAAATATGCAATATTATCAAGCCCAGAAGAAACCAACTGGACGGCGTTTCAAAGTGGAAGAAAAAGTACTTTCGCTTGCTTTATATAAAAGAAGCCCGAAATGTTATGGCTTAATGACAAAATACTTTGTTCTGCCTTCAACAAAATCTTTGAAGCTATTACTGGCTAAAATTCAATTGAGCGCAGGCATTACCTAATAAGATAGTTCTTGATAAACTAAAAAGAAACTGTTTCTAATTTAGACACTGAAGATAAACTGTGTACGGGTTTACTCTATCTGGCAGAATCTTGTTGCTCCGAAATTTATTTGGCATAACACACTTAGCATAATTTTCTTTAAACGAACATTTTAAAGGCATAAAAATTATTTGGTATAATTATCGTTTGGCAAAATGTTTAAAACTTCGAATTAAGAATGGCATACTTTTAAGATGGCAGAATTACATTTAGTATAATTACGATTGGCAGAGTTTAAATTTCGCGTAATATATTTTTTGGTATAATTTCACTTGTCAAACTATGCAGACGGCAGTAATGGCTAGGTTAGGTTAGGTTAAAACTGTGTCCTCCTTAGAAACGACTTGCATTAATAGAAAAATGAGATTGTTTTAAGTAGGTTACCCGGAACTGAACTATTTAGATTAGAATACCTAATTACTCATTGAATTCAATAACATTATTTCAAATTCAATTAAACAATAACTAAAATAAATGACATTATTTTAAAGAAAAAAATAATCAAAATAAATGACAACTTATAATGACAGAGATGACCCTAACTATAAACTTTCTACGATATGACAATTCTGTCGTTTAATGATTATCGATACAAAATAAATGCCAAAAGACGATTCTGACTGTGAACTTTCTGCGATATGATGTTTCTACTTTTAAATATTATGGATATGAAGTTTATGCCTAGAGATGATTCTGACTTACAAAGTTATGAGTTTAAAATGTATAATAAATGAGTGCCTGCTTAACAATTTTCTGCGAAGGTAAGTTTATGCCATCCGTTGTTATGCAAAATAAAATTATGACATAAAAAGTTCTGCTATAAAAGACCCACTGTGTACAGTTATATTTGATGAAATGTCCATAATGCCACAAGTCCATTATGGCTCATCAAAAGATGAACTAAAACGTTTCGCAAGTCCCGGCACCAATCAGATAGCAAATCATGCTCTCGTATTTATGATTAAAGGAATAAGGAAGCAGTCTAAACAACCCGTTGCATACTACTTTACTAACTCTCAAGACCTGATGATGGAATCCCAAGTAAAATCCAGGGAAACCCTCAATTATCATAGGTACGTCTAGTGTGTTTGACCGATTTTATTAAGTTACTCGAGTATTTGCGTATGGGAGTCATCATTTGTCACGCTGCTGAGCTGATGATGGTAGCCACAGCACTCTTTAATTATTAGGAGTATGAGGATATTAATGAGATGTTTTGATTTGAACTACTTGGTTGTTTGATGAATAGAAACAAATTAAGAGTATCGTTCCCGATCCTGGATTTTATACAAGATATCGTGATTTTATTATTGTGTTGGTTATCGATGGAAGTAGCTGCCGCTGCCCAAGCTCTTACTAGTGGTCAGATGACCAAGAGATGGGTGGCTTATTTAAATATCTCTTCAATGACACTGCTACTTAAAATGAAAAAAATAAAAAGTTTTTAACAAAAAGTAAAACCTCCTTCAAAAAAATAACCTCATATGGACAAAGTTCCGGAAGTCGGTGACAATAAAAAATATATGAAATCTGAACCTATAGCTAATTGAATTTCAAGTGATATCATATATCAGTGGAATAAGGGTACAGATAGGTAAATTAAAAGCAATAATAATGATTAGTATATTTTTTAATCTTTAGTTTATGGTACAATAAATACTTTTAAATAATATTAAAAAATCAAGGCTTGTGAAAGTCTTTAAAGCAACCGATCATGCACAGGTAGACCCCACACTCGATGCATTGCCAGACTGTTCGGGTCAGGACCTTATGTTTATTGGAACACCACCAGCAGAGCCTCTATTGGCAGTTGTTCGCATGGGGAAGTGGTTTCCATCGACGATGGGTCGTTCATCAGCGTAAATTTTGTATTTCGTCTTATTGTTGTCGTCGTCGTTGTTGTGGTTGTCGTCGTCATTGTCGTCATCATCATGTTTGTCGTTTGTCTGCCACATGATCTTGTGATGAGTCTGGATTCCGTCGTCAAGTCGATATGTCTGTACGTCTTCAGTAATCTGCCGAACTGCCGGTGTGACATTTTTGGGTGTTTGGTGTGATATATAACGTAACAATTAAAAACAGCAACGTTAAAAAAACGGCGGAATAATTTTTTATACCACACACGATTTCTCACTCTTTCTATGTGTTGGGCGGATAAATATTGATCTTTTCGATCAACGCCTTCCATATTTTTGTTATAGTCCAGAACAATACTTGTATGTCGTTCGGTTGTACTTATTGCTTGTTCCGATTTAAAGTGAATGATATGCGGAGATCATACTTACTAAATTTGAGTCTCGCCACACCATCAGCGACAAATCGGGACAGTAAGTAGCCACCAACTCTCCGTGTCTTAAGTCAGTCTTGGAAATGGTCCGTAGTGAAGCGGGAATAAATTCACGGTTTAGTCTTTGCGTCCCGTAACTGTCAGTCTGTCGTAGTTTTAAGCATCGCGCTAATAATGGACAATTATAAAAATTGTCCATTATAAGGGTATGACCTTTATGTAAAAGTGGCTGTACTAAATCAAAAACTAGTTTAGCTGTTGCATCCGTAGGTTGAAAGTCAGACAAAGTTTGTTCCGTCCTATCGTCTTGTTCAGTCTGTTCAATGTTATTGTCATCGTCGTTATTGTCATCGTCGTTATTGTCATTATTGATTGTCGTGTTGGATTTGCCAGCATATACCATAAACTTCCAAAGATATCCCGTCGATGATTCGCATAATTCGTAACTTTTGACGCCAACTTGAGCCGCTTTGGTATTGACCTTCTGAGCAAAGTTCAATCGGCCGTGCCACTTCAAAAGTGACTCGTCAATGGCTATTTCTTGCTGCGGGTAATATAGGCTGGCAAATTTGCGATTGAAATAGTCAAGTATGGGCTGTATTTTGAAAAGTCTTGTCTTTGTAGGTAAGTCAGTATTATTGTCAACAAAGTGCAACATGGATTTGAGGAGAAGGTATCTATTGAAGGTCATTATTTGATTAAAATAGGGCATGGTACCAAAGCCATTAAAAGAAAAGTACGACTCTTCATTAGGTAAAGGATATAATCCCTGCAGAAGCATCAGAGCTAGGAAACTAATCATTTCGTGTCGGTGAGTTGGTGTCCAGCGGTGAAATCGTGAAGTCGGCGTCGTTTTGTCCTTTATGGAGTCCAATTTCTGTCTAGCGTATCTGTTTGTTTCATCACAGAGTGAGTCAATAAACTCTACGTCGAACATGTTTTCGAATATGTCTATTGGTGTTGTGTCAGTTACGTCAAACGTAGGCCCCGGAATTCCAGTAAAAGTCTCCCGTTTGGCTTTAAAAGTAGATTTGTCCTTAGACCAGTCAAATGTAAAACAGTCATTAGGTAAAAGATCTTGTATTGCCCTGTCTTCTGCTTGTAAAATTTGGAGCTGGTGTGGAGTTAAGTCGTCGTCAGTCGTTGTTTCCATCAGTCGTGTAGTCGCTATAGGGTATACTTCGTCGTCAGGCTCGTTGTCATAGTCTAAATCACTAACCAGTCACAAACTGTTTCTCGAAATGTGTTATCGTTGATACCTGGAAAATTTACATAAATATAAGACAAAATAATAATAAAAATACGAACTCCTAAATAATTGTTTATGCTTACCAATCACTGACTGTCGTCGTTTATTGTTTGAAGCAGCTGGGATTACCACTTCTCTTTCCATGGTAGGTACATTAGGTGCTGTGAACGGACAAAAATTTATTCATCCGATTCATCTGTGTGGTCACATATATAATATTGCCTTTTTCTAGGCGTACGGCACATATCCGCCAAATTTTTTGCCGTGGATAGTCGATTTGGATCGAGGGAATCCATTGAACTGGGCGAATTTGGCACAGTACCTATCGGCATCAGGCGTACCTATTCTTGCGTCGAAATACAAATGGTCAAGCAACTCGGGGTTCTCGTCCAGTGAATGCTCCCTGACTGTAACAATATACACATTTAAATACACTTGGCCTTCATTATTATTATTATTATTTTCCTTTATTAACTTTTCATCTTAAAATTACATTTTTAAATATTTCTTAGTAAACAAATAAAAATAAAAAACATTTAAAAATATAAAAATAGGTTTCCGCCGGTAACGGGAGCAGGGTCCAAGCTACCGGTGGTTAGGGCTCCAGAGACAGGAACCTCCTCACAATGCGGGCCGTATCGAGGAGTACTGCCTTCTGAATCAGGCCCTTGATCCAACCACCTAAGGAGAGCTTCGACAGATGTTCGTCGAGGCTCTTGGCAATTAAGCCATTGGCCGTTACGACAATCGGCACAATGATAGCCGAGTTTACATTCCACATGTCAACAACCTCGTGTGCCAAGTCAAGATATTTTAGTTGTTTTTCTTTCTCAGCTTTCACGAGGTTTTCGTCATGTGGGATGGTAACATCGATTATCATTACGCGGCGCGCTGATCGGTCTATCACCACTATGTCAGGCTTATTGGCGACAATAGTCCTGTCAGTAATGATAGACCGATCCCAGTACAGCGTGACATGGTCTTTCTCGAGAACTGGGTCGGGCACATACTTGTAGTACGGTACCTTAGATTCAACAAGATTATATTTCAAGGCAAGTTGCTGATGAATAATCCTGGGTACTTGGTTGTGCCTATGCAAATACTCGCTGTTAGCTAGACGAGAACAACCAGAAATAATATGTCTGATGGACTCACCAGGACGATGGCATGCCCGACACACGTCAACCGTCCCATCCTTCATATTTCCGGTAGTTGTTCGTCAACATAACTTCGTCCATAATCGCACAGACAAAACCTTCAGTTTCCCCAAATAGATCACCGAATCGTAGCCAGGACACGGACGATAGAAAATCTACATCGGGCCCATGAAGAGCCTTGTAGAAGCGCCCGTGAAGCTCCTTACCTTGCCATACTCCCTTGCGGTCATCGGTAGTAAGTACTACAGGTTTGCGCCAATTCTCTTTAGCCATGGACAACGGGGTGAGTCCCTTGTCCACTGCGACTACATCTCGGTGCATACCCACGTCGGCTTTTAAGAAATATTCCCTGAGACTGCACACCTCTCGGTTGTGGAGGATCTTTGCGTTTAAAAAGCCTCGACCCCCACACTTCCGTGGGATGTACAGTCTCATCACCGATGATCGTGGGTGATGCATCCGATTTGAAGTCAGCAATGTACGGACTCTCCTATCCAGGGCATCGAGTTCAGTCTGCGTCCATTTGAGTATGCCGAAAGAGAACATTAAAACCGGCATGACCCAACCTTGTTCCCGCCGGAAAGAAGGCTTTTTAATACCTTCTTCAGGCGACCAAAGAAACGCTCCCTCAACAGTTGCTTCATGTCAGCCACGTTAATGCCTAACGCTTCCGACATACCCAAATACTTATAGCTTTCGGATGAGGAAAGGGATCTGAGGTGTATGGAATCCGAGAGTTGAATTCCCTCAATTGTCGCAATTTGTTGCAATTTCAGTCGCAATTTGTTGCAGGCAAAGAGTTTCAGATCATCCATGTAAAGGAGGTGTCATTATTTATTATTATTATTAAACTGTTAGATGAATGATTCTGTGCTACAAATGGAGTCAAATCTAGGTAGGGATGACTATTAAGCAATCGGCTTGATTTAACCTATTATGTAAGCTGCAAGTCAGCCAATGATTGAGTGAGTCAAGAAGTGAAATACGCTTTATCTAAAATACACAGAAAACAAATAGTCAGTCTGTAAAGAGCTCAGTTTTAATATTGAATAGCAATATTTACATTCTACTTCCGCTGGAACAACAATAAGTCTGTCTTCGAGTGGCGATGACAGGCTCGGCGCCGATGTCGATGGCTGCGGTGATGGCTCTAAAGTATCGACGCAGATATCGAGCTGCAGTGATGGCATTGACGTCGATGACTGCGGAAATGGCAGTCCCGATGTTGACGTCGATGGCTGCGGAGATGGCAGTCCCGATGCTGACGTCAATGGCTGTGATATAAAATCACATTCGTCCCGCTCTGGAGATGGTATTCTGTTCATAAACATAAAGAAATATATTTTATTCTGTTAGGGAAACTTACAGCTAGCACATACAGGGTAATTCACGAAGCTTAGTAATAAGATGGCTAATTAAAAGTTTTCGCTAATAAGTAACATTGAGGTTTTATAATATAGGTGAGATTTTAAATACATACCTACTGCGTTCGTCTCTTCCGCGGAGGCGCGTCGGGTAGAAGAACGCGCTGTAATTCAGCCGCCCGTTTCCGCTCTTGATATTCTTTTTTTGAGCTGGCGGCAATCCTGCAATACGCTTCTGCGTAATTTGCCGCTCAGCTCTTATCGTGTGCAGCAGATTATTGCTGCAAAAATAAGTTTAATCAGTATTTGAATTATACTAGCAAAAGGTTGTGTAAAAGAAATCACTCTAGCAGTGAGGTCGTCTACATTGTAAGTAACATTATGTTGTATTGTGTGCAATGATGATCAGAAGGTACAAAGATAAATAAATACTCACGGATCTGCAGATTTCCCCTTCCCTCTTCCTCTACCTCTTCCTCGCCCTCGCCCTCTTCCTCTCTCTCTACCAACCAAATCTACCTCTCCATCATCAGTGTCAGTAATTTCAAACTCAATTATTGAATCGCCCATAAGAACTGATACTTCTTTATCAGGCACAGCGTCACCAACAGGTGACGACGCATTTTTCTCCAGACGACAATGATCCTGACTATGAGCCGAGAATGCCTAGAACAGTTGAGGAATCTTCTGATACTGATAAATCTAATATCGTATCTTCACCGGTAAAAAAACGACGTAAGGGCGTTATAAATTCAAAAAAACTGAAGGCAAAGAGACTTTGACACGTAGGTGCAGAATACGTTTCGCTTTCGAAAAATAGACGAGATGTGCCAGCTAGGCAGATGAAGCCTCCATGTGGCACAAAGTGTCGTTTGCTATGTTTCCAAAATATAAAAGAAGAAGAGCGCCAAAAGATATTCGATGATTATTGGGGTACTTATGGCATCATTAATGAGACAAAGAGACTTTATTGCAAACAGTATGACTGTTATTCATCCGAAATATCAGTACAAAAAATTAAATAATAGTCGCAAAATAAAGCTTGCATTTTACTTTACTGTTAAGGAGAATAAAATACGAGTGTGCAAGATATTTTTTAAAAATACCCTTGGAATAAATGATAGACCAATAAGAACGGTAATAGAAAAAACAACAGATAGTGGTATTGTTGAGGTAGAAAAACGTGGCAAACATGGAAAACAGAAAAGGGTTGGAAACGATGTAATTCAAGGTATTAAGGATCACATTGAATCTATACCCCGCATAGAAAGTCATTATTTAAGACAGCAGACTAATAGGCAATATATCGAAGGTGGAAAGAATATAGCGGATTTGTTCAGGGACTACAAAAAGAAATGCGAAGAAGAAGGAATGGAAGCAGCTGAAGAACATACTTACAGAAAAGTTTTCACTTAAGATTTTAATATCAGCGTCTTTATATCTAAACAAGAGCGTGTCGGGCCACGCTCAGTGTAGCGTTCCGTAGTTTTCCGTCCGTCACAATAAGTGTTCCCACTTATGAGTTTAAAGGTGGAGGAGCGTGCAACATTGCACGCTCCGCGAGTCCACGGCAGACGCTCCGGCTCCGACTTGTGACGGTTTTTAGCGCGAACACAAAGGGGAGCGCTCAAACCTCGACGACTAATTAGATTATGCACTCATAAATAAAATTACAAATATATCTAAGTGCAACTAACTTTACCGCGGTAGGTAAAATACCGAATATTATTAAGTCCGAAATAAGGGAACACATAGAATCTATTCCGACTATGGACAGTCATTACTGTCGCAGTAATACTAATAAGCTTTATATTGATGGCAGTAAAACATTGATTGATCTCCACAGAGATAACGTTAAGTTATGTCAGATTGAATACAAGCCATATGGTAACTATGTTTTGTATAGTCATATATTTAATAATGAGTTTAATATTGCCTTTTATTCACCTAAAAAAGATAGGTGTGATACTTGTGAGGCTTTCATGAACGGTACCGGGGAAGAAAAACAACTTCTTAAAGTTGAATATGACACACATTTGAATTATTCCCAATAGTCCCCTCTAGCCCTGTCCTCCGGGGTGACAGCTGGGAATTGTCTTCCCAGTTGTCACTGTGGTGACAATTTGTGCCGAGTGTTCCCTTTGAAAACTGACTAGAGGGGACAAATGGGAAGTCTGTTTCTCAGTTGCTACGATTCCTTCCTTTTCAGAAAAAAAAATTAATTACCATAGGTTTCAGCTTTTTTGGTTCTTATGCTTATGCTACGTAAGCGTGTTGACATTTTGTTATTTTTTTATTTGTTTATATCAAATAAAAAATTAACAAAATGTCAACACGCTTACAAAAAAAAAGGTTAGAAAAATATTATCTATTAAGTAAATAAAAATATCAAAAGGTTATAAATAGGATTAAAAAAAAACAACATTATGATCCTTTAATAGGTACAATCACAGATTATAACTTATATTAACACCAATCATTTTTTTAATTGTATATAATTTTTACATATTGCGGAATTTATTTTGTACGGCAACACCGAGGTTAGAATTCTTTTTTCAAAATGTAGGTAGAAACATATTTTTTAAACTGACGATACATTTCCTACCATAAACTTCGTTAGTTCCGCCCGTTGTGTTACTCACTGTTATTAAAATACTACTTATAAATAATGTCTGGGAATAGTGCATGTTCCAGTTCGGGTGAATCGACTTTTGTGATAATACAAAGAGGAGTTGGAAACATTCTGCTTCGAGCAGGACATCAATTTTATAAGAAAAAACAGTACAATACTGGTCTTTCAATATGGGAGTGTAGTCAGAGAAGGAAAATGTGTAAAGGGCGTATTAGGATAAAAGTGAGTATTTAAGTATAGATTTCTGTAACTACCTACTTACTATATACATGACATGTCAATAAAGTTTTGGGATATAAAGAAGGTATTAGAAAGTACTAATAACTTGTTAATTAGGTTGATTGGTATGGGGTCAACGTTTATTAGTAGATAAGTATACGATAATTAGAGGATAATCTTCTTCTTCTTCTTATATATATATAAAAGAAAGTTGTGTTAGATACACTATTTATAACTCAAGAACGGCTGAACTGATTTGGCTGAAAATTGGTGAGGAGGTAGCTTAGAACTAGGAAAAAGACAGGATTTACATTTTATGTAGGGACCACGCGGTCGATGTCGCGGCCAACAGCTAGTTATTTATATAAGATGCTATGGAAAGAATTTTAATTTTCAGGACGGAAATATTGTAGAAGAAACTGCTCACACATGCACACCCAACTTTGACAAAAACCAAATCGACGAACACCTCTACCGATGCAAGCAAGATTTGACTACACAAAATTACCCAGCAGTTCCTCAAACTTATAATGCTATGGTAGCTTCGTACGAAAATAGAGGACTCCAACTTATTGCTCAAATGCCAAGTTTCAAGTCTGTCAAATCATCGTTGTATAGATATAGAAATAAGGTAGCAGGAGTTGATAAAATCCAATGCGACAAAATAGAAGAAGTGCAAATTCCCGGATATGAAGATTTCTTAATGGCAGATTATTACTACGATAATAAACGAATCATTATCTTCTGTTCAAAAAGAGCAAGAGAGTTATTACTGACAGTTGAGGATTATTACAGCGATGGAACCTTTAAAATTTGTCCAAGACCGTTTGATCAACTATACACTATACATGGTGATATTGGAAGTACTGTGAACAGTACAAACATCGTGCCACTTGTGTACGCTCTAATGAGTGATAGACAACAATCGTCCTACGTGGCTTTATTTTCTTTAATAAAATCCCAAGTACCTAAATACAAAACTGATTATGAAAAACCAGCTATGAGCGCTATCGCTAAAGTTTTTCCATCTGTAATAGTGAGCGGATGTTACTATCATTTTAACAAGGCAATTTGGCGTAAAGGGCGCGAGCTCGAAATCACGAAATCGAGCAATCCAGCAAAAATCAGGGAAGTGGCATTGAGCGCTGTACTCCCTTTAGTACCACCATCCGAAGTTATGAACGGTTGGTCATATATCACACGGAAGCAAACAGAAGACGAGAACATGATAAAGTTTCGAGCCTATATGGCAAAGCAATGGTTAAAAGAAGATTTTATACAAATTTGGAATGTATTCGGAAGTCAGCATCGCACCACTAACTGTTTGGAAGGCTGGCACAACAAATTGAATCGGGAAGTAGGGAAAAAGAAGCCCAATATCATACATTTTCTTAATATTATACACAAGGATGCATCATTGGTCACAGTCCGACACACGATGATAAAAAACAAATTATATTTTTTTAAAGAAAGGCTGAAGAAATATGTACTCAAGGACGAATTCATCCAAGAAATGCAGATGGAATTTCTGCATGGGAATATGTCTGTTGGACATTTTTTGGAAACACTTAGACATTAAGTTTTAGTGTTTCAAAAAACATCATTGTAAATATTAGGGTTAAGTTACACGTGCTATTTAGTAGCATGCTTGTTTGTAAACTTGCTCATTGATTTTGTGCCTTGTGCCGAAGGTAGCATGATACAAAATCGAACGACTGACGAAGCACTCTTGAAATAAGCAAGTACAAATGAGATCGACCGATTTTCTATTTTGTGTCATGACATCTTGCAAGGCACAAAATCAATGAGCAAGATTTCAAATAAGCATGCGACTAAAAAGCACGTGTAACTTATACCCTTAGTGATTATCTGTGATGATACGATTGGTGTTAATATAAGTTATTAATCTCTGATTGTACCTATTATAGGAAACATAATGTTGTTTTTTTTTTTATTCTATATAACTTTTATGACATTTTTATTTACTTACTGATTAGTTAATATTTTTCTATTGTTGTAGCGTGTTGACATTGTGTTAATTTTTTTATTTGATTCTATGTAGCATAAGAAATAAAAAAACTGTAATCTATGGTAATTATATTTTTTTTCTGGAAAGGAAGGAATCGTAGCAATTGTCACCCCCCCCCCCCCCCGTGACAACTGAGAAACAGACTTCCCATTTGTCCCCTCTAGTCAGTTTTCAAAGGGAACACTCGGCACAAATTGTCACCCCAGAGACAACTGGGAAGACAATTCCCAGCTGTCACCCCGGAGGACAGGCCGAGAGGGGACTATTGGGAATAATTCACACATTTAGTTGAAAAAGATCTATCGAGAGCCGAAAAGGAACAAGACAAATTGAAAGGGAGCAGTGTGGTAGTTGCTGTCTATGATTTACAAGCAGCAATGCCTTGACCAAGGGGGACGTAAGTAACTTTTATTACATCTCTAAAGTAAATGTTTAAAATTTTACATTAACTGATTTAAAAACCAAAGATGTTTATTGTAATGTATGGCACGAAGGGCATGGCAATCGTGGTGTGAATGAGATTGCAATTTGCGTGTGGAATTATCTTAACCAAATTGACACAAAGGCTGAGGAATTAGTTGATGTAATATTCTACAGTGATAATTGCTGCGGGCAGCAGAAAAACCGTTTCATGATTTCAATGTACATCTAAGCAGTAAATAGATTTCAAAATATCCGTTCTATTACTCACAAATTCCTAATTAAAGGACATACCCAAAATGAGGGTGATAATTGCCATTCTCTAATTGAAAGAAAAATTAAAAAGTCCCTTCGTTCCACTGCGATATATATATAAACCTGTAGCCCTACTATGACCTCTTAAAGCAATTCTTATTCCGCTGAGGGAAAGAGACAGAGCTATACAGGGTGTCTAGCACCATCTCTTTCACTCAGTGGAATAAGAATTGCTATAAGATGTCATAGTAGCCCTTCTGATCAATATTTTACTTTAATTAGAACTGCAAAATCTAACGGTAAACCATTCGTAGTTAAAACGTTAACTTCCAAATTATATAAAGCAGCACATTGTAAAACAGATGGAACATATATTAGGAGGTTATAAACTGCCGGAAACAAAATCCATTCTAAGAGGAAAGAAGTTAGAAAACCATGTATTAAAAGTTATCGAAGAGAAATTAGATGTTAAAATAAATAAATCAGGCTTTATGCTTATTAATGGTATATTGGGAGCGTCTCCAGATGGAGTTGGTGATGATTTTGTAGTGGAAATAAAATGTCCAACCTCTGAGAAAACTGTTAAATCAAATATTAAAAATCATATTGTTAATAACAAATATAAAACACAAATATTATGCCAAATGCTGGCTTGTAAGAAATCTAAAGGATTATTCTGTGTTGCAGATCCTTTATTTGAGACAACAAAAAACATTCATTTAGTCTGGGTTGATTTTGACGAAGTTTATATTAATGAAATTATCAACGAAGCAGAAGTTTTTTGGAGTCTATATATATTTCCAAAATTACTTGAAAGTGTCAAAAAATAATAATTCAGTTTATATTCTATAGCTTTTTATTATTTCTCCCTGATTTTTTTATTTTAACATATTATAAAAAAAATGTTTATAATATCTATCTGTTGTTTTTTGAAAGTGTCAAAAAATAATAAATCAGTTTATATTCTTAATAGCTTTTTATTATTTCTCCCCGTAAATTAATTAGGCCACAAACTATGACAACAAGTTCATCTAAACATGACACATATTTATAATTTACGACAGAGTGTGGTTTGAGTATGGAAAATTCTCTTACACGCCTGATAACTCTTTCAACACTGACTTTTAAGCTTGCTATTACTTTGCTTTGTACAACTTCAGTAGCAGTTTGTTTGGTGTCTGCATAGACACTTGGTGGCCTCAAGATTTTGATACCATGTGAACTAAATACAGATTCAATTTCTTTGAATCCTCTGTCAGCTAAAATAACAGCATTTGGTTGCAAAACATTCAACAAGTTACTTTTATTAACTATGGCTTTGTCAGATATTCTTCCTGCAAAACCTTTTGAAATGAAGCTTACAAAACCATTAGGGGTACAACCTATCAAATACTTTACAGTATTGCAACTTTTGTATTGAGACCATGTCTGTGCTTGCTTTACTGGATTTGAAGGTTTTGCAATCTGTATTTCAAAACAATTGTAGCGCGTAGGCACAATAGTCTTAGTTAGCGCGTAGGCACAATAGTCTTAGTTAGTCTTAGGCACATTAGGTTAAGTTACTGTTTAAGCCTGATTAAGTAGTACAATGACAGTCGTCCAATAAACCTCAAACGAAGAACAAGCGTATCATTTTGCCGCCCCTTCTACCAACAGTCACACACATATACCATACACCACCTTATCGGCAAAGTGGTGACCCGACGTATGCGCGCGCGCCTGTCGCATACCTATCGTAATTAAAAACCGCGCGCGATGAACGACCCGTGTTACCAAGCCGCTGCTTAACCACAGCTTGCAGCCATGTCTACAGCTACACCACCGATCTTGGAGCAGCCACAGCAGATGACAGCGGTTACCATCACACCAAGGATACCGGACTTTTGGCGAGACCGGCCTGACTCTGGTTCCATCTATTCAGCGCCATCGTGGACCCCCGAAAGGCAAGTGAGCTTCACAAAAGTCAACTTTTAATAGCTGGGCGAAAACAGAGCGAATTAAGTGACATAAGTGATATTTTACAAAACATGCCCGAATCAAATAAATTCGAAACGCTGAAAAACAGGTTAATTTCCGTTTACGAAGAGTCGGAAACTAAACAACTAAACCAACTCTTAAACGAAATAGAGCTCAGAGATCAAAAACCGTCAAAGCTACTTAGACGAATGCAAAATTTAGGAAAAAACAGAATACCAGATGAAACTTTAAAATTATTATGGACCAGGTGCCTACCACATTCCGTTAGGGCCGTCATAACGGCATGCGACTCAGGCGAAGTAAAATTAGAAAGTCTAGCTAAAATCGCTGATAAAATTATGGAAAATACCAAACCGTCTGAGATAGCTCCTGTTTCGAAGCTCTCTCAGTTGTTCAGAAGTTCAGAAAAAGACGTATGGCGAAAAAGTCATTACGGTTAATTTAGGGTTACGCCGTATATTTAGATGGAAATTTAATTTAGCCGACGTACATACTTCTATTATAGGCGCCGATTTCCTGGCCGCAAATAAACTCATGGTAGATTTACATGGCAGGAAATTAGTCGACAAAATCACATTGTTATCACGCACCACAAACGTTATTACCTCCGACGACCCGAGTATTCGTTCAATAGATATTAACGACGAATACCATCTTATCTCACAGAAGTTTCCTAACATCACCAAACTGGAAAATTTTCTGGCAGACCTCAAACATGACGTACAGCACCAGATTTATACCACCGGTCCCCCGGTTCATGAAAAAGTACGCCCACTCAATCCGAAGAAATACAAAATAGCGAAAGCTGAATTCGAACGAATGATGCAACTATATAGGCATTTGTAGACCTTCTAATAGTCCGTGGGCTAACCCACTTGTATGCGTTACTAAAAAAGATGGGAAAATAAGACCATGCGGAGATTATCGTAGACTCAACGCACAAACTATACCCGACCGCTATCCATTGCCACGACTACTCGATTTCACTTACCTACTCAGAGGGAAAACCATATTCTCTAAAATTGATGTGCGAAAAGCCTATTTTAATATTCGCATGGCACCCGAAGACATTCCCAAGACTGCAGTCATAACCCCATTTGGGTTATTCGTTGTTTACAAGAATGAACTTTGGATTACGTAACGCTGCACAAGACTTCCAGAGATTAATAAATAAAGCACTGGAAGGTCTAGATTTAGATGACATCATCATCGGATCGGAATCAAAACCTACACATTTACAACACTTAGAAACAGTATTGAATCGTTTAGAAAACTACGGTTTTACAATAAACACAAATAAGTGCGAATTTGGTAAATCCAAATTAGACTTTCTCGGTTACCATATTAATTCACAGGGCGTAAAACCAAGTGCGGAAAAAACACAGCTTATCACTGACTATCCGCAACCAAAAACAATTGAGGAACTTCGACGTTTTCTCGGCATGATGAATTTCTACAGGCAAAGTATTCCAAAAGCCGCAGAGATTCAAGCACCACTTGACGCGTACTTACATAACTCAAAAAAAACGCGATAAAACTGAGATTACATGGACTGAAGGCGCATTAAAAGCGTTCAGTCAATATAAACAACGCAGTCATGCTAGCCCACCCGGATGCAACCGCACCCTTAGTATTAATGACAGACGCCTCTGGTAGTTGTGTTGGCGCAGCTTTAAATCAGAGAGTCGACGGAAAATTACAATCCCTCGGATTTTATTCAAAAAAGCTGACGGACGCTCAAACTAGATGCAGTACCTACGACAGGGAACTTCTAGCTATATACATGTCAATAAAACACTTCCGTCATATGATAGAAGGTAGAGAACTAACCGTTTTAACAGATCACAAACCATTAACTTTCGCGTTAACAAAAAAAGTTTCACCTTCAGATTCACCAAGGCGTTTGAGGCAATTAGATTTCATCTCTTGTGATTTTGCGATAATATTAAATATATAGAAGGCGATAAAAACACAGTAGCCGATGCTTTATCTAGAATTGAAGAGATTACCTTGCCATCTTTATTCGATTACCAAATATTATCCGAGTTACAAAAAAGCGATTCTGAATTAGAAAACCTACGCAAACGTGACAATCTTCAATTTAAATTAATTACTATGCCTAACACCGAGTAAAAAATAGTATGCGAGACCTCTACGAACGATATACGTCCTTATCTACCTAAGCAATTCCGAGAACTCGCGATCAAAACATTGCACAACGTGAGTAGGGTTACCATCTGACCGGATAAAGCCAGTCTTGACCGGATTTTTACGTGTTAGACCGGACTCCGCCCGGATTTTACGTCAGACCGGATTTTTGTCATACTTGCATGTCCTGCCGCCCGCGCAAGCGACGGGTGGGTGCCGCATGCACTGAGCCCTGTCTGCTTAAGAATTTTCTAAACACAAAGCTGAGCGATTTTTATGACGAGCTCGCTGAAAAGCAACGGTGTGCCTTTTTTAATACAATTAACGACAGCTCAAGAGTTTCAGATTTTCTGAAGATTTGTCAATATTTCTTTAGTATTTTGCCACACAACGCAAATGTGGAGAGAGCCTTTTCTCTCATGACTTCTCTGTGGTCCAAAGAGAGAAACAGACTTTCAGTGGAGTCGGTGAGAGCCATATTGCTTACGCAATATAATAATAAACACGTGACGTGTGAATAATTTTATTGCGAAATAGCTGGAAAAACAACTTTTTGCATGCGGTTGCTGGCAACCAAAAATATGGGTCTACATAATATATGTAAATAAAAACGTACTTAAATACTATGATTTTTATTTAATACAAGCGCGTGACCGGACTTTTTATTCAAAATCAGGATTTTTAGACATGCCAGACAGGATTTTGCATTTTTAGGCCTGGTAACCCTAAACGTGAGTCATCCCGGTGTCGCGACTACGAAACGTTTAGTTAAATCTAGATACTTTTGGAGCGATATGAACACCGCTGTCAAAAACTTCGTTAAAACGCGTATTTCATGTCAAAAAAGTAAAATTCAACGCCACACAATAACTCCAGTAGGCGAATTTAACACAGGAAATCGCTTCGATCATATCCACATAGATATAATAGGAGAATTACCTCCTGTTGAGGATTTTAAATATTGCGTCAACATTATAGATAGAGTGACGAAATGGCCTGAAGTTATACCAGTAAAGGACATAAAACCTGAAACAGTTGCTAGGGTGCTCGTTGAACATACTACTTACTTAAAAATTAAACGAGGTGGTACCAGTAAATTCCCCAGTTCCATGTCAGATGGTATAAACATCTCTGATAATATTAATGTCATTTGCAACTATTTCGCATCCCATTTCTCTAAAGTATATAATAGTGATAGTACTAGTGTATATTCGGGCACAGTTGACATGTACAGCTGCATAAGCAATTGTATGTTAGGCAAAATAACTATATCCAGAGATCAGATCCGCAATGAACTAAAAAAAATAGATGTCTACAAAGGAGCTGGCCCTGATAATATACCTGCTTTGTTTTTAAATAAGCTGGCAGATGTACTATCACTTCCATTAAGTATTATATTTAATCATTCTGTGTTGAGGGGTTCTTTTCCAACCATTTGGAAAGAAACCAAAATAATGCCTATATTTAAAAACGGAGATCAGGCCGAAGTTAGCAATTATAGGCCCATTGCTATTCTATCTATCCTTGCAAAGGTATTTGAGGCCCTTATCTGCCCTGTGCTAGCTAGACATTTATCACAGCTAATAATAGACAGCCAATATGGGTTTATGAAAGGAAAATCGACAGCTACCAATTTGGTGACCTATGTGGAAAGCCTTGTTGAAGCGGTCGATGCCCGCGTGCAGGTTGATGCTGTCTACACCGATTTCAGCAAGGCTTTTGACATGGTAGACCATGACTTACTTGTCAATAAGCTCAAAATGTATGGCATTTCGGACCCCCTCTTAAGTTGGTTCCGATCTTATTTGTCTGGACGGACTCTCAGGGTAGTGGTGAATGGCTGCTCTTCTGATTCATACATTGCAACGTCGGGAATACCTCAGGGATCTCATTTGGGTCCGCCGATGTTCACTCTTTTCATAAATGATATCTACAAATGCTTCCCGAATTCGAAGATATTCCTGTTCGCTGATGACCTCAAAGCCATAAAGTCTATAACTAATCCTAATGACTCGATACTATTCCAAAGCGACTTGGATCAGCTGGCTAATTGGTGTAAGCTCAACAGGATGTCTTTGAATGTAAAAAAGTGTCATCATATCAAATTCACAAAAAAACAGAATGTAATGCAGTCAGTTTACAGATTGAGTGATGAGCGGCTCGAGGAAGTCGAAACTATACGTGACCTAGGCGTCCAGTTTGACAAAAAGCTAAGTTTTGTCGAACACATTGATAAAGCCATATTAAAATCATCAAAGATGCTTGGATTTGTTATGAGGGAATGCAAAAACTTTAAAAAACCCAACATTAAAAAAATTATGTACAACTCGCTAGTAAGAAGCCATCTCGAGTATTGCAGTGTAGTCTGGTCTCCTAACTATAAAGTTCACATCAAGCGCATTGAACGGTTACAAAAGCGGTTCTTATGGCATCTTACATACACCAATCATATGGGCAATAAGCTGAAGTCGTATCAACAGCGACTTGAGTATTTTAAGATGGAGTCGTTGGAGAAACGTAGGAACATGCTGGATTTGGTTTTCCTTAAGAAGCTACTAACGGGCTCTCTAGATTGTCCCGATTTGCTCAGTAGGGTCTCATTCCATGTGCCACGCAGTCCAAGAAGTTCGAATAGGAGACTTTTCTGCATGCCTAGATGTCATACTAACTTGAGGCATTACTGTCCACTTTCTAGAATGTATAGTACATACAAAGAGCACGAAGAGGTCATTGACCTCTTTAACTCATCGGTTCCAGCTGTTAAAAAAGCCGTGCTTGCTAGTTAATTGTCATCCCCGTTTTAATTTAATTGTTTTCTTATCAAATATTTGATCATTCTTATATTATAAGCAACAAAATAATTTCTCTTTTAATTATTTAATTTAAGTAATTCTATTCTAACTTAATTTTATTCCAATGTAATTTAAAATGTGTTCTTTATTGTAATTAAGTTAAGTAATTTATTTTAATTTAATTTATTGTAATCAATTTAACTTTTAATAGTTGTTTTTAACGTATTCATAGTATTGGTTTTTTTCTCTCTAATATCTGTATTAATTGTTTTAATAAATTAATTTATGTTATTATCAGCGCAAAATGTAGTGCATGCTGTGCTTTTCTATAAGTAATGAGGCGCTTAGACTTAAGTTGGCAATGTGTAAATTACAATGTAATAGCGTACTCATTGTTGAGAAGCCTAATATTAAATAAATAAATAAACATTGTATCGCTCGCTTCGGCTGTCCAATAAGAATAACTTCAGACCAAGGTCGTCAATTCGAATCTGATTTATTTCGACAATTATTAAAAATACTTACTCGGTATCGAACGCATTTGCACGACAGCGTACAACCCAAAGGCGAATGGCATGGTCGAACGACTACACCGTACTCTAAAAGCCGCTATTATGGCAAAATGCTTAGATAACAAACTATGGGTACATGAATTACCTGTGATACTGTTAGGTTTACGTACAGCGATTAAAATAGACTTAGGATATAGTCCGTCACAATTTTTGTATGGTAGTAGTATTAGACTTCCAGGCGATCTATTCCAATCTAAACCTACAACTAATATTAACGATCGCGAATTTATAAAACAATTAACGCAATCTTTGTCGTCTGTCCCAAACCTTAGCCTTTCAAGCTCACATAGCAACACGAATAATAACGTATTTATTCACAAAGATTTACCAACTTGCTCTCATGTATTTGTCAGAAACGAGGCAAGGCGAGCCTTAGTACCACCATATGTGGGCCCTTTCAAAGTTTTATCACGCCATAATAAATTCTATACGTTGGACTGTAACGGTAAACATACCACGGTGTCACTTGATCGCTTGAAACCAGCCTATTTATTAAGATATAATTATGTGTTGGTCCCACGCCCGGAGAGCACTGCAACAACGCATAACGACCCGCCACATCCGCCGGGCGTGAACCGTGCCACAGTCGCCAAACGATAAGACGTCATCCGACACCGCAAAGCCCGCCTCACAGCAAGTAACGAGATCAGGCCGCATCGTTAAGAAGACCGTGAGATTCGACATGTGAATCGTCACTTCGTCATCAACCACATCCCACATCAGCACTTCACCGCCACACGACAACAAGCACCTCAACTCTGCAATGGGCCAACCAAACAGCAAAATGACCATCGTAGCACAAAACAGCGCAGCTGCGAGCAACAAAGCCAAGGTTGAAGACGAGGACCTCAGCATCACCTTCAAGATGTCATTGGCCGCTGTCGTCTTAGTCAGCGCAGCCGGTGGCGGTGGCGACACTGCAAACGCCGCATCGAAACTGCCTAAGACAAGAATCGGTCGCGCTATAACACAGCATACCAGCAACATCGCGCCGCCCATCATGCAGACAAACCATCCGAGCGTCAACCTCAAACCGACATATAGTGTGGCGTAAACAGTGAAAAGTGCGCGCTAATAGTGTCCGACCACCGTAGCGTTTAAGTACCTCTAGTTATAATTTTGTATTGGGGTTGATAACAATAAAATTTAGCTTAAACTAAGGGGGGAGGACTGTAGCGCGTAGTCACAATAGTCTTAGTTAGTCTTAGGCACATTAGGTTAAGTTACTGTTTAAGCCTGATTGAGTTGTACACTGACAGTCGTCCAATAAACCTCAAACGAAGAACAAGCGTATCATTTTGCCGCCCCTTCTACCAACAGTCACACACATATACCATACTGTATGGTATATGTGTGTGACTGTTGGTAGAAGGTGGTGTATGGTCTATACACCACCTTATCGGCAAACAATCTATTATCATTTGTACATTAGAATACCTTATTTTTAAAACCAAAGGTAGGTTTTGTTTGATCTTTTTTGGCTGTGGAATATAAATAAAATTTTGAAAAAAGTTAACTAAGACTTCAATTCCTGTTAAAATCACAGATGACAACTTAGTTCATGATATTTGACATACTTATTCTTTCTACGGAATCATTTCGCTTAATTTTCAGTAAGGTTATAACAAGACTAAATAGAGTCAACTATTATTAAGCTTTTTTGTACAATGTAATCTACAGGGTGGCCAGTTGATAGGCGTCCAAAGAAAAAAATTAGATGCCTTATGCTAAGGGGTACCCGAATTACCCCCATGTATGTTCCGCGATTATTTGTAGTTTAGGAGCTAGAATTTTTTTAAGTACTTTTTTCAAAATATTCACCTAGCATTGATTTTTATTTTTTATGTCTTTATTCCTATAATTTTTAGATATTCTTTTTTGTGGAATCTATTAGCGATAGTAATAGCTACTATGCAAAAAACATCCGTTTGCCTAGGCATTGTAGAACTTACCACAATACCATTAGAGTTCGATAATCAAAAATGTTCAGAGCTTAAAAAAAAATAAGTTAGGGGTGCCAGAGGTTCCTAAATGATCTTAAAAACTTCTATGGACCTTCAACAGACAAAATCGGTAAAAAAATATAGAGCTTGATCGGGGATTATTTCCTGTAATTAGCGTTGATAGCAATAAAGGTATTTTTACAGTTATTGTTATAATTTGGGATTTCTTTATTTTTGCCACTTTTATGATAAAAAAATACGGTAGATAGTTTACAAATTTTATTAAAACACGTTACAAAAGGTTTTCAAAGTGCCGCCTTACCACAGAAATGCACAACCTACATCTACGGAGAAAATTGTCTTTTAGTTGTAAACCATGTCTCGTCTCAGTGTTAAGTTAACGTCTGACAGCAAAATTGGTAATTCTTCAAGAACTCTTTGTAGGTGGCTCCATAGAGCTTGGACAGCAGTCTGGCTATGGATTCTCCATAGTCCGCTATCGAGAATCCTCATTCCGTAAGACCATCAAATTTTCAACACCGCTTCAGTGTGAAAATGTGGGCCGGCGTTCTCAACGGTGAACTACCAATTAGTTTACTACCACCATTCGAGCTGCCGTCCAGACTCGTGATACAAACAATGAGGAAGAGCTAAAACGGAAAATTGAAGAAGCGGGAAATGTTGTAAGAAGTAACAGAGAAGCCTTTAGAAACAACTATAAGACAATTTCCTCCGTAGATGTAGATTGTGCATTTCTGTGGTAAGGTGGCACTATGAAAACCTTTTGTAACGAAGCGGTGTTGAAAATTTGATGGTCTTACGGAATGAGGATTCTCGATAGCGGACTATGGAGAATCCATAGCCAGACCGCTGTGCAAGCTCGATGGAGCCACCTACAAAGAGTTCTTGAAGAATTACCAATTTTGCTGTCAGACGTTAACTTAACACTGAGACGAGACATGGTTTACAACTAAAAGACAATTTCCTCCGTAGATGTAGATTGTGCATTTCTATGGTAAGGCGACACTTTGAAAACCTTTTGTAACGTGTTTCAATAAAATTTGTAAACTGTAGATAGTTTACAAATTTTATTGAAACACGTTACAATATTACGTATTTTTTATCATAAAAGTGGCAAAAATAAAGAAATCCCAAATTATAACAATAACTGTAAAAAAACCTTTATTGCTATCAACGCTAATTACAGGAAATAATCCCAGATCAAGCTCCATATTTTTTTACCGATTTTGTCTGTTGAAGGTCCATAGAAGTTTTTAAGATCATTTAGAAACCTCTGGCACCCCTAACATATTATTTTTTTAAGCTCTGAACATTTTTGATTATCGAACTCTAATGGTAATTTTGAACTTTGGACTAATTTTGTGGTAAGTTCTACAATGCCTAGGCAAACGGTTTTTTTTTGCATGGTAGCTATTACTATCGCTAATAGATTCCACAAAAAAAGAATATCTAAAAATGATAGGAATAAAGACATAAAAAATAAAAACCAATGCTAGGTGAATATTTTGAAAAAAGTACTTAAAAAAATTCTAGCTCCTAAACTACAAATAATCGCGGAACATACATGGGGGTAATTCGGGTACCCCTTAGCATAAGGCATCTAATTTTTTTCTTTGGACGCCTATCAACTGGCCACCCTGTATAAGCCATAGGTACTGTTTTGGCAATCCTAAATACATTTTTGGTTTATCTGATATGATGTGTAACATATTTTTCCTACCCTGTAACTATTTCTTATTTGGTACAAGCACTGATGATTCTTCTGTTTCTGAGGTACATTCAAATAGAGATAGACTCACTGCAGAAGAAGTTTCTTGTGAAGATGGCACTTCCAGTGTAACAAAACTACTTAGTAACTTTTCTCACTTTATAATTTGTGCTCTTATCTACCATCTTTATCTCACACTGGGTTGAGGCATCAAACTGAAAGTAAAAAGGTCGTTTTTAGGGTTCCGTAGTCAACTAGGAACCCTTATAGTTTCGCCATGTCTGTCTGTCCGTCCGTCCGTCCGTCCGTCCTCGCTTAATCTCTGTGACCGTTAGCACTAGAAAGCTGAAATTTGGTACCAATATATATATCAATCACGCCGACAAAGTGGTAAAATAAAAAATTTAAAAAAATGTTTTATTAGGGTAGCCACCCTATATGTAAAGTGGGAAGTGATTTTTTTTTTAATTTCAACCCTAACGTGTGATATATTGTTGGAAAGGTATTTAAAAATGAACAGGGGTTTACTAAAATCATTTTTTGATAATGTCAATCATTTCGGAAATAATCGCTCCAAAAGTAAAAAACAATGTGTCCCCCCCCCTCTAACTTTTGAACCATAAGTCTAAAAAATATGAAAAAAATCTGAAAAGTAGAACTTTATAAGGACTTTCTATGAAAATTGTTTTGAACTTGATTGGCACAACAGTTTTTGTACAAAAAAGACAAAAAGTTGTACAAAATAATTTCTGGACTAAGTTTGTAGTATAATCGTATATGCAAGCTTTTTTTGTAACTTTGTTTACATATTTTATTATCCTGAATGTATCTTTTTTCAAACAAAAAAAGAATTATTGAAATCGGTTCTCGCAATCCAAAATTACCACGAAAAATTGCACGTCTTTGTATTAATTAGTAACCCAATTCCTCGAGAGATGGCGCTGTAGGTAGGTACTTATTACATTGGATTGGGTATTACCGAATTGTTCGGTTGGCCTCATAACTGCGAACACTTATTGTGACGGACGGGAAACTACGGAACCCTACACTGAGCGTGTCCCGACACGCTCTTGGCCGGTTTTTTTTTTCAGTAACATTTCGGGTATGTGAAGTTATCACACAATCATAGATATTTGTCGCAATACACACTGCCTTCTTAATACATGGTTTATTATTAGGAAATGGAGAATTGATTAATTTCTAACGTGTTTACAATGTACAGCTGATTTTGCAGGTTGATGCTAGTTATGTTAATATACTAAAACTCAGAAAGAGGTCATTCGAAAAATAAGAATAGCAGATAATGTTAAAAATAATTTCAAGATTGAACTATATTTTACCGATCAATCAGTTTCAAGGTTTGCTCATTGTTGTGTTAAGTGGTGTGTCTATTTGAGTGATCTTTTTTATTATTGTTATTGCTAAGTTAATAAACCTACCTTCACTGGTATTGTGTAATATGAAGATGTACTGGGCATTATAGTATCCTCATATTTCCTTTTTACTGGTTTTTGGGTAGCATGTTGCAATAAGTTAAATAAAGCTTAGATAATTCTGTATATATATTATATGGTAGAAGCTGTAGGTTTAAGCCGTGGTTCTTTATGCATTAACTTATGTTGATAATAATTCTTCAAATCCTTTTTAGGCTGTAAATAAAGCAAAACGTGGTATGTAGGGGTGGCATTTACATAATGAAAATACAAAAGAATCTAAGGCTTCTGAAATACTTACATCGAAGTGATCTTCGCAACAGTACATTGTATAAAGCTTGTAATATTCCACGCCTACATCACGAGTTCACGACACCACTTTTCACGCAAATCTTCTCTAATACGAACAAAAATTTTGTTTGGATTGTTATAAGTGTTATTGCTGCAAGTTGGGACAAAGCACTTCCTGTATTCCATTTTACTCGGAGTTTATGTAATATTGGCGATTTTAACAGATTTAAACGAGATTATGAGGCAATTTGCAGTTTAATAATTGTAAAAAAAAATTGTTTATATTTTTGACATTTACAATTTGACACTTGAGAGATTGTAGAAAATACTTGCCACATACTTTATAATATGAGGCAACGATACAAAACTGTACGGCCAAAGATGGAGTCATTTGAAGGGCAAGGAAGGTCAATCGTATTTTATTAAAAATATCAATAAAATATGAATATTTTTCATTTTTAATTATTGCATAATGATCAGTAACGCTATTCCTAGAAACGGTTTTTTAATCACAAAATATTAAAAAAAATTAACAATGCCCATTGCCGTCAAACAAAAAATTAAAATATCACTGTTCTAAAATGGAAAGACAAGCGAGATGTTTGTGTATTGTCGACTTGTCACGGTAAAGGACTATCTATGACGACAGCACGCACTCCAAAACTAAAGCCTGATATATGATACTTACCGTGACTAGGGTTGCCATCCGTCCGGGTTTCTCCGGATTTGTCCTAGTTTAGAGGGCATCCGGGGAGCGTCCGGGGAAGGTTTCGTTTGTAGACCGGGTTTCACAAAATAAATAAATAAAAAAATCAACTTTGGGTACAATTTTTTAAAACTCCAAATGTGAATTTATATATTCTGACTTGCTGAAAATTGCCCAATATTTTTTTTGCATTCCGGCGCATAATGCCAACTTGGAGAGGGTATTCTCATTAATTACACAACAATGGACTAAAGAAAGAAATTTACTAAGCGTAGAAACAATTTCTTCAATAATTAAAATTAAATTCAATTTCCAAGAATACAGCTGCACTGATTTTTATAAATTACTTTTGAAAAGGGAAGATACTCAAAAGCTATCAGAAAAAATGATAAATACAAAAAAAAAACTGAGAAGTAAAAAGGCAAGAGGCTGAGGAAAACGCTTTAATAACTAAGTAGATAGACACATCGTGTATGTACTTACTTACCTAATTTTATTATGAGTGCAATAATTGCTTTTTATTTTTGTAGATAAAGTTATCATTGTTTTCATCGACTAAAAATTATTTAAAATATGTTTGTTGATCAAAACTTTAAGTTGATGAAAATGAGTATAGGATTGATTATTTCGTTTTAAAATTTTAATGTAACTTACATTGCTGTAGGTCTAAACTTTAAAATGTTCTGTTTTGTTGTTTAATATTAAAAAAAGACTGAATTTTGTTTATATTAATATATACAATATATATATTTACTAAAATATGTATATTTTGTTATATAAATGACTGCTGATAAAAATTATAGAACCATAGCTACAAGAGTTACCTTAAAAATTGTGACACTGACTTCTAGAATGGTCTAAGTAGGTACTTTTAAGATTTTAATTTATTAAATATGTATATGTTTTTGTTTAATATTTTAATAAGGTTTTGTTTTATTATTTCAAGAATTAAAAAAGCTTATTTATATAAACAATTTGTAACAAATTGTATTATGATTCTGTATTGTTAAAATAATGAATGAATAAAAAAGGTGACTTATGACACTTTCAACTGTTTTTTATTACATTGAATACGTATAAAAGATCTTGTTGACATGTCCGGCTTTCGGACTCTAAAATCCGGGGTTTTCACGCGTCTTGTCCTGTTTTCCAAATTTTAGAGATGACAACCCTAACCGTGACCGACTTCACAAGCTACGCCCTGTAATTGACCATATCAATACCAAGTTCTCCAGCATTCCAATTAGTCAGCGCTTATCCATCGATGAACAAACGTGTGCCACAAAGATGGAACATTTTTTAAAACAATATTTGCCTAATAAACCCCATAAATGGGGTTTTAAATTATTTGTATTGTGTTCTCTGACAGGTTTTGCTTATCGCTTTATAATTTACACTGACAAAGAAAAAGATGATCGTTTGCCTAATGAGCCTGAAATAGGGGTTGTATTACAAACAGTGATAAAACTTGCTAGAATAATTCCCAGACATGCTAATCACATTATATACCATGATAATTTCTATACCACATTGCCCTTGATGTATTATTTTCCTAAGGAAGGAATACAATGCGTATGAACTGTTCAAAGAAACCGCCTAGGTAAGAAATGTAAATTACCCTCAAAGCAGGATGTAATGAAAAAACAAGTACCAAGAGGGTCGTATGTAGAATATATTACACATATTGATGGGTCGACATGTCGATGGTCCCTAAGTAAGGTATCGAATCAACAAAACAGCAATTTTTTTTTATTACTGTTTTGAGCTCTTTTTAAAGGATATTTTTTAATACAACTTCAAAAATTAGAAAAACTCTTAAGTTTCCCGATATTTAGAGACGTATGTTATCGAAATGTAATAGTCTAGCCGTCGTATAACAACGAAAGTTAACTCTCGCGAGCTTACGATGTATCGGCGAGAGTGCGAAAAGGACGGAACTACCACAATCGCGAGTGTACGCGCCACACCCACCGCGCCCCGCAGTGCATGCGCGTCCGGCGTTGCGTTTGCGTAATACTAAGTAATTAATTAATTTTTCTTAAATACTGTACCTAAAATACCGAGTAATTAGTCAATCACCCTTAAAAATGTACTCAAGATCAAGGAGAATTATTGGTTTAGTGGAAATAAACAGTAAGAATGAACAACAACAAAACCTTGAAACAGAGTCAGTAATTTTAAATCCAGGTAAGTTTTACTATGTAATACTTTAAATATTTTATTTAACTTATACTATTACTGATATAATATTTGATTTTAGTCTATAGGTTATCTAATTTATCTATAAACCTTATCTATAAATGCAGTTTTACTAGCATTAAATATGTTTACCGCGTAAATAATCGAAACGGGCAGATTCAATTGTTTACGGCGCGTTGTCGTTTTCAAATAGTATCGAAAGTACCAGTTTCGATGATGTACGTTGTTTACATAAATTATTTTTGTATCCAAAATGACTATTTAGATTCTATACGTGGTATTATAAATTAAAATCTTTACTGATAGTGCCACTTTCGATTTTTTTGGATGGAAATAATATATTTTTTGGAAAGATTTTTCGATTTCTTTAATTGAAAATGAAGTACAAATTTGCTTTTTTTTAGTATCTATTTTGTATAATTAATAAACCTGGATTATTTAATGAAATATTAATTAAATTTTTAATGAAATTTCATTTATTTGTAACTATGTTTGGTTTGTTTTTAGTGATATTTAATTTTTAATGACATTTTATTTATTTTTATTACATATTCTGTTTTTTAGAGTCGCTGCTACCCGCGAGCTGTGCCTTTAATAATCCGACTGGAATAATTTAAAGGAGCTGGTGGATGAGGAACTCTCCTCGGATAGAAATTTAGCGCAAGAGGAACTCCATAGTTTTAACATCCCGTCTGTAAGACCATACAATTCGTTAATAATCGAAGAAAGTCCAGAGCAAAGTTCATCTGTTATCATGGACAGCAGGGAAACAACTCCAGTACCTTCCCCAAAGTTAAATTTTGGGTCTCCCATACCTTCCACATCTCCTCCGCTTAATGAAGAACAAGAACCCGTGCCTTCAGAACAGTTAGGTGAGAATTATGTTGAGCCTACACCAAGTGTAGATTCATATATAACGGTATCGGAATGTGATTCTCCATGTAGCAGCATAGGAAACAAAAGGAAGCGTACTTTTAAAACTAACCCCGGAAAAAAAAGATCTAGTTGCCCCGAGAAGTGGATTGATAACAAAAGAAAGTACTTATTAAACTCTGGCCAACAATACGTAAGTCGAAATGGAAAGATTAAAAATAAAAAAGAATTGCGTCCTGTTTGTTCATCTTCATGCAAAATGAAATGTTCTGAAAAATTTGATACAGACATTCGTAAAAACATTTTTAATAAGTTTTGGGAACTTGCCGATCATACCAGACAATGGGAATTCATCAATAACTTCACAGAAAAAAATAATAAAAAACGAATCACAACAGAGGGACCATCTAGAAGACAATTCACGACTAAGTATTTTTTACCAATACCTGTAGATAATACATTAATTACTCGACAACAGGTTTGTCTTAAAACATTTTTAAATACCTTATGTATTACTGATCAATTTGTGCGCACTGCTCATAGTAAATTGAGCCAAGAAGGGATTACATTAACAAACAATAGGGGTAAACACTCCAATCATCCAATCGTAGTAGATACTGCAATGGTTAAAAGTGTTTGTGATCATGTAGCTTGCTTCCAACCTGTAGAATCACATTACACACGTAAAGATACCACTAAGTTGTACTTAGATAATAATTTAAATATGAACAGGATGTTTTCTCTATATAAAGAATGGGACCAATTATCAAACTATAGTAATCCAGCGCAAACCCTTCGTCAGTACAGAGACATCATTAATGTTAACATGAACGTTGGGTTTTTTATTCCTAAGAAGGATATCTGTGATAAGTGTCATAGTTATTCTAACAATACGTCTCCGACAGAAGAGCAAATACAGGCTCATAATAAACACCTAGAGAATAAGATATATATATATATAGCTAGGGAGATAAAGAATAATGACAAAGAGCAAGCAATAAAATCACCTGACACTGTATGTGCAACTTTCGATTTTCAAAAAATTTTAAATTGTCCCCATGGAGACGTAGGTTTATTTTATTATAAACGTAAATTGTCTGTATTTAACTTTACCGTTTTTGATTTGGGTTTAAAAGAAGGCACATGTTACATGTGGACAGAAAGCACGGGTAAAAGGGGGGCTAACGAAGTAAGTAGCTGTATGATGCATTTTGTGAACACAAAGGTAGCGGAGGTGCTAAAAAGTTCTTATTTTGGTCCGCTAACTGTGCGGGCCAAAATAGAAATAGAGTCGTTTATTCGTTCTATATGTACATTTCAAAACGCTATGGCATCGATATTACTCACCGTTTTATGGAGCAAGGCCATACACAAAATGAGGGCGATAGTGTCCACGCCCTTATTGAGAGAGAATCTAAGAGAAAACTAATATATACGCCTGACCAATGGTATGCTCTAGTACGATGGGCAAAGGCTGAAGGGAGACCCTATAACGTTGTAGAAGTAACCAAGAGTGATCTTTATGATTTTAAATTTTTATTAGATGACAAAAATTGGAAAAAAGATAATAGAAATGAAATTGTAAAATGGAACAGCATTAAAGAAATTAATGTAAGAAAGGAGGAACCAAATAGGCTGTATTTTAAATATGATTTGAAGGGTGAATATTTTTATATAAATACCACCGTAGAAACCAGAAGCCGAAAAAAAAGAAAGGATCAACCAACAGATTTAAAAAATATTTATTTAGAGTCACTCGCTATACCAGAAGCAAAATACAAAGATTTAATTTCCTTATGTCGCTCCGGAGCAATACCCAGAGAATACCATAGATTTTATGAAAGTTTAAAATATAGTACAGTCGCCGAAAGTAGTATAAATGAAAATGAATGTGATGAGTAATATTTTTCTTATAATATCCTACTAAATTGTTTTTGTTAAAACGGAAGTTCATGTCATTTTGTTATGTTACAATGAGAGGGTATTTTTTGTTATGAAGGTTATGATAGTGATTGTTAAGTTGATTTTTTAATTAGATAAATACCAAAGAAGTCAAACTTTTTAGTTTTTTTTATTAGATTGTTATAAGTATGTTTTATTTTTTACTACAATTTATTTGCATTTGTTTTGGTTTTAAGTTAGGCTAAGCACACAATAAGATTAAACGCACGCGTTTAACTTATTTTATTTTCTGAGATACTTATATTTTTTGTACCACTTATTCTCATATAAGTTATACTACATACCATTTTTGTGTTTTTATAGTAGCTGTGTGGTAATTGTGATCTCGTTCTTTAAAGTTCCTATTATTTTAGTTTATATAGAAGGTAGTTACGATTTGTATTTGTTTAAATTTAACTTAGATAAAAATAATATGTGATCTCAGATTTTTAAAATTACATTAAGGTAACAGGGACTGATTAAATTTAGACAGTTTTCAATTTATAATAACATACACCTACTTTAATAAAGATGTTTTATGTAAATTCTGTTGTTTTTATTAAAAAATAATGGAAAGTACAAGCAATCTACGCAGTAATTAATCGAAAGTGACAGTTTAAATAAATTATTCCTAACATAATCCAAAGTAGAATATCGAAATAGGCAGATGCGATAAATTTCTGTAAATGTAATTCCCTGTAAATAATCGAAAGTGCCAGTTTCGACGCAAAAAGCAAGTTCAGTTACGAAGTATACTATGGTAACTCAATTTTCTCGAAAACTATTCATAATTTACAATTTTAGCTTATACGTAATAATTTGTAGGGCCAACACAACTGTTTATCCTAATTTTTATAAAGATTTAATCACCCGTGACAAAATTATGCAAAAAATAAACTTTAAATCGCTCTCCTGCAAAGTAGCGATTTTCACTTTCGATACTTTATTACCTAGGGACCATCGATGTCTTCAGTGAGCTGGAAAGATAACAAACAAGTAGTTCTGCTCTCGACCTACGTAGGAGCTGAACCAATACAGTCCATCGAACGGTATGACAAAACAGAAAAGAAAAAAATAATTCCAGACTGCCCAAAAATACAACGCCCATATGGGGGGCGTTGATCTCATGGATTCATTTTTGGGCAGATATAGAATAAAAGTCAAGACCAGGAAATGGTATATGAGGATTTTTTACCACCTTTTAGATTTAACTATTATAAACTCTTGAGTTCTATACAAAACTGTAGAGACAAGAAAAGGAGCAGAACCAAAGAAGCTGAAAAATCTGTCAGAATTCAGGTCAGAGCTGGCTGATGTCTTATGTACCTATGGTACTACGACCCAGCCAACAAGAGGACGTCCTAGCAACAGCAGCATCACTGAAACCGTAGAGGCAAAAAGAAAGAAAGGGTGCCAGGTTGTTCCACCGTCTGACGTTCGATTAGACAATCTTGATCATAGCCAAATTAGAACCGACCAACGCATGAGGTGCAAGAGACCTGGCTGTAAAGCTACAGAGCTTTGTAAAATGCACAAAGTGCAATGTATTCCTTTGTGCAAAGCAAGGAAACAATTGTTTCAATTTATTCCACAGTTAATAAAAGCATTTTTAAGTCTATTTTAAATAATGTCCCAAAAATGCATCAAATTGTTTTTTTTTTATTAAAAACCTATAAAATATTAATTGTTATTTTTTTATTATTTTTCCCGTTTTTCACAGCTTCTAAAGAATTGAAACCATTTTTTTTAATACAATTTATTGAATCATGCATTAAGGGTTAGAAGGCGAAATGTGGATTGTATGAAAAAGAGAAAAAAAGTCAGGATAACATTGCCCAGTCGTATTAGTAAGAAATTTTTCATAATATCGTTTACATTCCTAAAGTAAACGCCATCTTTACTAAAGTTCTTGTTCTTGATAATAGGTCAGACGAAACGTACTGTGGCTTGTAGGATTTCTGAGCACATAAGGGCAGTGAAAAATAATGACACTCAAAAGTCGGCGATAGCTCAACATCTTTTGGAAGCAGGATCGAACCACTGGATTGAGTTACATAACCCTCAGGTCATCTCGACAGAACGCCACTATATTCCGAGATTGGTAAGAGAAGCAATCGAGATTACCAAATATAGGAACTTCAACCGAGAAGATGGGTTTCAATTATCAAGAGCCTGGAATCCAGTGGTTCAATTGTGTAAAAACCTAAAAAGTAGGGAAAAAAGATCGCAAATCGATACAGTGAGTTTTGTGTGTCGAGAGCAAAATCGAGTTGTGAGTGACAGTGGTAGTGGTAACGAATGCAAAAAACGAATAAGAAAGAGGGTAGATCGTTTTGTCTGCTCGTAAACATCCACCCGCAATAACTTCAGTTCATCCGTGATCATGGCGTTTGCAACATCGCCGAAATATCGGAAACTCAATATAAATAATAAACATGGTAAATATCCCGTTTCAAGTGTTAATTATAATACCAGGTATGTGTCAAATATTAGGGACGCGTAATAGCGAGGCTCGCTCGCTAGTCTATTACCTACTATTTGCCGACCGCCGCCTCCGTCATCTCACTCACTCGCTCGCCGACGAGTGAGCGAGATGACAAGACTCGCCTAAACCGACTCTAGGCGGGCGAGTGAGCGAGATAAATGTTGTACTGTATGAATAGTATCTGGCCGCTTGCTTGTCGAATTATGCACGTAATGTGTGTATTGTAATTGTAAAGATATAGTTATACACGTCGGGCTTCGTATGAAAGCTGCATGAGATGGGAACAAAGAAAGTAAGCAATGAAAACCGTTTTTCAAATTTGGTCACTTGTTTCTGTCGCAATGTGTATTCGCTAATCTTAGCGGTGAGTTGACCGAAGCTCACAGCGGCTCCATATTGTATTCGGATAACACGTGCACGCAGTGATTGATAATATTTACCTAATACGTATTAAGTTAGTAGCTATTTTGTATTTATTTTTGGTGGAGGTTTTGGTTTGGTGGTGGGTTTTTGTGGTTTCTGAGGAATTTAGTTTTGATTAGGTATGAAGCGGGCACGAACCAGTGAAGTTTGGCCACATTTTACTGTAGATTCAGAAGAAAATAAAATTGCCATTTGCAAAATATGTCAACAAAAGTGCTCATTTAAAACAACGATTTCGAACTTAAATAAACACATGAAAAGCAAGCATGTTGCAGTATTATCGTCATCGTCAAGCAAACAAATGCGGCAAACCCCAGAAAATGAAACCAACTCCACCAATACACAGGTATGCAGTTCAGAAAATGTACAACCTGTGGCTGGGTCATCCTCATCGGTTGCTAGCACATCCAACACAGTTGAGAATCAGGCGTATTAAGACAACTGGTGCAGAGTAAAATTAATTTACCAGTTAACAAATTAACTGCATCTCAACGAGAAAAAATTGACGAAAAGTTGATGCTTCTTTTTATTAAAGATTTTCAACCGTTCTCCATTGTCGAGGATACAGGATTTAGGGCCTATACAAATGCTTTAAATATTGCTTATCAACTACCGACTAGGCAACATATTTCTAATACGCTTTTGCCGGCACTATACGAAAAATGTGTGAACAGAGTTCGTACAAATGAAATAAAAAACATCACTTCGCTTAGTTTAACTACTGATTTGTGGATATCGGCATCTCAAGAGAGCTACATTGCCATAATAGCGCACTATGTTGACATAGATTTTAAGTTCAAAAAGGTATTACTGAAATGTGCACCGTTGCCCGGCTCTCATACAGCCGTAAATATCGCAGAGGAAATATCTCGTACAATCGATGATCTTGGCATTGATAAAAAACAAATTCTCATTATAACAACCGACAATGCACTGAATATGCAAAATGCTGTCAAACAGCATTTGGGCTTAAAACATTTTGGTTGTTTCGCCCACACATTAAATCTAGTGGTGGAGAAAGCCTTGGAAGTTGACACGGTAAAATCGACTATTGAAAAAGTCAAAACCGCTGTTGCGTATTACAAACGTAGCAATATAGCTACGGAAAAGCTACTCAGATACCAAATTCAAACTGGCGTCGTGCAACCCAAGAGGCTTCTTCAAGCAGTTCCTACGCGATGGAACTCTGTGTTCTTTATGTTAGAACGTTTCTTGGAATTGCAGGATGCACTACGAAGTACAGCGGGCTTGTTGGACAGATACATACCAATGTTATCTGTTGAAGAATGGAAAATATGCAAGGACCTATGTACCATTCTGAAACCCTTACAAGAAGTCACTCAACAAATGAGTGGTGAGGAATATGTTACCGGGAGCCTCATTATTGTATATACAAGAGTCCTTTTAACAGTCTATGAAAATAAAATTTCAACTACAATCGACCCCGATGTAGCCATATCCGTTGAGATCATTGTGGGACAACTGAAAAAAAGATTGGGGCAAATAGAATACAGCGGCACTTTTTCAATTTGCTCATTGTTGGATCCCAGATACAAAATGCACTGTTTCAAAGACAAGTCTGCTGCTGAGAAAGCCAAAAAAACCCTGATAGAACTCGTCACTGCAGAAATCAACAAGAAATCTCATGGCATCAGGTCAGCGTCACCTCAACCATCCACAAGTACGAGCACATCCAGCGAACCTTTTAAAGACGGCTTATCAATATGGGATAATATTAACGAAATGTTTGGGGATGTCGAGCAAACGCAATTTTCTCCGCAAGCATCTGCAATAACAGAAGTGCAACGATATCTTGCAGACAGGTTGTTGCCGATATAGGATGAACACGGCAAATTATTCGATCCTTCCGATTGGTGGAGGAACCACCAATTTGTGTACCCAAACTTGGCACAATTATATCGAAATAAATGCTGCGCAATGAGTACTTCGGTGTCTCGCGAGCGCATATTTTCCATTTCTGGAAATATTATTACAGAGCGCCGAACAAGGCTGAAATCGGAAATGGTCAAACAATTGATGTTTTTAAATGTAAACATGTAATATATGTATTGACTTTATGCATAAACGAATAAAAATTGTACATAGTAAACTTATAAAAAAAAATACAAAAAAAAGTAATATGTTTTAAGAAAAATACAGAAAAAAAACAATGATTATTGTACATATGTGATTAACTTTTTAAATACGCCAACATAATCACTGTTGACAGTCCTAAGCCTGTTAAAGTATGAAGGAAAATTTAATCACAGTTTTACTTCTGTAATAGGCAATGATATTGTAAGTTATAATATCATTGGTAATAGGCATGTTTCATATTCAGAGAATAAAAGCCAGTATCAATATTAGATTGAGTAGCTAATATTGAATCTGTTCACTAATATTTGACTAATACCCAGTAATAGGTATGGTATCATAATATGCGTTAACTAATATATTCAATAATATGATTACTGAAAAATGAAACTAATATAACATCTCTATTATTTAGAACTTATAACACTAATAAATTCTATCTGCAATATTTGCATTTTCTACACCAATAACTTGTATCTACCATAAACTACCCTTACTTAGACTCAAAATAAAAACAAAAAAAGGGGTGTGTGTACTTATGTACACGCGTTAGAAGTTATACTTCTGTGACGTACTTATAGAAAAATAATTATAGGCTAATATTTGAATTTTGTCACCATAATCAATATCAGTTCAGCACACAACACTTTCTCGTTCATGTTTACAAACACGATCAAGGAAACAACAACAGAAACAAAACTGACAAAATACAACAACCTCAATGATTTATATTGGTTTAATACTATCTAATTGTTGACATTAAAAAAAATATTGATTCAGGATATTGATGAATATTTAATTGAGGTGCCAGGTGTGTTATGAAGCATCCAAATGTATTATATTTATATCTGCATCTGTTATCTGCAATTAGAGTAAAAAATACTCATTACTTACACTTTGTTTAAAGTAAAATAATAAATTGTATTTTTTTTGTGTTATTATCTTAATACTATGCGCTGCTCAGCACCTGTTGGTCGTAGCGTGATGTTATATAGCCTATAGCCTTCCTCAAGAAATGGACTAGGATCCAACACTAAAAGAATTTTCCAATTCCAACCAGTAGTTCCTGAGATTAGCGCATTCAAACAAACAAACTCTTCAGCTTTATAATATTAGTATAGATAACATAAATGATAACGTTTTAAATGTACTTATGTAATTTGATATTTAGTCCATTTATTGTTTTCTTTACATAAAATTATATTTTTAAATATTTCTTAAACACATAATTTGACATTATTATTATACTGTTTGATATCCAAATAAACAGATAAAAAAATTAAGCAAGTGTTTCTTTCACTGAACTTACCAATAGAACATTTCTTGCATGATATCCTTTGCAACAGTAATATTATTATATATTATCTTTCTTCATTCTCCTTAGGTCTCATCATAGCAAATAATGTGCTATCTAAACATTCTATAACACCGGGTATGTTAGTTTTCTTATAAAACCTAAAATAAATAACATTTTAAATAAGTACTAGTACACCTAAATAATGTAATCAAGGGTTTAACAAAGGTGTAAGATATGCAATGTCTGCAAGCAGCCATTTGTGACCGTACAATTTACTTTCACACTGAGCTGATAAAAGATGTAGTTCGGGATGGGTACTGAATTCAAAAATTTGGTCACAAAACTTACTTTATAATGCTGTAATATAATAGAAAAGTTACCTGTAATTTTTATTAGTTGTTAAATATAGTGGCATCAGGAGCTGAACCAGGCCAACAGGCTACTAAATTCATATTTCATCATTTTACATCACACAGCTTATATTAGGGGATCCCTTTCAATATCTAAATTCTCCAGTCTCTGAACCTAAGGAAAGAATTGAATTGTATTAACAAAAATTAATATAGTAAAACCTAATCCCATCCCCTACTAAATAACACATGGGTGATGAAATAAAATTATTATATGATTTACAAGGTACCAATGAAACAAATAAATACTGCTATAACATACAAAAAACTGATGATTTAGATACACCAACAAAGTCAGTCACTGGTATTAGCATTGTCCATAATGCGTAAAATTGTAGTCAATAAGAGTTGGTGAAAAGGATGTATCATGTATACCATGAGTAAAATGCGTAATGAATGGTGTTGTTTTGGTTGTCTCAAATGAATATTATGCGGTAAGACATACACATACCTGGCTCCTTGGCTTCGACATGTAAACTTTGTACAGATGGCTTACCCAGCGGAAAATCTAACTTGGAATTCATTATTATCGA
Organism: Ochropleura leucogaster; assembly: GCA_958449745.1. NCBI lineage: Eukaryota > Metazoa > Arthropoda > Insecta > Lepidoptera > Noctuidae > Ochropleura > Ochropleura leucogaster. The sequence continues at coordinate 11,403,849 of OY288221.1, read as the reverse complement.
AGATACTAAAATGATCCATCTTCAATTTATATCTTCATTGATTAGAACCACTTTCTTCAACTGGTTCGGAGTTACTCCAGTCCAAAAATCTTTCAAAATCACTTGATTCACTATCTGAACAAGATATTTTACATTTTTGAGGATAGCCGACCGAAATCGAACAGTAAACACATTGAAAACTTGAAAACGGCTCGTAACTTTGACAGTTCGTTGACATTTATCTATACTAATATTATAAAGAGGAAAGATTTGTATTTTTGTATGTTTGTAATGAATAAACTCAAAAACTACTGGACCGATTCCAATAATTTTTTCACCATTAGAAAGCTGCATTATTCAGAAGTAACATAGGCTATATAATATCACGCTAGGTCCTATAGTTGTGGAGCAGTAACCAAAAATGTTTTAAAAACGGAGGAAAAGTGTCGTTTCTGAGGCCTTCCGTGGCGTGCGCTGGGCATATAGTTAAAGTTATACAAAAATGCTCTATGGATGAATTGTTCATCTTAACATTCTTTTTAAAAAAGTCTGCGAGAGCATATGTCTACCTTTTATAGTTTACCCATAACAATCGTTTTAATGAATGGTTCAATCCTTATAAAAGATTGCTCTAGATAACTTTTGAATTGTTCAATCGGTTGACTATTAATTCATCCAAAAGATACCTATTAGGTAAGTACTTACCTGCTATTTCAAAAATACATAAAAAAGGCCCGGCTACATACGATGTTAACGAGTTATCAGTATATGTCAACTCAAATGTACCCAAGTTGGTGGCAGATCAAAAAATTGCGTTCGATGCTATAATTGAAAGTGTGATCAACAATTTTTTGGACGCGCCTGGCGGAACAGGTAAAACATTTCTTGCCAATTTAATATTAGCCAAATTACGACAATCTGGAAGAAAAGCACTGGCGGTCGCGTCTTCTGGCATTGCTGCAACTCTATTAAATGGTGGGAAGACTGCTCACTCGACCTTTAAATTACCGTTGTCTGTGTCATTAGAACAACAATCGGTATGCTCAATCCGCAAAAATGGTCCACTTGGGAAGCTCTTACAGGACACTTCACTGATTATTTGGGATGAGTGTACCATGAGCCATAGAGCTCACGTGGAAGCTGTGAACCGCACATTAAAAGACCTCAGGAACTCAGGCAATGTGATGGGAGGCGTAACCTTTGTGTTGGCTGGAGACTTTCGCCAAACACTACCGGTTATAACTAAAGGTACACGCGCCGACGTTATTAAAGCGTGCCTCAAATCATCACCTTTGTGGCAATCAATTAAAACTCTAAATTTGCGCACAAATATGAGAGCACATTTAAGTAACGACAACAATGGAAATTTCTCACAAAAAATACTTCAACTTGGAGATGGAAAACTACCATCGCCAGTTGCAAATAGCTCCCAAGTATCGTTAGACAATGAATTGGCTCAAACTGTTAACAGTCTAGATGTTCTTATAGAAACAATCTATCCCGACATTGAAAATCTCACAGAACGAAATTTCAATTGGCTCTGTTCGAGGGCGATAGTGTCGCCAAGAAACGATTCCGTAAATGATATAAACAGAATGATTATGGAAAAAGTACCAGGTGATTTCAAATGTTACAAATCTATTGACACTGTGTGCAACATCGAAGATGCAGTACACTACCCACAAGAATTTTTAAATTCCCTCAACCCTGCCGGCTTGCCACCCCACGAACTAAAATTAAAAGGAGGTACTCCTATCATGCTTTTGAGAAATTTAAGCCCTCCCAATATGTGCAATGGCACAAGACTTTTGATAAGGGAATTACGAGACAATGTGATTGTAGCAACAATCATCACTGGGCCCGCGGCCGGACAGCTCGCTCACATACCGCGAATCCTGATGATTCCGACGGATTTACCTATATCCTTTAAAAGGTTACAGTTTCCTGTGAAGACATCGTTTGCCCTTACGATAAATAAATCACAGGGGCAAACTTTTTCGATTGTTGGCGTCGACCTAAGAAAAGAGTGCTTTTCTCATGGGCAGTTATATGTAGCCCTTTCTCGAGTAGGATCTCCTAAAAATCAATATGTTTTGTTAGCACCTACAAATACCACTGCAAACATAGTTTACAGTGAAGCCTAAAAGTAAAATGTAAATATTACGATTATTTGATCAAACACATAAAACAAAGAACTTTAACAAAAAAAAAAACAAAAATCTTTAACAAAAAAAACCTTAAAACAACAAAAAAAACCTTAAAAAAAACAAAAAACTTTAACAAAAAAAAACCTTAAAACAACAAAAAAAAAACAAAAAAAAACCTTAAAACAATAAAGAAAAACAAAAAAAAATATATATTTTTCAATAAATGTAAAATAACAATTTAAAAACAAACTTTTACCTCAACCAAAACAAACAACTACAAAATAGGTAGGTTCCTATTTAAGAAGAAAATAATTAATTAAATAAATGAAATAAGTAAATGAAGTCCGGAAAAATGTTTTCAAAAGGTAAATACTTCCTAAATAAAAAAAAAACTGAGAATAAATATAAATAAAACGTAAAACTATGTAAAAAATCTTAAGTCCCCCCGTGCGAAGCCGGGACGGGCCGCTAGTACTTTTATAAAAACACCAAAATAATATTCATTTATTCACTGTTTAATTGTACTGTTACGAAACACGTGCTATAAATATAAAAATACTAGAAAGTAGATTTTATACAACTTGAACGTATGTTAACGATTTTCATGCCACCTAGAACTAACTTCACGTTCACGATGAATTCACCAGTGTGACCAACTACAAATTAGAGATCCTGCCCAACTTAGGCAAAAAAACTGACAAATCCTGCCAAAATCGAAAGCACAAAATGCCAATGTAATTTAATAAAACTCCAAAAATTTAAAATAAATAGACACATTATTTTTTGGAGTTTTATTTAAAATAATTGATCTTAAAGTCTAAAACTGAACTGAATTAAATTATACATTCGTATTAACATCGAATTCTTCTTGATCACTTTATTTATAAATCGCTTTTGTCATTTTGTCAACAAAAGTGCCAGAGAGTAAAATAAAGGGCTAAACCTGCCAAAATGCAGGTTCGTGCCACATATGGTCACACTGGATACCACCTAGAACTAACTTCATAGTGTCACTGTAGAACCAAATCACTCTCATCAATTTTCTCCATCGCCCCAAAAGAAGTATAACTTCAAAATAACTTTATTAATCAATACTATACATAAAAAAGAAAACTTGGATTTTCAGTATCTCATTATACCTTGAAATAAGTATTTTATTAAGTTTTATTGTTCCCCTCTAAAATCCTCCCGGAGTCAGATAGGAGATAATGGGCTCTTGTGGTTGATATGGCAATGTTGAGGTTGTTGTCCTTTCCGAGTCAATAGAAAATGAAAATAACTTTATATTTTGAACTCCAGTGTCTGGTATAGGGCGATAATAATTTTCCAAAATTCTTAACGTTTTTCATTATAATTTTTAGTGATACATTTATTTTTCTTCACTTTGGGGTACATTTTGTCCATCTCCTTTATCACATTTATATAGCAAATGATCTTGTGAACATATAACATAACTTTTATTATCATTTGTGTTGGAAGAAATTAATGACTTTGTTTGTTTAATATCTTTAGAATAGGAGCGTTTTTCAGATTTTAAAGGTATTAGTACTAGTAGGTACCATACTGTAACGTCGTGAGGCGGACGCGCCCTTTAAATACTCAAAATAAAGATGGTGACTCAGACCCACAGCTTTTACGGGATGAGTTGGTATTAAAGCTTACAGGCCGTTTAAATGGACATATTACTAAATCATTCATATTTTTTTTTAAATTAGGCCAAAATCTTAAGATATTTCTACCAATTACCGGACGAAAGAATGGTGAACGGATTGTCATCTATTTTGACAAGTGGCAGTTCATGATCGATGCAGTGTGACCATATGTGGCAGGATCCTGCCTTTTTGGCAGGTTTAGCCTTTTATTAAATTGAATATTAACTTAGCAAATAAAAATTGTGATAGAGAAATACCTTATCAGAGACTGATTGGTGGGTTAATGTATTTGTCAGTATTGACACGAGCTGATATAGCATATTCAGTAAGTTTCCTTAGCCAATTTAACAATTCTTATGACCATTCAACTTGGGTTTATGCAAAAAGAATTTTGAAATATCTTAAGAAAACAATATATTTTGGATTAAAATATACTAAATATGGTAATGATAAATTAGAAGGATATGTTGATGCAGATTGGGGTAACAATGTAATTGATAGGAGGTCTTACACAGGTATATGTTTTAAGTTAGCAGGTAGTATTGTGTCATGGGAGGCTAAAAACAGTTGCTGTCTCAAGCACTGAATCCGAATACATGAGCATAGCAGATGCTTGTAGAGAAGCTATTTATTTGCATAATTTGTCAAAAGAAATAATTATTGAGTCATATACAATTACATTATATAATGATAACCAGGGTGCACTTAGGCTGTCTTGAAATAATAGTTTTAATAAGAGAACAAAGCATATTGATATTCGCTATCATTTTTGTAAGGAATGTGTTGCTGATAAAATTATTGAGTTGAGATATTTGGAAACAGCTGAAATGCCAGCAGACCTATTAACTAAAGGTTTGGGTAGCACCAAACATTATTACTTTATGCAATTATTAGGAATACAGGATATAAATGTTATGTAATGTTGATGTGTTTAATGTGATGGGGTAAATTGTTGTGGGCATGTTTGTTATTTTGATAAGTGGGGGTGTTAGTATTATATCAAAATACTAGTAATGCCATCTATGATGTATACTCGTGTACCTAATGATGTAATGATTGTATGAAAGAAGTATTTAGAAAAAAAGTTCATTCAGTTCGTTCGCTCTCTGTCTCACAGAAATAACGTTGTTTGATTTATAGAAACAGAACAGCAAAATTTGAGTTTGACTCATGAAAATAATATAGCCAGTAGCCACCTCAAAAGGACCGACAATGACACTAGAATCAAGCTTTAACTATGGTGAACATAAGGAGGAGTCCATTTTAAATGAAATTACTGCTGAAAATATTCAAAACGCACCTTGTTATAGCTCATCTCCTTTTAATTTCTTCATTATATTTCCTAGACGAAACCACTGGTGAATTTCGGAACCACGATATAAACGATACATCCAGCTTAATATCAGAAACAGTGCAACAAGATTTAGAATTAAATTGCAGTGATGATGATCAAGACTATGATTATGAACCAGAACATGAGGATTCATTCCACAGCTTGTGAATCTGAATCGGAAAATATTCCGTTAGCAAAAAAAAAGACGTGGTATCAGAAGATAACCTCAATGGGACAGAAACCGCCAAAAGTTGAGGCGTATGCAAGGTAAAACGTATAAAGGGATTAAAAAGGAAGCAGGTAAATGGACTCAAACTAATTCCAAACCTGCTAGAGAAATGAAGAGTGCTTGTAACTGTAAATCCGCCAAATTCGATTGTAGAAAAAAACTTCATATCTACTTTTGGAAAAACTTAAATTGAGAACAAAGGAAAGTTTATATAGCAAGTTTAGTTACCAAAGTATCACCAACTGGAACACCAAATGGAATCGCACTACTGTCGTGCAAATTCAACAAAGATTAATCTGGAACCTTATTGGTCATCATTGACAGAACTTTACAGCCTTTACCAAAAAACAAGCTGTTGAAGACAATATTAAACAATTTTCATGGACTCACTTTACCCTTTATCTCGGGCATGCGTAAAGGTATCAAGTTAAAATTAAAACCATATACAAGTCTACGGTCCTTTGAAGCTGAGTAAAACCGGTGGCACTGAGAAAAAAGAGTATTAGACATTTTGGTAGATAATTATCTAATCTTAAATTTTTATCTAGCTACTTTTTTGATAAAACTTACCGTTTTGCTGAAAATGGCGAAAAACTCGTTTTTGTGACTTTTGACCCCGAATATATTTTTTTCCAGGTGTCGGATCGATGGGGACTTTTAAGGTTTCATTTATGATGGTGTTTTGAACAATCGTACTAATTTTCATCACTGTGTGAATTATTGTACCCTTGGAAGTCTAAATTGTTCGGGCTAATAATGAGCCGACAAAATGATCACCGAAAAAAGTAATGCCACTTCTAATCTTACAGCCCTAAGCCTAAGTTAATAAAAGTAACATATTTTTAGCAAGATGAAACGAAACACGTCCCCAAGCGGCCTTGTTTTTTGATTTTCTGTTTCACAAACTCAAAATTTTATAGATTTCTTCTTTTGAGTGAATTGTAAGTTAGACGATAAACCCCAAAAACCCTGGTGTTAGAATTATAAACAGCGTAGGTACTTACCAAATGCACCATATCTTCAAAATTGTGTAACTCTGGCGCTGACCGGTTACAAGTTGAAATTTCTGTTATAATTTCGTTGTCGGTATCAGTTTCATTTTCCATAATCTGGATATCATGTTCCGCTGCCATGTAGGTCTGATAATTATTTCGTTTGACTATACAGTCGAGAATATCCCAGTTTCGACTTGGAAATGATGACTCGTCTCTTACTAGACGCGCTCGGTTTTAAATTTTTTCTGAAGGCCAAAATAGCTTTCCATTTTCTTCCCAAATTGATGGTACGATACTAAGTCTACGTGGCGACGTAGAACTTTTCCACTGTTTGGACAATCTTAAACGGCATGGTCTAAAAAACAATTTAAATAATTAAATTAGACAGCATTTTATCATATTCTGTAAACAAAAACAAACTAAACATTAACTATCGAAACCGTCGTCGTTCATCCATCATTCAACTGTTTACATTGTAACTGGAGTTAACCCCTTGAAATCTACAAGTAAACTATACAAACATGCCTCATACACACAAAAATACTATAATACAATTCACTCTGAGTAATAATAATTATGGTAAATGTTTAAGGTGGTTGTTTCAAGGTAGCCTGCGAAATTCTTTTCGTACGTTTTTTTGCAATGTGCAGCTCAGTTTTGGATAGTAGGTATGGTTCTGAAAGTTTTATTCGCGGTAATGGCATGTATGTGTTTATACACTTACTTTCATTAAAACCATCAACATCTCTAATAGAAGGAGACTTTGAAATGTGCAATTTTGATAAATTTCGTTTTCGTGCATTCTCATTCTGTTAGAGAATTATGTTGATGGTTATATTGAGCATAAGTGTATAACTACATAGGTAGGTACAGTCAGGGGTCGAAAATACAATTGCACTCTACCAATTTTAAAATGACCAAAATATCTTTGTAGAATAGAGTCAATGGTTGAGGACTGCTTTAATTTATAGCATAAAATCTAAATTATTGAATAAACTGGCTGTGAACCATTGAACTTTTACTACAAAGAAATTTTAGTCATTTTAAAATTGGTACAGTGTAATTGTATTTTTGACCCCTGACTGTACATGCCATTACCATGAATAAAACTTTCAGCAACTTCTATCTAATATTGAGCAGCAAATTGCAAAAAATGCGAAAATTAGAATTTCGCGGGCTACCATGAAGCAACCTCCTTAAGTTAAAACACTCTTTAAAGTTAGGTACCTTAACTAAGAAACAATGACGTCGATAACGGCGATATGCAATGTGGCGAGCGCTTTTCTTCGTGTATATTTTACGACTGTGCTGAGTGATGACAATAACAAGCGTACAAGTAAGCGAAATTTAGTGGCATCTCGTTTTTGCTTGTACTTACCTCTCACTTATACGAGTAAGGTAGGATTCAGACCAACCGGCTCGCATCGGTCCGGGCCGGGCGGCATTTTGCGCAGTTTTTATGCAGTAAAGAACATTGAAATATTGTATCAACAGTGATTACAGTTACATATTATTTGCATGCAACTTACGCATAGGTCCCTTTGTCGGCATCCCGCGACGCGTCACGACGTGTCGCAGACTGCATTCGTGAAATGTCGCGACAGCCGACCGGCTCCGACCGGCGCACAGTGCGATACTATCAATATCTAACTGGACAATATTATTCGTTGTGACGTTTATTTTATTTAATAAAAAATGATCGTAGGAAGTAAAACAAAGTGATAAACGGTAATAAGCAAGATTTAATACAAATTAAGTACCCATTATAACCAATATGAAACAAAATAAAATTCAAATTAAATGAGATAGAGTGTAAGTGTTTATAATTTTAAAACTATTTACTAATTTAAGAAATACAAATAATTACAAAAAAAAAACAAAATCAAATACTAATTAGATGTAAGTCGTAGTTATTAATCAGATTCGCTGGCATCTCTATTAGAATCTTGATCAGAATCTTCTGATTGGCTGTCCCCATGTTCCATTATTGGGATTCTTATTTCTAGTAGTTCTAGAACTTCTGGAGTGATTTTCCCACTTGGTTTTGGGTAAAGCAAAAATTATATCTTTCCCGTGAAATAATATTTTATGCACGCTGACAGGCATTGGGTACCAAGAGTACTCTTTAATATACATGTCGCATGTCACTTTTGCATACTCATCAAATTTATCGCTGTTTATTGATAAACCACTATTTATGCACTCCAGTATGACGTGAAATCGCTTGATAAGTGCAACATTGACACCTGTAATCTCCGCTGACTTCTCGGTATTTCTTAAAAAAAATTCGGGCGGCTGTATTTCCATCGTTAGTGTTTCCTGTTTGTTGTTTAGGCATATCCACTAATAATCCTAAGTCACGCCTAAATTTTTCTTGGACTTTTTTTCTGCTAAAAGCTTTTTATTTTCATTTCCCCTGGCGTGCCATGATTTTATACCAAGACGATATGATATATGCAAAGTGCATTCAAAAAATCTTATCCAGGAATGGAGAGGTGATAACCCGAATGATAGATTATCTCTTTTGATTGGTTTGCTTAAAACAAGACTTTTGTTGTTCATTTGTTTGGGTTTTGCACCACATAAATAACATGTTTGCGTAGATGCACAAGAAGCAACAGCATTACAGACTTTTCCGTCTATCATGCAAAAAATAAAATCCACCCGTTACTGACACTTCTACGTCACGCATTGACTGCTGAACTATTAGCGAAAGAAGATCGGCAGCCTCAGTGTCGCTCTATTTGTGAAACGATCATAAACGAAATTCTATGCATTTTATAGATCGAGGACAGTAGTTTATTTTCCCACTTAAAGTGTTTTTTTTTTGCGGGAAAGGGGAGAAAAAGTATAAATAAAGGTTTTGTTAAATCAGAAGTAGAAGTAGCAATAACTAAACAGAACACAGGGTGTTGCAGTAGGGGTTCCCTCTATCTGGCAGAATCTTGATGCTCCGAAATTTATTTGGCATAACGCACTTAGCATAATTTTCTTTAAACGAACATTTTAAAGGCATAAAAATTACTTGTTATAATTATCATTTGGCATAATGTTTAAAACTTCGAATTTACAATGGCATACTTTTAAGATGGCAGAATTACATTTAGTATAATTACGATTCGCAGAGTTCAAATTTCGCATAATATATTATTTGTTATAATTTCACTTGGCATACTATGCAGACGGCAGTAATGGCTAGGTTAGGTTAGGTTAAAACTGTGACCTCCTACGCACGAGCCGAGCGAGCGAAGCGAGCGGTGCCGCGGCAGCGGCCGGCGAGTGCCAGAAACGACTTGCGTTTATAGAAAAAAGATTGTTTTAAGTAGGTTACCCGGAACTGAACTATTTAGATTAATACCTAATTAGTTGTTGTATTCAATGACATAATCTCAAATTCAATTAAACAATATCAAAAATAAATGACATTATTTTAAAGAAATAATTAATCAAAATAAATGACAACTTATAATGACAAAGATGACCCTAACTATAAACTTTCTACGATATGACAATCCTGCCGTTTAATGATCATCGATATAAAATATATTATGCCAAAAGACGATTCTGACTGTGAACTTTCTGCGATATGATGTTTCTACTTTTTAAATATTATGCATATGAAGTTTATGCCTAGAGATGATTCTGACTTACAAAATTATGAGTTTAGAATGTATGATAAATGAGTGTCTGCTAAACTATTTTCTGCGAAGTGAAGTTTATGCCATCCGTTGTTATGCAAAATAAAATTATGACATAAAAAGTTCTGCTATAAAGGGTGGACCCTTGCAGTAGTCATTGCCATTTTCAGTAGAATATTAATGTTGGCTGGATGGTTAAAAACTAACAATCATTTTACTATGACATTATGAACACCTTTTTAATAGACATTAATACGAGTGCATTGTACCAATATTAACCATAAACTGACTATATTTTCAAGTAATTAAAGAAAACAACATAATTAGTTGTTTTATAGTTTTTACCTGGCAACATTAACCACATTTTTGACAACTGTCATTTGTGAGCTGTCAGTGTCACAGTCGTCAAACAAACATATTTTGCGATCCGTGTAGCATTTGTTATTTGTTTGTTTTCTAACTCATTAAACATAAATGAGTTAAGAAAACTGTACTGATGAAGAACAATAACTTGCTACAATCATTTCACAGTGGATACAGCACCGTCAAGTAAATATATTTTCTTGTCTTTATAAAAACATTTTCTTATTACATATTTCTGTTGTTATGGTTATTGAATGCATGAATTATTGTTTTAGCTTATTCCTTCTGATGAAGCATGTGGGCCATGTTGGCTACGAGCTCAAAGAATATTGCATTGCAACACTAACACCCAAAACTCTTAGTTTAACACTGGTGCTTCGGAAGAAATATCTGTTTCCCCACACCAAAGCTCTCAACATGAGGAGATTGAAGATTACTGTGTGAACTGTGACAAAAAGCTGCTGTCTGCAGAAAATAGCATGATCTGTCTTTTGAAAGTGATCATGAGATGATCACTTTCAAAAGTGAGTGAGATGAGATTTTATGAGAGTTATAAAGCTGTGGACATGTCCTAAAAACGTAAGTTACAGGCTATTATTTTTATAATTTCTTAACTGTATTAGTAAGTAAAAGTCGAAAATTCAAAGAGAAATAAATTGTAAATACTTTCTTTTTAGATTATGGACACCGATTATGTGTGACACAAATGCTGGGAACTTGTGAACCACCAGGTTTTATCTGAAATTGAAATTCCAGAAGAAAATACAGTGCCACACTCTGGAAACCAGGAAATACCACAGTAGCAATACATTACAATGCCAAACGTTCAACGAGCTGCTGACGACACTAAAAGGCATTGCTTGTTCCCTGACTGCAGGAATCTTGAGCGATACCATATTCCAGTCATAATTTATATATGGGTGCTGAGTTTTACATACCCAGATGTGCAAAGATATGCGGTTACCACATGGGTAGAAACATGTTTGGTAAATTGTACATTTCCGAAAATGCAGTAGACTATTTTAATCATTCTCAAATCAAGGATATGGTTTTCATATTATCACAACGATTGGTGCTCTCATGTAATGTAGCCCAGGTACCATAATAGAATGGTACCTGGGCTACAGTCACCAGGACAATATAACTCGACCTGCACAGTTTCTTGATCAAGTCTTACTCCGGCTAGATTCATAAATAATTGTAAAATATGCATAAACAATTGTAAAAAAGTGATTGTTTCATTTTATAAAACAACATCCTTATTACTATTACCTGCCTACCTCATAGATACCTATATATAACTAACCACATTATATCAATCACCAATCTGATGCTTCACTCAATTGCTGGACTAGGTTTCTCCTAAAGCACAGCATTAATACTGTAAGGGCACACTATTGCATACGATGCATGTTGCATTAGTAGCCCGAGCCAGTAGGCTCTGCGTCACGGTTGTGAACAGTTCTGTACGTCTTTAGTTGTGTGTGTTATAATAAACGATATTACGTGTTCTCTCAGTTTCATTTATCTCACGTAGACAGAGCCTACTCCACAGTGGTGACCCCGAGAACCGTTGTGAACTTTTGCGGTGTATGAAGTGTACCGTTTCGCGATCGTAATAATATAAAATGTATCCAACACAAGTTTCAACACCTGCGGCGCCGCCAGAGCCGTCACACAGTAAAGAAGTAGCAGCTATAGCAGTCGGCAACCGATTATCGGATTTCTGGTGCGATAAACCATCACTATGGTTTTCTCAGACAGAGGCAATCCTTGCACCACAAAAACTCAGCGACGAGGCAAAGTTCAATATGGTTGTCGGCAGACTTAACAAAGACATCCTCGACCAAGTGAGCGATATTCTACGCGACCCTCCAGAGACTGGGAAATTTAACGCCATTAAAACACGCCTCATTGCAGCATACGAAGACAGTGATAATCAACTTTTTGAAAAATTACTAAACCTGGAGTTGGCCGAAAATAAACCAACACAATTACTAAGGCGCATGCGTGACTTAGCTCGCGGCAAGGTTGAGGAAGTAACACTGGCAAAATTGTGGATGAGGCAACTCCCGACATCAGTAAAAGGTGTACTAGCAGTCACCGGAACGAAAGATTTAGAAGGTAATGCGCAGGCAGCCGACAAAATCATGGAGGGCATGCGGTCCAGGGAAGTGCTGGAGGTAACAACGACGCAGTCGACGTCATCAGACGTAGGTGAGCAGATAGCCAAACTCACGGCACAGTTCGAGAAGTTTCAAGATACCCAGAAACAAGGGTATGTAAGAGGACGAGGTGGATTTTACAGAAGAGGAAGGTCGTCCTGGAGATCGCGCGGGACACAACGGACAGATACAACCGGCAGTAATGGTCTATGCTATTACCATAACGAAACCTGATCGTTACCCAATCCCTCGGCTACATGACTTCACGTACATACTGACCGGTAAGTCGATTTTTTCAAAATTAGATATTCGTCGGGCGTATCACGCGATTGCTGTCAACCCTGATGATATCGAAAAGACAGCAATAATTACACCGTTTGGGCTATTCGAGTTTTGCCGTATGACGTTTGGGTTACGTAATGCCGCCCAAACGTTTCAACGTTTTATGAACCACACGGTGCTACAAGGGCTGGACAGTATTTCTGCGCAGGATGATAAAGGTAATTTGCAAACATCCAGTCTATTTTCGTATTTAGATGACGTCATTATAGGAAGTACCAGTGACGATATACATAAGGTACATCTCCACAAAATATGCGAGCGATTCGAAGAGTTTGGTATAACTATAAACATAGACAAATGTGCGTTTAAAAAAAATAGCATCGATTTTTTAGGTTATGAGGTGACTAGGAATGGTATAAGACCACTAAGTGAAAAGGTTGATGCCATTAGTAAATTTCCAAAACCAGAGAACATAGAGCAGTTAAGACGTTTCTTAGGTATGGTAAACTTTTATCGCTCCCACATACCTAACGCTGTAAGACACCAATCTATTTTAAATTCGTACTTACACAATGCGAAAAAGAAAGATAAAACTCGCATTGAGTGGACTACAACCTCAGAGGATGCTTTTTTGCAATGCAAGCAGGATTTGCAAACTGCAGTCACGTTATCATATCCGTGCGACGATGTGCCGTATGCAATAATGTCTGACGCATCAAATACTTGTGTTGGGGCCGTATTACAGCAACGCATTAATAATACTTGGAATCCAATAGGTTACTTTTCCAAGGCACTGACTGACACTCAACAAAAATACTCCACGTACGATCGTGAATTATTAGCGATATATTTAGCATTAAAACACTTTCGTACTTTAGTGGAAGGTCGTCCCTTAATAATATATACCGATCACAAGGCGTTGACCTACGCATTTAAAACTGTCAATTCTGACCAGGAATCGCAGCGCAGAATCCGTCACTTAGCCTTCATTAGCGAGTTTACTACGGACATAAAACATATTACGGGAGAAGAGAATAGCGTGGCAGATGCCTTATCTAGGGTCTCGACGATTGACTGTCCGTCATTTATAGATTATAACGAGCTTAGCGAAGCACAAAAAACAGATTCATACTTACAAAACAGCCACAGAAATACTAGTGTCATCATAAAAAAATTATATTTGCCAATATGCGACAACCCTGTATTTTGCGAGGTTTCAACGTCCCACGCTAGGCCTTACCTACCGGAGCAGTTTCGAAGAATAGCTTTCGAACACATACATAACTTGAGCCACCCAAGCATTAGAACAACGCGCAGGTTGGTCCGAGAAAAATATTTTTGGCCCACAATGAATAGGGATGTAGGACTTTGGTCTAAGACTTGTGTGTCTTGCCAAAAAGCAAAAATTGGAAGACATACCGTCTCAGATATTCAACAATTTCAAGACTGCGATAGATTTGAACACGTTCATGTTGATATTATAGGGCCACTGCAGACGACATCGGATGGATACCGATACTGTCTTACACTTATAGACAGACGCACTAGATGGCCGGAGGCATTTCCTATTAAAGACATTACTGCAGAAACAGTTGCCAAGGTAGTATATGAGGGCTGGATCGCGCGTTTCGGATGCCCGTTGAGATTAACTAGTGATCAAGGTAAACAATTTGAAAGTAGTTTATTCAACGAACTTATGAGAGTTATGGGTATACATAAATTAAGAACAACTGCTTACCACCCTCAAAGTAACGGGGTTGTAGAAAGGTGGCATCGGTCACTGAAAGCGGCCTTAATGGCACGATTAACGGCAACGTCGTCATGGATCACGGAACTGCCTACCGTATTGCTAGGGTTGAGGATAGCCTTGCGTAACGATAATGGAGCGTGCGCTGCTCAAATGACCTACGGTCAAAGCTTACGCTTGCCTGGGGATTTTTATAACCTTTCAACTCAAATTTCATCAGACGAGGGCTACGTTAGACAAGTTCGTGATAGGATTAGAAATTTGAAGCCAATGTCGGACAAACACCCCAGTTCAAAAACCCTTTTTGTGCACCCCGACCTTAAATCTTGTAGTCACATTTTCTTAAGAAACGATTTTGTGCGAAAACCTTTACAACCACCGTACGATGGTCCATATCGTGTCCTAGAAAGGAACTCTAAGGTCTACATCATTCAGAAAAACGAAAAAACAGTCCGTGTGTCGATTGATAGACTCAAACCAGCTTATTTGATAAATAATAATATACCGGATGCATCAATGAATAATACGTACAATGATATACCTATAAATAATAAGCATGATAAAAATACGCACATAGTTAAAAGTGCTGACAATGTCATAGACATAAGTAAGGATGTACCATTAAAGTTTTCGAGAAGTGGGCGTACCATAAAACGGCCTGCACGTTTTTGTTTATAAATTAAGTTAACAGATTAAGTTAATAGATTAAGAACGTAATTATTATAAAAAAAAAAAAACAAAACAAAAATATAACTGTTGTTTATTTAGATCTGTCGTGTATAGATATAAACTGATCCCAAGATCCAGGTCGTAGACTCGCCAGAACTGAGTAAAAATAATGAAAGCTGTTCCATAATATTTAGACCATACTAGAATGTAATTACGTATTATGTTTTGTGATTACCAACAAAAACAATTTAATATGATCAACAACCATCCATTATTATTTATTATTGTTATGTACAACCCTAGTACTATGACATAAATAAAGTGTCTACGTTAGTTTAAGCATAAAATGCTAAATGCACATTACCAAAGAAACGTATACGAGAAACGAAAATGTAATTATTGTTACAAATTATACAGTACTCCATTTCAAATCGTTGCCCAGACTATACCATGGGAAAAGCAGTAAGCAAGGAAGAAGTTGTCGTAGTCAACCAAAACGGACAACAAGAAGTAATAAATACCAGAATGAACCAGTTTAGTGTAATGTTGTTGGTGATTATTTGCATACTAGTCTGTGGGACCGCTTGCGTGGTGGTTCAACGCTGTAACCGCAAGCTTAAGAACTGGCTAAGGAAGCAGGTGATGGTCAATGCGACGCTAGCGCCCACACCTACGACACTGCAACATGTACTGCCCAGTGTGACGGTCACACATCCACAACCAGCAACTGTAGCAGGAAGTTACGCGTGATTCCAAAGTGCATTACAATTTTTATTGCAAGTGGTATTTTACGTTCCTCGTAAACGTTCCTTAAGTTACTAGTTATAAGTACCTATTGTAATTATCATAAGGATTTTTTTATTTTTTTAAAGGAAGGGGGATGGTTGTAAGGGCACACTATTGCATACGATGCATGTTGCATTAGTAGCCCGAGCCAGTAGGCTCTGCGTCACGGTTGTGAACAGTTCTGTACGTCTTTAGTTGTGTGTGTTATAATAAACGATATTACGTGTTCTCTCAGTTTCATTTATCTCACGTAGACAGAGCCTACTCCACAATACATTCCTATATACAGAGATGATAAACAAGTTTAAGCACGGTTCGCCTGATGTTCCAGCAACATCCGAAGGCATAAATAACCTGTTGGTTTAGATAACACCCTCCTGTAGGTTACACGTATATCCCTATACGTTTCGCCTCAAAAGAAAAGCGCTATTAAACTACTATTATTCTTTAAATGTGTAGATAAGTACCTACTTTGCATTCTAAAATGAATTTATCTGCTCAATAATTAATACACCTATCTCAGGTCAAATAGAAAAAGGTCTGAGACAGCTATATTATTATACATTTCACAACACATAACCTAACCTTTATGGTAAATATTTAAAACGATTTTTTGTCAAAACCCCACTACAAAAAAATATGCTATGATTATACTTTATGTTATTAGGCCTTAGATCTATCTCTTTCGGGTGTTTTTACTAATGTACGCGAAGTATAAATGCGACACTCAAAGTACATGGGGTTTTGCCAATCTTCTTTATGCAAATGCTACGAAATTGCCCACTAACCCTGTGCGGCAAACGCTCATGCGCGTTCAACAAATCTTTCGTGTAGTGCTACGAACGCATATGTGCGGTTGAACAAAGTCTACGCAGTGCGGCTGGCCGCATTAGTGCGGCGTCGAATACTTTGTCCGAGTGCGGCACGGCGCTTATGTGCGTTTGCAAATTTTCGAGTTTTATGGTAGTCATAAAACAATTACTGTACATGTAAAGGGTGTTTCATACTAGACCGTAACGTAACCCCACGGATCAAGCGCTACCAGTTTTTTTTTTCTCTTTTGAATTTGTATTTATTTACTCACAACATATTCGACACTTTGTAGTTACGTAAAAGTGAATGAATGGAATTGAACACTAAGTGCTGCCATATAGTAGTAAACCGCATTACCTGTTGAATTATTAGCAAACTTTTTGCAAATTTTATGCTACATAATACACTGTGCGGCAAACGCAAATACGCGCTGAATAAATATTTCGTGTGGTGCTAATAACGCTTCTGCGCGTTTGAAAGAAGTGTTCCCAGTGCGGCTGTATGTAGCATCTCTACCCATAATTTTGATTACAAAAGATTTTTATCACTGGTCATGGCTTATTAGTCCAATAAATATGTCAACATAATTAAATCCATTATATATAAAATTAATTATATGGTAACATTATTTTGTTTTGTCATTCATTCACTCGTTCAAAATCATGTGCTATGACATTTGTGTGACTGTGACACTTTTCACTTTTGCCGCGAAGACGAGTGCAAGTTTTGTACATAATTCGTAAATTTCCTTATAATTTCTTTTGAAAATGTTTAAAACCTGGAGCCGTGCCTTACGCCGCGTTTTTTGCTGTGGGCCTGGTGAAGCAGAAGCGTCGTCTACCGATGAGTAAGTATCAACATCTGAATGAATAGTAGGTATACGTAGACAATATTATATTAATATTATAATAACTATATAGATATAACTATTATTTTAATGTTTTATTCATTTCAGGCCCATCTACGAAAATGTGGGCAACTGGAACCAGGCCTATGACGCGGCGGGCACGCTGCGGTTGGTGGTGGAGTCGGTGGAGGAGGTAAATACCTAGAACTACTCTTCTGGCGTTATCGATTGTTTAGAACGTGGTTTATTAACAATATTGGGCCACTAAAATAATGTAAACACACGCAGACTTTTTACGGTTACTCACACGCATCGAAGTACGTATACAGGAGAATTACGATTTTATCATTTGCTTTTCTTCCACAGATTCGGCGGTTGCTAGTTCCAATCGGCGACGTGCCGGAGCGCATGCGCCGATTGGAACTCAATCTGCACCCGCTGCTGGTGTACAGGCCGGAAGACGGCGAATATATGGAGATGCGGTGAGTACACAAACAAGTGCAAATACATGCAACCTCATTGGTCATCATAAATTTTGTTTGAATTGTTCAGTAACCTTCTCTTGGACACTTTACACTACTATGTATATTTTGTGTATGCAAAATAAATGTAAGTAGTAATATGCTTTGGAACAGGCATCAAATTACTGGTGGTCAGTTAGGAAGCGGTGGACCATGGTATTATGTAAATCAATACTTCAGTTATTTTAGGGATGTTTCTATAGGTTCCATTTCCCTGACATAATAAAAAACAATCCATTCAACTATGTCCCTCTAAATGTAGGGATACCTGCGTCTTCGAAGAACGCTAATATTTTATTCTACTATTTTTACCCTAGAACATTCAAAATGTTTGATATATTTAGGTTTTCAATTTAGGGTTCAAAAGTTATTTTTATCTACAAATCATGATTTTCTTTTTTGCAGTCCCATATCCCGGCCTGCACCAGCACCACCTTTGCCACCGGCTCCAAGCAGCGTGTTTGTGGCATGGCTCCAAGAGCGTGTTGATTATGGGGAGCCCTGGTGATTGATCTTAACAGTGACTCACCAGGGCTCCCCCAATAAACTATGAACTTTTATAAGTATTTTTTTATTTCATTGTCATTACCCTGTCCATCTAATTCCCATCACACACACATCATCATCTGCCTAGCCTTTTTCTATTGGATGTAAAATACTTTCATAGATAAGTCATAATAAAGGATATTGAATTAAATTTGTAGGTACCTACTAGACCTCAATATACGTGTGTAAAGCAAGTTCTCTTTATTTCTTTCTTACAAGGAAGGATTCTATTTATATTTGTTGGTCCTAAATACACACCACTTAGGAGTTAGGACTATTTTTTTTATAATATATTTTTGGCATGGATACAGAAGCTTGTGCCAATTTTTTCGTAGTTTTCATAAACAGATTTTATCCAAACCACAGAACTCAGTTCGACATTTTGCCTACGTCCTCAGTAAGTACGACCGACGTATCTCGGTGGTAAACTGTTTGACTGCACGATGGATGTATATTTTAGGAAGGAAACTTTCTACTGTATTATTTTACAAATATCAAATTACGTCGGAGATTCGCAGAATATTAACACTACTACTAGAACTAGGCAGTATGGTGCGATGACTATAGCCTGATATTGACTGGCCATAAACTAAAAAAATAATTCATTGTCGATTTCAATGTACCTAGCCGTTAGCTTAATTTTATTGAGGTTGTGTTTTCTTTAATATGGAAGAAGGATTTTTGTAAGTACCTACTAATTTTTACTATAATACTTTTAGCTGTTTATCCTTACTAATATTATAAAAGCGAAAGTGAGTTTGTTTGTTTGTTTGTTTATTTGTTTGTTTGTTTGTTACCTCTTCACGCTTTAATGGCTAAACCGATTTTGATGAATTTTGGTACAGAGATAGTTGGGAACCAGGAGACGGACATAGGCTAATATTTTTTTGAAAAAAGTGGGATGTGAGGGAGAAAGAGGGAAGAAAAGGCAAAACTTAGCGTTGCTATTACAAATCAATAAGGCGCAAGGGGAACTGTGTTACCCCAAATTTAACGCGGGCGAAGCCGCGGGCGAAAGCTAGTTATGTATAAAAGTAGTCTGTTTCAAGTTATTATTGCCATAAAAATAAGAACTGATAGGTTTCATCACATCTTTCTAACTTTTTGTCAGGCAAAACGAAGACCGAACGCGAGGTCGAGTGAATGGGTACCGACGGAGTCGCTGCCTCCGACTGCCGCTGATTACGGTGGGCCCGGCGAGAGCGGCGCCGTGGCCAGCGGGCAGCCTGGGAGCAGGCGGCTTGTCGGCATTACTGGAGGCGGCGAAGCGGACCGTTCTTATCAAAGAGCGGCCCGCCAAACGGCCGCTCACAGAATCAGAAAAATTACCCACGCCAAAAGGAAAAGGCGTGGGTAAAAAAAAACAAAAATAAAATAAAATGATAAAATTAGAGCTTGTGTTTTTATTACACACTCACAAACCATTGCCAATAAAGCTACATAAAACCACGACTCGGACACGAGTTGTGGCAGGTAGGTAACACGAACGAATATTATTCCACCCTGATACTTCTAACTAAGTAGTTCTAAAATATTACTTGTGTTACTGCAGTGGATAGAAACCCTTATTTTACATGTTTTCGAAACAATAGATATGAACAATGGACGCACAGGTGCGCTGCGCCGCACTCGAACAAAGTTACGTAAATTGTAAAGACGCACATACGCGTCGCGCGCACTTGGCAGAAATCCGTAAAACGCACAGGTGCGTCGGCCACACTGTACGCGTTAACAAAAAGTTGAGTTGGAGACAGAGTTTGAATAGCACTTTTTATTTTATCGACTTCTATGGTTATCAAATTTGTGGTTTCTTTTGCAAAAATAAATTTAATTGGACGACAATATCTGGTTGAAGATGGCGAAGGGTTTTGCCAAACAATTTTTTTTGCATTTTGTTTTCCTTCTGTCATTTGAAGGGGCACCATCGATATGCTAAACAGACTCTCGTCACTACACTCCTCTGAAAATTTCTGCTTATATCTATTTTGTGCAGCTCCATCACAACCCCATTTAATTATCAGCGTTAATTGTTTAACATTGTTTAACGTTTTTATCTCCTCTTCTTGCACTCTACATAAACGTGTAACAGTATGATCCACCAAAGATTGGAGTTCGATTTCTGCACATGTTTCCGTGACATTAATGTTATTAGGATAACATTGCTCTCTTGCAGCTTTTACTCTATAATATGCTGGATACATTTTAATATTAATTTGTTTTGCTTGTTGCCGTATTACGTTGTACGTTGTCTGGTGCGTTGAGAGATTTGCATCAACAATTAACGCAACAGCTCGGTCTGCGGACAATTCCACCTTTTTATTCGCGAAACACTTTCGCGCTTTTTTTAAAGTAGTCCCTCTTCGAGGTGAAGTAATAGACAGCTCCTTGACAATGGCTGCCGAGTCTCTGTTTCCCTTGTTGCGAAGTTGGACTTCGGCCGCAAATGACAACTCTCCTTCACTTGATGTATCAAGAAGATGTTGAACGCGACGTTTTTTGGTTTTGTAGCTGCAACTTTCAAAATCTTTTTGTGGTCTTCCGGCTCGGTTACTAGGCCCAGGTGCAAAATTACTAGCTACACTTTCTGTGACTATATTGGTGTGGTGATCGGATCCGACCCTATCGAAAATGTTGTGCCAAGTACATCTAAAGAAGCAAATGCAGAAGGTGTAGCAACTACTTCTACCAGTCGGGCCGGCGTGGATTCGGTAAACCGAAACAACCTATTAATTGAGCCGTCACGAAAACGACAAAGGACAATGCAAGCATATACCACTAAAAAATTACTTGTGATGAACGGAAGCGCATAGATCGAGATTTGTTTGATTTATTTATAAGTGACTATCAACCATTTCGAATTGTTGAAGATAAAGGTTTTAAGAAATTTGCAAGAAACATACCAGGTTATACGCTGCCTAGCAGAAAAAGTATATCTACCACAATGATTCCAGCTCTATTTACAGACACGTTAAATAAAACTAAAGCAATAATATCTCAAGAAGCTGTCCGTATGCTTAACCACCGATTGTTGGACATCATTCCAAACCGAAAATTACATTGGTGTAACTGCTCATTATATTGATAGCAATTTTGAACCTAAACAATTCTTATTGGAATGCAAACGTTTTAACGAAAACCACACAAGTCTTAATTTAGGCAGAGAATTGAAAAGAGTAACAGACGAATGGGATCTAACACAAAAATAAACTTTGCTATATCAGATAATGCTCGCAATATTGTAACGGCAATAGAAACAGAATTAGAATGGAAGCACTATGGCTGCTATGCACATTCTTTAAATTTAATAGTCACGGCTGCTTTAAAACCGGTAGAAGAATTAATAGAAAAAATAAAAAACATAGAAGCAAATTTTAAAAGAAGTACAAGTGCAACTGATATGCTCCTTAGCTATCAATTAAAAAATATGACAGACAGTGGTGAGCCTAAAAGGCTAGCGCAACAAGGTGGAATTCAACATTTTACATGCTGCGCCGATTTACTTTACTAAAAGAAGCTGTAAAACACTGTATGGCGCTAATTGAGAAAGATTGGCCTGAAATCAGCGCATTAGATTGGGAGACAATGAGCGAAATATGCACAGTTTTACAACCCTTTGAAGAGATAACTTCTTCAATAAGTGGTGATGAATATTTAACTGGAAGTATGGTCATAGTGTTCACAAACTGTTTAAAAGAAGTTTGTAATGATTTTTGTAAATAAAGAGCAGTACAGGCTCTTCTATCCGGTAGCTGTGGATGTGGTAACATCTCTACAAAAAGGTTTGAGAGATCGGTTTTCTGGCGTAGAACACAGTAAAACGTTTGGCCTTTGTACGATGTTAGACCATAGGTTTTAGCTCGGCCTTCTATTGTGGAATGTACATTATCACACTCCATGTCAGAATGCCCAGATTCCATGAATTTTTGATTGATTGTGTGTATTGGTAGATCTCGAACAGCCCGTAAAAACATTGCTGCTAGTATGGAATTCCGATTTTGTCCTGCTGCAGTATCAGAAAAGAATGTTACTTCAATTACTGCAGGATCCAGATTCTTAAGTAAATTCCAAAGACATGTTGAAACTCCGGATGCGCCTTTTGTGCCATTTGCTTCGTGCCACATATAGTTAATGGCTTGCTTGTCTGCTAGATTATATACTGTGAAATAAAAAATAAATAAATAAATAAAAATAGCCTTTATTTTCTCTGACCTTAAAATAAATACACTATTAGCTACAATTTTTGTGTAACATATATTTAAATTCTAAACTATCATTAATTCTAAAATATTTTTTTTTTATAAAATATGTATCTACACCTAAAAATTAGAAAAATATAAATAAAAATGTTTTTCTTATCAGCTACCAGGTCAGGCTATCTTGCGACATAGGCCTCCTCAAGTTCCCTCCACTTTTGCCGATCCTGTGTTGTTCGCCTCCAACCCTTGGGAAAGTCATCTTCCCACCTTTTCGTCTGCCTTCCTCTACGTCTTTTCCCATCCCTTGGGTACCATTCAGTAACTTTTTTGGACCACTTTCCTGTTGTTGTTCTCATCATGTGGCCTGTCCATTTCCATTTCAGGATACGCGTTTTTACTTTTACATCTGCTACTTTGGTAATTTTTCTTATTGTTGTTGCTTTCCTTTTGTCTTTCAGACTTAGACCCATCATACTCCTTTCCATTCCTCTTTGACATACGCCCAGTTTGTGTTCGATCTTCTGATTTAGCGGCCAGGTCTGGCAGCCATATGTAAGGCATGGCAGTATGCAAGTGTTAAAAACTGTTCTCTTTTCCGAAATGGGTACTGCTTTGTTTTTCATGACTTCCTTTAGGGACCAGTATCTTTGCCAGGTATTGTTCACGCGTCTTTCTACTTCTTTTGTTGATAAGTCTTTAACAGATATAACTTGGCCCAGGTACACGTATTCTGTTACGTATTCAATTTCGTCGTCGCCCACATAAATTTTAACTTCGGTCCTATTTGTCATCAATTTTGTTTTTGCCGTATTCATTGATAGACCTGCCTTTATACTTTCTAATGTCAGTTGTTGCAGCATTATTCGTAAGGTGTTAGGATCTTCTGCGAACAAAATGAGATCGTCTGCGAATCTTAGATGGTGTAATTTTTCCCCGTTTATATTTATGCCAAAGGTATTCCAGTCTAGTTGCCTAAAGATGTTCTCCAAAACTGCATTAAATATCTTTGGAGACAGTGGGTCTCCCTGTCTAACACCCTTCTGTATTTTGAATTGATCACCGATCTTTTCAAGTTGTACCTTCGCTGTGCTGTTGACATATATTTGTTTGATAATCCTTATGTATTTACTTTCTACTCCTTGGTCTTTTAATGAATCCCAAATGTAATTGTGCTTCAAAGAGTCGAAGGCTTTATTGTAGTCAACGAAGGCTAAGTAGTATGGACGGTCATATTCATTGCACTTTTCAATAATTTGTTTGACAGTATGTATGTGGTCGAGTGTTGAGAAATCTGAACGGAATCCTGCCTGTTCTTGTGGCTGATTACTGTCAAGGGCTTTAGTCAGTCGGTGTAATAAAATTTTGCTGAACACTTTGTAGAAATTCGGCATCAAGCTAATGGGCCTATAGTTGTTAATATCATTTTTATCTCCTTTTTTATGCAGAAGTATTATTGTTGACGATGTCCATTGGGCTGGGATCTGTTCTGTGTTTAAAATTTCGTTACATAAATGTGTAAAGGGTTGTATTACCTCCTCCATTGTAATTTTGAGTAGCTCATTGGTAATTCTATCATCTCCAGGTGATTTCCCTGCTTTCTGTGTTTGAATAGCTCTTCTAACTTCGTTTTGCATAATAGAGGGAATTGGTTCTGGGTTTGAGTTTTCATCTTCTATTATTCTACCTTCATATTCATTATAGTTGTCTGTATATAATTCCTTGTAAAAATTTGTAGCTGTTTGTAAAATATGTTGACGTTTAGTTGAAGTTTGTATTGTGTTGTCTTTATCTCTCTTTATTGTCTTAGGTATCCATGTTGAATGTTCTTTCAGTTGCTTTAACGCTCTTTTGATTCCCCCTGTTTTATTTATTTGTTCTCTTATTATCTTAAGCCGATTTGCTTTTCTATGGTTTCTAATTGCTTTTGAAATTTCTTTACTAATCTTAGCTATTTTGGTACGATTTTCTTTTCTGTTTGTTATCATTTCTTGTCTTTCGTTAATTTTTAACCTGGCTTCTTCCCCGAGCTTATCCTTTATTTCTTTTCTTCTACAATTGTTAATTTTTGATAGCGCTTCCTCTAAAACATTATATTTTTCTTGTACATTTTTCTGTTTATTAATATTGTGTAACGATTGTTTTAATTCTTTTAGGTTTTGTTCGGGAATATGTATTTTGGTCCTGTAATTTGTTACATGGAAGTTTCGCCTTTGTATCTTTAATTCTTTGCATGTTATAGTTCCTCTTACCATTCTATGGTCAGAATTGAAATTTAGGTTGGACACTACACCGACATTGTTAAAAATCTTGGGCAGGTTGGTAATTACAAAATCTATTTCATTTCTGACTTTGCCATTTGGTGAGATCCACGTCCATTTTCTGTTATGTTTGTTACGAAAGAAAGTGTTCATTATTCTCAAATTTTGTTCAAAGCAGAAATTCATTAATCGTTGGCCATTGTCGGTCCTCTTTCCCTGACCGTATTTACCTATAATATACTCTCCTGTATCAGATTTAGTTCCTATTTGACCATTGAAGTCTCCTATTAAAATAATATTCTTGTTTAGTTTCTGCATAGTTTCGGTGAGATTAGTATAAAATGCATCTTTTTCGCTATCGTTTGCTTGATCAGTTGGTGCGTAAATCTGTACAATTGAAAACGGTGTTCTGAAGCCAGGTAGCTTTATGTTTAGGATGCCAATTCTATCTGATATGCCGACGAATTCTTCTATGTTTTGTTTATATTCTTTTCTAACCAGAAATCCAACACCGTTTCTTCCTTGTATTTCTCCTTTGTAGTAAAATATGTAATCTTTAAATTCTTTAATTTCTTCACCGGCTCTTCTAACTTCACAGAGTCCGATAATATCCCATTTAATACATTTCAGTGCTTCTTCAAGTTCGATTAGCTTTTCTTCTGTTCTTAATGTTTTTGTATTAATAGTTGCTATATGTATTTTGTTTATCTTGTTTTTACTGTTTTGGGTAGGTAGGGAGGTTTTTGAGGGTAGTGGTCGGTGAACCCCACGGAGACCAGCCGGGTTGGGGTTGGGGTTGTTCCGCTTCCGGTAGCTGATGTTTGATTGTTATTTGTTTTTGTTTGTTGACGGTGAGGAAGAGACTGAATTTGACCTTGCTCTCATTAAATCGTAAGCATTTGTTCTGTTTGTTTTCATGTTTGTAGCCGTATTCATTTGTTTTTTAGGGTTTGTATATGTTCCAGGTGACGTAGATTCTTCTCTTTTTCGTTTTTCTATGTTAGTTGTGTTGTCTTCCTTCACTATCAACTTATCTTATTTTATGTAAGCATATTTTCCTTTGGCTCGTTCTTCCTTAAGCTGTTGTTGTAATAGTTTACGTTTTTCTAATACTGCTTTTGAATAGTCTTCTACTATATAAACATCCTTCAGTCTCTTCTTGTTTTTCAAAATATCTAATTTTTTCCAATAGTTAGTGAACGAGATCAAAATAGGTCTAGTTTTTTCTTCGTTTTTGTTACCAATTCTGTAAATATTCTGAACATCACTGTCATTTATCATAATGTTGAGATCTTTTTTTATGATTTCTTTTACTGCTTGAAGTAACTCTAATGGATTTTTCTCGACCTCGTCCAGTTTGAAAAGTAGTATGTTATTTCTTTTCTTTTCATTTTCTAACTTTTGCATTTTGTTCTCTAAGTATTCTACTTTCTCTTTCAAGTTTTTGTTTTCTTCTATTATTGGCTGTAATTTTTCGTCCATTTTTTCTAGTAGGCTCTTAGTTATTGTTGTGGTTTGCTTGTCCATTTCAATTTTCATTTTTTCAAAAAATATTTCAAATTGCTGTTCCATTTTTATTTTTTTCTCTCTGTTAGTAATTTAAATTATTTGAATCCGATTTGTAATATAGTAAATCTGCTTGTACGAAACGTTAATATTTATGTGTCGTCGAGGAGGTGTATCCGAATGCCAATTTTGGTTGTTATGTTGGCAGTACTGTTTAATCCACTTCACTCCGTACTTCACTCATTCACTGTTATTCGGAATTGTCTACGGATTGGAATGTTTACGATACGTCACTGAGGTCGTGTGTTTGAGTTTTTGACAACTAACCTCAAAGTTTCGTTGTATGTAGATATTAATTTTTGTTCTCTTTCCAGTTTTTATTGTCAGTTTGTGAATATGGTAAGGTTGCACAACACTTCGGGGCTCGTACTTATTGTATTTAGCGTACTTCTTCGGTAGTTATTAGTTTATTTATCACTATATTTTTTACGAAGCGGCACACTAAGATGTTTACAATTGGACGACCGGAAACGGCCCAAAACCTTTGTACTGCATTAGTAGTATTCTCTTATGAGACTCAAGACCCTGGATAGGGCATTTAATTTTATAACCTTTTCACAATGTACCGACGAAATGATCAACATTTCGGAGGTCGCGGAGGTCGACAGTGGGGAAACGGTGATTACAATCGTTATCCAGCTGCAGACCTCGAGGCCCCGCCAAATAGACGCGGTGGTTTTAGGGGAGGCCGTCAAGAACGCCGCCCTCGTCAGGAACACGTTGAAGTTCCAGTTGCCGCTCCAGCTCAGGCAGTAGCACCAGCACCACCACCAGCTTTGCCTGCTCCACGTCATCTGTCAAAGACGGCGTCTCCGCTCAGTAATGATCCACTCTATTTAGAGTCATTTATGAATGAGTTGGGGACCGATATGCAAGCGGCACCCGTTACCAACGAAGTTCATCCGACGCACATTGGCTTCACTGATGTCGTCGAGGAGGATTATAGGGCTATTGCAGCCAAATCCCATGTTTATGCCAAAAATGTGTCACCTGCCATGCATAACTATTACTTTGGCATGCTACTTCACGGCAGGATGTTAGATATCAATCATCAAAATGGACACATTTTACATAATGATGAACAAGATCTTATTCATCAATTAGAGTCCCAGCCACACCCGATAACTAAAACATTCGAGTTATACACCTCGGGATTTGGGAACACGGCATTCCAAGGCTCTACGGAGCATGATTTTAATTATATCAAGCCCGATCTGGTAAGGGCAGAAAACATATCTGGGTTCTTTGGCCCAATTGAAGAGAATGCAGTGGATTATGCCACTTATGTATGCCCTGGCGTTTTAGCGCAGCGCGTCGTAGAGGATGTTGCCGCGACAGTAGCACCAGCAGCCAATCCTCTTCCCCCAGAGTGGCAATTGGAAGTTGATTTAGCCGATCAGGACGTTGAGGACGCACCCGCTCCACCGCAGCCTAATAGACGCTGCATTGGTTGGGCTCCTCGTCAGCGACTCCGCCAAGAAATGATGGCGGCATTAGCCAACGCTGGTATTAACGAGAATGAGTTTCGCAGTGAGAACCCGACGATTCCAGTTAACATGCGACTGATGAATTACGTCTCCGCTCAACTCTCAAATGTTAGAGGTTTTGTGGAGTGTAAGATTCCGCATGGTAGAGTCGGATCTAGCGCTCAGCTCGTTACTTGCGTGATAGACGAGATGGACCGAGTAACAGGTCAAAGTCCTATTCGTATGCCTGGATCGGTGGCCTTCTTCGCTACAGCCTTTAGATACAGAGTTTTAATGGCTGGTGGTCAGGGAATGTTTGCCCCATATGATACTGTGAAATTAAGAGTTTTTAATTTTCTTTTATAATAAAGTTGTCCATCAATTCGAGTTATGAATATGGTAACACTGTCTTTTAAAATATTTTTTACTTATTTAGTCACATCGTATCAAAAACAGCAATATTCCACCAAAAACCTGAATGTAAAACCCATATTAGTATCAAATACGGCAATCTGCATACGATGTGATTAAAAGGCCCTACTCACGATTCAATTTCAGCAACAATCTGTTGACACAATCTGCAGTGAGCCGACAGATTGTGTCGTCAATAGTAATGTTGAGGGCACGTTGGGGGCGTAACCCAACATGTTGCGTATTGTATCGGCGCGGAAGCAACCAGACAAATTGTCTCAGCAGATTGTGTGCGTGTTGAAACGTGAGTATTGCCATTGCTCCAATCTCGGCTCATTCGCGGTCAAGCGTTGTGGTGGATTGTAACTACGTTTCTTCCGCCATCTCCACCTTGCACGTGCAACATGACGACTAATAAAGAAAAAACTGTGTGGACCCAGATTTTCGAAATCTATAAGGACATGCCTCATTTATATTAACCATATAAATATTTAAAATAAAAATTATATGAACAAAGAGATGAGAAATGACTCATTCAGAATTCTTTTGGAAATATACAAAGATCTCGACAAGGAAGCTACAGTTGAAGTTCTCAAAAATCTCATATCCAATAAGAGAACCTCTTTTTACAGAGAATTGAAAAAAGTAAGTACCTACATAAAATTAGATTGTTTTTGTATTGTTTTTATTTTGTGTACAATAAAGTGTTTTTACAAATATTGGAAAACAGGAAAATATGTCATGTAGGTAGGTATTCGGACGGGGACTTGGTAATGAAAAAGAGTACCTACTTATAAATTTAACGCAGTATTATGTTTTATGCATTTTATCGTTTTTAGGGTTCCGTAGTATCGTATACTACGGAACAAAGGAACCCTTATAGTTTCGCTATGTCCGTCTGTCCGTCCTCGCTATCCCGTCCTAACGGTTAGTGCTAGAAAGATTAACCTTTGCATAGATTAGATATGTGTGTTAACTATGCTGACAAATTGCTTTTTTCTAGGGTACCTCCCCTTCCTGTAAAGTGGGGATGATATTTTTTTTTCGCGTCTACCCCATCGTGTGGGGTATCATTAGATAGGTCTTCCAAAAACATTGAAAGGTTTCAGTGTGGTCTTATTAGGAGTAGTAAATGCTAACTATGAATTCATATATGTTAATACTGGTACAAATGGACGTGTTTCTTATGGTGGTGTGCTCAAAACAACAAATTTATATACTAAACTGATGTCAGGTGAACTGAATTTACCACCTCCTTCAAATTTACCAGGTACAACAACATAAACTTGATGAAATGGCGATCAGAAAGGGCTTAACATGGGATCCAAAGTCCCTAAAATATCATGGTCGTGTCGATTACGGTCACAATGTGGACTTCTGTGACTCATCAGAAGAAGCCAGTCAGTATCTGGTAATTCTTTTGACCTGCATCAATGGTTCGTGGAAATTGCCAATCGGATACTTTTTTGTTACATCGGTAACTGGAAAACAAAAATGCATTCTAGTAGAAACTGCCATCAAATTAACCGAAGAAACGGGGTGTATTGTCGTATCTGTAACTTGTGATGAGCCGGCAGCAAATTTTAGTATGTTTTCGTTACTAGACTGCGATATTTCTAGAAACCAGGAACGCACGACATTTGTAAGTAGCTATAATAGTACAATCCACGCTTTTATTGACCCGTGCCATGCAGTGAAACTAATACGGAACACATTAGGTGAACTAAGGGTCTTCATAGACCCGTCTGGAAGAAAGATTGACTTTATCTATTTAGAAAATATTCTAAAATTACAAGAAAATCAAGGTCTCCATCTGGGGACAAAAATTTCAAAGGCGCACGTTTTTTTCGAAAAACAAAAAATTAAATTTAGGCTAGCAAGACAACTCCTCAGCAATTCAGTTGCGGATGCGTTGTTGTTCTGCAAAACCGTGCTGAAACTCAAGGATTTCGAAGAATGTGATGGCACCGTCAATTTTATAAATATTATAAATGACGTGTTTGACGTCTTGAATAGCCATTCTATTCGACCACCAGAATGGAAACAGGCAATGTGCCCTCAAAACATTGGGTTTGTACGAGCGCTATTTGCGAGTGCAATAGACTATTTGCGCTTGCTAAAGCTTCCGTCAGGGGAATTATAGTTGAATCCTGTCGAAAAACCGGCTTCATTGGAATAAAAGTAGATATGAAGAGCGCCTTAAAAATGTACCAGAAAATTGTTGAGGAAAAAAAATACTTACAATATATACCCCTGTACAAAATTAGTCAGGATCACCTAGAACTATTTTTTCGGCAATTAGGGCAAGAAGTGGATTCAACAATAATTCGAATGCTGTACAGTTTCGTGCGGCGTACAAAAGGCTTTAAGTAAGGGCTGAAATCCGAGACGGTGGTATTGGAAATTGTGTGCCTTTGGAGCAAGTCAACATTTTGACTTGTTCAAGCAAAAATCCCATTGAGTCGCTCAATGAATTGACAGACAAGAAGCAATTCATAGAAATTGAAGAGGGACCACAGCGAATTCTATGATTGTTATGTTGAACTTTTGACGCAGGAAGTGTATAGTATATTTATATGAAGTCTGACTTTGACCAAGAAGATTACGACTGTTTGGATATTACTCGTAAAATATCAAGACGTCACGGCTCTGAGAATCCAGAAAGAGAAGGTGTTTTTAAGAGTCAGTTAACTAAATTATGGCCAAATGAAAAACCTATAGCAGAGCCCAAGCTGCGTCATATAATATCAATAATACATCTAATACCAGAAGATACTCGACACTTCTATGACAATTTGACGTCATGTGCACCTGTTATTGAAGATGACGTTGATGGATTTAATACTAAGTTAGATTTTATTTTGGATGATGAATAAGTGCTAAAATTTATATTTTGCGTATAATAGTAATTTGTTACGTTTTAATATTTTCTTAATAGACGATATTATTGAGATAGACTATAAGATATTTTTGCAATAGACGAGATAATAGCTTGCTATGTCAGGAGCCAGCCAAAACAGCACTTAAGCGCAAAAGTGTGGCATGGCACCAGTTATTTATAATAAGTTGCCAAATAGCTGGAAAGAGCCTCCGCTAAAATTATTTGAAAAAGGAATCCGAAACTTTTTAGTGGTGAAAGGTTATTATAATATAAGTGTGTACCTTACGGAGAAAGACTTTTTGAATCAGAACTGTTTTTATTTAGTGTAATATTTCAAATTGTTATGTAAAATTTTTAAGCGGTTTCTTAGTATACATTCAGTCAAAAAAGTATCGGGAATGGATGATTTGTTTATGGTTCCAAATTAAAATTTTAGTTTTTTTTTGTAGTTGTTAGATTGGCACAACTGTTTTCCATTTTGGCGCGGAGTTTGAGTTGCATCTGTTATTTATATTAAATACAGTGCTGGTTTTAGTAATATCATATATAGTGTGTATTGCGAATTTCATAATGGACAAAAATATCGAACAAAGAGTTTGTATTAAATTTTGCATCGCCAATGGAATTTCGTGTTCGGAGTCACTGAAAATGTTACAGAAAGCTTACAGTGAATCGACTTTATCAAAAACTCGTGCTCATGAGTGGTTCAAAGCGTTCAAAAGCGGTCGAGATGTGATGGAAGATTTGCCTCGCTCTGGTAGGCCGTCAAACGTCTGCAACTGAAGTTAACATCGCAAAAGTGAAGAAAATAGTGACTGAAAATCCCCATTCAACTCTGGGAGAGATAGCCGCCGAACTTTCTTTATCTCACGAGTCGATTCGTATCCACTCTGAATTCTTACCGGAAGGTCTAACAGTAAATAAGGATTTGAGCGTTATGCGGCGTTTAAGAGAGCAAATTCGACGAAAAAGGCCAGATTTGTGGAAAGAAAATTCTTGGATTTTGCACCACGACAATGCGCCTTCGCACAAGGCTATCATTATGAAAATTTATGACCAAACACTCAACAAATACCATCCAGCAACCACCATATTCACCAGATATGGCTCCTGCTGACTTTTTTCATTTTCCTAAACTCAAATTACCACTTCGTGGCACCCGTTTTCAATCGATAGAAGACTTTGATGAATGGACTATTCGTTGGCGCAAGTGTATCGTTTCTAAAGGAGCATACTTTGAAGGTGATAAAATAAATTTGGATGAATAACAGTCATTTTTTGTATTATTGATCTTTTCCCGGTACTTTCTTGACAGCGTAGGTAGTATTTCGGCATCAATAGCGAATGTGATGCGAGCAATATTAAGGTGGTTCAGGATTTTTTTATAATAAAACAATTTATGGTGACATGAGGTTCACCCTGTCATCTACTCAATATAATAAAGTATCCATAAGAGAAAAACCTACCACTAGCTTCCATATCCGATGAGCATTTTGTATGTACAATGGATTTACAAAGTGTCCAATTGTGTCCCAAGTTGTTAGTATCCTCCCAGTATTATAAACAAAAACTCCAGCTTCATGTTTTCACAAATTATATTAATAACACAAAAGATGTATTTGTGTTTGTTTGGCACGAAGGTGACGGTGGTCTTACATCTAATGAATTTGTTTCATGCATTATAACATTTGTGAAGCTTTATGCCACCAAAGGCTATAAAAAAAATAGTCTAATATCAGATGGTTGTGGTTACCAAAACCGGAATGAGGTTCTGTCTAGTGCTTTGGCAGACGTTTCGAAGCTGAAGTCAGTGGAAATTCAACAAATCATCTTGGAAAAAGGACACCATGATGGAAGTTGACAGTGTTCATTCGACTCTAGAGAAATGCTGTACTCCGCCGTTGTACTCACCTGCTGAATACGTAACATGCATGCGCAAAGCGAGGCCAAGTCAACCCTACATTATTAGACATGTAGACTATACCTTTTTTAAAAACGTTGAAGCTGTGCCTAGCAATTTTTCATCGATTCGTCCCGGTAAAAAAACAGGTGATCCCACGGTTGCCGATGTAAGATCACTGTTTTATATGAACGGTGATTCTTATTATAAATTAAGGCATGATGAAACCGAATGGAACTTGTTGCCACAAAGAAGAAACGCTGATTTGTACGAGAAAGCTCCGTGTTTGTTTACTACGCCGAGAAAAATTGATAAAACTAAATTTGATTGTTTACAGTCCTTGAAGTGTTGCATGCATCGAGATGATCACTTTTTTATGACAATTTAGATTATTAATTAATTTAAAACTTGTTTTGTTTACTATGCTTATTTAGTACCTACTTTTTGCTTAATTACAAAGTCATCTAATATTTAAGTCTAACAACGACTGTGATTAGATTTGATCTCATAGATCGAGACTGCTAAATTGTAAGAATTTAAAAAGATTGTTTTATTACGCTACTTATTATTTTTTTTATATATAGTTTTATGTGTAAACCCTGTTTCTTGTGAGTTAATTCGTCCATTAATTAATACTGTTGCAATTTAAACTTTTCAATATTATTATGTTATATTTTTAAATACCTGTTTAATTTTCCGCTAAGTATTCTAGGAAGCACAAAAATGCAAACTATCTAGTAAAAGCATAACTCCGTCATGTGGTGAAAAGTCAGGTAGCGGTAATTACTACAACCCGAAAAAACCGCTATGTGCCCAAATTCACTTAAAAATTTCTTGCTCCTGGAATATCATAGTAAACGGTGAAAAATAAATATTTTTGAATGTCCCGATATAAAGTCAAATTTTCTGCATATTTAGTTTTAAAATAATATGAACAGTTTGAAAAAGAAATAGTTTTTTGCTTCTCCTGAAAATTTTAAATTTTTATCCATAGCGGATTTTGCAGGCGCAGTGACGATAAATCAAATAGTTAATGTATTAAACCAACCTATAATAGCAAAAAATATAAATACATAAGGATTCCATAAAATGCAGCTGAAAGATAAACATTAAAGGAATAGCAAGTATGTTTAATGTTCTATTAGATTCTTCTTTAAAATAATACTAGCGACCCGCCCCGGCTTCGCACGGGTGCAATGCTGATACTAAATACACTACAGAAAAACCGTGAACGTTGTATATAAAAACATAGCGGCCCGCTCCGGCTTCTCACGGGTATAAAATATATAGCCTCTGTGATTAAAATCGATCCAGTAGTTACTGCCCGTGGTCCGCACGCGTTAAATTTGGAGTAAAACAATCCCCCTTTCCCTATACCATGAAGATTTCCTGCTATCTTTGGAATATCTAAATTCATACACTACATTTTTACTTATTTACTTTTTACATTTTTAACTATTTATTTTATTTTTAAACATATTACAGAATGTCTTTATAAACAACGTTCACAGCTTTCTTGACATTAATACAAACATGTTTTCTCTGGAGGTCACTCTTGAAAGACCGACATACAGTTGTCCATGTGAAAAACAGTTAACGCTTAAATCTAAGCCTGCAACGTTGAAGGTTTGACCCTGCGATTTATTAATGGTCATTGCAAAAGATGTCTTTGCCGGAAACTGTAAACGTTTAAATTGGAAGGGTAAAACCGAGGGTATCAGAGGGATTCGGGAAATCAATACATCTCCTCCGGTACCACATCCTGTGAGTATTGTGCACTCTATTATGAAAGTTTTCAATGATTTTACCAGCAAACGCGTGCCATTGCAAAGTTTAGGTGGATTCAGATTTCTTAATAAAATAACAGGACAACCTACTTTCAACACCATTTTGTGAGGAGGGAGTCCAGACGGGTTCAAAGAGTTTAGAAATTCTGTAGGAAAATGAACAGCTTCTTTCAAATCGAGAACAGTATCGACCGAGTAGTATATTTTCGTCGGCGCATCAATCTTTGAAAGAATCAAGTTATTTACTTTATCTACTTGTTCGTTAGTTGGTGACAGAATCGCTCTTTCTTTAAACCAAGATACTGTCTTATAACTTATGTTATCAATGTCAGGATAGACATTGTTGACTAACTTTTGATGTTGTCTATCAAAACGCAAAGGTTTTCTAGGTCAATCCTTCCCTCACTTTGTGGTAACTCTCCATTGCCAACTTTTAGCAGCATCTCTGGAAATAGCCTGTTCTCACGTGAAGATGATGAAACCCTCATATTAGTTTTAAGCTCTAATTTATTGACATGTGGCCAAAGGTTGGATCTTTTTAGGCAAACATTTATTTCGTCAGCACGTGTTCCTCGAGTCACAACTGGTAGGATTTGACGGAAATCTCCTGAGAACAGAATTGTACATCCACCCATAGGTGAATTTTTGTTGCGCAAAGCGCGCATTGTCCTATCCAGTGCTTCCACAGACGTCTTGTTTGACATGGTAGCTTCGTCCCAGACTATTAATGAGCAGTCACGCATCAATTTTCCTGTATTGCTCTGTTTAGAAACACTACAGACGCTGTTATTATCATCGGTGGCGATTTTCAGAGGGAGCTTGAATGTGGAGTGTGCGGTTCGGCCTCCTTCCAAAAGCGACACAACCCACTTTTCAGCGATAGATCCCACTTTTTTTAAAAGCAGATTGATTTTCTGATCGATGTTTAATCGTGGCTCATCTTGAGCTATATTTTGTAAAAGTCTCGTTTGATTGTATGATGTTCCTCTTGTGTATTCGGCACTGTTAGTTAAATCTGAGTTAGTAGTATTAGCTGGCATCGGCAGCCCAAAATCCTTGATCGATTTACCCGAAAGTAATTGCACTACTTTGTTCAATTCCAATAATGCTTCGTCAAATATGTTTTGATCATATTGTACCTCATCTGAGTTTAACTCTCGCCGTCGCCGAATCAGAATATCACTAGCCATATTTTCTTGAAATTTATTCCATAGATTAACAGAATCAGTTACTTGACAAAACACTACTATGACGGCAAATAAATATCTTAATGATGTAGCTGAACTACAAACAGCTGCTTCTGATAATGTGTTTTCCCAGTGAGAATCGTCTTCCAAGAGCCCCATAGCTTTGCATGCTGCTTGATAAGTATTGTAAACAACACCTTGTACAGTTCTTAGGTGTGCAAAGGAAGTCGGGCCTTTTACAATATGCAGTAACATTCTCAAATAAAAGCATTCGCTGTTGTTGGGATGAACCACGTAGACTCTGCCAAGAGCATCCGTTTTTTTTTACTCCGGGGAAACCATCAACCGCAGTACCTTGTTTTCGCCGTTGAAAAGTTTTAGAACTCTGGTTCCATGTATAGTAACCTGGAACTCTGCCATACGTCAGTATTTTCGCGAAATCATCTTGAGCACATAACTTGAAGAATGCTGTCAATGTTGTATCCCGCGGATTATTAACAACTTCTTGTATATTGTTTTCTGTGAAATATACTCTTTGTCCATTTTCTAAATGAACTGCAAGGTGGACAATTGTGGGAGCCCGGTCGTGCACTTCGAATTATAAAATCCTCCATACAGCTTCAGAGCTGCAGATGTAACGTCCAGACTGATATTTTTCCACTTCATTTGGTGATTGTATGCTGAAAGTGGCTTGATCACTGCCTTTATTAATGTACTTAGTAACATATTGAATTGACTTTATTGAATTGCACAACTCTACGTTGATGTGGGCATCAAAAATTTTCAAAAGGAGCGGATTATAGGGAACGATCCATCGGTTATCAATATCATGGTTTCGGACGGTAGCATTTTGCCCACCCTGTTCTGGCGATCGTCGACGATATTTGGGATATCCGTTATCGCTAGTACTTGTTTGAGTTTGGAAGGACTTCGGAATTTTTTTGCTGCATTTAGAATCTCGCATACATGGAGAATTCGGGTTTAAAGTCCCGCAACGGCCGTGTACCATATGTTTCTTTACGATTTCGTACAGGATAGGATCTTCATCTTTATCCGGTAATTCAGGTGAAATAACCCTGTCAATTTGGTTTGGTCTAATTTTGTTCACTAACCACACCAACAGGTGTACATGTGGCAAGCCACGTTTCTGCCATTCTATTGTGTACATATGACAGGCGCGGCGGACCGAATATATGAGACTTGTTAATGAGGTGCAGGAGTTTCTAAACTTTTAAATGGAAGGCTCTGTTGACTATATCGTATCTGTCCTGTGGAGTTAAATTGGTGTTAATATTTTCTTTGATTTCCGGCCAATTTGGGTTACATGTTGCAGTTATAAATAAATCAGGTTTGCCGTAATTTCTTACGTAAGTCATGGCGTCATGCGATTGTTCGTGTTTACGAATGGTTCCATAAGACGGCAGTAGAAGAAATAGCAAAAGCAGGTATCGAAGAGGCAGAACATGCCAAAGAAATTGGCAGTGTTGACTGTGAAGGTACACCAATGATTGATGTAATAGCTGACGGGTGTTGGTCCAAAAGATCTTTCCGGAATAACTATTCAGCATCATCAGGTGCAGCAGCAATAATCGGCGCATACACGTGTAAAATATTGTACCTTGATTTAAAAAATAAATACTGCATAGTTTGTGCAAATGCACAAAATAAAAAAAATGAACCTGCAAATCACATACCTGGGCAGTCCGATAAGTACTTAGCCTCACCGCCCAATGGCGCCACTATCGTAAAAGAAGTTTATATAAGTATCGTGTAGTACCTCCTTGTAGACGGCCACTGTCAAAATTTCAGCCTTATTGGATTTGTTGTTTTGTTTTGACCGCGTGTGGAGCGGGCGTTCCGCGGATTTTAGAAGAATGGAAAAAAAGCAATATCGGTCGGTGATTCGATTCTTGTTTTTGGAAGGGAAATCGCGCATCGAAATCAAAGAGCGCTTGGATGCTGTGTACGGTAACTCTTCTCCTTTAATGGCAACTGTCAAAAACTGGTTTAACGAGTTTCAACGTGGTCGCACGTCAGTTTTTGATGAGCCAAGCCCTGGTGCCCCAAAAACGGCTACCACAGAGGATAACGTGACAAAAGTCCGCGGTCTCGTATTGACAGACCGCCGATTAAAGGTGCGTGAGATAGCTGAGACAGTACGCATCTCAAAAGACCGCGTAGGTCATATCCTACATGAAATATTGGCAATGAGAAAGCTGTCGGCTCGATGGGTGCCGCATTTGCTCCGCATCCGTGAAACCACTTCAGAGCAGTGTTTGACACAGTTTAAGCGCAATCCAGTAAAGTTAAAAATAATATATAAGCCAATAAAGTTTCTGCGTCGTTTCGTGACCGTTAACGAAACATGGATTCACTGGTACACACCAGAGACCAAGAAACACTCGAAACGGTGGACTTTACCCGGCGAATGTGTTCCGAAGAAGGCGAAATCTGTCCCATCGGCCGGAAAGGTGATGGCGACCGTTTTCTGGGATTCACAAGGTGTGATCCACATCGACTACCTGGATAACGGCAAAACGGTCACAGGGCTTCACTATGCCGAACTGTTGGGCCGATACGAACTCGAATTGCGACAAAAACGGCCCCATTTGGCGAAGAAAAAAGTGCTCTTCCACCAAGACAACGCACCGGCTCACACCTCCGCCGTCGCCACGGCCAAATTGGTCGCATTAGGCTACGATCAGCTGCACCATCCACCCTATTCTCCAGAATTGGCCCTGTGTGACTTCTCTCTGTTTCCAAATTTGAAAAAGAAAGCAGAAATTTGAGTCGAATGAGGAAGTTATCGCCGCCACGGAAGCCTACTTTGCAGACCTCCAAAAAACGTATTTTTTCAGACGGGTTAAAGAAGTTGGAGCACCGCTGGGTCAAGTGTGTCGAGTTGAAAGGAGACTATATTGAAAAATAAATCACAACTTTAAAAAAATTAAGGTTTTTTTTATTACAGGCTAAGTACTTATCGGACTGCCCTCGTATGCTATAAGAACTATTCTGGTAGCTCTTCCAGTATGGAGTCAACGTCATTTGTTGAAAGATTTAGAAGCTCTCTTGAAACTCAGGGTCTAATATATGCTACACTGATATCAGATGGTGATTCAAGTACTCACAAAAAAATATTAGAAAGCAATCCATATAAAAACTGCAAGGTTCAGAAAATCGAGTGCAGAAACCACCTGCTGAAAAATCTGTGTAACAAACTGAGAGCACTTACTAAAGATACTCATATTCCTATTCAACAACGAATACTTTTAACTTGCAAGCTTTTGAGGAATTCTGCGATGGCCAAAGTGAAACTGCTGGTTATAAAAGAGTCGGAGAAGAAAAAGGTGAGCCAAGACCTATACAGCTGAAAAATTTCAAACTGGAAGTTGCAAAAAGCCTCTGTTTGTATGGTTTATCTATAAATAAGAAAAGGGGGCGCCCGTCAGCTACCGAAAAAAAACAATGAATGCAAATACAGCGATACTTCCACCTCGCGATGTCAGACGAGATGGTTTTGAGCATTATCCATTACTAGCTGTTCCACGCGGTTTTACCCACGCTACTCAGCACCTGTTAGTCGTAGCGTGATGTTATATAGCCTATACATAGCCTTCCTCAAGAAATGGACTATCCAACACTAAAAGAATTTACCAATTCCAACCAGTAGTCCCTGAGATTAGCGCGTTCAAACAAACAAACAAACTCTTCAGCTTTATAATATTAGTATAGATGGAACTCTAAACGACAAAGGTGCAAGTACCCTGAATGTAAGGGGAAAACCTTTGTATTTTGTGAGAAATTAATGTAGAGTTGAACTCTGCTTTAATAAGGAAAATAATTGTTTCCATAATTTTCATGTTTAATTATTATTAGCCTATTTAGAACAAGTTTCATGTCTTCACTTAGATAGTTCCTATACTTTAATAAATTTCTACTCTTGATGCATAGTGTGCCCCATGTGGAACCGAATAAAAAAAACGATTGTTTTCATTACATATTGAGTTTTAATTTTTTTTTACTATTTTTTACGATATCCAGGCCTAAAGTAGCACATAATATTTTTTTTTCCAAACAGATTAAAAAAATCATGAACTGTAGGGATAAAATATACTCTATGCTTTAAAGACGGATTGTTTGTTCAAGTATGCCGAGACACATTATTGAATGCTTTACGAATAAAAAAAGATCGGGTCCAAGGGGTAATGACCAGATTTTATAACAGCGAAGGCTTTCCCATTAAAGAAACAAGAGGAGGCGATCGAAAATCACATCTGTATGAAGCAAAACAGCTCTCAGTACAATGGTTTATAGAAAAATTTAAAGGGCAGGTAAGCCATTACTGCAGATCACAAACAAAAAGACTATACTTGCCAGCCGGATTGAATATTAGAAAAATGTGGCGGATCTATAATGACTCAAGAGATGCTGAACTAAAAGTAAAACAAAGTTTTTTTCGGAGTATATTTAACAGGTACTATAACATCGGGTTCGGCACCCCGAGAACAGACGTATGTTCTACTTGTATATCGTTGCAGGAACAACTAAAAGTTGAAAAATATGTAACGAAAAGAAACGAGTTAAAGATTCAGAAAAGACTCCACGGTCTTAAATACAAAGCGTTTTACAGCATATTGAAGGAAGATAGCCAAGACACAAAAACGATAAGCTTTGACTGTCAAAAAAATCAGCCTCTGCCAAAATTGAATGATCAATCTGCCTATTTCAGTAGGCAGTTTAATTTTTACCACTTTGCTATAGTGGAGGGCAACTCGAAAGCTAAACTCGGAAAAGAAAACGTACATTCTTACTATTGGAATGAAACAATTCACGCCAAAGGAGGCAATGAAATTATAAGTGCGGTTTACCATTTTCTACAGAATGTAGAGATCTCAGAACATATAAAAAAGTTCTTCGTATTGACCATCCATCTTCATACCTTGAACTACTTCTCCTATTGTCCAATCTTTACCACCTCGAAGAGTACAAAAAAGAACAAGGGATGACAATAAACTCGATAATATTATAAATGAAGTCGGTAATTGTATCACTAATAAATTCTCACAATAGCAGCCTGACAGATATGATATTTTTGGACAAAATATTGAATTTAAATTGAGAAACATGACAAATGAGCAGCGTATATATACTGAAAAACTTATTAACGAAGCAATATTTGAAGGAGAACTAGAAAATTTAAATCGTCATTGTTATTTTGTCAACCCTGGATCAAGCGCTATAAACCTACAGTCAGCAGCACCTGACACTTCTGCTACAAATTTTGCAGTAAACTCTGGACCAGACGCTATGAACCTACAACCAGCACCTGACACTGCTGCTACAAAATTTGCAGTTATCTCTGGACCAGACGCTATGAACCTACAACCAGCACCTGACACTGCTGCTACAAATTTTGCAGTAAACTCTGGACCAAACACTATG